>JAPQVY010000089.1:49286185-51686185 GCA_028535165.1 Quercus tomentella | reverse complement strand
TCAACACATCAGAAACATTGCATGGTCTTCCTGACATAAAGAAAGAACATAAGCAAAAGGAATATTTCAAATTTAAGACTAATGAATGAAATCAGATTTAAAGTATAAAAACAACCAGGTGTGTGGCTTTTATTAAGGTAATCCCTAGATGTGCCAAAAGAAGAAAAAGTATGATACCTAATAAATTACAATTTGTCCCAAAAGCTTAAACTATTAGGAAATGATGAATTTAATCATTAAATCATTATTCTAACTATGTCTTAAAAACACACACACACACACACACGCTACTTTGAGTCACAATTTATTTTATACAGTTGATGGGAGAGGGTGTTGGATCCCCATTCACCCACAACATTGATCCCAACTTACCTAATTCCATGTTGTAGAGGAGCAAGAGCCAGAGGTGGGAGGGGCATCTCTAAATCCCTGGCTCCAGCATTTAGACAGAGTTGCTCACTAGACTTTTGCATCTCATTTCTGGAACCATCCCTTGAGAAGTTATTTGGTAACTGAGACCTCTCTGACTCATGGGCATCAGTCGAATTATGCATATTCTTCAATGTTTCTTCATTATAGTGCACTATATTAGCCTAGGAAATAAAAAAATTCACAAAATAACAATGTCAGAAACATAGTTGCTTTATTTTACATAATAAATTATACTGATAAGATGACATTTTGGAGTGAAATTAAAACAAGAGAACTCTAAAAAATTCCAACTTTTTTCTCTTTAAAAGTTGGTGCCGAGGGGACACCTGGTAGACAAGAAGGATATAAGATAGGTTCAACTTGATCATAACTAAAATAAAAGATCTAGAAAACCAAGATGTGGAAAGAAATAGGTACAACCAGGCATCTTATCCCAATAATTTCAAAAATCCAGCACACTTCTAAAAGCTTGAGATTCATAACACAGAGAGGGTGAATGACTGAGAATGTTACTTGAAAATGAGTGACCAGATTCTAATATAATGTGCTAGCCAGGAAATTGATAGTTGAGCAAAATGGAAATATAAAATATAAACAAATGAAAAAGAAAAGGCTAAAATTTATTTTCACATACAACTACATCTAAACAAAACAATGACACCTTAAGGAATATCATAAAAGAAGCCAAGCCAACATGACTACAGATATGTGTATCAATGCATGAGAGAGAGAGAGAGAGAGAGTGAACCTTTGTCAAGTAAACTGCATCTTGGAGTTGTTGAAGGGTATCTCTCATACGATCACCTTGCACCAGTATGTCCTTGACAATGTCATAAGAAATCTGCCAGATCGTTTCTTTCAGGCATATATAAGTTAATAAATAATAATAATAAAAAGATTAGTAAATTCCAGGTTTCAAAATCACTGTAGCAGACAAACCTCGCTTCTCTTCAACTGAATAGACAGCATTTTACTTAAAGTCCGAATGCTAGAAAGAGGACCACGAATCTGATAGAGATTTTACGAAAGGACAATCACCAATAAGTTTAATGAACAACTGTAGCCAATCAGAACAACTGTCAGCAAGACATCTTACTTGCTCAACAAGATTGCTCAGCCTGACATCATTTTGCCATGATGATTGCTGGAGTAACATTGCTTTCTGGGGATGAAGTAAGCAGGTTAGCAACAGAATTTAAAGAACAAAGGCCATCAAAACACATATAAGGTAAAGTGTCAAATACGCCAAACACTATCCAGTCTTCTTCAGGGAAAAAAAATGCAAAGTATAGAGAGTGACATGCAAGGTAATACAAACAATAAAAACTGTGGGAGTGCAATCAAGGACCATAGCCAAGGTGATTATAAACTCAAACCCAAGTGAACTCGACCTTTATCCCAACTGATAGCAAACGATTAGAAACATACAAGACAAATAACAACCACAAAACTTTGAGAGATGGATTCTCGACAAACTAATAAGGTGTTGGGCGCATGTAGTCTATTTTTTTCATTATATCATTATCCAAAACCATACTCTCTGTAACCTCTTTAATTGAATTGTCCTTTTTTACTACTTCTACTAATGATATTTTAGGTCTTCCTACTTTGCTTGTTCCCTTGACTTGAAACCCTTCCTCACTAGTGCTTAATCGCTCTCCTCTGCATATAACCAAACCATCTTAAATGAATCTCCCTCATATTTTCCTTGGGCCACACCTATCTTTAAGCGAATTTCTAATTTTGAATTATATCTTTCCTTGTATTTCCACTTATCCATCTTAACATTCTCATTTCAGCCACACTCATTTCATGAACATGTTGCTTTTTAATAGTCCGACATTCAATTGCATAAAGCATAACTAGTCTTGTATCAGTCTTCTGAAATTTTCCTTTAACTTAATAGGTATTCTATGATCACACAATACTCTTGATGCAATTTCCTACTTCATCCACATGTTTTCATCCTATAATTCACATACTCTTCAATCTCTCTATATGAAATATCAATCCAAGTCACTCTTGGGTATCTCATGACCACTAAGTCTTAGATGTAAGAAATGGGGTTTAGGGTTAGGATAACCTTGGGGGTGTTTGGTATTGTGGTTTAATCAATAGTTTTCAATGTTTAAACAACATTACACGTATTTCTACACACTTTTTCACCCACACATATTTCCACAAAACAACAACAGCATTACTAGAAATCTCTTACCAAACAGGCCCCTTGCTATTTAAGTGGGTTCTTGGGTTAGGAAGGACAAATTTTAGCTCCAAACTGATTTAGAACTATCTCCTCCAATCCACTACATGGTTGTTTATAAGACTATTCGTGTGTATTATTTAAACAAGTCACAAAATTCATTTAAAAAATCATGTGACTGAAACTACCCATGGATGGTCTCTTCAATTATCACATAATGGGTTCGAAGAAGATAGCTCCAAACTGGTTTGGAGCTAAACTTTTTTCCAGTTAGAAAATGTTAGTGTTTGATTTTTAGGGATTTCTACCGTTTCAATTATATAGGGTTTAAAGTGGTTCTTAATGATGGAAGTGTAAGGACTGGTGTTTGGAAAGCTTTAAGGTTTCAATCGGCTACGGTTTGTGTGGAAGAATATGAGATAAAATTGATAAGTGACTACTTCAAGGCAGTCACAACCTCCATAAGAGAGAGAGAGAGAGGGACTACTTCAAGGGGATCACCATACCAATCGTAAGGAACCCAATTTAGGGTTAGGATAACCTTACTATTTAGATGGGTTCTTGGGTTAGAAATGTTAGGGTTTTGTGTTTAGGGATTTCTAGTGTTTAGATTATATGGTGTTTCGACTGGTTCTTAATGACGGAAGTGTAAGGATTGGTGTTTGGAAAGCTCTAGGGTTTCAAATTAACTAGGATTTGTGTGGAAGAATATGAGATGAAATTAATTAAGTGACTACTTCAAGGGAGTCCACCTCCATGAGAGAGAGAGAGAGAGTACTTCAAGGGAGTCACCACCTCCACGAGAAATGAGAAAGACTAGAAAGTATTAAGAAAGAGAAAGCAAGAAACAATGCAACAAACTTGATTATTCGATTATTCTTCCATATATCCCTAGTGATTATTACATTTCCCTATTTATACACTTCATGTCTCATTCCCATTGGCTACACATGCTTCATCCCTATTGGACCAAACTAATTAGGCATGTACTTGAATGAATATCCCCATGAGTTCAATATGTTACATGTGCACTTGTGCAACCAACTCTAACTTCTAACTAACCATTTGGACATGTACATTGTATAAATCAATTAAAACATGAGTTATAACTCCAATGTAAGCTCATGACTGATTGTTTGGTGTTTCCCATTTGCAAGAGGGTCTTGGTCTTGGCTTGACATGATTTTGGTATTTTTACATGTCAGAGACAAAGTATTGATTGGAGCTCTTTATTTCCCAATAGGCAGTTAGACTGGCGGACTTGTTTTGGCTTCCTTTCAGGCTGTTCTGACTTTTTTTTGTGGGGGGGGGGGGGGGGGACCTAACATCACAACCCCTTTATCTTTGTAACTTGACAATAACTACATGGTATTTCATCCACTAAAACTATATCATCTACAAAAAGCATACATCATGGGAGTTTATTTATGAATCTATCAAGTGAGCTCATCCCTAATCAATGCAAAGAGACATATATTTAATGTCGAAACTTGATGCAAACCTATAATGATAGAAAACTTGCTTGTGATGTCTCCACTTGTTCTTACATCTATTACAATTTCATTATACATACATCCTTAATCAACTTATATACTTTAAAGAAACTCATTTCTTTTCCATAACACAATAAAAACCATATGGAGATTTTTATCAGTTTCTTCCCTATATTTTTGTATTAGACGTTTGAGCAAGAAAACAGCTTCCCCAAGTAAAATAAAATAGATACTGATAGATGACAAATTTTCCCAGGTAACCATTAAAGCTTTTTAAGGACTTGAAATCCTTGCTTATACAGTCAATACTATTAATTCTGAAGCTTTTGTAAATGCATTAAGCTTAAGTAGCATAGTTAGAATTATTAACACATATTCAATTAACCAGTTGCAAGTGACAAGCACCCATCAGTACCCAAAAGGAAAGGCAACTTCAATCACAAGTGTGAACAACATTGAATAGGATCTAATCAATAAAGCCACACTGCCACAACTCTCTGTTAAAAAAAAAATAACACCATAGAAATTATGTACATGTCATCTACCTGATCCATAACATACGCCATGGCTAGAGACTGTGCAATGTTGATAGCATTTGCTTTCTGATCAGCACTAAACCTGCACATTCTCATTGGCTCGTCCTTGACACACTCAATTTTCCACGATTTCACACCCGATCCGAATCCTGGAGACAATGCATACGCTTCCTCAGGAGAAGGATAGTGAACCAAACCATTCCCTTCACTCTCACTCACACTCACCCTATTCCCACATGTTTCGGGCTCCACCATCATTGGAAGCTCGGCAACCAAGAACCCCACCACAAATGGGTGTTTCACCATTGGAAAAACCACAGCTCCATTCTCATCCACAACTTCTACCTACAAATTTTCAATTTAAACCCCAAAATTTGCATGAAAATAAGAGTGATGCTAGTAATACTACAATTTTTACGACATACATCTTACAAACCAATGTCACCAATCACAAAACAATAATTCTGACATTCATTCATTATGATTTTGAAATTCACCAATCGCATTCATTGCCACTTCAGTGGCTAAAATTAGCAATTTTGGAGAAAATGAACATACTTGTTGATTGGAGAGAGCAGATTCAGCAACACGCAAACCCGTGGGAACGCTAAAATTACCGACTAATATCACAATGTCGGTGACATCATCATCGTCTACTCCAGGATATAGAGTAATACGACGTAGTTCTAGACGGTCCATTACATAGCTACCAGCTGGTCTTACATAAACCTAAACACAAACCGATAATTAATCAGTCTCTTTAACCAAAAAACAAAAAGAGAAATTCAGAAAGAGCTCATGAAAGTAGAGATCACCGAGAGAAGAGCGTGGGGATGAACGTTTCGGCGGAAGAGATGAAGTTGCTCGATACAGAGGCGTTGAAAATCGGGGCTAGGGAGGACGAGGCGGCGGGTTTTTCTACTCGCGTTGTCCTTTTCGATTCTCTGGACGAAGTCTACGGGGGACGTGGAAGCTCTGCGAATGGCGGAGGCGACGGCGGAGGCGGAGGAAGCCATGGATTCATCTTCAGCTCCTTTGTCGTCTTGATCGTCGTGGTGGTGGTGGTGGTGATGGTGGGACACGTGGCGGAGAGTGTAGGGGCTGTTAGGGTTTTGGACGGAAGAGGAAGAAGAGGAAGCGTGAGAGAAGAGAAGGAAGGAGCGTCTGTGAGAGTGAGAGTGAGAGTGAGAGTGAGTGTTTGGTTTGAGAGAGTAGAGAGGAGTAGTGTTGTTAAAGAAGAAGAAGAAGAGAGGTGGTAGAGAAGGAGGAGTTATTGCAGAGAGTGGCATTGTTTGAGTTTGCAGAGAGAGAGAGAGAGAGACAGTTATCATGGGAAGAGGAGTTATTATTACTTATGAGACTCAAGAGGATTGAAAGGAGAGGAAAGGAAAGTGATTTCATAATTTCATTTGGCCGTTGAAAGCTATGGGGATTATGGAAGGTGGGGCCCCCACACTATTAGAACAAAACAAATGGACGGTATTTTTTTAATCTTTTTCAAGCTTCCAACGACGCCGTTTGAAGAGAAATATTTAATGCATTCAACACCTTAGTTTGAAATCGAAATTAATTTCATCAACAAAAAAAATTGAAATTAATTTATAATGTTCACTTGTCCAAATACAAGCACATCATAAGTCATAACGTGCAGTTTCTTTTTTAAGAAATACTACAGACACAAACTATTTTATAATATTTTTATAAACTGTTGACGTGGTTTTAGTATTTTCCAAATAATTATTATAAGTAAAAATGTGATGTTAGTGATGGTCCATATTAGAATTAGTAAGAATTTGTCACACCAACAGTTTGTAAAAATGTTGTAAAATAGTTTGTGTCTGTAGCATTACTCTTCTTTTTTATAATAACTGTTCGTTAATCCGTACTATGCATGGGAACCTACCTATTTGTGAGGTAGACTAAAATAATTTTATAAAATCTTAAATTGATTAAAAAACTACATCATTGCATGATTTGCTCTTATATGACTTTAATTTGTGTTACAATTTGATGAAGAAGTTATTACTTGGAAGACCAAAAAAACTACATCATTGCATGATTTGCTCTTATATGACTTTAATTTGTGTTACAATTTGATGAAGAAGTCATTGCTTGAAAGACCAAAAAATATTAAAGAATCAGATTATTCACTACTTAGATATTATTGAAGAATCAGATTATTCACTACTTAGATATTAAAAAATAGAGAAATATAAAAGAAAGATGGATTACATTCAAAAGAATAATTTCAATTATTGCAAGCTTTTTTATCTTGTAAAAAAACGACCAAAGAGAGTTTGGTGGTTCATGTACAAAAATTACTTTTTAAAAAATACATGAAAAACCATAATATATATATATATATATATATATATTTATATTTAAACAAAGTAGAGGAGAAAAAAAAAACATAACAAAAGCTCATACCTCTACTCAGCTTTAAAATATATATATATACATATATATATTGGGGTTTGCATTAGTTTTATAGTGTTCATGATTAACCTCGCAAAATTTGAATTTAAGTTGAACTTGTTAGAGAGATAGAGTTTCATTCCTTGTTAAGTTTAAACTAAACAAAAATAATTTTGTTATAAAAAAATGATAATGATGCCTACTAAGCATCTTAATTACTACGTTGTTGTATAAGAAGTTGCAGTAGAATTCTTCTATTATCCTAAGAAGTTGAACTTTATCAATAGTTGATGACTTTTATATTTATCCAAATAAAGCCACGTTTAGGATAATCTTAATATAGGATTTATTCATTTTTTTTTTTTTTTTTATCAACGTTTGAGTTTGAGTTTAAGTTAGACTTGTTTGAGAAATAAAGTTTCACTCCTTATTAAGTTTAGACTAAACAAAAATAATTTTGTTTAAAAAAAATGATAATGATGAGTTTGAGTTTAAGTTGGACTTGTTAGAGAAGTTTGGACTAAAAAAATAATAATTTTAAAAAAATGATAAAAAAATGATGATTTTAACTTTAAGTTGGACTTATTAACAGAGATAGAGTTTCACTCTTTGTTAAGTTTGGACTAAACAAAAAATAATTTTATTTAAATAAAATGATAATTTTATTTAAATATTGTGCTGATGTGAAAAATTGTGAGAGTTTCAGAGGTTTTGATTATATATATATATATATATATATATATATATATTGTGGAGATCCAACTCCTCTGTCAGCTCCAGGATTGGTTGTCCTCCTGTTATCGTAAATGAAGAAGATCACACTGTTGAAGAACATGAGATCCCTGATTTTCGGAAATGGAATATTCCTAAAGTTGATACTAAATCTGTTTATAAGACTAGTTTTGTTGAATCTACTTTCTATCCCATTTACAAAGTGAGAACTGTTGAACAAACATTTTCTATTTCCAGAGTTCATGAAAAATGTTGCTTGTTTTCTAAAAGAAATATTAATGAGTTCATTGCTAAAAAACTCAGTTATTTGCATATTGGTATGGTTCAAGTTGCTATTAAACCACTCACCCGAAAGAGTATTAATGCTTCTGTTCTCATGTGTTTACGTGATGCTAGATTTAAAAATTTTAAAGATAGCGTTCTTGGTATAATTACTGCTTCTTTGTATGATGGTTCTGTTTATTTTAACTGTTATCCTGATCTTACTCTTGCTTTGGATGATCCTAATATTGTTAGAGCTTTGACTTTAAATATTGCTTCATCTAGTTATAACATGGAAGAAGGTAGTAAGCCTTTTGCTTTGATTTATCACATTTATTACAGATTGTTGGGTACTCAAATAAATCCTGGTGCTTTAAATCACAGAGAACCTTCTGGTAAAACTATGTTAATTCAATATTCAACTCCTGATGCTAAAGTTCAAGTTCCAAAAATGATTCAATGGCAAGACGTTAAGCTTCCCACTGAATGGTTGTTGGGAACAAGAATCTCCTCTTGTTAAATCTATTTTTGATGAACTTGATCTTACTCATATTCAACAATATCTTGATGGTACTGTTAAAATAAGTTTTCAAAATAACCAACCATTAAGGATCAACCAAGGAAGGCATTCCTTTGTTGGATCTGAAAATATTTCAAAAAGAGATCAAGATCTCAATGAATTTTTGCAAAAAAGTCTTGAAAAACCCACAGATTTAAAGCTAAAAGGAGTTTCCAGCGGTAACTCACAAGTTAGCACTCCTTTCTATTCTACTAAAGCTGAATCTTCCACTCCTGATGGTAATGTTGCTATTAATGATGAAGAAGACTCTATATCTGTTACTCCATCCGACTTTGATTCTCCTCCTTCCGACTTTGATTCTCCTCCTATTGAAAATCCTCCTGTTTATCAAAATCAATTAAGAGTTTTGACTGTTTTAAATGATGATTTTGAAATTGATTGGGATTCTTTGTACAATGAGTTTATGCTTTCACAAAACAGACCAAAAAGAAAATATTTCCAAAATAATTTTGCTCAATTTGAAAAAGACCGTGTTAAGAGAAAATGGTTGGAAAAGATGAATCAATTGAAAAGACATATTTTGTTTTTTGATTTTCTTGAAAACCATTATGTTTCAAAAGATGAGGTTTCAAAACAACATTTAAATGTGATAAAAAAATCATATTTTGTTAAAATAGATAAAACCATTATTAGGTCTAGTCATCCTCCTCTTGAGCTAATTTTGATAACTACTAAGAAGGATGAAGTGACAAAAGAGGAAGTGAAGGCCTCTCCTTTCAAAATTGCTGATGATCAAACTCCCATTGTTAGTCTTATTGAACAAAACAATTTTACTAATCAATTTTTGCACATTATTGGTCAACAGCTTGACCGTATTGAAGAAAAAATTGTTGAAAAACCTGTTTCTGAAAAATCTGTTTCTGTTAAGACTGAGAAACCTTTGATTGATTTACCCAGTCAAAGAGAAAAAGTTATGTTCAAAACTTCTCAGTCCAAGACTCTTGAAATTGTTGAAAAAATGCTTTCTGATTTAAAAGTTAAAACTGAGGGTACTTCTACAAGTACTCCAGCTGCTCGAACTATTTCCAAAAACGAAATTGTTTCTGAAGAAAATATAGATTCTGATACTGTTTCCTCTGTTTCTGCAAAAAGAATTTTTGATGATGATTTACCAGAAATTAAAAGATTTGTTGGAAACTCCAAACCCATGTCTTTTACTAAAAACTGGTATTCAAAACCCCTCCTCTTGATATGCAATTTGAAGAGAGATATTTTCAAACACAGTTTTTTGTTTTTGCTGATAAGCTTTATGAATGGAATATTGATGGTTTGTCTGAACAAGAAATCATTAATAAAATGAGTCATATGTCTATGGTTGGTATTGCTTATCAAAATAACCATGATCTTGATCAACCTGAAATTGTTAATTTACTTGTTACTGGTTTTTCTGGTACTCTTCGTGGATGGTGAGATTCTTACATCACTGAAGAATCCAGAGAATCTATTAAACATGCTGTTAAAAAGAATGATGAAGGTTTACCTATTTTTGATGAAAGTATTGGTCGTGGTATTCCTGATGGTGTTAATACCCTGATCTATACTATTCTCAAACATTTTGTTGGTACTCCATTCAATATTTCATCTCGTGTTTTTGACTATTTAAATAATTTAAGTTGTCCTACTATGTCTGATTACAGATGGTATCAAGATGTTTTTACTTCCAGAGTAATGCTCTGGAAAGATTGCCATAAGCCCTATTGGAAAGAAAAGTTTATTGACGGTCTGCCTCCTATCTTTGCTCATAAGGTAAAACAAGAATTAATGGGTAAAAATGATTCTATTGATTATGATAATTTAACCTATGGTGATATTTTCAGTACTATTAAAAAACTTGGTATCAATATGTGTAATGATGAAAAATTGTTAAAACACCAATTAAAGAATAAAAGAAAAGCTAAATATGAAATGAGAAATTTCTATGAACAATATGGTTTGCCTCCTATTGCTCCTTCTAGGCAAAAAAGTAAAAAACATGATAAAAGCCATACAAAATATAAAAAATACAGAAATAACTTTGTTAAACCTAATGATTTCTATGCTAAGAAGAAAAATGTTTCTAAAAAATATGTTAAACAAAGGTCAAGTAAAGGTAAATGCTTTAACTGTGGTAAACCTGGACACTTCAGTAAAGACTGTAAGGAAAAACCTGGTAAGTTAAAAAATAAATTTAATATGTTAAATATTGGTGATAAAGAGCAAGGAGAATTATTCAGAATCCTTAAATCAGATAACTCCTCTAATTCTTTGGAAGATGATTTTTCTTCATCTGATTCTTGTTATCAATCTGCTGATGATTCTATTCTCCTAATATTAAAATTGGTTGTAGAGATTCTTGTTGCAATGTTGTTAAAACTGTTAATGCTCTCACCAAGAGTGAAGAAGATGAAAAATTAATAATTCAACTAATAAATCAAATTCAAAATCCTGAATTACAAAAAGAATATTTGGATAAGTTTAAGAAAAATTTAATGAAAGAAGAAACTGGTAAAAAACCAAAATCTACAATAAGTTTTGAAGAAACTTTGGAAAGATTTAATAAAAAGAAATCCAAATAATTAACTGTTAATGATCTTCAACATGAAATTAATACTGTTAAACAAGAACTAAATGACTTAAAACATGAATTTAAAAGCATGAAAAGTGATAACAATAATCTTAAACAAGAACTGATAATGTTAAAGGTCGATAAACAACAATCTGATAAATCTGATAGTGAACATGATGAGCACAAAGATGGAGATGAATCCAGTCAACAGACTCTTCTTTCTGATAAAGGTATTCCTGATACTTTCACTGATCCTCAACTTACTTTTGTTAATAAAATACTTCCTCCAAAATGGTTTACAAAAGTTAAAATTGTTGTTTCTCCTGATTATCATTTCACTGTTATTGCTATGATTGATTCTGGTGCGGATATGAACTGTATTCAAGAAGGACTGATTCCTTCAAAATATTTTGAAAAATCTACTGAAAGATTGGTTTCTGCTAATGGTTCTCAGATGAAAATTAAGTATGAATTGAATAATGCTTGTGTGTGCCATGATAATGTTTGTTTCAAGATTCCTTTTGTTCTTGTCAAAAATATGACTGACAAAGTGATTCTTGGTCTGCCATTTATAAATGCTTTATATCCTTTTCTTGTTGAATATGATGGAATTACTACTGATCCTTTTGGACAGAAATTAAAATTAAAATTTGCTTCAAAGTTTGAAATTGATGTTAATAATCTGTCTTATAAGAAAAATTCTCCCATGAATGACCTTATTCAAGAACTAGTGATGAGTTCTTGCAAAAATTTCACTGATGAATTTAAAGGTAATTTTCATAGTACCAAAATGTTAATTACTATCAATTATCCTAACATTATCAATGATTCTTTGCAGGAATCGGACAATGATGCATGGATAAATACCACTAATAAGTGGGATAATAATAATAATATTCGTATTTATACCACTAGTAAGTGAATTATTATGGAAAGGAAAAACAAGGGAAAAGCTCCTGTACAAGACTATTCTCAAAGCAAAAGGCTCCCAGCGGGACCTTTTAAAATGCATGAAGGCGCATCTTCTAGGGTGAAACCTAGTGGATCAACATCCCTTCAAGGAGATGTCCCGGCAGAGGTGACATACTCTAATGGTGATATGATAATTGCTTTACAAGAAGTTTTGTCTCGAAATTTACAATTCCATAACGGAACCTATTCGGAATTACCAGATTCCATTAAATTTATTCTTGATAACCTTCAAGCTGCTTATACCAGAGACCACCACAAACTATTCCAAAAAACCCTTCGAGCACTTGAAATCCACCTTGTTAACCTTATTGCTCAAAATGAGGCTTATGCAAGCCACTATGCTAACCTTACTTCAGAATATGCCAATATTGTTTCTGAAAATGAGGCTTATAGAAGCCATCTTGTTAACCTACCAAATATTACAAGTGAACCCTATGATCCCTATACTAGTCAACTCTTTGGCAAAGAGGAAATCCATTATATGGATAAAATGACTTTAATGGGCACTGATTATGCACGATTGAGTCTTAAGACTCAATCTTTATTAAGAAGTGCTGTTGCCAACTTGCCTACAGATATACAATCCAGTATTCTGGAAAGCAAGGCTATGTTTAAGTCTTTTGACCTATGGTTCAAATATTTCAAAAAACTTGTTACAACTACTATTCCTGATCCAGATGAGTTGGATGAAGGTGATAATGTTTTTCTCCAATTAGAATGGGAAGATCACTTTGGGACTAGTCTCAGAGTGTATGAAAAGAAACACCCATTTCCTGGTCTTCTGATTAATTATGATGATGATTCCTATGTTGATGTTGATGATTCCGATGATGATGATATGAATCCTAACTAGCTTTCTCAAATGTTTGAATATGGCTTTATCAGATTCTTAAAATTAACAAGCCATAAACAAGCTAGCCAACTTCCTCAAATCATACAGACTGCTATTAGAGGGTTTGAGAGCCCTTTTGTTTCCATTAGATGCTGGAGTACTTTGCCAAAATGGGAAAGAGATAACTGGATGAATGTCCAGCCCTCAAAGCATCTCATTCTCATTAATGGTTACACCCACCAAGGACAATGGCTTGAAGGAAATTCTCACTTATCCTTCAAAAAACCTTATGATCTTGCAGAATGTTGGAGGAATTATTTCAATAATCAAATCCTTGAGGTTGCTCAGAATTTATGGAAAGATTATCATTTCATGGGTAGCACAGACAAAATTTTTGTTTTTGGTTCCAGATCCTATGCTAATGCTCTTGTTCATTTGCATATAACAGATCATCCTAATCCAAGAAGTCTTCTCATCCTAAGGAAAACTCCGGTGTTTGAGCCACTTCTTTATTGTGGATTTTGTAATAAGTATGCTATTTACCATGAGCATGATTGTGATGACTATTCTCCAACAAGTCCTTATGATGACTATTCTCCTCAAAGTCCTTTTGATCCTTTTGATGGTTATCCATCTGATGCTCCCTCTACTAATTAATGAGTTTATTCCTAAGGTTACTACTGTTAAAAGACTGATGTTACTTTATTTGTCTGGCTTGCACAAAAGTCAAAATATTTCATTGTCCTTGATGAATATGTTGCTGAAAATCCGGAACTGTTTCATGATACTTCGGATTCTGCGGAAGATTTTGATTCTCCTATTTGTCTGGCCTGCACAATGGCTAAATGTTTAATACTGCTAAAAGCTTGTTTCCCACTAATATGATGCTTTTGAAGATTCCCATTAATTGCTCTCAATTGGCACAAGATGACAAAGCTTCTTTCTTTGGTCTCTTGTGATTGGTTCTTTTGGGCACCAATAATATGGCCTAAAGGGTGGTCTAGAATCTAAAGACACCCATTATTTTGGCCTAGGTTCTCACATTTTCAGACATTGCAGCTCTACGGATGATTCCCAAAGATTTGGAGACAAAAGGGAAAAGTTTACTATTCAGTCACTATTCACTGTCACTATTTATCTGTCACTATTCACTGTCACTATTCATCTGTTACTGTTCATGACACTGTTCACTCCGAATTTTGCCTATTTAAGGGAGGTTGTCCCTTAAGTTTTAATAAGTCTAATTTCAGAATTTTCTCTCTAGAACTCCTTCTCTTAGGAAGCCTTCTTAGAAAGAGAATTCCTTGTTTCCTTGTTCACTACTACCTTGTTCACTACTACCTTGTTTACTACAAATCTTGTAACTCTACAAACTTTGTAACTAGGACTAGTTCAAACTTTGTAACTGTTAACCTGTAACTGTTGAGATCTTGTATTAACTACTACTACTACTGTAAGTGTTTTACTACTTTCAGTAACAAGTATTTTCAGTTTTATGTTCATTACTTTACTTGTTGCTACCGCCACCTTGGACGGATTACCGCCATAACGGACAGTTCTACATTGCTTTCATTATATTACTGTGCTTTCGTCTCTTCCCTTCATCCGTGCGTCCCCTTCCCCTTTTATATATATATATATATATATATATATATATATATATATATATATATATATATATATATATATAGACTAGTCGCTAACCTATGCAATGCACATGATAGTTAAATTTAAAATCACATATATTTTTTTTAAAAAAAAAAAAAAACAAATAGAGAGTCATGTATGGAAAAAGCTATTAATTAAAAGTTAATAGAAAATTGTGGGTACCTAAGGCATGCTTGCAACGTCCTAGGCATGCTTGGCAACGTCCTTGGCCGATCTTGGCATGCTTTACAACGTCCTCGGCATGTTTGGCAACGTCCTTGGCCGACCTTGGCATGCTTTGCAACGTCCTTGGCGTCCCACATCGAAGGAAAACCCCTCCACTTTCTGCCTTATAAGCTGTGAAGCAAAGGGAGTAGTGTACCACCAAGCCTCTCTAATTAGAGATGCTTGGTGGTACACTATTCTCTTTGCTTCACAGCTTATAAGGCAGAAAATGGGGGGGTTTTCCTTCGATGTGGGACGCCAAGGACGTTGTAGGACGCCAAGGACGTTGCAAAGCATGCCAAGGTCGGCCAAGGACGTTGCCAAGCATGCTAAGGACATGCCATAGCATGTCGAGGACGTTGCAAAGCATGTCGAGGTCGGCCAAGGACGTTGCCAAGCATACCTAAGCATGCCTTAGGTACCCACAATAAAAGGGCCCTTTTATCAGAGAGGCTTAGTGGTACACTACTCCCTTTGCTTCACAGCTTATAAGGCAGAAAGTGGGGGGGTTTTCCTTCGATGTGGGACGCCAAGGACGTTGCAAAGCATGCCAAGGTCGGCCAAGGACGTTGCCAAGCATGCCAAGGACATGCCAAAGCATGTCAAGGACGTTGCAAAGCATGCCGAGGTCGGCCAAGGACGTTGCCAAGCATGCCGAGGATGTTGCAAGCATGCCTAAGCACGCCTTAGGTACCCACAAAAATTATTTTATAATTTAAAATAATTTCCCATATGTATTGTATAGGTATCAACCAAGTAGGATGCATATTTTAAATTTTAAAAAAGACTGCAATGGTGGGCAATGGCTGCTTTTGTTTTATTATTTATCCCAAAAAAAAAAATGATAGGATATGAACAAATAAATTGTAGTAGAATTTGAATAGTTTCCCATAGGTATTGTATAGGTATCAACAAATTATGATGCATATTTTAAACATTGTCTTCTAACTCTCACATGCACCAACGCTACACCACCACCATATGTATAGAGGTTATTACACGCTCTTGTTTAGTTTCTTATCAATGTGAATTGCTACTTTTAATATGAATAATGCACCTCCTCACTCCATATTATTCTACTAATCAATTTGAGATTCCAAAATCAAGTAAGAAACATCTAAATCATTCCCATTTGGACTATACTTCTCCTTAAAAAAAAAAAAAAAAAAAAAAAAAACCTATGGACTATATCACAACATTAATATAAAATTGATTATTGATGACAGGAAATTTGTGGTTTTGATGGTCAGGAATAAGCTCTTCTTCTTGTTATTGATGATTTTTTTTTTTTTAATTTTTTTTTTTTTATAGAGTGGTTTTTCCAAGATCATATGAGGATTCTATATATAACATACATAGTAGTACAAATTACACCAACGTTAGAGAAAATTTGATTGATGAAATTGTTAATTATTAAATCAAAATTACAATTAAATCTAATGTTTTACTCATAAAAATAAATTTTTACAATTAAAATTTTCACATGTAGATTTTTCATACTAATAAACTCACTCACAAGTCAAACAATAACAATATTATAAAGTAGTAATCATAGAAAGTTAGAGCATGAAAGATGGCAACATGTCCTTATCTGTGCATTTACTCTGAGCAACTTCATGGATACAACGTTACAAAGTGGTCTCATGAAGTCCCGTACCCTCTTTGCAAAATCTTCAATTTGCTGTGTGTGTTTTCTTTGTGAAAATTTGAGTGAGTATGAAGGGTTTCGACCTTGATAGGGGTTTATATTTGGTGAAATTTTTGTTTTAAAATTTTAGTTGAAGTAGAATTTTCAAGCTCTTGAAACATATATCTAATAAAGTTTTACTTAAACTAAACTATTGTAACACTTGATAAGATAATTACACGTTGAAGAGAAATAATAAATATATAAGATATAAAAACTAAAATAAAAAGAATCTAAAATAAAATAGTGGTGATGTGGAAAATTGTGGGAGCTCCAAAGATTTCAGTTATATATATATATATATATATATATATATATATATATATTGATTTAATAGTAGGGGAGTAGTGATTTAAACCTAAATGTCTTTATTAGAAACACCATAAGCTATAAACTGGTTGAGTTACAAGTTTACAAGGCTCTTGATCATATATACCATTCATATTACAAATTTTTTGTAATATGAACATAATCATTTAATATTTGTCAACCAACTAATCTAACAATTTGGATACTTATTGGATTTTGAGTAGAGTTTGCAAATTAGCATCAAATCAAATTATGAATTACAAAATTTTATAGTTTATACTTTATAGTACATATTGTAAACATCCCCAAATTTAGGATAGATAACTACAATTAATTGTTCTTTTCACCATTTTTTTTGTGGGGGGGGGGGGGGGGGGGGGGTGGTGGGGGTTGGCTTCATTGTAAGTATCATCCCTAAATTAAAATATCATTTGCAACATCCTAGTTTTAGATTAATTTGCAATGTCTATCCCACCGTTCAAAATTGATGGTTACACATCTCAATGGACCACTCATGCAAACTAGGGCTTTGGAAGGTTTGCAAAAAAAAAAAAAAAAAATCACTCAGTCGAAGTAGTATTGATGCGGTGCCAATCTAAACTTCCTTGATACTTAAGTCATACTTCAATAAAGCCCAACTTACAAAAACGAATAGAGTTTTCTAGGGTTCTTTCTCATACATTTGGAGTGGTGTGGCCTAGGCGTTATATAGGAGCAAATCTGACCATTAATTTCTTTTTTTTTCTTTTTTCCATTTACAAGAGTCAAGGCATAAAAGGTGTAATGGTATAAAGGATGTATTGGCATTGATGGAAGACGATGATCTCGATATCCATGCTTATTTATAAGAGATTACGGGTTGGTGGAGCACCCTCTAATTTTAGAATTGTGCCTTTCAGTGTGTTGGGATGTCATTGTCCTTTAGTCCACTCCACTATTTTTAATGGAATTAGATTATTATAATTTGGAATAGGGAGACATATTCAGGCCTAAATGTAACAACCAAAAAAAAACTCCTATGGTTTGGGACAATTACAAAAACACCCCCTTGAGGTTTATGTTCTTCCTTATAATTCTTTGAGATTTTCAACTTTTCATACTCACCAAATTGACCCTTGTGACTAAATTTCCTTAACTTTTATAAATGGAAAAACCACATGACCATCATGTAACCAGTGATGTGAATAAGTTGGTGAGTTTTCTTAATGTGGTCACATATTTTTTTTCTGTCCATAAGAATTAACAGAAATTAGTTCCATGGGTCAATTTAATGGATATGAAAATCTCAAGGAATTATAAAAAAAAATTAAAATCTTAGGGGATTTTTTTTGGAACTGACCCAAATCCTAGGGGTGTTTTTTACATTTTGGCCATATAGTAACTCCAAATTTGTATACGCTATGTGTGCGTAATTACTAAAAATCTACATTTTTTTTTTCCACACACAAGAATAATATTACTAAGAAAGAGAAGAGAATGACCCACAAACATTTCTAGAACCTAGTGAGGAAACCCAAATAAAAAGAAAAGAGGTGTTTATAAACCCATTTCACGTGCAAAAAGTAACCCAAGAAGCTAAATTATGGGCTAAAAAATTTAAGTCACTAGGTACATAACAAAAATCCCAACAGGCAAGAGAATTTAACGAGGGTGGGATGGAAGGAAGTGCTGAAAAGCTTCCATTACCATCTTGAAACTGCACAAAAGAAAGGCTATGAAGGTTTACATTTTGAGAGCTTGTAAGGCAGCCTGAGCTTCACCAAGACTAGGATCTAGAGGCGGCATTGTCATTCCTTCCTGCTAAAAAAATCTACATGCTCTGTACACATGCGTGCACGTTAAATTAAACCATGTGAACATTTTGATGACTCTTTGAAATTCGCTGCACTTAACAGATCACATGAAAGTTAATTTCATAAGTACTTACTTGGCTGGACTGATACAATGAAAATTTGAAAACATTGAATGTAGAATTCTATGAAAAATTGAACACATTAAAGGTATATTTATTTAGTAAAATGCTATTCAATCAATTATTTTAAGAAAAATAAGGAATTATATATATATATATATATATATATATATAGAGAGAGAGAGAGAGAGAGAGAGAGAGAGAGAGAGGGGGGCGGGGGGAAGTTAACAAATGCTCTAAGAGCATGATCATTGATTTAACAATTATTTTTAGAAACATTTTATGAGAAAAGAAAATTTTGGGTCCTGTTTAGGGTGCTCTTAGAGCATTTGTTAATAAACTATTTTAAAAAAGTTTTAATACCATTTTTATGGAAAATATTAAAAAAAAAAACTGTAAAAAAATAAAAGGTCAGTTGTTTTTTTTCATTTTTCATAAAAATTTTCTAAAAATATTATCTAAACCAATGCCCTTAGACATCAGTTAACATTTCCCAAAAAGTGATATTAAAATTTTCTTAAAATTGTCTATTAAAAAATGCCCTAAGGGCAACCTGTTATTCACACACACACGTTTTTGACCAATTTAGTGAACATGAGTCATGACTCATAAGACTCACAAGCCACAACTACAATATAAAGCTTTAGTCATATATACCATACAAAATTTAGTGGTCATACATTTCTGACCAATTTAGTCATACATACCAATTTAGACATCTGTTATCATTTCCCAAAAAATAATATTAAAATTTTCTACTAAAGACAACCCATTATCCAAACCCATATACATTTCTAACCAATTTAGTGGTCAAGAGTGACTCATACGACTCACAAGCCACAACTACAATATAAAGTTTTAGTCATATATACCATGCAAAATTGTAACTTCTCTTTCGTCTTATCTTTTTTTTTTTTTTTGAAAATTCTTTCGTCTTATCTCTGACCTTATCTAATACTAGTATTAATCTGTTCAAAGAATGACCCTAATTTTTTGGCTTCACCTATTAATTGAACCCATATTTGGGAAACCTTCTCTCCAACTAATGTCCTAGCATACATTCAAACTTTTGACCAAATTACCAATTATCCCCAACGGCTCCAAACCCAAAATTCCATTCTTTTTTTCTTACTCTGACTCCCTCTCTTCACTCCACGCGCACAATTATAAATTACTCTCTCATTCTTTATAGCCGTTACAACCTCTCTCTCTCTCTCTCTGTGTGTGTAACAATGGCGAGTGACTCAGGCTCTTCACTTGTAAAAGACACAAACACAATGCCCTCTGTTTCTTCTTCTTCTTCTTCTTGCTTTTCACTGAAGCGGAAGAGGCCCCCCAAGATTGAGATCCCAAATGTGTTGCAAGAAATGCCAACAGAGAAGTTCACGTCCCAAGACTCCACGACCCAACAAGACTCCGTTTGCGTTTTCTCTGAGATTGGCTTTGTTGGGGTTTCCTCCGTTAAAGGCAAGAAGAAGTTCATGGAAGACACCCACAAGATCCTTCCTTGCATAAATGGCAACAACACAAACAAAGTAGTACTTCTAATTCAAAATGAGTTCTATTTATTTATTTATTTATTGGGTGCTGTAACTTGTAATTAATGAGGCTTAGTTTGTAGTTTGGTACTTGCCATTGATAAGAAAAATGTCATTTTTTGAAGTGGGGTTGGCTCATTGTTAGGTTTTGTTGGTTAGTATGTAGGGTTCTTTGGTGTGAGAAGTTGGGTACTTGGCATTGATAAGAAAATGGGATTTTTTGAAATGGGGTTGGCTAATTGTCAGGTTTTGTTGGTTATTATGTAGGGGTTGTTTGGTTTGAGAAGTTTGGTACTTGGCATTGATAAGAAAATGTGATTTTTTTGAAGTGGGGTTGGCTAATTGTTAGGTTTTGTTGTTTAGTATGTAGGGGGTCCTTTGGTGTGAGAAGTTGGGTACTTGGCATTGATAAGAAAATGGGATTTTTTGAAGTGGGGGTGGTTGATTATTTGCTTTTGTTGGTTAATGTGCAGGGATTCTTTGGTGTTTGGCATTAATAAGAAAATCTGATTTTTTTTTTTTTTAAGTGGGGGTGGCTGATTGTTTAGTTTTGTGAGTTAATATTTGAAATGGAAATGGCTGATTGTTGAGTTTTTTTGGTTAATGTGTAGGGGTTCTTTGGTGTATATGATGGACATGGAGGTAAGAAAGCTGCAGAGTTTGTTGCTGAGAATTTACATACTAACATTCTTCAAATGATGGAGAATTGTGAAGAACCCATGTCAAAGGAAGAGGCAGTTAAAGCTGGTTATCTGAAAACAGATCACGAGTTCTTGAAGCAGGTTATTGCAATTTGGATTTCTACTGTTTCCAAAATGCTTGTGTTTCTTGATTCATAATTTTGTTTCTTATAGTCACTTAATGACAAAGGAACCAATTTGATGTCTCCTGATAACCAACTATGAATTTGATTTTATGTTGATAACTAGTAAAGCTTCTTTGATGGTAGCACTTAGTGAATGCCTTTGAATTTGAAATCATGCATCAAGTCAGCATACTTTGTTTACATGATCGTGAAATTATTCATTGTTACAAATCTTTTCTACTTGGGTTTGTGTTACTATTGGTAAATAAAAGCTACTTCTATTCATAGCTTGTAGAGAATGAGGGAGTATATGTAATTTTCTGCCAAATCTTATTTAGAAGTTTTGTTTCTCTGTTTATACTGGTTGAATGGGATGCATATTGGTATGCAGACTATAGTTTTAAACTTTTTGGCTGAGGCAAACCTTTTTTATTTTATTGACATGTCATCTTGGCTATGCTTAGTTTTGACATTTTGGGGTTGGTTCACAAATTCTAATTTGCAATTTTTATCTATGCCAACCATTCTTTGTGCTGTGTGCTAAGAATTACACTTGCTACTCCTTCATCATATGTGTGTTGGGGTGTCCCCTACTAGCGATGCATGGGCGAAAAGGAATACATGTGGCCAATCTTGATTAATATGTTAAGAATGCATAGCCAATCCCCAGGGACTAAGGTTTGGTTGCTGCTGCTGTTATTGTTTTTGTATCATGTGTGTGTGTGTTTAGACTAAATCTAAATTGCAAATAATATAGAATACTGAGTGATGTGGCTGATTTGGCTATTGGTGGCTATTCTAAACGCTAAATGTGTGATACCCTGGATTGTCTAGATTGATATTGGATTGAATATGAGTACAAGTCACACAGGAATGTGCTAAGTCCCAGTCCCACATTGAGCTTGTACTAGGTCTATCTAGGCTATATAAGCTATTACGAAGAGCTTTAATTGTAACTTGACTAGTATTTTGGGGTATAGTGCATATGTAGCTAGTGCTGCCTTTGGTTTTTGATAAGTCATCATTATATCTTTTGTTTTGGGGATATGCTAAATTCTTTATTCTGAAAAAATACAGGGTTTAGGCAGCGGTGCTTGTTGTGTCACAGCCTTGATTGAAGGGCAGGAGGTTCTTATTTCAAACTTGGGAGATTGCAGGGCTGTTCTTTGTAGAGGTGGAGTTGCAGAAGCTCTTACAAGAGATCATAGAGTGGAACAAGAGGATGAACAGAAAAGAATAGAGGATAAGGTATTTATTGTTGTATTGTCAAACTTAGCTGTTTTAAAGGGTGGAGCAGTAATTGTTATTGATGGTATCTCTTCATACTCTGTTAAAGGGAGGATATGTCGAGTTTCATCGAGGAGCATGGAGAGTTCATGGGATACTTTGTGTTTCTAGAAGCATAGGAGATGCTCATCTAAAAGACTGGGTACTAGCTGAGCCTGATACAAAGATCTTAAAGCTGACGCCGGACATGGAATTCCTTGTCTTGGCTTCTGATGGACTATGGGAAGAGGTGAGAAATCAATGTTTTTGGAAGTCCTATACCCTTGCCTTTTTGTGTTCTTAATTTTTATGCTCATGTTTGGTTTATCATCTAATAGTTAACTTCATTTTGCATGCCTTGCATTATGCCATTCATAAAGTTTGTCATCTAGCTAAAATGCTGGGTTAAGTTATCAGTGATGGCATAAGTTTTTTGCTGCTTAATAGAGTTCAAAATACATGGCACATGACATGAAGGATATGTGCTGGAATAAATTGTTACACAGATCATTGGTGTGGAAATGAACAAATTTAAATAATTGTTCATATGTTAAGATGTGCCATTCCCCTGTATTTATGCATTGGATTTATTTTGAGTTGGATACCATTTTCTTGGCTGCTGCAATATTGACATACCCTAACTCTTATTTGATTGTTAACTTTGATGTTGACTATTTTTGCCTAGGTTGGCAACCAAGAAACCGTCGATACAATCAAACAATTATGTACTGTTGAAAAGCAATTGGGCCCATCAAGTGATCTTCAGAAAGATTATGATGATGACAATTTCGGCTGTGTGAATGTGAGTCCATCATCAAAGTTACGTAGGATTTCACTGGTTAAGCAACCTAAAGGGATGATGGGTCAGTCTCCAAGCTATAAGAAAACCATAAATAGAAGGAAAGCTAACAAAGATGATTTTGCTAATGAAAATGAAAGTCCTCCATCAAAATCACGAAGAATATCATTGGTCAAGCGAGTAAATATGAAAACCATGTCTCCAACTAAAGAGAGCATTAGCTATAAGATGAGTAAAACTACCTCAAATGGACTTGTTGCTGCTTGTGAGGAGCTTGTGAACCTTGCTGTGAGTAGGGGTAGCTTAGATGATATCACTGTTATGATAATTGATCTGAACCACTTCAGATGTAACAGCTGAAGTTCATGGATTACTCTTGACCTGTTGATTTCACTCATGCTCCAAAAGTTTCTTCTCTCCTGTATATATCTGATAATTGAAGTTGTGAGTCCATGTCTAATTCTTGAATTTTTAAAAATTCCTACACATAGGGCTAGCTAAACGTTAGATTCTTTTATTCTGCTTATTATAGCAGGAAATAACTTTTTCTCTTTCTTTTATTTGTGCTTTCTAGATCAAGCATTGTGCTAGTGACTGTTGCCTGCAACTGACTTTGATGCAACTCTGGACCACCAGTCCACCACTATTCTTTAATAATTCTTCTCCGTTGCCTCTTCACTTTTTATGTAGATGCTGATTTTTAATCTATGTAGGAATTGACAAGTATATCTATAACTTAAAATATGTAAAATCAAATACATTTTTTGAGATTCTGGTTTGCTGCTTAATAATCCTGGAGACAAAGCACTCAATTATTGACTAGTAAATAGAAGTCTTCAAATTCCATTGTCATTAAGATTCTATAGAGTTCTTAAAATCCTATCCATTTATTTTGAAATGAGGGGATTAGATTTCACCACATCATCAATATTTTAAAAAAGATTGACGATCACCATTTTGGTATCTTTATAAATTATTGATGATGTGGCAAAATCCAATCAACTCATTTCAAAATAAATGAATAGGATTTTAAGAACTTTACAGTGGAACTACCCCAAGAACTCTAGTGGATTCTAATCCATCTCAAATTGATTGTATAACTCAAGTGTATTCAATAGAAAATTATGGAAGAATATGATTGTATCTTTACATGGGAAAATAACTCATTGGTAGTACAAGATGTAGGTAAGGGAGTGATTCAACCCCCCACAATATTCTAAGAACAAGGATACAAAATTTAGCCCCATAATCCTCCAGCTTTATCTTTTACTTCAATTGATTGTCATGTTATCAATCACGATCTGTAACTTTGTTTTTTGCTATGTGAGTTTATATTTGTAACTTAATCACCTTTCTGAAGCTCTTTTGTTCTTCTCTGCGTGTTCTTTTGTTTTTTTTATGTTCAAACTTTAGAAAAGTGTTTTTACTGTTTACTTATATTCTAAATTTTGAATTTTCTAATTGCCCGAACTCAAGTGCAGTACTGAGAGTTGGACTAGATCTGCTACAGAAACTGCAGATTCCTCACGTTATAAAGCATCTCACTCCCTAGATTCCTTGCCAATTCACTTTTTTTACAACAGCTCCACTGAAAAGTTAAGGAAACCCCCGTGTAAACATACAAATCATAAATACATAAAATAATTATAGTTGTGACAAACCACATCGTAAGTCCAAATTCTGTCTAATGTGTACATCTTTTTCATCACTAGCCTCCTTTTTAAATTTTAACCACCCACGTGCTCATATGAACTTTTGGTTGGTACACTTATCACATGAACTTTAAGACCAATGAAAAGGTGTTACTTTGCTTTTTACCACTTATGAGAAAGATAATTTTTGGAGATAAAACCTACATTGAATCCAAATCACTTTGGAGAAGGAAAAAGTTGGGAAAACAGAAAAAGGGAACAGAACACTGATGGAAAAGCTCACACGGCTTTGCACATAATTGAATATAAAATGTGTTGCTCCTTCCACCCTTATCCTCACCCCTCCTAACTTCAAACTACCTGTTTAGAAATTGAGCTGTGTTCTTTTCTTGATCCAATTCATTCATCCTTCTCAGCTTGCCAACTGCTTTATCCTTTAGTTTTAGTCCAAAGTTGTACTCTTTTCTATATTCAAAAATTTGATCAATTCTCTTATACCTTAATAGAGTATCATGCATGATTCAATTGGAATTCCTGCTTGCTTTTCATCTGGTGAGAGGCCAGCTGATGATCCAGCAACTGTAATCAGGTCAGGCCAAAGTTTAGTTATGTCAGTGTACCAAACAAAGATTGCCGGTAAGTGTCGTCTGATCACCATTACATGGTGCAAGAATATGTTACTACATGGCCTATCTGTTTCAGTTGAAGGACTAGATGGGGATGAGCATCATAGGTGCAAGGTTGAGCTCAAGCCGTGGTACTTTTGGAGGAAACAAGGCTCCAAGAAATTTATGGTTGATGGTAAGACAGTCTATGTGGTTTGGGACCTAAAAGCTGCAATATTCAATGGCAAGATTGAGCCACAATCAGGTTACTATGTTGCCATTGTTTGTGAAGAAGAGGTGGTGTTAATTGTTGGTGATCTAAAGAAAGACGCCTTTCGAAAAACGGGTTGTAGGCCGGCTCTCATCGAGCCAATGTTGGTTACAAGGAAGGAACATGTGTTTGGAAGAAAGAAATTCTCCACAAGGGCCAAATTTCAAGAGAAAGGTAACATTCATGAACTCTCTATTGAGTGCAAAAATGCTATTAGCAATGACAAATCCTTAGGTGGGTTTGATCCACAAATGGAGATTAAGATAGATGGGAACCTAGCTGTTCATATTGAGCATCTTCAATGGAAGTTTAGAGGCAATGAGTCCATCAGTGTAAGCAAAACTAAAGTAGAAGTTTATTGGGATGTCCATGACTGGTTCTTTAGCTCTGGTACAAGGCATGGTCTATTCTTATTTAGGCCAATTTCATCATCTGTATCTCCATCATCATCATCATCATCAACAACAACAGCATTGACATCAACACATTTGTCAACTCAGGAAGCCAGTACTGCCTCAGGAGAAGTTAATGCATGTGGGTCTTCCAGGTTTTCCTTGTTTTTCTATGCTTGGAGAGTAGAATAATCATCAATATGGATAATCATAAGCATATAGTCATCACCAAGGAACTGAAAGGGGGGAGCTGAGCAGTCATGTTCATACAATCGCACGCATTGTGGATGGTAGTCATTTGGATTGAACTCCTACAAAGAGAAGCAAAGAAAGAGAAAAGGTTGGTGTTAGAAGCATAGTGACCAAACATGAGGGCCCAAAGTGAGTTGGTATTTAGCTACAGGCTACAGCTGGGAATGGATTGAATAATATGGACATGATTGGACAAGCCAGATAGGATCACATTTATCTGCCTAGTTTAATGATTCTCCATCTCCATTACCCATTCTGAATTTAGAGTTGCTCTATAATGTGTTTTGTTTTTTTATTTTTTTGGGTTCTTGTGTACGAAAAGAAAAATAGTTAACAAAGATTCACATAGGTGACCGAAGCACCAAATATAAGAACATGTACACATATGATATATTTATATATATGGGATAAGCCGTTGTTTTTTCTGTCGTTTTGTTCTAGATATATAATCCATTGAATCATGATTGGACTTTTCATGAATATTAACTCATTTCACGTGATTTACATATAGTTCGTTTTGTTGGTTGAAGCACTTGATGTTTGCATGTTTTATGCAAATCATGCATGGATTGTTCCTTTTATGTATTGATTCATTGTTCGTATTAGATTCTCTTACCACCCCTTAGAAACTGTAGTACCATTTTGTTATGCACTAAATCCAGATGCGGAGCCATGATTTTAGTCAGAGGGAGGGGAGATTAGAAAACAAACTAACCAAAATTATTCTTTAAAAAATCATCAATATGAGAAACAAAAGATTAAACATTTAAATAGAGTTGTAAATATTATGTTATTATATGAGGTCATAAAAGATAACAATATAAACAGTATATGCAACACCTTTTATAATCTCATATTCCAAACAACTAGTATGTTCTTTGAATTGATTCTTAAAAAAAAAATTATTATTCGTTGAATTAGGTTGGTTTTAAATGAAGCCATATTTTGATAAATTGTTTATGAAAATTATGTTTAATTGGTTGACAAGATTTTTTTATATATTGGAAGATTCACAAAATTGAACTTAATAGAAGTTCATTAGAATTTAATTTCAAATGTATTATTATACTCAAATTTCTCCCTAATCTTAGTTAATTATATGTATTTATTCACACAATTAAAAGTTAAAAAGAAAATTGAGAAAATAAATCATTGTAAAAACATTTAAAGTATAACAATACAACTAAAAAGCTTTTCCATGTTTCTTGATTGCTTTTTTTTTTTTTAAAGAAAATTATATATCAACGAATTAATTATAAAGGGATTTATGTTTTTAATGTTATGTTTATATGTGACTTGTAATGTTAACTGGAAATTAAAAGACAAATAGATTAGGTTTTATGATAGAGATGTGGCTTTTGGGTATTTAAAATGAGGGGTTGGTTTTTCATCAAAAATAAATTTCATAAAAAATAAAAATAAAATGAGGGGTTGGGGGGCCTATCCTGAAGATCAATATAGAGTGACCACATGGAGATCAATATAAAATGAGTAGTGGGGGGCAAGGCCAATTTTTGGGGCATTGTCCCCCCCATTCCCCTATCTCTATAGCCTGTGAGTGTCTCCATTCAAGAGTTATGAGGGAAAATTTGTTCCTAGAACTGCTTAGAGAACAGGGAGAAATTTTGGATTGGTAACCTAAATTAGGCGAGTCAGTCATAATAATTAACATTAAACTAGTCAAGAGCCTTTTAGTTTGATGGCGTTTTTGGAGAGCTTGGGTTCGAATCCCAAAAAAAGGTCCCCTAAAATATAGGATTGTCTCAATTTTGGTTCATTGATATATATAGGGTCGGTTCAATTTTGCATTTTACCTTTTAAAAAAAAAAAAAAAAAAGTGAGTTCAACCCCCCCCCCCCCCCCCCCCCCAAAAAAAAGAGAAAATGGGAAATTTTAACTAGTGACCTCATATTCATGAGAAATAAGACATGATTCTTAACTGAATGTGCTATCCCATGGGATTTAAACTGCACTGCTTTGATCTTTGGTGGATGCTATATATTTCAACACTCTTCAAATTCTTAACTATATATATCTAAAAGTTGAAGCGTAGCATTTATTGTTACTACGCTCCAGGTGAGCCATATCAGCGTCCACCTCATTATCATTTTCTTCCCAATTTTCCTATAATTATTTTTAACATTTACTTTTTATTTTATTTTAGTATTTACATTTTTTTCAACCTTTCTCGACCCTTTCCTTTTCATCTCCCCACTACCATCTAAATAAATACTATTCTTCTTCTTTTCATCTCTCCACTACCCTCTACATAAATATTCTTCTTCTTCTTTCTCTTCATCTTCCTTTATTTTGTCTCTTCTTATTTACACTCTCTTACTATAAATTTGTAACTATCTATTCTATTCTATGCATGGTTTTCTCTCACAAAAAAAGGTTCTCTCTCTCTCTCTCTCAATTTTTCGATGAATTTTTTATACATTCTTCTGTTTATTCCAAATTACTAATCTTTGGGAATCCTTTTTTTTTTCTACACTAGAATCATTATACTCATTTTCTCACTTAATTTAATCGGGTAGTTTGCCGGAATTCAAAAAAAGGTTCTCTCTCTCTTTCTCTCTCAATGTTTCGATGAATTTTTTTATACATTCTTCTATTTATGCCAAATTACTAATCTTTGGGAATTCTTTATTTATTTATTTATTTATTTCTACACTAGAATCATTGTGCTCATTTTCTCACTTAATTTAAACGGGTAGTTTGCCGGAATTCAAGTAAAACTAGACAATAAGGAATTTTACGGCACTGGAGAACGCCTAAATATATACTAGCCAAAATTTGAAAGTCAGCAAATTAGTGGAGCTATGATTAAGCTTCAAACGGGATTGATGGTATTGCCAATATTCTTTAATTAGCATCCTTATTTCTATTTCTCTATATATGTTTCCTAGAATTAGTATTAGTCTCATTTTTATTTTCTCTATTATATTCTAGGTAAACCAAGAGTTCTTTAAAACTCCACATTGGTTAATGCCATTTAGATTTGTTTTTAAAAAAAAATTTCTCTTTAATTGTTAAATGTTATCTTATTTTTGTTCTTTCTTATAACTCTAATTAATGTTGATGTTTCTTTTTCTTTTCTTTTTTCTTTTTTTTGGTTAGTTAAGGTTGATGGTTCTTTCTTATAGAGAAAAGAAAAAATTGAAAACAATTGAATTCCATATAAACCTGTACCTGAAGGAGATAGGAGCCTTTGTTTATTTGATTAGAGGCAATATATTAAAGGGGCATATCATTTGGCCATTGCATTGCATTTCATAGAGGTTAAAAGATAAAGCTTGTCATTATAGGAAAACATTTTGGGTGGGGATAAGGGCGTCTTTTTGTTTGCTCTAAGAGCAACAAAAGATCCTATTATAAAGGAAGCCCACAAACATATCACATGCTTATTACAATAACCATGAGCACAACCCATTATTCTCTCTCACCATGTTTCTACTACATTTGCATTTAGCAACCTAAGATTAGAATTTATTCCCAATAGAAGACTTGTAGAATCATTTAGTTTTTATAGGAAACTAGCCACAAACTCGCGTGATGCGTGGATATATAAGTATTATGCAATGAAGTGTAATATATAAAAAGTAACAATAACTTCAAGCATTGTCTTTTTTTCAAAAAAAAAGAAAAAGATTTTTACACTTATTTTTTTAAATCTTTTTATCTCTACAAATATATCATTTTAATATTTTTTTTGTGTATTTCATTAATATTTTTTAAGGTGAACCATATTTTTCTAACTTTGTTGTAGTGTGTTACATTTGCTTAATATACAACTCATCTCTTAAGGAATAAGGAAATTATCACAATAATAAAAAATCATCACAAAATTACAATGTTAACTTAACCAAAATTAAAATAAAACTAAAGAAATAAAAAATAGATTTTATAATAATTTATTAGTCAAAAAACTGGTAGTCATATTCAAATTCCTATTTCCAAAAACAACTAAGTATTAATCCAAAACAAAATTCAATCAAAATTATAAAAGGGAAAGAAAAGAATTTCTGATGGGAAATTAAAAAAACCCAAAGCAAAAACACATATTAAAAAAAAAAAAAAACCTTCAATCTTAATTAGAATTATGAGAAAAAAAAAACTTTTATGTGCAATTGTTCTCTTTATTGGTATTTATTGTTATATATTTTATTTTTACTTTTTTTTTTCTTCTCCTGTTATTCAACATTTAAATTCAGCCACATCTTCCACATCATTAAATTATCTATATTTTCTCTATTTTTTATTTTTAATAATTAAACATGGAATATTTTATTTAAATTCAAATCAATAAAATTATCCTTAAAAAATTGTAATTTTTAATTTTTTTTTAACATTTACACTTTGTCCAAGCTTTTTCCTTACCTTTATCTTTTCATCTCCCCACTACCTTCTACCTTAATATCAATATTCATCTCCCCACATTTCCATATCATTAAATTATTTATATTTTTCTTTCCTTTTTATTTAAAAAAAAATTAAAATTTTACTTAAATTCAATAAATAAAAGTGTCCTCATAAAGTGGAGTAATACTAGGGACACACTCATTCTCAAACCCAATACATCAAAGGAAAAATATAATACAAAACAAATGCCAATTGGGAAACACTAAATTAAAATAATAATAATAATAATAATAATGATATCAAACCAAATATAATATAAAGAATAATTATGGATATACTAACTTAAGGGTAGTAAAATTAAATGAAAAAAAAAAATACAATGCATATTTAATGCAATAAAATCATCATCAAATTTTGGAAAACAATAGGTTGCCTATGGAGAGAGAGAGAGAGAGATGGTAAAGAAAAAAAAAACAAATGTCAATTAGTAACTACTAATTGGAAAACAAAGAGGTTGTAAGGAGAAGTAAAAATAAAAAATAAATATGACCAATATGGAGAACATTAAAAACTTTACAGTGCAATAAAATCAACTGTTACATTCACTAAAAAAATTGAATCAATAATCAATAATTAAACACAATTATAGCAACATATTTAAACTTAAAACTAATCAAACTCTAATTCATAACTAAAAGGAGATGTTCTCATGTAATAATAGAAAATTACATAAGAAATAAAGTTAGAAAATTTTAAAATCCCTTTTTTGACATTTCATTTAACTTGATATATATATATATATATATATATATATATATATATATATATATATAATCTTCATACACAATTACATTTAAAAATCTAATAAACAATGCTACATCTCATTTAACACCTCTGTTATGAAAATCATTAGCTAGTGAATATATGATAATAGTAAAAAACATTATAAATGAAATTATGAAAAAAAAAAAAGTGATAAAACTAATTAGCTACTATCATCATGAAGTATTGGTTTATGATTTTACACATCTAAAGAAGTGGAATATATAGAGTTTACTTAAGGAATATGTAAAGATTCACATTAAAAGAAAGATATGTAAAGGTTAAAAAAATGTATATTCTATAAATAAATAAAAAGGTATATGTAAGGTTTTTATTAACTTAAAAGAAATTGAAAAATCAATTGTTAACAACAATAGCTACAACAACAACAACTACCACAAGAAGAAGAAGAAGAAGAAGAAGAAGAAGAACAAGAAGAATAGGGGTAATTACATTCTCCTTCCTTGAGATTTGAGGAAATGACACTCTACCTCAAATATGAAAGGAAAAAATATTTTCATCATTTACATTTGTTTGACCAAACTTTGTTAAATTAATATTAAAATATTGTGTACTAACCTACTTGTGCTTAAGGTAGGTTCCAAAATTATCCTTAATTTTAAAATTAAATTCTCTTATTTTAAAATTTTAAATTAAAGTGTATTTCAAAATATTAAGTAATGTCTTTTGCATTTTTTTTTTCCCTTTTCTTTTCCCAATGAGTTATGGAGAGATTTGTCATTTCAAATGTTTTGGTATTTTATAAATTTGTATTTTAATTCTAAAGTTATAAGTAGTGTCTTTACTAACCATGGTTAAACATTTATAAATAGATTCTTAAATAAATTTAAAATATTTTGTTATTAATATAAACAGAATGAGAGAGTGTTATTACTTATTACCCCAAATATATTTAATAAGATCACCCTAAAAAAAAATTATCTCGCGCAATGCACGGGTTTGCGACTAGTTATCAATAAATGCTTATACAAACTCGCTTAACGTTGCTCAAAAAAAAAAAAAACTCGCTTAACAATGATTTTATATGTTTCCAAGTACAATTACTCAATCTTTGAATGACTTAATTGGAAGAAAAGGCAAAGGAGAGACTAGCTCAAAATGTGATGATAACACAAGATATTATTATTCATTCTTACGGGAGAATTCATCCCTCCTCTCACACAAGACCTACACCCTTTGCGAGAGGAGGAAGACTCCTCAAATATGAAGGAATAATTTCTAGAATTAACACCAAATGAACAATGATATTCTACATCTGACAGAAAATCTTGCCACCTCCTATATGAAGGAATAATTTCTAAAATTAACACCGAATGAACAATAGTATTCTACGTGTGACAGAAAATCTTGCCAAAAAAGGCGTAGCAGTAGTAAATCCATGTCAATTTTAAAAAGAAGCTTGCATTTCTTTAGAGAGTTCTATTCTGTAAAAAAATGTGTGGTTTTGTTTGTCCATCGAGATTGATATATTGAAATATAAAGTGATATGCATCCATCTCATTAAGTATGGTAAGGTTGATAATTTTTTGACCGTCCAGCTTTCAATATTGTTCTCTAATGGTTGAATAAGAGATTTGGGGTTCAATTCCCGCTTACTCCAAAAACCAATTGGTGTCTTGATCTGATGATAAAAAACTATCATCAAGAGTGGACGCCATAAGTTGAAACTTTCCAAAAAACAAAAAAGGGAAACACCCAAAAGATGAAAGATATTTGGTGAATAAGACTACAGATGTCCCATTATAGGAAGCCTCTCACATGCAAGTAACCTGAATTATTCAAGTTTTACATGGCCAAATGGATTAAAACAAAAGTTTATTTAGCCAAAAATGAAAACTGAGGGACAGGGATGAATGCTTGAATGCTAGTCTTAGCCTAAAATGGACCCAATAATTCAACCTTACACGATGCCATGTCAAAAGATGTTCCCTATTGTCTTGTGCAAAGTTCTTTCCAAAATAAAATGGCTAAGAAAAAAGTTTCTTTAACCCAAAAAAAAAAACACACACACACACACAGAGAATGTTGTTGCAAGTGATTTAGTGGTCCATTCCATGACAGGCCATTTCCAATGAAATGGGTGGGTCCGAAAATGAACCATTAGCTATTTGGTTGAATATCCAACCGATGGGTCTTTGCAAGTATTTGAAATCACAATCTCTTTGCCATCTATAGGATTCTTCTTGGCCCCACACTTCATGAACCGGTTGAAATTATATTTCCCACCATGACCACAACATGCCACAAAAGGGTTCTCGAATCCTTCAAATTCACCAAGAAAAAATAAAATCATATTAAGGAAAAAATTTATTATTAAACTAGTTTGAAGGTTTGGAGGAAAATTTCTTAAACTCATTAGTTATTATGTGACAATTGATAAAATCATTCAAACGTACTTTTATTCATATTTCCTATTTAATGAATTATGTGATTTGTTTATATGATAAATGTAAATTATTTAACCTCTCATTAACCCATCGAGCAAATTACTTTTTTTTTTTTAATACCAGAAAAGGAATAAATACAAACAGTTAAGAAACAACAGGAGACATATGAGGCCAACAAACATGAGTTGGCACATTAGTAGCCTGACTAGCTAAGTGGTATACATTTTCAAGGACAACCTTAGGAACAAAAATCGAGCAAATTACTTAATTTAAGAAAGAATAACAGAAGAATAGAATAACTAATGAATTCAATTATGTTAGGTTATAGATTGATCCTAGTTATTAATTCAATTAACCAAGTTGTTTAATTAGGTCAAATTACATGCAATATCATGGAGGCACCAACAAATTACAATTTTAATCTAGACTGTAGCGAAAATTAAGGCAAAAACCTACTGAATGAATTTCATGTCACCACTCTCAAGAATCCAGTAATCAAGAACAAGTGGTTACAAGTATAAGGAATCTTATTACTACCAGGCTTATCTTAAAATACTAAACTACAATTAAACTTTTGCTCTAATCCCCAATTGGACTTGATCATGTAGAAGACTTCTTCCCTTTGCACAGATCTCCAATTCGTGTCTAACAGTTTTGCACGAATCTCCAATAAGTAACTAACTCCACAGCAACCTTATTTTATTGTTGTAATTGATTTGAAGCAACTTCACATGAAAACACCAATTAGATCTTTAATTGTTTGTACTAGAGACTTTGCTTGGTACAGAACCCAAAGGCGCACAAGAGTGACAGCAAGATCTATTTCTTTTGTTTTCTGAACTCATAAGTTCAAAAAGGTGGAGGTTAGGATTTCAAAAAGAAAGTCTTATGAAGCTCTCTAGGGTTAGGGTTTTCTTTCTCTACCACCTTATTTAAATAGGAGCTTAATGAGCCTTTTAAATGGACTCTCCTATTCCTATTATGTTTACACAAACCCATAAATAAAGAGCCAATTAGAATAAAACATTGCAAGCTATATTTTGAAATCCCGTATTCCGATAGATCGAGAGGTATCAAACCAAGTATCAAGGTTCATTAAATCTCGATAGATCAAAGTTGTCGAGCTAGGTGTCAAGATCCCAATTTTCAGCTTTTAACCACTTGTTTCTTTATGCATTCTTCATGTCTTCAATACTACCACTTGAAAAACTTCTTCAAAGTACATCACGATATTCTTGAATCCACTTAGATATACTCTTTATTTTTGGTAAAAAGGAAATATCATTAAACACTAAACAACCAACAGAGCAACAGGACAAAGCCTTTGGACAAACAGACCAGAGGCATCAGCCTCCAAAAAACTAACTAAGTCCACAGGCGGACTAGAAAATACAGCAAAGTCACTATCAAGCAAAGAGCCTATTCTAGCCAAGCAGTCAGCACACTTGTTAGCCTCCCTATAGATAAGTCTAAACCTCTTCTGGGGAATACAGGTAGCCAAGCATAAACAATCATCCATTAAAGAGGAGACAATAGAATTGGAAGAGGACGGAGAGTTAAAGGCATCCACAATGGCTTTAGCATCTAACTCAATAACAACAGATTGAGCATTGATTTGTAAACACAGCTGCAACCCATCTCGGAGAGCCCATAATTCAACCAAGTAGCTCGATGTATTCCCAATCCTTCTTGCAAAACCCATAACCTAATTACCATTTTCATCTCTGACTAGCCCACCACTCCCGGCTGGACCCAAGTTGCTAGCTGCAGAACCATCAGTGTTCAAGGTGATCCAACCAGCCCTCGGTTTTTCCCATCTAATGTTCTTCACAATCATCCTTTTGGTGACCAAGGCATTGTTTGCACAAAAGAAAAACTCAACAGCCCTATCCATAATTTCTCTACTCAAGTTGGGATTAGGATTTTTATGCTTGAAGACGCACAAATTCCTATCTTTCCAAATCAACCAAATACTAAATAAAAACACTTGGTTCCAAGGAGGACCCGAAAAGTGATGAAGTTTAGATGTGGCATTAGAGAAAAGCCAATCCTGGAGACTCAAGGAAAAAAAATTGGAACTATTTACCTGCCTTCCGAGTTGATGCCACACGTTCTTGCTTAAGGGGCAGTCCCGTAACAAGTGAAGAATAGACTCAACCTCGCAATGACACCGAGGGCAGCAGGCATCCATACTCACTCCTCTAGCCACCAAGCACTGATTTACCCCAAGACTAAGGTGCATACACTTCCAAACAAACATTTGAATAGCAGGCAGAATTTTCAGCTTCCAAATCCATTGCCCATTAAAAGGAGCATCCCCCAAAACATCCGTAGTAAGCAAATAAGCACTTTTAAGATCAAACACCCCCTTGGCCGAATGCTTCCAGGCCAGCCTATCCTCAATGCTAGTAGAAAAGGGGATTGGAGTGGCCATAATCTCTCTACAAACCTCATCCGAGAAGAGCATTTGAATTGAAGACCAGTCCCATCTGCCCGTACAATCCACTACATCTTTAATCTTCAAGCTGGCTGCTTCTTTAGACAACGGACCCTGAATAGTACTTCTTAACGGACCGAAACTAGTCCAATTATCATTCCAAAAGTCCAAGCTACTTTCAAAACCCGGAATCCATTTAATTCCTTTCTTGAAAGTATCTTCACCTCGCATCATCCCCTTCCAAGTTCTAGAGCTAGGAAGCTTGCTTAAATTTCTTGAATTCAATCTCCGGGGGCTGCAATATTTCAATCTAAGAACCTTAGCCCAAGGTTCCTTTTCTTCGGTATGGAATCTCCAGTTAAGCTTTGCTAAAAGCGCTGTATTTCTTCCTTTAGCTGTTTGAAGCCCCAAACCCCCTTCATCTTTACGTCTAGTAACCTTATTCCAGCCCACCCAATGCATTTTCCCCTTGCTCTCGGTCGATCCCCACAAGAAATTTCTATTAACCCGGTCAATACCATCCAACACCTTACTAGGCAGCAAATGACTCTGCATTATGTAAGCCGGAATAGCTGAAGATGAAGCTTGAATTAGAACTGCTCTCCCAGCCATGGAAAGAAGATTGGCCTTCCACCCCGCAAGCTTACTCTTAACTCTATCCAAAACAAAACCAAAGTCCTGGTTATTATTTCCTTGGTGTTTGATAGGAAAGCCTAAATATTTCCCCAAGTGCTCCGTTTGATGGAAACCAAGAATATCACTGAAAGCCTCCCTATCATCCTGATCAATATTCGGCGAGAAGTAAACCCTAGATTTAGAATCACTCATTGTTTGCCCAGAGCAACTACAAAAGGTATCAAGAACCTCTCTAATGGCATTACAATTGATTGCATTAGCCTTGGCAAAGAGCACTAGATCATCCGCAAAAAAAAAGATGGGAAAAGGAAGGACCACTCCTAGACGCCTTAACCGGACACCACACTTTGGCATTTACCTTCTCTTGAATAAGCTGGCCCAAGAAGTCCATACATAGGATAAAAATGTAAGGGGATAGCAGATCCCCCTGCCTTATACCTCTCGAAGGCTTGAAAGATTCGAGGCTCCCTCCATTAAAAAGGAGAGACGTCGAAACTGAAGAAATGCAACTCATAATGGTCTCAATGAGGTTATCAGGGAAATTATATCTAATCAACATGCTCCTTATGAATCCCCATTCGAGTTTATCATAAGCCTTCTCCAAGTCAATTTTTAGAGCCATATAACCACATTTTCCCTTGGCTCTCCCCATAGTGTGAATAATCTCCTGGACGACAATCGCATTATCAACTCCCTTCCGCCCTGGAACAAATGCTGTTTAGCATGGGGAAATTAGATGCTCCAATAAGGGTCTAATTCTACCAACCAAAATCTTGGACACTATCTTATACACTGAGTTGCACAAACTTATGGGGCAATAACCACCAATGGTTTCAGGTCCTTGGGTCTTTGGAATAAGCACAATGTTGGTGCTATTAAGGTACTCCGGCATTTTTTTCTCTCTAAACATAGCCATCACCTCCTCTGTAACCGATCTACCCACCACAAGCCAGAATCTTTGGAAGAATCCGGCATGCAACCCATCCGGACCAGGGGCTTTAAAGGCTTTTAAAGACCACAGTGCAGCTCTAATTTCCTCCTCTGTCACCTCTTGGCTAAGGCTATCTTTCTCTTCACAAGAAAGTTTAGGCTGCCACTGCACACTGTAATCAAAATCACGAGTTGCAACCTCCTGAGAAGTAGTATAAATGTCAATAAATCCTTCTCTAATATGCTTTGCAACCTCTCTTTCCTCAGTCAACCAATCCCCCGCGTCGTTCTTAATAGCAGTGATCATATTCCGCTTCCTACGAGCAAGAGCGGATACATGGTAAAAGGAAGTATTCCTATCTCCCAACATCATCCAATTAATTCTAGATTTTAAAGCCCAAAGGTCCCTTTCTTGCTCTAGCACAACATCTAACTCCTTAATAAGATGATTCTCCAGTGCTACTAGAGAGGCAGAAGGTTGATTGGCCAAAGCCTTTTGCACCCCATCCAGCCGGGCTACAATCCTTTTCTTTTTTTGGAAGATATTTCCAAAATGGTTTTTGTTCCACAAGCTAGCCTGCTTAGAAAAAACTTCAATAGCTTCCAGCAACTTCCTAGGCTGCTGCCACGCCTGGTTAACCACATTAGGAAAGGAAGGGTCGAACAACCAAAAAGATTGGAATCTAAAAGGTCTCAAGAGATGCATTTGCCTATTGGGATTAGTTTCCATTAACACAGGGCGGTGGTCCGAATGACACCTAGTTAAGTGCGACACTTTGGCATCCGGGTATAACAGACACCAACTAGGATTCATAAAGAATCTATCAATTCTTTCTTGAATAAGACTGCTAACCTCCCTTCTATTCATCCACGTATATTTCAGCCCACTAAAGCCCATAGCCACCATGTTACATTTATCCAAGCAATCTTTAAATAGCAACGATCTGTTTATACTAACTGGCCGACCCCCAAACTTATCAACCTCAGCAAGGGGTTCATTAAAATCACCCGCAATAATCCAAGGTTTATTATGAAGATCAGTAACTTTAGTAAGGTTTTCCCACAACACTTGTCTCTCCCCAATTCTAGGACTAGCGTCCACAGCAGAAAAAATCCAAGAAAGGTTAGTAGGTAATACCTTTACTTCGACATGAATTTCTTGCTCCGTGCTCGCAAGCAGCGAAATCCCAACTCTGTCTGAATTCCAAAGCAGCCAAATACCGCCTGCGTAACCCATTGACTCCGCATGAATAGCACCATCAAACGGAAGGCGATCACTAATCTCCTTGGCTCTGTCTCCCCCAACCCGCGTTTCCATAACCACCAAAATAGCAGGATTATGATTCCTAACTAACTCACTAACATACCTCTGAAAATTGGGCTTCAGAGCGCCCCTACAATTCCACACTATAATATTCATAACTAAATAGAAAAGAAGGAACAGACAATCAAACAGAAGAGTCAAAATCACCTCTTCCCACTTTAAACTCCATCCCATCCAAGCCATCCTCTCCTTTGAACTTCCCTTCCTTTGGAATAGAATTATCCCCTTCTTCAACATTTCCAAGAACAACTCCTTCAGTCCCGTAACCTTGCTGAATATTGGCACAGGCTTGATTACCAAAATGGTCTTCGGGCACACTTAGATATACTCAAATATAAGTAAAGTGCGTTTTGTCATAGAATGTGTCAATTACATAAAAATATAACCCTAACAAATTACATACCTTAATTAGAGGAAGAAGTTTGGGACTGAATTTTCTACTATCCCATAGTACCCACACACACCTTATCAAGTCTTAAAAAAAAAAAATTTAAGAATAGGGTCAATGAAGTAAAATCACTTAATTTTAACTCTGGTATGGTTTTTGTGCCCAAAAAAAAAAAAAGTAACTTTTTTTTCTTTTTTAATCTAAGTTGCGCGTGCTCATATTCTAGTCTTCTAATAACAAAATTTCTTGCTCCGCCATGTCGCATAGGTGGTGTTGGCAAATCCCGCATTCACAGTTAAAGATCCAATTTTGTTTTTATTTTTTGATATTAGAATATATGGATTTTAATGGGATTGATAAACTGTGTTGGTGTGTATTATTATATTTGGAAAAGCCTGATGTGGCATCATTTGATTGGAGGGTGTAGAACTAGACTTTTACACCATGTCTTTATCAAATTTGAACTCTCTTTTTGAGTATATAATGCATGGATATATTGTTCCTTTGTTTATGGATTCATTGCTCATATTAGATTCTCTTGCCACCTCTTAGATAAAATTGTAGGATCAATTTGTTTTGAAGTGAGTCCAGTGAAGGCCTGAAGGGGAGGTAAGATTAAAAAACAAACCAAGCAAAATTAATTCCATGTAAAATCATCAATATGAAAAACAATTGAGTAAACATTTAAATAGAATTGTAATTATTCTACTATATAAGGTCATAAAAGATAACAATATGAGCACTATGCAACATCTTTTATAATCTCATATTCCAATCAACTAGCACGTTCTTTGAATTAGGTTTATTTTAATTAAGCCTTATTTTGATAATTTTTTGTGAAAATTTATGCTTAATTTTTTTTATGGGAAAAATTATGCTTAATTGGTTGATATGATCCTGTTTATATATATAGGAAATCCACAAAATTTAACTTAATAGGAGTTCATTACAATTTAATTTTGATTTATTATTATACTCAAGTTTCTCCATAATTTTAGTTAATTACAGTTTACAGGTATATATTCATAAAATTTAAATTTAAAAGTTAATAAGTTACAAATCTCTCTTTCTCTCTAGAAAATTTGTTCCTAAAACTACTCAGAGAACAAGGGGGAATTTCGGAATGGGAACTTGTATTAGGCAAGTCTGTCATAATAATAAAACTAAACTAGCCAAGAGCCTCTTAGTTCGATAGCAATTTTGGAGAGCTTAGATTCAAATCTTAGGTCTCCTTAAATATAGTCAGTTCGATTTTAATTGCATATTATATGGGGTGCCTCAACATATTGTAAGTCATGTAAATAGGAAAATAGTTGAATAGACTAAATTGTTACATTTTAAACAACCAAAATTGAACATTTTAAAATTGAGGGATTAAAATATTGTCCTCATGTTTAAGTGAAAAAAATTGCATTTTATCTTCTTCTTCTTCTTCTTCTTTTTCTTTTTTTATTTTTATTTTTATTTTTTTTAAGTGAGTTCTAGCCCAAAAGAATGAGAGTTTTAAACTAGTGACCTCATAATCATGAGACATGATCCTCAACCAATTGTGCTAACCCTTGTGATTTAAACTTCACTGCTTTGATATTTGGTGGATACTAATTTTCAACACTCTTTTCAAATTCTTATTATCAATAAACGCTTGTAAGTACTCGATTAGCAATGATTCTATATGTTTTCATGAACCATTGTTCAATCTTTGAATGAGTCATCTTATTTGATAGCAAGATACATAATGCACAATGGACTACTTGAAAGAAAAGGTAAAGGAGAGAAGTCCTCTCTCCTCTCACACAAGGGTCCACACCTAATGTGAGAGGGGGAAGACTCCTTCTAGAGGGATGAATAAGTTATTGGATTACACAAAGGCCCACACCTAATGTGAGAAGGGGGAAGACTCCTTCTATAGGAATGAATAAGTTATTGGATAAACACTGAAATATATTTTTTTTAAGTTCCAAAATTCCAAGTAAAATTAATTATTTATTTGGAGATACATTCATGATATTCTCGTGTCCGTTTGAGAACAACTTATTTAACTTTTGTGTTAGAGTATACATATAATTTGAGAAAGTGAGAAAAAGTAAAAAAAAAAAAAAAAAGAAAAAAAAAAAAAGAAAAAAAAAAGAAAAGAAAAGAAAAGGGGGTAAAGTTTCCAAAAACCTAGCTTAGATAGTACCAAACACACACGTGGGCCCAATAATTTAGCCCTACACGATTCCAAATCGAAAGGATGTTCCCTCCTGTCTTGTGAGGGGTTCTTTCCAAAATAAAAAGGCTAAGAAAAAGGTTTCATTGACCCAAAAAAAAAAACAGAGAAAGAATGTTTTAGTGGTCCATTCTATGACAGGCCATTTCCAACGAAATGGGTGGGTCCGAAAATGAGCCATTAGCTATTTGGTTGAATATCCATTTGTTAGCGGCCTCGGTGAAATGGGTCCCATCCCAATTAATCCGAACCGATGGATCTTTGCACGAATTTGAAATCACAATCTCTTTGCCATCTACAGTCTTCTTGGCCCCACACTTCAAGAACCGGTTGTAATTATATTTCCCACCATGACCACAACATGCCACAAAAGGGTTCTCGAATCCTTCAAATTCACCAAGGAAAAAAAATTCATATGCAGTTTATTTCCAAACTGGTTTAGTGAGAAATTTCTTAAACTCATTACGTGACGATTAATAAAATTATCGTCGTACATAATTTTACCAATCGTCACAATAATTTCATCCATTAGCCCAGGAATTTATTTATCAAATCAAATCAAATCCACTAGCATAAAAAGGATGCAAGGAAGTACCATGTTTTTTGGCTTGGGCAATGAGGGTGTACTTCACTGAGTAGACATCAACATAGGTGATCGTTGCCTCCGGAAGATCTTTCCTGAGTTGGGCTACAGCTTCTTTTAATCTGAGGTTGAAATATTGGGCCACATCATTGAATGGACTGGCACAGCCATATTTATCTATTTGGCCCGCCGTGATAAGAAAGCGGTCCATAACGTATGGAAGGCAGCCCACTGGGCCTGTGTTGTGTACCCAAAATATTCTTCCACCTTCACCATTTATTTTCTGCATGTAACATAATCATCAAGGTGTGTACCAAAATTTTTTTGAAGTGATTGTTGTGAATTTGTATTACCTTAATGGCATTTGAGAATTGGCCCAATACATCAGGAACATATGCCTTAACTTCTTCAGTGGTCATGTTGAGTTTGTAACCAGCAGTAAGATCATTTTGGCCAATGTCAAATGTGTACAGAGCTTGAGAAAAATAATCTCCCTTTGGTAACAATTTCTCAAAGAACCCTCCTGTTCCAGATTTTGAAACATTCCCATCTCACTTTCAACACCAATATGATAATCAAAGTTTGTGGCATTGTGCACAAAAATGATATATGTAAGAAAAGAAACAACAATAATTAACATGGGATGGGAGTCACCTTGTTTGTTGAATATTTGGGATCTTCTGTGAAAATCTGAGAATTGAACAGACTGCACATCTAATGAAATGGGACTATATCCACTCTGTGCCATTGTTGTGTTCTGAGGTCTAATTGTTGCTCCAGCAGTTGCAAAATTGGCTCCATGGCTAAAGTTTGAACCCAGCGAGTCCAGAAAAGCACTGAGATACGGTAACCCATAGCTTTCCGCTGAAAATCAACAAACAGTGTTTCTCATACAATTAGAACTAACATGCTACACTTGGTCCTCCAAATTAAGCATACTTTTGACTTCCATCTTATTTTCTTAACCAAAAAAGAAACAAGAAAATGAAAATACCAATTAGTTATAAAATTATATAATGACTAAAGTTCAAGGATCAATGACTAAAGAGAATGAAAAAAAAAAAAGGGTTTTAGCTTATTTTGGTACAACAAATGATATTTCTAAGATATGTGCCAAGTCTAATGTGGAGGAAGAGGATAGAGGGCACTCTCCTCGGATTATAATCTTATATCATGCATTTTCTACACATAGAGAGATCTGCTAACACTAATGTATTTTCTACATAATGGATATGTACATGTGCTTCCACAAAAAGAAAGAGATAGAAATGGAAGTACCTATGAAATCAATTACAAGACGGCCATCAGAATACCGTCCAGATGGAGTGTGAAAAAATGTTTCTCCATTGGGCGGCGGAGCTTGTCCGAATGCCGCTGACAAACCACCGGTGTCTGAATTTGAGTCACCAAAGTTGAATATGGCCGGAAAACTGCATTTGGATAAGGCTGTGGTAGGATTTGGTAGTAATGCCAATGAGATTACCAGGCCAGCAAAGATAACGACATATAAGGAGTACTGAGGCTCCATGAGAGACACAAAAGATATAAACTTTTTTTTTTAGCTGAATGAGATAAACTTTTTTGACTCAAAAAAGGATCACCAGAAGCATAGAGACAGGAGAATATTATGGTACCCACTAATGTTTTTCAAATTTCACTGTCTGTCTCCGTCAAAAATATGCCATTGACCCGTTCCTATTAGTATAATTTGGTCTTTGTTTAGCCAAAAATATTTCTAATTTTGTAAAAATTATTGGGATAATTATGTTTTACCATTCAAAATTGTAATCTATGTTATATTTTGCACCATAGTCTTTTAGAATGCACAGTTAGCTCCACAAACTATAGTTTGTGTTACACTATAAAATACCGTTATTTTGGATGGAAAACTAAAGTTTAGAGTACATGTATTCCGAGTATAATTTAGATAGTAAAGCGTAAATTTTCTATTATTTTTAAAGGATTGAAAATATGAACAATTGGATTTTTTCACATGGTGTCATCCAAGTGTTTCCAAACTGGAACGATAATTCCACCTCGGATAAAATTTCGGCCCATTCTGAACCGTTTCGGACATTTCGGTAAATACTGGCCAAGATCTGGCCGGTATGTACTATGTACAGAGAGGTTATGAACAGATTCAACAGAGCAAGTGAAATAAATAAATAAATAAAATAAAGAAGAAGAAGAAGAAGAGAAGAACTAAATGAAGAACAACTGAACAAGATCAAGTGAGCACACACCGAAAAATTAAATGAAGAACTGACCAGATGAAGAAAAGGCAGGCCGTGTGAGAGAGGAAAAAATCAACAAAGAAGAAGAAGATGAGATAGAAGAGAGCACACACGGTGAGAAAGAAAGAATGATTAGAGGTGGGCCAGTGAGAAAGATGACAAAAGTAAAAAACAATTTACTAGGGTGAAGTGCAAATCACATGGGTGGGCATGGGAAAATGGGAAAAGTATATTTCAATTTTCAAGAAGGTTCCTTGTTTATAAAAGGACCCCGATGATAGAGCTTTTTTGGTCGAATATTAAAAAAAATTTATGTTTATATGTGATATGAGAATGTTTAAAGTCATTTGAAAAATTGAGAAAGCGGATGATTTTCGGCAATGCTGTTGAAAAGAGAAAAGATAAGTGATGTGATGGGAGGAAGGAGAAAAAATTTGAATTTTGGTAATCTCATTATCGAAATTCTTGCTGCCTGATGCTCTGCCTACTAGGTGAAGTGCCCGAAGTGTTAGGCGGAGTACTTGAAAGGGAAACTAATTGTGGCAACTAAGTTGCCAAAAATGGGAGGAAAAAAAAAAAAGAATTGTGGCAACCAAGTTGCCGAAAACTTTGGGAGAAATTTAATAGTAATTTAGGTAATGAAATTGCCGAAAATAGGGGGGGGGAGGGAAAGGAAGATTTAGGCCAAAAATTGAAGGGAAAAAAAATTGTGGCAATTGATTTGTGGCAATGGAATTGCCGAAATGGGAGGAAAAAAAAATAGTAGCAGTTTGATTTGTGGCAATATTGTTGCCGAAATGGAAGGAAAAAAAAATGTGGCAATTAATTTGTGGCAATGGAATTGCCGAAATGGAAGGGAAAAAAATGGCAATTTATTTGTGGCAATGTTGTTGCCGAAATGGAAGGAAAAAAAAAGTACACATATTCTTATTCTTTATGTGTGTCGGTAGGTTTTTTGACCGAAGCAATTTGGTTTGTGTGAATGTGATGTTTTTTCATTTCGTATAGTAAAAGTATTATTTGCATGATTTGCCCTATGAAACAAATAATGAATCTAGATTCAAAGTACATTGATTCTTATTCTAAAAAAAAAAAAGTACATAAACTCTTACGATACGAAATGAAAGAAAAAAAAAATGATTGATGTGCACACTGTAAACAAAAAAAAAAAAAAAAAAAAAAAAAAAAACAAAGAAACTAAGATTTTTGCAAAGATTCTTTGCAGAGATTCTTTGCAGTGAATATATGTTTATAGTTAAGTAATTTGTTTGTGTCAGAGTGTCCCATCTTGGTCTGTATTGTGTTGTATTTGGTCAATTAGCGTATCTAGTTATACAGTTCAAAATCTAAGAATTTAAATTATATGAAACTTGCATCTTATTTTAACAGCACTAATATTACTGAAGTTTTCACGGTTTTTATTTTCTACTCTTTTTCTCCTAAAAATTTCATCAACCTTCTTCTCCACTCTTATTCCCCTCATAATTCTACCAACCATTTTCAATTCATGCATGCCATACATTCTACAAACAACTATAAGGAACAACACTTGCAAATATCTATCCGTTCTTTATCTCTTACAAGGTGAGTTATATTTCTTAAGTAGTTACTTTTCTTTTTATAATATTCATGTTGATATGTTTTAGGGGCATAGCTAAGCATGAAAATCTTGTTTTTGTTAAATTATTTGTTTTGCAACATGAACTGATTTGTATGATATGTTTTAAATTATTTGTCCATGAATTCTTGCCTAAAATTTCATATAGCAAAAATATATTTCAAAATTGACATAAATTTTCCTTAAAGAAATACTTACTTTGTTAGCCTATAATATACACATATGCTATAAGAAAAGCCTCCCCAAAAAAAAAAGGTTAGTATATGCTCATAAACCTTAAAATCTAAGTTTTAGGTATAATAATAATAAAGAAAATTGTACGATATTAGAAATATTTATCCATTATCGTATGGATACATGAGAACATTATATAATCTGTCTTGTTTTAGAATAAGCAAAATGAAGAGTTACATAAAATAATTAACGTAACCATAACAGATCCTTCTAAATTTTAATGTTATGCTAAGTTACTTAAGAAAGGGAAAACAAAAAATAATTTTAACTACTATGATGGACAATAATAAATTATCAGTGAACCAATCCTCTTTAATAGAATTCTCTCAGCTCTAGCTATTTAATCATTGAATATTTTTAATGGATTTCCTTCTTGTATTGCATTTTAATGGTTGTGTAGTGTTAATATATTAATACTATTGTTATGTTTTAGTGTAGATGGCAGAAAAGTTGTTCATTTTTTTCATCCATTCCGGTGGAATAATTAAATATGGCGAAAATGAGATTTATTACGAAGGGCCTCCTCCTTCTATGCTTCCATTAAGTTGGGGTGTTACATTTGAAGATTTATGTGATGGAGTAGCATTCACGCTTCATATAAACAGAGAAGATTCAAAACTTACTATTTGGTATAAATTTCCTTTTCAATGTCATCCACATCTTGTGATTTACTAGCAAGTTTTGGTAGAAGATGATAATGGTGTCAATATAATATTCGATATGTTAGGTTGCCAATATGGATTTGTAGGTGCAGAGTTGTACATGGGTGTAAAGCCCATAAGAAGCCACTGAGATGTTTTTCCTATTCAATATGCCAACGAAGGACCGAGTGCATCGTTTAGTTATTCACATGGTGGGCACTTTCATGATCCATATGCCACTCATACTAGTCATTATTCTGAAGATGAGGCCCATTCCCCAATCAACATTGGTGGTGTTGATTATCATGCTCCATATACCCATGTTGCAACTGAGGACCAACATGTTCCTTATTGGCTAATGAACACCAGTGATGCTGACTATGATAATCCAACTGAGCATGTCGCACCAAAGACTACTTGTTTTGAGTTTGAAGCTCAGTATGACCAAATCGCCATTCAGAGAGCTGCTAATGATCCCAATGATACACACCGCATAGCTGCTGCTACTCAAAATGCGATCCATACATTATCAGAAAGGATGCGGGCCATGGATAGTGATGACCAACTTGATAACGACGAGGTCCTTGATGATGTTGGAGATGAACAGGAGCTTCTCAATGAACCTAATCATGAAAGCAGTCCAACAATAGCATTCCATTAACCTTCATCATTAAGCTTTTCACAGAACACGGGGGATAATATGATTGATCCAACCCCACTATTTGAAAAGCCCATTCAGAGTACTTGGGATTCTACCCAAGAGTTTTATATGGGCTTTCATTTTGCTGATAAGGATGAACTACAAGCTGCTGTTAAAAAATATCACATCAAAAGGAACCAAACATTTAATGTAAAAGAGTCAAATCCAGCATGTTGGTCTGTAAGGTGCAAACATTGTTCTTAGCGTCTTCGAGCATGCTTCCAGGCTACACATGGGTTCTTTGAAGTTAGGAAATACAATGGTCCACACATATGTATAGAGTCCACGCTCACACAAGATCATGAGCAATTAGACACCCATATTATTGAGAAAGAGTTAAGGAATGTTGTCAAAAATGATCCAACCATAAAGATTTCTTCACTCCAATAGACTTTTTACAATAAGTACCAATACCAGCCTTCTTATTTTAAGGTGTGGGAGGCAAAACAAAAGGCAATTGGTAGAGCGTTTGGTGACTGGGAAAAATCTTACCAATTATTGCCAAAATGGTTGAAAGCTTTGAGTAATTCAAACCTGGACAGCAGGGTTATTTGGAGAATAATACCTACTACTGTGCCAAGCTGTGCGATATTTGAGAGAGTGTTTTGGGCTTTTGGTCCATCAATTGAAGGTTTTCAACATTGTAGGCCAGTGATTAGTATAGATGGAACTTTCTTATATGGTAAGTACAGAGATAAGTTACTGATTGCATCAATGTGAGATGGTGACAATAGACTTTTCCACTTGCCTTTGCCATTGCGGAGGAGGAAACTAATGATAGCTTGTATTGGTTTTTGCATTGTATTCAGATTAATGTCACTAATCGGGATGGGTTATGTGTCATATCTGATCGTCACCCTGATATAATGTTAGCAATACGGACTACATGTCAATCGACAAATATAGTGATGATTAGGGTGATGATGATACCAACGTGTCGATTGACATATAATCCGTATCGCTAACATTATACTAGGGTGACGATCAGATATGACACATAACCCATCCCGATTAGTGACATTAATCTGAATAGAACGCAAAAACCAATGCTAGCTATCATCAGTTTCCTCCTCCACATTGGCAAAGGCAAGTGGAAAAAGTCTATTGTTTGGTTCCTCTTGATGTGATATTGTTTAACAGTAGCTTGTAGTTCATCCTTATCAGCAAAAAGCAAGCCCACATAAAACTCTTGAGTAGGGTCCCAAGTACTCTGAATGGGCTTTTCAAATGGTGAGGTTGGACCAATCATATTATCTCACGTGTTCTGTGAAAAGCTTAGTGATGAAGGTTGATGGAATGCCATTGCTGGACTGCTTTCATGATTAGGTTCATTGAGAAGCTCTTATTCATCTCCAACATCATCAAGGACCTCGTCGTTATCAAGTTGGTCATCACTATTTATGACCCGCATCCTTTTTAATAATGTATGGACCGCATTTTGAGTAGTAGCAACTATGCAATGTGTATCATTGGGATCATTAGCAGCTCTCTGAGTGGCAGTTTGGTCATATTGAGTTCAAACTCAAAACAAGTAGTCTCTAGTGCGACATGCTCAATTGGATTATCATAGTCAGTATCACTGGTGTTCATTGGCTGATAAGGAACATGTTGGTACTCAGTTGCAACATGGGTATATGGAGCATGATAGTCAGCACCACCAATGTTGATTAAGGAATGAGCCGCATCTTCAGAATAATGACCAGTATGAGTGGCATATGGATTATGAAAGTGCCCGCCATGTGAATAACTAAACGATGCACTCGGTCCTTTGTTGGCATAACGAATGGGAAAAACATCTCGGTGGCTTCTTATGGGCTCTACACCCTAGTACAATTCTGCACCTACAAATTCATATTGACAGCCTAACATATTGAATATTGCATTGACACCACTATTTGTTTACATGTTACGTGTACCGAGAAAAAAAAAAAAAAAAAAAACTTTATTAGTTAGTTTTGGCTTCCCCTACATGTAATGTAGAAAAGCAAAATAAATTTTTTATTTAGTCGGCTAGTTTTATAAGTTTCTATATCTTTTACATGTTGTGGTACCTATGTACTAATCTTTATAGCAAAATCAGACTTGCTTCTAGGCCGGATGAGATTACAGTAAAATGTAAAAGATCTCTTTTCATTTATGAAATAAACTTAATTATTATTTTACATCTCAAACGATGCAGAAAAAAAATGTTTAATTAATAATAATATTATTAAAAATTAAAAAAATATATTTAGTTAATATTTAAATATAAAAAATGTTCATATATAGTTTTCCCTTTAGGCCCGAAATATATTGAGCTGAAATATAAAGTGATATGCTTCCATCTTATACGCTATGGTGAAGTTGAGAAATTTTTGACCATCCAGCATTCAAAATTGTGAACTTATTGCTAGGTTACCGAAAAAAAAAAATTGAAGAGGAACAAACACCAAAAAGCTAAAAGATATTTGGTAAAAAAGACTACAGATTACAGCATGCCTCTCACATGCAAGTAACCTGAGTTTACATAGCCAAATGGATTTTTTTTTTTTTTTTTTAGTTTATTTAGCCAAAAAAGAAAAAGAGAAAGGAGGACAGGGATGAATGTCTGAATGCTAGTCTTCGCCAAAAATGGTCACAATAATTCAATCTTACACCATTATTAGGGTTGTAAACGAGCCGAGCCGAGTATTAAAAATTCAAACTTGTTCATTTATTTTATTCTTTTTGAACACAAGTTGAGCTCGAGCTCATCACCAAACAAGATTTTATATTCAAGCTTGGCTCATTTTCTTGTCAAGCAAGCTCGAGCTTGTTGACAAGCTACTTAATTAACTTAATTTTTTTCCTATATATTGTGAAACCATGTCTAAAATGTTTTACCTTAACACAATTCTATAAATTTTTACTACAAATAGATCACTATTTATATCATCAATAATCTACAAATAATAAATTAATTTCATATAAACTTATTGACAAACTTTTACAATCCAATTTATTTATTTATTTATTACAAATCCAATTTCAAGTCTATATAAATATATTTTTAGACAAGTATAAGTATAAAAATATAATATTACATATAGTTTAATCGAGCTATCATATTCACGAGCTTGTTCATGAATACATTATTATATTTCAGCTTAGTTCATTTAATAATTAAGCTTAAATTTAAGGCTTGAACTTGACTTGTTTTCTAAACAAATGAACATAAACAAACCTTTTCTCAAGTTGAGCTTGGACTATTTATAAACAGTATGCTTTATTTACAGCCTTATATACATGACCCCATATCAAAAGGATGTCCCCTCCCTTCCTGTCTTGTGCAAAGTTATATTTATACTACTATTTAAGGGTTTTCCCTCTTTAGTATCCTCAATTTTGATACTTAAGATACCCTCAAGTTTACCAATTTGTAAAGTTTAAATAACAATTTGCACTTTGCACATTACTCCCTCACGTCTCTTTGCTCTTTTTTTATTTTTATTTTATTTTATATATATATACATACTTTTATACTACTATTTAAGGGGCTTCCCTTATTTGGTATCCTCAATTTTGATGCTCAAAATACTATCAAATTTATCAGTTTGTAAAGTTTAAATAATAGGGTTATATATATGTAAAATTGCTAATTTAAAAACTCCTAAATTTTAGCTAAATTTATATTTAAAAAAAAAAAAAAGTTTGCACTTTGCACGTTACTCCCTCACGTCTCTTTGCTTTTTCTTTTTTCCCACAATCTCTTTTTCTAACGCCAAGGGATAAAACTGCTCCTAAATTTCTCCCTCAAGTTTTTGTTATTGTTTTTGTTTTTTTTTTTCTAACGTGAATGGATAGAACTGCTTTTTTTTTTTTCTCCTAAATTTCTCCCTTACGTCTTTTCTTTTTTCTTTTTTTTATTTTTCTAATGTGAATGGATAAAACTGCTTTTTTATTTTTTATTTTTTAAAAGATTCTTTCTTATAGCTTCTTCTTCTTCTTTTTTTTTTTTTTTTTTTAATTGGGTTCAGAATACTCCTACACCCTAGGGTTAAGTAGGAGTAAAACTTGGTAAAAATACTTATTTAACGACCACGTAAAACACTATCTACAAAATAGGACCACACTCGTTGGTTTTCAAACTCAGTTTGTTTCTTCCTCAATTCTCCCAATTCTCTCAATCATGTGTTAATCTTCTTTCCACCATTATCATCAACTTTTCTATTTGCTCTTGCTTAATGGTATGTGTATGTCAATATATATTGCTCTTTCTATTTTGGTTTTTTTATTTAAAAATAAATAAATCGAAAGCATTCTAATACTTTTTAATCACAACCACAACAGCCTGTCTATTGATGAGATTTTCGCAGTTGGTTTATGTTGAATTTGGTACGTTACTACTTTGCCTTTTCTTCATTGTTTCTAAAGGCTTAGTATTACGTTTGTTTTTCTTTGCTGCAAGGAGGGAACCTACGGACGTTTGCTTTTATTTTTATGAGTTGCTTTTCTGTATTTGCGTTGCTGTATTTTGTTTATAATTGGTTTCCTTATTTTGTTATCATTATCCTTTCCATATCATTATCTTATCTAATCTTTAAAAAAAAAAAAAAAAAAATTCTGGTTTGTTTGATGAGTAATTAATTAAAGTAGTGAATATTTTAAATAATGAATTGTGAAAGCAAGTTAAAGGGCATGTAGTGGTAGACAATATACACTGACAGAGAGATAGAAATACAATTCATTATGATTAGTTTGATTAGTAATAAATTGTGAAATAATCTAAATAAGTAATTATTATTTTTACTCCAAGTATTACATAGTCTAAAATTTTCATGAATAAACCGTTAATTCAACCTCATTTTATGTATGTTTTGGTTTCAGTATTCTTTGTGATAAGAATTGTGTTTATGAATTTTACAGTCTTTGAATGTATTCTAAGTGGTGCTGATGAGAATCAACAAGCATTCAAGGATCCATTGCATGTTCCAGTTGGACCTATTATTAAAGCAAGATCCAAGAAGATCAAAGAAGCACTTAATGGGCTGATTCAAACGCGGGACATTCCAAGCTGGGCCCAAAGGAAGATGAAGGCGTAATAAATTTAATTCAAGTTATTGAGGGCTGATTTGGCTTGATTGGGCCTGATTTATGGCGTGGATTAATGGCTGATTGATTTTCCAGCTCCATATCAGTTAATAGATATTTTTCCTATTCTGGAGCTTCTAATTTCGGACCAGATCTACCTTAATTTTAGGCTTTTATTATTTAGAACGTTTTTTAGCTATTTTCCTATTTTGGATTTGCTAATTTCAGACCAAATCAACTTTTATTTAGGGTTTTATTATTTAGTACGTTTTTAGATTTTCTATTTTCAGTCATGTCTTATAAATAGCATGCACTCATTGTAATAGAGAGATAATTATTGAATAAAAATCAGAAAAAAGGTGGGGCTTTGCTCTTCTTTTGGTTCTTCAAGAACTGTGAACTTATCAGGGATTCTTCCTTGTGGCGTTCAAACTTTATACCTTTGGTTCGTGATTCAATTATAATCATTGGGTCAAGGTGTTACACTTGTACCTTTGGTTTGCGTTTCGATTATAAACGTTAGGTCAGGGTTTCTATCAAAAATCTGAATTTTAGTTTTCTTGGGCAAGTATTCCAATATTTTTGTTGGGTCTCAAAGCATGTCGATTGAGGTTCGCATCAGGTGCTCTCTCTTCCTTCTATTCTTTTTCTTTTTGATGTTTGTTGTTTTTCTTATAGTTAAGCCTTACTATTATTTTTTGTCTTTTTTTAAGGGTGACATATCAACAATTTTGTTAGATTGCATAGTAGACACATTAGATGAATTCGGGTTAAAGTCTTTACCAAAATTATTGTACAATTCAAGGCTCACATAAAGTGGTAGTCAATCTATCAAGTGGTTGTTAAAGACCATTTTTTTGTAAATATCCTACCAATGCCTATATTTATTAGTGTAACACTACATTTTCAATTAATTGAAACTGTTAAATTTTGGCTTCATTTTTCTCAATCTCATCTCTTTTATATGAAATTTAATATTGTCCTTTGTTGTGCCTTTCACAACAATTTTTTTAAAAAGAAAATACATTTTTTAAATTAAAGGATTTATTGGTGATTTAATAGTAGATGCTAATGTTGAGAGCCTTGTTTAGTTTTTTTTAGATTTTTTTTTTTTTTTTTTTAATGTCGAAAGCCTTTCTTAGTTTTTTTTGGGGGGGGGGGGGGGGGCTTTTTAAAGCATCCTAAACTTTAGTTATGGATGTATACTATGTGCCTATTTTTTAGAATTAAATATAACTACATATCTACCATTTAATATAAAAAAAATTAAATAAATAAAAAAGTTGACAACATAAGTTTTTAGCATTTTAAACTTTAGTTTTGGTTGTGTACTAAGTGGTTACCATTAAATATAACCTCATAACTACCATTTTTTTTTAAATTAACAAAAAAAAAAGTTGACAACGTGACAACCTTTAGCATCTAAAAATTTTGTTCCCACATTATAATAGATGTAAATTATTAACTTTTATCCTAAAAAATAGAAAAGCTTCTGAGCGCATGCTACCCAAAATATAGAAAAGCCTCTAAGCATGTGCTACTCAAATTTTTTTTTTAGGACTCTCTGACTTCCCTAGAAATTTTTGTGAGTAAAAAATGCAGAAACTTCAAATTATGATGAATAAAAATTAATCTTTACAAAAAAAATTTAAGAGGTTGTTGAGGTCTAAAAGGATCACAGTGCCCAAGCCCAAAGAAGTGAGCCAAGCCCAAAAGAAAATAAGCCAAGTCCAAGGAAGCAGGTGCAAGGGGACCACGAAAGAAAAAGAAATGATAGGCCCAGGAGGCTTGAAGCCCAAAAGAAGAAGCATCAAGAAGGAAAAGATGCCCACGGCAAGAGATTAAAGAAAATAGCCAGGATCCTCAACAACCACCAAGAGGCGCGGAACCTTCCAGGCGCATAAGCACAGTCAAAGGAAGATTAAGACAGCTCGAAAGAAAAGGACAAGAAAAGAAAATAAGAAACAGAGTAGAAGCCACAAGCGCCAAAAGACCTAGCAAAAAAAGAAGAAATAACCAGCGACCTCTCATGGCACAAGTGGGAAGCGTCTCGGGGAACCAGAATGGAGAAGTACAAAAAGGGGAATGGCAACAGGCGACTTTCAAGTCGGCAAAATGGGATTCCGCCCGAATGGGAAAAAGGGTAAAAAGGGAGAACTGCCAAACGGTGAGATCGAGAAGGGCATACCTCAGCACATCCCGAAGTAGGTAACCAGCCATGGACTTTCAAAGGAATCAAAGCTGAAAAGAGGGAAAGAATGAAAAAACAGGAAATAGAACCTGCCGAGTGATGGGCACGGAACAGGCTCTGTTAACCATAAGACGAAACAGGGGAACCAATGGTTCCCCTGGGATGCCAGAATTTCACTATAAAAGGAGGGGTAGGTTACGAAGAAAAGCAGAGATTTTTTGGGAGGTGAAAAACTATCGATAAAATTCTGTAAAAGAAGAGAAAACTGAGGGAAAGTTAATAGTACTGCTTCTCGGTATCCTGTAAAAGCCACTATTGCACATACTCGGATTCAAAGAGAATCAAACTTTGCAAGTTTTGAAGGCTAAAATAACCATTCAAGACTGTAATTTTTTAGCTTGATTGAACCTTGTATCACGTTTTAGTGAGCATTCTGTAACTATAACAAAGAAAAATATTAATGAAATATGTCCCACTGATTCAAAGATCCTTATAACATTATTTTGTGCTCCTTTGTTGATCCTGTTCTCTGCATTTACCTTGTTGTTTTGATATGTCTTTCAATACGAATATCCTTACTTGTCATTTTACGTGTATTGTAGGAAGCATGCCCTGTGCATCACTTGATTCTTAAACAGCCTGTTAGCTGCGGTGAATCAAGGCCCGGTCCACCAAACCACAACTTATTAGACTCGGGATCCTTGGGCCTGAGTGTCACAAAAAAAGGCACTCTCACAGAGGCTTTGAGCACGCGTGTGAGTGCGTGTTCAAAGGCTAGTACAAAATAAAATGGCTAAGAAAGAAGTTTATTTGATTCTAAAAAAATCATGCGCATGCTCAAAGACTAGGACAAAATAAAATGACTAGGAAAGAGGTTTCTTTGATCCAAAAAAAAAAAAAAGGAGAGAGATTTTTTTTTTAAGAAAAAGAGAGCTAGAGAATGTTTATTAGTGGTCCATTCTTTGACAAGCCATATCCAATGAAATAGGTGGGTCCGTAAATGAGCCACTAGCTATTTGGTTGAAGAGAAATGATATGTCTACAACATTTTTACAATATTTTTACAACAAATCTTAAGTGGCAAGTTGTTACTGGTTGTTATTGTTGGGGCAAAAAAGTAATCTTAGTGTTAGTTTCAAATTTGAATCAATAACAACTAACCACCTATGATTTGTTGTAAAAATGTTGTATACGTAACATCTCTCTTGGTTGAATACCCATTTGTTAGCGGCCTCCGTGAAATGAGTCCCATCCCAATTAACCCGAATCGATAGGTCTTTGCATGTATTTGAAATCACAATCTCTTTGCCACCTACTGTCTTCTTCCACCCACAGTAGTTCTTCAGGTTGTAATTATATTTCCCACCATGGCCACAACATACAATAAAAGGCTTCTTAAATCCTTCAAATTCAACAAGAAAAAAAATTCATATGAAAAAATTTCTCTCCAAAATATAGATTTTCAAGGTTTGGAGGAAAAATTCCTTAAACTCATTACATTACGATTAATAAAAAAAGATGTAATGTTACTACTGTAAACTATTTTATAATATTTTTTTAAAACTATTTATATGACAAATTTTTATTGATTCTTCCATAAAAATAAAAAATTTTTATTAGTTCTAATCTGGACCTATAACTAACATCATTTTTTTACTCATTAATAACTACTTACTACATCAATTATTTATTGAAAAAAATCTTGAAAAATAGTTTACGATTTTAACATTTTTCTTGATAAAATTATCTACGTGTATTTTTAATCACATTACCTATTTAATGAATCATATGACTTGTAAAAAAATCTTGATGAATTGTATGATTTATTTAAATGATAAACATAAGTGATTTTACGAATTTCCATTAGCCCAAAAAGTTATTTATCAAATCAAATCAAATCAAATCCACTAGTGTAAAAAGGATGCAAGGAAGTACCATATTTTTTGGCTTGGGTAATGAGGGTGTACTTCACTGAGTAGATATCAACATAGGTGATTCTTGCCTCTGGAAGATCCTTCCTGAGTTGGGCTAGGGCTTCTTTTAATTTGAGATTCAAATATTGGGCCGCCTCATTGAATGGGCTGGCGCAGCCATATTTATCCATTTGGCCCGCTGTAATAAGAAATTTGTCCAAAAAATATGGAAGGCAGCCCAATGGGCCGGCATAGTGTACCCAAAATATTCTTCCACCTTCACCATATATTTTCTGCATGTAACTTGTAAGCCATTCTCACACTTGCATTAAAAAAAAAAAAAAAAAAAAAAAAAAAAAAATTGAAGTGATTGTTGTGAATTTGTAGTACCTTAATGATATTTGAGAATAAGGGTGTGCAACCAACCCACCAACTCGCCAAAACCGATCCGATCTAACCCAACCCGCCGGGTTGGGTCGGTTTTTAGGGCTTGGTGGGTTGGGTTGGGTTATAAAATTTTTTTTGATAATCGGGTTGGGTTTGGGTCATAAAATTCCAAACCCGTCAAATCCAACCTGACCCACCCATATATTTAATATATATATTTAAAATATATTATAAAATTAATAAATTTTTTAAAATAACTAGCTCTTCTAATCCTATATAAAAGTCAATTAGTTCATACAAACCCTAGTAAATTACTATTGCTGTTTAGTCATTAGTGTTGTTTACCTTTAAGGAGTCATATTGATACTAATCTTTGGGTTTTTTTTTAATATATTTATATTTATATTTTTTTCTACTCAATTTACTAATAATAATAATAATTAAAAAAAAAATTTGTCCAACCCATGGGTTCAACCCGACCTATGTGGGTTGGGTTGGGTTGAATTTTTTTTTTAGCCACCATGGTAGGTTAGGTCAAAAAATCCCCTTAATCTAACCCAACCCGACCCATGCACACCCCTATCTAAGAATTGGCCCATTACATCAGGAACATATGCCTTAATTTGTTCAGTGGTCAAGTTTTTTTGTAACCAGCAGTAAGATCATTTTGGCCAATGTCAAATGTGTACAGAGCTTGAGAAAAATAATCCTCCTTGGGTAACAATTTCTCAAAGACCCCTCCTGTGCTAGAATTTTATTGAAACAACATTCACATTTCATTTTCAACACCAATATGATAATCAAAGTTTTTGCACAAAAATGATACATCCAAGAAAAGAAACATAACCACCGCGTACTCTTGGTGTGATGATTACTTCATAAGTATAACTACTTGTGGGGTGTAGGGGACAAGGGCCAGGAATCAAGTATTCAGGAGAGAGCTTCACGTATATATACACTTAGATTAAGTTATAGTAGAATTTCTATTTTGTATCAAAAAAGAAAAGAAACATGGGAGTCATCTTGTTTTCTCAATATTTGGGATCTTCTATGAAAATCTGAGAATTGGGCAAATTGCAGTACTGCACGTATAATGAAATGGGACTATTTCCACCCAGTGCAATTGGTATATCCTGAGGTCCGATTGATGATAAAACAGTTGCAAAATTGGCTCCGTGGCTAAAGTTTGAACCCACGGAGTCCAGAAAAGTAGGAATGGCAACGAGTCGGGTTTGGGTTGGGTTTTTTCATACCCGGACCTGACCCGCGGGCTTGGACCTGTGACCCGAACCCATCCCGATTATTAAACGGATTTTTTTTACGGGGCCTAGTCTTGCCCCGCGGGCTCCACGGGCCTCGTTGGGCCATGGTACTTCAGGGCCCATTTTGTGGCCCAAAAAAAAAAATGTTGGACTGATATTGATTTTCTCAGCAACCAAACAGTAGGGGAAAAAGAACACAAGAAAATCCAGATCTGAATAGATCGGAAACCAACAAAAACCATTATTTTCTCAGCAACCAACAGATCGGAACAAGAATTATAAAAATAACACTTAAACTAGAAAATACAAATTTGATTACAATAGAAAATACAACAGATTGGAACAAAAACCATTATTTTTCATTACAATATTTTCCCACATCAAAAGTAAAAACAAGAATTAACATATAAACCCTAGGTCCGAACAAGAAGACCCTACAAAATCAAATCAAACAAGCCGATCCTATTCAACAAAAATAGCACTTAAACTAGAAAATACAAATTTGATTATTTGAACAAAAAGAACAAAAAGAACGATTTTCATTGCAAAAGCTTGAGTTCACAAAGAGGTGAGGGAGATGAGAGAGTTGCGGCCTTGTGAGGTGGAGGAGGCCTAACAAGGTGAGGGAGGAGCAGCGGCGTCTACAGGCTGCGGCAAGGTGAGGGAGGCAGGGAGGAAAGACCGGTGAGGTGAGGTATGCAAGGAGCAGCAACGCGGGCGAAATGAGCAGCAACGGTCTTATGAGAGTGAGAGTGAGAGTGAGGGTGAGGGAGAGAATGGGAGGCAGCTTGGTAAGACAGAGTGAGAGTGAATGGGTTTGAGGGATTTAGGGTTGGAAAAGTGAGTATTTATACTTAGAGTTTTTTTTTTTAATTTTTTTAATATTATATATACGGGTCGGGTATGCTTAATACCTGGACCCGACTCGAACCCGCTTCGGGTTTTTTAATTAAAACACAGACTCGACCCTAATGTTAAACGGGCCGGATAAAACCCGGCCCATTAGGGTTTGGTCGGGCCGGGTACCCGCGGGTCGGGTACATTTTGCCATCCCTAAGAAAAGCACTGAGATACGGTAACCCAAAGTTTTCTGCTGAAAATCAACAAAGAGTTTTTCTTGTACAATTAGAACTAGCATGCTACACTTAGTAGTCCTCCAAACCAAGCATAATTTTGACTTCCATCTTAATTTCTTAACCAAAAAAGAAAGAAGAAAATGGAAATACCAATAGGATTTTTTTTGGTTGGGAGGAGTAAAGTTCAAAGATTAATAACAAATTAGCCTCGTCACACGTGCTTTGCACGTACGATGAAACTTTTTTATTTTTTGAATTTACATGTTTTACTTATGGCTTTTATTTTATTTTTATTTTAAGAAGAAGTTGTATTAGTACTTGATTACTAATATGAGAGAGAAATATGGAGGTGGAAAAAAAAATTTAGGGATAAAAAAAATGGTACTTTTGTGGAAAAAAAATAGTTTTATTTTTTATATTTTTTCAAAAAAAAGAAGTTGTATTAGTACTTGACAACTAATGTGAGAGAGAAATATAAAAATGGGAGAAAAACTATTTATTTATTTATTTATTTTTAATTCAGCCAAAAATTAGGAGTTTTTAAATTACTAATTTTATATGTCTAACCCTATGATTTAAGGCTTAGAAATGGATGAATCTGATGGTATTTTGGGTATCTAAATTGAGGATCCCAAACAGGGGAAACCCCTTAAATAGTTTCTTAATTCATTTCTTGAAGTTGAATGATAGAAATTAAGAGATTATAATCTTATATCATGTATTTTCTACCCATATAGATATGCAAACACTAATGTATTTGACTATTTTCTATATAATATTAAAGAAAAAGTTTAGTTACAAAATTGATTGTAGCTTAGGGCTACAACTTTAGTCAATATCTTTTTTATTGTAGGTGAATTTTGACAAATCCATCATTGTATTATATCTTCTTCTTATATCCGCCATGTTTGCAAAATTTCTAGAAAATTAAAGTTCAATAGTTATGTTATTAATAAATTGTTTAAATTGCAAGTTTTTATAGTTTAAAATTATACATAAAATATAAGCTTATAAATCAAATAATATCCGATTAACACAAAATTTGACATATGTATTAAGAACGTAACATAAAGAATATGCAATTCAACAGTTAGATTTTCAAAATATGTAGCCTTAGGTTACAACCAATTTTGTAGTTAAACTTTATTCTAATATTAATGGATACGTGCTTCCACAAAATTTAAAAAAAGAAAAAAAAAAATCAGAACATTAAGAAAGAGAAATGGAAGTACCTATGAAATCAATTACAAGGCGCCCATCACAAATCCGTACCCAGATGGGGTGTGAAAATATGTTTCTCCATTAGGCAGTGGAACTTGTCCGAATATTGCTGAGTAACCACCGGTGTCTGCATTTGAGGCACCAAAGTTGAATATAGCAAGAAAACTGCATTTGGTTGAGATGGTAGGATTTGGTAGTAATGCCAATGAAATTATCAGGCCAAAGATAGCATATAAGGTGTGAGACTCCATGTCCACGAGAGACACAAAGAGATCAACTTTTTTTTATTTTTGACTCAAAGAGATCAAGCATAGAGACAAAGAAAATATGGTATGACTAATGTCTGTTTGTCTCCATCTAAAAAAACATGCCATTGACCTGTTCCAATGATGGTTTTAAAAATCGTACACTAAAAAATTTGCTTTTGTTCTAGCTTCTTAGTTTCTCTATATTTTTATTGGTTTGAGGGTTTTTACTAGACCGAATTAGTACCCGATTCCCAGTTTAACTAGTTGAACCTACTAGTCAATCTAATTTTTAAAAATGTGGTTCCTATTATTATAATTTGGTCTTTATTTAGCGAAAAGAATATCTGCTTTTGTAAAAATTACTGACAATTAATTAATCTTGTTCCTATGTATACCTTTTTCCTATGTATATCTTATCTAAGTCTATATAATTTTATATAAATAAAAGTTAGCTTTTAGAAGCTGTTATACCAATTGGATATCCTACCTGATTGCCAGGTGAACTAGTGGTACACTATTTTTTTTTTTATCATTACCAACTCGCCATTTCATACGGTTATCTCCATGGTAACTCAGTCCCTTTCATATTCAACCTCATCATGCAATTTCCATCAAAAAAGAAAAAGAAAAAAGGAAAGCTTCATTATGCATAAGACAATCATGGACATGGTGATCTTCATAGTACTGGCCACAACATACCCAAGATGATTAACAAAACCTGCAATTTTTCAACACCAACAAAAGAGAGATTTGAACAAGCCAAAAGATAGAAGCATAAAACTGTAATTATCACTCCATTACTTTGAATCATAGGGATGAAGAGCAGAATTTAACTTACCATGCTACTTTGCTTCACTAATAAGTGTGTACTCTGGTTAATATATGTCAGTGATTTGTAACCTGACAATACTTCATAGTTGCACTAAGCAAAAATCAGCAGTCTGAAGACCAACTTGGACAATTTGAGTTGGACAATAGGAGATCGCCATCCTTAATGCTGTATTGGGCAGCTTTCCCTGTACAATATATGTAGAGATCTCAACATGGACACAAACAGATGGACTATTTTTGCTCTTTTTCTATCATAGATTCCAAGACTGAGTCACTGATTAAAGATTATTTTTGACCCTAATGCTTCTAAAAGTCCCATTTATAGGATGCATTATCAAAAATAAACTCCATGTCTACAGTTTCCATGAGAAGCCACACAAAATTTTTGCTAGTCCCAACTTCAAGTGATATAATAACACTCATACAACATTGATCTGCTTCTTTTGTAACTTTTCTGTGCAAATTTGTGAAATGTCTGTACAAAATGAAATTCAAAGTTCTATTTCATGGGAGGGAAAATGAATTATTAACAGAAACATAACTGCATCTCTCATAGAACTTAAACTTTTCCATTGCATGATTGCAAGATATCCATTGGAGCTTAAGGCTTGTGATCATGAATGACCAAGCTTGTGACAAGCTCCAGTAATCGGGATCGGAGGGTTGGAAAGGTTGCCGTTAAGAATTTGGTTGGCTATCCATTTATTTGCAGCATGAGAATAATGTACGCCATCCCAACTAATGTACTCTGAAGGATTGCTGCATGAAGCCCCTATGATTTCAGTCCCATTCACCATTGCCTTCCTTCCACAGTCAACATTGTAATCTCCAAGATGCCCACAACAGTATCCATGTGGATTAGCAAAACCTGCATATCCCCAACGCCCAAAACTGAAACTTTAATTTATACAGAATTAAAATGAAAGTGAAGTGCACAAATGTGATCAATCATATCAGCAAGGACTAAATTCTTTCAGTCTTTCATGTAGTCATAATGATACTCATGATGATCATATGTGAAGCTTACCAAGCTTCTTTGCTTCAGAAATTAAAGTGTATTTAGCTGAGAAAATGTCAACATAAGTAAGTATTGCATCTGGAAGTTGCGCTCCCAGTTGGGTCACCCTCTCTTGAAGCTGCCTGTTAAATTGCTTGGCAACCTCATTGTGGGACTTCACACAACCACTTTGGTCCATATTTTCTGGCTTTGGAGGATAATATATAACAGCAAAAGGCAAGCAGCCAATAGGACCTGTATTATGTATCCAAAATGATCTTGCTCCTAATTGGTATAGTTTCTGAAATAGTAAATCACAACAACATTTATAAGGTTTAATCTGCACAAGTAATTTTGGTTACAAAATTGAATACGTTGAATCCCAGAGAAGGACTGTAGATTAGAGCAAGAAGTTCAAAATCAGTATGGTCAACTTAAGTCTTCATAGCATGCTCCATACAGGTTGCAACGTGCATTTGGCCATAACATACCCAAGATGATTTAAAAGCAGATAAATAGTGCCTACTTTGTAGGATACTACTTGATCCCTTACTAAAATATAAGTTGTTAAGAAGCTATACAGAACATATATTTTTGTTACCTTGACTGCCTCAGCAGATTGATTGATAATATTTGGTATTGATGCCAGCAGTTGTTTCTCTGTCATCGACACGAACCCACCATGAAGATCATTCTGTCCAATATTCAATGTGTATAGTGCCTTGGAAAAGTCCTCTGGTCTGGGGAAACGGCTTTCGATATATGAGCTTCTACCTGACAATGAGAAACTACTAATGCTTTCGATCAATCAAAAGCACACAAATTTTCCAACTTCTCCACAACAAATACACATCTAACCTTCCTTGTATAGCTCAATGGTGCGTGCTTTGAATTGTTCAAATTGAAAAAGCTATATGTCAAGAGAGAAGGGGCAAAAACCCATCTCAAATATTTTGGCATCAACTGGCTGAATAGTAGACCCTGCTGTAGCAAAATTTTCCCCATATCTAAAATTTGTCCCAATAGAATCTAGATACCCGCTCAAGTATGGCAATCCCAGCTTCTCAGCTGCAAAAATAGGTACATATAGATAAAATGAGAGAGAGAGAGAGAGAGAGAGAAACAGAGAGGGATCCATAGGATTTATTGTTATGACTAGTCACATATTTACTCTTAAAAGTTGGAATCTTTTATCACCAAAAACACCAAGTAATTGGCTTTGTGGCTTATATTGGCCTAAGAATTTTGCATGAAGCTTGACATCCAATGCTAACTACCTTACCTAATTCTATTGAAAACAGGGTCATTTTACAACAATATCCTACCTTAACCTGTTATATCATGTTAACTATTAAATACGTGGGTTTCAGTTAATTCAACTACTAAAATCCTTGTTGTTGAATAAGAGACCTAAGTTCGAATCTCATCTACACCAAAATCAAATGGTGTCTTGGCTTGATGATAAAGAAAAATCATCATGAAGCAAACATCATAAGTTCAAATCTATCATGTCTATATTAAACAAAATGTTGACAATTGGATGTAAGTTACATTACCAAAAAAGAAAGGTGTACCGCATAATTCTCATGAAAAACAAGCAGAAACGATGCTTTTAACCCATCAAACAAATTAGTAAAAATAAATGTCCATCGGATCCATCAGAAGAAGGAGAAGATGCAGAGAACATACAATGTTTGACATATCATTTACAAACCAAATCAAAACTTTTAGCATGTTCTCTGCACAAACAAATTCCCCAAGTAAAATCATCAAATGGGTATTTGTCCAACACATTCCTCCTCACATAAACTACCAAATTTCCTTAGTGATTCCAAAGGAAATAGAAAAAAATGGGAAAGTGAGAACAGTCACCCATAAAATCAATGACAAGTTGTCCATCGCAGAATCTCCCCGAAGGTTTACCAAAGAAGGTGTCACCGTTAGGAGAGGGAAGACGATCATACGCCGCTGATTTACCCCCGGTGTCAGAGTTCGAATCCCCGAAGTTGAATATTGCTGGAAAGTTACAATGACCTGAATGATTATTCAGTTCAATTTGATTAAGAGTTTTAGAGCGTTCCATTGCCATGAAAATTGAGAACCCAACAACCAGAAAAACCAAGAAAGCCACTGCTTCCACACTCCTTAGTGCCATAGCTATAGGACTCCTCCATCTCCTTCCGAGGTTAACGTCCATTGAAATTTCTGCAACAAGTTGTCTTAGACCTTTTGTCAAACAGGTGGTGGTGTTTCTGTTTCATCAGCCACAGTTGAATTTATTGGTAGTTGGTAGGCACTAACTATTACGATGAGTGATCAACTAATATATAAAAAAAACGCGCTAACTGACAAGTTAAACCCCTCGAATTGTACATTCTACGCTTCATAACACTCAAAAGTAGTTTAATAATCTAATGCGGACCAGCTATTTAGCTTTAGACCTCGGCAATGATAAAATTAAGGATAATTTTTTTTTACACCCATTAATTGAAACCAAATTTTCAATTAAAAAAAAAAAAAAGTGTGTAAACAGAGTGTGTGCAACGGTTTTTATCCTAAAATTAAATGCTAGTTCTAATCTATATAAATATATATATATATAAATATATATATATATATATATATATATATATATTTATATATATATATAAAACCGAAACTTTTGAAGCTTCTACAATTTTCCACGCCAGCACAATATTAAAAAAAATAATAATAATAATAAAACTTTTCTAAACCGGTGTATATTAAAACTTTTCTAATCTATATATATTAAATAAAAAACGACTAGAGAGAGAGATATAAAGAATAGAGAGCTTTTGTGACCGTGAAACACAGAGAAATTTGATAAGATGCGGAGAGTGTTGGAGAGAGAAACCTGAGGGAGGCCTCTTCACTACTATTAGACCGATCTCCCTCCATCTTCCGGTTCCACACAGTTGTCGGTAAGTTTCAGTTTCATGTTCTGTTCTATTCTATTTTGTTTTTTTATTTTTGTTTATTTGGCTTGATATTTGAGTTATTAGTAGGACTGATATTGGGTCGGGTCAGGTCGGGTCGGGTTTACTGTGACCCGAAACCCGACCCAATAGAAATCGGGTTTAACTGCCTTAGACCCGACCCGACCCGAACAATCGGGTCTATAATCGGGTCGGTTTTTCGGGTCTCGGGTCGAGTCTCGGGTTGGACACTTTTTTTTTTTTTAATTTTTTTTTTAAAATGGAGGACTGATGCAATTGGAATTGTTCAAATTATACCAGGCCTAACAGAACTCCAAGGTAATAATGATAAGCCCAATTTTTCATACCAAAATCAAATAAGCCCAAAGAATAATTTTACTATCTAAGCCCAAAGAACCAAAACCTGCATATCTACAATTGGGCAACGGAAATTTCAAGGAATATTTTTCAAGGAAATTTCAAGGAACACTGCTGCTTCCATCAAAATAACCATCTGGGCTCCCAATGTTTTGATCAAAACAAGGATATAATTAAAAGATAAGAGAAAAGATTGAAGATTCACCTATTCAAGTCCGTGGCAGTAGTAGAATTGCAAGACATATTAAGATGAACTTTCAGGGAAAAAACAAAAAAACAGAAAAGAATATCTTGAAGTAAACCAAATAACACAAAAAGGGCCAACCCACAAACACAAACAAAGAAGAAATTTTTAGACATCTCCAGATCATTGAAAATCAGAATTACAAGCTAAAGTAATTACAAAAGAGCTTCCATTTCCAAACTCCAAGTGAAAGTTGCTCCAATATTTTCCACCTACAACACCAAGGGGGAAAAATCAATAATAAACAAGTCATTTAATAGAAGTCAAATTTCTAAGATATACTCATATCGCATTCAACATAACTAAGATCAAAACAACCAACCAGATCAAGAAAAACAATACTCACTAACAAGATCAGTCAAGATTTGTAACAGTGCTTGATGGTGAAGGTGATGTTGCTGAAGGTGAAGCTAACTTCGCTTCCAAAAAAGCTTCAAAACATTTTAGAACAACAATATATATTAAATTCCAATTAATGCACTAACAAGATATATTAAATTTCAGTTAAAACACAAGTTAATAAATTTTAAGAACATTACATTTTCCATAATCTTCAAATAGCTCAACATCATCCATGGCTTGTCGAAGCAAAATTTGCACTGAAGATTGAAGCCAATTTTGAGTACATATGAGAGATTGTACCATCTCAGGGGCAAGTGAACTACGGAATGGGTCTCGTATACGTCCTCTCGTACTGAATGCTCAGAAGCCACAGTAGAAACAGGTACAGCCAACACATCTCGTGCCAGTCGAGATAGTATACTATACTTATTAGTATTATACTTCCACCAAGCCAGTATATTAAAGGTTTTATCATTTTCCCCTTCAATATTCTCCATCAAGTATTTTGCAACCTCATCTACACACCTAACAGGTTGTTTTCCTTGCCTAAAAGCCTTGTATTGAGAGGCAATAAATCTGTCTGGATCATCATCAACATCAACACCAACACCTTCCATCCTTGATATCTCACTCGCACTTTGTATAGACACATATGATGAATGAGTTGAATTATAATGCTTATACAAGCGTTTCAATACACTTTCCACAAGGTCAGTGATAACCTTAGCAACATTCTCCCCATACAAATTTGATAAACAATAATTCAAATAATCCAACTTCTTTCGAGGATCAAGCACCACAGCAACATACAAAAGCACATTTCCCTTCTTTGATGAATCCTCCCCACTCCCCCAATACTTGTCAAACTTCTCTTTCATTGTTTTTGCCATTGAGTACAAAAAATGGTCCTCACTCCTAGAAAAGGGATCTATCTTTCTTTTAATCATATATATCTCATCAAAGAAAGCATTTGATGTCACATACAAGGAACCTGAAAACCTCTTTGTGGCATTATAAAAAAGTTTCAAAAACTTAACAAATTTTCTACAAGTCTCCCAATCATCCTCATTTGGAGGTCTCCTATCATAGTTCCCATCCCGAAAATGTAGAATATATTCAAGATCTTCATATTCCATCCGCTTGAATGCATGTTCAAACTTTTCAGCATTTTCCAACATTTTATAGGTAGAGTTCCATCTAGTGGCCACATCCAAACATAGAATAGCCTTTAACTCTATTTTCATTTTATCCACACACCTCTTGAAGGTTTGTAACCTATTTGGAGAGACTTTCACATATCTAACCGCATGACGCACCCTATCAATTGACTTATTATGATGTTTTAAGCCATCGGTCACAACAAGATTCAGGATGTGAGCACAACACCTCACATGAACAAATTCATTCCCCAAAACAGTACCTTTCCACCTATTAGTAGCTTCTTTCAAGTAACTAATGGCTACGTCATTTGAGGAAGCATTATCCACCGTCAAGGTGAAAATCCCCTCAATATTCCACTCTTCTAAACAAGATTCAACCATTTTGCCAATGGTTTTCCTCTTATGGTTATCAACAATACAAAAATTCAAAATTCTTTTATGTAGCTTCCAATCATCATCTATAAAATGACAAGTAAGACACATGTAATTAAAATTTTGTATTGAAGTCCATGTGTCAGTGGTAAGGCAAAGCCTACGATCTCTCAAGGCATTTCTCAACTTATCCTTCTCTTCAAAATAAATCTGACTCACATCTTTAGCTACCGTGAAGCGAGATGAGATATTAAAATTAGGTTGGAAGACATTACAAAACCTTCTAAATCCTTGATTCTCTACAAATCTAAATGGAAGCTCATCCAATATGATCATTTCAGCAAGAACTTTTCTACCCACAACATTTGTAAAAGTCCTAGGCACTAGATTTCCCTCCTCTACATCCTTGGACAATGGGTCTTGTCCATCATGCAATTCATTATAAAGATATTCAGGACAAATGGGTGTATGGTTTTTTAAATTAGAAGTCCCATAAATTTTGCTATCAGCCATGTACTCCTTGCTACAATATATACATCTTGCCTTAGTTCTACCTTCCTCATCTATAAACTTCTCAAAGTGGTCCCAAGCCGTTGATGGTGATTTTCTTTTATTAGGATTAGAAGAAGATATCACCTGCGGTGGACGAGAAGGTCTCATGGTTGGTCTTGTAGTGGCAACATCAGGTTGTGTAGGCTCCATTGAATCCATGACCTAGTACCACACAAAACAAATCAATCATTAAACAATGCATTCACAAAAGAAAAACATAGAGATATATATGTATAAAAGCGTAATCATTTGTTTATAGTTCTATTAGAGCAGTAGCAACTATTACAATTCATTAAAAAAAAGAAAAAAAAGAAACTCAAGAACTCCAAACACTTCAACTGATAGAAAATTACATAATCAAAAAATGAGTCCTGTTCAATGTCTTAGGCAGCCTACTGCAATGTCCTAATTCTACTTTTCTTTGATAGTCTTAAAACCAAATCTTTTTTTTATAATATAGATAGGAAACGAATATTCTGATTATCCTAATACGTTTGCAAAACTAAAACACTAAAAAAAGAGGAATGCCATGTATATAAAAACCAATCAAAGCTCTGCATTGACAGTCCTATGATTGCTTTTTTTTTTTTTTTTTTGGTAAACAAATAATTCATAATAGATTTTTATATAAGAACCTAAAATCATGGACCCAAAATAAAAAATAAAAAAACAAACGGCTTCGGATTGAGACCATACAAACCACTGTACCAGTATTTAAAAGTATTGTTAAATTTTTTTTCTTTAATAAAAGAAAAAAACAAACTCATTCTTTGATATGAACACGATTGCATGGTTCTCTCCGAAAATTTTGGGCGGCGACATAATTGCTATTCAAGGCGGGTCTTCTAAGATGGTTAAGTTAATGTTAATTAGAGTTAATCTTTATGTACTTTTTGTCAGAGTAAAATACATTATCCTTTGGCAATATGTTATTATTTTCCACAGCCTTTTTTCTTTTTTATATATTCAGAAGATTAGCTTTACAACCTATGGTTTCTCAAAAAAAAAAAGCTTTACAACCTTGAACAGGACTCAATATTTAAATGGCAGTGATATTGGAGGAAGGAAAACCACATTGCATATTTATGTCTGGCACAATGGTAAGTTTTCACAGACACAAAATTAAGCACAAAAGTAACCCACTAGAGAGAGAGGATAAAAAGTCAATTCTGCAGCCCCATTTTGGCATAGATCAGCAAGTCCACATTTTTCTTATAAAGTAAGCAAATAAGGACAGATGAATTTCCTATTACTAATTCTCAATTCCATTGTATGACAGAGCAAACTTAGAATACCAAAAAATAAATAAGGGACTTAGAATACATAGCTTCATTCTAGCCACATTCCTAATAAGTTTGCTTGCAAAGACACCTAATTTCCATCACCATCACAAGAACTCGTTTACCAAATTCATGCTTCTTTTCACGCAGACTATTTAGCTTGCCAACCTTATGGCACATGCTTTGGCTTGGCTCAATTAGGCAAGTTAACCTCAGCAGTTTAATAACCTCTTAAGCATTTAAAAAAAATCATAAACTAAGTTGATCAGTAATATGAAGCTAGGGGAGGACAAAGAAGGAAAGAAGAGCTTCAGAAGTATGTTATGATCATTACTTGCATTGTAAAGTTAGGGATGTTGGATTGTCATGCAAAATCTAACATTATACTAGTTTAAAACCAACAAGCTCAACCAAGCTAGCAAACATGACTGAATACAGGTGAACTATGCTTGGAAATCACAAATTCAGCTCTACTGAAGCTCAACCTTGATTCAAGTGCAAGCGATCAGAGCTCAATTGCCAAAAGTTGCTCAACATATTTCCATCATCACACACCACTGTAGTATTGAACCAAAAAAAAAAAGGCATATAATCTACTGGTAAAAAACTCACCCTGTGTAATAGTCCTTGGGAATATACACGTCCCTAATAGCTCCAAATCTCTCAAATGGAACTTGAAGTTCTTCTGGCCTGCAAAAAGAAGCAAACAATAAAATAACCAACTTGTTTTGACACACCAAGGGAGGAATCTTTCACCTCCAAAACAAAAATAAACAACTACCCACAAAAAATTACCAAGGGAGCATCATTTTTTTTTAATGAATTTGGATAAACGCCTTTATTCCTGAATTTGGAAATGAGACTAATCTAAAAATTAACCACATAAAGGCTGGATCAAACAAGTAACAGACGAATAACAAAGTTCATAGATGATCAAGCAACTAACCAATGATAAACAACAACAAAAACCCACATACCCCATCAGATCAGAGCTCAAACTGAATAGAAAAACACAATAAAAAATTTAAAAAACAAAGAAAACCCATTAAAATTATAAGAAATTAAGAACGACCCAGATCAGGAAACATGACCATAAATCAAAAAACATTTTTAAAAAATGACTTTGATTTTAGCAAATCCACAAGCAATAACAAAAACCCAGTTCCTAAAAACTGAAACAGAAGCAAACCCAGAAAGCACAAACGAGTAAACACTAATACATTCACATTCACTAAACGAGTAAAAGTGTGTGGGTCTTGTTCCTCCTCTTACCGATACTCTCTATTCCTTTACCCTATTACCCATTTTCAAAACACAAACAGATAAAAATATCAGACACACACAAACACAACAACACTATCACACACACACAAACACAACAACACCGGAAGGATGACTTACACTGAGATAACCGAGCCCTGAGGGAGGCGGAGAGCTGAGGGAGGCGGCGAGAGAACCATAAGGTCCACAACAGAGTAGGGTTTGATTCGAAAGAAAAAATCGGGTTCAGAGTAGTATATTTATCTGACCCGACGCCCAACCTGATACCGACCCGAACCCGAAAATAACCCGAAAATAAGATCCGAAACCCGACCCGAATATTCTCAGACCCATCCAAAACCTCTCGGGTCGGGTCGGGTGTTCGGGTGGGCCGGGTCCTTGCTCAGTCCTAGTTATTAGACAAGAAGGTAGTGGAACAAATTTCAAATCCACAATGTTTCTACTCTCTCTCTCTCTGAATCTTTCTATTATTTGCCTTCTATTTTTTCGTTTTTGATCTTAGTTTCATATTCTAGGGTTTTTAGGTTTATTGTGTTTATGCGATCAAAATTTGGGCAGTCCTGATTGATTTATAATCTGGGTTTGCTTTCATTAGATTAAAAAATGGGAAATTTCGTTGTTTTTGTTGGGCAATTTGGGTTTTAATCTATGACTTATTATCTGATTTTTGTTTTCCTCCTTCCTGTTTTGATTTTTTTAGTCAAAGATATATTTACTAATTTCAATTTTCGCTTAATTTCCGATTGTTACTAAGGGGTGTTGTGTTTTTTTTTTTTTAGGCTAACTTTATAATCTACTTGATAATTTAATGTGCTTTTGATTTTAATCCTATCAGGGGGTTTCTCTACTTGAAAAAAGGGTCAAAATTAATGAAGTCCTTGCTTTTTATGAATACAGGTATATGACCTTTGTTTTGACGCTAAGAAGAAATGCAAGCCTTTTGTTGTTAATTTTCTGTTCCAATTTTGTTTCAAGCCCTTTTGTTCTGTTATAGTTTTCAGCGATTGAATTTTGATTTCATTTTTTTTTTTTTTGTTGTTGTATGAATATGTATTGTACAGAGAGAGTTAGAGAGAGAGAGATCTACGGGAGGCCCTTCACTATTGTCAGACCGGTGCCCTCTAATACTGATGAAGAGATTGCTGTATTAATTGCTGATCTGACACAACCAGATGAAGCATGGAGTTGAATATTATGTATATGAGATTGTTCTGGTATTGGACAGATTCTTTTTCTTCTCTTTTAGTTTTATACTCTTGCATAGATTGTTTGTTCTTCTCTTTTCCATTATTATTATTATTTTTTTATCTGAATGCAACCAAATGACCAATCTTTGGAACTCTGGCATATTTTTTTTATATATGTTTTATTTAATTATTAGGTGTCTATGTGTTAGGAGGAACTGGAGCATGACTATAAGAAGAAGAATGAAAAGCCACTTCAATCTGCATATTTTATAATTTTAATGAGAACCAAAGCGGTCACAATGAATCTAAGAGGAGATATGAAAAACTTGAAACCTTTGACTTTCAATTCTTTTATTCGTTTGTATATTATATGACTAAACATGTACCAAACATTGACTTTGTTATCATGCGATTGTTCATAATTGTTGGCTCATTCTAAGAAATCACAATGTGTATCACTATTGCACTCTTTTCTCTGTAAAAAAAAGGGGGCATTTGGTATCGGATGTTGACTGAACTCTTTTCTCTGTAAAAAAAAAGGGGGGGGGGGGTATTTGGTATCAGATGCTGACTGGTAAAAATAAGTTGAGTGGATGTGTTTTGTTTGATTAAATGATGGAGATTACTAACAAATTATTTCTTATGATTTAGTATTATATGTGTCTTACACATTACAATTAGGTGTTGGATTTTGAATATTTTCTTGGTTTTAATAATTGAAGGATGGGAGAGAGGAAGGTGCTAGATAAATACTACTCACCTGTCTTCAACCCAGAGGCTTTTGAAGGGTCAAGCATGCATGATGCTCCCCATAAGTAGATGTTATTGGTGACAATTATTTAGGTATTTGAAGGTTCTGATTCTACTTCAAATGTACAGATGCTTTGCTAAGCTTACCATCAAGACTGACCCACAAAATTTCAACTATATTGTCGAGTTTGGTGCTACCAAAAATTTTGAACCTGTGTGAAGAGGATGAGGTAAAATAAAATAAATAAAAATAAAAGTCTTGCAATCTTTTGTACATATAACATGGTTTTTGACTAAATATTTTGATTATTCTTTTAATTCATTAGGCAGCAGAGACAATAACCATTAAAGAGAAGTTGGAGAGATGGAAGATGCAATGAAATCTTTAGAGAACAAAAGCCTTGGATTTGAAAAGAAAAATGGACATCATTACTACATTGGATGGGATGAAATCTATGAAGGTATTATTTGCTTTACCAATTCTATTTTTATTTATTAGGGTAGGCTATCATCTCACAGTGCCACAAATGGAATCTTTAAGTCTCAAATAGCCTATGTAAAAGATTATATGATGATAGATCAAAGTAGAAGGCCATGAAGGTTGTCTCTGGCCTTTCAGGTATAGGTTTTTATTTTTTGGGATGCTCTTCAAAGCATATACTTGGTTATGTGATGGCAATGTTTCTTTTAAATTTTCCTTCAAAGTCACTCACTTTCTTAAAGTAATTTTTATTTTCTTTAGTTTATAATATCTAGGTCTTTATTTTTTGTTCAACTTTTATGGGTTCAGTTCTTTTTCTTTTATTTCATGGACTTAATCGGCAAACAAGGTACCCCCACATGGTACTGCTCTTTCTTATTAATTTTCAGCTTCAATCTTCTTGGGTTTAATCCTTATTCAAATATGTTAAAACTTTTAAGGTTTTTGTATTAATTGGTGGTAGTTGAGACTTGAGTGAGGATCTTGCAAAATATGCAAAAGTGTTAGTAGTAGGGGCTGATGGATTGGGTTGTGAGCTACTAAAAGACTTGGCTCAGTCAGGTTTCCAAAATCTCAAGGTTATAGACATAGATAGGATTGAGGTAATCAATCTCAAGAAAAAAAATATCAAGTTCATGTTTTTTTTCTTTTTTTTTTTTAAATCATCACACCCATGTCATAGGTAATTTAGAAGATGTTACCATATAATAATAATAGAAAATTAAAAAAAAAAAGAGGTTATTTGGAAGATGTTGAAGCACTTGGGCAAAGTAGGTAAATGAGATCTATCAAGTATTTATCTTCCTATTTAATGATTAATTGTAAGCATATAAAACAGGCAGTCATGAAGGTTTCAGTTGCAATAGTGAAACTTGGGATAGTATTTAACATTTTATGGCTTTTACAGAAATTATGAACTTGAAGAGAGGAATGAATTTTGTTGCCAAGTTGTGATGGGTGTGAACCCTCATCCCTCAATTTTTAGCAAAGACAACATTCCTGGTGGCTGTGATGTCAAAGTTTACTTCATGCTTTTTCATTTCATTTTTTACAATTTTGTGGAAAGAGTAATGGAATTGAAGTTGAATAAGACGAAAGAGAGAATCTTTTTTATGGTATGGCAATGGTATCTTCTGCATCGTCACAATTTGGCATTCCAACTTCTATGATTGGTGAGAGCATGTATTGGTAACTGTTTCTTCACTATGTTGGCGTGCTTGACACAGCAATACGTGATGGAAATGTATGGTGCTAAGGACATAGATATAGTTGTTTCTTCAAGTAATTTCTATTTGAAAATCACAACATCATGTTTTGTTAATAAATATAAATATTTTATTTTATTTTAGCAAATAACCAATCCCATATAGGAGATATAAATATTGCTTTTTATTTTAGCATTCATATTGTTGTGGCGGGAAGAGATAAAAATAAAGGAATAGATATTAATGATTTGTTTTATGTTTACTCTCCAATTTTTTTTGATAAGTATGTTTTATTTCCATTGGTTAAATGATAAGTGAAAAATGGTAAAATTGTTAGTTTATAACAAAAGTGATTTTTTTAAGCTTGGGAGTGTGAATACCCACCTGTTTCAAAGTGAATCCACATTCCTAAAAGAAAGGGGTTAAGTGAGAATCCAGATACTCCTAGTATCCGATTCCTTTGTATGATTTACAACCAAACGTAGGAATCTTTCAACATTCCCGAAAATCCTAAAACATTACCCATATCAAACGACCGAGGTAATTTTCCAACTAGCATGCATTTGGGAGAGAATATCTTTAGTTAGTATCCATTAGAAACAATTTAGTAAAATAGCATCTCGAGTCTCTTAGACTCAAGTTCACTGTAGCAACTCGAGCCTAAAAGACTCGATTTCTATGTGCTGGCATAGTTGAGGTGTAGTTTGAAATCCACGTGGAACTCGAGTTTTAGACACTCGAGTTCCGTTTTCTCTTCAATCCATTTTTTCCTTCTTTGTTTTTGCTTCTCTGTTTTCCCTTTCGCCTTGTTCCCCAACGATTTCTCTAACTCTCAAAACCCCAAACCCACTTCTGAAGACAACAAACCCAGGAAAAAAAAAAAAAAAAAAAAAAAACCAAACAGGAACATCATACCCAAGCGTGCTCCGGTGCTGAGATCAACAAACCCCAACCGCTTTGGTGCCGAGATCAACAAACCCAAGCGTAAGGAGTTGCTTCGGTGCCGAGATCGTGATTTTTGGGTTTGGGTTTTTGATCCGGTGCCAAGATATTATGAATCCGTGGGTTTGGGTTGTTGCTCCGGTGCTGAGATTTGATGAATTTGTGGGTGAGGTATAAGGAGAAAAGGAAGAACAGGGAGAAGGAAGGAAGGAAGGAGAAAATGAAGAAAAGGAAATCGAGTGTCTAAAACTCGAGTTCTATGTGGAAAATTGTCCACATAAGTGTATGAAAAAATCTTGAACTTGAGGATTAAAAGCTTGAGTTCTGCATTGATCTCAAGTTTTAAACACTCGAGATGCTAGTTTCCCAGATGGTTTTGAAACGTGACAACTAACGAAATTCTTTGATATTTAAGGTTAATTGGAAAAAATATTCTTAAAGGACCTTAGACCTTAATAAAGAGTTTATCAATATATAAAAATCACCTCTTTTTTTTCTTTCTTTTTTCACGTGAATCGAGTTGTTTCAATTTTTATTTTTTATTTTTAATAGGATGTCATTTCAAGTTAATTGGGGATGAAGTAATTCATCATTGAATTTGAAAATTAAAATGGTTAAAAATAGCCTTCCATTTAGGGATCTGGATCCTCTCTATTTCTCTTTGAAATGGAGAGTGTCCATTTCATGGACAAGATGCATCTAAAATAAATCAATGGTGTAAAAAGTGCCACATCAATTAAAATCTGTGGGGAAACTCAACTGTTGTTAAACATTAAGTTAACTAAGCAAACCCATCTTATCTGAATATTTCAAAATCTCAATCTCTCTCCTCCATCGCCATGCTTTGCTCTCTCTCAACCTTGCCGTTGCTACTACCACAATCACCAACGTGCCAAGCCACAGTTGTTTCGTCGGCCACATCTCACACTAGCGCAAAATCGCTGAACCCACCGCCTAATAAGTTTTCTCTCTCTGATTTCTTATTTATAAGCTCTGTTTGGTTGCTTGGAAAACAAAGGAAAATAAATTAATATATTGCTATTGTTTTATTATTGATTTTGTCATGCTGAGTTTGGTTTCTATTCTGTGTGGGTTAAGCTTTGGGATAAAACAAAACAATTGGTGGGTGTTTCAGCTTTATGGGGTTTATGGGTTGTTTTGATCTGAATTTGTTCCAAAAGGTATGAGATTTTTGGGTTGTTTTGATACCACACCCAAGTTTCTTGAGACTAAGATGAAAAATCTGAAAAAGGAAAACAATAAGCAAAGCTAATACTGGAAGGGCGTGAGAAGAAATAGAATTAATCATTGGAAAATGGAAAAATCTTTATAATTTGCAAAAGTTGAAGAAAAAAGACATGTAAATGATAGCATATAAGAAAAGCATGAGTTATTTTTATTGTAAGCTAGGGTAAACTCTCTTCCCTTTGTTGTGCCTCATCTTCTAATTTATTAAATTATCTTAAATTTTTGGTTAGTTGTTTGCAAACTTTCAATCTGATTTTTTTACTATTCTTTTGGGGAGGACTTAGGGGAAAATTTTTGACAATTTTTATTTGGTAAGCATGCATGAGTGCACTAATTCACCTTATAAAAAGCTTACAGCCTTGTCTGTTATTGTAAGGTCAATCACATTGGCTTGAGGATGCGTAGACTAAATGTATGATACTGTGAATGTTCAATTTTGGCTTTTAATCAGTTGTTAATTATTTTTATTCTTCTTTCCCCTCTCCCCAATCCCACGAAAAACATAATATTGGTTGTGAGTATTCATCAAAATACAAGCTTAGGGTACGTTTGGTACACTGAATGTAGATTACATTAGGAATACTAATATTTATTACTGGGAATAGAAGACATTATAATGGAATAACTATTACTATTCATAAGTTTGGTTGTTACACATGGAAAGCTTGTAAAAGATGATGTATAAGGAAACTTTGTATTTTTGGAAATATATTAATTTTAAAACCTATTATATGCATTAAGGAATAACAATTACATTCATTTTAAAGAGGAATAACTATTCTTCAATTTAAAGAATAGTTATTCCAATATAATAACTAATCCATGTAATAAAAATGTAACCAAATGACCGAATTGCTATTACACATGAATAACTATTTCATTACGGGAGCTATTACAGCATACCAAACGTACCCTTAGTCTTTTACTTAAATCGTAATAGTTAAACCTGTTGGAAAATAGAGAAGTTTACAATATGAATGATTGGCATTTGTTGGATATTGCTTGTAGGTTTCATCAATCCCTACTTGGTATACTTTCTTACATTATTTTGAATCATCAATAACTTGAGGGGAAAGACCCTCAAAGTGCAAGGTACTCTAGGCGACTGCATTTCATATGTTGAGAAACCTAGGATTCTAGAGCTTTGGTACAAAAAACTTAATAATGAAGAGACTTCATACCAGGGCAAGCTGTATAACACAAGACAAGTTAAAGTGATCAAGCTAAGACTGAAAATTGCAGACTGTGGAGGGAATGTATGGTCAAGAAGCAAGAGACACGCCGAGTGTGGAAGTGGCTGACATTGTTATCAAAGTGTTTATTTCAATAGAACTCTTGTTATTATGGCCTTTGTAATCAAAATGTACATTTTAATAAAATTTGTTCTTTTTTGGATCAAATTTTGATTGTTAACGGACCATCAATTATTCAACTTGAAGCAATTTACTTTATTGTTGATGATGCCTTATGAATTCATAGTGATGTGAACGTTACATATTCCTTTGGTTTATGGTTTCTTTAAAACAACACAAAAATAGGAAAATATGTTATACACAAGTACGCACCAGTTGCAATGATTTAAGAGCTTTGAATATTAATGTAAAATGGTGATTTAATAGCTTTCAATGTTAATGTAAAAGTGCATCAGCATTGTTATACACAAGTAAGTACTGCTAAAAATATGTACATATGAAAACCAACATATTTGAGTATCTTCAAAAGCCAACTACAAAAACTTGATACAAAATGTGCAAATCATAGTCCAAGACTCCAAGTTGTCCTACAAGCTAGAATATATCAAATGTGAATCTTTACTAAAATTGAATTTTAAAGTTGCTCAGTTCAAGATACATTGTCTTCAAAGAGGTATGGAACACTTCAAAACCTTTTCTTGATAACGAGCAAAATTTGGTACATGAAACTTTGCATAACAAAGCTTGCACTTGACTTCATGAATAACACTTATACCCTTCTCTTCAAACCTTTTTACAGTTGGGCTGTTAGGCTGCTTCAAGTCTTCAACTCATTTTCTATAAAAATAAAAATCATATGCAATGTACATCAGAAAAAGAAAGAAACAATAAAATTCCTTAATAATCCATACCATCAAATTAAAAAGTTCTACACATATTGCAAACACACCATGACAAACTGAAAGTGGTCCACATACTCAGCCATGAAAATGGTCCAAAATAAGAACAAAAGCGCTATCTCCCTTTAAATATACCTTCTAGCGGAAAGGAAACTAGGTAAGAAGCGAAACAAAATTCCAAACACTTCTGTTTCAAAAGAACATGAATTCAAAGCGAGAATAGAATAACGTTCATCCACTCATTAGACTCCAAAGCAAGACAAGAAACTGCATTCAAAAGCCATTTAATAATAGATATTTTGATGATAAATATTTACGCATTTATATGCAGTAAGCCAAATGTTCAATGCTTTAAAGTTTAAACCCCTTCACACAAGCATTTGACATATCAACCCAAAGGCCATTTAAAATTCAAGCACTAGTTAGCTAGGAGATATGATACAATGTAAATGTATGATTCAAGCACGCCAAGATGCAAAACCAACACAAAAAAAAAAAAAAACATATATTATGTAGATTCATAGGCCTGTTGTCCACTTTAATAAATTCTCTAAAATAATCACATCCTTTAGTTAAATTAGTTTCCCGATAAAGAATAAAAAATGGTTTAAGATGTATTTTACTATGTTCCGAATTAACTCGCAAATACAGCTTCTCACCAAGATTCAATCAGCCACTTTCTTTTCATTTGTAACAAGTTATGGCCAGTAGCGAAATTATCTAAAAATTTCTATGGGTTTTACGACATAAGTGTAAATAGAGAAGGGTTGGAATTGGGTGATAAAATCCTTTTTTTTTTTTTTCATTGCACATCTTTCTCTGTAATATCGTTAATTCTGGTGCTTTGTTGGGCATGGAGTTGCTTTGGGCGCATATTACTCTTTTGTGAATATTTATTATAAGAAACAGTGGACTACTGGTTAGACCACCATTAGTCCAATAGCCTATTAGACTTTAGAGTCTATGGAGATCAGAGACAAAGGCTTTCTGTTAGAAATTGTACTCAGCTTTACAGATTATTCAGTCCTTATGAATGCTTTTAACTTTTTAGCCTAAATAATCGTGTGAGGAGAGTCTCATATTACACAGTTCTTGGGATTTTGCGTAAAACAAATTTTAAACGGAGTTAATACAAATGATAGGATGTGGAATATAGCCATAGAGAAAATGTAGGAGAGTTAATAGTGAGAAATTATTGGGTAATTTAGAAGTTTTTCATCTGGTCAAGTAACTTGCAGGTTATTCTTATTATTTGATTATTGAGTAAATTGTGCTTATAAATTGTTAGGTGAGATCTAAGGATTTTAGAGAAAGTGTGAGGGAGAAGTTCTTTGTAGTGAGCTAGCTGAGGTAAGTAACCTTATCCTAATTGGTTTTATCTTTGCGTATTTTAACTACTGTAAATTGTTTACAGTTGTTACAATTTATTTCTATTGTATTACTGATTTCAAGTAAAGAATTATCACAAATATATCTGATTACTTAATATATGATGTATTTTATTTAATTGTTTTTTTTTAGCTATACTTATTCAAAGTAAAGAATAAAGAATTTCCACTAATAAATATGAGCATTGAATATAAGATTTATTTTATTTAATTGTTTCTTTAGCTATATTGATTTAAAGTAAAGAATATAGAAATATCACAAATATATTTGAATATTGAATATATGATTACATATATATATATATATATATATATATGTATTTGAATAAGATATATTTTTGTTAGAAACTATGCTTTCATATATATGATCATGGACAATTTGATTATGAATTGATTCTGATACCCAAACCAATGGGGGTTATTCATTGGTACTCTGATACCCAGCCAATGAGAGTTATTCATTGGTACTATGATGCCTAGTCACGGGGATATAGCGTGACCATAGTCAAAAGATTGTTAAGAATATGAAATACGTTTGAATATTTAACTATTTTGAGTCATTAAAATTGCTTATGTATTTTTGGAACCTATTGTAAGTTATAGCTTTTGATATATGGAAAACTAACTACTTTCTAAACCATCTATTATATAATTGTAAGATTAAAGTATGTGATCTATTTGCAAAATATTATTTTAAGATTATGAAACTTCTTTAGCTATTTTTTTTGAAAACCCATAGCATATTATAACTTTTGAAGATTCATATTACATCTTATTACTTTACAGATCTATTGCTGGATAGAACTTATTTGGATTTTGGTTACTTATTGAGTTGTCAACTCACCCCCTCTTTCTCCTTTCAAATTTTGATCAGGAAGAGTAGCATATGTTTGGGCTTCCCCTGGGATGTGCGCATGAGTGAAGTTTAGGAAATCAATGGAATAAGATTTGAACTTTTATGTTTAAGATTACCATTTGTGTAGTCCTTTAGATTTAAAGGATTTAGTTTATTTTTATTTGATGTTGGAAGATTATTATTTGGAGATCTTTTGAGAATTGCTTTATTGAGGATATTTTTAAATTTATTGATAAATTTTCTTGAGGATAATTCTTTAATTGTTAAGAGGGCATTACACACTTGTAGGGTGTAAACTTTATAAGTGTGTGACTGTTGTCACGTGCCTAGCTCTTACTTGGGTTTGGGGCATGACAGGTATTATAACAAAACTTTTATCAAAAAGTAATTATGTTGAATGAAATTGAATTTGGGAACTTGTCATTGAACGGTGTCTAGTGTGGGTGTTGATGTGGGGTGGTTTGAGAAGGGGGAAGAAGTTTGAGAAAGAAAAAAGAAAGGAGGAAGAGGGGAAAAAAAAGTCAGAAAAAAACCATTTGTTATGCTAGCCCTACTACATTTAGGCAGCATTTGGTAAATCTATAAGTGAAATGCATTCTCTTAAAAAATTGTGTTCATGCTGAAACTTCTATTGAAAACTAATTAGTCTGAATGTAAGTTCGTTTGATTATGAATTCTTACCAAATGCTTTTTTTTTTTAATTTTTTTATATAAAAAATAAGGTGCTAGGTTCACTATATATATATATATATATATATTTTTTTTTTAATATTTAATTTTACATGCATAGCTCTATTCCTTATACATATAAAAAGTCAAGTATAAAAAGCAATATAGTTAAAATGTCGTACCCACTGCACAAAATTCCCACTTTTGCGGGAGTGTGGGAGAGGTCATAGTAGACAATTTTTATCTCCAATTTTAATTTTTGGAATAAAAAGCAATAAAATTGCACAAAAAAATTTCTAATTGTTCAATTTCTACAATTTTCAATAGCAAACTATTACCTGTGTAACACTTTGCACCCCATCCCTTAGGAAATTGTTTAGGGTAGTAAGTTTATATTCTCATAGTTTAGGGAGGAAAGTGTAAAAACGGGTACAGTTTAGGGGGATAAGTGTAAAATGGGGTATAGTTTAGAGGGGTAAGTTTGCATTCTCATAATTTGGGGGGGGGGGGGGGGGGGGTAAGTTTGCATTCTCATAGTTTAGGGGGCTAAGTGTAAAGGAATGTATAGTTTAGAGCTGGTAAAGTGTCATTGCCCCTATTAGTTTTAACTGTTTTAAGCTTCAATTTTTTAGGTACAACTTTTTCAAATCTTACTTATTAATATGGCCCCTGTACTCAGGCCCCATACGGACCTCATTTCTAATAATAAGCAGTTTAAGTCTTACAATTCCCAAGGGATAGCACAATTGGTTGGGGGCTATTACTCATGAAGCAAAGGTCACTGGTTTGAATATCCCCTTCCCTCCCCTTGGGCCATAATTTGTTATATAAAAAAAAAATTTAATTTGAACTAAGAGGACACTTTTTTTTTTTGATAAATAACGTAAGAAAATAAGTATCAAATGTGAATCAAAGAAATTGGAGGAAAATAAGTACCAACTCCATTATCACTAGACAAGTAATATATGCACTTGAGTCAATTTGGGGCTACATCTCCCACAAACTGAAACAGATAGTCTAGTGTAAGATGGAAGTAATAAAATATGTTGAATTTGAGTCTCTCCATAACATTTCCAATAGAACCTTATTTTCCATGAGAGATGCTACGTCTACAATATTTTTACAACAAATCACAGGTGGTTAGTTATTGTTGGTTCAAATTTGAAACTAACACTAAGATTACTTTTTTGCTCTAATAATAACAATCAGTAACAACCTGCCACTTAGGATTTGTTGTAAAAATGTTGTAGACATATCATTTCTCTATTTTCCATAGGGATTTTTACATTGGGAGCTTGGTTAAATTGGTGAGTTTTTTACATTGGTTCCGCACCCCCCCCCCCCCCCCCCCCCCCCCAAAAAGAAAAAGAAAAATCTTATGTGGCTATATGAGACTTGGCTATGGTAGATAAGGTGGGTAGGATTGTATCTAGGACTAGTCATGTTGACTAAGTGTTATGATCTGCTTTGAGGGCCAATAGACATAGAGTATTCCTTGGAATGAGATTTGGTGGTCTTGGGGTCTTCTAATATATTGCGTGTGAGATTTGGAAGCAGATAGATCGATTTTTCTTGGGGAGGCAGTTTCATTAATTGGAAACAATGTTAAATAAGTAATTTGGTGTCAATTTGGATGTGGCCTTTTACTGAAATCTTGGAAAAAATTGGCAAATGCCCATTTTGCGCAAACTAATTAGGGAAATGCCTTTCTTTCGTAACTCGATAATATGAAAGTCGAGATTCATTGAAGAACTCGATTATATTATAGTCGAGTTAGCTTCAGCTTTGTGCCACGCTGGCAAAGCAGACGTGGCCTTTTCCAATTAAAAAAGGTCATTCATAAACGCATAACTCGGTAAGTAGAAAATCGAGTTTGATTTACATTTTCAAACCCAACGTTTCACAACGCCTGTTCACTCTTTGCCTGTTCACTCTCCCTCGCTCTCTGCCATCACTCTCCCTCTACACTCTCCCTTGCTCTCTGCGATCACGCTTCCTCACTCTCCCCCACCCTCCATCAGTCTCCCTCACCCTTTTCGATCAGTCGCCGTTGCCGGTACCATGGTGCTCTGCTGTGCTCTTTTCGAACCCTCACCGTACCCGCCGCCATTGATTACAGGTACGTTGCTCTGCCGTTGATTACTATTTTGTGCTGCATTTGTTTTGTGGGAAATGGATGATTATTAGAGGGGGATCTTGCATTACCAAAATCTTCAATTTTTTTCATTTGTTTTATGGGTATGACGTAGGTTCAGATTTTGCGTAGGGAAGAAAAGATGATAATAAGTGCTAGTTAAATTTTTTACTATTTGAAAATGGGTTGTTTGAAAAAGTTCTGTTTCATATTACCAAAACAAATGGCTACTGTGGAAGGAGCAAAATAGCTGTATTTTTGAAGATACAAACTGATTTAAGAGTCGGTTGGAATCATTGTTGATTAGAACTTTGGTTGATTGGTCTCGTGCCTGAGGTGCTTACAAATAGCAACCCCCTTCTAGATTTCACATAATCACTTAGCTTTGTGCATAATTCTTTTAGGTTATGGTGTGCTTATCATCATGAACATGAAGTAACCTGTTCTATTAATAAATTACCATTATTTATCATAAGACAAATGAACATGAAGTAACCTATTCTATTAATAAAATTTATTTGTTAATATATGAAAGTATAGTTTATATAAAGATTTTCCATTTCTGCGATAGGTGTGGACATTGAACTTCATGTTGATATTGTTTCCTGATTTCATTTATTGTAGAATTTATATTTGCTGCAGACAGTATGAGTGTATGCACTGACATTGAAAATAGAGAATATATTGCTGCTTTCATTAGAGTTCAAGCCATGACATGAATTTCATGATTTCCATTTTGTGAAGTTTCTTATATTAATTTATGCACTGACATTGAAAATAGAGACTAAATGCACATCAAAGTTTGTAACTTTTGTTTTATGATTATTAATCTTCAATTGTTTATATTAATCTTCAATGTTTTTCATTTGTTTTATGATTATCAGAGGGGGATTAATCTATCTTTATCTTTCATTCTCTCTAAGAATGTGTGAGTTATAATATGTTGACTGTTACTTCAATCTATCTTTGTTTTTTCATTTCTTTTATGTTGACTGTGAATCATATACTTTTTATCTTTTTGTTAAATGTTGGCTCTCAAATCTTCCATCATTCATTTGAATCTTGAACCAAATGAGAAAATCTCTTTTAAAATAGTAAGACAATTTGGTGATAAGATGTCTCAATGACTTTACTTTTGTTTGGTACCTTTTTGTTAGTTTCTGTTTCTGTTAATTGAATTGCTTTTGTATTAATTCATCAGTGTGCTCTTCCACAAATTAAGATTAATCTTTCAAGTATGCTTTCTTTATTGCTAAAACCAAACAATTTTCACGCTTTCGTTAGTGTTTTGGAATTCTGTACCATCTTGTTTTATGTTCCTTTTATGGAGAGAGAGAGAGAGAGAGAGAGAGAGAGAGAGAGAGAGAGAGAGAGAGAGAGAGAGAGAGAGAGAGAGAGAGAGAGAGGAATAGAAGGATATTTTGAATGCCAAGAGTTGTCCATGTAGAGTCTTAAATTTCAATTAATAGGGTTGTTGTATTATTGGATGTTATTAAATGCGCCTAGACCTCCAAAGCTTTCTGTTCTCATAGTATTTGTAATTTGTAGTTTGTACTAGAAACTTAGGGTATACATCCTGTATACTTCATTGAATTTTGTTGTACTTGGTTTTTATTTGATGAAATTTAAGCGTTATGGTCTAATGTAGAATCCTGACTATTGCTTATAGCTAATACTGGACCTGGGTATAGTTTGGAGTCTGATAGAGTCATACTCATATAAATGGATCTAGAACTAACTCCTAAAATTTGAAAATGACTCACCAAGCAGGAAATTGAGTAGAATTAACTCCTAAAATGTTGAAAATAAACCTAACAAGCAGGGAAGTGGCCTGACTGAGTCATGGTATGCTTACATATCTAGTGAGTAGAAATGTAGAATAATTAGTATAGGTTTCTAGATATTAAGTTGAGAACTTGAGACCAAATGACTTGTAGCTATAGGGATCTTAGTGGTCCATTGTAAACGGGCAATTGCATAGGACATAAAACGGGGAGCTGTCAAGGATGACCTTATAAAGAGTGTTACTTTGTTGAAAAGACCAAGTTTGATTGAACAGTTCTGAGAACAAAATACCTAAACATTGAGTTGTTGCAATTTATATTTACTACGTCACTACATTGGTCATAAGCCATAGAGTTGAATTTAAATATCCTTGGGGGAAGATCACATATTGTGTGTTGCATGGTTAAATTTAATTGGAAACCTAATATGCAGCTCCTAATAATTGTAATTGATATTTTCCCTGTTAAAATCACTCTCAAAGACATCATAAACCAAAAAGAACTATCACATTTAAATATTGCTCAGATGTTGAACATCTAGGTATCAATCAAGTTTCTAGCACATTAATTAGTCATTTGTTTGTTTTTTTACTTCAATTACAGATAATAGAAAAAGAAAAAGTGTTTTTATGTAAAATTATGGCAAGTTCTTATTTTATTTATTTAAGCTTTAATTTGATTGCTTTTAGGTTGCATGTTAAGTGAGGGCAAGAAGTAATGTTGACAATCTTGTTGGGATCATAATATGTCTTACTGTATCCTTGCTTTTATTTTATATTAATTGTGGTTTACTTGTCAGATAATGGCTAACAATCTATTTGCTGCCATGTTAGATATGCAGGCACTGTAGCCTGGACCCAGCAATCAGACCAGTTGACCTGGTAGCTGGATCATCGGTCAACTCCGCTTTGGAGGCGCGCCGCCGATGAGGTATGTAGTTGTATTATTAATACATGTTCGTTTTATAATTACCTTATATGCACTACCTAACACAATGCTCGTCCGTGTGCAGGAGGTGCCTGGCATCATAAAGGTTCGACGCCATAAATGTGTATTGTCGTAGGGTGGGCTAGACCCATGTATCATGCAATACATAGATGCAGCAGGTTTGACCGGGTTATTCAAGGTTCCTGATATGGAGGTCAACCATGCCTTGATCACGGCCTTGGTCGAGAGGTGGCGTCCGGAGATGCACACGTTCCACTTACCCTATGGAGAAATGGGTATCACCTTGCAAGATATAGAGGTGATGCTGGGGATTTCGGGGGATGGGTTGCCTGTCACTGAGAGGACAGACCAGCAATGGAACGTGGTGTGTCGAGACTTGTTGGGCCATGAACCTCCGCCTGTGATACCGAACTCGAACAAGTCTACCCTTGTTGGGGCGAGGATAAAATACAATTGGCTTGGATAAAATACAAGTGGCTTGATGCACAGTTTGCCGCTCCCCCAACTGCGGACGCCGGTGACGAAGTCATTCAACAACATGCCCGCTACCACCTACTTGTACGGATGAGGGCCCTGTTGTTCATGGACAAGTTAGCAAATCGGGTCTGACTATTAACTCTACAGTTCTTCAACACAATTAGCAATGCGAGACGGTACAGTTGGGCTAGTGCAGCATTGGCCTGGCTCTACAGGCAACTTTTTAGTGCATTGAAGAAGGATGCGATGCAGATTGGAGGAGCACTCTTGTTGGTGCAGCTATGGGCCTATTCAAGGTTCCCACGAATATGCCCTATTACGAGGCCGCCTCTACCGCCAGTGCACTTAGGGCCCCTTACCATTAGGTACATTCATTGAGTTTTCGTTATTCAAGCTAAGTGTCTCTTAGGAATAATTATTTATGTGTAATAGTATATTAGATTTTATTTGTCTCTTTGATATAATTAAAAATATGTTAAACTAACAAACAAAAGAAACTTATCAATGCTTAGTATATGGATGTGAAATATAAAGCAAAGTTTGTTAAATGTAAAGTTTAGTAACGAGCATTTGTCGAAACCCCACGTTTGCTAGGTGGAGTGGGCCAAAGATCACCGCAGAGCATGCCACACACATCCTTGCTGCGTATCGGATGTCGCTGGCTACATTACGGGCAGAGCAGGTATTCGATTAATTTATGTCCTCAATTTGAGGTTTTTATTTTTGTTTCCCTCAATTGCATGACCACGTTTTTATTTTTATTTTTGTTTGAATTCTTGGATTATTGTAGGAATGAGTCGATTTAAGAATATTGGTTCCTTTCTAGGTTGGTTATGCTTTTATTGAAGCCTTCTGGTTTATTTAGGATCTATGCTTGGTATTGATGCTTTGTTAGATTAATTTGAATCATGTTGCTGATTGTCATCAAGTTTTGTATTGGTGAATGCTGCCTTTAAATTCTATTCCTGCACCCTAAATTTCCTATTAACAATAGACCAAGAAAAAAAAAAAAAAGGAAGGAATTGACTATGGTGATTCAAGGCTCTTATCCCCGATTAAGGAGTTGTATTGATGCAGAATACTATTGTAGTGTTATGTTAAGAAGCTTAATACTTAAGATTAATATTAACTAGTCGCTAATCCGTGCTATGCACGGGAAAGCTATTAAGGGTCCGTTTGGATATAACTGAAAACTGAAAATACTATAGCAAAATAATTTTTAAATGTGTGAATAGTACTGTGGGACCCATTTTTAATGAAAAAGTTGCTGAAAAGTGAAGTTTGTAGGTCCTATGAATAGTGCACACGTGCACTGTTCACGAGAGAAAAGTTAACAATCACGACTTGAAAAAAAGAAAAAAAAAGAAAAACGCAAAACGTGGACGTGGGAAATGCAAAACGTGCTTCCCAAACGCACACTAAATATGAGTTAGAAGATTATTATAATCACGCACACAATCTTCTCTTTTTCTTCCCCAATTTTCATACACTGCCAACTCTGTCTCAGGCTTGAACTTAATATAATTTCATTTAGTTTTGTAGTGCATAGGATTAAATGTGTTTTGTTTCCTATGTTGGGGCTCCTTTGTTACTGTTAATGTGTATTTCTATGTTCTAACAGTTACATTGTTGTATTTCTTATATATTTAACTTTATCCATACCATGTACCACAAACTATATGATACATGAGAAAGAAATATAATTCATTGACCAAACATCCATTCAGCAAAAAAGAAAGACCAAACAAACACCTAATTAACCATGGCAGAAGCTGGTAAGGCATTTACGACAGAATGTGACTTGTGAATCATCTAAGAAAACCTAAGACTTTACTAACGTAGTCCTAGTACAATACAATGGGCATTCATATTTGCTACCAACTACTAATTAATTATTACAGTATGTCAATGAGTATTTCAACACTAACTACAGTAGCAACACTTGATTGATGCAGCCATAATGCTACACTACCTCATCATTCTTTGCAATTTAGAACATGCAAATTATGAGTGGAACACACTGTGAAGGTGAGAATTAAAAGCATACAAGTATATTAAAAACAATTAGACCTATTAGTGGTAATTTGAACTCTAGTAGAATAACCTACTACTAATTTCAGGAAATTGAATCTTGGAAGACATTTTCTAAACCTACCTGTGTTGATTGATCATTGTACTTTGGTTTCTTGATGTTTTTGCCTTTTTCGTACATTCCCTATGTACTGGGCGGAGTGTTAATGAAGTTTTTATGTTACTTATTAAAAAAAAAAAAACAAATAAGTTTATAAAAAAATAAAATAAAATAGGGAGCACCAAAAAAAAAAAAAAAAAAAAAGCAATTTTGAAATTAGAAGGAAAAGTTTCATGCACCTAGCATATGTTCATGTTGTCTTTCCCACATTTGCTCCTGCGTTTGCACATCCTTGAACTCACTCTAAGTTGAAACCCCTAAGCGTTCTTAACCAAAAATAATATATTTTTTTAGAAAATATTCAGTAAAATTGTTAAAAAAATTGGAGTACAACCACAAATCCAAAAGAAGGTTCAAGTTTTGTACTCTTCTTGGCAGTAAAGTACATAATTACATGGTTAGATTCAGTATAAGAGATGTTCTCACAGCAAATTTCATACCAAAAGCTCATTCTTGCATCATGTTTCAACTCATTCAAAGTTCAATGCTAACTTAAACCAATTACAACAAAACTTAAATCTCACCATAAAACCATAACAGAACCAACCAAAAAAAAAACTAAAAACTCTAGTCTCTGATGGTATCACTTAGCTTTGAATGTTATGCATATGAACATGGGGCTGAAATTGGAATGTGGATCTCAGTCAACCTAGATCTTTTACTGTACATTGTGCAATTTAATGTCTGAACTGTACATTGTTTTTTGTACAGTGGCATCAACATGACCAACACCGCGATGCACATGGGGCTAAATGCTAGTCATTGTTTTAATTGCTTTTTGACTTCATTTTGTTAATATTTTGAACACAATGATGCTGTTATTTTACTTTTTGCCCAATAATCCTTGAAGATTTTGTGTACGAATAGAAGCAAGAAATTCCATGCTTTCCATTTTACATATCACAAACATAATCTTAAATTAATATGATGTCTCACTATCACAAACATAATCCACTTATGCAGATTATATGGGAGCCGTACATATATACGTTGGGCTCCCTGCCTACGTATTGCACCACCGGGCAGCATATTTGGAGGGCCGAGGTGCCATTGATCTACTTTTGGATAGTGGAGGGGCATCATCCCAAGCGGGTCTTCCGTCAATTTGGGATAAAGCAACCAGTTCCACTTGCCGTAGATACGTCAACTGACCTTCACAAAATATCCCTCCAAGGTAAATGGGAGAAGGACTAGGAGGCAGAACATGCTGTCCATATTTAGCAATGGGCCAACCGAGGGCATGAAGTTTGCGCTGCCCCTATCCTGGACGGTGATGATACGTACCTCGTTCAGTACATGAAGTGGTACAATTGCAGCACAAGGCGGTACATAACACCAGAGTCTGTGTACTGGGAACTCATGGTGAGGCAACAATTCCTTCCCCTTTGTTGAAACCATTGTTCAATAAAATATCTTCAGCAGGTTTATCATGCATGCAAAACTCCACAATAATTATTATCGTTGCATCTCTATGAGTTTATCTTTCATTATATTTTAAAGTCAAAAAATATTGTGATTTAAGTTGTTCATAAATAAGTGAATTTGTCTTGATCAAATTTGTTTGCGTGAGGAATGGTTAATTGGCAATGACAAGAAAGACCACACCTTTGTCCATATAATTACATTCAAATTTAAAAAAGGGTGGGTTGGGTTTTATTCTTTTATTTTTATTTTTTTTTCTTGTTTTTGGTTGGCTTGTAATTTCAAATGGACGGTGCAACTCTTTTTAGTAGTGATAATTAGACATTTCATGATAGTTTGCAGTCACACTAGATAGCCTTACCTCTAGGACTGAAAGCTAATTACATATTTTATGATAAATATTACCTGTATAGTGCATAACTGTTTTATGGTTGTTCTCAATTTAAGGACTAAAATTTCTCAAGAAACACTGTAAAGTCCCAGTGAACTTGGAGGTTTTTGTTTTGGTATTTTCATAATTTTCTGGTGTTGTAGAATCTGTCGAAAATAAATATAGTTTTGAATTTTTTTTTTAAATTTTGTTTTGGTATAAAAGCATAAGAAACTTTTCACTACTAGGCCTAATTGTTTTATTATGCACATTTGAGTGAAAGTTGTCATTTATACTCTTTTATTTGTAAAATAATGAAAATCTTTTTTTTCCCTCACCTTTGCTTTGGAGCCAAACTCAAAGGTGCTACTTTTATGTTCTAAATTTAAGATCATATGCTCCTGTTAATATGGTTTACAAAGCGTTACCTTAGGTGGATAGGTAGGTTGTTCTGTATCTTGATATACTTGGTCCTTGGACCTAGTACAATAGTTCAATTGTTTTTAGTCTGCCTTGGATTAAACCTACTGCAATAGTATGTTTTCCATGAACTTGTTAATTGCAAAAGGAGTAACTAAAAAATATTTTTTTAAGACTTGATAATTTGTGCAAATGCTTTGGAAAACATCAGAGAAAGCTGGTTGATTGACCACTCTAGTGCACTATTACCTTATATATTTCTCCTTGACTTGCCAAGCATGGCCCAATATTTTTAATCAATTGCCACATGTGTAAGTTTCTTCATAGGGTACTCTTCATCTGCAGCATTGCCTCATGCCTTAAATTAACGACATAGTCTCGAAAATTACCATTTATGACGCCCTTGTTTTGCAGGTTCGGACGATGCTTAGGTCTCTACAGAGGCGCGACGAAGGTTCTAACATGCACAATGACCTTAAGTTGACACTAGAATATGTTGATGAGTTGGGCCGACTTAAATTGGCAGATGCGCTCGTAGAAGTAGCCGACATTGGTACACAGGCCCCGGGTTGCAGCGGGTGAAGTGGTGGGTCTCGAGGGAGTGGACGTCGTGGAGGTGGTCAAGCTCGTCGCAGCCGTATGACTGAGCGGATCCCATCTACGAGGAAGGGGATGACTTGGGTGCAGAGGAGTCATGGCTTGGCACTGATTGGGAACTGTCTGACGACGGCGGCAGGGCACCGCGATGCACGTCTGATGCTGGTACTGGGCCATCCCACACCGCCGGTCATGAGGACACTGTTCCAGCCCAGACTACGTCCCATGGTGCTAGCATGGACTATGAGGACCCTCCCCGTATGTCGCCCCCAGTTTTCAATGGATCTGCCTAGGATGGTGGATGCATATTTGTCCCCACACCAGGCATGCCCACCCCACCTCTAGTTCATGTGGAGCCCACCATGGCAACTTCATCTCCAACCCCCCACTAAGAGGCTGTACAAATTGAGCAAATATCGGCTGAGGACATTGAGCCGGTGGAGGGTTTGCGGAGATCACGACGCCCTCCTACGCATGCTCCCGATTGCGGGACTGGTGATGGTATATACTTCGTCTACACTTCCCATCTTCTTGAGCTACTTATACTGTGCATTTGATTGAATATGTTAATTTAATTATGCTGTTGTGTTTGATGAAACAGGTAAGATTAGAACTGTGAGGGCATATGGGCGGAAACGAAAAGATCATTAAATGCCTTAGTGTGTGCTTATACTTCCTGTCGATAGGTGACTGGATATTTTCATTTCACTTTTCTTTTAAAGTTGTATCTTTTTTTTAGCGCTCATATATGGTGGAAAAAAATGGTATTACCCGTAAAAAATATTTTCAAATTTTTCACAATTTATTAGAGTGAGCAGTTATAATTGGTACAATAACACTTTCTTTTGATTCCATACTAATACTATTTTTTTTGTACCCACTAAAATACAAGAGAGAGAAAGCATATTCATTACTTCATGGGATTTGGGAGAATGTATGTTTATCATAATGCCATTATTGATCCTCTCTCTCTCTTTCTCAAACAAATTAAGAGAGGATGTTTGATATTTAATATGGTCAAAATTGTCTCTCTAGGACCTTGGAAAGAACGCTATGTTCGTCATTATATTCATGTACTCTCACACTCTCTCATGATCTGGGAAGAATATATGAACATTGAAGTTTGCCATTGCTTAATAAAAGCTAACAAACACACGAACACAAAACTCACATTCTCTCATTCACTGTCTAGACAGGAAGGTGATTATAGAAAAATGTAAGGTGGTGGGCTATATAGGCTTTAGCACACTGCCTAAACCCATGTAAGTTTGTTGATATTTGAAGCCTTCGTAGGGAACTTTTTGTCTGGCAGATATACCAAAAAAGAAGAAGAAGAAATTATGGTGGTATCCCCCAAAAGCTGGTGATCAAAGCTGAATATGTTCACATAAAGAATGAATGGGTTTGTTTGAGAGCTTGTGAATTTCTATGCAAGTTATGGCTAAAAACGAGTTGGCTTGTCATGCTAAAGATGCTCCCTTCCTTTGTGTTAATAATGCCACCTTCTGTAGGTGACTTAGCCTTCCAACCCATCCCCTATATTTTTAGGTTTTCATGAGGGTTGCATCTATCATATATGGTTTCAAAGGTTTAATAATAGTGCTCATGAAAGTCACAATCCATATGCATCTCTTATAGTTGAATGGATTTGACAGTAGTGTTTTTTATATAATTAACTTCGTGACAATAATGGCTATAGTAATTGGTTTATGAGGTTTAATGCCTAAGAAGGTCCACTTAAAGTAAAATAAAGCATGATAGCACCATTGCTTATCCATGTCATTTGAATTAAAACTAAGTTCGTATGACATGAGCATGTTATTAGATAACATCTTGTATTGGGTGGATGAAAGAAGGTCATAATGGTTTCTACTTTCTAACGCTTTCTTTTCTTAGTTATAAGTGACAAAATCAGGAAATATATTTAGTCGTATTGTTACTAATTTATGGCTTTTCTTTTCAGGTTCTTCATATATTAGATGTTGAAGTTAGAGAGACCAAAATGATGGGAAATTATCTTGTTATTATCTTTGCAGTATGCATTATGTTTTTATTTGAACTCGATAGCAAGCATGTTTGACACATTTCTTGTGGAAACAAACTCTGATACTCATTATCTTCTTCTTGATGTAAGACAAAATTGAGGAATTTGCGTACGTGTGCTTGTGGTGGGTTTAGGGTTAGGAGAATTTGTAGGTTTTGATTTATAATTGTTGAGGAGAAGGTTGTGGGGTTCTATTAGGAATTAAAAGATAGTTTGATGAGTTTCTTTGATGGCTATTTGGTAGAAGAAAGTTAGGGTTTTGATAGGTAACAGGAAGGACTTAATTTGGGGTTTGTAAGAAAGAAGACAAAAGAGACAATATGGATATGTTTAGGGGCAGTATAAACAGTACCCTTGAACAACTTATTAAAAAAAATAATGTACTTATTAAAAAAAATAATGTACTTATCAAAAAAAAATAATGCACCCATGAACAGTACCACAATAGAAAAACAAAGGAGAGAAGAGAAAGGGAAGAAGAAAGGGAGAAGAGAATAGAGAAGAACAATAAGGTGAATGTGCCCTATACTCTATCACTCATTTTTTTTTTTTTTTTTTAAATTCCAGTTCCTTTCAATATTTATGCTATATGCATATACTCTTTTTTGTACTAATGGTAGGACTTCTATTTGGGGGTGAACTAAAAACCTAATAAAAGACTTAAATTTATTCTGCTCTGAGAAATAAGCTTCATGGTTAACAAGTAGTTAGTCTGTCAGTATGTTGTGACTTATAGGGTCTTTTGTGCATTGCTTCTGCTCTGAGAAATAAGCTCCATGGTTGCAGTATGCAAGTGGTTAGCATAGATAAGACGTGTATTGCATTTTGAAAATTTCTAGAATATAAGGGCTTGAGAACATGGCAATTTCTCTACCTGGCCTAATTCTCTAAATATATGCTATTGTTTGTGTTAATAATGCCACCTTCTGTAGGTGACTTAGCCTTCGAACCAATCCCTTATGTTTTTAGGTTTTCATGAGGGTTGCATCTATCATATATGGTTTCAAAGGTAAAATAATAGTGCTCATGAAAGTCACAATCCATATGCATGTCTTATAGTTGAATGGATTTGACAGTGGTGTTTTTTATATAATTAACTTCATGACAATAATGGCTACGGTAATGGGTTTATGAGGTAAAGGCATAAGAAGGTCCACTTAAAGTAAAATAAAGCATGATAGCACCATTGCTTATCCATGTCATTTGAATTAAAACTAAGTTCGTATGATATGCGCATGTTAAAATTGCAATTTCTCTAGAATATAAAATTGCAGCTTTCTAATTTTGTAGTTTTTCTTCATGTTAGTTTTCCCTCTTGTGTTTTCAATGGCTTCTCATTGTGACAGCAATAATTAACACTGTTCCATACCACACTCTTACTTTGAACTGTTGTGACCTCACTTTAGTTAGGGGGAAAAGATGTCTCATTAGTGCCTAGTGTGCATTCAGGGTTAATTGTGTTGTGTGGCATGTGATGCATGTGATGCATTTAACAATGCATTCAAACTTACCTTGTAAGAGTAACGTGGAGGGTGAGGTTGTGGGTTCAAGACCCACCAACGGTGTATGTAACTTCAAATCAGAAAAATAATGTGTTCAAACTTTCTCTTGTATTATTCATTATTTGTAATTTCATTGTTGATTGTTGCTCTTCATTGTTGGCTCCTGAAGCAAATAACAATTTTACTTTAACAATTTGTCATCTGCATGTTTTGTGAGTTAATGTACAATTAATCCTATATTATTGTTTACTGTTTCTGTTTATCACGGTTGCCTAGACTCTTAAATTGAAGCACGTAATATTTTTCTTTAGAAATCTGTGAATGACATGTTTCGTGAGTTATGGTACAATATAGATGAGACGAACTTCATACTGACAGAATAAGTTTTGAACTAGTTTCATCTTGAAACAGTTATGCGCTGCGAGTTACACTATTAGTAGGCTTAGATGCAAAATATTGACTGTAGTAATGGAGTCCCTATCTCTTAGTAATCAAATGATGAAACATTTAGCTTTTGACTTTTTTAATTCTTCTGAATCCTTGAACCTTCTTCTATTAAAGATTTTACATTATCACTTTTCCCATGTCAAGCTCATATTACTCATTCCATTCTACAGTGGACTGCTATTAGATGTGGAAAGTCCCATAGTAGTTCATTGAATAATAAAATTAGACAATTATACTTGTGATGATAGATCACTTCCTTTTCCACAATGTACAAATCTCCAAAATGTTCTTCTCGATTTGGAGATTGAGGGACACCTTTGTTTGGTTGTAGTCTTCCTACCATATGATTTGCACTATATTTATATGTCACTCATAGAGATTTATTCTTTGCCTACCCATCAATGTTTGATTCCTATTAATTTGTGTTAATGTGACTTCTGCTTCTTCATACCTGTTAATATGACAGTTAATCTTTGATCCTAGATTTTGGAGTGGAGAGTCTTTGCTTGTCTTTTCTTCTTTGATATTGTACATTAATTTATTTCAATATTTAACTGTCTATAGGTTGGTGATTTATATACCACAAAGTGCTCAAATGTCTTAGCTACTTCCCTCCCCCAAACCTCACAGGTGGGTGGACCCACAATATCTCATGCAAATTCATTTTTGCTAATAATTTCAGGTAATTGGGATCAATGGGCAATTTCCAGGACCAATTCTCAATGTTACTACAAATTGGAATGTTGTTGTCAATGTCAAAAATGGCCGTGACGAGCCATTTCTTCTCACATGGTATATATATTTTTTATAGCAAGAATAAGAAAAATAGCAAGTAGTGATTTTATTAGTGTTAATGTTGTCTAGTTTAATGCAGGAATGGCATAGAACATAGGAAGAACTGTTTGCAAGATGGTGTTTTAGGTACAAGTTGTCCCATTCCTGTTGGTTGGAATTGGACATATCAGTTTCAGGCCAAAGATTAGATAGGGAGTTTCTTTTACTTCCCGTCCCTTAGCTTCCAGAGAGCTGTGGGTGGATATGGGGGAATCATCATAAACAACAGAGAAGTGATTCCAGTACCCTTTGGGATGCCAGATGGAGATATTACAATCTTCATTAGTGACTGGTACTCTAAGAGTCATAAGGTCAGTGTAAATTTTGTTTTGCTCATTGACTCTGGTGACTGGTGATTACTAGTTACTTTTTTAGGTTTCCTAGCTGTTGACCAATGCTTATTAGGAAACAGGAACTAAGGCAGGATGTTGAAAAAGGAATCAACCTTGGAGTTGCTGATGGTATCCTTATTAATGGATTGGGTCCCTATTGCTTTGATGGGGCAATTGTTCCAGATGGTACTACTTACCTGAAAATAAATGTTGAACTAGGTGAATTTCTGCAATGTATATGTTATACTTAGTTTGCTGCCCCTTCTCTTTAAATTCCATTAACTTGCTCAAATGAACTAATATTTATAACAAATATGCCTATGACTTTTCTATTGAAAATGTGTTTTGAAAGTTGTAACTAAAAAGTAATTCTTTATAAAACACAAACAATTTGTTAAGCTGCATTGAAGACCCTAATTTCAGTGGTCCGCAATTTCTGCATCCCCCACCACCTTCCTAATCTTAGCCACCACATCTCCTACTTGTCTGACCTTCATAAAACCCAAACCACCTTACCTAAATCACCTCCCAAGTTAAATATTCGATACTTCGAATTTGTGCATTGGTATTAGCATATAAAATACAATTTCTGTAAATCTTGAATTATTAAACCCATGAAAATTATGAATCTTCTCCTTCTAGTTAATTTTAAGCTAGTATTAAAGTGTTTTTTTTTTTATTTTTTTTATTTTTAAATAAGGAGCTAATACCAATAACTTTAGCTAAGGTTAATTGAGTAAAGGGGTTTCATAGGCCCTTCCAGTCATCTTGAGAAGTTTTTCAATAACTGCAGCTAAAAAAGCCAGTGCCAAATGATAGCAGTTTGTGTCTATTGCTCTACTGAATATGTCTTGAAATCTTCAGGAAAAGCACAACGTAAGAGCCGTGAAACACACACTGAAAACCCATAAGAGCACTGCCTAGAATATAAGGGCTTGAGAACATGAAAATTTCTCTAGAATATAAAATTGCAGCTTTCTAAATTTGTAGTTTTTCTTCATGTTAGTTTTCCCTTCTGTGTTGCCTCTCATTTCTTCTCTAGCAAATACCTTGCAGCCACCTGTAGCAGGACCATGGCAGATCATTTTGAAATTCACAGGAGCAAGATGTGGTGAAACAAATTTGAGAAGCCTCTTCTTGGTTTCTTCTTGTATATGCTTTTATTTGTACAAATTTGGTTGTACACAGCTAGTAAATTTGTAAAAAGTTTTTGTTGCGCATGGAGAAACAGGAATACAATAGATTAGACCAACACAATTGTAATTGTAATTGTAAGAATTGGACAAATTATGAACTCAATTATTCCATAGTAGTCTTCCTAATTATGAGCTCACTTAAGTTGTACTAAAAATTTATCGTTACGTTAATTCATTTGTTGTGTACAAGGCCAGGCTGATTATTTTTCCATTTACGCATCTCAATGTTCGATGATTATAATTATAATAATTATTTCAAAAAATTATAATATTTCGGATGGCTTAATCAGGAGAAATGTTATAGTCCAAGGCGCAGGTTTGGCTGCATTGGTACTGGGTGATTGGGTTGCTCACCCCTGAGCATGGGCTAATCTTTTATGACATTTGCACTACCCCAAAGCTTCCAGGGCCTCATACTATGCAAACATGCATTATATCTTTTTTTTTTTTTTTTTTTGGATAAAAGAAAACCTCCACCATCTAAATTCCTTTCAGTTACTGCTTCAATTGAGACCAAAGTAGTGCAGAAACAAAAATAATAAGGTTAACTAGAAAATTTGATAAATGAAACAATTAGTAGGTTTGTTATCAAGCATCGCAAGATAGCCACACTGCTAGTCAAACAGCTGGAAAATGATGACATTTCTAGTTAAACCACACTAATTAGGGAAACTAGTTACTTGGCATTTATACACATCTTATTGAATACCACAACAGGAAGTCATACTTTTGCATTCATTTACCCGTACGCTATCTCGTTGGTTCGTCAACTTCATTATCCCCCACAACATGGGCCACCAACTCATTCAACATTTTCGCACTCAAGGTTGCAATACTTCTTGTGTGGTCACGCTCCTCAATGGCAACTTCCAACTAATACCTCAACAAGGTGTTCCTAATGTCTCCACTTGGATAGTTGGTTCCTTCGCTTCGAGACGTGCTCGGTGGACTTGAGGTGGACATGTTCGGACTTGCCCACGATGCGAACGCACCACCCTGCATGTCCATACCATTACGATGCAAATACTCCATGTATGCAGCTTCTGCTTCCCTTCGATCTTTATATGATTTGTGATTGGCGTTTGGGAACTTATGAACTTGTCTGCTCGCATCTAGCCAACTGTCGTATATGCCTGGAGCACGACTGTTAAACACAACATAAGTACGTCCCATTCCACTCTACAAACACGCAATGGTGGAAAGTCCTTGCACTAGAATGGTGATGCATCTTACTAGCGGAGTAGGCCTGGGTTTTTATAGACAAAATGGGAAGGGAAACTCGATTTTTGAGAAGTCAAGTTATTGAGTAACTAGATTCTTAAATTGCCGAGTTTATGAATCACCATCACATCAATAGATTTCTGAAGATATAACTCGGCCACTTAGAATTTGAGTTTTTTAAGTAACTTGACCACATGGATATCTAGTTATGATTGACTACCCACATATTAGAGCCCATGCACGTGTCTACCTTTTTCAGTTCTGAACAGCTTCACTATGTGGGTTCTGAAAAAGAAAGCTTGAGAGTGAACAAGTTCGTCTATTGTGTTGGCGTTTTCCTCTTGACAATTGCATCCTCACCAAGCGTGCTACAGTTGTGGTCCCCTTATTCTTTGTTGTGGCACATCTCTCCTGACAGGTATATCTCAACTGTGATTACACTTGGATTGGCTCTTTAGTATAAATGTGATTACCTTCTTACTATGATTTTGACACTATGTGTATATCTATACATATATATATATATATATATATATATATATATATATATATATATATATGTATAGATATATCTATATATAAACAAACCTACCTACCCATATATGATCAGATGTATACACACACACACACACACACATATATATATATATGTGTGTGTGTGTGTTTATATATAATGTGTGCGAGCACACATTAAGCCATCCATTTTAGAAAACATTTTGTTGGGAATTGAAAAAACTGTCAATACTTTTTCAATTCCCAATAAATATTTTTCCATAAATGATTAATTATTGAATGCCTTTAGGGCATACATTAGCAAAATCCTATATATGTGTGTGTGTGTGTGTGTGTGTGTGTGTGATAGTGACACTGTATACATATATAGTAATGTATGTATAGATACCTATGAACATATATATATATAAACAAACATACATGAGAATTCCTATGATGATGATATATGCATTCATCCATAGGTATCAACAATGATGTAACAAGCAATCATGGGTTCAAATTGTCTGGCTCTTTCAGTTCTAAAAAGCTTCAGTGTGTGGGTTCTGAAAAAGAAAGCTTGAGAGGTGAACAAGTTCGTCTGTTAAGAATACTTAGGATATCATTATAGTGCGTCCGTAAAAGTTTTATTGTACGTTCATGTGGGTAAAGATTAATTACACCATGGCTTAACATAACCCCCTATCTTCTGCATGATAACCACAATTAATTGTCCTTATCCAGGTCTGCCATGGGTCGTCATTGCTTCTACGTTTACTACGATGGGGAGCAGTATTTCCATGAGTTGCATGGGCTGTCCTATAGAGGCGAGTCAATGAAGTAGAAGTTCATTGACTTGAAATGCGGAACACACTTGACAAAAATGCACCGGAAGATAATGGAAGCTCTAGGGTTGGACAGGGAGTCACATAAGATATCCATTGTGTACTGTGCCCCTCAGCTACTTGTGAATACTCAGGTTGTCTACAACTCAAATCCGTTCGGTTACAATGCTGACGTGGACATGATATGGACAGTGATTAAGCGGACCCCCCAATTCATAGCGTCCGACTTGTATGTAACTGTTAAGGCTGTTGGGTTCCATGCTGGTGCAAGTTCGCAGCATGGCAGTGGGGTGGAAGAGCCACACTCATCGCCGCTTGACGTGCATCCTTCCTTTGCCAATGCCATGCCTTTGCCCTACAATACTCAACCATGCAGTGTGGTTGATGATTTGGACAACACCGAAGTGTTGGGTGCCACCCAGACACATGACGTGGAAGGGTCTAGTCACGCATATGAACATGTCCAAGCCTATATGGATGGGGGAATCGATATTGATGCCAGCCGAGATGTGTACAAAGAGTTCATTGATACTGATGGACTGGTGGATGAAGTGGAGGTCTTAGATGGAACACAAATCGAAAACAACGAGGAGGATTGCCCTACTGCATTTCCTATCCCAAAATGGTTCACATCAAACACATGGGATAGTATTAATGACCCATCACCTACATTGGGTACAAGACAGCTTACAAGTTGGCATAAAGGTGACTAACCAGTGAAAGGGATGCTATTCCAGAATAAAGCCTCCATTCATTATGTGTTGACCCTCTACTCTGTGGAGCATAATAGATAATACAAGGTCATCAAGTCTGACACTAATAGGCTGGTAGTGCGGTGCATACGTGAGGCATGTCCGTGGTCAATTCGGGCTACTTGCAGCAAGAAGCACAGGATGTGGGTGATTAGTAAATGTAATGGTCCCCACAGTTACACATCCCTTCAGGTAGCGACCGATGGGTGGATGATGGATTCAAAGTTCATCTCCATTGCACTTGAGAAGTATGTACGGGAGGACCTAACCCGATCCATAAAGGACCTGCGTAGTATTCTGCATGTGAAGCACGGGCATGATGTAACTATGTACAAGGTTTGGGAAGCTAAACAGAAGGCAGTTGCATGTATTTACGGGGATTTTGATGAGTCGTATGCAGAATTGCCAAGGTTTCTAGCGGCATTGTTCGATGCAGATTCGAACACTGTAACCACGTTAACATGCGACCCCCGTGTCCCGAGGACTTGTATATTCAACTCCGCGTTTTGGACTTTCGGTCTGTGTATTAGAGGGTTCAGGCATTGTAGGTTGGTGATAAGCATAGATGCAACGCACCTCTATGGCAACAGATGGTAACAACAAGGTTTATCCACTCACTTTTGCCGTTGTTGAAAGCGAGAGCACGGAGACATGGGGATGGTTTTTGGCATGCTTGCTGACCTATGTTACGGACCAGACCAATTTGTATATAATCTTCGACAGGCATCGTGGGATACAATCATGCTTCGATGACACCATTAGGGGCTACTTACAACCGCCCTTAACCCATCACCGGTATTGCCTTTGCCATTTAGTAAGCAATGTTAGCACTAACTTCAATAGTGTGGCATTGAAGAACTTGGTATGGAAGGCAGCAACTGTGAATCAAGTTAGGAAGTTTGAAAACACCATGGTTTGCATCAAGAATGTCAACCCAGATGCGTACGACTATCTTAAGGAGGTAGCTCAAGAAAAGTGGACACTTATACATGACCATGGGCATCGATATGGGGCAATGACAACCAACCTGTCAGAGTGCTTCAATGGGGTACTTAAGGGTGCACGTAGCTTGCCCATAACTGCAATGGTTCAGTTCACATTTTACAAGGTGAACTTGTACTTTGACGATTGTCGAAACAAAACCCTAGAGCAGTTGGAAGAGGGGCAAGAGTGGTGCAAACATGCCTATGACAAGTTCGAGGCAGATCAAGAGAAGGCGAAGCTCCATATGGTTAGAAGGATGAGCGCGCAACAGTGCTTATTTACAATGGAGACACAGTCTTCACTATTGAACACTGGCGGGGGAGCTCACACCTATAGGGTTTCCCTCATGGACAGGACATGCACGTGTGGGAAATGGGAAGCAAACAAGATCCCCTATTCACACTTGATAGCAATTTGTGCCAAGTACAACCACGATGCCACGGAGTTTATGGATCGTTTCTACTGCGTGGAAGAATGGTATCAGAGCTACGAGTCGATATTCCAACCACTGAAAGATAGGTTAGAATGCCCGGAGTCGAAAGAAAGGAGAATAGTGATGCTAAACCCACAGTTGATCCGAGAGAAAGATCGGTCTAAGTCCACAGGAATCCGCAATGAGATGGATGACGAGGATGGGGAGTTGCCAACCTTATTGTCGATTGAGAACGGACCAAAGTCGAAGTGTGGGTTGTGTTGCCAAGAGGGTTATAACCATCGTAGATGTCTGACTCGAAATGTGGAATCAACAAGCCGTGGTGGTACATAGCCAGTAACAATTACAAGTCCTAGTAACGAGGGGGGATATATCATAAGTTATTCTTATTTAGTGTTGTCAATTATTCTTACAAGTCATAAGTTATTCTTACAAGTCTTGTAGTAATGTGTAGATTGTAACCATGATAGTAAAACATGGTTTTAAAAGATGAGTAAAAGATGCAGTATTGATGTATTTTTCGTTGTACTTGTGCAGACATGGGATTCGTGGCAAAGAGGCAGTTTCTATGGCGCTAATTGAACTCTAATCTCTTCTTGGAAACTATGAGAAAACATCATTTATATGTAAATGGTTGTACTTACATTGTGAACAACTTGGTTCAATGGTTTTAAATGTATAATGGCTCCTTATTTCCATTGTAGATTGTATGGATGATTTTCTTATTCACGTGGTTGTTTAATGAAGTGATTTGGTTATGGATGTGGTTGGAATTGTCGAGTAAATTTGATTATGGAAGTAGTTGGAACTATATGGATGAGTTGTTGATGGAAGTGGTTGTGAATAGGTCCACTTTTATGATGAATAAACAGGCCAAATTAGTATGGGTGTGAACAGTGCTGCATGACTTCTTACTCTATGTAGGAAATGTATTCCCAAATAACTCGATCTTCCATTTATCAAGTTATGTGCAAGATGAGCTGGCCACAGATTTGACTCGGTCGAGTTACACTGCACATAACTTGATTTAGTAACAATCAGGTTATGTGGAAGACCCTTCTGGACACTTGGATTCCTCTTGGACTGCATCTGGATCAGTCCAAATGTATAGGCTGGGTGGGGAAGCCCAGTGCACATAACTCGAGTTTTGTATTATCGAGTTAAGCTCCAAATAACTCGATTTGTGTAGTATCGAGTTATGTGCAAGCACTTTTGGACACAAATTGGATCCTTGTGAGTTACACTGCACATAACTCAATTCGGGAATAATCGGGTTATGTGGAAGACCATTCTGGACACTTGGATTCCTTTTGGACTGCATCTGGATCAGTCCAAATGTATGGGCTGGGTGGGGAAGCCCAGTGCACATAACTCGAGTTTCGTATTATCGAGTTAAGCTCCAAATAACTCGATCTGTGTAGTATCGAGTTATGTGCAAGCCCTTCTGGACACAAATTGGATCCTTGTGAGCTACACTGCACATAACTCGATTCGGGAATAATCGGGTTATGTGGAAGACCATTCTGGACACTTGGATTCCTTTTGGACTGCATCCGGATCAGTCCATATATCTGGGCTGGGTGTGGAACAACAGTGCACATAACTTGATCAATATATTATCGAGTAACTTTACGCATAACTTGATTGATGTAGAATCGAGTTACGTGCACGTCGACCAACACAACATGGATTCCTTTTAGTTACACTGCACATAACTCGATTCAGTAAAAATTGGGTTATGTGGAAGACCAACGACCATTCTGGACACTCTATTTAGTACTCAACCATAATCCCATCAACAGTTACGATTCTCAGCAAAAAAACACTTTGGAGAACCAGAACTATGACTTCTCAATGGCGGAGAGACAATGAGGATGGTCTTGCTGATCTTACCACTAAGGCCCCACACTTTTTCAAGATTATTATGCCTCAAACTCTTCAAGAAGGAAAGCTTGTAAGTATACTTAATTTCATGATCTTTTTCTCTCTGAAAATCATATGCTAATTAACGTTGTTCACTTGATCTTTTTTATTTTTGATTCTCGAAAAAATTTACATTTGTTGATGACCAAGTTCAAGAAAATCTGTGAACTTGGTTCCATGTTACATGTAGTCATAAAAACTTTCATTTTGTAATGCGTAGGTTACTGCTTTGACTTTTTTTTTTTTTTCCTTTTCTTTTTGTGTGGGGGTGGGGGGCTATAACTAAGGAGTATATTGGAACAACAAGAATAGAAGAAGAAAACAATGCAAGCAAATAGGAGGACATTGTCCTTATGTGACATGTAGTCATGTAAATCTGCCCTTTTGTAATGCGATTAGGACATTGTTCTTAATTACATCTTTCTGGCACTGTCTATATGGTTTTTGTTTGCTTGTTTTTTCATCCAACAAGAAAATTCAATATGTGAACAATTATTAAAGTATTATTATAAAAGAAAGACTAAATCCATTTTCCCTGTAATGGTACTGACTATACAACGAGAATAGAGCTTGATTGATTGCATGTGTTTATTTACAAAGCTTGCATTTATGTTCAAGTTTGTCTTTTTACAGCGGATTCTAAAGAAGTTTATAAGCAAATATGGAGTTGATCTGTCAGATATGGCCTTTCTTACCATTCCAAATGGTACAAAATGGAAAGTGCAGTTGACAAAACGTGATGGGGAGGTTTGGTTTCAAAATAGTTGGTGCAAATTTGCAAGCTGTCATGCTCTAACCCTAGGGCACTTCCTAGTTTTCAGATATGAAGGAAATTCACTTTTCTGTACTCATATTTGATGCCACTACAACAGAAATAGACTATCCTTTAGATGACCAACTCCAAGTTCGTAGGATGGAAGACAATGAGAGTGATGATAACTCTCTTGAAATCATGGATGGCTTTATGCCAAGCCGAAAAATAAGGGAGAAACCACCATTACCATGCCCTCTACCTCATAAGAGGGCAAAAACCAATCCAAGAAGTTCTGATTTGCAAGTAGGGGATGCACATTTCAGACCTGAACTCACTACATCTAAAGGATCAATGTTAGAGAAATCAAAAATGAATGCAGGGGTATCTTTTACTAGGGGAGAGGGTTTAGGTTTGAATCTTACACTTTTGTAAGGAACTGGTTGATTTTGTAAGCCTGTTTACTGTTAATTTCATATGCATGACTTCATATTTTCATGTCATTTCAGGATCAGCTCATGGGGTTGGAGGAAATTGAGTAGGATGCAGAAGCAGCCCATTAGTTAAACTTGAATCTGATTGCAATCTGGATGATATGTCTTTCTCACATGACCAAGCTCCTAAGAAAGATGGAAGTGTAGCTAAAAATCTTGTGAGAGCCAATGCTTTTAAATCAGAAAATCCCCTTTTCACGGTTATCATTCATCCATCATACATTAATGGCAAGGATCGTGCGGTAAGCTTTCAGCTGTAACTATGTACAAGGTTTTAGAAATGCAACTCCCATTAACTTTGATTTTCCATAGATCAATTAGAAAGCATGTAGCAGAGAGTTGTTGCTGGACATAACTTGGTAATGATTTGCTTCTTTGTGTTGTTAGTTCAAATAGTATCATCTTAGGTGGTAGAAGGAAATCACATAAGAATGTAAAGTCATTATGAACAACATGATCAAATCAAACTGGCATCCACATAACTTCCCTTCAACGTCAGCATAACAAATAATAGTATTGCCTCAAAACTGCATTTCATTCAAATGGGTTCAACTATTTTTGAAATATCTCTTATTATTTTTTGTACAGAGTTTACCTCATGGCATTATCAACTACTTACCGAGAAAAGGCTTTACCAAGGACTACACCAAAGGAAGTATACTCACTATGAAGGTCCAGGTTGTGGATCGATTATGGCCTGTGAAGTTATACGTTTATGAAGAAAAATACCCATCATGTGTCGTATCTGCTGGTTGGTCTGCATTTGCAAGGGAAAATACTTTGCTAGTAGGAGATGTTTGCGTATTTGAGCTGATTATGAGGGACGATGTTGTGTTCAAAGTCCACATTTTCAGATGCCTCGATTAAGTGGTCACTAACTTTGCATTGTAAATAAAATCTTGGATATGTACCGTTCTGGGAGCTTATTATTTTGCAACTACTCTGTTCGATCTTCAAAGATTTGTTTTGTCAAGATTTGAGATTTGTTGAGTTGTTAGTATTTATTTTTCTATGTTTTGACTGGATTTGTGATTTGTGTGTTGGTATTTTTGAGTTATGATCTATATTAACATAATTTTTGAGATTTTAGTATGTCGCATTAACATTACTTTTATTTCTCCTTGTGGTTGTGGTTTCCTGACCCTGAAAAAACTGTGTCCAGATCTCTAATAAAACCATGTGAGGCACTGGTACAAAGACATGAAATTTGCCTCCATCTGTAATTAGGGCACCCATCTTTGCATGTTGCATTGGTGCATTTGTGCATGTAGGTGCATTGTATTATATTGTGATTTGTGCTTGAAGCTAGATTGCGTGAAGCCTTTGGTGGTGGAGGAATCACTATTAGGGGATGCATGGATAGAAATCCCAATTGCAGATAATCATGCAGCTATCAGCACTAGAAACCACAAAAAGGTTTTTCAATGTTGAAGTAGAGCAATTGCACAAAGTATATAGAGGCATTGGCAGTCATTATGATGACTTGCTTTCCTTGTTATTTTTCCATATGATTTCGGTTGTTCTAGATTATGATTTTTTAAATAATCAAAACCAATCCGGTTAATACATGCAAATATGCAATTAGTGAAGTTTAATTTCTCTTTTGAAATGTAATCTTGATTGCAAAGTCATCACAAAAAGTTTCTCAAAACCAATTTGGCTGGGATTAAGCTGTTCTCTTTTATTGGGATTGCTAGAGATGCTATACTTACATGGCCATTCGATGTTTTTTAATTTTTTTTGGGAGTGTCCACTTGGTTCAAGGAATAATCATCCAAATTGATCAATAACTGAAATGAAATTAGCATAACATAATAGGAATCAATATTGGTTCAAGAATAAGGATGAAACAACACCCACTTCTCATACTCTACCCCAAGTCACTAGTAATAGTAAAAATCTTTCATGGACAAAAGGAAGCCATCCATTTCCTCTAATACCACACAAAGATTAATTTCCTTTTTCTCTCAAAAAGAGAGTCTAATAGTAATTCATTCATATACACCAGTGATCTTCTCCTTAGTAGAGACATTAAGGCTGCCATTGATGTAATGGAATACTTAATGTTTCCACTGAAGAGAAGACCTGTGGTATGAAAAGGAAGATCACTACCCAATCAAGAGATTGAGAGGATGGTCAAGGATGCATAGAAACACGAGGCTAAAGATGATTGTCAAGAGCTTGTAACTCAATTTATAGGCACCTTTAACAACAACATATACTTGTCCTACACTTAGTTTCTATTCATAAGCTGAGACGTTAGAATTTCCTAAGCCCAAGGAGTCGGTAACAACTACTGAACTCAACTACAGAGAAGTGCTACATCAACTCCTAGGATCTTGCAATCCCAAACCACCATATATGGTTGATCTTTTCAATTGTATTCTGCTTGGGCCCAACCATTTGTGAAACGTTCTTACTTCATAGTTCCTAAAATTTACACTAATTTACTTTGTCATCCTTAATTTTTATGAAATTTATTCAAAACATTACACATTCTAACTTTCTATTTATTTGTAGATAATTTTTATCTGAAGTGTCAAACTTATTTTTAACAATTAATAAAGAATCTAACATGCATGTTATACGAATTTCATATAAACTTTAGAGAAAAAATAATATATTCTCCAAATTATCAATAACGTGAGTCCCACATTACGTGTTTATGTTAAATGACTATTTTATTTTAATTTAGTTGAGTTATGATCTATATTAACTTAATTTTTGAGATTTTAGTAATAGTTTTAACATGACTTTTACTAGCACCTTGCTTCAAAATTTACGGATGAAATTGGATATGTTATGCACCTTTTTTTACTATTATTAATAAGGATGAAACAACACAAAATTCATATCATTTACTAATTCAATCAAATTGTTCTAGACTCAACTTAACTCAGGCACGCTTAAAACAACTAAGTGTCTGTTTGGGAACAATAGACTGAAGTGGACAAAATGGACTAAACTAGACCAAAAGGACTGAGTTGAACCAAATGGTCTGAATTAGACTGAAGTGGACCGGATTCACCAAAGTGGACCTCATAGACTGAAGTGGAACAAAAGGACCGAATGGACTGGACCTAAGAGACCAAAGTGGACTTAATGGAGCAAAAGGACTGAATGGACTAAAGTGTACCTAAGGGACGGAAGTGGACCAAAATAGACCAGAAAGAGCGAATGACCAAAGTGGACTGAATGGACCGAATGGACTAAAGTAGACCTAAGGGACTGAAGTGGACCGAAATGGACCAAAAAGAGCAAATGACCAAAGTGGAATGAATGGACCTACGTGGACCAAAATGGACCAAAGTTGACGGAATGGATTGAAGTGGTCAAAATTGGATTGAAATGGATCTAATTGGACCAAATGAACTAAATTGAACCGAAGTGGTTTGAAGGGACTAAATAGACCAAAGTCTAGTCCTATCAGCGATGCCCCCCCCCCCCCCCCCCAGCCCACACGTAGGTCCGTCACTGGCAGTTCGTCAGGAGCGATGTCACAGTTCCCCGGGAGTGATGTTACAATTTCTCCACTCGGTTTCTTTCTGGAACTCCGATATGATACTATCTGATATTCCTAAGTGATTTCTCGGGAATGATGCTGTGGTGTAGTACCATTGTGATATTGAGTTACACTGCAAATAACTAGATTATCATATTTACCCGTATGTGCAACACCGTTCAGGCGACAACTTGGATTTGTTTGTGTTACATTGCACATAACTCGATTCAGGAATAATCGGGTTATGTGGAAGACCCTTCTGGACACTTGGATTCCTCTTGGACTGCATCTGGATCAGTCCAAATATCTGGGCTAGGTCTGGGACCACACTACACATAACTCAATTTGCGTATTATCGAGTATCTTTATAACTCGATTATTAAGAAATCGAGATATGTGATTACCCACAATTATAAACTCTCCCCCAGTTTTGCAGAATTTGCAGCAGTCCGAAATTACATCTTCGATTGCTTTCAGCTGCATCCGGCTAGAATCGACAATTTCCCGTGCAAATTCTTCGAAATTTTTACATAGTAAGACTCTTTTAACCGTTATTGTCTTTAAAATTACACATTGGTGGTGCGTTATTCTCCAATTTTTGATTGATGCTTCAAACTTCATTGTCTATGTAGATTGTGATGAAATTGGGTGTTTGGCTAGTCAAATGCTTTGTTGTTAGTAAGGTTACTTGCTTATCTCGTAGGTTGTCTTCGACTAGTCTCCTTCCACAAAATGAACTTGCCAGTGGCTCCATATGTGTGTGGTAGTCCTTATGCTGTTTGTATGTCTGAACTGTACATTATGCAATTTAATGTTTTTTGTACAGGTTGGTGAAACTTACTACATGTACCTAGGAATTTCGAAAGTGTGTCAGGTCCTACATCCACTTGTATGTTTCCTGTATGATATTATTGCTTTTAGAATCCATGCTATCGGTGTGTGACATTATTAATCATTTTGACAAAATTCAATATGTTAACAAATTGCATGTTGGCTCTTTGAGTTCAACTAAAGTTTATATACTCTAGGTTTCTATCTTCAAATTATTGACTTGGACCAAAATGCATTACAAATATTTCACCAACTAAACAACCTATGAATAAGAATATTGTTTTTTCATTGTATTGTTGTAAACTGCTTTAGACAGTACATTATATGAATGATTTTCTACACATAGTAGTGCGTTATTCTCCAATTTTTGTTCTCTGCTTCAAACTTCATTGTCTATGTAGATTGTGATGAAATGATCTATTTGGCTATGAAAATATTAATGGGTTAGGTAGTATGAATGTTGTGCTTATCTCTTCGTAATGCGGTTTTTGGTTCTTTTTTTTTATTTTTTATTTTTTATCCCTGATCGTGTTTCCACTGCTGACCATCAATTAGTTATGGCTCCGAAGAAGGCTAAGAGGGGAAAATCCAATGCTGCATCCGAACCTGAAGTGGTGTTTGATTAATTAAGGTTCCTCACGCCTGAAAATGAGCAAACCTTTGAAACCTTGATTAAGCGTGGGCGTATTTGGGGAGAAAGGCAAATCAATCTACATGACCTACATCCTTCTGTCCGTGAGAATCTACAGTCTAGGCATTGGCTATCCCTGTGTACAAACATACAACCCCCTCCAACTGACTTGATTAGAGAATTTTATTCGAATCTCTCGATGCATGAGGATCTCGGTGGTCACAGTGTGGCATCTTCCATACGTGGTATACCATTTACAATAACTAGGGAGCACGTATCTAAAGCTCTTGATGTACCTATAATTTGAACACCTACTTATCCATACTCTAGGTCTCCTCGTATTGATGATGTTATGGATGTCCTTTGTGGACGATCAGTCACTCGGGGTTCTGACCGAAGTATAGCTCAAGTGAGTTGATTGAACTTAATTATATCATCTTTAGGATAGCTTGTCACAACATTTTCCCTATCTCTCATATCCATACAATCCCTGTAGACAGGTGTTTCTTTCTTTACGCCCTTGTCACCAATAGTTCCATTTGTTTTCCTTCCCTTTCCATTGAAACCGTTGTGAAGGTGAGTAGGAGCAAGTATAAGAGGCATGGTTTGTTTTTTCCAGTTCTCATCCATAGGGTCCTCAAATATTTAGGATTAAAGAACTTTCCTTCCCAAGAGTTGGTTCACATCCAAGCCCCCATAGGAGCCAAATTTCTGAAACAGCGAAGTGCCCAAAAGAAGTTTGTCAACCCCAATGTTGGTTCATCCAAGAGACCACGAGTATGGTCTACTACTGGAGATGTTCCAGATGAGGACATGCATGGGGATCCCACAGCTGCTGTTGTCGAGGATGGTGATGATGAGGTAGATGTTGACACTGCTGTTGCAGCGCATATAGGCCCTCCTCCTCCCTTTCTTCGTGCTATGATGGAGACCATTATGACGACTCAGGCAGCCCATGGGCAGCTTTTAGATGGTCTTCTTGTTAAGGTTGCAGCTCTGCGAGCGAACTTAGCTGACTATAGATGCCTTGTTCCACATTCTCCACCATCTGACTCTTGATGATTGCCATTGGCCATTGTACCCAAAGGGGGGGGGGGGGGACAAATTTTTTGTTGTTGCTGTTGCACGACCTCATGCACTCCCGCATTAGGTCTAACGGTTTTTTTTTAATCAAATATTGAGTGTATTGATTTCGTGCTATTGCAATGGAGTATACTAATGTTAATCTTCATCGTGTTGTTCAATTGCTCCATGCATCGCACAGGTTAGTGACCAGTAATTGTCATAATAACTACAATAGCAATAATAACTACAACGGGCGCCAAGTCATTCCAAAAAAATGAAATAAAATAAAATAAAGTAATTGGATACGCCAGCTACTTTTGCGCCAAGTCTAGTCCTATAAAATTGCTTCACGTGAATATGTACGCAAACTTTCTCACAATACCCTCATCAGCCCGTTACTGTTGCCCCGATTCGAGTCATATCAAACCGAATCACTTGAAAACTACATGTACTGTTTAGAAACTATCCCACGTTTATAGAGTAGTAAATTAGTGAGAGTTATGATGAGGGTATTTTGGGAAATGTAATAGTGAGAGTTACAGTTGCATTGTTACCGGATTGTCTCTTAGTTTTGTCTCTACTTAAACATAGGGGTGTGGGGACATTTTTGAACTAAAATACGAGGAATCCAAACAGGGGAAGCCCCTTACATAATAGTATAGATAACAGTGAGCTGAAGATAATAAACACCGTGATAATAAACACCATGAAGTTTAATGTTTTGTGAAGGACCAAACACAATTAAACAGATATAACAGTGAGCTCAAGCCACCAACATCAAATTTTTGAGAGCAAAGAGGTGCTTTTAACCTGTAAATGTTTATGAGACGCGATTGTTTGAGAGCTCAGTTTCAGGGTTCAAGATGGTTTTACCATGTGCAATCTCTTCTAACCAACAGTCACGGATTATGGGAAGAGCGTTTTGACTGGCATCCTTGAAAATGACCAATGATAATAAACACCCTAATGTTTAATGTTTTGTGAAGGACCAAGCATAATTAAACAGATATAACAGTGAGCTCAAGCCACCAACATCAAAGGTATAACAGATTTCAAAGTCAGTTTCAGTTGGGCTTCGCTTCCAATTGGCGAGTCTTTGATTTAGCTGCCATAATCAAACGTATATGACCACGATGTTTGATCGAACAGTCAAGTAAGTATGTATTCCAAATCTGCAGTGTCACATTAATTGGCTACAATTACAAGAGATATTTCAGTGCTTCAGGCTGTGGGGCTGCGTAATTTGTAAGAGTGATGGTTCTGAGAGCAAAGTGATGCTTTTAACCTCTAAATGTTTAATGACCAAAGATAATGAACACCGTGATGTTTACACATCATGATGTTTAAACACATTGAAAATGACCAAAGATAATAAACACTTTGATCTTCAGGATCTGTTTTGTGAAAGACCAAACACAATTAATAAATTAATATAGCGAAATTTCTGCGTGCAAGATGAAACACAATTAATATAGCGAAGTTTCAAGATGACCAAGTTCGAACTCTGAACGCACGTCACCAGCCCGTTGCTATAGCACACGGTCCGACAAAACTTATGTGATGAATTTTGTAGAAATTGTGATTGATCATTATTTACTTATCACCTCACATGTATCTCAAGCTTTTGCTAGTTGCACACACTACATAAGTGACTCTTTGCTAAACTTGGTACATTATATTGTATGTGATCTTGTTGTGGCCATCCAAGATTAAAAGTCTCTTGATTCTAATGCAAAATATGTTTAATGTTTGAGAATTGGGAACAAATTGATTGAAAATCTTGTTTTTGGAAGATCTAGGTTAAATTCAAGGGTTTTTGAAAAACTTTTCATCTCATACTCATGCATTTTATTTATAAAAAATTGTGCTTTGAGGAGTTTCTGCATTAAAATGCTCTGTTTTTCAAAAATTTGATTTTTCTAGAATTTCGATCAATCGAACTTGTTTCTCGATTGATTGAAATTGCGATTAAAAATTTGGTTTGAATCTGCTTGGCTCAATCGATGCTCAATTGATGCTGGATTGATTGAATGTAATTTTCGATCGATCAAACCTATTTTTCGATCAATTGAAAATCATTCAGAGAGTTTTTTAAAAACATGAGTTTTTCATGTGTTCTTCACTATTCAACTTTTCAAATAGCTCTATTCTCTCTCTCTCTTTGACCGGTCCAGATTCAAAGCCAATTTTTTTGTCGTTTTCCCTCAAATCTTTCCCAAGGTCTTTGTCGTCTAGCACCGGTAAGAATCTTTTACCCTCTCTTTTTTGGTTTAATCTCATTTTTCATGCATTTAAAGGAAAATTTCGAACCTATGGGATTTTGGGATTTTTGGTGTTTTCGATGATTTCTGTCAAAATTGATCAATGGGTTTTTATTGTTGGATGATATTAACATGATCTTGGTTGTTTGATTTGATCAATTTGATGAATTGGGAAAAATTGAAATTTCTAGGTCTTGAAACTATCCGATTTGGGGATTTTGTTTAATGAAGCAAAAATTGATGAAATTTGCTTGTGTTCTTGATTAATTTTATCATTATATACTGTTATCTAACTTGTGTAATGATAATTTGGTCAATTTGTTGGGATTTTTGAAAGTGGGTTTTCAAAATTTGGTGTTTTTGATATAAACTCTATGTTCAAGCCAATTCTGTGATTTTTAAAGTGTAATTGAACTATTCTCACTGCATTAGAGCATGCATCATGTGTTAATACTATTCATGCATCATATAGATTGTTCTTTTCTATATTGTTTTTGCTCTAACCATGTCTGATGCAATCTACTCTTGGGTTTTCTTTGTTTTTTCTTCTCTATCTCTTTTCTATCTGTCCTATTCCAACCTTAGCATCATGGTTAGGAAGACTAGAGCCCATAGGACATCCACCTCCTCTTTTGCTCCTTCTTTTGATAGTGAGAGGTTTCTAAGTGAGAAAAACCAGGAGACTTATGAGAAATTGAACATTTTTAGGTCTGTGTGGGCTGAGAGAAAAGTAGTTTTAGATGAGCTTGACCAGAAGATTAGGAGAAACTTTGAGCGTAGGGGTTGGTTACCATTGATGGATATTGACCCTCAGAGAGTTCTACTCGAACCTCTCTGTCCACTCCACTGATTCCAACACTCAGTTTGTGAGGAGTTGGATACGGCGTGAAGAGTACACCATTACTCCTTCAGTAGTGGCCTCTGCTTTTGGGGTACCTTTGGTACATCAGCCTATCTATCCTTATGATGAGTCTCCTCCCCTCGATGACATTATGTCATATCTTACTAGGTCTTCTATCTAGTGGGGTACTAATCCTCGGATCACTTCTCACGAGTTGATCGAGATTCATTATCTCTTTTTTTGGATTTCTTGCCATTCTATATGGCCCATCTCTCACTTGCACATCATTCCTATAGAGAGATGTGAACTTTTGTATGCCCTTGTCATAGATGCTCCTATGAGTTTTCCTCATCTTTTTATTCGTTCTTTGGTTGAGGTTCATAGGAGTAGTTCTTCTACTCATGCTCTTTTCTTTCCGGTTTTTATTCATCGGATTGTATTGCATTTAGGTTTAAAGGAGTTTCCTGCATCTGAGCCAGTTCATATTATAGCTCTTATAGGTGCCACCTTTCTTAGGCAAAGAGCTGCTCAGATGAGAGCTAGCTCTAAACGCCCTAGAGTAGAGTCGTCTTCGGGTGTTGCACCTCCTCCTCCTCCTCCTTCTTCAAGTGATCCGACTGTAGATGTATATGTTGATCTGAATGCTACTACTGATCCTCCACCTTCTACTTCGGATGATTCGAGCATTCGTCGTATGTTGGACATGTCATGACCGTTCAAGAGGCTCATGGTCAGCTTTTGGTGGACTAGGGTTTGTGGCTAAGGTTTTCTCTCAGAAGCACACCTCAACATCTGTGGGTAATGTGGGTATAAATAGTGTAGGCGCAAAAAGTGTGTATCAGAAATGACAGTCTGGCAAAACAAAATGTTTTGCGGGTGTCTCGCGGGAAGGCCTTACCCACGAGATACTTGCAAAAACTAGCTGTCTCCATCCCGTCCTGACTCTTTGCATTCCAGTCATGTGCAGGGCGCATGCATCACTTCGTGGGATGCTTACTCGTGAGCTACCTGCGAAAACACTTCAGTCTTCAATGCCTTGAGTCTTCACACACTCTCTCTCTCTCACACACAACCCTTACAAATAAATCTCACATGAAATACAGGGTACAAAAGATTGAACATAATTACAATCAAATTTGGCACGGAATAAAAGCCAACAAAACACATAGTTGTAAATTACAACTTTACATACAGAAATCACCATAAGCGGGATGCAATATATACTCTTGAAATCGAGGCCCTTGGACAATAATTTAAGCATGTTTCATATTGTTTTAGATAATGGCATTAGAGTATACAATTCTATCATGTCTTCATTCCAACGGGTGAGCTAGGCATGCCATAACAACCAAACACTAGTAAAGTTTTCACCTTATTAAGATATAAGAACTTCTTACATAGTTATTATCCCAAATGAAAATTATCCTAAACGTTTTCGACTACGAGGTACTGTAAGTTAAATTATTAGACTCTTGAGATTTTCAAATTAATATTATCAAATTAAATGCAAAACTAACTTCAATAATTCAATTGTGAAAAAATATCCAAGAAAATAAAATTTTAAAATCTCATGCACAAAAAAACTAAATAAAAGAAAAACCAAATCTTATTCCAAAGAGCATGATCTCGATTTCAAGTGCATTCATCTGAGATAGATTTGTGTTTGAAATGGGTTGAACTAAGACAGATTGCAAAACCTAAGGATCTTTATCGAGTTTTTACCTAGTTGGATCAACCCTATATGACTCGTTTATTTTTTTTAACATACGAAAAAGTTAAGCAAATAAAAAAGAAACTAGAGAATATTTATTGTATGTCCCAATAGGTTGTAATACAAGTTAGAACTCACTTGGGTATTGGAGAAATGTTGTTTAATCCCCATTTTGGAAGTGGAAAAGTGTTCTTATCTCTTTAGTAGAGGTAGAGTGAAGGAGACAATAGTAAACAAGTGGAAAAAAATAAAATCAGTGAAGTAAGGCTGGCAATTGGGTCAACCCAAGTGTCAACTGAGACTTGGATCGACCGATATTTCAATCAAGAGAGAGGTGAACTTTTCTATGAGTTATTGTTTATGAATTGGATCGACCAAGTTCCAAGCAAGATTATACAAAATTGTATTTTTTGCAGATTTTATAGCCAAACATTGTCCATTTGATATATAAATGTTTGGGAACGTTAGAAAACTATTTCAAACTTTTTTTTTTTATTATTATTATTTAACAGTTATAACACTTTATTTGTGATTTTTTTTTTTATAAAAAATAACACTTTATTTGTGATTACCCCATTTTATATATAACTTCATAATTTTCTCTTAAAGACATTTAAACTCATTTGGGTCTTCTTCAAATTGTTATTTACAAAACCCAATAGGATTGATTGTATCTTGAAAACAAGTTTATAATAACCCTTTAACAACTTAAGTGTGGGTGTGGGGGGGCAAATATTGTTGAAGGAAGCGATTTCATTGTGCCTTGAAGCTTTTACAATTTCTGTTTGTTCTTAAATTTGTCTTGTTTCTTAATTGTTCTCCAACAATCTTAGTCAATATTTACTGCAATAGAATGAGCAAACGATTTAGATTTGAAGAGGTTTTCAAAGAATGAATCAAGTATTATGAAGATTCAATGAAACAAGGCTTAAAGAAACAAGGGTTCTTCGTTGGCAAGATTAAGTGATGATTCTTTTATATTGTAGATACATTAAAAAGTCATGTTCATGATTGAACATTTAAAGTACAAATTCTAATATTGAAAAACATTTAAGATACGAATTCTTATGGACTAACCAAAAGGGTATATTATATAAATCTAACATGGGCTAGAGCCTAGAGGCATTTTCTCTTCTTACTCTGAAAAAGTAGGTGGGAAAAACACTTAGTGCAATCATATCATATCATATTATATATTATATACTGTATAATAAAAATTGGACTTAAAAGCTATGTTTTAACAAAACATGTGACTTATGTTTTCTTTGTATCAACTTTTTTTTTTTCTTATGAAAAAAAAAGTCATAATTTGATAAATAATTTTGGACTCATCATATTACTTAGTAAGATATTTTTTTTAGGATTATCAATATAAATTTAATTGGAACTTTTTTATAGATAAATACAAATATTTAATTGTTTTTATCAAAATTTTTCCCACACCTTTTTTTCCCTATCTTAAAATTAGTAACGTTTGAAGTATCTTAATTTTTTCGCTTTTAATTATCTATAACACATGTTTTAAGATAAATTATTTTCTTTAATCAATTTTATCTCATTCAATCAAGACACTATCTCTTTGCTTGCTCACATTGCACCCCACGCTTCTTCTAAAAAAAAAAACATTGCACACCACACATATTAGACTTCCTCCTATCAGTTTTCTTCTTCGTAACACGTTGTAGCTTTCAACTTTCAAGTTCAAATCACCAAATTGTACGGTAAAAAATTATTCCTTTTTTTTTTAATAAGGTTATGTTATTTTATATTTCTTTCTTTTCAATGCTACAATTATAATTTTTCCCATTTATGTTAATGTTTATTTGTTTTCTTATTTTGTTTGGGCTGGTTTGATCTTCCTAGGTAAGTAGTTTGGGTTTTTTTTTTTTTTTTTTTTTTTTTTTTTTTTTTTTTTTTGGGCAATAAGATTTGAACTCATGTTCTTGATTTTCCATTACATTTATTTCTCAATTCTTGGTATTGAAACAAGTTTTTTTTTTTTTTTTTTTTCTTAATTCTTCATTTTAACCCATGTTCTTGAATTAACATTTTTGTTATAACTAATTTTCTTATTCTTTGTATGGTATTAACTTTAGGGCATTCGTGTTTTTGAAATAGTTTATGGTAGCTATGTGTTTTTTGAGGGCTGGTTTGGTATTGGTATTCACTATGATTTTCAATATGTATTTTTGAAGGGTTTTAATCTGTATAATTCTTTATGAATATTATCTAGATTTTTATTAAATTTGAAACTACAAGATATCATTCTAATATTGATTATAGGTAGAACTCTTACCCCTTATTTTATTGAGATAATTATTTATAAAGTTTTGCTGTTGTGATCAAAAGGGCCCCACCCCCTCCCTCCAAGCAAAAACACATCATGCTCATGCATCATGCGAAGCAAGGTTTAGATTACTCACTTACTCTTTATTGATCCTTCAACTTTTTTAGGTAGCTTTTATGAGCATTGCATCTATTATTTATCTCAAAGATAAGGCTTCCATTGCTATCGCAAGAATTGTGGACAAGTATGTATCGCTTGCATACGTGAAATTAAAAGTTTAATTATCTGGTGAAAAGCTATATCATTCTAATGCTTTAGATTTTATTTATTTTCTTCTTGTGGTTGGTTCATTCTAGCATGTTCGAAGTTTTGGGATGCCTAAAAAGTGTGGTCACACAAACATGTTATTACCATCAATCAAATGAAAAGGTTTGTTTTAAATGTACTTCAAATTTATAGGCTCTAAAATATGATTTGGTGTGGGATCACTAATATTGAAGTCTTGGTTGTATATATTTTACATGATAGTAGTAAACATGAGTAGAATTCAATCAACCCAACCCAACACTTAAATCTATTATGCTTCTAAATTTACCCAACCACTATGCTTCCTACAAGTCTTCTTTTACACCTTACATATACATAAACTGTCTTTCAATATATGCGTGCATTATTATTTTACTAGATGTGATTAGCTACAAAAGTATATGCATCATGCGGGGTTGGTCTTTAGCCTCCACCATGTTGATATCTTTAACACGTCTTTGATAGGCCAAAAACAAATTGACCCCTTGTGATAGATTAATTAATTAATTAGCCAAGTTTATTAATTAATCAAATTAACATGCAAATGCGTGGTATCACAAACAAATCACCAATGAACTAAGTATGCAGCGGAAAATAAATTGATAGGGTGATTTGTTTATGAATGGGGAAAACCAACACGGCAAAAACCCCACCGGGTGATTTTAAGGTCACCACTCCCGAAATTCCACTATTATCACAACAAGCGGTTACAAGTAAAGGAATCCCAGTACCTTATACCAACCTACAGTTGAACCTTTACCCCAATACCCAATTGGACTTGTTTTGTAGTGACAATTTCTCCTTTTAATACACGGCTCCCAGTACGTGACTAACCAATTGCGCGGATCCCAGTACGCGACTTCAATCACCAATTAGAGAAGGTTGTTGGCTGCAAAGTTTTTCAGTTCATCCCAACGATAAAGATTAAGAAGATGCTTGGTCACAAAACCCTACGGTGTACAAACACAGCAACTTCTTCACAAGAACGATGAACTAAGGCAAAACTGTGTCTCCGGTCACAAATTGCTTGAACAAACTTTGCTCAACACTTGTGCAACTTGTTTCCTCTTTGACGGCCCTTAAAATAATCATTTTATATGTCTAGGGTTGTGAGAAAAGAAAGCTCAAACACATAATCACGGATTAGAGTCAAAACAGAATTGAAAATCTATTTTTCATAAACCTCGACAGATGCCTATTTGTCTAGCTGCTATCGAGAAGCTATCGAGTCACGGGGCTGGGACAGCTTCTTAAGCTCGATAGATGGCTAGCTGTCGAGCTTTAATGATGGCACTTTTCAGCTTGAATCTTGGACAGACTTGCATGGCTTCAACACTTGATCTTGAAACAAAGTTTCTTGAAGTATTAAACACATCCTAGATCTACCCAAATACAAGTAAAGTGCGCTTTGTCAAAGGATTAACCAATTACATAAAACAGTGACATATGTTCCTAACAAGTGAATCACATATGTCCTAACAATCTCCCCTTTTGGCAATCCGTGACAAAACCACAACTAACAAATGAGATATGAGAGAAGTCATAAATCACTCAACTCATATTCACTTGTTGAATACAATAAAATCTATCCTAACACAAACTCTTGAAAAACTTTGCAAGAAGAGAGTTTATGGCAAGTAGACTTTGACAACCTGTATTTCTGAAACACTTTAAACAAAACTCATCAAAGAATCTTTGTGTGAAACAGAAATAATAGATTGCATACAAGTAATAAGAAGCATGTGCATAAAGAGAGAAAAGAAACAACACATGTAAGGGTAGGTGAAAGAAACATACATCAACATATATAAAGAAAATAAGTACAATGTATGTCAATAATGGTCACAAGACCCATGTACAAGAATAAATGTATCTCAAATAGAAAGAAAAGAAAAAGATACAAGTAATCCTCACTACATCCCTCAAAAAAATCACTCGCCCTAACAAAAATGTCCTATACTAACTCTCCCCTTAAGAATAACTACTCTCATATCCAAAACTACTCCCCCTTTTTGTCACGAGTGACAAAGGGTAAGAGTGTCAAGTAGACATCTCATCGGTAAAGCTAGCACCTCCATCATCAGAAGCATCATCGTCATCACCATCATTATCATCCTCATCCTCAGAATCAGAAGCCATTGGAGGTGGTGGAGGAGAAGCCTCAAGAGCAAAGCCACCCATGACCGCTAGCCGTCATGCTATACAGCCGACACAAATGTTCACCTGATACAGCTCAGTAAAGAGTGTATCAAGGCGAGCATCCATACACTGTAGCTACGCCATGATGTCCCTAAGTGACACATCACTTATAGAAGAGGAGGAAGCGGATGTGGATGGAGCAGATCGAGATGGAGCCGAACGGGAGGGAGAAGCTGCTGATCCAGATTGCCTCGACCTAAACTGTGCCTCGCTACATTTAACAGTAGCATAGTCTATGGCACATATGAAAGTGAAATGGTCGGACGCTGGAAAGGGAACAGAAAAATGGCGTAAGATCCTCGTGATAGCCGAAGGAAAGATGAGCTTATCACGGGATGCCGAATCCCTATAGACATCTAGAATAGAGAAAATAAAGTGAGAAGGAAAATCTATGGTAAGATGCTCAAGAAGGGACAACAAAAATCGAGCATGAGGCTCTGTGATAGAGTTATAGTGAGAAAGAGGGTAAAGACGAATGTCATAACAATGTTCAAAAACTGAGGACCTTTTGCAAAGTTCGAACAGTAAGTGAACTGACGCTCACCTCAATCAGAAGGGTGCTTACAAAACGCAGATTTGAGATCATCTTTGGACACAGTCCTTAGACACTTACAACCTGGATAGTCAGGGAACTCTACCCTAGGGACACGAAGCACATCCACAACAAGCTGCGGTGTGACAGCAATGCGCGTACCTCGAACGTGAGTATGAAAGAGAGGTATTGAAAAATCAAATCCATGCATGTTGGAGTAAAACTCTTGGATCAGCACGGATGGACATGTGACCGGGACGTCACACAGGGACTCCCAACCCCGACTGTGAATGACATCGGGTAGGTCAGTGTCGGCAAAGTCCGCCAGAATGACTCAGCGTTCCGATTAAATGCCTTGTCGAGAAAAGTTCTCCGAGAAAGCCTTACGGGCATCCTTATCACGGAACCGAATATGTGAAGGAGTAGGATCAGAGGAAGTGGATGCCCAGAATGAAGAGGGTTCTAGGACGGAGTAAACTTACGTTTAGGTGCCATAGACATGACTAACGTAAACGAAAAGAGAGGGAGAAAGAGAGAGACAATCAGAAAAGTCCCAAGCAGTTCAAATATATCAAAATATATTGAAAAGAGAGTACGTATGCATGGGAAATGCATGAACATGTGACATGCAATATAAAAGGCATCATAGGCTCAGCTCAATCCAATCCTACCAGCACACAATCAATTTGCACACATCTAAATGCATGATAATACTGTTATAATGCTTATGTGATGCAATGCATGAGATTTTAAACTCATTTAAGCAACAACCCATCCCAAAATTTCAACAAAAACTCATCAATTTTGAAAAACCCCAAAATTTAGGTTTCAAAACATGAAATGCATGAAAATGATAGATTAGAAACTCACCAAGTGAAGAAAAACTTGGAAAAACCCTGAAGAAATCTTGACGAAGAAGTTTGGAGTGAGTGAGAGAGGTTTAGGAGGTGAAAAGATGAGTCTGTCGAGAGAGAGATCGAGAAAAGTGAGAAACGGATCGCGCTGAACCTTTATATAGAAGGTCAGTAAAGCTCGACAGATAGAGGTGTTGAGAGGTGTCGAGCCATTTGTGGAGGAAGGTTTCGAGAAAATCAACATCGACAGATGCAATTGTCGAGGATCTGTCGAGGGACAAATCAACAAAAGGCTAAAGGAAGCTCGATCGATCCACCAACTGTCGAGAAGCTATCGAGGATCCAAAGAAATCTCGATCGATCCACCTAGCTGTCGAGAAGCTATCGAGATTGCGATAAGAGGAAGATGTAAAGCTCGATAGATAGCCAGGTGTCGAAGAGGTGTCGAGATTGCTTAAAAATAGTTTTTCAAGGAGGGAAAAGCACAGATATGAATGCAATCAAGTATGCAATTCAACCAAGGATCCAAACAGTATTTTAAGTTCTCAAAATCATCTCTCAACAACTATTTTAAGCACATAGATCCCAAAAACACACACACACACCAAACAAGTCTAACCAATTTTATATTTCAAAAACAAGTTAAGACAGTTTAGTGAGCATACATTAACACATGTAAACCTTGTGATGGCCAAATCACATTGTACTTGCACATGTATCAAGAGTAGCAAAAAATATTGCGTGTTGTGTGTGAAAAACATCGCAAGATTGCATAAGTGTATACATGTTATGACGATTTGAGATATGAGAAAATCACTTTAACTCACACACAATCATAACTATTTAATAGGGACTATTACCTTCGAGGTACATCCTATAACTCCCACATCTCCTAGAATACATGCTTGCAATCATATTTAAAACATTTTGATCTTTTTGCTTTTTATTTTTCTTTGCATATTTTTCTTTTTAAGCAAATCATGCATGGGCATATAAGAGAGAAAAAAAAAATACTCAATGATGTTAACCATTTGACATTCCAATTTTGTTATGTCGAAGCATACAAATGTCATTTCATGATTGGCGGGTAGCAGTGGTGAGATGGTTATTTATGCCTTTCTCTTAGGATTTTTTAGTCCTTCCCGTCAAAAAGAGTGATACGAGTGTTAAGTACAAGAGATCACTTAACCTTACTCATCACAAACACGAGCCATAAAGCTCACTTGCTTAGTTGTGCATAGAGATGCTCATCTAAGTTACAAGAGATACAAAGTTTAGAAAACTCTGTTTCAATGGCCATCCAAAGTTTAGAACACAAGTACCAATGTACACAAGACACACACTGTTTTTGTATTTTTCTGATTTTTCAATTTTTATTTTTATAAAAAAAATTAAAATGAAAATAAAAAACAAACAAAAACATGTTAAACAAAGAAAAACATAAAAACTAGACTGACTCAAAATGAAAGCAAAACACACAAGTTATGCAAAAACAAAAACACAAAGAGAGAGAAGAAAGTGATAGAATCACTTGGAACCCTTTTCCTTCCACACCTTGGAAAAACATTTCCTTTGATTAAACCCTTGAGTCGGCGGTGAGGGGGAAGAATTGAAACCGTTCAAGTTCGAAAGGAACATGAGGGCTTTGAGAAGATCTCCAAGGGGCGCAAGAGAGGATTGAAGCTGATTCTGGCTTCCAAATGTTATCATACTGTTGCTCTGTTGAGTGGCTAACCACTTATAGAAATTTGGTCGAGTATGACCGGCAACTCCACAATGATGACAGAGATGTTGCTTCTTTTGTTTAGGGTTTGAGAGTTAGCCTTCTTAGCCCTAGGATTTTTAGCTTCCTTCTTATCTTGCTTAGGGGGTACTCCTAAGATAGATTTACCTTTGTCTAAGTTCTCACTAGCTAAATCAGTTTTAACATCATTGTTCTCAATTTCAACATTATTACTAGGAGGAACAAAAACAGTAGTACTAGTAGAAGCAATATTAGAAGAAGAGAAACCTTACCCTAAGCCTATTTGATCAGAAGTAGATTTCTAAAGACTGAGCATCTCATCAATCTTTGCACTTGAAGTCCTCTCCAATTGAGCTTTGACTTGAAATAAATCCGCTTCAAGCTTCTTGGTCTTCTCAGCCAAGAAATTATTTTCAAATCTCAATGCTCCAATAGTCTGATTAGCTTCATCAAACTTTGTGGAAAGCTCTTCAAGATCAAGTTCCACATCACTGAGCTTCTTGGTGGCCAGTCTATAAAGTTTCTCATGTTTCTCAGAAAGCTTGTATAGTTTCTCATAGGCTGTATGGATATCATCTTGATCATCCATCTTCTCAAACTTGGACTCCACCAATTCCTCTTCTTCATCTACATCTTCAACAATCCCCTCAGTTGGATTGACAGTGGTAGTGAAGGCATTTAGGATTCCATCATCCTCATTGTCGGAATCATCCTCAAGCTTGGTGTCGCTTAAAGTAGCAGCAAGTGCCTTGCTCTTCCCAATGTTCTTGAGATATGTAGGACACTCCTGCTTCATGTGACCGAAGCCTTGACACCCAAAGCACTTAGGTCCTGCGGGAACAGTGTACTGACCGCCATCCCTGACATCCTTCTTCCCTTTGTCTTGACTCTTGAACTGAGAAGAACTGGATTGCCTACGGTCCTTGTCAAAGCCCTTCCTATTGGCATTCTTCATGAACTTCTTGAATTGCCTGGTGATGTAGGACTTCATCTTAGAATCTTCATCGTCTGAAGACTCATCCGTGTCACTGCCCTTGGCCTTCAAGGCCATACTCTTGCTCTTGCCCGACTTACCAATCCTTGTTAACCCTAGCTCGTAAGTCTGCAGATTACCAACCAGCTCTGTCAAAGGAATCTTGTCAATGTCCTTTGATTCCTCGATTTCCGTAATCTTAGCATGGAATCTTTCAGTTAGAGATCTAAGTACTTTTCTCACAATCTTGGGTTCAGGAATGGTTTCCCCAAGATTGAAAGCTGAGTTCACTATGTCTTTGAGCTTGGCATAGAACTCATCGAATGGCTCATCCTCCTCCATCTTAATCTCTTTGAAGCTTATAGTGAGCCTCTGAAGCTTCGAATCCTTGACAGCCTTAGTTCCTTCATAGGTTGTCTAGAGGATGGTCCATGCTTCCTTTGCAGTTTCAATGGAGGATATCTTCTTGAATTCCTCATTAGTGACTACACTGAACAAAGCATTCAATGCTCTACTGTTGAAGTTTGCCGCCATGATCTTGGCTTCATCCCAATATGCTAGCGCTTCCTTTGGCTTGGTCCAACCTATCTCAACAGCTTGCCACACCTTCTCATCTAGAGACTGCAAGAAATCTCGCATGTGTACTTTCCAGTATGCATAGTTAGTACCATCAAATAAATGAGGTATGATTAAAGACTGTCCTCTATCCATGACAAACAGGGGTCAATGGATCAACACAACAAAGATTAAAACCTAATCAGAGTGTGCCTGCTCTGATACCACTTGATAGGCCAAAAACGAATTGACCCCTTGTGATAGATTAATTGATTAATTAGCCAAGTTTATTAATTAATCAAATTAACATGCAAACGCATGGTAGCACAAAAAAATCACCAATAAACTAAGTATGCAGCGGAAAATAAATTGACAGGGTGATTTGTTTATGAATGGGGAAAACCAACACGGCAAAAACCCCATGGGTGATTTTAAGGTCACCACTCCCAAAATTCCACTATTATCACAACAAACGGTTACAAGTAAAGGAATCCCAGTACCTTATACCAACCTACAGTTGAACCCTTACCTCAATACCCAATTGGACTTGTTCTGTAGTGACAATTTCTCCTTTTGATGCGCAGCTCCCAGTACGTGAATAACCAATTGCGCGAATCCCAATACGTGACTTCAATCACCAACTAGAGAAGATTGTTGGCTGCAAAGTTCTTCAGTTCATCCCAACGATGAAGATTAAGAAGATGCTTGGTCACAAAACCCTACGGTGCACAAATACAGCAACTTCATCACAAGAACGATGAACTAAGGCAAAACTGTGTCTCCGGTCACAAACTGCTTGAACAAACTTTGCTAAACACTTGTGCAACTTATGTCCTCTTTGACGGCCCTTAAAATAATCCTTTTATATGTCTAGGATTGTGGGAAAAGAAAGCCCAAACACATAATCACGGATTAGAGTCAAAATAGAACTGAAAATCTATTTTTCATAAACCTCGACAGATGCCTATCTGTCTAGCTACTGTTGAGAAGCTGTCGAGCCACAGGGTTGGAACAGCTTCTTAAGCTCGATAGATGGCTAGTTATTGAGCTAGTTGTCGAGCTTTAATGACAGGCACTTTTCAGCTTGAATCTTGGACAGACTTGCATGGCTTCAACACTTGATCTTGAAACAAAGTTTCTTGAAGTATTAAACACATCCTAGATCTACCCAAATACAAGTAAAGTGCATTTTGTCAAAGGATTAGTCAATTACATAAAATAGTGACATATGTTCTTAACAAGTGAATCACATATGTCTAACAGTATTTGTTTTCTATCCTTGTTGCCTCAATCTTTAGTTGTTGATAGTAGTTGGACTTCCACTTCCGTGGCTCGCTCTCGCGCCTTATAATTTTTTCCCATGCTTGTTTCTTACCTTGCCCACCATTATTTTTTTTTGCTATTATATGCTCATCAATCAAGGGTAATGAATCTAATGATACTCTCACTTTGACTTTGAAAAATTCTTAGGTACTTCTGGAGTACGAAAAAATGATGTCCTCTCCTGTCACATTTATGGTAGACCCCACCACTAATTTAATGAATGGACTCTACTATGAATGTGAGAGGAGACAGCACCATTCTCCGTGCTCCAAGAGTACCTAAGAATTACTCCTGGTTTTTATATTCACTTTCATATTTTAAATATATTTTTATTTTTTAAAATGTGAATATTTTTATATTAATTGTGGATATTTGTATAAATAGTGGAGGTAAACTAAATAATTAGAGTCATTAAACAGAAGTCTTATTTCGTTTCTTTTTCTTTTTTGATAATTTAATAGTCAGGAAAAAAAATTTGAACCCTAAATATCTTATTGAAAAACCTTAATTGAATAAACCTAAAAGTTAGAGAATTGAAATTAAATTTGAAAAAACTTAGAAAGTCAGTTTTGCATTCTTTTTTTTTTTGTTTGACTACGGTCTAATTTGCAAAGAAGTCAACGAGTAATTGGGCGACCTTAAATCGGCGAGGAGTGTGCGTAAAGCACGTAGTCCCCTCAACAAGGGGCATGTCATGTGTTAAGAAGTGGGATCCAACCATGCAAGTTGCACAACACTGATCTCTTATAAAGGAAAAAAAAAAAAAAAAAAGGGACCAAGTACTACATTGGCGTTGGTACAGTTGCCACGTGTTGAATGCCCAGAGATTGACAACGTAATTTTTGACAATGTTATGAATACCGTTTTGGAACCCGTTTCGGTTTGTCTAGCGGAAAGGAATATTTTAGTACCGGCTTATTTCGGTGTACTGTTTCAAGGTGTTTTGGGCTTCCTAAAATATATATATATATATATATATCTATATATATATATTCTTATACAACATAAAATTATCAACTTAAGGAAGTAAATAACTAAATATCAAACAATACAAACTATTTTAGTCTTAAATCTTAACATAAAAAAATGTATTACTTTTTTTTAGTTAAATAATAATACAAGTTAATGAAATAAATATTAAAAATGCTTAATTAACTGAGTTTAGTTTTTTTTTTTTTTTTTTTAATATCAAAATAAAGTTAAACAACTAAATATTAACTTGCTTAAACCCATAAATTTTTATTCTTTCTTTTTTCTTTCTTTTTTATTTATTTATTTTTCCCCTTAATTACCCACTACATTAATTATTGAGTTTGTGTGAAACATTAGCTATCTACCACGTGTGCAAAGTGCAAAACACATCCCAATAAAATAATTAAACAAATAGATAAAATCTCTTCATCTATCAGATGGTAGAATAAGAAAGTAACAAATTTGTTTAAATATCTCCCCCATTTATTACCTTACCTACCCCTACAACTCATTCTACACACTTCTGCTTCTCTCTCTTAACTCCTTCAAGTTCAAAATCCTTTTGAAGAAGAAGAACAATTTCTTCTGATCGTTCTTGATTCCGAAAGCAGATAAGTATGTATTTAACTTGTTTTCTCTTTCATTTTCTCTCTGTCTCACACACAAGCACTCTTTCACATCACCCCCATACCTCAAAACCTCCCTCTTTCTCTCTCTCTATTCTATTCGGACCCATAACTCATACCGGCCAAATCTTGAATTTTGGCCAAAATTGATCGAAACTCTCCGGAACAGACCAAAATTTAATCCAAGGTGGAACAAGTGAGATTACCATTTCGGTTTATATGCCAGTACGAGATTTTCCGGCCATTCCGACTGAAACGAAATGGATTTAATAACATTGGTTTTTGGAATGGGATGGTGGTCCCCACTTGATGAGTCAGTGCATGATTCATTCACCCCTCAAGTGAAGTGAGTGCGACCACTCTTTCTACACTAGAACATATTTTAATGTTTGATTGTGCTGTACAATATTGCAAGTTGCAAAGGTAAACGATACTTGTAAGATTTCCTTGTAAGATTTTGGAAATCTATTTGGTTAGGTACATGATAGATTGTGAATTTGTTATGATAAGAGGATCTTTTGGTGGGCTATTCTTGTGTAATCAATCAAGAGGGGGCATTGACCGTAAATGAATCGAGTTGCTTATGAGGAGCTTGAACTCCAGTTAGAAAAAAGGTTTGTTTATGTTTGTTTGTTTTTTTTTTAAAATAAATTAAATTCAAGTCTAAGTTTATACTCGACAATTAAATGAACTAGACCTCAAATTAATGGGCAATTATTAGGTACACCTGGATTACCATAAATGCGTATTTCCTCCTATCACATAACTATTGGTCTTACTAATTAAATTTATAGTGGGACCAACAATTTATGTGAGAGGGAGGAGTACGTATTTATGATACTCCAAAAGTATTCAATAATTTTCCAAAATTAATAATACGTTTGTGAACAAACACTTGAACATTAAAGTCGATCCAAATTTATGTTGTATTATCATTATGTGTCTATATATAAACTTGTCTAAAAATATAATTATATAGTCTTGAAGCTGAAGTGTTTAAGTTGAGGGGTAATGACATATAGACTAGTATGCAATTTACACACTAAAAATTACACATTTTTGTTTCAAATTTTGGATTCATAATATGCCATTTTGAGCTAAGGTAGCAATTAACAAACACAACATCACAACATATAGACGGAATGACTTAAATCAAATGATATGTAACATTAGGGTCCAAATTTTAAATGGTGTCATATCTCATCAATACATATTAATTAATTTAGCACTTATATTTTTTTATAGATATAATAAAATTTAAATCTCTTTTTGGTATAGACATGATTTGAACTCAAAATCTTTTAATTAATAAAAAAAATCCCTATTTGATGTTCAACCACATGTTTTTATTTCATTAGCATTCATTTATAGGAAATAAAAACTTAATAGATATTGTTAATCAGTACATATGCCAAAACAATTATGTTATTTTTTTTTTTTTTTTAAATTACTAGTTTATAAGTTTATTATTACACACCTCATTAAAAAAAATGAATACTTCACATGTAAAAGTTAAAAAAATGACACCCCGTACGGAGCACATAGTTCAATAAGAGGTAAAAAGGTGTATAAGAAAAAAAGATCTTTGTAATATGATTTGGTGGGATGCGTCATTGATTTTGATGTTGGAGTTGAAAGATTCCCTCTACACACCTTTCATTGCCACCATACATGATCAAACATTTGAACATTAAAGTTGATTTAAATTTATAATATAATTTGTAATAAGAACAAAGTGAGGCTTTCTTCCTTTTTTTCTCCATACAGTTTGGAGTCTAAAGAAAATTTGCCTGCCCAGCCTCTACTCTATTGTTCAAAACAATTGATTGAATGAAATAATTATGCCTATCCTTCATAATACTGAATAGAAACCATCAGTCTCAAAAATACTTTATACTCTACTGATTGTGATATGCCATGTGTTTTATTTATTTATTTTTTTCTATTTTAAATTTTAGTTATTTTATAGGTAAAATAAAATGAATACATCATAACAAATTATGATTAGTGAAGCATAAAATGGAATAGAAATAGTGGTTTTGTATTCCATAACACCACCATAGGTAATAAAGACAAACACAAATTATCTTTCAATTGTTTATCAAAAATTATCTTTCAATTCCTGCCATTTATTTATAAGAAAGGAAAATGATCCATGATCGCAAAAGCCAAAAACATACATGCTAATTGGCCACCATTTATTTCAAAGTGCTTAGCAATATATATATATATATATATATGGGAGAGGCTTCTGTCAAGTGACTAGTTCCACTAGACACGCAAGGATACGGATACATGTCCAAAATTGGACACGTGTTCACATCTCAGCCTGTCCAATGAAACTAGTCACTGGACACAAGTCCAACCCTATATATATTACATAAAAGCAACTATTCCTATGAAGATTATATTTAGAATGGAGTGAGACGGGGGAGAGAAGAAAGGGAGGGGAAGAGTGTTGACAAAAACTAATATTTTAAAACAATTTGATTGGCACAAGGTTCAAAGCTGTTTTCGTATTGGTAGTAAGGCTAAGACCAACTTCCTCTTCCATGTTGATATCTTCCTCTTTAATCCCATCAGGTAATTTCCAATTGAAACAATATAAAAGATTTGCAAGTGCAAGCTCAACTGTTGTTGTTGCCATATACATCCCAGGACAACTTCTTCGACCAGATTCAAATGTCAATAACTCAAAATTTTGACCTTTATAATCGATGGAGTTATCCATGAACCTTTCTGGGATGAATTCTTCTGGGTTCTCCCAGTATTTAGGATCTCGTCCTATTGCCCAGGCATTAACTTGTACTAACATTTTTGGGTAAATGTCATAACCATTGTGTAAAGTTGTGATTTACAAATATGTATTCTGTTGGCTTTTATTCTGTGCCAAATTTGATTGTAATTTTATTCAATCTTTTGTACCCTGTATTTATTATGGGATTTGATTGTAAGAATTGTGTGTTAGAGAAAGAGAGTGTGAAGACTCAAGCAATTGAAGCCAGAAGATTTCTCATGGGTATCTCGCGACTAAGCATCCCGCGAAGTGAAGCATGTGCCTTGCACATGACTAGAATGCGAAGAGTCAGTACAGATGGAGACAGTTGTGTTTCGCGAGTAGCTCGTGGGTAAGGCCTTCCCGCGAGACACCCGCGAAACATTTTGTTCTGCCAGACTGTACTATCTGATACACACTTTCTGTACCCACACTATATATACCTACATTACCCACAAATGTTGAGGAGTGCTTCTGAGAGAAAACCCTAGCCAAACACCTTGAGAGTTAAAGATTATCATACCCATATATCTCTACACATAAGCTTGTGGATTTCCTCAACTCCTACCTCTCCATTTCCATACCATTGAAAGGTTGATAGCCCAAACACTTACCACACCCTTTCAGAGTGTCAAGTGAGGTTTTGGTGCTGCTGGAAAGCATTGGAAGAAGCCAAGGATGGCAGATGCAACATGGAGCTTGTTGCGGGATCCGGAGAGCTAGACAAGACACGGTTCCGAGAAGCCTTGTTGGAGTAGGAGCTTGGAGGGCTTAGGTACAACGAGTAGATTAGGCTTGGAGGGTCTCTTGCTAACCCATGTATCCTAACTGATTGTCTAGTGGATCGTTTACCGCTGTGGCAGAGAGGTTTTTCGCCGAGTTCTTCGGTTTCCTCTTCGATAACACATCGGCGTGTTATCTGTGTTTGCATTCTTCTTCCCTACTCTTTTACATTTCATTTTATTGCTGTTTTTATATGAATATGTGTTAGAGTTGCTTGTTTGGTTATCTGCTCGCATTTACACTATTCCGCACTTAGAATTAATTTAGTGTAAAATCAATCGAGTTGTAACTTTGATTAGGAGGGTCTAAACAACTCTTGTGTTTTTTAACACATTTTCGAGCTTTTACGTTGATCTTAAAGTGTGACATGGTTTCTCTCGGAAGAAGTAGAGTTGCTGGAGGATGCAATCTAAAAGTTTCTTTAACTATCATCTTTAGATAATGAAGGTGGTCAGTGTCACTTTCAGTAACTTTCCCTTTATTTCCAATGAAATTTCTAACTTCATCTTGTGCTTTTTTCATCAATCTTGGGTTCTTAGCAAGCTCTGCCATCGCCCATATTATGGTAATTGCACCAGTGTCAACTCCACCTAAAAATATATCCTGATAAACAAATATAGTAACAGGTAAGTAGATGAACATGGGCTAATTTGATAAGGTAAGTAAAGTTAAAAAGAAAAAAAAAAGAAAAAAAAAAACATGGGATTAATAAAAGATTGGCAGCTTACCAAGTGATTGCCTTAATGTTATGTTTTATGAACCGAGCAGCATCACCAGACTCAACTTGTTCCCTTTCAATTCTCAGCAGCATATTGATAATGTCTTCATGCTCTGGTTTTGTCCTCTCAGGATCAAGATGGAGATCAATTACCTGTTGGAATAAAGTATCCAACTCATGAAAAACCCTTTCAAGCCTTTTAAATCTACCAGAGAAAGTGTCTATAATCCATCCCACGAAGGGAAAGAATTCAGATGCATTGTAGCTTCCTATCATGGACACTACTGTTGGGGTTTATGCCTTAAAATCCAATTTATTGGCATGTTATAAATAATTAAGTTGTTTAATTATATGAGACTATTTGCAAATGAACTAATGGGACATTATCATAGTCCATGAGATGCATTGTATGTGATTTATGTGATTTAGTCACAGAAGATATAAATCACAAGTTCCTTGTAAACACAAAATGTAGTTCATAGTCGATGATGAAATTGGGCATTTCATCTGCGAAGACTATAACACATCAACTAAAATGATTTATCTTGATCATGGAAGTGGAGACTTCTAGTTAATGTGTTGATGTTTCTTAAGAGTTAAGACATATTGACCTGGACCGCTGTGAGATTAATTATTCAATCAACAACTGTCACCTGAATAATTAATCTCATGACTTCTAATTTCATAGACTCTCAATCCTGAGAGGGTAGTGAACTCGATCATGAAATGTAGGTTACTTTGATATATCAGGAGTGAGATCTAATATTCACGGTCAAAACCTCAGTATGTTAGGTAACCACACATAGTGTTGAGGGAACACATATTCTCAAGATGGAATCCATAATCTCTTTTTATAGAGACATAAAATATCCCCTTGAGATAAGTCTAATGGGAACTGGTTATTCAGGGCGCCCACTTTAGTAAGGAATTACTAAAGCTTATATTTATTGAAATTGGATTTCAATAAATGTGAATAACCAAAATATTAAACCGGGTACTCAAGGATAAAATAGTTGTTTACAAAGTGACAGTTCTTTATGACTTTGTTCACTATGGATATTTCATGGAGGGGTCATATGATATTATTAGAGTCTTGGGATATAATTTATTAATAAGGCCTAGAGTACAATTATATTTATATAGTGATATTAAATATAATTAATGGTAACTTTGGACTTGTCAAGAGTTGACAGAAAAGCCCAAGGCCCATTAGAGCTAGAGTCTTATTTGTTCCCTTTGGTCCCATCTCAAGCCACAAACTAAAGCCCAATTGGGTAGGCCCAAAAGGCTAACCCAATTAGATAATCAGTTTTTATTTAATAAGAGTTATTAAATAAAGTAACTACTACGGTAGTTAGTATGTACGTATGATGAAAAGAATAGAAAACAGTTTTTCTCTGCAAGGAGAAGAAGAAGGATTTTTTCTTTGAGAATCAATGTACAAAAAGACTGATTGAGAGACCAAACTTCTTGGGCACCATGTGGAATTGAGATGAAGATTAAAGGTATTCTCAAGTCTTGGTTTTCGATTTCACTGCATCAAGGTACGTTTTCTATTCTTTGTTCTAGAATTCAATGTTACATGTCATCTTTCATGAATGAAGTAGATCCGTAATTGTTGCTTCCGCTGTGTGTTTTGTATGAGATACAAAACCAGGTTTCCCAACAACTACCTCATCAACCACTGCTTGAAACCTTTCATTGTCTAAACCACTCCCGCAGAAACTCTTACCACAACCAATCCTAAAATTTATACTTACAGTGAGGGCAAACAGCTTCTCAGAAAGATCAATAGCGGTTGCAGAAGATGCATAGTGAGATATAGAATCCACAAGCAAAGCAACTTCTTCTTCCCTAATAAACTGATAGGATTGCACCCTCTTCACACTAAAAAGCTCAAGAACACATATTTTCCTTATCTCTCTCCAGTAATCACCAAAAGGTGAAAAAGCCATGTCCATATAATTGTAGGAAAAAACTTTAGAGCAAGCTAAGGGAGGTCTACTGCAACAGGCAAGATCATTAACTTTTAAGACTTCTCTTGCTGCCTCAACAAAAGATATTATGACAGTTCTTATGCCACTGAGTTGAAGGAGCATCACAGAGCCATATTTCTTGGAGAGTTGTCACATAGATTGGTGAGGCAACACACCAAGTTGGTGCAAGTTACCTATAATAGGGAGCTTAGGAGGGCTTGGTGGAAGGTTCTTTGAACAATGCTCATCCATCTTTTTTTTCATGAGCAACAAAAGAGGGAGAACAAGATGAAGAGGAAGCCATAAAGGTATGGTATCAAGAACCATTGAAGCTATATCTTTTATGTCAAGTTAGTAAGTATCCTCTAAAATTGTTCACCTATAAATAGCCAGAGATACCAAATTGAACCAAAAAAAAAATCTGTATGTAAGTTTTTTGTCCCCATTAGGCGGTATGATATACTTAAAAAGCAAAAATATTGCTTCACACAATTTCTTACACTCTGGTATACTACATCACATTTGCATGCGCGATGTACACAATTTTTACACTCTAGCTAGTATGTACTACGTTCACATTTGCATGAATGTAATATGATTACATTTTTTTTTTTTTTTGATATCTCCATTTAAAATGGAGAAATATAATGGTACGTACAGCCGATATACATATAAAATGAATGTGATATATACTAAGTTCACAAATTATTTGGTCAGTGTTTTCGTCTTGTTAAATAAAATTGCATACGTATGTTCCTAATTCCTATGAAATTTTGGCAAATATCCGTCATTATTGCACCGCTATAATATACTTATGTCTCTAATCCCTATGAAACTTTGGCAAATATATGTATGTTTCTAATCCCTATGAAAGTTTGGCAAACCCGATAAGATAAGCCCACACCGCTATACTTCTTTTAACATCCCACCTATGCTTTCAAAATTCCACTCTTATCATCTTTTTTCTAGAATGTGGTGGAGTGAGCAAAGAAGACCAGTAAGTGAATTTTAAGCTAAACGTTAATTCTAGAGTCTAAAAACCGACCTCAAAATTCAAATTATACTTATCAATCACTTTCACAGGCATGTTACTAGTCCCATTTCCCATGCCCCACACTTGTCTGTGTGTGTATATATATATACATATTTAGCAATCATTAACATAACAAACTTGTCCGTGTGTGTATATACATATTGCATGCGAGACGACACCCGATAAGATAAGCCCACACCGCTATACTCCTTTTAACATCCCACCTATGCTTTCGAAATTCCACTCTTATCATCTTTTTTCTGAAATGTGGTGGAGTGAGCAAAGAAGACCAGTAAGTGAGTTTTAAGCTAAACGTTAATTCTAGAGTCTAAAAACCGACCTCAAAAATCAAATTATACTTATCAATCACTTTCGCAGGCATGTTACTAGTCCCATTTCCCATGCCCCACACTTGTCTCTATGTGTATATATATACATATTTGGCAATCATTAACATAACAAAATTGTCCGTGTGTGTATATACATATTGCATGCGAGACGACACCCGATCAGATAAGCCCACAACGCTATACTCCTTTTAACATCCCACCTATGGTTTCAAAATTCCACTCTTATCATCTTTTTTCCGGAATGTGGTGGAGTGTGCAAAGAAGACCAGTAAGTGAATTTTTCAAGCTAAACGTTAATTCTAGAGTCTAAAAATTGACCTCAAAAATCAAATTATACTTATCAATCACTTTTGCAGGCATATTACTAGTCCCATTTCCCATGCCCCACACTTGTCCGTGTGTGTATATATATACATATTTGGCAATCATTAACATAACACACTTGTCCGTGTGTGTATATACATATTGCATGCAAGACAACACCAGATAAGGTAAGCCTACACCGCTATACTCCTTTTAACATCCCACCTATGCTTTCGAAATTCCACTCTTATCATCTTTTTTCCAAAATGTGGTGGAGTGAGCAAAGAAGACCAGTAAGTGAGTTTTAAGCTAAACGTTAATTCTAGGGTCCAAATTTTAAATGGTGTCATATCTCATCAATACATATTAATTAATTTAGCACTTATATTTTTTTATAGATATAATAAAATTTAAATCTCTTTTTGGTATAGACATGATTTAAACTCAAAATCTTTTAATTAATAAAAAAAATCCCTATTTGATGTTCAACCACATGTTTTTATTTCATTAGCATTCATTTATAGGAAATAAAAACTTAATAGATATTGTTAATCAGTACATATGCCAAAACAATTATGTTAATTCTTTTAATATTTTTAAATTACTAGTTTATATGTTTATTATTACACACCTCATTAAAAAAAATGAATACTTCACATGTAAAAGTTAAAAAAATGACACCCCGTACGGAGCACATAGTTCAAAAAGAGGTAGAAAGGTGTATAAGAAAAAAAGATCTTTGTAATATGATTTGGTGGGACACGTCATTGATTTTGATGTTGGAGTTGAAAGATTCCCTCTACACACCTTTCATTGCCACCATACATGATCAAACATTTGAACATTAAAGTTGATTTAAATTTATAATATAATTTGTAATACAATCAAAGTGAGGCTTTCTTCCTTTTTTTCTTCATACAGTTTGGAGTCTAAAGAAAATTTGCCCGCCCAACCTCTACTCTGTTGTTTAAAACAATTGATTGAATGAAATAATTATGTCTATCCTTCATAATACTGAATAGAAACCATCAGTCTCAAAAATACTTTATACTCTACTGTTTGTGATATGCCGTGTGTTTTATTTATTTTATTTATATTTTAAATTTTAGTTATTTTATAGGTAAAATAAAATGAATACATCATAACAAATTATTATTAGTGAAGCATAAAATGGAATAGAAATGGTGGTTTTGTATTCCATAACACCACCATAGGTAATAAAGACAAACAAAAATTATCTTTCAATTCCTGCCATTTATTTATAAGAAAGGAAAATGATCCATGATCGCAAAAGCCAAAAACATACATGCTAATTGGCCACCATTTATTTCAAAGTGCTTAGAAATATATATATATATATATATATATATATATATGGGAGAGGCTTTTGTCTAGTGACTAGTTCCACTAGACACGCTAGGATACGGATACATGTCCAAAATTGGACACGTGTTCACATCTCAGCCTATCCAATGAAACTGGTCACTGGACACAAGTCCAACCCTATATATATATATATTACATAAAAGCAACTATTCCTATGAAGATTATATTTGGAATGGAGTGAGACAGGGGAGAGAAGAAAGGGAGGGGAAGAGTGCTGACATATACTAATATTTTAAAACAATTTGATTGGCACAAGGTTCAAAGCTGTTTTCTTATTGGTAGTAAGGCTAAGACCAGCTTCCTCTTCCATGTTGATATCTTCCTCTTTAATCCCATCAGGTAATTTCCAATTGAAACAATATAAAATATTTGCAAGTGCAAGCTCAACTGTTGTTGTTGCCATATATATCCCAGGACAACCTCTTCGACCAGATCCAAATGTCAATAACTCAAAATTTTGACCTTTATAATCAATGGAGTTATCCATGAACCTTTCTGGGATGAATTCTTCTGGGTTCTCCCAGTAGTTAGGATCTCGTCCTATTGCCCAGGCATTAACTTGTACTAACATTTTTGGGTAAATGTCATAACCATTGATCTTAAACTGTGACATGGTTTCTCTTGGAAGAAGTAGAGTTGCTGGAGGATGCAATCTAAAAGTTTCTTTAACTATCATCTTTAGATAATGAAGGTGGTCAGTGTCACTTTCAGTGACTTTCCCTTTATTTCCAATGAAATTTCTAACTTCATCTTGTGCTTTTTTCATCAATCTGGGGTTCTTAGCAAGTTCTGCCATCGCCCATATCATGGTAATTGCACCAGTGTCAACTCCACCTAAAAATATATCCTGATAAACAAATATAGTAACAGTTAAGTAGATGAACATGGGCTAATTTGATAAGGTAAGTAAAGTTAAAAAGAAAAAAAAACATGGGATTAATAAAAGATTGGCAGCTTACCAAGATGATTGCCTTAATGTTATGTTTTGTGAACCGAGCAGCATCGCCAGACTCAACTTGCTCCCTTTCAATTCTCAGCAACACATCGATAATGTCTTCATGCTCTGGTTTTGACCTTTCAGGATCAAGATGGAGATCAATGACCTGTTCGAATAAAGTATCCAACTCATGAAAAACCCTTTCAAGCCTTTTAAATCTACCAGAGAAAGTGTCTATAATCCATCCCACGAAGGGAAAGAATTCAGATGCATTGTAGCTTCCTATCATGGACATTACCTCATCAACCACTGCTTGAAACCTTTCATTGTCTAAACCACTCCCGCGAAAACTCTTACCAAAACCAATCCTAAAAGTTATACTTGCAGTGAGGGCAAATAGCTTCTCAGAAAGATCAATAGCGGTTGCAGAAGATGCATAGTGAGATATAGAATCCACAAGCAAAGCAACTTCTTCTTCCCTAATGAACTGATAGGATTGCACCCTCTGCATGCTAAAAAGCTCAAGAACACATATTTTCCTTATCTCTCTCCAGTAATCACCATAAGGTGAAAAAGCCATGTCCCTATAATTGTAGGAAAAAACTTTAGAGCAAGCTAAGGGAGGTCTACTGCAACAGGCAAGATCATTAACTTTTAAGACTTCTCTTGCTGCCTCAGCAGAAGATATTATGACAGTTCTTATGCCACTGAGTTGAAGGAGCATCACAGAGCCATATTTCTTGGAGAGTTGCCACATAGATTGGTGAGGCAACACACCAAGTTGGTGCAAGTTACCTATAATAGGGAGCTTAGGAGGGCTTGGTGGAAGGTTCTTTGAACAACGCTCATCCATCTTTTTTTTCATGAGCAACAAAAGAGGGAGAACAAGGAGAAGAGGAAGCCATAAAGGTATGGTATCAAGAGCCATTGAAGCTATATCTTTTATGTCAAGTTAGTAAGTATCCTCTAAAATTGTTCACCTATAAATAGCCTGAGATACCAGATTGAACCAAAAAAAAATCTGTATGTAAGTTTTTTGTCCCCATTAGGCGGTATTATATACTTAAAAAGGAAAAATATTACTTCACACTATTTCTTACACTCTGGTATACTACATCACATTTGCATGCGCGATGTACACAATTTTCTCAATTTTTACACTCTAGCTAGTATGTACTACGTTCACATTTGCATGAGTGTAATATGATTACATTTTTTTTTTTTGATATCTCCATTTAAAATGGAGAAATATAATGGTATGTACAGCCGATATACATACAAAATGAATGTGATATATACTAGGTTCTCAAATTATTTGGTCAGTGTTTTTGTCTTGTTGGATAAAATTGCATACGTATGTTCCTAATCCCTATGAAAGTTTGGCAAATATCTGTCATTATTGCACCGCTATAATATACTTATGTTTCTAATCCCTATGAAAGTTTGGCAAATATATGTATGTTTCTAATCCTTATGAAAGTTTGGCAAACCCGATAAGATAAGCCCACACCGCTATACTTCTTTTAACATCCCACCTATGCTTTCAAAATTCCACTCTTATCATCTTTTTTCTGGAATGTGGTGGACTGAGCAAAGAAGACCAGTAAGTGAATTTTAAGCTAAACGTTAATTCTAGAGTCTAAAAGCCGACCTCAAAAATCAAATTATACTTATCAATCACTTTAGCAGGCATGTTACTAGTCCCATTTCCCATGCCCCACACTTGTCCGTGTGTGTATATATATACATATTTGGCAATCATTAACATAACACACTTGTTCGTGTGTGTATATACATATTGCATGCGAGACGACACCCAATAAGATAAGCCCACACCACTATACTCCTTTTAACATCCCACCTATGCTTTCAAAATTCCACTCTTATCATCTTTTTTCCAGAATGTGGTGGAGTGTGCAAAGAATGCCAGTAAGTGAATTTTTTAAGCTAAACGTTAATTCTAGAGTCTAAAAACTTACCTCAAAAATCAAATTATACTTATCAATCACATTTGCAAGCATGTTACTAGTCCCATTTCCCATGCCCCACACTTGTCTGTGTGTGTATATATATATACATATTTGGCAATCATTAACATAACACACTTGTCCGTGTGTGTATATACATATTGCATGCAAGACAACACCTGATAAGATAAGCCTACACCGCTATATTCCTTTTAACATCCCACCTATGCTTTCGAAATTCCACTCTTATCATCTTTTTTCCGAAATGTGGTGGAGTGAGCAAAGAAGACCAGTAAGTGAATTTTAAGCTAAACATTAATTCTAGAGTCTAAAAACCAACCTCAAAAATCAAATTATACTTATCAATAACTTTCGCAAGCTTGTTACTAGTCCCATTTCCCATGCCCCACACTTGCCCGTGTGTGTATATATATACATATTTGGCAATCATTAACATAACAAGGGAGGCAATATATTCTTGAAACCGAGGCTCTTCGACAATAATTTAAGCATGTTTCATTTTGTTTTAGATAATGACATTGGAGTGTACAATTCTATCATGTCTTCATTCCAAAGGATGAGCTAGGCATGCGATAACAGCCGAACACATGTAAAGTTTTCATCTTATTAAGAGTAAATAATTGCAATCATCTATATATATCTAAAAGTTGAAACATAGCATTTATTGTTACTGTGTTCCAGTTGAACCACATCGGCGTCCACATCATTATCATTTTTCTTTCCAATCTTCCTATAATTTTTTTAACATTTACTCTTTTTTTTTTTTTTTTAATATTTACACATTCTATAACCTTTCTCTATCCCTTACCTTTTCATCTCCCCACTACCCTCTACCTTAATATCACTCTTCATCTTTCCCTTGATCTTCCTTTTTTTTGTCCTTTCTTATTCACACACTCTTACTATAAATTTGTCATTCTCTCTTCCATTCTTTATATACTTTTCCCTCACAAAAAAAGTTTCTCTCTCTCTCTCTCTCTCTCTCTCTCTCTCTCTCTCTCTCAATTTTTTGGTGAATTTTTTTTTATTTTTCTTGCATCTCTACTTTAGGTTGATAATTGTTGTGTTCTTTAGAACTTTATATTGAGCTAATGCGATTTAGTTTTATGATTTAAGTTTTTTTCTCTCTTTAATTTTTAATTTTATTACATGTTTTTTTTCTTTAAATTCTTAGTTTGGGTTGCTTTGAATTCACCTATTTAGTTGTTCTATATATGTTATTTTTGTACAACATGACATTTGTTCTATGAAATTCCTTTAGACTTGATACGTTATCTTTTCATTTGATTTTTTTTTCTCTCTCCTCATTTGCAGTGATTGACTTCTAACAAAAACTATTCTATTTATATATTTAGAAATATATTTCTTCTAAATTCCAGCCGTTTAAATTTTGTATGGGCCATGGATTCTATTGAGCAATTAATATGAAAAACAAAATAAAAGTAAAATAAATTCTACAATAATTTTCTTTATAGGGATCGACTCCTCTAAGTTATACATTGTTCCTTAAAAGTAGTGTGAGAGAAACTAATGTTTGGTCTGTCTATGTAACTAATGTTTCTAATCTTTTGAAAATTTGTGGAGCATATACCCTACTAATTAGGCCATCTAAATCATTTGAATTAAAAAAAAAACTGTAACATAAGGAACAAAGGGGTCATAATGCATTCATGTTCTCCTTATATCGTGATAAATCTGAGTAGTTGAATAGTATTGTTGTTTAATTTACCACTATTACATATTTTTTTTCTTGAAAGCTACATACCATCGATCGTTACACCAAATGGATATTTCAAAGTTCACTTACATGATTACTTTGCTGTGTGGTGAGTTGAAACATTGTTGGGTAATGATGTACATTAGATTGAATGTGTAGCCTCTTAACTTGCAAAGGGTAAGTACTTATTTATGCTAAGTTTTTGTTATTGGTATTCTTTAGAGTTATAATGGTTGATAGGTCTAATGAGGCTTCATTAATTTATGTGAGGCTTTAATTTCACCCAAATGACAAGCAATAAAACATGATAATTCATGTTCAGCTTTCAGGTTTATTCTAATAAAAAAAAAAATGCTTAGCTTTTTGGTAACCACCAATTTGTTTTGTTAACTCAACATCATAAAGTAACTTTAATTTAGTTATATGGATAGGGTTTATCATTTTTCAGGTTGCAAATATATATATATATATATATTCAAGCTAATATCAATAGCACTACTATGTTTGACCATTTAAATTCAGTCATATCCTCCATATCATTAAATTATTAATATTTTCTCATTTTTTTTTTTTAATTTTTAAAAAATTAAACATATAATTTTTTAATTAAATACAAATAAATAAAAATGTCCTTATAAAATCGTACTCATTTTTTTTAACATATACACTTTCTTCAACATTTCTCATTCCTTTCACATTTTCATCTCCCCACTACCGTCTACCTTAATATCACTTTTCATCTTTCCCTTTATCTTCATTTATTTTGCTTATTCTTATTCTTATCCTCTTATTATAAAATTTCATTATCTTTTCTATTCTATATTTCTATGCATAATTTTCGCTCACAAAAAAGGTTATTTCTCTCTCTCAATTTTTTGGTGGATTTTTTATTTTTCTTGCATCTTTGCTTTAGGTTATTAATTTTTTGTATTTTTAAGAACTCTACTTTGAGTTGATGCAATTTAGTTTTGTGTTTTAAGTTTTTTTCTTTTTTGTTCTCTTTGATTGTTAAATGTTATCCTATTACATTATAAAGAATATAATATTATTCTAATACATAGCATAATTTGGATAATTTTACCATATAAGAATTTTACATAAGTTACACAGACAAAAGTAAAACAATAATATATATATATATATATATATATATATATATATATATATATATTATTTTATTCATGAGATAACTCTAAAAAAATTATCACGTGCAACGCGCGGGTGTGCGACTAGTTAACATAACAAGGGACGCAATATATTCTTGAAATCAAGGCTCTTCGACAATAATTTAACCATGTTTCATATTGTTTTAGATAATGACATTGGAGTGTACAATTCTGTCATGTCTTCATTCCAAAGGAGGAGCTAGGTATGCGATAACAGCCGAGCACTTGTAAAATTTTCACCTTATTAAGATATAAGACCTTCTTATATTGTAATTATCCCCATTCCTCAAATAAAAGTTGTTCTAAATGTTTTTGTTGAAAACACTAGGAGGTGCTGTCAATTGAATAATAAGGCTCTTGACATTCTCGAACGAATATTATCAAATTATATCCAAAACTAACCACAATAATTCAATTGTACATGAAAAAAAAAATAAAATAAAAAATTTCTTCAAGAAAATAAAAATCTAAAATCTCATGCGCACAAAAACTAAATCACAGAAAAACCAGATCTTATTCCAAAGAGCTTGATCTAGTTTCAAGTGCATTCATCGTAGTGTAGCCTTTTACACCGCAGACTTTGGAATCCCACATCGAAGGAAAACCCCCCCCACTTGTGCTTGTAATGGTACACTACTCCCTTGGCTTCACAGCTTATAAGGCAGCAAGTGGGGGGGTTTTCTTTCGATGTGGGATTCTGAGTCAAAGAGGCTTCCTCGGCTTCCGATGTATGGGTCAAATTGAAGGTCGAACCTTGCGACAAAAATAGTCTCCACAATACCAATATATCATTTATAGTCCTAACAACTAATAGTTGTTCTTCATATATAAACTTTTTCCCCCCAAATATTTGTTTCAAGATATTGTAATATCATCAAGAAATTCACAATCCCTCAAAGGTAAAAGGTACTTTTAATTTCCTTTTTATTATTATTGCTAAAATAAAACTACAACCCACTTATAAAACTCATTATATTGCAATTCCATTAGATATACAATCAGCTCCATTCCATTAGATATCAAAAGCATAACATATTTTTACTAACTACACTCTTGAGCAATAAAAAATGTCTTTTTTTTAGAAGAGTGTCATTTTGTATTACTTGAACTCTAGAACAAGACTATTTTACCCTTAATTTTAATAATGACCTCATATGGTTTTTTTTTTTTTTTTTTTGGTTGTCAATTCTGGAATTTTCCACCTACGTGAAATTATTATTTTACCCTTGAGTATTTGAAGAATGAATTTTAATAAATAAAAATTATATGTCTCCAACATTTCAATAATCCACTGATCCATTCAAATTAGATCTATCACACTTATTTGTTTTGTTGGATGGAAGGAGAGATAATGGAAGACATGTTCCATTTTCCTTTGTTTGGTTTAAAAAATAAAAGGAGATAAAAGAAATGTGGAGAGTTTGACTTTTTTTAATTTACTTTTATATCCTTGTAATTAATTATTAATTTATAATTTACAAAAATAAAATAATAAAATAAATTTTTTTTTAAAAGTGTTACATTCACAACACTTTACCGCAAATCCTAAGTGTTACGGTTCTAATTTAAACCCACCACTAAAATGATATTTTTGCCCAATAATAATCAATATTAACTTCTTCTTCTTCTTTTTTGAGAAGCAATCAATATTAACTTAGCACATAGAATTTATTGCAAAAGTGTTATAAAATATTGTGCACGTCACATTTCTCAAGTTTTAATTTTTTTTTTTTTAATTTTCTCTGTGAAGTAATTTCTTTCCCCTTTTTTTCCCCTCACCTCCCTACTTTTTTCTCTTTTCTTTCTTTCTTTTCCATGAAACCAAATGAAAAATAATAATAATACTAATAGTAAAACTATAGATTAAAAAATATTTTAAAAAAAAGGGAAAATAGAATCAAATGAAAAATAAAAATAATATTAAGAATTTATTAAAATCAAACCTATGTAATTCACAATTTATATAATAATAATAATAATAATAATAATAATAATAATAATAATAATAATAAAACTACAGATTAAAAAAAATAAAAAGGGAAAATAGAATCAAAGGTTCCAGAAACAGTATATTCTAAGAGGGGGCGAAAAGGTAACTCAACCATGGTTCAGAACTTAAAAATCCAGCTATCCATTAGAGCATCTTTCACAGATTATCCAAATTTTTGTATTGTTTGGTGAATGCTCGATAATGTGTGAAAACATGAGAGCTATTTAGAACCCCAAATTAAAGTTACGGCTCGATTGATTTTACTCTATCTTAATACTAAGTGCGGAATAGAGTAAATGCGAGCGGATAAACAAACAAGCTACTCTAACCTATAAACATTATAACACAGCAGTAAATTGAAAGGTAAAAGAGAAGGGAAGAAGAATGCAAACACAAGATAACACGCCGATGTGTTATCGAAGAGGAAACCGAAGAACTCAACCTCTCCGCCGCCCTCCAAGCGGTAATCGATCCACTAGACAATCAATTGGGATACATGGGTTAGCAAGAGACCCTCCAAGCCTAATCTACCCGATGTACCTAAGCCTTCCAAGCTCCTACTCCAACAAGGCTTCTCGAAATTGTGTCTTGTCTAGCTCTCCGGATCCCACAACAAGCACCATGTTGCATCTGCCATCCTTGGCTTCTTCCAATGCTTCCTAGTAGCACCAAAACCTCACTTGACACTTTGAAAGGGTGTGGTAAGTGTTTGGACTATCAACATTTCAATGATATAGAAATGGAGAGGTAGGAGTTGAGGAAAATCCACAAGCAATTGTGTAGAGGATTGTGGGTATAACAATCTCTAACTCTCAAGGTTTGTGGCTAGGGTTTTCTCTCTAAAGCACTCCTCAAATTTTGTGGGTAATGTGGGTATATATAGTGTGGGTACAGAAAGTGTGTATCAGATAGCACAGTCTGGCAAAACAAAATGTTTCACGAGTGTCTTGTGGGAAGGCCTTACCCACGAGCTATTTGCGAAACACAGCTGTCTCCACCTATCCTAACTCTTCGCATTCCAGTCATATGCAGGGCACATGCATCATTTCGCGGGAAGCTTAGTCGCAAGCAACCCGCGAAAACTCTTCTGTCTTCAATTGCTTGAGTCTTCACACACTCTCTCTCTATCACACAACCTTTACAGTTAAAACCCACAATAAATACAGGGTATAAAAGATTGAATAAAATTACAATCAAATTTGGCACGGAATAAAAGCCAACAAAACACATAGTCAACTTTACAATCTCCCCCTTTGGCTATTCCGTGACAAAACCCCTAAAAACAGACTCTAGACTTAAACATGAGTTTGAGAATAGTGGCAAAACTCACTCACACCTAATCTAAAAGCTGTGAAGTACTTGCACGTATATACCTGTAACCTGAAAGACTTACACACAAACAAAACTTTAATTAAGCTTATGACAAGTTGAATACATGGTACATATATGAGCAAGTAAAATGCAATCAAGTTTGTAAACACAATATAAAATTGTAAGCATATCTTAATCGTACAAGAACAATTATTAAAGAATGACTACAATGAACATTTAACAAGTAAATGCTCATCCGGACATGCAATGCAATGAAGATCACTCACAAGGATCAATTGCATGTCCAACACACAACCAATGCAAAATATACGAAGTATATGCATTTAGGATACAAGATCCTACTAGGGTACAAGTGTGAGGTACTTAAGACATATTAACAATATCTTAAAAGTACAAAAAATGCTACAAAGCATTGAGATAAACACAACTACTGAATATAAACCGAAATTAAGAACAATGTACTAAAGCTTTAAACAAAAGCAGTAAATACAACTATCCAAGAGTTATAAATGCTGAAATAGTTTAAACCAAAACATAAAGCTAAACCACTTGTAATGAACCAATGTACTGAACCAATGTTTCTAGGTCTAAGCTATGCTCCCCCTCAAAATTTTCTCCCTCTTTTTGACCGAAATGGCCAAAGGGCTAGAACTGGTCAGACTCTGAATCTGAACCCCGGTCGATGGACAAATCATCGATCTAAGAGAATAAGATAGTGATCTGACCTTGGACATAAGCAAACTGGTCTGCTATGTGCTGCACATGGGAGTCTAGCATAGTGTACATCTGCTTTACTCTGGCTAGAAGACGATCATGTCTGTCGGGTCCTCGTGTTGGTGCTGAAGAGGATGGCTGTGCTGAAGTCTTTGGTGCAGAGGTAAATCTATCAATCTCCTCCTCTGTGTCACCACCCTCCTCCTCAACACGATCTCGTGGTATAGTATGTACACCTGTTTTGGAACCTTTGATGTGAGCTGTGCTCCTAGTTACTGTGTGTGCACCAATAGGATAGTCCCTCTGAACCATTGTGAGGCCAATCGTAAGTTTAAGCCTTGCCTTTGCAATTAGGCCCATAATGAGAGTGGGTAAGGGCATGATAGTCCTGGAGTTCTGTTTCGCAATGCTCTTCTTCAACAGATGGAAAATGTGTCCACATATATCAATCTCCTTGTGAGTAAAAAGATCATACAAGAAGATTATCCTTGGAGCTGACAATGTCGTTAGGTTGGTGACCGGATACAAGTTGTGGATCATCACATAAGCAAGAGTCCTCATCTCCGGATTGAATGGAATTGTGTTCATGGAGTTCTTCTTAAGTGTACCATCAAGAGTCAACACCATCTCCGTAATAGAGTTCAAGCGATTCTCATATTGGACTGTGATTGACTGTAAAGGAGGACGAATTTCTAAGAACTCCTGAATGCTTTCCCTAGTGATGACAAACTCTTTGTGTCTCACCCAGCAGTCAATACGATCCCCTTCCACACTAGCATTTGAGAAAAACTCTCTGATAATCTCCGAATACACTACTCCAACTGGATTCAGCAGTTTTGTCCATGTCCTTTCCTTGAACACTTCAGGAATGAAGGTGTCCTCAAGGGTTTCCAACTTAACAACCCTTTCCATGATAATGGTTGCTTTTTTGTAGCAGTCATTATACTTCAAGTCTGCCTCCATAGACTTGAAGTTGTCAAAATCTGTGCGTGCACGCTTTGAGGTTGGTTTCTTGGAAGCTAAATGTTTGGTAGGAGACATCTGCATAAGGGAACACAGAACAGAAAAGAAGCATGTGCACAAACACAAAACAGAACACAAAAACATGATTAGATTCAAGTTAGTTCAAATCATTAGTAAAGCAGCTTAAAACAGAGTTTAGCCAACTCAAAGCAGAGCAAACAAACTTAAATAGCATGCTATAAGTGTTAAAACATGTAAACATAAACACAATGCATGAAAATAAGAGACTGTGCATGTGTGTGCATGTGTTGTGCATGTGCTGATACAAGTGAGTGCAGCATGAGGTGCATGGGGTGTGCCTAGAGGATGCCTAGTGTGTGCATGGCATGGCATAGAGGCACAAAAATGGGCAAAGTGTGTAAAACACATACCCAATGATCAAAACATGTCTAGCATGGTCAATCAAGGGTAGACCCAAACATTGGAACTCATTTGAGTCCAAACAATTCAAAAATGTCACTTGGACATTTTGACAAACATCTAACATGCACTAGTGCACTTACAACGATGAACAATGCATGAACATGATGGAATCTGCCTCAAAACATTATTAGAATGCCTCATGGGGCCAACACAGATACAAACATAGCAAATGGGACTCAACCCAATGAAAATTTTGAAAACATTTGCACAAAAATGAGAACCCTAGCCCCTTTTTCGAAAATCCTCAAATTTCAAAACCCTAAGCTAAAATCTGCGTAATCTAAGACAAAAATGGAAACAATGTTTAGGAAAACATACCTTGAAGTGATTTCGTAAAGATTTTTGCTTGAAAATGATGGGGTTGAGAGAAAATTGATTTTGGGTTGAGAGGGGTTCGAGAGAGGCAGTGCGAGGGAAAACAAAGTGTTTGAAAAACTGTCACATCTGCTACATAAAAACTGAAAACACGCGTTTTTCACGGGTTAGACAGTCGCGATATTAGTCGCGAGACACACTAAGGCTTTCGCGAGAAGCATTTAGTCGCAAAACAGTCGCGAGACAGTCGCGATAGCCTCGGTATGAAATGAAAATTTTCCAGTTTTTGCCTAAAAACATTTCGCGAGAAGAGTTTAGTCGCGAAATACTCGCGAGGCAGTAGCGAGACTCACTGTATGAAAATGTGACTATGTAATTTCCCTTAAGCACATTTTGCGAGAAGCTCTGAGTCGCGAGCTTCTTGCGAAACAACCTCTGAACCAATTTTTTAGGAAAAACACAAAAATGCATTTTGAACAAAAACTAAAAGCACGAAAGTATAAAATCATTTTCAAAAACATATAAAACACTCAAAAATCTTTTTGGGTTTGATCAGCAAGTAATTGAGCATACACATCACATTTCAACATGTACAATCACACAAATGAGATAAGCATTAATTGAATCAAAGTCTTGTGTGTTGTGGGTGAGTATCAAATGTGGAATAGTCCTTAGACCAGAGTGAAGCTTCAATGATCAATTCAATCAAGTCATACACAACTGGTACTCAGTCAAGAGGACTATCTCAATTATAGAAATGAGCATATATGACTTCCCACAAGAGAATGATTACAAAACTCAGAAGCTTTTCATTTGGCTTCTGCATAAATCATAACATTTGATCCTTTTTAAATAATACATCTCTTTTTGAGATCAGTGCTTGAAATTTTTGATATTTCAACATTGAGAGATAGCCTTTGGCTTTTTGAGCACCTTACATTTCAATACAAGAGTCGCTTTCCCTTTTTCCTAGTCAAATACTAGTATGTGCGACAGGCTTTTGCAGCTCATAATCTCTTTTCATTTTGAGATTTACATTTGGTGAGCTCTTTTGCAAAACCATAAAAGTAAAGGTGGGAAGATATATAGGCACAAGCCTATGCAAGTATCAAGACCATCAAGACAATTAACCAATCATTCATGACAAGCTTGAAGATCTATTTACAACAATCACCCATAGTTTTCAAGATTTTTCCCAAACAGATATATGTGCATACATAACAAGCTAAGCTCGTAAATGCACTACGCCATTAGTACGAAGGTACTAGGCTAAACTCACATGTGATACACACAATACAAGCAATCAAACTTTTTGAAGATTTTTCAATTTTTATGGGTTTTTGAATTTTTGTTTTGAAGATTTTTCAATTTTTATGGTTTTTTGAATTTTTTAACACACTCAAAAACAGGACAAGAAAAGTAAGATTAACAAAGACAAGTATAAAACAAAACTTGTAAAAGAAACATGCTAAAAACCGGAAGCAGTGCATGATATGATGCATGAACCTATGATCCTAAACATTGGAAGTATTAATGCATGGATATAGGAGGTGATCATGCATGAGTACCCTTCTTCACCCCACACATCACTTGCGTTTGGGGTGATATCCCTATAGGATTGGGTACGAGTGTTGTGACCTTCAAACCTTCTATTGAAGTTTGCCAAACAGGTGGTGAATGCATCAATCATCTTCATCACATCCATCACTCTGGAATCACCATCTTGGCTTCTTGATTGTTCAACAGCCCAATTCTTTCGTCATTTCTTGGTCCTCTTGACCTTTGATCCCGTGCATTCTTCAATGCTCTCAGCTTATGACAATTTGGTCTGGTGTGTCCTTGAAGTTCACAATGATGGCAAAAATGTCTTATTCTTAGACCTCTTTGTGATTTTGGAAGTGATTTCCCTTTAGCTTCAGATTTGGCCACCGATTGATTACGAGGTTTTATCAACACTCGTTGGTCAGCCACATTCTTATTCTTCTCTTCCTTTACTTTCTCAGTAGTAGTGGCAACTACAATTAGTTCTTTGGCTTTCACAAACTTTACTTCCTTGGATACATTTACATCTGAACTGCTTTCTTTAGTATATCCCAATCTGGTTTTGTCGGAGAAAGGTTTTTGATGAGAAAGGACTTCATCAAGCTTCTTAGAGGAGACTCGTTCTACTTTGGCATTTGCTTGAATCACTTCAAGCTCAAGGAATTTGACCTTTTTGTAAGCTTCAGTCAGCTCACCATTCAGCGTCTCTATTTCACACTTGGCCTCCTTATAACGCACTAGAAGACTCCTATAGTCCTCCTCTGCCTTCTTCATCTTTTTAACGACATATTCTCCACACTTCTCAAGAAGGGAATTGTAGTTCTCTTGAAGGCCCGCTGAACTTTCAACTTCTTCAGTATCTGATTCTTCTACAACTCCCATTGACTCCACCTCACTATGCTCCCCAAGCTCTTTCATGAGCAAACTCAAGTCCTTCAATGACTCAACATGAGCAATAGTCATAAAAGCGGAGTACTTCCCTTCTCCATCACAGCTCTCTTCCAAATCTAAATTGGAAGAGTCCAAATCACTAAGAGTTATGGCATATGCCTTGCCCTTCATTCTCAAATAATTAGGACATTCTTTCTTGACATGTCCATGTCCATTGCACTCGAAGCAAGTGATTCCTTGAGTAGATTAAGACTTCTTCCCATCTTTCTTCTTAAATTCCTTCCTATCACCTTTGGGAGATGAAAACTTTCCTTTGTTGAAAGGCTTTCCACTGTTGTTCATCTTCAGAAATTTTCGGAAGTTCTTTGCAAGGAATGCTACTTCCTTCTCCACATCATCCTCTTCGAAGGAGTCGTCCATTCTCTCGGTGATGGTTTTAAGAGCAAGAGATTTGCTCGATTTTTGAGAAGGCAGTCCCAGCTCATATGTTTGGAGAGATCCAATTAGCTCTTAGATTTTGATCTCATCCAAATCTTTACTTTCTTCTATAGTTGTGACTTTTGCTTGGAAACTTTCCAGTAAAGACCTCAAAATCTTTCTCACCACCTTAGAATCTTCAATCTACTCTCCGAGATTGAGCTTAGCAATTACAATTTCATTGAGCTTTCCATAGAAAGAATTGAAAGCCTCATCATCTCCCATCTTAAGCTCTTCAAATCTGGTGGTAAGCATTTGGAGCTTCGTGTCCTTGACTTTCTTGGTACCTTCATAGGTAGTCTCAAGGATCATCCAAGCTTCCTTAGCTGTCTCCACGTGTGATATCCTGTGAAACTCATCAGGGGACACACCACAGAATATAGCATTAATGGCCTTACTATTCGCATTAGCTAATGCAAGAGTTGCCTTGTCCCATTTGGACTTGGCTGTTGTGGGTTTAACATACCCATTCTCAACGGAATCCCATACGGACTCATCTATAGCACACAAGAAAGCCCTCATTCGGACCTTCCAAAAGGCATAGTTGCCTCCATCAAAGAATTTTGGGGCATTGAGAGATTGTGACCGGTCCATCACAAAAGGGTCAAGGATCACACTCAGGTATCTAAACCACAGCAAGTGTACCTGCTTTGATACCAATTGAATGCGAAAATGTGTGAAAACACAAGAGCTATTTAGACCCCCAAATTAAACTTACAACTCGATTGATTTTACTCTAACTTAATACTAAGTGCAGAATAGAGTAAATGTGAGTGGATAAACAAACAAGCTACTCTAACCTATAAACATTATAACACAGCAGTAAAATGAAAGGTAAAAAAGTAGGGAAGAAGAATGCAAACACAAGATAACACGCCGATGTGTTATCGAAGAGGAAACCGAAGAACTCGGCGAAAAACCTCTCCACCACCGTCCAAGTGGTAATCGATCTACTAGACAATCAGTTGAGATACATGGGTTAGCAAGAGACCCTCCAAGCCTAATCTACCCAATGTACCTAAGCCCTCCAAGCTCCTACTCCAACAAAGCTTCTCGGAACCGTGTCTTGTCTAGCTCTTCGGATCCCGCAACAAGCACCATTTTGCATCTGCCATCCTTGGCTTCTTCCAATGCTTCCCAGCAGCACCAAAACCTCACTTGATACTCTGAAAGGGTGTGGTAAGTGTTTAGGCTATCAACCTTTCAATGATATGGAAATGGAGAGGTAGGAGTTGAGGAAAATCCACAAGCAATTGTGTAGAGGATTGTGGGTATAATAATCTCTAACTCTCAAGGTTTGTGGCTAGAGTTTTCTCTCTAGAGCACTCCTCAACTTTTGTGGGTAATGTGGGTATATATAGTGTGGGTACAGAAAGTGTGTATTAGATAGCACAGTCTGGCAAAACAAAATGTTTCGCGAGTGTCTCGCGGGAAGGCCTTACCTGCGAGCTACTTGTGAAACATAATTGTCTCCATCTATCCTGACTCTTCGGATTCCAGTCATATGTAGGGCACATGCATCATTTCGCAGGATGCTTAGTCGTGCGTTACCCGCAAAAACTCTTTTGTCTTCAATTGCTTAAGTCTTCACACACTCTCTCTCTATCACACAACCCTTACAGTTAAAACCCACAATAAATAAAGGGTATAAAAGATTGAATAAAATTACAATCAAATTCAGCACAGAATAAAAGCCAACAAAACACATAGTTGTAAATTACAACTTTACATTTGGAGAATGAACAGTGACTGTCAACGAGTCCAATACTCTGCACGATGATCTCATGCGACTCGAAGTGCCTCTTGTTGACCATAGCTCGCTCACACTGCCACGGCGAAACATGCACCAATTTGAGTGTGCAGTGACTAGAATAAAAAAATAGAACAATCTTATGATACTCCGTAAGTCCAGGTATCACATACTACAACTGAAGAAGGAGCTGGCCACCACAACGAATAGGCATCTCACTCCGGCGAAACGTAACAATATCCTCAACTACGAGGACTACCTGTCAGAATGAATGCTTATGTGGTGTGTGTCTTATGTCTACAGGTTAAGTTAATAATGTTAGTAGCGTTAGTGTTCGATATGCAATGCATGCATATTGGTGGCATCATGTAAGAATATTTAAGTTTTCTGTGTTATGCCGTAGGTGCAGCCGCCGCAGCCAACATGCAACTCACTCCGGCGGATTGTAACAATGTCCTCAACTACGAGGATTACCTGTCTAAGTGAATGCCTATGTGGTGTGTGTGTTATGTCTAGGGTTAAGTTAATAATGTTAGTAGAGTTAGTGTTCAATATGCAATGCATGCATATTGGTGGCATCATGTAAGAATATTTAAGTTTTCTATGTTATGCCGTAGGTGCAGCCGTCGCAGCCAACAGGCAACTCACTCCGGCGGATTGTAACAATGTCCTCAACTACGAGGATTACCTGTCTAAGTGAATGCCTATGTGGTGTGTGTGTTATGTCTAGGGTTAAGTTAATAATGTTAGTAGAGTTAGTGTTCAATATGCAATGCATGCATATTGGTGGCATCGTGTAAGTTATTTTAAGTTTTCTGTGTTATGTCGTAGGTGCTTATTGAAAAACACCATGTCTGAGAATATTTAATTTTTATGCGTTATGTGAGAATAATCTAGATTACGAATAACGTGCATGCTCCTTACAATCAATAATAAGGTTTACATAGTACAAATGCAACAACAGTGACACACATACATATAAAACATAGTTAAGCAAAATAATTCTCCAACAAAGTCTAATTACACCACGACACGATTACTCTTCATCTGACATCTTCACGTCTGACTAATAAATGGGATCAACAAGAAGTGATTGCATGAACTATGCGTGCTCGTACCACCCTCCCTCCATTGACTCTCGAATCTCGACTTAGGTCCGATATCGATTAAGACGTATCTTCATTCGATTATTTTCTTCTCTTATGCAGTTCAATGCTTTACGAAGTTCGTCGATCGTGTCTCTGGGCATCTGCGATGCGAGTCGCCGAGGCATTAGCAACTTAAAACCAACCAACTCATCATAAAACATTTGTTGTTCACTAAATAACCAAGCCCACTCCTGTCTCATGGTATTGTGAACGTAAGCACTATTTCACAGATTCAGATTAATTGGATAGCTAAACTCATCTTCCAATACCCAACAACGACCCATAGCAGTGAACACATCGTGAGGCCTATAGAGTTATAGGTTGCCAAAACCAGACATTGACGCTGAATACAATAACATCAAATGATCAAGTTAATAGTGTGCATCAACTTTTGGTAAATAATGTAATGTTGCATAAGATGGTACACGACAAAAACATTCATAAATGTGTGTACTATTACATGCTAAAAATGAAATACTAACACTAACATTTGACCATAAACATTAGACGCTGTTATTAATATCTACACATTGTGTGCAATACAAATGTTGTTGTTAATATCAAACCAATGATGACAAAATGTTGCTATAGTAAAGATTTCATTCTCTTCTGACCAACGTTTACTACAACAAACAACCACAATCACACCAATGTACTTACTGCACACTCATTCAACCAAAAAAAAAAAAAAATTCAGTACAATATCAAATGAAAATACCATTCCCCTAAAATTCCAGTGTGAGTTTTTTACCTAAGGTGATACAAATTTCAGTTGAGCCCGGAAGCAGCTGTGGATCTGTGGAGCAGAGTGGAATTCAGTTTAGATAGAAAGCAAGACACTTTGAATGGGAGGGGATGTGGAGCTATTATACGAGAATAACTCGATTTTACAGAATTCGAGTATGCTTTATAACTCGACATTAAAGTAATCGAGTTATATTAAAAGACATGAACCCATACACCTGACACCAAGACAATCTGAAAACAGGTTTAACAAGAACATAACTCGATATCTGAATAGTCGGTTACATAACTTGATTTTAGAATAATCGAGTTATTTAGTGATTGAAAAATGAAAATGCCACGCTGGCTGTCCTGCCACAGCCAGTGTGGCACAAAGCTGAAGCTAACTCGATCATTGTATGATCAAGTTCTTCACAAAACTCGACTCTCATATTGTCGAGTTACAAAAGAGGGGCATTTCCCTAATTAGTTTGAGAAGGAGGGCAAAATGCTGCTTAGTTTTTGCAAAAAGGGCATTTGCCCATTTTGGCCCTAAAATCTTATTTGCTTGTTTGCTAAAAATTGGTTGTAGTATAGTTGTACTTAGAAAAAGTGAGGCTTTAGAAAGTTGTATAGAAGCAAAGAAACTAAAAATCTAAAAGAAATAGCTGCACCCATAAGATGGTTTTATGTTTCAACATTTAAGAAATCATGTTTCGTAATATAGATCTTGGGCATTTGTGTGTACTTTTGTACTTCAAAGTTTGCAAACTGATTCAATCCTAGCTTAGATATGCCTTTGGGCATGCATTTTCTTTTGAGTGAGGAAAAGTTTTGGGCTAGGGCTTCTTTTAATTTGAGATTCAAATATTGGGCCGCCTCATTGAATGGCTGAAGTAGCCATATTTATCCATTTGGCCCGCTGTAATAAGAAATCGGTCCAAAAAATATGGAAGGCAGCCCAATGGGCCGGCGTTGTGTACCCAAAATATTCTTCCACCTTCACCATATATTTTCTGCATGTAACTTGTGAGCCATTCTCACACTTGAATAAAAAAAAAATTGAAGTGATTGTTGTGAATTTGTAGTACCTTAATGATATCTGAGAATTGGCCCATTACATCAGGAACATATGCCTTAATTTGTTCAGTGGTCAAGTTTTTTTTGTAACCAGCAGTAATATCATTTTGGCCAATGTCAAATGTGTACAGAGCTTGAGAAAAATAATCCTCCTTGGGTAACAATTTCTCAAAGACCCCTCCTGTGCCAGAATTTTTATTGAAACAACATTCACATTTCATTTTCAACACCAATATGATAATCAAAGTTTTTGCACAAAAATGATACATCCAAGAAAAGAAACATGACCACTGTGCACTCTTGGTATGGTGATCACTTCATAAGTATAAGTGTTTGTGGGGTGTAGGATGTAGGGGGCAAAAGCCGGGGTTCAAGTATTCAGGAGAGAGTTTCACGCATATATACACTTAGATTAAGTTAGAGTAGAATTTCTATCTTGTATCAAAAAAGAAAAGAAACATGAGACTCACCTTGTTTTCTCAATATTTGGGATCTTCTATGAAAATTTGAGAATTGGGCAAACTGCACATCTAATGAAATAGGACTATTTCCACCTAGTGCAATTGGTATATCCTGAGGTCCGATTGATGATGCAACAGTTGCAAAATTGGCTCCATGGCTAAAGTTTGAACCCACAAAGTCCAGAAAAGCACTAAGATACGTTAACCCAAAGTTTTCCGCTGAAAATTAACAAAGAGTTTTTCTTGTACAATTAGAACTAGCATGCTACACTTAGTAGTCCTCCAAATCAAGCATACTTTTGACTTCCATCTTAATTTCTTAACCAAAAAAGAAAGAAGAAAATGGAAATACCAATTTTTTTTTTTTTTTTGGTTGGGAGGAGTAAAGTTCAAAGATTAATAACAAATTAGCCTCGTCACACACGCTTCGCGCATGCGATGAGACTTTTTATTTTTTATTTTTTGAATTTACATGCTTTACTTATGGCTTTTGTTTTATTTTTTATTTTAAGAAGAAGTTGTATTAGTACTTGACTACTAATATGAGAGAGAAATATGGAGGTGGAAAAAAAAAACAGTTTAGTGATAAAAAAAAATGGTACTTTTGTGAAAAAATAAAATAAAATAAAATAAAGCTTTATTTTTTATATTTTTTAAAAAATGGGAGAAAAAACTGTTTATTTATTTATTTTTAATTTAGCTAAAAATTAGGAGTTTTTAAATTACTAATTTTACATGTCTAACCTTATGATTTAAGCCTTAAAAATGGATGAATCTGAGGGCATTTTGGGCATCTAAATTGAGGATCCCAAACATGAGAGACCCCTTAAATAGTAGTATAGACAATAGAACTTTTTGTTTCTTAATTCATTTCTTGAAGTTGAATGATAGAAATTATGAGATTATAATCTTATATCATGTATTTTCTACACATATAGATATGCAAACACTAATGTATTTGACTATTTTCTATATAATACTAAAGACAAAGTTTAGCTAAAAAATTGGTTGTAGTCTAGTTGTAACTTAGGGCTACAACATTAGTCAATATCTTTTTATTGTAGGTGAATTTTGACAAATCCACCATTGTATTACATCTTCTTCTTATATCCACCATGTTTGCAAAATTTCTTGAAAATTAAAGCTCAATAGCTATGTCAGTAATAAATTTTTTAAATTGCAAGTTTTTGTAGTTTAAAATTATACATAAAAGATAAGCTTATAGACAATACACGAGCTAAGAAAATAAGGTTTACTTCAATCTTTATGAATGGAAAGATGTGACTTAAACTTCTGATTTTATTTTTCACTACTTTCCTGAGAGTTTAAACTTCGATTTTCCCATTTTATAGCATGTGTAGGAATGCATTTGAATCCTTGATCCTTCTTTTATATTTTTAGAATTAATGATTAAATATGGATAGAATTAATAGATTAATTTTAACAATTTTCTTATTTGATTTTTATGTTACATCAAATTATCAAGATGTTCTACACGTGTATTCTTGAATTAGCAACTTTAATTTTAATTTATAATATTATCAAGATTATATTAATTTTAGATTTATCAATTGTTTAGTACTTTTTTAAAAATAATTATCAATTTAAAATTCAATTTGGAATTATCAATTTAATTTAGTTTTAGGAAGAAATCTTACCCCTTTATTTTAGTGAGATAATTATTTACACTTGATAATTTTTTCTTTTATATTTATTGAATCTATTAAAATATATAATTATTTATACATTTATTTTATAAGTTTTTCATAAAACCGTGCAACACACGGGCCTATAACTAGTTTATATAAATAAAAGTTAGCTTTTAGAAGCTGTCATACCAATTGGATATCTACCTGATTGCCAGGTGTACTGGTAATTTTGTGGCTGATGCTTTAGCTAAAAAAGCTAAGGACATTGTAGGATGTCAGGTCTGGTTGGATGAACTGCCTGAATACGTTGCTCCTCTGGCCAAATTTGATGTTCATTAGTTTCTATTTTTTAATATATTCCCAGACTCTCTGTCTGGTTTCTCAAAAAAAGAAGAAAAAAACTAATTTATTCTCATCAAATTTTATTTTTAATTCTTTGTTCTTATCAGCTTTTGTTTTTAACTGTTTGTTCTTATCAGATTTTGCTTTGACAGTTTGGTTAAGGCTATGAAAAAAAATTTGTCAACCACTTTTTTTAGTAGGTTTTTTGATGAACCACTTTTTTTTTTCTTTACTAATTTATTCTCATCAAATTTTAGTAGGTTTTTTTTTTTTTTTTAATTTTTTTTTTATATACAAGATAAAATTTCTACTCTAACCTAATCTAAGTGTATATGTGTGTGAGCCTCCCTACTAGAGACTTGAATCCCGGCTCTTGCCCCCCACACCTCACAAGTACTTATACTTGTAGAGTGACTATTGTACCAAGGATGTGCGGTGATAAATTTTAGTAGTTATTCTTAAGAATTTACTGTCAAATTATTATTATAATTTTTTTGAGCTAAAAGACAGCTGTCAAAATTCTTAACAAGGCAGGTACACATGCTTTTGTTTGGTATTAATTTGCTTCGTTAATGAGGGGCTAAAAGTTATCACCATTTATAGTTTCTAAGACACAACAAAATTATAAATAACAATTTGTGATGTTCGTGGAGAGAGACACAGAGAAGTGTAGATGATTTTTAATTTTCCCAACATTTGAGTTGATAAGTTATTATTGATTTTCATGAGCCCCACACTATTTTATTTTTTATCATTACCAACTCGCTATTTCATACGGTCATCTCCATGGTAACTCAGTCCCTTTCATATTCAACCTCATCATGCAATTTCCATAGAAAAAAAAGAAAAAGGAAAGCTTCATTATGCATAAGACAATCATGGACATGGTGATCTTCATAGTACTGGCCACAAAATACCCAAGATGATTAACAAAACCTGCAATTTTTCAACACCAACAAAAGAGAGATTTGAACAAGCCAAAAGATAGAAGCACAAAACTGTAATTATCACTCCATTACTTTGAATCATTGGGATGAAGAGCAGAATTTAACTTACCATGCTACTTTGCTTCACTAATAAGTGTGTACTCTGGTTAATATATGTCGTGATTAGTAACCTGACAATACTTCATAGTTGCACTAAGCAAAAATCAGCAGTCTGAAGACCAACTTGGACAATAGGAGATCGCCATCCTTAATGCTGTATTGGGCAGCTTTCGCTGTACAATATATGTAGAGATCTCAACATGGACACAAACAGACGGACTGTTTTTGCTCTTTTTCTATCATAGATTTCAACACTGAGTCACTGATTAAAGATTATCTTTGACCCTAATGCTTCTAAAAGTCTCATTTATAGGATGCATTATCAAAAATAAACTCCATGTCTACAGTTTCCATGAGAAGCCACACAAAATTTTTGCTAGTCCCAACTTCAAGTGATATAATAACACTCATACAACATTGATCTGCTTCTTTTGTAACTTTTCTGTGCAAATTTGTGAAATGTCTGTACAAAATGAAATTCAAAGTTCTATTTCATGGGAGGGAAAATGAATTATTAACAGAAACATAACCGCATCTCTGATAGAACTTAAACTTTTCCATTGTTTGATTGCAAGATATCCATTGGAGCTTAAGGCTTGTGATCATGAATGACCAAGCTTGTGACAAGCTCCAGTATTCGGGATCGGAGGGTTGGAAAGGTTGCCGTTAAGAATTTGGTTGGCTATCCATTTATTTGCAGCATGAGAATAATGTACGCCATCCCAACTAATGTACTCTGAAGGATTGCTGCATGAAGCCCCTATGATTTCAGTCCCATTCACCATTGCCTTCCTTCCACAGTCAACATTGTAATCTCCAAGATGCCCACAACAGTATCCATGTGGATTAGCAAAACCTGCATAACCCCAACGCCCAAAACTGAAACTTTAATTTATACAGAATTAAAATGAAAGTGAAGTGCACAAATGTGATCAATCATATCAGCAAGGACTAAATTCTTTCAGTCTTTCATGTAGTCATAATGATACTCATGATGATCATATGTGAAGCTTACCAAGCTTCTTTGCTTCAGAAATTAAAGTGTATTTAGCCGAGAAAATGTCAACATAAGTAAGTATTGCATCTGGAAGTTGCGCTCCCAGTTGGGTCACCCTCTCTTGAAGCTGCCTGTTAAATTCCTTGGCGACCTCATTGTGGGACTTCACACAACCACTTTGGTCCATATTTTCTGGCTTTGGAGGATAATATATAACAGCAAAAGGCAAGCAGCCAATAGGACCTGTATTATGTATCCAAAATGATCTTGCTCCTAATTGGTATAGTTTCTGAAATAGTAAATGACAACAACGTTTATAAGGTTTAATCTGCACAAGTAATTTTGGTTACAAAATTGAATACGTCGAATCCCAGAGAAGGACTGTAGATTAGAGCAAGAAGATCAAAATCAATATGGTCAACTTAAGTCTTCATAGCATGCTCCATACAGGTTGCAACGTGCATTTGGCCATAACATACCCAAGATGATTTAAAAGCAGATAAATAGTGCCTACTTTGTAGGATACTACTTGGTCCCTTACTAAAATATAAGTTGTTAAGAAGCTATACAGAACATATATTTTTGTTACCTTGACTGCCTCAGCAGATTGATTGATAATATTTGGTATTGATGCCAGCACTTGTTTCTCTGTCATCGACACGAACCCACCATGAAGATCATTCTGTCCAATATCCAATGTGTATAGTGCCTTGGAAAAGTCCTCTGGTCTGGGGAAACTGCTTTCGATATATGAGCTTCTACCTGACAATGAGAAACTACTAATGCTTTCGATCAATCAAAAGCACAAAAATTTTCTGACTTCTCCACAACAAATACACATCTAACCTTCCTTGTATAGCTCAATGGTGCGTGCTTTGAATTGTTCAAATTGAAAAAGCTGTATGTCAAGAGAGAAGGGGCTAAAACCCATCTCAAATATTTTGGCATCAACTGGCTGAATAGTAGACCCCGCTGTAGCAAAATTTGCCCCATATCGAAAATTTGTCCCAATAGAATCTAGATACCCGCTCAAGTATGGCAATCCCAGCTTCTCAGCTGCAAAAATAGGTACATATGGATAAAATGAGAGAGAGAGAGAGAGAGAGAGAGGGATCCATAGGATTTATTGTTGTGACTAGTCACAGATTTACTCTTAAAAGTTGGAATCTTTTATCACCAAAAACACCAAGTAATTGGCTTTGTGGCTTATATTGGCCTAAGAATTTTGCATGAAGCTTGACATCCAATGCTAACTACCTTACCTAATTCTATTGAAAACAGGGCCATTTTACAACAGTATCCTACCTTAACCTGTTTTATCATGCTAACTATTAAATACGTGGGTTTCAGTTAATTCAACTACTAAAAAATTTAAGAAGAAGGGGGGTGAATACGGATGGAACGTGTCCCGTGTGTGGGCAGGAGGTTGAGTCTATTTACCATGCTCTCTTCAAGTGTGTTGGTGCTAAGAATGTTTGGGAGCTGTGGAAGGAGTGCCCAATGGTGATAGGGGCTGAAAACATGGATTTTTCAGATTTAGCTTTAAAGATGTTAGAGTGTGGTACTCCGAGAGACATGGAGCTGCTAGTTGTGGTGGCTTGGGCAATTTGGTGTAGTAGAAACTTGAGAGTTTTTGAGATGGTTTGTCAGGGGCCGGATCAAGTATGGAATCATGCTATCAGTATGCTATTTGATTATAGAGAAGCTGTGAAATTTTGTGGGCTGGGTCCTTCGGCCTGTGAGGTTAGCTGGGAAAAACCTCAAGCTGGGGTCTTCAAGATAAACACTGATGGAGCTACGGATGTTGATGGTAGGCGGTCAAGCATAGGAGTGGTCATTAGGGACTCTAGAGGAGAGGTGGCTGCTGCTCTTTGCAGAGTTTTTCCTGGCTGCTTCTCGGTGGATGAGACGGAGGCATTGGCTATAGAGGCGGGAATTATGCTTGCAAGAGAATTGGACCTGCATCAAGTCATTGTGGAATCTGATTCTCTTTCAGTTGTTCATCGAATTTTGGCGAATGATTTCAGCGGAGGTCTAGGCCATATTGTCCATGGTATTTCGGGTTTTCTTGAAGGTTTTCTTAGCTGGCAAGTTCGGCACCTGAAAAGGGATTTCAACAGGGTTGCACATGAGTTGGCCCACTTTGCAAAATGTAATAATATCAGCCAGGTTTGGAGGGGTGTGTCTCCCCCTGTTGTGAGAAACTTGGTTCATCTGGACTGTTTGTAGTGGGGCTGTTCTTTCTGCTCTCTGTTGTAGTTCAGTTTCTGGTCTTTGTAAGCTTCACTCTTATCAAAAAAAAAAAAAAACTACTAAAATCTTTGTTGCTGAATAAGGGACCTAAGTTCGAATCTCACCTACACCAAAATCAAATGGTGTCTTGGCTTGATGATAAAGGAAAATCATCATGGAGCAAACATCATAAGTTCAAATCTATCATATCTATATTAAACAAAATGTTGACAATTGGATGTAAGTTACATTACCCAAAAAAAAAATGTGTACCGCATAATTCTCATGAAAAACAAGCAGAAACGATGCTTTTAAACCGTCAAAAAAATTAGTAAAAATAAATGTCCATCGGATCCATCAGAAGGAGGAGAAGATGCAGAGAACATACAATGTTTGACATATCATTTACAAACCAAATCAAAAAATTTAGTATGTTCTCTGCACAAACAAATTCCCCAAGTAAAATCATCAAATGGGTATTTGTCCAACACATTCCTCCTCACATAAACTACCAAATTTTCTTAGTGATTCCAAAGGAAATAGAAAAAAAAAGGGGGAAAGTGAGAACAGTCACCTATAAAATCAATGACAAGTTGTCCATCGCAGAACCTCCCCGAAGGTTTACCAAAGAAGGTGTCACCGTTAGGAGAGGGAAGCCGATCATACGCCGCTGATTTGCCTCCAGTGTCAGAGTTCGAATCCCCAAAGTTGAATATTGCTGGAAAGTTACAATGACCTGAATGATTATTCAGTTCAATTTGATTAAGAGTTTTAGAGCGTTCCATTGCCATGAAAATTGAGAACCCAACAACCAGAAAAACCAAGAAAGCCACTGCTTCCACACTCCTTAGTGCCATAGCTATAGGACCCCTCCATCTCCTTCCGAGGTTAACGTCCATTGAAATTTCTGCAACAAGTTGTCTTAGACCTTTTGTCAAACAGGTGGTGGTGTTTCTGTTTCATCAGCCACAGTTGAATTTATTGGTAGTTGGTAGGCACTAACTATTACGATGAGTGATCAACTAATATATAAAAAAAACGCGCTAACTGACAAGTTAAACCCCTCGAATTGTACATTCTACGCTTCATAACACTAAAAAGTAGTTTAATAATCTAATGCGGACCAGCTATTTAGCTTTAGACCTCGGCAATGATAAAATTAAGGATAATTTTTTTTTACACCCATTATTTGAAACCAAATTTTCAAAAAAAGTAACTCCCCCTCCCTGCGTGTGTGTATTAATTTACCTGTTATCCCTCCAAAGAAAAGCAAGTGGGTTAGTCCCACAACGTAGAAAGAGTGAAACCAGAAAAGGTATAAAGCCTTCACACTCCCTTCAAGAGTTACCGGCTTTTGAAGTGGGTGAATTGTGTCTTCTTGTACCTGGGTGTAACTCCCCCTCCCTGTGTGTGTGTATTAATTGTGTCTTCTTGTCGGTAAGTTTCAGTTTCATGTTCTGTTCTATTCTATTTTGTTTTTTATTTTTGTTTATTTGGCTTGATATCTGGGTTATTAGACAAGAAGGTAGTGGAACAAATTTCAAATCCACAATGTTTCTACTCTCTCTCTCTCTCAGAATCTTTCTATTATTTGCCTTCTGTTTTTTCGTTTTTGATCTTAGTTTCATATTCTAGGGTTTTTAGGTTTATTGTGTTTATGCGATCAAAATTTGGGCAGTCCTGATTGATTTATAATCTAGGTTTTCTTTCATTAGATTAAAAAATGGGAAATTTCGTTGTTTTTGTTGGGCAATTTGGGTTTTAATCTATGACTTATTATCTGATTTTTGTTTTCCTCCTTCCTGTTTTGATTTTTTTAGTCAAATATATATTTACTAATTTCAATTTTCGCTTAATTTCCGATTGTTACTAAGGGGTGTTGTGTTTTTTTTTTTAGGCTAACTTTATAATCTACTTGATAATTTAATGTGCTTTTGATTTTAATCCTATCAGAGGGTTTCTCTACTTGAAAAATGGGTCAAAATTAATGAAGTCCTTGCTTTTTATGAATACAGGTATATGACCTTTGTTTTGACGCTGAGAAGAAATGCAAGCCTTTTGTTGTTAATTTTCAGTTCCAATTTTGTTTCAAGCCCTTTTGTTCTGTTATAGTTTTCAGCGATTTAATTTTGATTTCGTTTTTTTTTTTTTTTTTTTTTTTTTTTTTTTTTTTTTTGTATGAATATGTATTGTGCAGAGAGAGTTGGAGAGAGAGAGATCTATGGGAGGCCCTTCACTACTGTCAGACCGGTGCCCTCTAATACTGATGAAGAGATTGCTGTATTAATTGCTGATCTGACACAACCAGATGAAGCATGGAGTTGAATATTATGTATATGAGATTGTTCTGGTATTGGACATATTCTTTTTCTTTTCTTTTAGTTTTATACTCTTGCACAGATTGTTTGTTCTTCTCTTTTCCATTATTATTATTATTTTTTTATCTGAATGCAACCAAATGACCAATCTTTGGAACTCTGGCATATTTTTTTATATATGTTTTATTTAATTATTAGGTGTCTATGTGTTAGGAGGAACTAGAGCATGACTATAAAAAGAAGAATGAAAAGCCACTTCAATCTGCATATTTTATAATTTTAATGAGAACCAAAGCAGTCACAATGAATCTAAGAGGAGATATGATAACTTGAAACCTTTGACTTTCAATTCTTTTATTCGTTTGTATATTATATGACTAAACATGTACGAAACATTGACTTTGTTATCATGCGATTGTTCATAATTGTTGGCTCATTCTAAGAAATCACAATGTGTATCACTATTGCACTCTTTTCTCTGTAAAAAAAAAGGGGGTATTTGGTATCGGATGTTGACTGAACTCTTTTCTCTGTAAAAAAAAAAAGGGGGGGGGGGTATTTGGTATCAGATGCTGACTGGTAAAAATAAGCTGAATGGATGTGTTTTGTTTGATTAAATGATGGAGATTACTAACAAATTGTTTCTTATGATTTAGTATTATATGTGTCTTACACATTACAATTAGGTGTTGGATTTTGAAAATTTTCTTGGTTTTAATAATTGCAGGATGGGAGGGAGGAAGGTGCTAGACAAATACTACTCACCTGTCTTCAACCCAGAGGCTTTTAAGGGGTCAAGCACGCATGATGCTCCCCATAAGTAGATGTTATTGGTGACAATTATTTAGGTATTTGAAGGTTCTGATTCTACTTCAAATGTACAGATGCTTTGCTGAGCTTACCATCAAGACTGACCCACAAAATTTCAACTATATTGTTGAGTTTGGTGCTACCAAAAATTTTGAACCTGTGTGAAGAGGATGAGGTAAAATAAAATAAATAAAAATAAAAGTCTTGCAATCTTTTGTACGTATAACATGGTTTTTGACTAAATATTTTGATTATTCTTTTAATTCATTAGGCAGCAGAGACAATAACCATTAAAGAGAAGTTGGAGAGATGGAAGATGCAATGAAATCTTTAGAGAACAAAAGCCTAGGATTTGAAAAGAAAAATGGACATCATTACTACATTGGATGGGGTGAAATCTATGAAGGTATTATTTGCTTTACCAATTCTATTTTTATTTATTAGGGTAGGCTATCATCTCACAGTGCCATAAATGGAATCTTTAAGTCTCAAATAGACAATGTAAAAGATTATATGATGATAGATCAAAGTAGAAGGCCATGAAGGTTGTCTCTGGCCTTTCAGGTATAGGTTTTTATTTTTTGGGATGCTCTTCAAAGCATATACTTGGTTATGTGATGGCAATGTTTCTTTTAAATTTTCCTTCAAAGTCACTCACTTTCTTAAAGTAATTTTTATTTTCTTTAGTTTATAATATCTGGGTCTTTATTTTTCGTTCAACTTTTATGGGTTCAGTTCTTTTTCTTTTATTTCATGGATTAAAACTTTTATGGGTTCAGTTCTTTTTCTTTTATTTCATGGACTTAATCGGCAAACAAGGTGCCCCCACATGGTACTGCTCTTTCTTATCAATTTTCAACTTCAATCTTCTTGGGTTTAATCCTTATTCAAATATGTTAAAACTTTTAAGGTTTTTGTTTTAATTGGTGGTAGTTGAGACTTGAGTGAGGATCTTGCAAAATACGCAAAAGTGTTAGTAGTAGGGGCTGATGGATTGGGCTGTGAGCTACTAAAAGACTTGGCTCAGTTAGGTTTCCAAAATCTCAAGGTTATAGACATAGATAGGATTGAGGTAATCAATCTCAGGAAAAAAAATATCAAGTTCATGTTTTTTTTCTTTTTTTTTTTTAAATCATCCCACCCATGTCATAGGTAATTTAGAAGATGTTACCATATAATAATAATAGAAAATTAAAAAAAAAAAAGAAAAAAAAAAAGGTTATTTGGAAGATGTTGAAGCACTTGGGCAAAGTAGGTAAATGAGATCTATCAAGTATTTATCTTCCTATTTAATGATTAATTGTAAGCATATAAAACAGGCAGTCATGAAGGTTTCAGTTGCAATAGTGAAACTTGGGATAGTATTTAACATTTTATGGCTTTTACAGAAATTATGAACTTGAAGAGAGGAATGAATTTTGTTGCTAAGTTGTGATGGGTGTGAACCCTCATCCCTCAATTTTTAGCAAAGACAACATTCCTGGTGGCTGTGATGTCAAAGTTTACTTCTTGCTTTTTCATTTCATTTTTTACAATTTTGTGGAAAGAGTAATGGAATTGAAGTTGAATAAGACGAAAGAGAGAATCTTTTTTATGGTATGGCAATGGTATCTTCTGCATCGTCACAATTTGGCATTCCAACTTCTATGATTGGTGAGAGCATGTATTGGTAACTGTTTCTTCACTGTGTTGGCGTGCTTGACACAGCAATACGTGATGGAAATGTATGGTGCTAAGGACATAGATATAGTTGTTTCTTCAAGTAATTTCTATTTGAAACCGAGGTAAACTACATAAAGTTTCGATAATGTTTTATAGAAAGATAATGATTGATACTTTACTTTTAGTTTTAATATAGAGCTACATTCCATTTGCAATGAGATGTTGACTCCAATTCCATTGATGATTTACGAAAGTCCCCTCTCTATATACCTGTTATCAATAAGTTATTTATGAAATGTTTTCCACATTGTCATTTGACCCTTTGACAATAGATTAATAGTTTTGTACATGAGCTATAATGCTACTTAGATTGATTACTTGATGAACAAATTAGTCTCTTATTGGTTCTTTTAATTTTTTTTTTTACCATGTGGTTGATTAATTATCTTTTTATTTAACTAGCCCGTGCATCGCACGGGTTAGCGACTAGTTGGTTTAATTATTAAAGTTTCTTGTCTTAGAACAAAAGATTTCATCATGAAATGGAAAATTAATAAAGAGCTATGGGTTGTCATTGTGATTTAAAAAACTAAAATTGTTGGTTGAAGTGTTAAACTCACACACCACTTCATCAATTTGCACATGGACAAGGCCATGCAACGCTGCCATGGCTCACTCACTATACATGATTCACATGATGTCCATAGCACATACATGGTCTGCAATTTGCGAAGCCATGACCACAGGTCCATCACCTTCACAAAACCCATTGTCACGTTGGTACTTAGACAACAGGAGTATGCAAGGTCCACAACAAGGTAGCATAGACTGTTATTGCCTCAAAGCACTCATCCCATGGCATGCCAACTTCATGCCCAGAAATGTATGTGATTGTCATGGATGCAAGGTGCCACCACGTGAAGCAGCTTCAAGCATCAAGGTCTAACACTTTAGCTAGGTACCAAATATCTAACTAAAATAGTGACTCATAAATTTAAGAGGATAATATTTGTTCTTTGATGGTCATTTACTTTGCTACCTTAAATTTTGACTAAATTACAAATTGCTTGGTCTAAATACATCATTCAACTCTAACCCAACATATTTAATAACCTTGTCAAAAGTCAAAAGCCATCAACCCTGAACACAATTCGTTTAGTAAGTGGGCGGGTTGAGATGTTATGAATCATTTCAATATGTTTGATACACTATTTAAGAAAAATTATATAAAAAATAAAAGTTTTTTTTTTAATTTTTAATTTTGAAAAAAAGGTTAAGGACTTTAGGTGGCATTTGGTATAGGGGAATCCACGTTACCTCCAGCATCCATATTTCTTGGAATGTAATGTCTTGCAATCTAGATGCCTTGGATGTAACTATTCCTATATTTGGTTTATCCATAAGAATCTTAAAGGAATTATTTATTTTTCTCATACTATCCTTAATTTTATAAACCCAATATCATTTTTTTAATCTTCCTCTAAATAAATAATAACAAACAAAATATAAACTATAAATTAAGACAAATTCATTAAAACTACCGTCTAACATTTCAAAATTACATGTATAATACAAAAATAACTATTTAAATTCTTATTCTTTATGAAAATCACAACATCATGTTTTGTTAATAAATATAAATATTTTATTTTATTTTAGCAAATAACCAATACCATATAGGAGATATAAATATTGCATTTTATTTTAGCATTCATATTGTTGTGGCGGGAAGAGATAAAAATAAATGAATAGATATTAATGATTTGTTTTATGTTTAATCTCCAATTTTTTTTGATAAGTATGTTTTATTTCCATTGGTTAAATGATAAGTGAAAAATGGTAAAATTGTTAGTGTCACGCCCCGAACCTAACTATAAAGATAGATACGTGACAACTGCCGCACGCTTATAAAGTAAGCCCCTTACAAGTGTGCAAGGCCTTCTTAGCAAATAAAATTTATCCTCAAAATTAAATCAATTAAATTCAAAATACCTCAACAATTTCTTTATGAATAGATCTCCAATAATTTAATAGGAACAAAATCCAAACCTTATGTACATAATGCCAATTGGCCAATAAATATAAAACTATTCGAAGACCATTCAATCTCAAAATCACTAAGCTTCTTTTCCCGCTCACAACACAATATCAGAACTCCTAAAACTTGTTATTCTTCATAATCTGAAATTGGAGGGGAAAAAGGGGTGAGTTGACAACTCAATAAGTAACCAAAATCCTAATAAGTTCTATCAAGCATTAGATCTGTAAAGTAATAAAATGTAATATGAGCCTTCAAAAGTTATAATATGCTATGGGTTTTCAAAAATAACTAAAGAAGTTTCATAGTCTTAAAATAATAAGTTGCAGATAGATCACATACTTTAATCTTACAAATATATCATAGATGGTTTAGGAAGTAGTCAGTTTTTCACATATCAAAAGCTATAACTTACAATAGGTTCTAAAAATACATAAGCAGTTTTAATGACTCAAAATAGTTCAAATACTCAAACGTAATTCATATTCTAATCAATCTTATGACTATGGTCACGTTATATCCCCGTGACTGGGCATCAAAGTACCAATGAATAACCCCCATTGATTTGGGTATCAGAATACCAATGAATAACTCCCATTGACTGGGTATCAGAGTACCAATGAATAACCCCCATTGGTTTGGGTATCAGAATACCAATGAATAACCCCCATTGGCTGGGTATCAGAGTACCAATGAATAACCCCCATTGGTTAGGGTATCAGAATACCAATGAATAACCCTCATTGACTGGGTATTAGAGTTAATTCATAGTCAGCTTATCTATAATCATATATAATAAATCATAGTTTCTACCAAAAATATCTTATTCAAATACATACATATATATATATATATATATATATATATATATATATATATATATATATATATATAATCATATATTCAATATTCAAATCTATTTGTGATATTTCTATATTCTTTACTTTAAATCAATATAGCTAAAAACAAACAATTAAATAAAATAATTCTTATATTCAATGCTCATATGTATTTGTGAAAATTTCTTATTCTTTACTTTGAATCAGTATAGCTAAAAACAATTAAATAAGATACATCATATATTCAGTAATTAGATATATTTGTGATAATTCTTTACTTGAAATCAGTAATACAATAAAAATAAAATTGTAACATCTGTAAACAAGTTTCAATGGTTAAAATACGCACAATAAAACCAATTAGGATAAGGTTACTTACCTCCAAAAGCTATACCAAAAGAAACTTCACCCTAACACTTCTTCTAAAAATCCTTAGATATCATCACCTAAAACAATTTTGCAGGTATCATTTACTCAATAATCAAATAATTTAAGAATGACTTATAACAATATCCGGCCAACAGAACGACTGCTAGAAATATCTAATAATTTCTTTTTATTATCTCAAAGTAAAAGTTCTTGTATGTATCCACTACTGCCTCTAATAAAACCTAGGATACGTATTGTCATATAGGGTCAAAAGCATCGCCTAGACCATGTTCCATGATTACTTGCTGACTTCCCCATACGCCTCAGTTACCAAACCAATGAACTAATAATAATAATAATAACAATAATATTAGAAAGAAGCGGGCATTGCTATGACAAGGGGATTATTCTATGGATTTATATATATATATATATATGCCACAGCCGCCTCTAGCTTTCTTCTTCTTCTTCTTCTTCTTTTTTTTTTTTTTTTTTTTTTTTTCAATTTTTTTTTTCAAACTCCATCAATTCGATACTATTCCCTTAAGAAAATTATGCAGAACAGACCCATGCAGCCATGTCTAAAGAAAGTCACACTGTTGGCCGAAATACTCACATTAAAAAAAATACTTTAATTCTAAATAATACTTAGATTTGACAAGAAAGAAATTCTTGAGCTCTTACCTCAAAGGCATAGTCAATCATTCTCTACTTCAGTCTTCTGGGTAGTCTCCTCTCTCAAAATATCTCTCCATATACGTTGACTTAATAAACTTATATTTATAGCTAGGGTTTCAACCTTATTTTCTAAAAAACCCCTTAGCAATGTTAATTATAACAATTGACCCCATAAACAAATTTACTTAAATACCCTTCCTTTTAAATCCTTTTTTTTTTTTTTTTTTTCGGGTATTACAGTTAGTTTATAATAACAAAAATGATTTTTTTAAGCTTGGGAGTGTGAATACCCACCTGTTTCAAAGTGAATCCACATTCCTAAAAGAAAGGGGTTAAGTGAGAATCCAAATACTCCTGGTATCTGATTCCTTTGTATGATTTACAACCAAGCGTAGGAATCTTTCAACATTCCCGAAAATCCTAAAACATTACCCATATCAAACGACCAAGGTAATTTTCCAACTAGCATGCATTTGGGAGAGAATATCGTTAGTTAGTATGCATTAGAAACAATTCAATAAAATAGCATCTCGAGTCTCTTAGACTCAAGTTCATTGTAGCAACTCGAGCCTAAAAGACTTGATTTCTATGTGCTGGCATAGTTGAGGTGTAGTCTGAAATCCACGTGGAACTCGAGTTTTAGACACTCGAGTTCCGTTTTCTCTTCAATCCATTTTTTCCTTCTTTGTTTTTGCTTCTCTGTTTTCCCTTTCGCCTTGTTCCCCAACGATTTCTCTAACTCTCAAAACCCCAAACCCACTTCTGAAGACAACAAACCCAGGAAAAAAAAAAAAAAAAAAATACCAAACAGGAACATCATACCCAAGCGTGCTCCGGTGCTGAGATCAACAAACCCCAACCGCTTCAGTGTCGAGATCAACAAACGCAAGCGTAGGGAGCTGCTCTGGTGCCGAAATCGTGATTTTTGGGTTTGGGTTTTTGATCTGGTGCCAAGATATTATGAATCCGTGGGTTTGGGTTGTTGCTCCGATGCCGAGATTTGATGAATTTGTGGGTGAGGTATAAGGAGAAAAGGAAGAACAGGGAGAACGAAGGAAGGAAGGAGAAAATGAAGAAAAGGAAATCGAGTGTCTAAAACTCGAGTTCTACGTGGTTCCATGTGGAAAATTGTCCATGTAAGTGTATGAAAAAATCTTGAACTCGAGGATTAAAAGCTCGAGTTCTACATTGATCTCAAGTTTTAAACACTCGAGATGCTAGTTTCCCAGATAGTTTTGAAATGTGACAACTAACGAAATTCTTTGATATTTAAGGTTAATTGGAAAAAATATTCTTAAAGGACCTTAGACCTTAATAAAGAGTTTATCAATATATAAAAATCACCTCTTTTTTTTCTTTCTTTTTTCACGTGAATCGAGTTGTTTCAATTTTTATTTTTTATTTTTAATAGGATGTCATTTCAAGTTAATTGGGGATGAAGTAATTCATCATTGAATTTGAAAATTAAAATGGTTAAAAATAGCCTTCCATTTAGGGATCCGGATCCTCTCTATTTCTCTTTGAAATGGAGAGTGTCCATTTCATGGACAGGATGCATCTAAAATAAATCAATGGTGTAAAAAGTGCCACATCAATTAAAATCTATGGGGAAACTCAACTATTGTTAAACATTAAGTTAACTAAGCAAACCCATCTTATCTGAATATTTCAAAATCTCAATCTCTCTCCTCCATTGCCATGCTTTGCTCTCTCTCAACCTTGCCGTCGCTGCTACCACAATCACCAACGTGCCAAGCCACAGTTGTTTCATCGGCCACGCCTCACACTAGCCCAAAATCGCTGAACCCACCGCCCAGTAAGTTTTCTCTCTCTGATTTCTTATTTATAAGCTTTGTTTGGTTGCTTGGAAAACAAAGGAAAATAAATTAATATACTGCTATTTTTTTATTATTGATTTTGTCATGCTGAGTTTGGTTTCTATTCTGTGTGGGTTGAGCTTTGGGATAAAACAAAATAGTTGGTGGGTGTTTCAGCTTTATGGGGTTTATGGGTTGTTTTGATCTGAATTTGTTCCAAAAGGTATGAGATTTTTGGGTTGTTTTGATACCACACCCAAGTATCTTGAGACTAAGATGAAAAATCTGAAAAAGGAAAACAATAAGCAAAGCTAATACTGGAAGGGCATGAGAAGAAATAGAATTAATCATTGGAAAATGGAAAAATCTTTATAATTTGCAAAAGTTGAAAAAAAAAGACATGTAAATGATAGCATATAAGAAAAGCATGAGTTATTTTTTTTGTAAGCTAGGGTAAACTCTCTTCCCTTTGTTGTGCCTCATCTTCTAATTTATTAAATTATCTTAAATTTTTGGTTAGTTGTTTGCAAACTTTCAATCTGATTTTTTTACTATTCTTTTGGGGAGGACTTAGGGGAAAATTTTTGACAATTTTTATTTGGTAAGCATGCATGAGTGCACTAATTCACCTTATAAAAAGCTTACAGCCTTGTCTGTTATTGTAAGGTCAATCACATTGGCTTGAGGATGCGTAGACTAAATGTATGATACTGTGAATGTTCATTTTTGGCTTTTAATCAGTTGTTAATTATTTTTATTCTTCTTTCCCCTCTCCCCAATCCCATGAAAAACATAATATTGGTTGCGGGTATTCATCAAAATACAAGCTTAGGGTACGTTTGGTACACCGAATGTAGATTACATTAGGAATACTAATATTTATTACTGGGAATAGAAGACATTGTAATGGAATAACTATTACTATTCATAAGTTTGGTTGTTACACATGGAAAGCTTGTAAAAGATGATGTATAAGGAAACTTTGTATTTTTGGAAATATATTAATTTTAAAACCTATTATATGCACTAAGGAATAGCAATTACATTCATTTTAAAGAGGAATAACTATTCTTCAATTTAAAGAATAGTTATTCCAATATAATAACTAATCCATGTAATAAAAATGTAACCAAATGACCGAATTGCTATTACACATGAATAACTATTTCATTACAAGAGCTATTACAGCATACCAAACGTACCCTTAGTGTTTTACTTAAATCGTAATAGTTAAACCTGTTGGAAAATAGAGAAGTTTACAATATGAATGATTGGCATTTGTTGGATATTGCTTGTAGGTTTCATCAATCCCTACTTGGTATACTTTCCTACATTATTTTGAATCATTAGTAACTTGAGGGGAAAGACCCTCAAAGTGCAACGTACTCTAGGCGACTGCATTTCATATGTTGAGAAACCTAGGATTCTAGAGCTTTGGTACAAAAAACTTAATAATGAAGAGACTTCATACCAGGGCAAGCTGTATAACACAAGACAAGTTAAAGTGATCAAGCTAAGACTGAAAATTGCAGACTGTGGAGGGAATGTATGGTCAAGAAGCAAGAGACAAGCCGAGTGTGGAAGTGGCTGACATTGTTATCAAAGTGTTTATTTCAATAGAACTCTTGTTATTATGGCCTTTGTAATCAAAATGTACATTTTAATAAAATTTATTCTTTTTTGGATCAAATTTTGATTGTTAACGGACCATCAATTATTGAACTTGAAGCAATTTACTTTATTGTTGATGATGCCTTATGAATTCATAGTGATGTGAACGTTACATATTCCTTTGGTTTATGGTTTCTTTAAAACAACACAAAAATAGGAAAATATGTTATACACAAGTACGCACCAATTGCAATGATTTAAGAGCTTTGAATATTAGTGTAAAATGGTGATTTAATAGCTTTGAATGTTAATGTAAAAGTGCATCAGCATTGTTATACACAAGTAAGTACTGCTAAAAATATGTACATATGAAAACCAACATATTTGAGTATCTTCAAAAGCCAACTACAAAAACTATCCAAAAACTTGATACAAAATGTGCAAACAATAGTCCAAGACTCCAAGTTGTCCTACAAGCTAGAATATATCAAATGTGAATCTTTACTAAAATTGAATTTTAAAGTTGCTCAGTTCAAGATACATTGTCTTCAACAAGGTATGGAACACTTCAAAACCTTTTCTTGATAACGAGCAAAATTTGGTACATGAAACTTTGCATAACAAAGCTTGCACTTGACTTCATGAATAACACTTATACCCTTCTCTTCAAACCTTTTTATAGTTGGGCTGTTAGGCTGCTTCAAGTCTTCAACTCATTTTCTATAAAAATAAAAATCATATGCAATGTACATCAGAAAAAGAAAAAAACAATAAAATTTCTTAATAATCTATACCATCAAATTAAAAAGTTCTACACATATTGCAAATACACCATGACAAACTGAAAGCGGTCCACATACTCAGCCATGAAAATGGTCCAAAATGAGAACAAAAGCACTATCTCCTTTTAAATATACCTTCTAGCGAAAAGGAAACTAGGTAAGAAGCGAAACAAAATTCCAAACACTTCTGTTTCAAAAGAACATGAATTCAAAGCGAGAATAGAATAACGTTCATCCACTCATTAGACTCCAAAGCAAGACAAGAAACTGCATTCAAAAGCCATTTAATAATAGATATTTTGATGATAAATATTTACGCATTTATATGCAGTAAGCCAAATGTTCAATGCTTTAAAGTTTAAACCCCTTCACACAAGCATTTGACATATCAACCCAAAGGCCATTTAAAATTCAAGCACTAGTTAGCTAGGAGTTATGATACAATGTAAATGTATGATTCAAGCACGCCAAGATGCAAAACCAACAAAAAAAAAAAAAAAAAACATATATTATGCAGATTCATAGGCCTGTTGTCCACTTTAATAAATTCTCTAATTAATCATATCCTTTAGTTAAATTAGTTTCCCGATAAAGAATAAAAAATGGTTTAAGATGTATTTTACTATGTTCCGAATTAACTCGCAAATACAGCTTCTCACCAAGATTCAATTAGCCACTTTCTTTTCATTTGTACGCCACTTCATTTCATTTGTATGCCACTTCATTTCTCCTAGCTCTTTCCTTTCAATTAGACAATTTCTTACAAATTTCAATAAATCCCCAAAGCTCAAAACCAACAAAAAAAAGAAAAAAAAAAGGGAAAAGAGATCAAAATCAGCATGAAGAAATCAGTAAAAAATAGCCGTATAATAATTTATTTTCCTTCTTTTTCCAAGCATCCAAACAGAGCTTATCAATAAGAAATAAGAGACAGAGAGAGAAAACTAACTGGGCAGTGGGTTCGGCAATGTTGGGCTGGTGTGAGACGTGGCCAGCGCAATAATGGTGGCTTGCCACGTTGGTTATTGTGGCAGTGGCACGGCAAAGTTGAGAGAGAGGTAATGGAGAAGAGAGAAATTGAGATTTTGAAATATTCACTTATTTAAATCAGATGGGTTAACTCACAGTTAATTGACGTGGCACATCTTACACCATTGATTTAGTTCAAATACATCCTGTCCATGAAATGGATGGATACTCTCCATTTCAAAGAGAAACGGAGACGATTCAAATCCTCCATTTAGAACCCTCTATTGCTCTCTCGTTTTAATGTGATGATCAGAGGAGTGTCTAACCTGTGTCAGAAACCTGAAACCCATATCAAACCCGATGTCATGCTGGCCAACCCCATCGGAGGACCTCCATTTCGGAAGCCACCGCCGTGAAACCCACTGCATCAGTCCAAACAGCCACAGTTTCTTTTTCTGATTCTACCTATCTCAGCCATGAAACCCACAGACAGTTTCAGTCCCCAAAACCCATCGCCCGCTGTCAAGCTTTTATCTGCCAATTTGGATGCCTCTGATGCTCAGCTCAGGTTAGTGAGGTCCAAGTATAGTGATGTTATATTTATATTTTGACAATGTGTTTTTTCTTTTTTCTTTTTTTTTTCTAACCGTTGGATTATTCGTTTGACACGTGTTGTTCATCCATGTTAAAATGGACCCGAAATTACTTAGCCACCCCTCCGCCTCCAGAAGAAGCGTTGATAAGAAAACGGTGTCTACACTCTACAGTCGTAGTGTGTTGAGTTGAAGTTTGGAGTCAAATTCAAATGGGCAAACTGTAAACAATAGTCCATAACAACACAGCAAGTAGAACCCTAAACAAAAAGCAAGCAAAAAAAAATGAGTGTGTGTCTGCGTCGTCCTCTCCACTCCACTCTCTTATTCTCTTCTTCTTCTTCTACTACTGCTACTAGAACTAGTACTATCTCACCCAAGAGATTAGGCCGTGTTTGGTCTCAACGTTCTCTCTCTCATGTCAGTGCCAGTGCCACTGCCACTGCAAGTACCACCACCCTTCGCCTTTTCAAGCTCCCCACTCCACCAGGTTTTTTTTTTTTTTTTTTTTCTTTTCAAGCTCCAAACTCTATTTCATTAGCCGCTGCTTATCTTCTTATATGTTATGTTGCTTTTTATATGTATGGAACTGTATGTATATATAGTTGTATATAGTTGTAAGAGTGGTGAGAATTCTGGGTCTAATTACTTTTGTCTAAATTCAAAATTGTTTATTTAGTAAAGTATAATTTTTAACAGGGCATACCAAAAGCCAGAGTTGGATGATGGGCTCCAAGATCATGTTCAAGACCAATTCTTTTGCAATCCCATTTGCTCATTCTTCACATAGACACTTCTTCTCTGCCTCTTCTTCCAAACCCGTCTCTAAAATTCATTCTTTACCCCTCCAGACTAATGGCTTCTCTTCCATCTCTCATGCCAATGTTCCCAGACCAGGTATTTCCCCCTTAAAACACTTTTTGTGTATGTCATTATTGATTATATATGTGTTGGAGGGCTTGTTGATACTATTATTCTTTGCAAAGATTGTTGGATAATTCATAAAAAAAAAATATGTTTGTGAGAGCTCATATATGCATTATCTTTGTATTGGAAGGCTTGTAGATGATGGTTTAGTTTGCTAAGTTTAGTAGAGAATCAATATTAATTTGTGTACTTGTGAGGGGGAATGAATAGGTACATGAAGGCTTGTAGTGACATATTTGTTTGACTGATGGTTTTTATTTTTTTAATAAGATATTTTGGAGAGCGCAGCAGAATATAGGCTTGAAACAACACAGTTGAAAATCCTGAAGCGGAAATTGGAGGAGCTTGGAATGGACACCGAAATATGCGTACCGGGACAATACAACCACTTGCTTTGTCCAATGATATTTCCTTTTAATTTTAGCTATGTTACTATATCATTGTATGTTTTAGGGGTCGTTTGCTAAGACTAATGCAGATAGAATTTGAATGATAGTAAGTAGAATGAATTTTGACATCAATGAATTTTGCACTAGGGTGTCCCTTTTTTGATATCAATAAATCTTATTCTACTGATAAAAAAAAAGGATGAATTTTGACATCATGAAGTATAGTGCATTACATTTTTATGAGAAAATGGGTTTGGTATTGTAATACCCGGGAAAAAAAAATAATAATAATAAAAGGAGGGGTATTTAAGTAAATTTGTTTATGGGGTCAACTTTTATAATTAATATTACTAAGGGGTTTTTTTAGAAAATAAGGTTGAAACCCTAGTTATACATAGTTTAATTTTTAAGTCAGCATATAATGGTAGAGATATTTGAGAGAGGAGACTACTCAAAGGACTGAAGTAGAGAAGGATTGAAGTAAAGAAGGATTAAATACACAATTGAGGTAAGAGCCTATTAATCGCTTTCTTGTCAAATCTAAGCTTTACTTGGATTTAGAGTATATTTTATGTTGGTATTTTTGGCCAGTAGTGGAATTATCTAAAAATTTCTATGGGGTTTACGACATAAGTGTAAATAGAGAAGGGTTGGAATTGGGCGATAAAATCCTTTTTTTTTCATTGCACGTCTTTCTCTGTAATATCGTTAATTCTGGTGCTTTGTTGGGCATGGAGTTGCTTTGGGCGCATATTACTCTTTTGTGAATATTTATTATAAGAAACAGTGGACTACTGGTTAGACCACCATTAGTCCAATAGCCTATTAGACTTTAGAGTCTATGGAGATAAGAGACACAGGCTTTTTGTTAGAAATTGTTCTCAACTTTACAGATTATTCAGTCCTTATGAATGCTTTTAACTTTTTAGGCTAAATAATCGTGTGAGGAGAGTCTCATATTACACGGTGCTTGAGATTTTGCGTGAAACAAATTTTAAACGGAGTTAATACAAATGATAGAATGTGGAATATAGCCATAGAGAAACTGTAGGAGAGTTAATAGTTAGAAATTATTGGGTACTTTAGAAGTTTCTCATCTGGTCAAGTAACTTGCAGGTTATTCTTATTATTTGATTATTGAGTAAATTGTGCTTATAAAATGTTAGGTGAGATCTAAGGATTTTAGAGAAAGTGTTAGGGAGAAGTTCTTTGTAGTGAGCTAACTGAGGTAAGTAACCTTATCCTAATTGGTTTTATCTTTGCGTATTTTAACTACTGTAAATTGTTTACAGTTGTTACAATTTATTTCTATTGTATTATTGATTTCAAGTAAAGAATTATTACAAATATATCTGATTACTTAATATATGATGTATTTTATTTAAATTTTTTTTTAGCTATACTGATTCAAAGTAAAGAATAAAGAATTTCCACTAATAAATATGAGCATTGAATATAAGATTTATTTTATTTAATTGTTTCTTTAGCTATATTGATTTAAAGTAAAGAATATAGAAATATCACAAATATATTTGAATATTGAATATATGATTACATATATATATATATATAGATATATATATATATATATATATATATATATATATATATATATATATGTATGTATTTGAATAAGATATATTTTTGTTAGAAACTATGATTTCATATATATGATTATGGACAATTTGATTATGAATTGATTCTGATACCCAAACTAATGTGGGTTATTCATTGGTACTCTGATACCCAGCCAATGAGAGTTATTCATTGGTACTATGATGCCTAGTCACGGAGATATAGCGTGACCATAGTCATAAGATCGTTAAGAATATGAATTACGTTTGAATATTTAACTATTTTGAGTCATTAAAACTGCTTATGTATTTTTGGAACCTATTGTAAGTTATAGCTTTTGATATATGGAAAACTAACTACTTTCTAAACCATCTATGATATAATTGTAAGATTAAAGTATGTGATCTATTTGCAAAATATTATTTTAAGATTATGAAACTTCTTTAGCTATTTTTTTTTGAAAACCCATAGCATATTATAACTTTTGAAGATTCATATTACATCTTATTACTTTACAGATCTATTGTTGGATAGAACTTATTTGGATTTTGGTTACTTATTGAGTTGTCAACTCAGCCCCTCTTTCTCCTTTCAAATTTTGATCAGGAAGAGTAGCATATGTTTGGGCTTCCACTGGGATGTGCGCATGAGTGAAGTTTAGGAAATCAATGGAATAAGATTTGAACTTTTATGTTTAAGATTACCATTTGTGTAGTCCTTTAGATTTAAAGGATTTAGTTTATTTTTATTTGATGTTGGAAGATTATTATTTGGAGATCTTTTGAGAATTGCTTTATTGAGGATATTTTTAAATTTATTGATAAATTTTCTTGAGGATAATTCTTTAATTGTTAAGAGGGCCTTACACACTTGTAGCCTGTAAACTTTATAAGTGTGTGGCTGTTGTCACGTGCCTAGCTCTTACTTGGGTTCGGGGCGTGACATGTATTATAACAAAACTTTTATCAAAAAGTAATTATGTTGAATGAAATTGAATTTGGGAACTTGTCATTGAACGGTGTCTAGTGTGGGTGTTAATGTGGGGTGGTTTGAGAAGGGGGAAGAAGTTTGAGAAAGAAAAAAGAAAGGAGGAAGAGGGGAAAAAAAAGTCAGAAAAAAACCATTTGTTATGCTAGCCCTACTACATTTAGGCAGCGTTTGGTAAATCTATAAGGGGAATGCATTCTCTTAAAAAATTGTGTTCATGCTGAAACTTCTATTGAAAACTAATTAGTCTGAATGTAAGTTCGTTTGATTATGAATTCTTACCAAATGCTTTTTTTTTTTTTTTTTTTTTTCAAAAATAAGGTGCTAGGTTCACTATATATATATATATATATATTTTTTTTTTTTTTTTTTAAAAATATTTAATTTTACATGCATAGCTCTATTCCATATACATATAAAAAGTCAAGTATAAAAAGCAATATAGTTAAAATGTCGTACCCACTGCACAAAATTCTCACTTTTGCAGGAGTGTGGGAGAGGTCATGGTAGACAATTTTTATCTCCAATTTTAATTTTTGGAATAAAAAGCAATATAATTGCACAAAAAAATTTCTAATTGTTCAATTTCTACAATTTTCAATAGCAAACTATTACCTGTGTAACACTTTGCACCCCATCCCTTAGGAAATTGTTTAGGGAAGTAAGTTTATATTCTCATAGTTTAGGGAGGAAAGTGTAAAAACGGGTATAGTTTAGGGGGGTAAGTCTAAAATGGGGTATAGTTTAGAGGGGTAAGTTTGTATTCTCATAATTTGGGGGGGTAAGTTTGCATTCTCATAGTTTAGGGGGGTAAGTGTAAAGGAATGTATAGTTTAGAGGTGGTAAAGTGTCATTCCCCCTATTAGTTTTAACTGTTTTAAGCTTCAATTTTTTAGGTACAACTTTTTCAAATCTTACTTATTAATATGGCCCCTATACTCAAGCCCCATACGGACCTCATTTCTAATAATAAGCAGTTTAAGTCTTACAATTCCCAAGGGATAGCACAATTGGTTGGGGACTATTACTCATGAAGCAAAGGTCACTGGTTTGAATATCCCCTTCCCTCCCCTTGGGCCATAACTTGTTATATAAAAAAAAAAAAATTAATCTGAATTAAAAGGACACTTTTTTTTTTTTTTTTGATAAATAACGTAAGAAAATAAGTATCAAATGTGAATCAAAGAAATTGGAGGAAAATAAGTACCAACTTCTTATCACTAGACAAGTAATATATGCACTTGAGTCAATTTGGGGCTACATCTCCCACAAACTGAAACAGATAGTCTAGTGTAAGATGGAAGTAATAAAATATGTTGAATTTGAGTCTCTCCATAACATTTCCAATAGAACCTTATTTTCCATGAGAGATGCTACGTCTACAACATTTTTACAACAAATCACAGGTAGTTAGTTGTTATTGGTTCAAATTTGAAACTAACACTAAGATTACTTTTTTACCCTAACAATAACAACCAGTAACAACCTGCCACTTAGAATTTGTTGTAAAAATATTGTAGACATATCATTTCTCTATTTTCCATAGGGACTTTTACATTGGCAGCTTGGTTAAATTGGTGAGTTTTTACATTGGTTCCGCACCCCCCACCCCCCCCCAAAAAGAAAAAGAAAAAGAGAAAAGAAAAATCTTATGTGGCTATATGAGACTTGGCTATGGTAGATAAGGTGGGGAGGATTGTATCTAGGACTAGTCATGTTGACCAAGTGTTATGATCTGCTTTGAGGGCCAATAGACATAGAGTATTCCTTGGAATGAGATTTGGTGGTCTTGGGGTCTTCTAAAGTAGTTTTTCATGCTTGGAGTGCTATGCTTTATAAGATTTTGTCCAATAATGTTTTAAAGAGAATATTTTCTTTCTTTGGTGTTATTTCTATAAACATGATGAGAAACCATGAATCAACTGTTCCTACTTTGTCAAAATAGCTTGGGATCATTAGTGCATTGTATATTCTCCTTAATGAGTTGCCTATCCTGAAATCAGTTTATGAGGTAATATATTGCGTGTGAGATTTGGAAGCAGATAGATCGATTTTTCTTGGGGAGGTAGTTTCATTAATTGGAAACAATGTTAAATAAGTAATTTGGTGTCAATTTGGATGTGGCCTTTTACTGAAATCTTGGAAAAAATTGGCAAATGCCCATTTTGCGCAAACTAATTAGGGAAATGCCTCTCTTTTGTAACTCGATAATACGAAAGTCGAGATTCATTGAAGAACTCGATTATATTATAGTCGAGTTAGCTTCAGCTTTGTGCCACGCTGGCAAAGCAGACGTGGCCTTTTCCAATTAAAAAATGGTCATTCATAAACGCATAACTCGGTAAGTAGAAAATCGAGTTTGATTTACATTTTCAAACCCCACGTCTCACAACGCTTGTTCACTCTTTGCCTGTTCACTCTCCCTTGCTCTCTGCCATCACTCTCCCTCTACACTCCCCCTCGCTCTCTGCGCTTCCTTACTCTCCCCCACCCTCCATCAGTCTCTCTCACCCTTTTCGATTAGTCGCCGTTGCCGGTACCCTGGTGCTCTGCCGTACCCTTTTCGAACCCTCAACGTACCCGTCGCTGTTGATTACAGGTACGTTGCTCTGCTGTTGATTACTGTTTTGTGTTGCATTTGTTTTGTGGGAAATGGATGATTATCAGAGGGGGATCTCGCATTACCAAAATCTTCAATTTTTTTCATTTGTTTTATGGGTATGACATAGGTTCAGATTTTGCGTAGGGAAGAAAAGATGATAATAAGTGCTAGTTAAATTTTTTACTATTTGAAAATGGGTTGTTTGAAAAAGTTCTGTTTCATATTGCCAAAACAAATGGCTACTGTGGAAGGAGCAAAATAGCTGTATTTTTGAAGATACAAACTAATTAAAGACTCGGTTGGAATCATTGTTGATTAGAACTTTGGTTGATTGGTCTCGTGCCTGAGGTGCTTGCAAATAGCAACCCCCTTCTAGATTTCACATAATCACTTAGCTTTGTGCATAATTCTTTTAGGTTATGGTGTGCTTATCATCATGAACATGATGTAACCTGTTCTATTAATAAATTACCATTATTTATCATAAGACAAATGAACATGAAGTAACCTATTCTATTAATAAAATTTATTTGTTAATATATGAAAGTATAGTTTATATAAAGATTTTCCATTTCTGCGATAGGTGTGGACATTGAACTTCATGTTGATATTGTTTCCTGATTTCATTTATTGTAGAATTTCTATTTGCTGCAAACAGTATGAGTGTATGCACTGACATTGAAAATAGAGAATATATTGTTGCTTTCATTAGAGTTCAAGCCATGACATGAATTTCATGATTTCCATTTTGTGAAGTTTCTTATATTAATCTATGCACTGACATTGAAAATAGAGACTAAATGCACATCAAAGTTTGTAACTTTTTTTTTATGATTATTAATCTTCAATTGTTTATATTAATCTTCAATGTTTTTCATTTGTTTTATGATTATCAGAGGGGGATTAATCTATCTTTGTCTTTTATTCTCTCTAAGAATGTGTGAGTTATAATATGTTGACTGTTACTTCAATCTATCTTTGTTTTTTCATTTCTTTTATGTTGACTGTGAATCATATACTTTTTTATCTTTTTGTTAAATGCTGGTTCTCAAATCTTCCATCATTCATTTGAATCTTGAACCAAATGAGAAAATCTCTTTTAAAATAGTAAGACAATTTGGTGATAAGATGTCTTAATGACTTTACTTTTGTTTGGTACCCTTTTGTTTGGTACCTTTTTGTTAGTTACTGTTAATGTTAATTGAATTGCTTTTGTATTAATTCATCAGTGTGCTCTCCCACAAATTAAGACTAATCTTTCAAGTATGCTCTCTTTATTGCTAAAACCAAACAATTGTCACGCTTCCGTTAGTGTTTTGGAATCTTGTACCATCTTGTTTTATGTTCCTTTTATGGAGAGAGAGAGAGAGAGAGAGAGAGAGAGAGAGAGAGAGAGAGAGAGAGAGAGAGAGGAATAGAAGGATATTTTGAATGCCAAGAGTTGTCCATGTAGAGTCTTAAATTTCAATTAATAGGGTTGTTGTATTATTGGATGTTATTGAATGCGCCTAGACCTCCAAAGCTTTCTGTTCTCATAGTATTTGTAATTTGTAGTTTGTACTAGAAACTTAGGGTATACATCCTGTATACTTCATTGGATTTTGTTGTACTTGGTTTTTATTTGATGAAATTTAAGCGTTATGGTCTAATGTAGAATCCTGACTATTGCTTATAGCTAATACTGGACCTGGGTATAGTTTGGAGTCTGATAGAGTCATACTCATATAAATGGATCTAAAACTAACTCCTAAAATTTGAAAACCACTCACCAAGCAGGAAATTGAGTAGAATTAACTCCTAAAATGTTGAAAATAGACCTAACAAGCAGGGAAGTGGGCTGACTGAGTCATGGTATGCTTACATATCTAGTGAGTAGAAATGTAGAATAATTAGTATAGGTTTCTAGATATTAAGTTGAGAACTTGAGACCAAATGACCTGTAGTTGTAGGGATCTTAGTGGTCCATGGTAAACGGGCAATTGCATAGGACATAAATCGGGGAGCTGTCAAGGATGACCTTATAAAGAGTGTTACTTTGTTGAAAAGACCAAGTTTGATTGAACAGTTCTGAGAACAGAATACCTAAACATTGAGTTGTTGCAATTTATATTTACTATGTCACTGCATTGGTCATAAGCCATAGAGTTGAATTTAAATGTCCTTGGGGGAAGATCACATATTGTGTGTTGCATGGTTAAATTTAATTGGAAACCTAATATGCAGCTCCTAATAATTGTAATTGATATTTTCCCTGTTAAAATCACTCTCAAAGACATCATAAACTAAAAAGAACTATCACATTTAAATATTGCTCAGATGTTGAACATCTAGGTATCAATCAAGTTTCTAGCACATTAATTAGTCATTTGTTTGTTTTTTTACTTCAATTACAGATAATAGAAAAAGAAAAAAGTGTTTTTATGTAAAATTATGGTAAGTTCTTATTTTATTTATTTAAGCTTTAATTTGATTGCTTTTGGGTTGCATGTTAAGTGAGGGCAAGAAGTGATGTTGACAATCTTGTTGGGATCATAATACGTCTTACTGTATCCATGCTTTTATTTTATATTAATTGTGGTTTACTTGTCAGATAATGGCTAACAATCTATTTGCTGCCATGTCAGATATGCAGGCACTAGATAGAGTGCAGCCTGGACCCGGCGATCAGACCTAGTTGACCCGATAGTCGGATCATCGGTCAACTCTGCTTTGGAGGCGTGCCGCCGATAAGGTATGTAGTTGTATGATTAATACATGTCCATTTTATAATTACCTCATGTGCACTACCTAACACAATGCTCGTCCGTGTGTAGGAGGTGCCTGGCATCATAAAGGTTCGACGCCGTAAATGTGTATTGTCGCAGGGTGGGCTAGACCCATGTATCATGCAATACATAGATGTAGTAGGTTTGACCGGGTTATTCAAGGTTCCTGATATGAAGGTCGACCATGCCTTGATCACGACCTTGGTCGAGCGGTGGCGTCCGGAGATGCACATGTTCCACTTACCCCATGGAGAAATGGGTATCACCTTGCAAGATATAGAGGTGATGTTGGGGATTTCGGGGGATGGGTTGCCTGTCATTAAGAGGACAGACCAGCAATGGAACGTGGTGTGCCGAGACTTGTTGGGCCATGAACCTCCGCCTGTGATACCGAACTCGAACAAGTCTACCCTTGCTGGGGCAAGGATAAAATATAAGTGGCTTGATGCACAGTTTGCCGCTCCCCCAACTGCGGACACCGGTGACGAAGTCGTGCAACAACATGCCCACTACCGCCTACTTGTACAGATGGGGGCCCTATTGTTCATGGACAAGTCAGCAAACCGGGTCTCACTATTAACCCTGCAGTTCTTCAACCCAATCAGCTATGCGAGATGGTACAGTTGGGGTAGTGTAGCATTGGCCTGGCTCTACAGGCAACTTTGTAGTGCATCGAAGAAGGATGCGATATAGATTGGAGGAGCACTCTTGTTGGTGCAGCTATAGGCCTATTCAAGGTTCCCATGAATATGCCCTATTACGAGGCTGCCTCTACCGCCAGTGCACTTAGGGCCCCTTGCCATTAGGTACATTCATTGAGTTCTCGTTATTCAAGCTAAGTGTCTTTTTGGAATAATTATTTATTTGTAATAATATATTAGATTTTATTTGTCTCTTTGATATAATTAAAAATATGTCAAACTAACAAACAAAAGAAACTTATCAATGCTTAGTATATGGATGTGAAATATAAAGCAAAGTTTGTTAAATGTAAAGTTTAGTAACGAGCATTTGTCGAAACCCCGTGTTTGCTAGGTGGAGTGAGCCAAAGATCACCGCAGAGCATGCCACACACATCCTTGCTGCGTACCGGACGTCGCTGGCTACATTACGGGCAGAGTAGGTATTCAGTTAATTTATGTCCTCAATTTGAGGTTTTTATTTTCGTTTCCCTCAATTGCATGACCACGTTTTTATTTTTATTTTTGTTTGAATTCTTGGATTGTTGTAGGAATGAGTCGATTTAAGAATATTGGTTCCTTTCTAGGTTGGTTATGCTTTTATTGAAGCCTTCTGGTTTATTTAGGATCTATGCTTGGTATTGATGCTTCGTTAGATTAATTTGAATCATGGTGCTGATTGTCATCAAGTTTTGTATTGGTGAATGATGCCTTTAAATTCTACTCCTGCACCCTAAATTACCTATTAACAATAGACCCAAAAAAAAAAAAAAAAAAGGGAAGGAATTGACTATGGTGATTCAAGGCTCTTATCCCCGATTAAGGAGTTGTATTGATGCAGAATACTGTTGTAGTGTTATGTTAAGAAGCTTAATACTTAAGATTAATATTAACTAGTCGCTAACCCGTGCTATGCACGGGAAAGCTATTAAGGGTCCGTTTGGATACAACTGAAAACTGAAAACTGAAAACATTTTAGCAAAATAATTTTTAAATGTGTGAATAGTACTGTGGGACCCATTTTTAATGAAAAAGTTGCTGAAAAGTGAAGTTTGTGGGTCCCGTGAATAGTGCACACGTGCACTGTTCACGAGAGAAAAGTTAACAATCACGGCTTGAAAAAAAAAAGAAAAAGAAAAAAGAAAAACGCAAAACGTGGATGTGGGAAGCGCAAAACGCGCTTCCCAAACGCACACTAAATATGAGTTAGAAGATTATTCTAATCACGCACACAATCTTCTCTTTTTCTTCCCCAATTTTCATACATTGCCAACTCTGTCTCAGCCTTGAACTCAATATAATTTCATTTAGTTTTGTGGTGCATAGGATTAAATGTGTTTTGTTTCCTATGTTGGGGCTCCTTTGTTACTGTTAATGTGTATTTCTAAGTTCTAACAGTTACATTGTTGTATTTCTTATATATCTAACTTTATCCATAACATGTACCACAAACTATATGATACATGAGAAAGAAATATAATTCATTGACCAAACATCCATTCAGCAAAAAAGAAAGACCAAACAAACACCTAATTAACCATGGCAGAAGCTGGTAAGGCATTTACGATAGAATGTGACTTGTGAATCATCTAAGAAAACCTAAGACTTTACTAACGTAGTCCTAGTACAATACAATGGGCATTCATATTTGCTACCAACTACTAATTAATTATTACAGTATGTCAATGAGTATTTCAACACTAACTACAGTAGCAACACTTGATTGATGCAGCCATAATGCTGCACTACCTCATCATTCTTTGCAATTTAGAACAAGCAAATTATGAGTGGAACACACTGTGAAGGTCAGAATTAAAAGCATACATGTATATTAAAAACAATTAGACCTATTAGTGGTAATTTGAACTCTAGTAGAATAACCTACTACTAATTTCAGGAAATTGAATCCTAGAAGACATTTTCTAAACCTACCTGTGTTGATTGATCATTGTACTTTGGTTTCTTGATGTTTTTGCCTTTTTCGTACATTCCCTATGTACTGGGCGGAGTGTTAATGAAGTTTTTATGTTACTTATTAAAAAAAAAAACAAATAAGTTTATAAAAAAATAAAATAAAATAGGGAGCACAAAAAAAAAAAAAAAAAAAAAAAAAACAAAACAAAAAACAAAAGCAATTTTGAAACTAGAAGGAAAAGTTTCATGCACCTAGCATACGTTCATGTTGTCTTTCCCACACTGGCTCCTGCGTTTGCACATCCTTGAACTCACTCTAAGTTGAAACCCCTAAGCGTTCCTAACCAAAAATAATATATTTTTTTAGAAAATATTCAGTAAAATTGTTAATAAAATTGGAGTACAACCACAAATCCAAAAGAAGGTTCAAGTTTTGTACTCTTCTTGGCAGTAAAATACATAATTACATGGTTAGATTCAGTATAAGAGATGTTCTCACAGCAAATTTCATACCAAAAGCTCATTCTTGCATCATGTTTCAACTCATTCAAAGTTCAGTGCTAACTTAAACCAATTACAACAAAACTTAAATCTCACCATAAAACCATAACAGAACCAACCAAAAAAAAACTAAAAACCCTAGTCTCTGATGGTATCGCTTAGCTTTGAATGTTATGCATATGAACATGGGGCTGAAATTGGAATGTGGATCTCGGTCAACCTAGATCTTTTACTGTACATTGTGCAGTTTAATGTCTGAACTGTACATTGTTTTTTGTACAATGGCATCAACATAACCAACACCGCGATGCACATGGGGCTGAATGCTAGTCATTGTTTCAATTGCTTGTTGACTTCATTTTGTTAATATTTTGAACACAATGTTGCTGTTATTTTACTTTCTGCCCAATAATCCTAGAAGATTTTGTGTATGAATAGAAGCAAGAAATTCCATGCTTTCCAGATTACATATCACAAACATAATCTTAAATTAATATGATGTCTCACTATCACAAACATAATCCACTTATGCAGATTATATGGGAGTCGTACACGCATACGTTGGGCTCCCTGCCTGTGTATTGCACCGTCGGGCAGCATATTTGGAGGGTCGAGGTGCCATTGATCTACTTTTGGATAGTGGAGGGGCATCATCCGAGCGGGTCTTCCGTCAATTTGGGATAAAGCAACCAGTTCCACTTGTCGTGGATACGTCAACTGACCTTCACAAAATATCCCTCCAAGGTAAATGGGAGAAGGACTAGGAGGCAGAACATGCTGTCCATATTCAGCAATGGGCCAACCGAGGGCATGAAGTCTGTGCTGCCCCTCTCTTTGATGGTGATGATACGTACCTCGTTCAGTACATGAAGTGGTACAATCGCAGCACAAGGCGGTACATAACACCAGAGTCTGCGTACTAGGAACTCATGGTGAGGCAACAATTCCTTCCCCTTTGTTGAAACCATTGTTCGATAAAATATCTTCAGCAGGTTTATCATGCATGCAAAACTCCACAATAATTATTGTCATTACATCTCTATGAGTTTATCTTTTGTTATATTTTAAAGTCAAAAAATATTGTGATTTAAGTTCTTCATAAATAAGTGAATTTGTCTTGATCAAATTTGTTTGCGTAAGGAATGGTTAATTGGCAATGACAAGAAAGACCACACCTTTGTCCATATAATTACATTCAAATTTTAAAAAGGATGGGTCGGGTTTTATTCTTTTATTTTTATTTTTTGTTTTTTATTTTTTGTTTTTGGTTGGCTTGTAATTTCAAATGGACGGTGCAACTCTTTTTAGTAGTGATAATTAGACATTTCATGATAGTTTGCAGTCACACTAGATAGCCTTACCTTCAAGACTGAAAGCTAATTACATATTTTATGATAGATATTACCTGTATAGTGCATAACTGTTTTATGGTTGTTCTCAATTTAAGGACTAAAATTTCTCAAGAAACACTGTAAAGTCCCAGTGAACTTGGAGGTTTTTGTTTTGGTATTTTCATAATTTTCTGGTGTTGTAGAATCTGTCGAAAATAAATATAGTTTTGAATGTTTTTTTTGATGTTGTTTTGGTATAAAAGCATAAGAAACTTTTCACTACTAGGCCTAATTGTTTTATTATGCACATTTGAGTGAAAGTTGTCATTTATACTCTTTTATTTGTTAAATAATGAAAATCTTATTTTTCCCTCACCTTTGCTTTGGAACCAAACTCAAAGGTGCTACTTTTATGTTCTAAATTTAAGATCATATGCTCCTGTTAATATGGTTTACAAAGCGTTACCTTAGGTGGATAGGTAGGTTGTTCTGTATCTTGATATACCTGGTCCATGGACCTAGTACAATAGTTCAATTGTTTTTAGTTGGCCTTGGATTAAACCTACTGCAATAGTATGTTTTCCATGAACTTGTTAATTGCAAAAGGAGTAACTGAAAAATATTTTTTTAAGACTTGATAATTTGTGCAAATGCTTTGGAAAACATCAGAGAAAGCTGGTTGATTGACCACTCTAGTGCACTATTACCTTATATATTTGTCCCTGACTTGCCAAGCATGGCCCAATATTTTTAATCAATTGCCACATGTGTAAGTTTCTTCATAGGGTACTCTTCATTTGCAGCATTGCCTCATTCCTTAAATTAACGACATAGTCTCGAAAATTACCATTTATGACGCCCTTGTTTTGCAAGTTCGGACGATGCTTAGGTCTCTATAGAGGTGCGACGAAGGTTCTGACGTGCACAATGACCTTAAGTTGACATTAGAGTATGTTGATGAGCTGGGCCGACTTAAATTGGAAGATGCGCTCGTAGAAGAAGCCGACATTGGTACACAAGCCCCGGGTTGCAGCGGGCGAAGTGGTGGGTCTCGAGGGGGTAGACGTCGTGGAGGTGGTCAAGCTCGTCGCGGCCGTACAACCGAGCGGATCCCATCTACGAGGAAGGGGATGACTTGGGTGCAGAGGAGTCATGGCTTGTCACTGATTGGGAATTGTCTGACGACGGCGGCAGGGCACTGCGATGCACGTCTGATGCTGGTACTGGGCCATCCCACATCGCCGATCATGAGGACACTGTTCTAGCCCAGACTACATCCCGTGGTGCTAGCATGGACTATGAGGACCCTCCCCGTATGTCGCCCCCAGTTTTCAATGGATCTGCCCAGGATGGTGGATGCATATTTGTCCCCACACTAGGCATACCCACCCTACCTCTAGTGCATGTGGAGCCCACCATGGCAACTTCATCTCCAACCCCCCACGAAGAGGCTGTACAGATTGAGCAGATATCGGTTGAGGACATTGAGCCGGTGGAGGGTTTGCGGAGATCATGACGCCCTCCTACGCATGCTCTCGATTGCAGGACCGGTGATGGTATATACTTCATCTACACTTCCCATCTTCTTGAGCTACTTATACTGTGCATTTGATTGAATATGTTAATTTAATTATGCTGTTGTGTTTGATGAAACAGGTAAGATTAGAACTGTGAGGGCATATGGGCGGAAACGAAAAGATCATTAAATGCCTTAGTGTGTGCTTATACTTCCTGTCGATAGGTGACTGGATATTTCCGTTTCACTTTTCTTTTAAAGTTGTATCTTTTTTTTAGCGCTCATATATGGTGGAAAAAAAATGGTATTACCCGTAAAAAATATTTTCAATTTTTTCACAATTTATTAGAGTGAGCAGTTATAATTGGTACAATAACACTTTCTTTTGATTCCATACTAATACTATTTTTTTTGTACCCACTAAAATACAAGAGAGAGAAAGCATATTCATTACTTCATGGGATTTGGGAGAATGTATGTTTATCATAATGCCATTATTGATCCTCTCTCTCTCTTTCTCAAACAAATTAAGAGAGGATGTTTGATATTTAATATGGTCAAAATTGTCTCTCTAGGACCTTGGAAAGAACGCTATGTTCGTCATTATATTCATGTACTCTCACACTCTCTCACGATCTGGGAAGAATATATGAACGTTGAAGTTTGCCATTGCTTAATAAAAGCTAACAAACACACACACACAAAACTCACATTCTCTCATTCACTGTCTAGACAGGAAGGTGATTACAGAAAAATGTAAGGTGGTGGGCTATATAGGCTTTAGCACATTGCCTAAACCCATGTAGGTTTGTTGATATTTGAAGCCTTTGTAGGGAACTTTTTGTCTGGCAGATATACCAAAAAAGAAGAAGAAGAAATTGTGGTGGTATCCCCCAAAAGCTGGTGATCAAAGCTGAATGTGTTCACATAAAGAATGAATGGGTTTGTTTGAGAGCTTGTGAATTTCTATGCAAGGAATGGCTAAAAACGAGTTGGCTTGTCATGCTAAAGATGCTCCCTTCCTTTGTGTTAATAATGCCACCTTCTGTAGGTGACTTAGCCTTCCAACCCATCCCCTATGTTTTTAGGTTTTCATGAGGGTTGCCTCTATCATATATGGTTTCAAAGGTAAAATAATAGTGCTCATGAAAGTCACAATCCATATGCATCTCTTATAGTTGAATGGATTTGACAGTAGTGTTGTTTATATAATTAACTTCATGACAATAATGGCTATGGTAATTGGTTTATGAGGTTTAAGGCCTAAGAAGGTCCACTTAAAGTAAAATAAAGTATGATAGCACCATTGCTTATCCATGTCATTTGAATTAAAACTAAGTTCGTATGATATGAGCATGTTATTAGATAACATCTTGTATTGGGTGGATAAAAGAAGGTCATAATGGTTTCTACTTTCTAACGCTTTCTTTTCTTAGTTATAAGTGATAAAATCAGGAAATATATTTAGTCGTATTGTTACTAATTTATGGCTTTTCTTTGCAGGTTCTTCATATATCAGATGTTGAAGTTAGAGAGACCAAAATGATGGGAAATTATCCTACTATTAACTTTGCAGTATGCATTATGTTTTTATTTGAACTCGATAGCTAGCATGTTTGACACATTTCTTGTGGAAACAAACTCTGATACTCATTATCTTCTTCTTGATGTAAGACAAAATTAAGGAATTTGCATACGTGTGCTTGTGGTAGGTTCAGGGTTAGGAGAATTTGTAGGTTTTGATTTATAATTGTTGAGGAGAAGGTTGTGGGGTTATGTTAGGAATTAAAAGATAGTTTGATGAGTTTCTTGATGGCTATTTGGTAGAAGAAAGTTAGGGTTTTGATAGGTAATAGGAAGGACTTAATTTGGGGTTTGTAAGAAAGAAGACAAAAGAGACAATATGGATATGTTTAGGGGCTGTATAAACAGTACCCTTGAACAACTTATTAAAAAAAATAATGTACTTATAAAAAAAAATAATGTACCCATGAACAGTACCACAATAGAAAAACAAAAGAGAGAAGAGAAAGGGAAGAAGAAAGGGAGAAGAGAACAGAGAAGAACAATAAGGTGAATGTGCCCTATACTTTATCACTCATATATATATATATATATATTTTTTAATTCCAGTTCCTTTCAGTATTTATGCTATATGCATATACTCTTTTTTGTACTAATGGTAGGACTTCTATTTGGGGGTGAACTAAAAACCTAATAAAAGACTTAAATTTATTCTGCTCTGAGAAATAAGCTTCATGGTTAACAAGTAGTTAGTATGTCAGTATGTTGTGACTTATAGGGTCTTTTGTGCATTGCTTCTGCTATGAGAAATAAGCTCCATGGTTGCCATATGCAAGTGGTTAGCATAGATAAGACGTGTATTGCATTCTGAAAATTTCTAGAATATAAGGGCTTGAGAACATGGCAATTTCTCTACCTGGCCTAATTCTCTAAATATATGCTATTGTTTGTGTTAATAATGCCACCTTCTATAGGTGACTTAGCCTTCGAACCCATCCCTTATGTTTTTAGGTTTTCATGAGGGTTGCATCTATCATATATGGTTTCAAAGGTAAAATAATAGTGCTCATGGAAGTCACAATCCATATGCATGTCTTATAGTTGAATGGATTTGACAGTGGTGTTTTTTATATAATTAACTTCATGACAATAATGGCTACGGTAATGGGTTTATGAGGTTTAAGGCATAAGAAGGTCCACTTAAAGTAAAATAAAGCATGATAGCACCATTGCTTATCCATGTCATTTGAATTAAAACTAAGTTCATATGATATGCGCATGTTAAAATTACAATTTCTCTAGAATATAAAATTGCAGCTTTCTAATTTTGTAGTTTTTCTTCATGTTAGTTTTCCCTCCTGTGTTTTCAATGGCTTCTCATTGTGACAGCAATAATTAACACTGTTCCATACCACACTCTTACTTTGAACTGCTATGACCTCACTTTAGTTAGGGGGAAAAGATGTCTCATTAGTGCCCAGTGTGCATTCAGGGTTAATTATGTTGTGTGGCATGTGATGCATTTAACAATGCATTCAAACTTACCTTGTAAGAGTAACGTGGAGGGTGAGGTCATGGGTTCAAGACCCACCAACGGTGTATGTAACTTCAAATTAGAAAAATAATGTGTTCAAACTTTCTCTTGTATTATTCATTATTTGTAATTTGATTGTTGATTGTTGCTCTTCATTGTTGGCTCCTAAAGCAAATAACAATTTTACTTTAACAATTTGTCATCCGCATGTTTTGTGAGTTATTTTACAATTAATCCTATATTATTGTTTACTGTTTCTATTTATCATGGCTGCCCAGACTCTTAAATTGAAGCACGTAATATTTTTCTTTAGAAATCTGTGAATGACATGTTTCATGAGTTATGGTACAATATAGATGAGATGAACTTCATACTGACAGAATAAGTTTTGAACTAGTTTCATCTTGAAACAGTTATGCGTTGTGAGTTACACTATTAGTAGGCTTAGATGCAAAATATTGACTGCAGTAATGGAGTCCCTATCTCTTAGTAATCAAATGATGAAGCATTTAGCTTTTGACTTTTTTAATTCTTCTGAATCCTTGAACCTTCTTCTATTAAAGATTTTACATTATCACTTTTCCCATGTCAAGCTCATATTACTCGTTCCATTCTACAGTGGACTACTATTAGATGTGGAAAGTCCCATAGTAGTTCATTGAATAATAAAATTAGTCAATTATACTTGTGATGATAGATCACTTCCTTTTCCACAATGTACAAATCTCCAAAATGTTCTTCTCCATTTGGAGATTGTGGGACACCTTTGTTTGGTTGTAGTCTTCCTGCCATATGATTTGCACTATATTTATGTGTCACTCATAGAGATTTATTCTTTGCCTACCCATCAATGTTTGATTCCTATTAATTTGTGTTAATGTGACTTCTGCTTCTTCATACCTGTTAATATGACAGTTAATCTTTGATCCTAGATTTTGGAGTGGAGAGTCTTTGCTTGTCTTTTCTTCTTTGATATTGTACATTAATTTATTTCAGTATTTAACTGTCTATACGTTGGTGATTTATATACCACAAAGTGCTAAAATGTCTTAGCTACTTCCTTCCCCCAAACCTCACAGGTGGGTGGACCCACAATATCTCATGCAAATTCATTTGTGCTAATAATTTCAGGTAATTGGGATCAATGGGCAATTTCCAGGACCAATTCTCAATGTTACTACAAATTGGAATGTTGTTGTCAATGTCAAAAATGGCCGTGACGAGCCATTTCTTCTCACATGGTATATATATTTTTTATAGCAAGAATAAGAAAAATAGCAAGTAGTGATTTTATTAGTGTTAATGTTGTCTAGTTTAATGCAGGAATGGCATAGAACATAGGAAGAACTGTTTGCAAGATGGTGTTTTAGGTACAAATTGTCCCATTCCTGTTGGTTGGAATTGGACATATCAGTTTTAGGCCAAAGATCAGATAGGGAGTTTCTTTTACTTCTCGTCCCTTAGCTTCCAGAGAGCTCGGGTGGATATGGGGGAATCATCATAAACAACAGAGAAGTGATTCCAGTACCCTTCGGGATGCCAGATGGAGATTTTACAATCTTCATTAGTGACTGGTACTCTAAGAGTCATAAGGTCAGTGTAAATTTTGTTTTGCTCATTGACTCTGGTGACTGGTGATTACTAGTTACTTTTTTAGGTTTCCTAGCTGTTGACCAATGCTTATTGGGAAACAGGAACTAAGGCAGGATGTTGAAAAAGGAATCAACCTAATGGTATCCTTATTAATGGATTGGGTCCCTATCGCGTTGATGGGGCAGTTGTTCCAGATGGTACTACTTACCTGAAAATAAATGTTGAACCAGGTGAATTTCTGCAATGTATATGTTATACTTAGTTTGCTACCCCTTCTCTTTAAACTCCATTAACTTGCTCAAATGAACTAATATTTATAACAAATATGCCTATGACTTTTCCATTGAAAATGTGTTTTGAAAGTTGTAACTAAAAAGTAATTTTTTATAAAACACAAACAATTTGTTAAGCTACATTGAAGACCCTAATTTCAGTGGTCCGCAATTTCTACATCCCCCACCACCTTCCTAATCTTAGCCACCACATCTCCTACTTGTCTGACCTTCATAAAACCCAAACCACCTAACCTAAATCACCTCCCAAGTGAAATATTCGATACTTCGAATTTGTGCATTGGTATTAGCGTATAAAATACAATTTCTGTAAATCTTGAATTATTAAACCCATGAAAATTATGAATCCTCTCCTTCTAGTTAATTTTAAGCTAGTATTAAAGTTTATTTATTTATTTATTTATTTTTATAATAAGGAGCTAATACCAATAACTTTAGCTAAGGTTAATTGAGTAAAGGGGTTTCATAGGCCCTTCTAGCCATCTTGAGAAGTTTTTCAATAACTGCAGCTAAAAAAGCCAGTGCCAAATGATAGCAGTTTGTGTCTATTGCTCTACTGAATATGTCTTGAAATCTTTAGGAAAAGCACAACGTAAGAGCCTTGAAACACACACTGAAAAGCCACAAGAGCATTGCCTAGAATATAAGGGCTTGAGAACATGAAAATTTCTCTAGAATATAAAATTGTAGCTTTCTAAATTTGTAGTTTTTCTTCATGTTAGTTTTCCCTCCTATGTTGCCTCTCGTTTCTTCTCTAGCAAATACCTTGCAGCCATCTGTAGCAGGACCATGGCAGATCATTTTGAAATTCACAGGAGCATGATGTGGTGAAGTAAATTTGAGAAGCCTCTTCTTGGTTTCTTCTTGTATATGCTTTTATTTGTACAAATTTGGTTGTACATAGCTAGTAAATTTGTAAAAAGTTTTTGTTGCGCATAGAGAAACAAGAATACAATAGATTAGACCAACACAATTGTAATTGTAATTGTAAGAATTGAACAAATTATGAACTCAGTTATTCCATAGTAGTCTTCCTAATTATGAGCTCACTTAAGTTGTACTAGAAATTTATCGTTACGATAATTCATTTGTTGTGTACAAGGCCAGGCTGATTATTTTTCCATTTACGCATCTCAATGTTCGATGATTATAATTATAATAATTATATCAAAAAATTATAATATTTTAGATGGCTTAATCAGGAGAAATGTTATAGTCCAAGCCGCAGGTTTGGCTGCATCGGTACTGGGTGATTGGGTTGCTCACCCCTGAGCATGGGCTGATCTTTTATGACATTTGCACTACCCCAAAGCTTCCAAGGCCTCATACTATGCAAACATTCATTATATCTTTTTTTTTTTTTTGGATAAAAGAAAACCTCCACCATCTAAATTCCTTTCAGTTACTGCTTCAATTGAGACCAAAGTAGTGCAGAAGCAAAAATAATAAGGTTAACTAGAAAATGTGATAAATGAAACAATTAGTAGGTTTGTTATCAAGCATCGCAAGATAGCCACACTGCTAGTCAAACAGCTGGAAAATGATGACATTTCTAGTTAAACCACACTAATTAGGGAAACTAGTTACTTGGCATTTATACACATCTTATTGAATACCACAACAGGAAGTCATACTTTTGCATTCATTTACCCGTATGCTATCTCGTCAGTTCGTCAACTTCATTATCCCCCATAACATGGGCCACCACCTCATTTAACATGTTCGCACTCAAGGTTGCAATCCTTCTTGCATGGTCATGCTCTTTAATGGCAACTTCCAACTAATACCTCAACAGGGTGTTCCTAATGTCTCCACTTGGATAGTTGGTTCCTTCGCTTCGAGACGTGCTCGGTGGACTTGAGGTGGACATGTTCGGACTTGCCCACGATGTGGACGCACCACCCTGTACGTCCATACCATTATGATGCAAATACTCCATGTATGCGGCTTCTGCTTCCCTTCGATCTTTATATGATTTGTGATTGGCATTTGGGAACTTATGAACTTGTCTGCTCGCATCTAGCCAACTGTCGTATATGCCTGGAGCACGACCGTTAAACACAACATAAGTACGTCCCATCCCACTCTACAAACACGCAATGGTGGAAAGTCCTTGCACTAGAATGGTGATGCATCTTACTGGCAGAGTAGGCCTGGGTTTTTATAGACAAAATGGGAAGAGAAACTCGATTTTTGAGAAGTCAAGTTATTGAGTAACTCGATTCTTAAATTGCCGTGTTTCTGAATCACCATCACATCAATAGATTTCTAAAGATATAACTCGGCCACTTAGAATTTGAGTTTTTTAAGTAACTTGACCACATGGATATTGAGTTATGATTGACTACCCACATATTACAGCCCATGCACGTGTCTACCTCTTTCAATTCTGAACAGCTTCACTGTGTGGGTTTTGAAAAAGAAAGCTTGAGAGTGAACAAGTTCATTTGCTGTGTTGGCGTTTTCCTCCTGATGACTGCATCCTCACCAAGCGTGCTACAGTTGTGGTCCCCTTATTCTTTGTTGTGGCACATCTCTCTTGACAGGTATATCTCAACTGTGATTACACTTGGATTGGCTCTTTAGTATAAATGTGATTACCTGCTTACTATGATTCTGACACTATGTGTATATATATATATATATATATATATGTATGTATGTATAGATATATCTATATATAAACAAACCTACCTACCCATATATGATCAGATGTATATGTATACACACACACACACACACACACATATATATATATATATGTATGTGTAGATATATCTATTTATAAACAAACCTACCTACCCATATATGATTATATATATATATATATATATATATATATATATATATATATATATATATATATATGTATATGTGTGTGTTTATATATAATGTGTACGAGCACACATTAAGCCATCCATTTTAGAAAACATTTTGTTGGGAATTGAAAAAACTGTCAATACTTTTTCAATTCCCAATAATTTTTTTCCCAAAAATGATTAATTATTGAATGCCCTTAGGGCACACATTAGCAAAATCCTATATATATATGTGTGTGTGTGTGTGTGTGTGTGTGTGATAGTGACATTGTATACATATATAGTAATGTATGTATAGATACCTATGAACATATATATAAACAAACATACATGAGAATTCCTATGATGATGATATATGCATTCATCCATAGGTATCAACAATGATGTAACAAGCAATCATGGATTTAAATTGTTTGGCTCTTTCAGTTCTGAAAAGCTTCAGTGTGTGGGTTCTGAAAAAGAAAGCTTGAGTGGTGAACAAGTTCGTCTGTTAAGAATACTTAGGATATCATTATAGTGCGTCCGTAAAAGTTTTATTGTACGTTCATGTGGGTAAAGATTAATTACACCATGGCTTAACATAACCCCCTATCTTTTGCATGATAACCACAATTAATTGTCCTTATCCAGGTCTGCCATGGGTCGTCATTGCTTCTACATTTACTACGATGGGGAGCAGTATTTCCATGAGTTGCATGGGCTGTCCTATAAAGGCGAGTCAATGAAGCAGAAGTTCATTGACTTGAAATAAGGAACACACTTGACAAAAATGCACCGGAAGATAATGGAAGCTCTAGGGTTGGACAGGGAGTCACATAAGATATCCATTGTGTACCGTGCCCTTTAGCTACTTGTGAATACTTAGGTTGTCTACAACTCAAATCCGTTGGGTTACGATGCTGACGTGGACATGATATGGACAGTGATTAAGCGGACCCCCCAGTTCATAGCGTCTGACTTGTATGTAACTGTTGAGGCTGTTGGGTTCCATGCTGGTGCAAGTTCGCAGCATGGCAGTGGGGTGGAAGAGCCACACTCATCGCCGCTTAACGTGCATCCTTCCTTTGCTGATGCCACGCCTTTGCCCTACAATACTCAACCATGCTGTGTGGTTGATGATTTGGACAACACCGAAGTGTTGGGCGCCACCTAAACACATGACGTGGGAGGGTCTAGTCACGCATATGAACATGTCCAAGCCTATATGGATGAGGGAATCGATATTGATGCTAGCCTAGATGTGTACGAAGAGTTCATTGATACTGATGGACTGGTGGACGAAGTGGAGGTCTTAGATGGAACACAGATCAAAAACAACGAGGAGGATTGCCCTACTACATTTCCTATCCCAGAATGGTTCACATCAAACTCATGGGACAATATTAATGACCCATCACCTGCATTGGGTACAGGACAGCTTACAAGTTGGCATAAAGGTGACCAGCCGGTGAAAGGGATCCTATTCCAGAATAAAGCCTCCATTAATTATGTGTTGACCCTCTACTCTGTGGAGCATAATAGGTAATACAAGGTCATCAAGTCTGACACCAATAGGCTGGTAGTGCAGTGCATACATGAGGCATGTCTGTGGTTAATTCGAGCTACTTACAGCAAGAAGCACAGGATATGGGTGATTAGTAAATGTAATGGTCCCCACAGTTACACATCCCTTCAGGTAGCGACTGATGGGCGGATGATGGATTCAAAGTTCATCTCTATTGCACTTGAGAAGTATGTACAGGAGGACCTAACTCGATCCATAAAGGACCTGCGTAGTATTCTGCATGTGAAGCACGGGCATGATGTAACTATGTACAAGGTTTGGGAAGCTAAACAGAAGGCAGTTGCGCGTATTTACGGGGATTTTGAATAGTCGTATGCAGAATTGCCACGGTTTCTAGCGGCATTGTTCAATGTAGATTCGGACACTGTAACCACGTTAACGTGCAACCCCTGTGTCCCGGGGACTTGTATATTCAACTCTGTGTTTTGGACTTTCGGTCCGTGTATTAGAGGGTTCAGGCATTACAGGTTGGTGATAAGCATAGATGCAACGCACCTCTATGGCAACAGATGGTAACAACGAGGTTTATCCACTCACGTTTGCCGTTGTTGAAAGAGAGAGCACGAAGACATGGGGATGGTTTTTGGCATGCCTGTTGACCTATGTTACGGACCGGACCAATTTGTGTATAATCTTCAATAGGCATCGTGGGATACAATCATGCTTCAATGACACCACTAGGGGTTACTTGCAACCGCCCTTAACCCATCACCGGTATTGCCTCTGCCATTTAGTAAGCAATGTTAACACTAACTTCAATAGTGTGGCATTGAAGAACTTGGTATGGAAGGCAGCAACTGCGAATCAGGTTAGGAAGTTTGAAAACACCATGGATTGCATTAAGAATTTCAACCCAGATGCGTACGACTATCTTGAGGAGGTAGCTCAAGAAAAGTGGACACTTGTACATGACCATGGGCATCGATATGGGGCAATGACAACCAACCTATCAGAGTGCTTCAATGGGGTACTTAAGGGCGCACGTAGCTTGCCCATAACTGCAATGGTTCAGTTCACATTTTACAAGGTGAACTTGTACTTTGACGATTGTCAAAACAAAACCCTAGAGCAGTTGGAAGAGGGGCAAGAGTGGTGCAAACATGCCTATGACAAGTTCGAGGCAAATCAAGAGAAGGCGAAGCTCTATATGGTTAGAAGGATGAGCGCGCAACAGCGCTTATATACAATGGAGACACAGTCTTCACTGTTGAACACTGGCGGGGGAGCTCACACCTATAGGGTTTCCTTCGTGGACAGGACATGCACGTGTGGGAAATGGGAAGCAAACAAGATCCCCTGTTCACACTTGATAGCAGTTTGTGCCAAGTACAACCACGATGCCACGGAGTTTATGGAACGTTTCTACTGCGTGGAAGAACGGTATCACAACTACGAGTCAATATTCCAACCACTAAAAGATAGGTTAGATTGGCCGGAGCCGAAAGAAAGGAGAATAGTGATGCCAAACCCACGGTTGATGCGAGAGAAAGGTCGGCCTAAGTCCACAAGAATCCACAATGAGATGGATGACGAGGATAGGGAGTTGCCAACCTTGTTGTGGATTGAGAACGGACCAAAGTCGAAGTGTGGGTTGTGTTGCCAAGAGGGTCATAATCGTCGTAGATGTTCGACTCGAAATGTGGAATCAACAAGCTGTGGTGGTACATAGTAGGTAACAATTACAATTCCTAGTAACGATGGGGGATATATCATAAGTTATTCTTATTTAGTGTTGTCAATTATTCTTACAAGTCATAAGTTATTCTTACAAGTCCTGTAGTAATGTGTAGATTGTAACCATGATAGTAAAACATGGTTTTAAAAGATGAGTAAAAGATGCGGTATTGATGTATTTTTCATTGTACTTGTGCAGATATGGGATTCGTGGCAAAGAGGCAGTTGTTGTGGCGCTAGTTGAACTTTAATCTCTTCTTGTAAACTATGAGAAAACATCATTTATATGTAAATGGTTGTACTTACATTATGAACAACTTGGTTCAATGGTTTTAAATGTATAATGGCTCCTTATTTCCATTGAAGATTGTATGGATGATTTTCTTATTCACGTGGTTGTTTAATGAAGTGATTTGGTTATGGATGTGGTTGGAATTGTCGAGTAAATTTGATTATGGAAGTAGTTGGAACTATATGGATGAGTTATTGATGGAAGTGGTTGTGAACAGGTCCACTTTTATGATGAAAAAACAGGCCAAATTAGTATGGGTGTGAACAGTGCTACATGACTTCTTACTCTATGCAGGAAATGTATTCCCAAATAACTCGATCTTCCATTTATCGAGTTATGTGCAAGACGAGCTAGCCACAGATTTGACTCGGTCGAGTTACACTGCACATAACTCGATTTAGTAACAATCAGGTTATGTGGAAGACCCTTCTGGACACTTGGATTCCTCTTGGACTGCATCTGGATCAGTCCAAATGTATAAGCTGGGTGGGGAAGCCCAGTGCACATAACTCGAGTTTTGTATTATCGAGTTTAGCTCCAAATAACTCGATTTGTGTAGTATAGAGTTATGTGCAAGCACTTCTGGACACAAATTGGATCCTTGTGAGTTACACTGCACATAACTTAATTCGGGAATAATTGGGCTATGTGGAAGACCCTTCTGGACACTTGGATTCCTCTTGGACTGCATCTGGATCAGTCCAAATGTATGGGCTGGATGGGGAAGCCCAGTGCACATAACTCGAGTTTTGTACTTTCGAGTTAAGCTCCAAATAACTTGATCTGTGTAGTATTGAGTTATGTGCAAGCCCTTCTGGACACGAATTGGATCCTTGTGATTTACACTGCACATAACTCGATTCGGGAATAATCGGGTTATGTGGAAGACCATTCTGGACACTTGGATTCCTCTTGGACTGCATCCGGATCAGTCCATATATCTGGGCTGGGTGTGGAACAACAGTGCACATAACTCGATCAATATATTATCGAGTAACTTTACACATAACTCGATTGATGTAGAATCGAGTTACGTGCACGCCGACCAACACAACATGGATTCCTTTCAGTTACAGTGCACACAACATGGATTTGTTAGAGTTACACTGCACATAACTCGATTTAGTAATAATTGGGTTATGTGGAAGACCAACGACCATTCTGGACACTCTATTTAGTACTCAACCATAATCCCATCAACAGTTACGATTCTCAGCAAAAAACACTTTGGAGAACCAGAACTATGACTTCTTAATGGTGGAGAGACAATGAGGATGGTTCTGCTGATCTTACCACAAAGGCCCCACACTTTTTCAAGATTATTATGCCTCAAACTCTTCAAGAAGGAAAGCTTGTAAGTATACTTAATTTCATGATCTCTTTCTCTCTGAAAATCATATGCTAATTAACATCATCCACTTGATCTTTTTTATTTTTGATTCTTGAAAAAATTTACATTTGTTGATGACCAAGTTCAAGAAAATCTGTGAACTTGGTTCCATGTTACATGTAGTCATAAAAACTTTCATTTTGTAATGCGTAGGTTACTGCTTTGACTTTTTTTTTTCTTTTCTTTGTGTGGGGGTGGGGGGCTGTAAGTAAGGAGTATATTGGAACAACAAGAATAGAAGAAGAAAACAATGCAAGCAAATAGGAGGACATTATCCTTATGTGACATGTAGTCATGTAAATCTGCCCTTTTGTAATGCGATTAGGACATTGTTCTTAATTTCATCTTTCTGGCACTGTCTATATGGTTTTTGTCTGCTTTTTTTTTTTTTTTTAATCCAACGAGAAAATTCAATATGTGAACAATTATTAAAGTATTATTATAAAAGAAAGACTAAATCCATTTTCCCTGTAATGGTACTGACTACACAACGAGAATAGAGCTTGATTGATTGCATGTGTTTATTTACAAAGCTTGCATTTATGTTCAAGTTCGTCTTTTTACAGTGGATTCCAAAGAAGTTTATAAGCAAATATGGAGTTGATCTATCAGATATGGCCTTTCTTACGATTCCAAATGGTACAAAATGGAAAGTGAACTTGACAAAATGTGATGGGGAGGTTTGGTTTCAAAATAGTCAGTGCGAATTTGCCAGCTGTCATGCTCTAACCCTAGGGCACTTGCTAGTTTTCAGATATGAAGGAAATTCACACTTTTCTGTACTCACATTTGATGCCACTACAATAGAAATAGACTATCCTTTAGATGACCAACTCCAAGTTCGTAGGATGGAAGACAATGAGAGTGATGATAACTCTCTTGAAATCATGGATGGCTTTATGCCAAGCCGAAAAACAAGTAAGAAACCACCATTACCATGCCCTCTACCTCATAAGAGGGCAAAAACCAATCCAAGAAGTTCTGATTTGCAAGTAGGGGATACACATTTCAAACCTGAACTCACTACATCTAAAGGGTCAATGTTAGAGAAATCAAAAATGAATGCAGGGGTATCTTTTACTAGGGGAGAGAGTTTAGGTTTGAATCTTACACTTGTAAGGAATTGGTTGATTTTGTAAGCCTGTTTACTATTAATTTCATGTGCATGACTTCATATTTTCATGTCATTTCAGGATCAGCTCATGGGGTTGGAGGAAATCGAGTAGGATGCAAAAGCAGCCCGTTAGTTAAACTTGAATCTGATTGCAATCTGGATGATATGTCTTTCTCACATGACCAATGTCCTAAGAAAGATGGTGGTGTAGCTGAAAATCTTGTGAGAGCCAATGCTTTTAAATCAGAAAATCCCCTTTTCACGGTTATCATTCATCCATCATACATTAATGGCAAGGATTGTGCGGTAAGCTTTCAGCTGTAACTATGTACAAGGTTTTAGAAATGCAACTCCCATTAACTTTGATTTTCCATAGATCAATTAGAAAGCATGTAGCAGAGAGTTGTTGCTGGACATAACTTGGTAATGATTTGCTTCTTTGTGTTGTTAGTTCAAATAGTATCATCTTAGGTGGTAGAAGGAAATCACATAAGAATGTAAAGTCATTATGAACAACATGATCAAATCAAACTGGCATCCACATAACTTCCCTTCAACATCAACATAACAAATAATAGTATTGCCTCAAAACTGCTTTTCATTCAAATGGGTTCAACTATTTTTGAAATATCTCTTATTATTTTTTGTACAGAGTTTACCTCATGGCATTATCAACTACTTACCGAGAAAAGGCTTTACCAAGGACTACACCAAAGGAAGTATACTCACTATGAAGGTCCAAGTTGTGGACCGATTATGGCCTATGAAGTTATATGTTTATGAAGAAAAATACTCATCATGTGTCGTATCTGCTGGTTGGTCTACATTTGCGAGGGAAAATACTTTGTGAGTAGGAGATGTTTGCGTATTTGAGCTGATTATGAGGGACGATGTTGTGTTCAAAGTCCACATTTTCAGATGCCTCGATTAAGTGGTCACTAACTTTGCATTGTAAATAAAATCTTGGATATGTACCGTTCTGGGAATTTATTATTTTGCAACTACTCTGTTCAATCTTCAAAGATTTGTTTTGTCAAGATTTGAGATTTGTTGAGTTGTTAGTATTTATTTTTCTATGTTTAGACTGGATTTGTGATTTGTGTGTTGGTATTTTTGAGTTATGATCTATATTAACATAATTTTTGAGATTTTAGTATGTGGCATTAACATTACTTTTATTTCTCCTTGTGGTTGTGGTTTCCTGACCCTGAAAAAATTGTGTCCAGATCTCTAATAAAACCATGTGAGGCACTGGTACAGAGACATGAAATTTGCCTCCATCTATAATTAGGGCACCCATCTTTGCATGTTGCATTGGTGCATTTGTGCATGTGGGTGCATTGTATTATATTGTGATTTGTGCTTGAAGCTAGATTGCGTGAAGCCTTTGGTGGTGGAGGAATCACTATCAGGCGATGCATGGATAGAAACCCCAATTGCAGATAATCATGCAGCTTTCAGTGCTGGAAACCACAAAAAGGTTTTTCAATGCTGAAGTAGAGCAATTGCACAAAGTATATAAAGGCATTGGCAGTCATTATGATGACTTGCTTTCCTTGTTATTTTTCCATATGATTTCAGTTGTTCTAGATTATGATTTTTTAAATAATCAAAACCAATCCGGTTAATACATGCAAATATGCAATTAGTGAAGTTTAATTTCTCTTTTGAAATGTAGTCTTGATTGCAAAGTCATCACAAAAAGTTTCTCAAAACCAATCAGGCTGGGATTAAACTATTCTCTTTTATCGGGATTGCTAGAGATGCTATACTTAGATGGTCATTTGATGCTTTTTAATTTTTTTTGGGAGTGTCCACTTGGTTCAAGGAATAATCATCCAAACTGATCAATAACTGAAATGAAATTAGCATAACATAATAGGAATCAATATTGGTTCAAGAATAAGGATGAAACAACACCCACTTCTCATACTCTACCCCAAGTCACTAGTAATAGTAAAAATATTTCATGGACAAAAGGAAGCCATCCATTTCCTCTAATACCAAATAAAGATTAATTTCCTTTTTCTCTTAAAAAGAGAGTCTAATAGTAATTCATTCATATACACCAGTGATCTTCTCCTCAGTAGAGACATTAAGGCTGCCATTGATGTAATGGAATACTTAATGTTTCCACTAAAGAGAAGACCTGTGGTATGAAAAAGAAGATCACTACCCAATCAAGAGATTGAGAGGATGGTCAAGGACACATAGAAACACGAGGCTAAAGATGATTGTCAAGAGCTTGTAACTCAATTTATAGGCACCTTTAACAACAACATATACTTATCCTAAACTTAGTTTCTATTCATGAGCTGAGACGTTAGAATTTCCTAAGCCCAAGGACTTGGTAACAACTACTGAACTCAACTACAGAGAAGTGCTACATCAACTCCTAGGATCTTGCAATATCCCAAACCACCATATGTGGTTGATCTTTTCAATTGTATTCTGCTTGGGCCCAACCATTTGTGAAACGTTCTTACTTCATAGTTCCTAAAATTTACACTAATTTACTTTGTCATCCTTAATTTTTATGAAATTTATTCAAAACATTACACATTCTAACTTTCTATTTATTTGTAGATAATTTTTATCTGAAGTGTCAAACTTATTTTTAACAATTAATAAAGAATCTAACATGCATGTTATACAAATTTCATATAAACTTTAGAGAAAAAATAATATATTCTCCAAATTATGCATTACGTGTTTATGTTAAATGACTATTTTATTTTAATTTAGTTGAGTTATGATCTATATTAACTTAATTTTTGAGATTTTAGTAATAGTTTTAACATGACTTTTACTAGCACTTTGCTTCAAAATTTACGGATGAAATTGGATATGTTATGCACCTTTTTTTACTATTATTAATAAGGATGAAACAACACAAAATTCATATCATTTACTAATTCAATCAAATTGTTCTAGACTCAACTTAACTCAGGCATGCTTAAAACAACTAAGTGTCTGTTTGGGAACAATAGACTAAAGTGGACAAAATGGACTAAACTAGACCAAAAGGACTGAGTTGAACCAAATGGTCTGAATTGGACCGAAGTGGACCGGATTCACCAAAGTGGACCTAATAGACTGAAGTGGACCAAAAGGACCGAATGGACTGGACCTAAGAGACCAAAGCGGACCTAATGGAGCAAAAGGACCGAATGGACTAAAGTGTACCTAAGGGACGGAAGTGGACCAAAATGGACCAGAAAGAGCGAATGACCAAAGTGGACTGCATGGACCGAATGGACTAAAGTAGACCTATGGGACTGAAGTGGACTGAAATGGACCAAAAAGAGCAAATGACCCAAGTGGAATGAATGGACCTACGTGGACCAAAATGGACCAAAGTTGACTGAATGGACTGAAGTGGTCAAAATTGGATCAAAATGGATCTAATTGGACCAAATGAACTAAATTGAATCGAAGTGGTTTGAATGGACTAAATGGACCAAAGTCTAGTCCTATCAGCGATGCCCCCCCCCCCCCCAGCCCACACATAGGTCTGTCATTGGCAGTTCGTCAGGAGCGATGTCACAGTTCCCCGGGAGTGACGTTACAATTTCTCCACTTGGTTTCTTTCTGGAACTCCGATATGATACTATCTGATATTCCTAAGTGATTTCTCGGGAATGATGTCGTGGTGTAGTACCATTGTTATATTGAGTTACACTGCAAATAACTAGATTATCATATTTACCCGTATGTGCAACACCATTCAGGCGACAACTTGGATTTGTTTGTGTTACACTGCACATAACTCGATTCAGGAATAATTGGGTTTTGTGGAAGACCCTTCTGGACACTTGGATTTCTCTTGGACTGCATCTGGATCAATCCAAATATCTGGGCTGGGTCTGGGACCACACTACACATAACTCGATTTGCGTATTATCGAGTATCTTTATAACTCGATTATTAAGAAATCGAGATATGTGATTACCCACAATTATAAACTCTCCCCCAGTTCTGCAGAATTTGCAGCAGTCCGAAATTACATCTTCGATTGCTCTCAGCTGCATCCGGCTAGAATCGACAATTTCCCATGCAAATTCTTCGAAATTTTTACATAGTAAAACTCTTTTAACTGTTATTGTCTTCAAAATTACACATTGGTGGTGCGTTATTCTCCAATTTTTGATTGATGCTTCAAACTTCATTGTCTATGTAGATTGTGATGAAATTGGGTGTTTGGCTAGTCAAATGCTTTGTTGTTAGTAAGGTTACTTGCCTATCTCATAGGTTGTCTTCGACTAGTCTCCTTCCACAAAATGAACTTGCCAATGGCTCCATATGTGTGTGGTAGTCCTTATGCTGTTTGTATGTCTAAATTGTACATTATGCAATTTAATGTTTTTTGTACAAGTTGGTGAAACTTACTACATGTACCTAGGAATTTCGAAAATTTGTCAGGTCCTACATCCACTTGTATGTTTCCTGTATAATATTATTGCTGTTAGAATCCATGCTATCAGTGCGTGACATTATTAATCATTTTGACAAAATTCAATATGTTAACAAATTGCATGTTGGCTCTTTGAGTTCAACTAAAGTTTATATACTCTAGGTCTCTATCTTCAAATTATTGACTCGGACCAAAATGCATTACAAATATTTCACCAACTAAACAACCTGTGAATAAGAATATTGTTTTTTCATTGTATTGTTGTAAACTGCTCTAGACAGTACATTTTATGAATGATTTTCTACACATGGTAGTGCGTTATTCTCCAATTTTTGTTCTCTGCTTAATAATACTAATAATAGTAACGATGGGCATGAAACTAACCATCATATTAATATATCAAATTACTTTCCATAGATACCATGTTCTTCAAACTGCCACTAAAATAACAAAATATACAACTGGCTGAAAGCCACTTCATAGAACTATCATACAATTCTCCAAATACGCTACAGCAACAACAAAAAATTCGTCCCCCCCCCCCCCCCCCTTGAGTACAATGGCCAATGGCAATCATCAAGAGTCAGATGGTGGAGAATGTGGAACAAGGCGTCTATAGTCAGTTAAGTCCGCTCGCAGAGCTGCAACCTCGACAAGAAGACCATCTAGAAGCTGCCCATGGGCTGCTTGAGTCGTCATAATGGTCTCCATCATAGCACAAAGAAAGGGAGGAGGAGGGCCTGTATGCACTACAGCAACAGTGTCAACATCTACCTTATCATCACCATCCTCGGCAATAGCAGCTGTGGGATCCCCATGCATGTCCTCATCTGGAACATCTCCATTAGTAGACCATACTCTTGGTCTCTTGGAGATTTTCCTTGGAGCAATGGCTCAAGCTATATCTTGACTTCAGACAACTGTTTTTATTGGAGGTTTTGCTTTTCAATCATGTATTATCCACTGATTGGATATTGTTGTCGCTCTTAAATTAGCAATTATATTATTCTAAATTTGGTCCCTGTCTAGACTGTACCTCATGTATCATATTTTCATTACAAAATTTATTGATGAAACCTTGCAATGCAGACTCATCCAAAAAGAAAAAAACGACACTTGGCACGACCTCATGCACTCCCGCATTAGGTCTAACGATTTTTTTTTTTACTCAAATATTGAGTGTATTGATTTCGCGCTATTGCAATGGAGTATACTAATGTTAATCTTATAGAATGTTAATCTTCATCGTGTTGTTCAATTGCTCCATGCATCACACGGGTTAGCGACCAGTAATCGTCATAATAACTACAATAGCAATGATAACTACAACAGGCGCCAAGTCATTCCCAACAAAAAAAAAAAAAAATAGAGTAACTGGATACGCCAGCTACTTTTGCGCCAAGTCTAGTCCTATCAAATTGCTTCACGTGAATATGTACGCAAACTTTCTCACAATACCCTTATCAGCCTGTTACTGTTGCCCCGATTCGAGTCATATCAAACTGAATCACGTGAAAACTACATGTATTGTTTAAAAACTATCCCACATTTATAGAGTAGTAAATTAGTGAGAGTTATGATGAGGGTATTTTGGGAAATGTATTAGTGAGAGTTACCGTTGCATTGTTACCAGATTGTCTCTTAGTTTTGTCTCTACTTAAACATAGGGGTGTGAGGGCATTTTTGAACTAAAATACAAGGAATCCAAACAGGGGAAGCCCCTTACATAATAGTATAGATAACAGTGAGCTGAAGATAATAAACACCGTGATAATAAACACCATGAAGTTTAATGTTTTGTGAAGGACCAAACACAATTAAACAGATATAACAATGAGCTTAAGCCACCAACATCAAATTTCTGAGAGCAAAGTGGTGCTTTTAACCTGTAAATGTTTATGAGACGCGATTGTTTGAGAGCTCAGTTTCAGGGTTCAAGATGGTTTTACCATGTGCAATCTCTTCTAACCAACAATCACGGATTATGGGAAGAGCGTTTTGACTGGCATCCTTGAAAATGACCAATGATAATAAACACCCTGATGTTTAATGTTTTGTGAAGGACCAAGCACAATTAAACAGATATAACAGTGAGCTCAAGCCACCAACATCAAAGGTATAACAGATTTCAAAGTCAGTTCCAGTTGGGCTTCGCTTCCAACTAGCGAGTCTTTGATTTAGCTACCATAATCAAACGTATATGACCACGATGTTTGATTGAACAGTCAAGTAAGTATGTATTCCAAATCTGCAGTGTCACATTAATTGGCTACGATTACAAGAGATATTTCAGTGTTTCAGGCTGTAGGGTTGTGTAATTTGTAAGAGTGATGGTTCTGAGAGCAAAGTGATGCTTTTAACCTCTAAATGTTTAATGACCAAAGATAATGAACACCGTGATGTTTACACACCATGATGTTTAAACACCTTGAAAATGACCAAAGATAATAAACACCTTGATCTTCAGGATCTGTTTTATGAAAGACCAAAAACAATCAATAAATTATTATAGCGAAATTTCTGCGTGAAAGATGAAACACAATTAATATAGCGAAGTTTCAAGATGACCAAGTTCGAACTCTAAACGCACGTCACCAGCCCGTTGCTATAGCACCAACTGTAGTCATATCAAACTCCTTCAATCGCAGCACATGCGCCAACAGACGCGGCTGTTTAGCCAAGTCATGTTCGCAATTCTGCACGTTTTGCTCATCAGTTCGGCACTGTTTCACACCCACACTCATGTGAATACACAATAGTGAAATTGGATGCACAGATGTCCCATTTACATCTAATGTTGCAATTGCTGCCCACCTTTGATGTGACATTGTGAACATTTAAAATCCTGTTCATATAGTGTTTTTCCAGCCTATATTGACATGACAAGCCCTAATAACTGAAATTGTAATGCTTGGACCGTGAAATGAGGTTATAAATGCACCACAATAATGATCTTCTTTCTACCCCGCTAACTTCGTAGATTGATTAAGCTATGAGTCGCAACGCCTCAACATCAAATCGTACAATGCGAAACATGTTTGGATCTACTTCAACAAATGAATCATCACAAGTTCCAACAGATCAACAACTACATACATACACAGACCACTATGGAGGGAAATGGGTTGGAAAGAAGAGAGATTTCGTTAATATGCCAATATACACATACGAGAGTCTTGGAAGCGTCGGGCACATCATGGTCGGCAAACTTACAAAACTAAGTACAGATACCACCGCAATAGAGTTCACCGTAGCAGAACCACCATGGTCAACCCTATACAAGAAGAGGTGTGAGTTAGAGGTGTATTGTCGATGGCACGGGTTACGAGTTCCTAAGGCACGCTCAGCTGAGTTACCTAGAGATAAACCTGTCAACATACTTGCTCGCCTTGATCAAGAGAACAATCAAATGCAAAGGTGACTAGACTGTTTTCACGCAATCCAAAAAGTTAGGAAGCATCTAAAGGGGAAGGCGCAAGAGCGAGCCATCGAGTCTATAATGAAATAACTGTGTTAGATGATGAAAGAGATATTTCAAACTTCTCAGATTCAAGCAATGATGATTTCCAAAAATTTCTACCTACCAACATTAGACATTGTTGTTGATGTCTACACATTCTGTGCAATACAGAATGTTGTTGTTAATGTCTGACAAATGATGATTATGTATGTTCAATTTTTACAACTCTAAAGATTAACTGTTCATTAGTTTTGGTTAAGTTTTTATGAAATCAGTTTCTCATTTTTTCCCTGCTGTTCTTTGTTGCTACATATGATTCTTGTGCTTTGGTTGGACAATGTCCTTTGCTTTGTAATGTAGGAAAAACCTTAGGAAGTGAAATGCCTCCAAATTAGATTTATTGCACATTACTTGTAGGAAAATTTAATAGATTCAATACATACAGACTCATCCAAACCACACATATGATTCAATAATACGAATAATTCATTTATATGAGTTGTTTGAGTCGCGGTATCATATACACTGGCATCGTGTATCTTAGTTCTGATAGTGTACTACTTTATATAGATACGTTACATAAAGACTCATCCAAACTAGACTAACCACTCACTCACTGAAAATCCATATGGCTCACACAACACACTGTCACAACGATATTTGGTTTGCTTAGAAATAGGGTAAAGGGCTAAAAGCCTGATTAGGCTCTAAAATGTTTCATTCAAGTTATTGGTTTGTTGTAGCATTGCTCCAAAGCTCCCTAATGTTGCAATTGTGATGATCGAAAGCCATTGATGTAAACCTTGGAAGCATAGTTTGCTTCATGTAATTTTACATTGATGTTGAGAAAATGTAACTACATTTTGTACCTACAAAGACTCCCTAAAAAGTTTGTAAGGGAATATGGGGATAAAACTCTCCAGTGTTGCTACACTCACTGCTCGTAATAGTAGTATTTGGCAAGTGAAGTTGGAGAAGGCTAACACAGCTCGGCACTGTTCGGCCAAGTCATGTTCGCAATTCTGCATATGCTACTCAACAGCTCAGTACTATTGAACCCTGTTCAGTCATATCATCCATGCTCACGTGAATACACAGATATGCAACCTTTTGAAATGCACTGTTTTCAAGGATGCAAAGGATCCCTCAAAAGTGTAAGCAAAATTTTGGGGGTGAGCTGTCCACTATTGCTACACTGATGTTCGCAGTTATGCATGGGATGCTTAATAGCTCAACACTGTTAAACCCTAACCACAAGTACCCATCCTCACTCACATGAATACACAGATGTGCAACCCTTTGCAATGCACCGTTTTCGGGAAGGCAGAGCATCCCTGAATTGGTTATGCATCAATTTTAGGGGTGAGCTGTCCACCATTGCTACACTAATGTTCACAGTGCTGCATGTACTACTCAACAGCTTCGCACTGTTGAACCCTGTCTAGTCATATCACCTACACACACGTCAATACACAGATATGCATCCTTTTGCAATGCACCGTTTTCAAGGATGCAAAGCATCCCTGAAAAGTTTATGATACATTTAACACAGCTCGACACTATCTTGTCAAGTCATGTCAAATGAAGCACAGGAATGCTGAATAGTCTTCACCAAGACATGCCAAACTGGTCAGAGAAAAGTTCTTAAAACCACATCCATCAGATATAAAAAATACCAGTGATCAAAGTCCCTAATTAAATATAAGCATAAACATCACTAATTAAAAATTTAAACAGGTTATCCTAGTCCGAACTCTAATGGTCAACCATATGAAATATTGAGACACTAAGCACAACAAGCTTCCTCTCGATCATCTCGAAGACACAGACATCTCCTTCTTCTAAATTATTATCTTTAGAAAATGTAACCCATCCCTTCCCGAATCTCATTACTGAATATGTTTTGATGGGGGGTAATAGTACAAGACATTGAAGTGTGACAAATTTCTTTCCAATAATATACTTGGTAGAAAATTCAGCAGGTACATACTTCAAGGCCATATTTAAGAGAACATCATGATCACATTATGTATAAAGGCTCACCATATTATGCGGCCGCGAGATACCCATGAAAGAAGGATTTTTAGGCTTGAACTTTTCGGCTGCTTGGATTGCTCTCTCTCTTCCTCTGGACATGCTAGAAAACTTTTTCGTAACAAACTTTTCTCTGACTTCATGTTTTCTGGGTTTGTACATTGAGGGAGATATGTTTGTATCATCTTCATCTAAGTCTATTATTTCTACCTGATGATCTTCCAATTTACAGTTCTTGCTGGGTGGATATTGAATCTCAGTGGCAATCTTATCAAATATAAGAACATAGAAGCTTAAATTTCCTTCATATCTATTGTGTAAAAAATAACCATAACAACTAATATGGTATTCAACGAAATCCTGCCAACCATTACAAAACCAAATGTTGTTATTAGCTTTCTTCAATCCCACTTGCCAAATACCACCATAGGAAGCAATGAGTGTAGCTACGGTGGATAGCTCAGCACTATTGAACCCTGACCATAAGTATCCATCCACACTCACGTGAATACACAGAGCATCCCTGAAAAGTTTATGCATCAATTTTGGGGGTGAGTTGTCCACCATTGCTATACTGATGTTTGCAGTGCTGCATATGCTGCTCAACAGCTTCGCATTGTTGAACCCTGTCCAGTCATATCACCTACACGCACGTCAATACAGAGATATGCATCCTTTTGCAATGCACCGTTTCCAAGCATGCAGAGCATCCCTGAAAAGTTTATGATACATTTAACACAGCTCGGCACTGTCTCGTCAAGTCATGTTAGATGAAGCACAGGAATGCTGAATAGTCTTCACGTGAATAAATATGCAACCTCTTTTGCAATACACATTACCAGCCCGCTGCTGTAGCCATATCAAACAGCTACCTTAGCGAACCACATGCACCAACAGATGCCACTATACAACCAAGTCATGTTCGCAGATTTACATGTGCTCCTCAACTCGCCACTGAACAATACACTGTCGAGTCATATCATCTTTATTCACGTGAATACTTACCCTTACATATAGTCACATCCATGTGAATACTTGCCCCTGCAAAACCCTTATATAAAGTCCCATTTACATCTACCCTTGCAAAACATCTACACATACCGCCACTGAACAATACACTGTCAAGTCATATCATCTTTATTCACGTGAATACTTACCCTTACATATAGTCACATCCATGTGAATACTTGCCCTTGCAAAACCCCTATATAAAGTCTCATTTACATCTACCCTTGCAAAATATCTACACATATCGATTTGAAGTCGCATTTTCCAATGTCAATGCGCAATTGGATGCTACCTCGTTTTCTAGATAACTATAGAAGGGAAAGAGATTCCGACGAGAGGGAATACTATGCCGGACTGCGGCGAGAGTGGGACTGACTTTTATCTTTTAGCTACCAACTTTTTCAAATACATTTTCCAATAGATTCTCTATCACATTCTCTATCTCATTTAAATATTATTTCTTCATTCATTCTTTATTCTTTTTTTTTATCATCATTTATTCTTTCTATATTCATTCCCAACAATTATATTTTTCAATGAAAAGTGTTATATTCACAACATTTTTCACAATACTTTCACAAGAATCACATTAAAATCTTATGTGAAAAGTTGTTACTAGTTCTAATTTAAACCCACTGCTGAAATTATTTTTTTACTCACCAATATTAACTAATAACAATCTATTACTTAAAATTTATTGTGAAAATATTGTGGTAACATTTCTCAATTAAGATTTTTTATTTTTATATTATTTTTCCTTTCTTTCAATTCATTCTCATCCATACGTTTTCATTTCTTTTTTTCTTTTTCTTTTTTCTTGTTTTCCTCCTCCACACACGTGTCCAGCCTATCTCTATCCCCCCCACCCCTTCTTTTATTTTCTTTCTCTCCCTCACATTCAAGAACATTCTAGCAAGCTCTCACTCTCTCTTTTTCTCTGGCTCTCTCTCTCTCTCTCTCTCTCTTTTTTTTTTTACTTGATTCTAGAACATTCACTAGCTCTCTGTGATAAGAAAAAGAAAGAAAAGACGTATAGAGAGAAAGAACAAGAGAGATGGGTCACTGTGCCATCGCTCATTTTTGTCCCCAATGCAGTCCAGATGGGTCAAATGGCTTTTGTCTTCTTCTTTCTTTCTTTTTTTTTTTTTTTTTTTTTTTTTTTTTTTTTTTGCTTTTATTGTTATGATTTGATTAATTTTAAAATTGTTTTTTTGAGTTTGTATTTTGATAATCTGATTATGCCTGAGTTTAGAGATGTTTGAGAGAAAGATTGTTATGTTTGAAGCCGTTGTGTTTGTAGTTGTGAGAGGAGAGAGAAAGAATTGTTTTTTTATTGAGATGTATGAATTTTTTAAGCAGAAAAATTGATTTGGAGTTGCTATAGTGTTTTCTAAATCTAGATAAGCAGTGTAGCAACTTCAAAAAAAATTTGGAAAAGTTTTGTGTTTAGAGGATCTGTTGGAGTGTGAACAGTAGTGTTTTTTCTCCAAAAAATAGATATAGAGCATCTATTGGAGATGCTCTTAGTAAGGATGGTATAGCCACAACAGACGGTTCAGATTAACAATTAGAAATGAATCCAACGACTGCGAACAGCTGACAAAGAACACTGTCTAATTGGTTAAAGGCTATTTCGGTTTCTCTTTCTCCTTTGCACCACAACCGTTGCGATTTTCGCATCGTAGCAAAAATAAAATAAAATTTTAAAAAAATTAATTAAAAAAAAATCAATCTATCAAAATCTTAAATTAGGGTTAGGGTTAGGGTTTCTTGGAGGGAGGGAGGGAGAGAGAGAGAGAGAGAGAGAGAGATGAAATGGAGATGGACTATGTGAGTGAGTTCCCTCATTCTCACATGGATCGGCGACCTAGAAAGAGACCCGAGTTAGCTTGGGACCTCACTCAACCCCAGACTAACAAGGTAAAGTTTTTTCTTCATTTTTTGCTTTCTCTAATTTTCTCAGTAATTTTTTTTTTTAATCTTTTCAATCTATTCATTTCTAGGTTTTTTCTTTTTCTTTTTTTTTTTGGTTCTTGAAATATTTGGATGAATGGGAATTATTTTAGGGAGGTTAATTTTCTTGGTGATAGTTATTTACAGTTAAAAAAGTCAACTTTTTTTTTTTTTTTTTTGGCATCCTGGGAATTTTTTGGTTTGGGAATATTTCAAGAAACAAAAAAAAATTGAAATTTTTAGGCCTATAAATATGTTCAATTTTTATTATTTTCAAGGAAATATTCAATGAAGAACAAAATATATGAATTTGCTGATCTTTAAGTTTTCTTGCAAAGTATTTTATGGAAAATTTTCCAACCTAATGGGTTTTTAAAAAAAAAAAAAAAAAATTGGATACCTAATTGAGCAGATAGGAAATTGCATTATTTTTGTTAAATATGTCATGTTTTCCGTATTGGTTTATGGTGTAATGTGTGCTTTTTCTTTTTTTAAAAATAATTTTGCAAAGATTGATTTTCTGTTTGGTTGATGAGAAATAGAGAGGTGAATAACTTAAAAAGAATAGTGGTTTAAGGTGGGGGGGGGGGGGGGGGGGTATGTTTTATTGTTTTTTTTTTGTTTGGCGGAGTATGAATATATGGCTGTGTGTAGGCTGAGTCAGGAATATATTGTGGGCAAGATTTTGAGAGTGGGACAAGCTTTGGACCTTCAAGGATACTACCAAACCATGCTAGTCTATTTGTAAAGGGATTGGCTCAAAAAGGCTCTCCCCCATGGCGCGACGATGACAAAGATGGACATTACATGTTTGCACTTGGAGATAATTTGACATCGCGCTGTAATTACGCACAATCACCATTGAAAAGCTTTTGTTACATTCTATTATCTGCCCCAAAGCATGATAAAATTTTCCACCAAACTATTGATCACAAGTTCATAGTCTTCTGTTATTTTCTTTACATAGCTTTCTAAAACTAAATTTATCCTCACTTTTAATTGTTAGTTATGAATGTGATTTATGAGTAGAAAATTACTGATATACGAATAGGAGGATAGTATTTAGGGTAGTGGAGATGATATGGAATTGGATAATAGATGGTTTATTTTCAGGCATTTTGTATAGGTTTTAATAGTTTCTTAGAGTCATCAGTTCTCTGTCTTGTGCAACAGGAGTCTAAAACAGCCTTCATATTCAATCATCCCCAACCCAAAAAAACAGAAAAAGGAAATTCATCCACCCCAAAGTCATTATGCCTTTGGGATTAATCTCACCCAATGGATTTCCTTTATATTTATTTAATTTTTTCTTCCTGTGCCCATTACACAATACTCTATCAGTTTGGTTTAGTAGTTCTTGCTCTGATTAAGTCCTTCCTGTGTGTGCTTTCCTTATTGTAGATAAAATCCACAGAAAGATTGGTGAAGGTTAGTATTTTTTACTCTGTTTGTATTATTATTATTTTTTTTTTAAGTTGAGTTTCTTCGTACCATGCATTCCTCATCCAGTATCCCTTTCATTCTGCAGGCACCTTTGGTCAGGTTCTTGAACGCTGGGATAAGGAAACAAGGGAGATGGCTGCCATAAAAGTTGTGAGAAGTATTAAGAAGTACCGTGAAGCAGCAATGCTAGAAATTGATGTGCTCCAGTTGCTTGGGAAGTGGTAGGTTCTAAGGAATTAGGAACTAATGTATTAGAACTTCAATGTGTAATGTTGGCAAACTATGATCAAAACATTTAGTCTAGATTTAGGCTGCTCAAAGTGTGTTTTTGTGTAAAGTTGGAATCGAGTGTACTGCAGGACGTATTGTGTAAATCTACAAGGCTCGATCGATCGAAAATTAGACTCGATCGATTGAAGCTCGTGCAGATTATTTTTTTGCAGAATTTTCCAACTCAGCCCAAACCCATATGACGTGTAGGGTTTTACGTTTTGCCTTAAGTATAAAAGGAAAAACCCTAGCCACGCTTTGTTGTTGTTGTTTATGTTGTGTGTATGAATCTCTTGTGAGATCTAGAGGTGTTTGCCTTCATACATACTTAGGGCTATCAAGATTGAGATTGATGTTGAGAGCTTGGTGGTCGTTTCAGTTGCTGCACAAAAAGTTAAAGAGAAACACAAGTGGGAGTACTTGTGGTTGCTGTGAATCCAAGAAAGAAGTAATCCGTGGACTCGGAGCTGTCACGTGGTCGTGGTAGTAAGTTTTTTACTCGAGGTAGTAATAGGATGTTAGTGGTCTAAGTCGCTATTGTAAAACTTCAATTCTTTCATAGTGGATCTGTTTTACCTTGAGGGGTTAAATCCTCTCCAGATTTTTTACCGGTTTAGTTTTCCTGGGTTATCATATCGTTATTTTATTTATTTTCCGCACTGTTTCAATGATATGATTTATCTGTGTTAACCTAGATCTGCATAATTTACCTAAGTTAATCACTTGGCTAAATAACTAGGTTAATCTGTTTGTGTTTAAGGGGTCTAAAAACATACAAGTGGTATCAGAGCGGGTTAGCTCTAGCATTTAGATCCTTTGATCTAAGAGTTGGTCCTTGACCCCTATTGTCATGGAACATAGTCATTCTCTTGTGATCGCACCTTACTTTGATGGGAACAACTATGCCTACTGGAAAGTAAGGATGAAAGCATTCCTGAAATCTATTGATGAGAGAGTTTGGAATTCCGTTGAATACAGATGGGAGAAGCCCACTACTCCTGTTAGTGAATGACAAACTTCTCAGAAAGAAGCAGCCGCTTTTAATTGCAAAGCCATGAATACTATTTTTAATACTGCTCCTATGGAGGAATTCAAGAGAATCTCAAATGTTGAGGTTGCTCAGACTACATGAAATATTCTCCAAACTGTGCATGAAGGCACAAAGGCAGTCAAGATCAATAAGTTGCAGTAGTTAACAACTAGATTTGAAAGCATAAGGATGTCTAATGATGAAAGTTTTGATGAATTCTATGCTAAGCTTAATGATATTGTTAATTCTGCTTATAATCTGGGTGAAATCTATGATCAACCTAAAATTGTTAGAAAGATACTTAGATCCTTGACTGAGGACTTTAGACTCAAAGTGACTGCCATAACTGAAACTAAGAATGTAGACTCCATCCCTGTTGATGAACTTGTAGGATCTCTTTAGTCCTATGAGTTGGACCTATGTAAGACAAACAAATCCAAATCAATGGCTCTTAAGTCAGTTGATGGAAATGGATTTGATGATGAACTCTCTGCTACAGAGATTGCTTACCTTGCCAAGAACTTTAGAAATTTTATTAGGAACAATAACAGAAGGGCAAGATGTAAAAACAATGTTGAACCTAGAAATTTTAGGAGGAAGGAACCCACTAAGGTGAATAATGCTGAAAAACCTAAAGAGAAAGTAGGTCAAACCTCAAATAATTATATGGGTCAACAATGTTTTGGTTGTCAAGGGTATGGTCATGTGAAATCAGAATGTCCTACATTCTTGAGATCAAAGGGTAAAGCTATGGCTGTAACTCTTAGTGATGATGAAGTTTCTGATCATGAGTCTGGTAGTGATGAGGATGGAAACTTCATTGTTTTCACAACTACTGCAGTAGTTGATGAAAATGTTGTGGTTAATGAGAACCCTTCTGATGGGGAACTCTTTGAGAGTGTTGATTTGCAAGAAGCCTATAATAAACTTTGCAAGGTTGCTGCAAAGGATGCCATGAATGTTGATTTAAGCTTACAGAAATTTGCTTCTCTTGAACTTGATAAGAAAAATTTGCTCTTGAAATTGTTTGATGCTAATGAATTGCTTGATAAGGTGAAGACTGAGAACATGTTGTTGCTTGATAAAGTTAAAAATTTGGAACTTAAATTATCTATTGCTAGAGAACAATCAAATAGGATTGCTTGTTCCAAACTTGAACACATGATGAGTATTTAGAAGTCTCCTTTAGACAAAACTGGTCTAGGTTTTGAATCATTCCACAAACTTTGTTTCTTTTTCTGAGCCTCCCGTGAGTGAGATTGTCAAACCTGCTGAAGTTACTCCTCCTAGGAAGATTAGGGTTGATCTCAAAGAGTCTAAACCTAAGACTCCTAACCCTCCTAAGGACAATTTTCATGATAGACCTGCATGGGTTTGTCATTTTTGTGGAAAGTCTGGGCACATTCATCCAAACTGTTTTAAGTTGCAAGCTGTTAAGTAAGCAAATAAGCCAAAAGTACCTGTGCTTCAAGCACAAGATCCTATGGTACTTATTGGTGAATTGGAAAAGGTTTTAAACCTTTATTCCAATCTTGGAGTTGCTCAGCATTCTAATATGAATAATAACTCCAATGCAAAAGTTACATCTAAAAAGTTTTGGATGCAAAAGGCTCGATCTAATTGAGTCTTTCTAACATGGTCCTTGTGCTTAATCTCTCTATTCTTTGTGACCATTCCTTTTTGTTGTTTTTCTTTCTTTGTTTTCTTCTAGGATTTGCATTGCAAAACATTCATGCATTCCATACTAGGTTGTTTTTGTTTTTTTTAATATAATAATAAAAATAAATAAATAAATAAAGGAAAAGGGAAGAAAAATGTGTTTTTTATTATTTTTCTTGGATTTGAAATCAAGGTTGGCCATATTATCTTTACATAACATGTTTATGTACCTTGTTTAGCTTGAATGAGCTTATTTTCTTGCACTTTACTAGTTTGAGCTTTGTAGTGCATGTTGTGTAAGAGTTGTTTATAGTTTTTGATCACATGGTCTTGATCTTGAAGTCACATGCTTTTGATTGTAAAGACTAAAAAATCCTAAGAGAAAGGCATAAATAACCATCTCATTTCTGTTTACTAGCCAATCATGAACACCTTAGTGCATATCATAAGATTTTGTGCTCGAGAAAGTGTAGCACATGCACAAAAAGAACATAAGGTGTAGCCTCGGCTTATAATAAAATTCAAATTGAAATAAAATTGGTGTGTACATTATCTTGGCAATCTGAATAAATTTCAAATCAAATAAAATTGGTGTGTACAATATGAGGCAAATCAAGAAACTTACATGATTGCAAGCTTTTATTCTAGGAGATGTGAGAGTTATATGATGTAACTCTTTAGGTGGTAGTCACTTTCAAACTTGTGAGGGATTTTCACAATTCGCTCCAATATCAATGGGCTTGGTCTGCGATCGAATGCTATAAAAGATTTGTACCCCCTCATCCTTCACCAATTGGTCGTTGGATGGATCGGTAAGGCACATGGTCTGATAGGTGGTATCAGAGCCCAGTCATAGGTTCGAGTCGTTGGAGCCGCATTGTGAGGGATTTTCACAATTCGCTCCAATATCAATGGGCTTGGTCTGCGATTGAATGCTATAAAAGATTTTTGCCCCCTCATCCTTCACCAATTGGTTGTTGGATGAATCGGTAAGGCACACGGTCCGAAAAAACTTATGTGATGAATTTTGTAGAAATTGTGATTGATCATTATTTACTTATCACCTCACATGTATCTCAAGTTTTTGCTAGTTGCACACACAACACAAGTGACTCTTTGCTAAACTTGGTACATTATATTGTATGTGATCTTGTTGTGGCCATCCAAGATTAAAAGTCTCTTGATTCTAATGCAAAATATGTTTAATGTTTGAGAATTGGGAATAAATTGATTGAAAATCTTGTTTTTGGAAGATCTGGGTTAAATTCAAGGGTTTTTGAAAAACTTTTCATCTCATACTCATGCATTTTATTCATAAAACATTATGCTTTGAGGAGTTTCTGCATTAAAATGCTCTGTTTTTCAAAAATTTGATTTTTCCAGAATTTCGATCAATTGAACTTGTTTCTCGACTGATCGAAATTGCGATTAAAAATTTGGTTTGAATATGCCTAGCTCGATTGATGCTTAATTGATGCTGGATCGATCGAATGTAATTTTCGATTGATCAAACCTATTTTTCGATCAATCGAAAATCGTTCAGAGAGTTTTTTAAAAACATGAGTTTTTCATGTGTTCTTCACTATTCAACTTTTCAAAAAGCTCTATTCTCTCTCTCTTTGACCGGTCTAGATTCAAAGCCAATTTTTTTGTCATTTTCCCTCAAATCTTTCTCAAGGTCTTTGTCATCTAGCACCGGTAAGAATCTTTTACCCTCTCTTTTTTGGTTTAATCTCATTTTTCATGCATTTAAAGGAAAATTTCGAACCTATGGGATTTTTGGATTTTTGGTGTTTTCGATGATTTCTGTCAAAATTAATCAATGGGTTTTTATTGTTGGATGATATTAATATGATCTTGGTGGTTTAATTTGATCAATTTGATGAATTGGGAAAATTTGAAATTTCTAGGTCTTGAAACTATCCGATTTGGGGATTTTGTTTAATTAAGCAAAAATTGATGAAATTGGCTTGTGTTCTTGATTAATTTTATCATTATATACTGTTATCTAACTTGTGTAATGATAATTTGGTCAATTTGTTGGGATTTTTGAAAGTGGGTTTTCAAAATTTGGGGTTTTTGATATAAACTCTATGTTCAAGACAATTCTGTGATTTTTAAAGTGTAACTGAACTATTCTCATTGCATTAGAGCATGCATCATGTGTTAATACTATTCATGCATCATATAGATTGTTCTTTTCTATATTGTTTTGCTCTAACTATGTCTGATGCAGCCTACTCTTGGGTTTTCTTTGTTTTTTCTTCTCTGTCTCTTTTCTGTATGTCCTATTCCAACCTTAGCATCATGGTTAGGAAGACTAGAGCCCATAGGACATCCACCTCCCCTTTTGCTCCTTCTTTTGATAGTGAGAGGTTTCTGAGCGAGAAAAACCAGGAGACTTATGAGAAATTGAACATTCTTAGATCTGTGTGGGCTGAGAGAAAAGTAGTTTTAGATGAGCTTGACTCGGAGATTAGGAGAAACTTTGAGCACAGGGGCTGGTTGCCATTGATGGATATTGACCCTCAGAGAGTTCTACTCGAACCTCTCTGTCCACTCCACTGATTCCAACACTCAGTTTGTGAGGAGTTGGATACGGGGAGAAGAGTACACCATTACTCTTTCAGTAGTGGCCTCTACTTTTGGGGTACCTTTGGTACATCAGCCTATCTATCCTTATGATGAGTCTCCTCCCCTCGATGACATTATGTCATATCTTACTGGGTCTTCTATCTAGTGGGCTACTAATCCTCGGATCACTTCTCACGACTTGATCGAGATTCATTATCTCTTTTTCCGGATTTCTTGCCATTCTATATGGCCCATCTCTCACTTGCACATCATTCCTATAGAGAGATGTGCACTTTTGTATGCCCTTGTCATAGATGCTCCTATGAGTTTTCCTCATCTTTTTATTCGTTCTTTGGTTAAGGTTCATAGGAGTAGTTCTTCTGCTCATGCTCTTTTCTTTCCGGTTTTTATTCATCTGATTGTATTGCATTTAGGTTTAGAGGAGTTTCTTGCGTCTGAGCCAGTTCATATTATAGCTCCTATAGGTGCCACCTTTCTTAGGCAGAGAGCTGCTCAGATGAGAGCTAGCTCTAAACGCCCTAGAGTAGAGTCGTCTTCGGGTGTTGCACCTCCTCCTCCTCCTCCTTCATGTGATCCGACTGTAGATGTATATGTTGATCTGACTGCTGCTGCTGATCCTCCACCTTCTACTTCGGATGATTCGAGCATTCGTCGTATGTTGGACATGTCATGACCGTTCGGGCAGCTCATGGTCAGCTTTTGGTGGACTAGGGTTTGTGGCTAGGGTTTTCTCTTAGAAGCACTCCTCAACATCTGTGCGTAATGTGGGTATAAATAGTGTAGGCGCAAAAAGTGTGTATCAGAAATGACAATCTGGCAAAACAGAATGTTTTGTGGGTGTCTGGCAGGAAGGCCTTACCCACGAGATACTCGTGAAAACTAGCTATCTCCATCCTGTCTTGACTCTTTGCATTCCAGTCATATGCAGGGCACATGCATCACTTCGTAGGATGCTTACTAGTGAGCTACCCGCGAAAACACTTCAGTCTTCAATGCCTTGAGTCTTCACACTCTCTCTCTCTCACACACAACCCTTACAAATAAATCCCACATGAAATACAGGGTACAAAAGATTGAACATAATTACAATCAAATTTGGCATGGATTAAAAGCCAACAAAACACATAGTTGTAAATTACAACTTTACATACAGAAATCACCATAAGAGGGATGCAATATATATTCTTGAAATCGAGGCCCTTGGACAATAATTTAAGCATGTTTCTTATTGTTTTAGATAATGGCATTAGAGTATACAATTCTATCATGTCTTCATTCCAACGGGTGAGCTAGGCATGCCATAACAACCAAACACTAGTAAAGTTTTCAACTTATTAAGATATAAGAACTTCTCACATAGTTATTATCCCAAATGAAAATTATCCTAAACGTTTTCGACTACGAGGTACTGTAAGTTAAATTATTAGACTCTTGAGATTTTCAAATTAATATTATCAAATTAAATCCAAAACTAACTTCAATAATTCAATTGTGAAAAACAATATCCAAGAAAATAAAATTTTAAAATCTCATGCACAAAAAAACTAAATAAAAGAAAAACCAAATCTTATTCCAAAGAGCATGATCTCGATTTCAAGTGCATTCATCTGAGATAGATTTGCATTTGAAATGGGTTGAACTAAGATAGATTGCAAAACCTAAGGATCTTTATCAAGTTTTTACCTAGTTGGATCAACCCTATATGACTCTTTTATTTTTTTAACATACGAAAAATTTAAGCAAATAAAAAAGAAACTAGAGAATATTTATTGTATGTCCTAATAGGTTGTAATACAAGTTAGAACTCACTTGGGTATTGGAGAAATGTTGTTTAATCCCCATTTTGGAAGTGGAAATGTGTTCTTATCTTTTTAGTAGAGGTAGAGTGAAGGAGACAATAGTAAACAAGTGGAAAAAATAAGATCAGTGAAGTAGGGCTAGCAATTGGGTCAACCCAAGTGTCAACTGAGAGTTGGATCGACCAATATTTCAATTGAGAGAGAGGTGTACCTTTCTATAAGTTATTGTTTGTGAATTGGATCGACCAAGTTCCAGGCAAGATTATAAAAAATTGTATTTTTTGCAGATTTTATAGCCAAACATTGTCCATTTGATATATAAATGTTTGGGAACGTTAGAAAACTATTTCAAACTATTTTTTTTTTTTTTAACAGTTATAACACTTTACTTGTGTTTTTTTTTTTTTAAATAACACTTTATTTGTAATTACCCCATTTTATATATAACTTCATAATTTTGTCTTAAAGATATTTAAACTCATGTGGGTCTTCTTCAAATTGTTATTTGCAGAACCCAATAGGATTGATTGTATCTTGAAAACAAGTTTATAATAACCCTTTAACAACTTAAGTGTGGGTGGGGGGGGGGGGGGGGGGGGTGCAAATATTGTTGAAGGAAGCGATTTCATTGTGCCTTGAAGCTTTTACAATTTCTGTTTGTTCTTAATTTTTCTTGTTTCTTAATTGTTCTCCAACAATCTTAGTCAATATTTACTGCAATAGAATGAGCAAAAGATTTAGATTTGAAGAGGTTTTCAAAGAATGAATCAAGTATTATGAAGATTCAATGAAACAAGGCTTAAAGAAACAAGGGTTCTTCATTGGCAAGATTAAGTGATGATTCTTTTATATTGTAGATACATTAAAAAGTCATGTTCATGATTGAACATTTAAAGCACAAATTCTAATATTAAAGAACATTTAAGGTACGAATTCTTATGGACTAACCAAAAGGGTATATTATATAAATCTAACATGGGCTAGAGCCTAGAGGCATTTTCTCTTCTTACTCCGAAAAAGTAGGTGGGAAAAACACTTAGTGCAAACATAACATATCATATTATATATTATATACTGCATAATAAAAATTGGACTTAAAAGCTATGTTTTAACAAAACATGTGACTTACGTTTTCTTTGTATCAACTTTTTTTTTTCTTATGAAAAGAAAAGTCATAATTTGATAAATAATTTAGGATTATCAATATAAATTTAATTGGAACTTTTTTATAGATAAATACAAATATTTAATTGTTTTTATCAAAATTTTTTCCACACCTTTTTTTCCCTATCCTAAAATTAGTAACGTTTGAAGTATCTTAATTTTTCCGCTTTTAATTATCTATAACACATGTTTTAATATAAATTATTTTCTTTAATCAATTTTATCTCATTCAATCAAGACACTATCTCTTTGCTTGCTCACATTGCACCCCACGCTTCTTCTAAAAAAAAAACATTGCACACCACACATATTAGACTTCCTCCTATCAGTTTTCTTCTTCGTAACACGTTGTAGCTTTCAACTTTCAAGTTCAAATCACCAAATTATACGGTAAAAAATTATTCCTTTTATTTTTAATAAGGTTATGTTATTTTATATTTCTTTCTTTTCAATGCTACAATTATAATTTTTCCCATTTATGTTACTGTTTATTTGTTTTTTTTATTTTGTTTGGGCTGGTTTGATCTTCCTAGGTAAGTAGTTTGGGTTTTTTTTTTTTTTTTTTTTTTTTTTTTTTGGGGGCAATAAGATTTGAACTCATGTTCTTGATTTTCCATTACATTTATTTCTCAATTCTTGGTATTGAAACAAGTTTTTTTCTTTTTCTTTTTTTCGTAATTCTTCATTTTAACCCATGTTCTTGAATTAACATTTTTGTTATAACTAATTTTCTTATTCTTTGTATGGTATTAACTTTAGGGCATTCGTGTTTTTGAAATAGTTTATGGTAGCTACGTGTTTTTTGAGGGCTGGTTTGGTATTGGTATTCACTATGATTTTCAATATGTATTTTTGAAGGGTTTTAATTTGTATCATTCTTTATGAATATTATCTAGATTTTTATTAAATTTGAAACTACTAGATATCATTCTAATATTGATTATAGGTAGAACTCTTACCCCTTATTTTATTGAGATAATTATTTATTGTTAGGTTCTAAAGGTTTAGGATTTTATGTATTTAGAACTCTAATGTGCATTGTTGGCAAACCATGATCAAAACAAGATGTTTAGTCGTGTTTAGACTTGCTCAAAGTTGGTTCTTTTATGTAAAGTTGGAACAAGCTAATGCAGAATTTAATTATGCTTCTCGGCTTGGTTCGATCGATCGAAGCTTAGGCTCGATCAATCGAAAATCGGGTCAGATGCGTTTTCTGCAGAATTCCAACTCAGACCTAGTTTGTTTTAAAACGTTTAAGGTTTTGTAATTTGCCCCAGGTATATAAGGCAAACCCTAGCCACATTTTAGTGTTGCTCATATTGCTGTTTGTGTAAATCTCTTGTGAGATCTTGAAGAGCTTTCCTTTACACAAGCTTAGGATTATCAAGAAGGAGATTCGTTCAAGAACTTGATGATCATTCAGTTGCTGCCATAAGAACTTAAAGAAACACAAGCGGGTGTGCTTGTACTTACTGGAGAATCCAAGAAAGAAGGAGTCCGTGGTTTCGGAGCTTGCACGTGGTCGTGTCAGTAAGTTTCTACTGATGGGTAGCAATAGGATGTTAGTGGTCTAAGTCCTGTTGAACAACTTCGATTCTTTCATAGTGGATTCAGGTTTACCTTGAGGATAGCTAGGTTAAATCCTCCCCAGGTTTTTACCGGTTTGGTTTCCTGGGTGATCATATCGTTGTGTTATTTATCTTTCCGCTGCTTTGCATGATATGATTGTTTGATTGTGATAACCTAGATTTGGAATTTGGACTAAGTAACAACTTGGCTAATTACCTAGGTTAATCCAATTGTGTTTTTAAGGGGTCTAAAAACTATCAAGTGGTATCAGAGTGGGTTGCTCTCTTGTTGTTGATCTCTTGATCACTGAGCTGATCCTTGACCCTTGTTGTCATGGAACACGGACATTCTCTTGTTATTCCTCCTCATTTTGATGGGAATAACTATGCTTATTGGAAAGTAAGGATGAAAGCATTCCTGAAATCAATTGATGAGAGAGTCTGGAACTCCGTCAAATATGGTTGGGATAAGCCCACTACTCTTATTAATGAGTGACAAACTTCTCAAAAAGAAGCAGCCGCGTTCAATAGCAAAGCTATGAATGCTATCTTTAACGCTGTTTCTACAGAGGAATTTAAGAGAATCTCAAATGTTGAGGTTGCTCATACTGCTTGGAATATCCTCCAGACTGTGCATGAAGGCACAAAGGCTGTCAAAATCAACAAATTGCAGCAATTAACTTCTAAATTTGAAAGCATTAGAATGTCTGATGATGAATCTTTTGATGAATTCTATGCTAAACTTAATGATATTGTTAATTCTGCTTATAACTTGGGTGAAATCTATGATCAATCTAAAATTGTTAGGAAGATTCTTAGATCTTTGATTGAAGATTTTAGACCCAAGGTCACTACCATCACTGAGAGAAAGGATGTGGACTCCATCCCTGTTGATAAACTTGTAGGATCTCTTCAATCCTATGAGTTGGACCTACCTAGGACTACCAAATCCAAATCAATGGCTTTTAAGTCTGTTGATGATGTTGATGTTGGTGGATTTGATGATGAGCTCTCTGCTATAGAGATTGCTTACCTTGCCAAGAACTTTAGGAATTTACTTAGAAATAACAACAGAAAGGCAAGAGATAAGAACAATGCTGAACCTAGAAACTTTAGGAAGAATGATCCCACTAAGGTTAACAACACTGATAAACCTAGAGAAAAAGTAGGTTAATCTTCAAATAATTCTATGGGTCCTCAGTGTTTTGGATGTCAAGGGTATGGTCACATGAAATCTGAATGTCCTACCTACTTGAAGTCTAAAGGTACGGCTATGGCTGTAACCCTTAGTGATGGTGAAGTTTCTGATGATGAGTTTGGTTGTGATGAGGATGGAAATTTCATTGCTTTCACTGCTACTGCTGTAGTCAATGAAAGCGTATCTGCTGAAGAGAACCCTTCTGATGGGGAACTCTCTGAGGACACAGATCTTCAAGAAGCCTACAATAAACTTTGCAAAGTTGCTGCAAAGGATGCTATGAATGTTGAATTAGGCTTGAAGAAAATTGCATCTCTTGAGCTTGATAAGAAAAATTTGCTTGTTAAACTGTTTGATGCTACTGAACTTTTGAATAATGTGAAGACTGAGAACATGCTTTTACTTGATAAAGTTAAGAATTTGGAACATGAGCTTTCTGTTGCTAGAGAAAAATCTAATAGATCTGCTAGTTCCAAACTTAATCATATGCTGAGTGTTCAAAAGTCTCCTTCTGACAAAACTGGGTTAGGTTTTGTAGAAAGCATCAATGTATCTACACCAAATTCCACAATCTTTGTTCCTTCATCTTCTTCTGAACCCCCTGTGAGTGAGGTTGTGAGTGAGGTTGTCAAACCCTTAGAAGTTACACCTCCTAGGAAGATTAGGGTTGATCTGAAAGAGTCTAAACCTAAGCAGTTTACCTTTTCTAAGGACAAGTCATATGATAAGCCTGCATGGGTTTGTCATTTTTGTGGAAAGTCTGGACACATTCGTCCAAACTGTTACAAACTGCAAGTTACTAAGAGAGCAAACAAACCAAAAGTACCTGTGCCTCAAGCACAAGATCCTATGGTACTCATTGGTGAATTGGTAAAGGATTTAAACCTTTATTCCAATCCTGGAGTTGGTAATCATTCCCATGTGAATAAGAACTCCAATGCTCGTGGTGCATCTAAAAAGTTTTGGATGCAAAAGGCTCAATCTAATTGAGTCTTTCTAACGTGGTCCTTGTGTTTCATTACTATTCTTTGTGACCATTGTTCCTTGGTTTTTGTTTTCTCTGTTTCTAGGATTTGCATTGCATAATATTCATGCATTTCATTCTAGGTTGTTTTTGTTTATCTTTTTCAAATAAAAATATATATATAAAAAAAGGGAAAGAAAAAGGAAGCAAATTGTGTTTTGCACTATTTTCTTGGTTTTTGAAAACAAGGTTGGTCAATTATTTTCACATAACATGTCTTTTGTACCTTGTTTAGCTTTAATGAGCTTACTTATTGCACTTTTCTAGTTGAAGCTTTGTAGTGCATGTTGTGTGGGAAAGATGTTTATGGTTTTGATCACTTTGTCTTGATCTTGAAGTCACATGTCTTTGACTGTCGGACTTGACCCTTTGGAGAAAGGCATAAATAACCATCTCACCACTGTTCACTAGCCAATTATGAACACCTTAGTGTATATATCGTAAGATTTTGTGCTCGAGAAAGTGTAGCACATGCACAAAAAGATCATAAGGTGTAGCCTCGGTTTAAATGCTAAAATTGGTGTGTACATTATTGAACTTAATGTTAAATCAATCAAATAAAATTGGTGTGTACATTATCCCGGTTATTTTAATAAGTTTCTGAATAATTAAAATTTGTGTGTACAATATGAGGTAAAATCAAGAAACTTACATGATTGCAAGCTTATGATCTAGGAGATGTGGGAGTTATATGATGTAACTCTTTTGGTAATAGTCTCTTTCAAATTCTATGTGATGAATTTTGTAGACATTGTGTTTAATTGCTATACACATATCACCTCACATGTATCTCAAGCTTTTGCTAGTTGCACACACTAACACAAGTTACGCTTTGCTAAACATTGTACATGTTACTGTGTGTGTCTTTAGTCTGACCAACCAAGTTTGCAATTACTTTGAGTTTTTATGCAAAACAGATTTGATACTTGAAAATTTATGGAGAATGTAAGAAATTTTGACTTTTGGAAAACTGGGCTTAAAACTTTGTTTTTGAAAAAACATATCATCACATACTCATGCATTTTGTTCATCAATTTCAATGCTTTGAGATGTTTCTAAAATTTTTTCAAAACTCTTTTTTGTTAGTGAGCCTCTGCCTGATTCGATTGATCCATTCTGTTTTTCGATCAATCGAAATTGCATTTAAAATTATTAAGGAGTCTTTATCTGTTTCGATCAATCGAAACTATTGTTTCGATCAATCGAATTTCGAGAATAAGGTTTTTTAAAAACTTAGATTTGACTTGTTCAAACCACTTTTTCAAAAACTTTTTCAAAACTTTTTCTCTCTCTCCGACTCGGCAAGGCTCCACAACGAATTTTTTGTCGTTTTCCTCCTAATTTCTTGCAAGGTTTCTCTCTCCATAAGCCGGTATGTCCATATTACCCTTTCTTTTGCATTGTTTTTCATGTTTTCATGCATTTTTTCATGTTTTAAGGGAAAATTTTCGGACTATGCATAATTTGGGGTTTTTGATTAATCAAGTCTTGTTTTGTGAAATTGATCAATGGGTTTTGTTGCTATAATGATATATTCATGATCTATGATGGTCAATTTGATCAATTTGGGGTTTTGTGCTAAATTGAAAATTCTAAGGCTTGTATTGAACCCGAATTGGGGATTTGTTCAAATTAGGCTTAATTGATGAAATTGGCTTATTGTTTTGATGTAATTGATCATTTTTATCTGTTTTCTCTCATGTGTAATGATCAATTCGTCAATTTATTATAAACTGAACAAGTGGTTTTTCAAATTTATTGGGGTTTTTGTTAGAAACTCTATGCTCAAGCCAATTTTGTGAATTTGAACTTAATTGCACTGCATTTGGACATGCATCATGACATTTAATTTGTTCATGCATCATATAGATTTTTGTTCTATTTTTTTTTTTTTGTGCTAACTTGCAGTCTGCCCTTGGTCTTTTTGTTTCTTTTGCTTTGTGTCTTGGTCCTTATCCTAGCACCATGCCTAGGAAAACTAGAGCCCATAGGACACCCTCCACTTCCTTTGAGTCTCCCTCTAGGAGTGAGTTGTTTAAGAATGAAAAAAGCAGAGAGGTCTTTGTGAAACTAAACTGTAGGCGTAAGATTTGGGCTGAGCGTTCTGTTGTGTTTGATGAGGTAGATCCTGCCATTAGGGAAAATCTAGAGCGTAGAGGTTGGCTGTCCTTGTTAGAGGTAGATCATCCACCCCCGACCACCCAGATTAGAGAGTTCTTCTCGAATCTCTCTTGCCACGTCTATGATTCCAACACCCTTGTTAGGAGTTGGATACGAAGTGTTGAGTTCACCATTACTCCTCGGATAGTGGCTGATGCTCTTGGGGTTCGAATTGTTAGGGAGCCTGTCTATCCCTATGAGGAGTCTCCACCCTTAGATGATGTTATGTCATACATCACTGGGTCTTCTATCCAGTGGGGTTCTGATCCTCGGATCACATCTGCTGAGCTTACTGAGACTGCCTATCTTTTCTTTAGGATAGCGTGTCATTCTTTGTGGCCTATTTCTCATCTCCACACCATCCCTCTTGAGCGATGTGTGTTTTTGTACGCTTTTGTGTCTAGTGCGTCTATCAACTTTCCACATCTGTTTCTTCGTTCTTTGAACGAAGTTCATAGGAGTTATGCCGTAGCCCATGCTCTTATCCATCCTATTTTCATTCATAGGATTTTGTTGTTTCTTGGTTTAGCTGATTTCCTTGCCGGTGAGCCCGTTCATGTCATAGCTCCCATAGGTGTCACCTTCCTTAGGCAGAGGGCTGCTTACTTAAGAGTTGGTCCTGCGCATCCTAGAGGTGCGTCATCTGGTGTTGTTCCCCCTCCTCCCTCTTCTACAGGTGCTGATGCTGTTGAGGCGTCTGGTGCTGCTGCTGCTGATGCTGATGTTCCTTCACCGACTACTTCAGATGATTCAGACATTTGACGTATGTTAGATCATGTCTTGACCATTTAGGCGGCCCATGGACCGATTTTGGTGGACGTGCTCGATGAGATCCGTGCGTTGCGCGTAGCGTAGGCACAATTTCGACGATCTTCACTGCCACCTCCTTTTGATGATGGATTTTGATTGCCCATTGGCATTTCGCCACAAAAAGGGGGAGTACATATTTGAGCTTGTTGAGTTTTTGTTTTCAGGGGGAGAGCATTTTTTTTGGTTGGAGCTTGTGGAGTTTAGATTGTATCTAGGTGCTTCACATTGTATTTTACCTTTTTTTAGCTCTTGCCATTTTTTTGTTGGGCTATTCATGTTAGGGGGAGATACTTTTATTGCTTTATATGTTTCTTGTTTCAACTGCTTATTGATTTATATTTATGAGTTATTCATTGATATATGTCTTTATTGTGTGTTGGTTGAAATCAAGAATTTATTTTGTTTACTTGTATTTTCCACACATGCGGTTATGCATTTTGTTTAGTGTTTCAGGAAATATACAAGTTGATTCAATTGAGCTGCTGTCTACACTTGCAACTGATGGATAGTAGTTTGGATTGGATTTGTTTTTATGAGCATTTTTTTTGTAAAGGGCTTTTCTTTGTAAACTTTGAGCTGTTAGTTGTGTTTTGTCACGGATTGCCAAAGGGGGAGTTTGTTAGGTTCTAAAGACTTAGGATTTTATGTATTTAGAACTCTAATGTGTATTGTTGGCAAACCATGATCAAAACATGATGTTTAGTCATGTTTAGACTTTCTCAAAGTTGGTTCTTTTATGTAAAGTTGGAACAAGCTGATGCAGAATTTAATTATGCTTCTGGGCCTGGTTCGATCGATCGAAGCTTAGGCTCGATCAATCGAAAATCGGGTCAGATGCGTTTTCTGCAGAATTCCAACTCAGCCCTAGTTTGTTTTAAAACATTTAAGGCTTTGTAATTTGCCCCAGGTATATAAGGCAAACCCTAGCCACGTTTTAGTATTGCTCATATTGCTATTTGTGTAAATCTCTTGTGAGATCTTGAGGAGCTTTCCTTTACACAAGCTTAGGATTATCAAGAAGGAGATTCGTTCAAGAACTTGATGATCATTCAGTTGTTGCCATAAGAACTTAAAGAAACACAAGCGGGTGTGCTTGTACTTGTTGGTAGGGCTGTAATCGGTTCAGTTCGGTCAGTTTTTTTTTTATTCGGCCAACCGAAACTGAAATTTTCGGTTTTTAAAAGTTTCAACCGAAATCGACCGAAATAGTTGAAAAACCGTCGGTTTCGGTTTGTTTCGGTTTTGGTCGATTTTTCAGTCGGTTTCGGTTTATATAAAATCGACATTATATAAAACTAAATTACACTAACTCAAATCATTCACTAGCTCAATAAAAGAAGAAGGAAAAAAAAAAAAAAAAAACCCTCAAATCATTCACATGCATACACCCTGGATGGAATAAATAAAAAGGTGGTTTTTTGTCATGTTTTCAATGTGTTTGAATTCCCCTATTTACTTATCATCATGCATCAAAAGAAAAGAAGAAAAGAGCATCAAAACAGAGACTCACCGTGAGATCACTAAGATGAGAAGCTGATGATCAAGCCGGCGTGGGGAAGGTGGCGTGTGGAGGCGGCAGCAGAGGGTGATTCGGCGTGAGAGGACTGTGGAGTGGAGGCTGAAGTTTGATGAACGTGAGAGAGAGTGGAAAGTGTGAGAGACTTTGAGGGAAAGTGTGAGAGACTTTGAGGGAAACTGAAAAGTGTGGGTTGGGTACGTAAGGAAGGGTTTTCATCTTTTGATTTTATACTCTAATTAGGTTTAGTTTAATTAGTTTAATTAGATATTTACTTAGTTTAATTATAAGTGATTAATCTAATGGGATTTAAAATGTTAGGTTTAAAAAAGATAAGTTAAGCCGGATTATTTGTTTGAATTTTGAAATCTTGAATCATTGAATTGTAAATCACTGAATGATTGAATTGTTTAATATGAAAACATTGAAAAGATGGAAGCCCACTGCCCCACGCAAAGCTGCCAAAGGCCAAAATCATATCTCTCTCTTTTTGAGAATAGCAAGCGTATCTCAGAGGACAAAGTCACAAAGGGTTAGTCAAAGTCAAATTAAATATTTAATATTATATATTTAATATAAATTATAATATATATATATATATATTTCGGTTCGGTTCGGTCGGTTCGGTTTATTAAAATTTGCAACCGAAAACCGAACCGAACTTTTCGGTTTTTTATTTAATAAAACCGAAACCGAACCGAACCGAAACCGAACCGAAACCGAACCGAATTTTTTGCATCGGTTCGGTCGGTTTGAATCGGTTTTTTCGGTTCTTCGGTTTTTTGCACACCCCTACTTGTTGGAGAATCCAAGAAAGAAGGAGTCCGAGGTTTTGGAGCTTGCACGTGGTCGTGTCAATAAGTTTCTACTGGTGGGTAGCAATAGGATGTTAGTGGTCTAAGTCCTGTTGAACAACTTCGATTCTTTCATAGTGGATTCAGGTTTACCTTGAGGATAGCTAGGTTAAATCCTCCCTAGGTTTTTACCGGTTTGGTTTCCTAGGTGATCAAATCATTGTGTTATTTATCTTTCCGCTGCTTTGCATGATATGATTGTTTGATTGTGATAACCTAGATTTGGAATTTGGACTAAGTAACAACTTGGCTAATTACCTAGGCTAATCCAATTGTGTTTTTAAGGGGTCTAAAAACTATCATTTATAAAGTTTCATTGTTGTGATCAAAAGGGCGAATCCCCACCCCCTACCTCCAAGCAAAAACGCATCATGCTCATGCATCATGCGAAGCAAGGTTTAGATTACTCACTTACTCTTTATTGATCCTTCAAATTTTTTAGGTAGCTTTTATGAGCATTGCATCTATTATTTATCTCAAAGATGAGGCTTCCATTGCTATCGCAAGAATTGTGGACAAGTATGTATCGCTTGCATACGTGAAATTAAAAGTTTAATTATTTGGTGAAAAGCTATATCATTCTTGTTAAGGACATATTTTGTGTAATTGGCTAATCCTTTGACAAAACGCACTTTACTTGTATTTAGGTAGATCTAACATGTGTTTAATACTTCAAGAAACATGTTGTTTAAGTCTAGTATTAAAGCCATGAAGATTGGACTAAGAAACAAGTGAAGAAAAGCTGTTCACTAAAGCTGGATAGATAGATCGACACCTGTGGACAGATATCTCGACAGTTGCTCGACACCTCTCGACAACTAGGCTATCTATCGAGCTCTTCAATTGATTTTTATCGCAATCTCGACACCTCTCGATAGCTGGTGGATCGATCGAGAAAGCTCCTGTCTCCTCAACAGCTCCTCGTTAGCTTCTCGATAGCTGTATCTGTCGAAGTTTAAAGCTCGACACCTCCCGATCGATCAAGGTTACGGGAATTCAGATTTTTCAGATCTGATTTTCAGCTCATGCTGACATGTATGTGTAGGGTTTCTTTTCTCACAACCCTAGACCTATATAAGGCTTATTTTAGAGGCTGTCACATAAGAGAGAATACAAGGAGAACATATGCAAAAGGTGACTGATGCCTTATTCTCTCTGAAAGAAGCTACTGCGTTTTTTGCGCCTGAGGGTTTTGTAACCAAGTCCTTCTTGATCTTCATTGTTGATGAAGTGAAGAACTTTGCAGCCAACAATCTTCTTCTAGTTGGTGTTTAAGTCACGTACTGGGATCCGCGCAATTGGTTAGTCACGTACTGGGATTCGTGCATCAAAGGGTGGCGTTCATATATTGAAGAGTTCAGAGGTTCTGAAGCGGTAGAAGGTTTCTGCTGTGAGTTCATCTACGGGGATTGTAAAGTCTAGGGACAAAGGTTTTGTACTAGATCTGAAACTTCTCTTTACTATAGTGGATTGCCTTTTGGGAAGGTTTCCCCCTAGGTTTTTTACTATGAAACTAGTTTATTTCATTGGTTTTCCTGGGTTATCATATCTTGTCTTATTTATTTTTCCACTGCATGATTTTGACATGATATTGATGTTTGTTTGTTTTAACAAGTTTATTCATAATAAATCTAATTAACAACTTGATTTTAAAACTTGTTAATTCTATTAACCAGGGTCTAAATTTCCCAATAATTCTAATGCTTTAGAATTTATTTATTTTCTTCTTGTGGTTGGTTCATTCTAGCATGTTCGAAGTTTTGGGATGCCTAAAAAGTGTGGTCACACAAACATGTTATCACCATCAATCAAATGAAAAGGTTTGTTTTAAATGTACTTCAAATTTATAGGCTCTAAAATATGATTTGGTGTGGGATCACTTATATTGAAGTCTTGGTTGTATATATTTTACATGATAGTAGTAAACATGAGTAGAATTCAATCAACCCAACCCAACACTTAAATCTATTATGCTTCTAAATTTACCCAACCACTATGCTTCCTACAAGTCTTCTTTTACACCTTACATATACATAAACTGTCTTTCAATATATGCATGCATTATTATTTTACTAGATGTGATTAGCTACAAAAGTATATGCATCATGCGGGGTTGGTCTTTAGCCTCCACCATGTTAATATCTTTAACACGTCTTTGATAGGCCAAAAACGAATTGACCCCTTGTGATAGATTAATTGATTAATTAGCCAAGTTTATTAATTAATCAAATTAACATGCAAACGCGTGGTAGCACAAACAAATCACCAATGAACTAAGTATGCAGCGGAAAATAAATTGACAGGGTGATTTGTTTACGAATGGGGAAAATCAACATGGCAAAAACCCCACCGGGTGATTTTAAGGTCACCACTCCCGAAATTCCACTATTATCACAACAAGCGGTTACAAGTAAAGGAATCCCAATACCTTATACTAACTTACAGTTGAACCTTTACCCCAATACCCAATTGGACTTGTTCTGTAGTGACAATTTCTCCTTTTGATGCATGGCTCCCAGTACGTGACTAACCAATTGCACGGATCCCAGTATGCGACTTCAATTACCAACTAGAGAAGGTTGTTGGTTGCAAAGTTCTTTAGTTCATCCCAACGATGAAGATTAAGAAGATGCTTGGTCACAAAACCCTACAGTGCACAAACACAGCTACTTCTTCACAAGAATGATGAACTAAGGCAAAATTGTGTCTCCGGTCACAAATTGTTTGAACAAACTTTGCTCAACACTTGTGCAACTTGTTTCCTCTTTGACGGCCCTTAAAGTAATCCTTTTATATGTCTAAGGTTGTGAGAAAAGAAAGCCCAAACACATAATCACGGATTAGAGTCAAAACAGAACTGAAAATCTATTTTTCATAAGCCTCGACAGATGCCTATCTGTCTAGCTGCTATAGAGAAGCTGTCGAGTCACGGGGTTGGAACAACTTCTTAAGCTCGATAGATGGCTAGCTATCAAGCTTTAATGATAGGCACTTTTCAACTTGAATCTTGGACAGACTTGCATGGCTTCAACACTTGATCTTGAAACAAAGTTTCTTAATGTATTAAACACATCCTAGATCTACCCAAATACAAGTAAAGTGTGTTTTGTCAAAAGATTAACCAATTACATAAAATAGTGACATATATTCCTAACAAGTGAATCACATATGTCCTAACAATCTCCCCCTTTGGCAATCCGTGACAAAACCACAACTAACAAATGAGATATGAGAGAAGTCATAAATCACTCAACTCATATTCACTTGTTGAATGCAATAAAATCTATCCTAATACAAACTCTTGAAAAACTTTGCAAGAAGAGAGTTTATGGCAAGTAGACTTTGACAACCTGTATTTCTGAAACACTTTAAACAAAACTCATCAAGGAATCTTTGTGTGAAACAGAAATAATAAATTGCATACAAGTAATAAGAAGCATGTGCATAAAGAGAGAAAAGAAACAACACATGTAAGGGTAGGTGAAAGAAACATACATCAACATATATAAAGAAAATAAGTACAATGTATGTCAATAATGGTCGCAAGACCCATGTACAAGAATAAATGTATCTCAAATAGAAAGAAAAGAAAAAGATACAAGTAATCCTCACTACATCCCTCAAAAAAATCAACACTCCCCCTAACAAAAATGTCCTATACTAACTCTCCCCTTAAGAATGACTACTCTCACGTCCAAAACTACTCCCCCTTTTTGTCACGAGTGACAAAGGGTAAGAGTGTCAAGTAAACATCTCATCGGTACAGCTAACACCTCCATCATCATCATCATCAGAAGCATCATCGTCATCACCATTATTATCATCCTCATCCTCAGAATCAAAAGGCACTGGAGGTGGTGAAGGAGAAGCCTTAGGAGCAAAGCCACCCATGACTGCCAGCCGTCGTGCTATACGGCCGACACAAGTGTTCACCTGATACAACTCAGTAAAGAGTGTATCAAGGCGAGCATCCATGCGCTGTAGTTGCGCCATGATGTCCCCAAGTGACACATCACTTGTAGAAGAGGAGGAAGCGGATGTGGATGGAGCAGATCGAGATGGAGTTGAACGGGAGGGAGAAGCTGCTGACCCAGACTGCCTCGACCTAAACTGCGCCTCGCTACATTTAACGGTAGCGTAGTCTATGGCACACATGAATGTGAAATGGTCGGACGCTGGAAAGGGAACAGAAAAATGGCGTAAGATCCTCGTGATAGCCGAAGGAAAGATGAGCTTATCACGGGACGTCGAATCCCTATAAACATCTAGAATAGAGAAAATAAAGTGAGAAGGAAAATCTCTGGTAAGATGCTCAAGAAGAAACAACAAAAATCGAGCACGAGATTTTGTGATAGAGTTATAGTGAGAAAGAGGGTGAAGACGAATGTCATAACTATGTTCAAAAACTGAGGACCTTTTGCAAAGTCCAAACAGTAAGTGAATTGACGCTCACCCTAATCAAAAGGGCACTTACAAAACGCAGATTTGAGATCATCTTTGGACACAGTCCTTAGACGCTCATAACCTGGGTAGTCAGGGAACTCTACCCTAGGGACACGAAGCACATCCGCAACAAGCTGCGGTGTGACAGCAATGCGCGTACCTCGAACGTGAGTATGAAAGAGAGGTATTGAAAAATCAAATCCATGCATGTTGGAGTAAAACTCCTAGATCAGCACGGAAAGACATGTGACTGGGACGTCACACAGTGACTCCCAACCCCGACTGTGAATGACATCAGGTAGGTCAGTGTCGGCGAAGTCCGCCAGAATGACTCAGCGTTCCGAATGAATGCCTCGTTGAGAAAAGTTCTCCGAGAAAGCCTTACGGGCATCCTCATCACGGAACCGAATATGTGAAGGAGTAGGATCAGAGGAAGTGGATGCCCAGAATGAAGAGGGTTCTGGGATGGAGTAGACTTACATTTAGGTGCCATAGACATGACTAACGTAAATGAAAAGAGAGGGAGAAAGAGAGAGACAATTAGAAAAGTCCCAAGCGGTTCAAATATATCAAAATATATTGAAAAGAGAGTACGTATGCATGGGAAATGTATGAACATGTGACATGCAATATAAAAGGCATCATGGACTTAGCCCAATCCAATCCTACTAGCACACAATCAATTTGCACACATCTAAGTGCATGATAATTCTGTTATAATGCTTATGTGATGCAATGCATGAGATTTTAAACTCATTTAAGCAATAACCCTTCCCAAAATTTCAACAAAAACTCATCAATTTTGAAAAACCCCAAAATTTTTCAAAAACCCCAAAATTTAGGTTTCAAAACATGAAATGGATGAAAATGATAGATTAGAAACTCACCAAGTGAAGAAAAACTTGGAAAAACCTTGAAGAAACCTTGAGGAAGAAGTTTGGAGTGAGTGAGAGAGGTTTGGGAGGTGAAAAGATGAGTCTGTCGAGAGAGAGATCGAGAAAAGTGAGAAACGGATCACGCTGAACCTTTATATAGAAGGTCAGTAAAGCTCAACAGATAGAGGTGTCGAGAGGTGTCGAGCCATCTGTGGAGGAAGGTGTTGAGAAAATCAACATCAACAGATGTAGCTATCGAGGATCTGTCAAGGGACAAATCAACAAAAGGCTAAAGGAAGCTCGATCGATCCACCAACTATCGAGAAGCTATCAAGGATCCAGAAGAAATCTCGATCGATCCACCTAGCTGTCAAGAAGCTATCGAGATTGCGATAAGAGGAAGATGAAAAGCTCGATAGATAGCCAGGTGTCGAAGAGGTGTCGAGATTGCTTAAAAATAGTTTTTCAAGGAGGGAAAAACACAGTTCAAGTATGCAATTTAACCAAGGATCCAAACAACATTTTAAGTTCTCAAAATCATCTCTCAACAACAATTTTAAGCACATAGATCCCAAAAACACACACACACACACTAAACAAGTCTAACCAATTTTATATTTCAAAAACAAGTTAAGACAGTTTAGTGAGCATATATTAACACATGTAAACCTTGTGATGGCCAAATCACATTGTACTTGCACATGTATCAAGAGTAGCAAAGAATATTGCGTGTTGTATGTGAAAAATATCGCAAGATTGCATGAGTGTATACATGTTATGACGATTTGAGATATGAGAAAATCACTTTAACTCACACACAATCATAACTATTTGATGGGGACTATCTCCTTCGAGGTACATCCTATAACTCCCACATCTCCTAGAATACACGCTTGCAATCATATTTAAAGCATTTTGATCTTTTTGCTTTTTATTTTTCTTTGCATATTTTTCTTTTTAAGCAAATCATGCATGGGCATATAAGAGAGAGAGAGAAAAAAAATACCCAATGATGTTAAGCATTTGACATTCCAATTTTGCTACACCGAAGCACACAAATGTCATTTCATGATTGGCGGGCAATAGTGGTGAGATGGTTATTTATGCCTTTCTCTTAGGATTTTCTAGTCCTTCCCGACAAAAAGAGTGATACGAGTGTTAAGTACAAGAGATCACTTAACCTTACTCATCACAAATACGAGCCACAAAGCTCACTTGCTTAGTTGTGCATAGAGATGCTCATCTAAGTTACAAGAGATACAAAGTTTAGAAAACTCTATTTCAATGGCCATCCAAGGTACACAAGTACCAATGTACAAAAAACACACATTGTTTTTGTATTTTTCTGATTTTTCAATTTTTATTTTATTTTTTTTATATAAAAAAATAAAAAAAAAATTGAAAACAAACAAAAACATGTTAAACAAAGCAAAGCATAAAAACTAGACTGACTTAAAATGAAAGCAAAACACACAAGTTATGCAAAAACAAAAACACAAAGAGAGAGAAGAAAGTGATAGAATCACTTGGAACCCTTTTCCTTCCACACATTGGAAAAACATTTCCTTTGATTAAATCCTTGAGTCGGCAGTGAGGAGGAAGAATTGAAACCGTTCAAGTTTGAAAGGAAAATGAGGGCTTTGAGAAGATCTCCAAAGGGCGCAAGAGAGGATTGAAGCTGATTCTGGCTTCCAGATGATATCATACCATTGCTCTATTAAGTGGCTAACCACTTATAGAAATTTGGTCGAGTATGACCGGTAACTCCACAATGATGACAAAGATGCTGCTTCTTTTGTTTAGGTTTTGAGAGTTAGCCTTCTTAGCCTTAGGATTTTTAGTTTCCTTCTTATCTTGCCTAGGGGGTGCTCCTAAGATAGATTTACTTTTGTCTAAGTTCTCACTAGCTAAATCAGTTTTAACATCATTGTTCTCAATTTCAACATTATTACTAGGAGGAACAAAAATAGTAGTACTAGTAGAAGCAGTATTAGAAGAAGAGAAACCTTACCCTAAGCCTATTTGATCAGAAGTAGATTTCTGATGACTGAGCATCTCATCAAGCTTTGCACTTGAAGTCCTCTCCAATTGAGCTCTGACTTGAAATAGCTCCGCTTCAAGCTTCTTGGTCTTCTCAACCAAGAAATTATTTTCAAATCTCAATGCTCCAATAGTCTGATTAGTTTCATCAAACTTTGTGGAAAGCTCTTCAAGATCAAGTTCCACATCACTGAGCTTCTTGGTGGCCAGTCTATAAAGTTTCTCATGTTTCTCAGAAAGCTTGTATAGTTTCTCATAGGTTGTATGGATATCATCTTGATCATCCATCTTCTCAAACTTGGACTCCACCAATTCCTCTTCTTCATCCACATCTTTAACAATCCCCTCAGTAGGATTGACAGTGGTAGTGAAGGTATTTAGGATTCCGTCGTCCTCATTGTCGGAATCATCCTCAAGCTCGGTGTTGCTTAAAGTAGCAGCAAGTGCCTTGCTCTTCCCAAAGCTCTTGAGATATGTAGGACACTCCTGTTTCATGTGACCGAAGCCTTGACACCCAAAGCACTTAGGTCCTGCGGGAATAGTGTACTGACCACCATCCCTGACATCCTTCTTCCCTTTGTCTTGACTCTTGAACTAAGAAGAACTGGATTGCCTACGGTCCTTGTCAAAGCCCTTCCTATTGGCATTCTTCATGAACTTCTTGAATTTCCTAGTGATGTAGGACTTCATCTTAGAATCTTCATCATCTAAAGACTCATCCATGTCACTACTCTTGGCCTTCAAGGCCATACTCTTACTCTTGCCATACTTACCAATCCTTATTAACCCTAGCTCGTAAGTCTGCAGATTACCAACCAGCTCTGTCAAAGGAATCTTGTCAATGTCCTTTGATTCCCCGATTTCCGTAATCTTAGCATGGAATCTCTCAGGTAGAGATCTAAGCACTTTTCTCAGAATCTTGGGTTCAGGAATGGTTTCCCCAAGATTGAAAGCTAAGTTCACTATGTCCTTGAGCTTGGCATAGAACTCATCGAACGACTCATCCTCCTCCATCTTAATCTCTTTGAAGCTTATAGTGAGCCTTTAAAGCTTCGAATCCTTAACAACCTTAGTTCCTTCATAGGTTGTCTGGAGGATGGTCCATGCTTCCTTTGCAGTTTCAATGAAGGATATCTTCTTGAATTCCTCATTAGTGACTACACTGAACAAAGCATTCAATGCTCTACTGTTGAAGTTTGTCGCCACGATCTTGGCTTCATCCCAATCAGCCGGCGCTTCCTTTGGCTTGGTCCAGCCTATCTCAACAGCTTGCCACACCTTCTCATCTAGAGACTGTAAGAAAGCTCTCATGCGTACTTTCCAGTATGCATAATTAGTGCCATCAAATAAACGAGGTATGATTAAAGACTGTCCTCTATCCATGACAAATAGGGGTCAATGGATCAACACAACAAAGATTAAAACCTAATCAGAGTGTGCCTGCTCTGATACCACGTGATAGGCCAAAAACGAATTGACCCCTTGTGATAGATTAATTGATTAATTAGCCAAGTTTATTAATTAATCAAATTAACATGCAAATGCGTGGTAGCACAAAAAAATCACCAATAAACTAAGTATACAGCGAAAAATAAATTGACAGGGTGATTTTTTTATGAATGGGGAAAACCAACATGGCAAAAACCCCACCGGGTGATTTTAAGGTCACCACTCTCGAAATTCCACTATTATCACAACAAGCGGTTACAAGTAAAGGAATCCCAGTACCTTATACCAACCTACAGTTGAACCCTTACTCCAATACCCAATTGGACTTGTTCTGTAGTGACAATTTCTCCTTTTGATGCACGGCTCCCAATACGTGACTAACCAATTGTGCAAATCCCAATACGCGACTTCAATCACCAACTAGAGAAGATTGTTGGCTACAAAGTTCTTCAGTTCATCCCAACGATGAAGATTAAGAAGATGCTTGGTCACAAAACCCTACGGTGCACAAACACAGCAACTTCATCACAAGAACGATGAACTAAGGTAAAACTGTGTCTCCGGTCACAAATTGCTTGAACAAACTTTGCTCAACACTTGTGCAACTTGTGTCCTCTTTGACGGCCCTTAAAATAATCCTTTTATATGTCTAGGGTTGTGGGAAAAGAAAGCCCAAACACATAATCACGGATTAGAGTCAAAATAGAACTGAAAATCTATTTTTCATAAACCTCGACAGATGCCAATCTGTCTAGCTGCTGTTGAGAAGCTGTCAAGCCACGGGGCTGGAACAACTTCTTAAGCTCGATAGATGGCTAACTATTGAGCTAGCTTTCGAGCTTTAATGACAGACACTTTTTAGCTTGAATCTTGGACAGACTTGCATGGCTTCAACACTTGATCTTGAAACAAAGTTTCTTGAAGTATTAAACACATCCTAGATCTACCCAAATACAAGTAAAGTGCATTTTGTCAAAAGAGCCAATTACATAAAATTAGTGACATATGTTCTTAACAAGTGAATCACATATGTCCTAACAGTCTTTGTTTTCTATCTTTGTTGCCTCAATCTTTAGTTGTTGATAGTAGTTGGACTTCCACTTCCGTGGCTCGCTCTCGCGCCTTATAATTTTTTCCCATGCTTGTTTCTTACCTCACCCACCATTATTTTTTTTTGCTGTTATATGCTCATCAATCAAGGGTAATGAATCTAATGATACTCTCACTTTCACTTTGAAAAATTCTTAGGTACTTCTGGAGTACGAAAAAATGATGTCCTCTCCTCTCACATTTATGGTGGACCCCACCATGAATTTAATGAATGGACTCTACTATGAATGTGAGAGGAGACAGCACCATTCTCCATGCTCCAAGAGTAGCTAAGAATTACTCCTGGTTTTTATATTCACTTTCATATTTTAAATATATTTTTATTTTTTAAAATGTGAATATTTTTATATTAATTGTGGATATTTGTATAAATAGTGGAGGTAAACTAAATAATTAGAGTCATTAAATAGAGGCCTTATTTAGTTTCTTTTTCTTTTTTGATAATTTAATAGTTAGGAAAAAAAAATTTTGAACCCTAAATATCTTTATTGAAAAACCTTAATTGAATAAACCTAAAAGTTAGAGAATTGAAATTAAATTTGAAAAAACTTAGAAAGTCCGTTTTGCATTCTTTTTTTTTGTTTGACTACGGTCTAATTTGCAAAGAAGTCAACGAGTAATTGGGCAACCTTAAATCGGCGAGGAGTGTGCGTAAAGCATGTGGTCCCCTCGACAAGAGGCATGTCATGTGTTAAGAAGTGGGATCCAACCATGCAAGTTGCACAACACTGATCTCTTATAAAGGAAAAAAAAAAAAAAGGACCAAGTACTACGCTGGCGTTGGTACAGTTGCCACGTGTCGAATGCCCAGAGATTGACAATGTAATTTTTGGCAATGTTATGAATACTGTTTTGGAACCCGTTTCGGTTTGTCTAGCGGAAAGGAATATTTTAGTACCGGCTTATTTCGATGTACCGTTTCAAGGTGTTTCAAGGTTCCTAAAATATATATATATATATATATATATATATATATATATATATATATATTCTTATACAACATAAAATTATCAACTTAAGGAAGTAAATAACTAAATATCAAACAATACAAATTATTTTAGTCTTAAATATTAACATAAAAAAATGTATTACTTTTTTTAGTTAAATAATAATACAAGTTAATGAAATAAATATTAAAAATGCTTAATTAACTGAGTTTAGTTTTTTTTTAAAAAAAATATCAAAATAAAGTTAAACAACTAAATATTAACTTGCTTAAACCCATAAATTTTTACTCTTTCTTTTTTCTTTCTTTTTTATTTATTTATTTTTCCCCTTAATTACCCACTGCATTAATTATTGAGTCTATGTGAAACATTAGCTATCTACCATGTGTGCAAAGTGCAATACACATCCCAATAAAATAATTAAACAAATAGATAAAATCTCTTCATCTATTACCCTACCTACCCCTACAAATCATTCTACACACTTCTGCTTCTCTCTCTTAACTCCTTCAAGTTCAAAATCCTCTTGAAGAAGAAGAACAATTTCTTCTGCTCGTTGCCCCGTTCTTGATTCCGAAAGCAGATAAGTATGTATTTAACTTGTTTTCTCTTTCATTTTCTCTCTGTCTCACACACAAGCACTCTCTCACATCACCCCCATACCTCAAAACCTCCCTCTTTCTCTCTCTCTTTATTCTATTCGGACCCATAACTCATACCGGCCGAATCTTGAATTTTGGCCAAAATTGATCGAAACTCACCGGAACAGACCAAAATTTAATCCAAGGTGGAACAAGTGAGATTACCATTCCGGTTTATATGCCAGTACGAGATTTTCCAGCCATTCTAGCCAAAACGAAATGGATTTAATAACATTGGTTTTTGGAATGGGATGGTGGTCCCCACTTGATGAGTCAATGCATGATTCATTCACCCCTCAAGTGAAGTGAGTGCAACCACTCTTTCTACACTAGTACATATTGTAATGTTTGATTGTGCTGTACAATATTGCAAGTTGAAAAGGTAAACGATACTTGTAAGATTTCCTTGTAAGATTTTGGAAATCTATTTGGTTAGGTACATGATAGATTGTGAATTTGTTATGATAAGAGGATCTTTTGGTGGGCTATTCTGGTGTAATCAATCAAGAGGGGGCATTGATCGTATATGAATCGAGTTGCTTATGAGGAGCTTGAACTCCAGTCAGAAAAAAGATTTGTTTATGTTTGTTTGTTTGTTTAAAAAATAAATCAAATTTAAGTCTAAGTTTAAACTCAACAATTAAATGAACTAGACCTAAAATTAATGGGTAATTATTAGGTACTCCTGGATTACCATAAATGTATATTTCCTCCTATCACATAACTATTGGTCTTACTAATTAAATTTATAGTGGGACCGACAATTTATATGAGAGGGGGGAGTACGTATTTATGATACTCCAAGAGTATTCAATAATTTTCCAAAATTAATAATACGTTTGTGAACAAACACTTGAACATTAAAGTCGATTCAAATTTATGTTGTATTATCATTATGTGTCTATATATAAACTTATCTAAAAATATAATTATATAGTCTTGAAGCTGAAGTGTTTAAGTTGAGGGGTAATGACATATAGACTAGTATGCAATTTACACACTAAAAATTACACATTTTTGTTTCAAATTTTCAATTCATAATATGTCATTTTGAGCTGAGGTAGCAATTAACAAACACGACATCACAACATATAGATGGAATTACTTAAATCAAAATGATATGTAACATTAGGGTCCAAATTTTAAATGGTGTCATATCTCATCAATACATATTAATTAATTTAGCACTTATATTTTTTTATAGATATAATAAAATTTAAATCTCTTTTTGGTATAGACATGATTTGAACTCAAAATCTTTTAATTAATAAAAAAAAAAAAAACCTATTTGATGTTCAACCACATGTTTTTATTTCATTAGCATTCATTTATAGGAAATAAAAACTTAATAGATATTGTTAATTAGTACATATGCCAAAACAATTATGTTTTTTTTTTTTATATATATTTTTAAATTACTAGTTTATAAGTTTATTATTACACACCTCATTAAAAAAAATGAATACTTCACATGTAAAAGTTAAAAAAATGACTCCCCGTACGGAGCACATAGTTCAATAAGAGGTAGAAAGGTGTATAAGAAAAAAAGATCTTTGTAGTTGATTTGGTGGGATGCATCATTGATTTTGATGTTGGAGTTGAAAGATTCCCCCTACACACCTTTCATTGCCACCATACATGATCAAACATTTGAACATTAAAGTTGATTTAAATTTATAATATAATTTGTAATACGAACAAAGTGAGGCTTTCTTCCCTTTTTTCTCCATACAGTTTGGAGTCTAAAGAAAATTTGCCCGCCCAGCCTCTACTTTGTTGTTCAAAACAATTGATTGAATGAAATAATTATGCCTATCCTTCATAATACTGAATAGAAACCATCAGTCTCAAAAATCCTTTATACTGTACTGATTGTGATATGCAATGTGTTTTATTTATTTTTTTTCTATTTTAAATTTTAGTTATTTTATAGGTAAAATAAAATGAATACATCATAAAAAATTATGATTAGTGAAGCATAAAATGGAATAGAAATAGTGGTTTTGTATTCCATAACACCACCATAGGTAATAAAGACAAACACAAATTATCTTTCAATTCCTGCCATTTATTTATAAGAAAGGAAAATGATCCATGATCGCAAAAGCCAAAAACATACATGCTAATTGGCCACCATTTATTTCAAAGTGCTTAGCAATATATATATATATATATATATATATATGGTAGAGGCTTCTGTCAAGTGACTAGTTCCACTAGACACGCTAGGATAAGGATACATGTCCAAAATTGGACACGTGTTCACATATCAGCCTGTCCAATGAAACTGGTCACTGGACACAAGTCCAACCCTATATATATTACATAAAAGCAACTATTCCTATGAAGATTATATTTGGAATGGAGTGAGACGGGGGAGAGAAGAAAGGGAGGGGAAGAGTGTTGACATATACTAATATTTTAAAACAATTTGATTGGCACAAGGTTGAAAGTTGTTTTCTTATTGGTAGTAAGGCTAAGACCAGCTTCTTCTTCCATGTTGATGTCTTCCTCTTTAATCCTATCAGGTAATTTCTAATTGAAACAATATAAAAGATTTGCAAGTGCAAGCTCAACTATTGTTGTTGCCATATACATCCCAGGACAACTTCTTCGACCAGATCCAAATGTCAATAACTCAAAATTTTGACCTTTATAATCGATCGAGTTATCCATGAACCTTTCTGGGATGAATTCTTCTGGGTTCTCCCAGTATTTAGGATCTCGTCCTATTACCCAGGCATTAACTTGTACTAACATTTTTGGGTAAATGTCATAACCATTGTGTAAAGTTGTGATTTACAAAATGTATTCTGTTAGCTTTTATTATGTGCCAAATTTGATTGTAATTTTATTCTATCTTTTGTACCTTGTATTTATTATGGGATTTGATTGTAAGGGTTGTGTGTTAGAGAAAGAGAGTGTGAAGACTCAAGCAATTGAAGCTAGAAGATTTCTCGCGGGTATCTCGCGACTAAGCATCCCGCAAAGTGAAGCATGTGCCTTACACATGACTAGAATGCGAAGAGTCAGTATAGATGGAGACAGCTGTGTTTCGCGAATAGCTCGCGGGTAAAGCCTTCCCACGAGACACCCGCGAAACATTTTGTTCTGCCAGACTATACTATCTGATACACACTTTCTGTACCCACACTATATATACTCACATTACCCACAAATGTTGAGGAGTGCTTCTGAGAGAAAACCCTAGCTAAACACCTTGAGAGTTAGAGATTATCATACCCATATATCTCTACACATAAGCTTGTGGATTTCCTCAACTCCTACCTCTCCATTTCCGTACCATTGAGAGGTTGATAGCCCAAAAACTTACCACACCCTTTCAGAGTGTCAAGTGAGGTTTTGGTGCTGCTGGGAAGCATTGGAAGAAGCCAAGGATGGCAAATTCAACATGGAGCTTGTTGCGGGATCCGGAGAGCTAGACAAGACACGTTTCTGAGAAGCCTTGTTGGAGTAGGAGCTTGGAGGGCTTAGGAACAGCGGGTAGATTAGGCTTGTAGGGTCTCTTGCTAACCCATGTATCCCATGTCTAGTGGATCGTTTACTGCTTGAAAGGCGGCGGAGAGGTTTTTCGCCGAGTTCTTCGGTTTCCTCTTCGATAACACATCAGCGTGTTATCTGTGTTTGCATTCTTCTTCCCTACTCTTTTAAATTTCATTTTACTGCTGTGTTTATATGAATATGTGTTAGAGTAGCTTGTTTGGTTATCCGCTCGCATTTACACTATTCCGCACTTAGAATTAAGTTAGTGTAAAATCAATCGAGCCGTAACTTTGATTGGGAGGGTCTAAACAGCTCTTGTGTTTTTTAACACATTTTCGAGCTTTCACATTGATCTTAAAGTGTGACATGGTTTCTCTTAGAAGAAGTAGAGTTGCTGGAGGATGCAATCTAAAAGTTTCTTTAACTATCATCTTTAGATAATGAAGGTGGTTAGTGTCGCTTTCAGTGACTTTCCCTTTATTTCCAATGAAATTTCTAACTTCATCTTGTGCTTTTTTCATCAATCTTGGGTTCTTAGCAAGCTCTGCCATTGCCCATATCATGGTAATTGCACCAGTGTCAACTCCACCTAAAAATATATCCTGATAAAAAAATATAGTAAAAGGTAAGTAGATGAACATGGGCTAATTTGATAAGGTAAGTAAAGTTAAAAAGAAAAAAAAAGAAAAAAAAAACATGGGATTAATAAAAGATTAGCAACTTACCAAGATGACTGCCTTAATGTTATGTTTTGTGAACCGAGCAGCATCGCCAGACTCAACTTGCTCCCTTTCAATTCTCAGCAGCACATCGATAATGTCTTCATGCTCTGGTTTTGTCCTCTCAGGATCAAGATGGAGATCAATGACCTGTTGGAATAAAGTATCCAACTCAAGAAAAACCCTTTCAAGCCATTTAAATCTACCACAGAAAGTGTCTATAATCCATCCCACGAAGGGAAAGAATTCAGATGCATTGTAGCTTCCTATCATGGACACTACTGTTGGGGTTTATGCCCTAAAATCCAATTTATTGGCATGTTATAAATAATTAAGTTGTTTAATTATATGAGACTATTTGTAAATGAACTAATGGGGCATTATCATAGTCCATGAGATGCATTGTATGTGATTTATGTGATTTAGTCAAAGAAGATATAAATCACAATTTCCTTGTAAACACAAAATGTAGTTCATAGTCGATGATGAAATTGGGCATTTCATCTGTGAAGACTATAACACATCAACTAAGATGATTTATCTTGATCATGGAAGTGGAGACTTCTAGTTAATGTGTTGATGTTTCTTAAGAGTTAAGACATATTGACCTGGACCGCTGTGAGATTAATTATTCAATCAACAACTGTCACCTGAATAATTAATTTCATGACTTCTAATTTCATAGACTCTCAATCCTGAGAGGGTAGTGAACCCGATCATGAAATGTAGGTTACTTTGATATATCAAGAGTGCGATCTAATATTCACAGTCAAAACCTCAATATGTTGGGTAACCACACGTAGTGTTGAGGGAACACATATTCTCAAGATGGAATCCATAATCTCTTTTTATAGAGACACGAAATATCCCCTTGAGATAAGTTTAATGGGAACTGGTTATTAAGGGCACCCACTTTAGTAAGGAATTACTAAAGCTTATATTTATTGAAATTGGATTTCAATAAATGTGAATAACCAAAAGATTAAACCGGGTACTCAAGGATAAAATAGTTGTTTACAAAGTAAAAGTTCTTTATGACTTTGTTCACTATGGATATTTCATGGAGAGGTCATATGATATTATTAGAGTCTTGGGATATAATTTATTAATAAGGCCTAGAGTGCAATTATATTTATATAGTGGTATTAAATATAATTAATGGTAACTTTGGACTTGTCAAGAGTTGACAGGAAAGCCCAAGGCCCATTGGAGCTAGAGTCTTATTTGTTCCCTTTGGTCCCATCTCAAGCCACAAACTAAAGCCTAATTAGGTAGGCCAAAAAGGCTAACCCAATTAGATAATCTGTTTTTATTTAATAAGAGTTATTAAATAAAATAACTACTACGGTAGTTAGTATGTACATATGATGAAAAGAAAAGAAAACAGTTTTTCTCTACAAGGAGAAGAAGAAGGATTTTTTCTTTGAGAATCAATGTACAAAAAGACTGATTGAGAGACCACACTTCTTGGGCACCATGTGGAATTGAGATGAAGATTAAAGGTATTCTCAAGTCTTGGTTTTGGATTTCACTGCATCAAGGTACACTTTCTATTCTTTGTTCTAGAATTCAAGGTTACATGTTATCTTTCATGAATGAAGGAGATCCGTGATTGCTGCTTCCACTATGTGTTTTGTATGAGATACAAAACTAGGTTTTCCAACAACTTCCTCATCAACCACTGCTTGAAACCTTTCATTGTCTAAACCACTCCTGCGGAAACTCTTACCAAAACCAATCCTAAAATTTATACTTGCAGTGAGGGCAAACAGCTTCTCAGAAAGATCAATAGCGGTTGCAGAAGATGCATAGTGAGATATAGAATCCACAAGCAAAGCAACTTCTTCTTCCCTAATGAACTGATAGGATTGCACCCTCTTCACACTAAAAAGCTCAAGAACACATATTTTCCTTATCTCTCTCCAGTAATCACCATAAGGTGAAAAAGCCATCTCCCTATAATTGTAGGAAAAAACTTTAGAGCAAGCTAAGGGAGGTCTACTGCAACAAGCAAGATCATTAACTTTTAAGACTTCTCTTGCTGCCTCAGCAAAAGATATTGTGATAGTTCTTATGCCACTAAGTTGAAGGAGCATCATAGAGCCATATTTCTTGGAGAGTTGTCACATAGATTGGTGAGGCAACACACCAAGTTGGTGCAAGTTACCTATAATAGGGAGCTTAGGAGGGCTTGGTGGAATGTTCTTTGAACAACGCTCATCCATCTTTTTTTTCATGAGCAACAAAAGAGGGAGAACAAGGAGAAGAGGAAGCCATAAAGGTATGGTATCAAGAGCCATTGAAGCTATATCTTTTATGTCAAGTTAGTAAGTATCCTCTAAAATTGTTCACCTATAAATAGTCAGAGATACTAGATTGAACCAAAAAAAAAAAAAATCTGTACGTAAGTTTTTTGTCCCCATTAGGCGGTATGATACACTTAAAAAGCAAAAATATTGCTTCACACAATTTCTTACACTTTGGTATACTACATCACATTTGCACGTGCGATGTACACAATTTTTTCAATTTTTACACTCTAGCTAGTATGTACTACGTTCACATTTGCATGAGTGTAATATGATTACATATATATATATATTTTTTTTTTGATATCTCCATTTAAAATGGAGAAATATAATGGTATGTACAGCCGATATACATACAAAATGAATGTGATATATACTAAGTTCTCAAATTATTTGGTCAGTGTTTTTGTCTTGTTGGATAAAATTGCATACATATGTTCCTAATCCCTATGAAAGTTTGGCAAATATTCGTCATTATTGCACCGCTATAATATACGTATGTTTCTAATCCCTATGAAAGTTTGGCAAATATACGTATGTTTCTAATCCCTATGAAATTTTGGCAAACCCGATAAGATAAGCCCACACCGTTATACTTCTTTTAACATCCCACCTATGCTTTCAAAATTCCACTCTTATCATCTTTTTTCTAGAATGTGGTGGAGTGAGCAAAGAAGACTAGTAAGTGAATTTTAAGCTAAATGTTAATTCTAGAGTCTAAAAACCGGCCTCAAAAATCAAATTATACTTATCAATCACTTTCGCAGGCATGTTACTAGTCCCATTTCCCATGCCCCACACTTGTCTGTGTGTGTATATATATACATATTTAGCAATCATTAACATAACAAACTTGTCCGTGTGTGTATATACATATTGCATGCAAGACGACACCCGATAAGATAAGCCCACACCGCTATACTCCTTTTAACATCCCACCTATGCTTTCGAAATTCCACTCTTATCATCTTTTTTCTAAAATGTGGTGGAATGAGCAAAGAAGACCAGTAAGTGAGTTTTAAGCTAAATGTTAATTCTAGAGTCTAAAAACTGACCTCAAAAATCAAATTATACTTATCAATCACTTTCGCAGGCATGTTACTAGTCCCATTTCCCATGCCCCACACTTGTCTGTGTGTGTATATATATACATATTTGGCAATCATTAACATAACAAACTTGTCTGTGTGGGTATATACATATTGCATGCAAGACGACACCCGATCAGATAAGCCCACACCGCTATACTCCTTTTAACATCCGACCTATGCTTTCAAAATTCCACTCTTATCATCTTTTTTCCGGAATGTGGTGGAGTGTGCAAAGAAGACCAGTAAGTGAATTTTTCAAGCTAAACGTTAATTCTAGAGTCTAAAAATTGACCTCAAAAATCAAATCATACTTATCAATCACTTTCGCAGGCATGTTACTAGTCCCATTTCCCATGCCCCACACTTGTCTGTGTTTGTATATATATACATATTTGGCAATCATTAACATAACACACTTGTCCGTGTGTGTATATACATATTGCATGCAAGACAACACCTAATAAGATAAGCCTACACCGCTATACTCCTTTTAACATCCCACCTATGCTTTTGAAATTCCACTCTTATCATCTTTTTTCCGAAATGTGGTGGAGTGAGCAAAGAAGACCAGTAAGTGAGTTTTAAGCTAAATGTTAATTCTAGAGTCTAAAAACCGACCTCAAAAATCAAATTATACTTATCAATAACTTTCGCAGGCATGTTACTAGTCCCATTTCCCATGCCCCACACTTGTCCGTGTGTGTATATATATACATATTTGGCAATCATTAACATAACAAGGGACGCAATATATTCTTGAAACCGAGGCTCTTAGACAATAATTTAAGCATGTTTCATATTGTTTTAGATAATGACATAGGAGTGTACAATTCTATGATGTCTTCATTCCAAAGGATGAGCTAGGCATGCGATAACAGCCGAACACATGTAAAGTTTTCATCTTATTAAGAGTAAATAATTGCAATCATCTATATATATCTAAAAGTTGAAACATAGCATTTATTGTTACTATGCTCCAGTTGAGTCACATCAGCATCCACATCATTATCATTTTTCTTTCCAATCTTCCTATAATTTTTTTTAACATTTACTCATTTTTTTTTTAAATATTTACACTTTCTATAACCTTTCTCTATCCCTTACCTTTTCATCTCCTCACTACCCTCTACCTTAATATCTCTCTTCATCTTTCCCTTCATCTTCCTTTTTTTTTTTGTCTTTTCTTATTCACACACTCTTACTATAAATTTGTCATTCTCTCTTCCATTCTTTACATACTTTTTCCTCACAAAAAAAGTTTCTCTCTCTCTCAATTTTTTGGTGAATTTTTTTATTTTTCTTACATCTCTGCTTTAGGTTGATAATTGTTGTGTTCTTTAGAACTTTATATTGAGCTGATGCGATTTAGTTTTGTGATTTAAGTTTTTTTCTCTCTTTAATTTTTAATTTTATTACATGTTTTTTCTTTAAATTCTTAGTTTGGGTTGCTTTGAATTCACCTATTTAGTTGTTCTATATATGTTATTTTTGTACAACATGACATTTGTTCTATGAAATTCCTTTAGACTTGATACGTTATCTTTTCATTTGATTTTTTTTTCTCTCTCCTCATGTGCAATGATTGACTTCTAACAAAAACTATTCTATTTATATATTTAGAAATCTATTTCTTCTAAATTCCAGCCGTTTAAATTTTGTATGGGCCATGGATTCTATTGAGCAATTAATATGAAAAACAAAATAAAGGTAAAATTAATTCTACAATAATTTGCTTTATAGGGATCGACTCCTCTAAGTTATACATTGTTCCTTAAAAGTAGTGCGAGAGAAACTAAAGTTTGTTTTGTCTATGTAAATGTTTCTAATCTTTTGAAATTTGTGGAGCATATACCCTACTAATTAGGCCATCTAAATCATTTGAATTAAAAATAAACTGTAACATAAGGAACAAAGGGGTCATAATGCATTCATGTTCTCCTTATATCGTGATAAATCTGAGTAGTTGAATAGTATTGTTGTTTAATTTACCACTATTACATATTTTTTTTCCTGAAAGCTACATACCATCGATCGTTACACCAAATGGATATTTCAAAGTTCACTTACATGATTACTTTGCTGTGTGGTGAGTTGAAACATTGTTGGGTAATGATGTACATTAGATTGAATGTGTAGCCTCTTAACTTGCAAAGGGTAAGTACTGATTTATGCTAAGTTTTTGTTATTGGTATTCTTTAGAGCTATAATGGTTGATAGGTCTAATGAGGCTTCATTAATTTATGTTAACCAAACATACACTAAGTCAAAGTGGTTTTCTATTTTGTAAGACCCATTATAAGAAAATGTTGTCTTGCAATGTGAAATTAAACACATGAGACAAGCTAATATAATAATAAAATAAAATAAAAAGTTGATTTGTCATTTGTTTGGGGGTAAATAATCTTTGTAATATTAGATAATATTCAGTCGAAGTGATTTTTTTATTATGTAGGACCCATTATAAGAAAATGTTGTCTTAGGAATGTAAAATTGAACACACGAGACAAGCTAATATAATAATAAAATAAAATAAAATAAAGTTGATTTGTCATGTGAGTGGGGCAAATAATCTTTGTATATATTAATATTAATATTATATATGATTTTTGGGGAGGCTGAGGGGCAATTACCCCCTTGCCTCAACCCCTGGGTCCAACTTATTTGCATCCCCAGTAGGTTGTAAAGGTGTGTGTATCAGTTTATTAATATTTTCCCTTAAGACCTTTATAAAGGCATTTTGAAAAGCATCCATTCGACTTTGGTCATTCTAGCTTCTCATGCAACTCTAGAATCTCAATGAAATCTCCCAAGACTACCCATGGATGCTGACTTTGATGCCCTTAACTGAATGGTGAAAATCTTTGTGTCCTTATCACGAGAACAGATTGTTTAGCTTTTTGTCAAAAAAAATTTTATTGAAAGTGTTCTAAAGTATACTTTTACCTTGAACAAAATGAAAAAAATTGAAGTTTTAAAAAATGTACATAAAAGTTAAAAATTCAAAACTAATGCTAAAAACTGATGCCAAATTCACTTACGTGTCCTTGCTGTCTTTCAAACTAAACTATGTGATGTGGAAAAAAAATTCATTATTGTCACGTACTCTGTTGGCCACAGCAAAGAGTCCCTTGTAACCGAAATTCAATTTTTATTTTTGCATCCATCTTTGTTTCTATCAAGAATAGAATGTCAGACTATGTGCCTTCTCCAAATTTTAGAAGGCTTAAGCCTTAAACTATCCAAGAGTTCCCAAGCTCTTAGCATTTTCAATTAAGGATACTTAGTTGATGGTGGGGTTGGTCTTTAGCCTCCACCATATTGATATCTTTAACACGTCTTTGTTTTCTATCCTTGTTGCCTCAATCTTTAGTTGTTGAAAGTAGTTGGACTTCCACTTCCGTGGCTTGCTCTCGCGCCTTATAATCTTTTCCCATGCTTGTTTCTTACCTCGCCCACCATTATTTGTTTTGTTGTTATATACTCATCAATCAAGGGTAATGAATCTAATGATACTCTCACTTTCACTTTGAAAAATTCTTAGGTACTTCCAAAGTACAAAAAAATGATGTTCTCTCCTCTCACATTTATGGTAGACCCCACCATGAATTTAATGAATGGACTCTACTATGAATGTGAGAGGAGGGAACACCATTCTCCGTGCTCCAATAGTACCTAAAAATTACTCTTGGTTTTTATATTCACTTTCATATTTTAAATGTATTTTTATTTTTTAAAATGTGAATATTTTTTAAAATGTGAATATTTTTATAATAATTGTGGATATTTGTATAAATAGTGGAGGTAAACTATATAATTAGAGTCATTAAATAGAAGTCTTATTTCGTTTCTTTTTCTTTTTTGATAATTTAATAGTTAGGAAAATAAAAATTTGAACTGTAAGTACTACACTGGCGTTGGTACAGTTGCCACGTGTCGAATGCCCGAAGATTGGCAACGTAATTTTTGGCAATGTTATGAATACCGTTTCGGAACCCGTTTCGGTTTGTCCAATGGAAAGGAATATTTTAGTACCGGCTTATTTCAGCGTACCGTTTCAAGGTGTTTCGGAGTTCCTAAAAATATATACATATATTCTTATACAACATAAAATTATCAATTTAAGGAAGTAAATAACTAAATATCAAACAATACAAACAATTTTAGTCTTAAATCTTAACATAAAAAAATGTATTACTATTTTTTTAGTTAAATAATAATACAAGTTAATGAAATAAATATTAAAAATTCTTGATTAACTTAGTTTAGTTTTTTTTTTTTTTTTTTTTAATATCAAAATAAAGTTAAACAACTAAATATTAACTTGCTTAAACCCATAAATTTTTATTCTTTCTTTCTTTTTTCTTTCTTATTTATTTATTTATTTTTCCCCTTAATTACCCATTACATAAATTATTGAGTTTGTGTTATCTACCACATGTGCAAAGTGCAATACACATCCCAATAAAATAAATAAACAAATAGATAAAATCTTTTGATCTATAAGATGGTAGAATAAAAAAGTAATAAATTTGTTTAAATATCTCCCCCATTTATTACCCTACCTACCCCCACAACTCATTCTACACACTTCTGCTTCTCTCTCTTAACTCTTTCAAGTTCAAAATCCTCTTGAAGAATATGAAAAATTCCTTCTGCTCATTGCCTCGTTCTTGATTCCGAAAGCAGATAAGTATGTATTTAACTTGTTTTCTCTTTCGTTTTCTCTCTGTCTCACACATAAGCACTCTTTCACATCACCCCCATACCTCAAAACCTCCCTCTTTCTCTCTCTATTCTATTCGGACCCATAACTCATACCGGCCGAATCTTGAATTTCGGCCGAAATTGACCAAAACGTCTTGAAATGCCCGAAACTCACCGGAACAAACCGAAATTTAATCCGAGGTGGAACAAGGGGGATTACCATTCTGGTTTATATGCCAGTACGAGATTTTCCAGCCATTCCGGCTAGAACAAAATGGATTTAATAACATTGGTTTTTAGACTGGGATGGTGGTCCCCACTTAATGAGTCAGTGCATGATTCATTCACCCTTCAAGTGAAGTGAGTGCAATCACTCTCTCTACACTAGTATGTATTTTAAAGTTTGATTGTGTTGTACAATATTGCAAGTTGCAAAGGTATACGATACTTGTAAGATTTCCTTGTAAGATTTTGGAAATCTATTTGGTTAGGTACATGATAGATAGTGAATTTGTTATGATAAGAGGATATTTTGGTGGGCCATTTGAGTGTAATCAATCAAGAGGGGGCATTGACTGTAAATGAATCGAGTTGCTTACGAGGAGCTTGAACTCTAGTCAGAAAAAAGATTTGTTTATGTTTGTTTGTTTGTTTAAAAAATAAGTTAAATTCAAGTCTAAGTTTGAGCTCGACAATTAAATGAACTATACCTAAAATTAATGGATAATTATTGGCTACTCCCGGATTACCATAAATGCGTACTTCCTCCTATCACATAACTATGGGTCTTACTAATTAAATTTATAGTGGGACCTACAATTTATGTTAGAGGGGGGAGTACGTATTTATGATACTCTCGGAGTATTCAATAATTTTCCAAAATTAATAATACGTTTGTGAACAAACACTTGAACATTAAAGTCGATTCAAATTTATGTTGTATTATCATTATGTGTCTATATATAAACTTGTCTAAACATATAATTATATAGTCTTGAAGCTGGACTGTTTAAGTTGAGGGGTAATGAAATATAGACTAGTATGCAATTTACACACTTAAAATTACACATTTTTGCTTCAAAATGATATGTAATTGACGAACACGTCATCACAACATATAGACGGAATGACTTAAATCAAAATGATATGTAACATTAGGGTCCAAATTTTAAATGGTGTCATATCTCATCAATACATATTAATTAATTTAGCACTTATATTTTTTTATGGATATAATAAAATTTAAATCTCTTTTTGGTATAGACATGATCTAAACTCAAAATCTTTTAATTAATAAACAAAAAAATCCCTATTTGATGTTCAACCACATTTTTTTTTTATCTCATTAGCATTCATTTATAGGAAATAAAAACTTAATAGATATTGTTAATCAGTACATATGCCAAAACAATTTTGTTAGTTTTGTTTATATTTTTAAATTACTAGTTTATAAGTTTATTATTACACACCTCATTAAAAAAAAATGAATACTTCACATGTAAAAGTTAAAAAAAAATGACACCCCGTATGGAGCACATAGTTCAATAAGAGGTAGAAAGGTGTATAAGAAAAAAAGATCTTTGTAATATGATTTGGTGGGAAGCGTCATTGATTTTTAGGTTGGAGTTGAAAGATTCCCTCTACACACCTTTCATTGCCACCATACATGATCAAACATTTGAACATTAAAGTCAATTTAAATTTATAATATAATTTGTAATACGAACAAAGTGAGGCTTTCTTCCTTTTTTTCTCCATACAGTTTAGAGTCTAAAGAAAATTTGCCCACCTAGCCTCTGTTCCGTTGTCCAAAACAATTAACTGAATGAAATAATTATGCCTATCCTTCATAATATTGAATAGAAACCATCGATCAGTCTCAAAAATACTTTATACTCCACTGATTGTGATATGCCATGTGTTTTATTTATTTTTTTTATAGTTTAAATTTTAGTTATTTTATAGGTGAAATAAAATGAATACATCATAACAAATTATGATTAGTGAAGTATAAAATGGAATAGAAATAGTAGTTTTGTATTCCATAACACCACCATAGGTAATAAAGACAAACACAAATTATCTTTCAATTCTTGCCATTTATTTATAAGAAAGGAAAATGATCCATGATCGCAAAAGCCAAAACATACATGCTAATTGGCCACCATTTATTTCAAAGTGCTTAGCAATATATATATATATATATATATATGGGGGAGGCTTCTGTCTAGTGACCAGTTCCACTGGACATGCTAGGATGCAGATACATGTCCAAAATTGGACACGTGGTCACATCTCAGCCTGTCCAATGAAACTGGTCACTGGACATAAGCCCAGCCCTATATATATTACATAAAAGCAACTATTCCTATGAAGATTATATTTGGAATGGAGTGAAAAGGGGAGAGAAGAAAGGGAAGGGAAGAGTGCTGACATATATTAATATTTTAAAACAATTTGATTGGCACAAGGTTCAAAGCTGTTTTCTTACTGGTAGTAAGGCTAAGACCAGCTTCCTCTTCCATGTTGATATCTTCCTCTTTCATCCCATCAGGTAATTTCCAATTGAAACATTATAAAAGATTTGCAAGTGCAAGCTCAATTGTTGTTGTTGCCATATACATCCCAGGACAACTTCTTCGACCAGATCCAAATGTCAATAACTCAAAATTTTGACCTTTATAATCAATGGAGTTATCCATGAACCTCTTTGGGATGAATTCTTCTGGGTTCTCCCAGTATTTAGGATCTCGTCCTATTGCCCAGGCATTAACTTGTACTAACATTTTTGGGTAAATGTCATAATCATTGATCTTAAAGTGTGTCATGCTTTCTCTTGGAATAAGTAGAGTTGCTAGAGGATGCAATCTAAGAGCTTCTTTAACCATCATATTTAGATAATGAAGATAGTCAGTGTCGCTTTCAATGACTTTCCCTTTATTTCCAATGAAATTTATAACTTCATCTTGTGCTTTTTTCATCAATCTGGGGTTCTTAGCAAGCTTTGCCATCGCCCATATCATGGTAATTGCACCAGTGTCAACTCCACGTAAAAATATATCCTGATAAACAAATATAGTAACAGGTAAGTAGATGAACATGGGCTAATTTGATGAGGTAAGTAAAGTTGAAAAAAAAAAAACATGGGATTAGCAAAAGTTTGGCGGCTTACCAAGAGGACTGCCTTAATGTTATGTTTTGTGAACTGAGTAGCATCGCCAGACTCAGCTTGCTCCCTTTCAATTCTCACTAGCACATCGCTAATGTCTTCATGCTCTAGTTTTGTCCTCTTAGGATCAAGATGGAGATCAATGACCTGTTGGAATAAAGTATCCAACTCATGAAAAACCCTTTCAAGCCTTTTAAATCTACCAAAAACAGTGTCTATAATCCATCCTACAAAGGGAAAGAATTCAGATGCATTGTAGCTTCCTATCATGGACAGTACCTTATGAACCAGTACTTAAAACCTTTCATTGTCTAAACCACTCCTGCAAAAACTCTTACCAAAACCAATCCTAAAAGTTATACTTGCAGTGAGGGCAAACAACTTCTTAGGAAGATCAATAGGGGTTGCAGAAGATGCATAGTGAGATATAGAATCCACAAGCAAAGCAACTTCTTCTTCCCTAATGAACTGATAGGAGTGCACCCTCTTCACGCTAAAAAGCTCAAGAACACATATCTTCCTTATCTCTCTCCAGTAATCACCATAAGGTGAAAAAGCCATGTTCCTATAATTGTAGGAAAAAACTTTAGAGCAAGCTAAGGGAGGTCTACTGCAACAGGCAAGATCATGAACTTTTAAGACTTCCCTTGCAGCCTCAGCAGAAGATATTATGACAGTTGGTATGGTACCACTGAGTTGAAGGAGCATTACAGAGCCATATTTCTTGGAGAGTTGCCACATAGACTGGTGAGGCAACACACCAAGTTGGTGCAAGTTACCTATAATAGGGAGCTTAGGAGGGCTAGGTGGAAGCTTCTTTGAACTCCGCTCATCCATCTTTTTTTTCATGGGCAACAGAAGTGGGAGAACAAAGAGAAAAGGAAGCCATAAAGGTATGGTATCAAGAGACGTTGAAGCTATATCTTTTATGTCAAGTTAGTAAGTATCCTCGAAAATTGCTCACCTATAAATAGCTCAAGATACCAGATTGAACCAAAAAAAAAATTTGTATGTAAGTTTTTTGTCCCCATTAAGTGGTATGATATACTTAAAAAGGAAAAATATTGCTTCACACTATTTCTTACACTCTGGAATACTACATCACATTTGCATGCGCGATGTACACAATTTTTTCAATTTTTACACTCTAGATAGTATGTACTACATTCACATTTGCATGAGTGTAGTATGATTACATTTTTTTTTTTTTTTTGATATCTCCATTTAAAATGGAGAAATATAATGGTATGTACAACTGATGTACATACAAAATGAATGTTGAATGTTCAATTAGTGTGTAAAACACCTTGAACGTTTAGACCCCCAAATTACAAATTACCAATTCAAGCTTTGATAGGCCACAAACTGAAAGACCCCTTGTGATAGAGATTAATTAATCAATTAGCCAAGTTATTTTTTAATCAAATTAACATGCAAAGCGTGGTAGCACAAACAAATCACCAATAAACTAATTATGCAGCGGAAAATAAGTAACACGGTGATTTGTTTACGAATGGGGAAAACCTAATGGCAAAAACCCCACCAGGTGATTTTTAGGTCACCACTCCCGAAACTCCACTATTATCACAACAAGTGGTTACAAGTAAAGGAATCCCAAGTACCTTACCAACTTACAGTTGAACCCTTACCCTAATACCCAATTGGACTTGTTCTGTAGTAACAGTTCCCCTTTCTAATGCACGACTCCCAAGTACGTGACTAACCAATTTGATGCGCGGATCCCAGTACGTGGCTTACTCCTTTGCACGAATCCAAGTACGTGACTAACTCCACAGCAACTCTTTGATTGTTGTAGTTGATTTGCAGCAGCTTCACATAGAAACACCAATAAGATCTTCAATGTTGGTGCAAGAGGCTTTGCTTGGTTATAGAACCCAAATGCGTACAAGAAATGCAGCAAGAACTCTTTCTTCTGTAGGAGGAGGCTAGGGTTTCAAAAAGAAAACCTTATGAAGCTCTCTAGGGTTAGGTTTTTCTTTTTCCCACCTCCTTTAAATAGGAGCTTAATGGGCTCTCCTATTCCAAATAGGTTTACACAAACCTTGGGTTTTCCTAATCCAATAAGGATTATACAAACCCATAAACAAATGGCCTTTTAGAATAAAAACATTGCTGGCTATAATCTGAAAACCTGTAAGCTCAATCGATCGAGACATCTGTCGAGATTTAATGAATCTCGACAGATCGAGCTTCTATCGAGGAGGTATCGAGACTTGCAGATTTGTACTTTTCTTGAGCAGTTCTTGAGTAGTCTTCATGTCTTCAATTTAACCACTTGTAATGATCATCCTGAACCTACTTAGATTTACCCAAATACAAATAAAGTGCGTTTTGTCAAAGGATATGCCAATTACATAAAAATATGTCCCCAACAAGCTTAATATCAAACAATGTATGTGCGGAATATGAACATAAGCTTAAAACAGAATTGATAAAACAATCTAAACTAAATAAAATCACAACCACAGCAGAAATTAAATGGCAAAGATTAAGGGAAGAGAGATGCAAACACAAAGACAACACAACGATGTGTTATCGAAGAGGAAACCGAAGTCCTCGGCTAAAACCTCTCCACCGCCCTCCAAGCAGTCAATAATCCACTAGAGAATGAAGTTGGGATACATGAACAACAGAAGACCCTCCAACCCTAATCTACCCAGTGTACCTAAGCCCTCCAAGCTTCTTGCTCCAACGAGGTTACGTCGAACCTTTGTCTTCTCTAGCTTACCGAATTCCGCTATAGCCCATAGCATCAACCAATATCAATTGGTCCCTTCCTAACTACTTCCCAAGCACCAAACAGCCTCCTCACACAAATGGGTATGATGAGAAAAGGTTTTGGAAAATGTACCTCTCAAGGATGTAACAATGGAAAGGGTGAGAGTAGAGGAATTTGGAGAATCAAAGGATGAAGATTGTGGATGAGTCAATCTTGTTTTTCTCTAGGGTTTTTCTCTCCAAATTCTCTTTGGAAGCTCTCTACATTTCGTGGGTATAAGGGTCTATATATAGTAGGGTGTGTATGGAATGCGAAGAGTCAGTTTTGTAACAAACAGGGTGTTCTGGCGACTTGGCCTCACAACTGGATTAAGTTACGAGTTCAAGTCGTGAGATAACTGTCTGGCTAGGCCAGGACTTTTATCCTATAATGCAACAACTGGCGTGACTCTTCAGCTCCTCTGCATGCTTCACACGTGTACCTTTTTTGGCGACTTGCTAGCCGTGAGATCCAATCGCGAGGCCCTGTTGAGTTGCACACTTCTAAGCTTTTCTTCACACTCTCTCACACACTACCCTTACATGATTCCCACCTAAATATAGGGTTTCTAAATGTTGAATTACAAGCAAATTTGGCACGAAATAAAGCAAACAAAATGGTTGATTAAATTCAACCTTACAATCTCCCCTTTTGGCTATTCCGTGATAAAATCCTAAAACAAACTCTAGACTTAACATGTGAGTTGGGAACAGTTGAACAAAACTCACTCAGACCTAACTCTAGAATCTGTGTAGCTCTTGAACCACAAGTACAAGTATCTCCTGAAAAAACAACAACACAATATGATCATTGTATGCAGAAAACTTGTAATGCATATGGAGCAAGCACAATACGATCAAGCAAAATGGAATTAAGCAATAAACCATGGCTTGACTAAAAACGAACAATCACTATAAAGTAGTTACCATAATGCTCATTCACACAGGGAATGAACATCTGGACATGCAAGCTAATAAGCTCAATGCAAAATATCATTTGCATATTCAACACTCAACCAATGCAACAACTCAAGGTAATTGCATTAAGGATATAAAATCCAACAAAGGGCACAAGAGTGATGTACTTAAAGAAAATGCATAACATTAATCAACAAGTACTATGCTACAAAGCAAGGGTACAAAGCACAGTACTAAAAATATCATCTTATATATATACCACAATACCAACAGCTTTAAACAAAGTATTAAAACCATATCCATGAGTTTAAACCAAGTGTATTTAGCAAACCCATAATAACAATTATCCAAAACATAACACTACTTTAAAACGTAACACCAAAACACATAAATAACATAAAGTAAACACTGCTGAAATTAAGTGTTTGGTATGCTCCCCCTTAAAATGGCACTCCCCCTCAAGAGCTACCCTCCAAAATTCTCCCTCTTTTTGACTGGAATGGCCAAAGGGCTATTGCTAGGTGGTGAAACTATCAAGCTTTGCTGAAAGTAAGTTCATCTGATCTCGGAGAGCAGCCAGCCTGTCAGATTGCTCATTCTGGACATCTCTGAGCCCATCAATCCTCTCAAGGATGATCTGGAATGCATCTGAAGGCACAGCAGATGAAGATGAAGCTCTGCTCCTCTTGCCATGGCCTCTTAAGCTTAAGGGTTGTCCTTCAGTCTCAGTCTCAGTCTCCATTGGTTCACCTTCTTCTTGATCACCCTCCTCTTCATCACCTGGAAGATGAACTCTTATCCTTGTAATGGTTAGAGTGTTAATGGCCGAGGGAGTAGACATGAGGCTGATATCTTAAGGGATTTCCACACCCTTTGCTCTAAAAAGCCTCATAAGTAGGCTAGGGAAGATCAGCTTTGCCCTTGAAGTTGTTCTGGTCTTATCAGCAATAATACAGAAGATGTGAGCACTTATATCAATGTAGGTGTTCTCCTTGAGCTCCATGAGGAAAATGGCTCTAGCATTGTTGATTGTGGTCATCTTCTTCACTGGGTATAGTTTGAACATCATGATCATAGTGAGGCATCTCATATCAGCTACAAAGGCAGTGGTGTTGAGGCATCTCCCCACTTTAACTCCACCAATATGAGTTTGGACAGTTTCTATAGATAGCATCTTGCCCTTGTAGTGTGTGAAATTATGCTCCAAATCCTCAAACCCCAGCACCTCATCAATATCATCCAAGTCTATGGTAAACTCATGTGCTCGAATCCAACAGTTGATCTCATCCTCTCTTAACACAACATTAGCATAAAACTCCCTAATCAGAGGTTCACATACTCCAGGCAGATCACTCAGTAGCTTGTTCCAACCCCTGTCCTGAAGGCAACTAGGAATGAATGTGTCCCTCAAATCTACCAAATCCACAAATCTCTCCTAGATGATAGGTGCCTTCAAGTAGAACTGAGTGTACCTCTCAAAATGTTAAGGAGACCTGAACTTTGTATTGTCCATCTTCAACCTTTTGTCACCCTTTTTGGCAGTAGTCTTCTTCTTTGCAGGAGTCATCTGCAAAACCACAGCAACAAATCCCACAAAAACATAGCACAATAGATGGAAACTCAAAAGTTAGTAACAGGTTAGTAGCACTGAAAAGAATAGAGAATAAAACCAAACAATCAGTCTATATTCAGTTTAGAATCAACATGACATGAGATAACCCAAAACAGAAGACCACAGTACAGTTTTATCACCAACTCTTAAGCATAACACAGTGTAACAGTGTGCACAGAAACACAACATGAACAACCTAGGGTACACAGCCAAACACATAAACTAATATGCACTAAGCAAACATTGTGAACCAAAGACACTCACAAACAATGTGAACCACAAAAACCCTAAAATTTAAGCACGTCTATAATATATATCTCAATGGGTATGATATGCTCAACACAAGACAGATCAGTAGACATACTCAAGGATGAAAATCAATCATGATAACAAGAATATCTAGCATCCTAAAAACAAAATCAACAAAACCCAAACACCCAAAATCAACAAACATGAACCCAACCCATATCCAAAACAACATATATCACAAATCTTAATAAAAGATCACAAATCCAAGAAAACAATGCTATAAACATGAAATATTTAGTGAGAATAAGAAAGCCCATACCTTTTCTTGAGGATTGAAGTTGAGATGATGAAGAACAATGGAGGTTTTTGTGAGAAACATGGTGAGTTTGGGAGTAAAGAATGAACAAGACAATGAACAGTCACAAATGTTCGAGGGAAAACAGAAAAGTTTTAAAAACTATCCAATATGCGCAAAACACGCGTTTTTCGCGACTGAACCAATTCGCATGCAAGTCGCCAAGACAAGTCGCCAAACACCTTAGAGACAAATTAAAATTTTGTCTAAGTGTTTTTTGCGACTGGAAGGTCCACTCACAAGAAAGTCGCGAAGGGAGCCGCAAAAACTTCTGAGTAAGCTCGCGACTGAAGCTTCCACTCGCGAACAAGTCGCCAAACAGAGTTGCGAGGAATCTACAACCTAGAATTTTTGAAAAAATTTCTAAGTCTTTTTCACGATTGGGACTTTTATCGGCCAGTGAGTTGCGTAAACCTACTGAGTAAGCTCATGACTGAAGGCATGCGATTGGTTTTACCCGCGACCAAATCACCAGAACAGGGCAACACAGTTTTGAAATTTTTGATATTTTTGCAAAAACAAAACACTTTCCAAAAACAATTAAAACACTCAAAAATCTTTTTGTGTTTGATCAACAAAAATTGAGTATGTGAAACACATTTAATCAAGTACAATCATACAAATGAATATGGCATTCATTGAACATAGACATGTGTGATGTGTGTGGATATCAAAAATGAGATAGTCCTTAGTCTAATGTGAAACTTCAATGATCAATTCAACCAAGACATACACAATTAGCACTAGATAGAGTGACCTATCTCAATTATAGAAATATGCATATATGACCTCCCTCATAACTTGATAACATAATTTGGAGCTTTTCATTTGGCTCCATTCACATCATAACATTTGATCTTTTTGAATCAATATATCTCATTTTGAGATCGATGCTTGAAATTTATAATATTTCAATTTGATGAGCAATCCTTTGGCTTTTTGGGCATCATACATTTTATTTTAAGTCGCTTTCCCTTTTTCCTAGTCAAATACTAGTATGTGCGACAGGCTTTTACAGCTCATTATCTCTTTTCATTTGGAGATTTACATTTCTTGAGCTCTTTAAGCAAAAACAATAACATAAAAGAGTGGGAAGATATATTGGCACAAGTCTATGCATGTCTCAAGATCAACAAAACCATTGACTAATCATTCATGACAAGTTTGAAGATCTATTTACCTTGAGCTCTTTAAGCAAAAACAATAACATAAAAGAGTGGGAAGATATATTGGCACAAGTCTATGCATGTCTCAAGATCAGCAAAACCATTGACTAACCATTCATGACAAGTTTGAAGATCTATTTACAACAATCACATAGATGTCAAGAGCTTTCCCACAATGATATGAGTGCATAGGGAACAAGCTATGCTCGTAAATGCACAAGGCCATTTGTACAAAGGTACAAGGCAAAATATGGTTTGTGACAAAACACAATAATGTGGATCAAACTTTTTGGATTTTCTACTTTTTATGTGTTTTTGGATTTTTGACACAAAAGCAAGAATAGATTGATCAGAAGCAACAATGTAAAAACATTTAAAACAAATGCAAACAAACAAACAATTTTCAACTCAAGCTAGCAAAAAGCACACAACCAAGCATAGTCACAAAACATAGGAAGCATTGATGCATGGACATGTTGTAATGCTTATGCATGAGTACCCTTCTTCACCCACACGTCACGTGCGTTTGGGGTGATATCCCTATAGGATTGGGTACGAGTGTTAGGGCTTTCAAACCTTCTGGTGAAGCTTGTCAAACAGGTGGTGAATGCATCAATCATTTTCATCACATCCATCACTCCAAAATCACCATCTTGACCTCTTGATTGCTCAATAGCCTAATTCCTTTTGTCATTTCTTGGTCCTCTTGACCTTTGAGCACCTGAATTCTTCAATGCTTGCAGCTTATGACAATTCGGTCTGGTGTGACCTTGAAATCCATAGTGATGGTAGAAGTGGTTTCTCCTCGGACCTCTTTGTGATTTTGAAATTGATTTCCATTTGGTTTCAGACCTAACCACTGATTGGTTACGAGGCTTATTCAACATCCGTTGGTCAGTCACATTCCTCTTCTTCTCTGACTTCACTTTCTCAGCCTTTGTGGTAGCTACCATCGGTTCTTTGGCTTTCACAAACTTTACTTCCTTAGAGATATTGATAGCTGAACTACTCTCTCCAGTATATCCCAATACGGTTCTGTCGAAGAAAGGTTTTTGATGAGAAAGTACTTCATCAAGCTTCTTGGAGGAAACTCGCTCTACTTTAGCGTTGGTTTGAACCACCTCAAGTTCAAGAAATTTTATATTTGAGTAAGCTTCAATTTCCTCTCCATTCAATGTCTCTATTTCACATTTGGCCTCCTTATATCACACTAGGAGACTTCTATAGTCCTCCTCTACCTTCTTCATCTTTTTAACGGCTGCCTTGGCCACCCTTGCATATTCTCCTGACTTCTCAAGGAAGGAATTGTAGTTTTCTTGAAGACCCATTGTACTTTCATCTTCTTCAACATCCGATTCTTCTACAACTCCCATTGATTCCTCATCACTATGCTCCCCAAGCTCTTCTACAAGTAAACTCAAGCCCTCTGAAGACTCAACATGAGCAATAGTCATAAAAGCAGAGTAATTCCCTTCTCCGTCACAGCTTTCCTCCGAATCAGAATTGGAAGAGTCTAAGTCACTAAGAGTGGTGGCATACACCTTGCCCTTCATTCTCAAATAATTAGGACATTCCTTCTTGAAATGGCCATGTCCATTGCATTCGAAACAAGTGACTCCTTGAGTGGATTGAGACTTCTTTCCATCTTTCCTTTTGAAGTCCTTTTTCTCCTTTCTAGATTTTAGAAAATTTTTCTTTTTCACCAAATTTTCCATTGTTCTTGAACTTCAAAAATTTTCAGAAATTTTTCACAAGGTAAGCAACATCTTTCTCGACAACATCCTCATTTGATGAGTTGTGAGCTTCTACCCTTTCATTAATCATCTTAAGAGCAAGGGATTTGCTCTTCCTTTGGGATGGCAATGACAGCTCATATGTTTGAAGTGAGCCAATGAGTTCTTGAACTTTGATATCATCAAGGTCCTTGCTCTCTTCAATTGCTGTAACCTTTGCACGGAAGCTCTTCAGCAATGATCGAAGGATTTTCCACACTATCTTTGAGTCCTTTATTTTCTCACCCAAGTTGAACTTGCCAATAACCACCTCATTCAACTTGCTATAGAAATAGTCAAATGACTCATCCTCACTCATTTTCAGCTCCTCAAACCGAATGGTCAGCATCTGTAACTTAGTGTCTTTCACTTTCTTCGTTCCTTCATACGTGGTCTCCAATATCTGCCATGCCTCCTTGGTAATAGAAATGTGAGATATCCTGTAGAACTCATCTGGAGATACACCACAAAAAATAGCGTTAAGTGCTTTGCTATTTGAATTAGACGCCGCGAGGGCTGCCTTATCCCACGTGGATTTGGCAGCCTCCGGCCTCGTCCATCCAATATCCACCGCATCCCAAACGGTTTCATCCATTGAACACAAAAATGCCCTCATCCTGACTTTCCAAAAGGCATAGTTCCTACCATCAAAATATGGTGGAGCATTTAGAGATTGAGACCGGTCCATCTTAAACGGGGTCAAGGATCGCACTGAGAAAATTAAACCACAGCAAGTGCACCTGCTCTGATACCAATTGAATGTTCAATTAGTGTGTAAAAGACCTTGAATGTTTAGACCCCCAAATTACAAATTACCAATTCAAGCTTAATATCAAACAATGTATGTGCAGAATATGAACATAAGCTTAAAACAAAATTGATAAAACAATCTAAACCAAATAAAATCACAACCACAACAGAAATTAAATGGCAAAGATTAAGGGAAGAGAGATGCAAACACAAAGACAACACAGCGATGTGTTATCGAAGAGGAAACTGAAGTCATCGGCATAAAACCTCTCTGCCGCCCCCCAAGCGGTCAATAATCCACTAGAGAATGAAGTTGAGATAGATGAATAGTAGAAGACCCTCCAAGCCTAATCTACCAAGTGTACCTAAGCCCTCCAAGCTTCTTGCTCCAACGAGGTTACGCCGAACCTTTGTCTTTTCTAGCTTACCGGATTCCGCTATAGCCCATAGCATCAACCAATATCAATTGGTCTCTTCCTAACTGCTTCTTAAGCACCAAACAGACTCCTCACATATATGGGTATGGTGAGAAAAGGTTTTGGCAAATGTACCTCTCAAGGATGTAACAATGGAAAGGGTGAGAGTAGAGGAATTTGGAGAATCAAAGGATGAAGATTGTGGATGAGTCAATCTTGTTTTTCTCTAGGGTTTTTCTCTCCAAATTCTCCCTAGAAGCTCTCTACATTTCGTGGGTATGAGGGTCTATATATAGTAGGGTGTGTATGTAATGCGAAGAGTCAATTCTGTAACAAACAGGGTGTTCTAGTGACTTGGCCTTGCGACTGGACTGAGTCACGAGTTCAAGTCGCGAGATAACTGCCTGGCCAGCCTACGACTTCTGTCCTATAGTGCAACAGCTGGCGTGACTCTTCAGCTCCTCTGCATACTTCACACATGTGCCTCTTTTGGCGACTTACTAGCCGCGAGCCAGTCGCGAGATCTAGTCATGAGGCCCTGCTGAGTTGCATACTTCTGAGCTTTTCTTCACACTCTCTCACACACTACCCTTATATGAATTTGGAGAATTAAAGGATGAAGATTATGGATGAGTCAATCTTGTTTTTCTCTAGGGTTTTTCTCTCCAAATTCTCTTTAGAAGCTCTCTACATTTCGTGGGTATGAGGGTCTATATATAGTAGGGTGTGTATGGAATGCAAAGAGTTAGTTTTGTAACAAACAGGGTGTTCTGGCGACTTGGCCTTGCGACTGGACTGAGTCATGAGTTCAAGTCGCGAGATAACTGCCTAGCCAGCCTAGGACTTTTGTCCTATAGTGCAACAGCTGGCGTGACTCTTCAGCTCCTTTGCATGCTTCACACATGTGCCTCTTTTGGTGACTTACTAGCCGCGAGCCAGTCACGAGATCCAGTCACGAGGCCCTGCTGAGTTACACACTTCTGAGCTTTTCTTCACACTCTCTCATACACTACCCTTACATGATTCCCACCTAAATACAGGGTTTCTAAATTCTGAATTACAAGCAAATTTGGCACGGAATAAAGCCAACAAAATGTTTGATTAAATTCAACCTTACAAATGTGATATATACTAAGTTCTCAAATTATTTGGTCAATGTTTTTTTCTTGTCGGATAAAATTGCATACGTATGCTTCTAATCCCTACCAAAGTTTGGCAAATATCCGTCATTATTGCACTGCTATAATATACGTATGTTTCTAATCCCTATGAAAGTTTGGCAAATATACGTATGTTTCTAATCCCTATGAAAGTTTGGCAAACCCGATAAGATAAGCCCACACCGCTATACTCCTTTTAACATCCCACCTATGCTTTCAAAATTCCACTCTTATCATCTTTTTTCCAGAATGTGGTGGAGTGAGCAAAGAAGACCAATAAGTGAATTTTAAGCTAAACGTTAATTCTAGAGTCTAAAATCTGACCTCAAAAATCAAATTATACTTATCAATCACTTTCGTAGGCATGTTACTAGTCCCATTTCCCATGCCCCACACTTGTCCGTGTGTGTATATATATACATATTTGGCAATCATTAACATAACACACTTGTCCGTGTGTGTATATACATATTGCATGCGAGACGACACCCGATAAGATAAGCCCACACCACTATACTCCTTTTAACATCCCACCTTTGCTTTCAAAATTCCACTCTTATCATCTTTTTTCCGGAATGTGGTGGAGTGAGCAAAGAAGACCAGTAAGTGAATTTTAAGCTAAACATTAATTCTAGTGTCTAAAAAACCGACCTCAAAAATCAAATTATACTTATCAATCACTTTCGCAGGCAATTTACTAGTCCCATTTCCCATGCCCCACACTTGTCTGTGTGTATATATATATACATATTTGGCAATCATTAACATAACACACTTGTCCGTATGTGTATATACATATTGCATGCAAGACGACACCTAATAAGATAAGCCTACACTGCTATACTCCTTTTAACATCCCACCTATGCTTTCAAAATTCCACTCTTATCATCTTTTTTCCAGAATGTGGTGGAGTGAGCAAAGAAGGCCAGTAAGTGAATTTAAGCTAAACGTTAATTCTAAAGTCTAAAAACCGACCTCAAAAATCAAATTATACTTATCAATAACTTTCGCAAGCATGTTACTAGTCCCATTTCCCATGCCCCACACTTAGACATGGCAAAATGGGCGGGTCGAGTTGGGTTCGGGTCAAGTCAATCGGGTTGCAGGTCAAACGGGTCATAGGTAAAAAATGGGTCATTTTAAGCGGGTTAAAAAAAAGTTCGTGTCAATCGGGTTGCAGGTCGGGTCAGGTTGACCCGTATTTTTCACATGAATTTTTTTTTTTAACAAAGAAAACAACATGTATTTGCCATTTGGAAAGTTATGCAACAAATTACTTGATGTAAAATGCATTATTTTGAGTTCACCACTTATATCAAGAATGAGCTCAGTTAAACTTATTAATACTTATTCAATAATTTTAAAATTATACAAATCCTAACATTGCTATCTAAAACAAAATAACACAAAGATAAGTAAAACAAATACACAAGTTTTATTTCTACATGATATCAACATTCCAAAACATAAAACAAAATTACAAATGACTTATTGGATAACTCATTTGATAAAGAATAAAAACATATAAGAAATTTACAATCTTGAAAATTAATTTTATAATCTATTATCAATTGTGGTTGGCACTATATTTCAATTTGAGATATACATTAAAGTTTGATTGCTTACTTATTTATACATGGTATCTTTTATGAATATCATATCATTGTTAAGCAACACATACTCTAAGAAATATCATAATTTATTTTGAAAAGCCGTTTATTTTGGACATAAATTGTTGAAAAATAGATCTAAGCATACATAATTTATGCTAATTTGATACTTTGGCTTCACTATTTTCACACTTGTGAATGTTTCTCACACATGTCTACAATTTTAAATCTATATTTTTAACTCTACTGTAACCAAATTATCTTGGCATGTACTTTGTTATTTGATATCTAAAAATCTTTACTCATTACAGAATGCTCAACCATTTATCTTTCAATTAATTTGCATGCAGTTATGTAAATGTATTAATTGTTTCCTTAAAGTTCACAGTAAACAATTAAACCAATATTGTCTTAGTTTGGGTTGCATTGAATTCACCTATTTAGTTGTTCTATATATGTTATTTTTGTACAACATGACATTTGTTCTATGAAATTCCTTTAGAATTGATACGTTATCTTTTCATTTGATTTTTTTTTCTCTCCTCATGTGCAGTGATTGACTTCTAACAAAAACTATTCTATTTATACATTTAGAAATCTATTTCTTCTTAATTCCAGCTATTTAAATTTTGTATGGGCCATGGATTCTATTGAGCAATTACTATGAAAAACAAAATAAAAGTAAAATAAATTCTACAATAATTTGCTTTATAGGGATCGACTCCTCTAAGTTATACATTGTTCCTTAAAAGTAGTGCGAGAGAAACTAATGTTTGGTCTGTCTATGTAACTAATGTTTCTAATCTTTTGAAAGTTTGTGGAGCATATACCCTACTAATTAGGCCATCTAAATCATTTAAATTAAAAATCAACTGTAACATAAGGAACAAAGGGGTCATAATGCATTCATGTTCTCCTTATAACGTGATAAATCTGAGTAGTTGAATAGTATTGTTGTTTAATTTACCACTATTACATATTTTTTCCTGAAAGCTACATACCATCGATCGTTACACCAAATGGATATTTCAAAGTTTATTTACATGATTACTTTGGTGTGTGGTGAGTTGAAACATTGTTGGGTAATGATGTACGTTAGATTGAATGTGTAGCCTCTTAACTTGCAAAGGGTAAGTACTGATTTATGCTAAGTTTTTGTTATTGGTATTCTTTAGAGCTATAATGGTTGATAGGTCTAATGAGGCTTTTTTAATTTATACGAGGCTTTAATTTCACCCAAATGACAAGCAATAAAACAAGATAATTCATGTTCAGCTTTCAAGTTTATTCTACTAAAAAAAAATGCTTAGCTTTTTGGTAATCACCAATTCGTTTTGTTAACTCAACATCATAAAGTAACTTTAATTTAGTTATATGGATAGGGTTTATCATTTTTCAAGTTGCAAAAAAAAATATATATATATATATATATATATATTCAAGCTAATATCAATTGCACTACCACATTTGACCATTTAAATTCAGTCATATTCTCCATATCATTAAATTTTTAATATTTTCTCCTTTTTTTAATTTAAAAAAAATTAAACATATAATGTTTTAATTAAATACAAATAAATAAAAAATTTCCTTATAAAATTGTACTAATTTTTTTTAACATTTACACTTTCTTCAACATTTCTCATTCCTTTCACATTTTCATCTCCCCACTACCGTCTACCTTAATATCACTCTTCATCTTTCCTTTTATCTTAATTTATTTTGTTTCTTCTTATTCTTATCCTCTTATTATAAATTTTTCATTATCTTTTCTATTCTATATTTCTATGCATAATTTTCACTCACAAAAAATGTTATTTCTCTCTCTCAATTTTTTGGTGGATTTTTTATTTTTCTTGCATCTTTGCTTTAGGTTATTAATTTTTTGTATTTTTAAGAACTCTACTTTGAGTTGATGCAATTGAGTTTTGTGTTTTAACTTTTTTTCTTTTTTGTTCTCTTTGATTGTTAAATGTTATCCTATTGCATTATAAGAAATTTACATAAGTTACATAGACAAAAGTAAAACAATAATATATATATATATATATATATATATATATATATATATATTTATAAGATAACTCTAAAAAAATTATCACGCACAATGCGCGGGTGTGCGACTAGTTAATATAACAAGGGACGCAATATATTCTTGAAGTCGAGGCTCTTCGACAATAATTTAACCATGTTTCATATTGTTTTAGATAATGACATTGGAGTGTACAATTCTATCATGTCTTTATTCCAAAGGAGGAGCTAGGCATGCAATAATAGCCGAACACTTGTAAAATTTTCACCTTATTAAGATATAAGACCTTATATTGTAATTATCCTCATTCCTCAAATAAAAATTATTCTAAATGTTTCTGTTGAAAACACTAGGAGGTGCTGTCAATTGAATTATAAGGCTCTTGACATTCTCGAATGAATATTATCAAATTATATCCAAAACTAACCAAAATAATTCAATTGTACGTGAAAAAAAAAATATATCTTCAAGAAAATAAAAATCTAAAATCTCATGCGCACAAAAACTAAATCACAGAAAAACCAAACCTTATTCCAAAGGGCTTGATCTAGTTTCTAGTGCATTCATCTAAGCTAAGTCTGTGTTTGAAATGGGTTGAACTAAAACAAATTGCAAAACCTACAATCTTTATCGAGTTTTTAACTAATTGGGTGAACCCTGTATGGCCCACCCATTTATTTTTTTTCATTGTTGACATTGGAAAAAAATTCCAAATGTGCATATCTCAAGTATCAACCTCCTATATGTGAGGAGCTTCTTGGCAACATGTAATCCAAGTGTGTGATTTGTGTCCTACACTAGGGTGATGTGGGTGTGAGTCTATTCTTTATCTATATTGGTCACCTATATGTCTAATCCCTTTATACCTATTTAACTAAGGATTTTCCTCAAGGTTCCAAATTTAAAGGGTAAAGCAAATGTCTTGAATAAAAGACATGAACTCAAAAGTTCTATTACGTGTAGAGAAGCTGTTAGGCACCCTACAATGTCTATTCTAAATTAGTACGTTATTTTGATTTAATCCTAATTTCTATCATTTGAAGTGTGGCTCATTTATTTGGCATTTGGATTCAAGGAAACATGTCAGGATGCATGTACATGTGAGCATGTGAAAATGTTTGTGCATGTGAGATGCATGTGCACATGAGGCATGCATAGATGAATTATTATGTGCAAGAAACCTAACTCACTCCATAAAAATTTTTAGCATTGCAGAATAAACACTAATGAAAAGATTTGTGCTTAAGGGATGGGGATTTGTTGGCTTATAGATGGGCCATGGGCATAATTGATTTGAAGTGTGACTCATTTATTGGGCATTTGGATTCAAGGAAACACGTGAGGATGTATGTACACTTGAGCATGTGAAATTGCATGTGAAAATGTGTGTGCATGTGAGAACACATGGCTTGTGAGATTCTAGTTACTAACATACAAGATACTATGTACTAGCATGTGAGAAAATACAATTAGGCATGCATAGATGAATTATTCTAAGTGCAAGAAATCTACCTCACTTAGTCACTCCATTAGAAGTGCAAAATAAAACACTAATAAAATGATTGGCGCTTAGGGGATGGGGGATTTGTTGGCTTATTTTGATGGGTCATGGGCTTAATTGATTTAAAGCCATGGGCCAAGCAACATTTGAAAATTATTTTGTGAAAATTGTCCTTTTATTTGGAAAATTGATTTATTTCTTTAGAAAAAGGCTTTTGAAATCCTTTTGAGTTTTTATGTAAAATACCCTCCAAGGGTTTTTTGGAAACATCACATGATTTTTAGTTGGAAAATATCCTCTAAGGGTTTTAGAAAAAATTTTGTTTTCTTTTTCTTTAAAAGTGGTGCAAACATAAAGCATTTTATTATGGGATGGAGAACCTTCAATACCACCTATGGAGATGGCATGAAGATACACACACATCCAAGAGGGAAATGACATGAACACAATATATCAAATAAATTGCAATTGGCAATGATGAGATAAACATATTAGCATAATAAACATGTGAATTCCAAAGAGAATATCATGCAAATCTAATCAACCAACATGTGAATTTATTGACAAAATTATTACGAAAGACACTTCATGTCACGACCCAAATCCATAGAATATGAATTTTGATGCATGACTAACTTGCTAATCTTACATAACTCAATAAGCATAATTAATTTAAATATAATTCTGTAAACTCCAAATAAACAATACTCTTAATAAATCTCTTACAATAACTAAAATTCACAATTTAGAAATAATCTCCAAATACTATAAAATCTAAAGCGGAATAAAAATAACTAAAAATTCTTTAAGGCTTCAAGTATTATTGACTTCGCCTAAAGGTTTTGTCTCACAACTAAACTTTAATCTGAAAATTGTAATTGATGGGGTGAGCCACACATCCAGTAAGCAATTATACACAATACATAATAGAATAGAGTCAAACAAAGTACGAGTATTTTGATTTTTCATGAATTCACTCAATGATATCAAATATAATTATTCCAAAACATATAATGAATCACATCTTAAAATCATTCGAAAACACATACATATAATTGATCAGAGCCCATTGTCACATATACACATATCACATATTCTCACATACAATCCTATAAGCGAATACCAACATCTAACCCGCGCTAGTGAGGGATCAACACTTATTCTCACATACAACCCTGTGAGCGGGCTTACACATATACTTGATCAATTCTAAAAACACTTATTTTGAGTCACATATCGCAAAAGCAAAGTTTATACAAAATATAATAATTTTCATAATATTAACAATTATTCCAAATAAAGTGGCATATCGAAGATCACAATATCGAATTGAAACATAAATTAAAGGATGCTTGACTCTCTTAGGGAATGAATAAGAACTGAAGAGTTTATATAAATATTTTTACAATTCTTGAGTAAGTTTGAAAACCTAGTTTGCTAAAAGAAATGTCTAAAATACCATTTGGAAAATAAGAATATGACTTTGAAATCACCTGATTTTAAACATCTTAAAGAACAAGAACCTTTTTAGAAAACTTATCTTGAAACTCAATTCCTTTATGAAAATAGTTTCGTTTAGACATCATCTTTTAAATGAGATTTAGATGTTCAAAACTTTATTTAAAATTCAAAATTTCTCTTTAAAACACAATTTAAAAGTCAAAGTTTCTCTTTAAATGACATAAAGAAATGCATTTTGATAAACTTTAGAAAACGTAAGCTTAAAAACATTACTTTTGTCCTATCAAAAAAAAAAAAAAAAAACATTACTTTTGAAAACTTTTGACTTCTAAGAACCTAATGAACAAAATTTGTGCATATTATGCATAATTACTTACAGCACTTGAATCACTTAAAAACATTACTTTTGAAAACTTTTGACTTCTAAGAACCTAATGAACAAAATTTGTGCATATTATGCATAATTACTTAGGGTCCGTTTGGATACAGCTGAAAACAGAAAACTGAAAAACACTGTAGCAAAATAATTTTTAAATGTGTAAATAGTACCGTGGAACCCATTTTTAATGAAAAAGTTGTTGAAAAGTGAAATTTGTGGGTCTGTGAACAGTGCACGGTGTGCACTGTTCACAGGAAAAGTCAAACATTTCGGCTCAAAAAAAAAAAAAAAAAACCTGTTGAAACGCAAAACGTGCATTTGGAAAGCGCAAAACACGCTTCCCAAATGCACACTTACAGCACTTGAATCACTCTGAAAGTCTAGTCGAAACACCCTCCAAAAAGTCTCAAAATACTCTTAAATAGGACCTATAATTAACTGTGGAAATTACTTAATATCCTCCACAAAATATAAAACTTATCGAATTATACAAACTAACTCACTAAGATTATACTTAGTTTAATTAAATATTAACACTAATGCAAGGCATCTCTACCCAAAAATATGTTTCCTTGAATTTATCAAAACTCAAAGGCAGTAGCCAAAACTTTAGGATTTAATATATGTCCTAAACGAAAAGTAAAACCTCGACATGAATTTGGCTCTATAGCCGTGACTTTGTTCTAGAATATACACACAGTGGGCAGCTAGGATCTAATATCTGTAACCCCAAAGAAAAATGTCAAAGCCATCCTAATATATATGACCAACGAAAAACGTTAAAGCCATCCTAATATATATATATATATATATATATATATATATATAACCCCAATCGTTAAAGTCATATTCATGTTTAAGATTTGAAATTCCATGATTTTGTTCTAAAATACTAACCGTAGGCAACCTAGTGAAATCGTGTACTGACTACTAGCAATTTAATCTAATATATATCATCTCTTGTTAGACCCAAAGTCCTCAAATTCAACGGGTAACCAATATAAATTACAACACTACCATAAACATAAGAGTATAACCATCAGATCTTTATTTCAATAACGCTGATATACAGAGTAAAAACATCTTTCCACTGTAATCAAATTGGCATGACTTAATCTTACCACGTTGCCAAAACCCTAAATATATCTCAAGATTTATAAACAGAATAGTAATATTAATATGGGGTTCTCACCTTGATTTCCTAGCCAAACCTTATGCCCTTAAACAATTTTGCCTCCTTCTCACGCTGCCTCTCTCTCTCCCTCTCAAATTTTCTTTGGCATCCACTTTTACTAAGAAACCCTTCTAATGAAAGCCCTGATTTAACTTTTCCTCTACCTTATATTTTAACACATCAGAGATGTGGGCTTGGTGGGATAGTGGGCTGGAGTTTAAAGCCCACTTGAAATTATCTCATCAGTTTCTAAGAGGCCCATAAAACATCTTCCTCTTTTTTTTTTTTTTTTTTTAAATGCCGCACTAAATTGTATGCACTAAAACTTCAATTTTCTCACCTATTTCAGCAACACCACAAAATTGTCTACTCCCATCTTACTGTGCACACACATATAGTACCTCAACTCTATATTAATAATGACAATGACGGTGATGATCATAAAATCAAATCGGGGTATTACACTTCATTTATTAATTTTAATGGAAATGAAAAGGAAATTAGTGACCTTGGACAAGGTTTTTGTCCAAACTAGTTTAAAGAGAAATATTCTAATCTCATCATATATCTTTTTATTAAATGTGAATTTTGAAAATCTAACCGGTGGATTATATGTTCTTTATGTTCTTAACATGCATGTTAAATTTTGTTCAAATCAGATGTTATTTACTATTCGATCTATAAACTTATGTCTTGTGCATAATTTTTTTACCAAAAACTTGAAATTTAAATATTTCATTAATGACATTGTTATTGATCTTTAATCTTCTTGTAATTTTGCAAGCATGTAGAATATATTAAGAACATGCAATCTAACAGTTAGATTTTCAAAAATCACATGCAATAAAAAGATATATAAAGAGTTTGAATAGTTTCTCTTAGTTTGGAGAGAAGGTTTCCATTGACTTAGGGGCCAAAATGCAATTTATGAAGGTTTGGGGGCCAAAGTGTTATGTTGTAGAAAGTTTATGTGAATGGGTTGGTTGTTTGTTTTTGGGTATAAGGTTAAATGGGCTTGAGAAAAATTATTGGGCCGATTGGGCTGAGATTTTAAAGAGTGGATATTTGTTGATTTCGGATTGGGCTAGAATTTGAGCTAGGTTTATTACTTTATTTTCTGCGCTTGACATGCAAGTTTCAGACTAGGCCATGAGAGAGCTAGGCTTAGACCAAAGGAGTTTAGTTGTTGGGCTGGTCCTAAGGACTGAGTTCGAACTTGGCTGGCATGGGTTGGACCTCATCAAATGTATCAGGCAAGACCCGACCCAATCCTTGCTTTCTTCACCAAATTGGTCTTTCCCTCTCTTTATTTTTCTTTCTAGTACAAGCAAAAACCCATATCGGACCTCCATGGCCGAAACCCACTGAGTTCAAACAACCACCGAGGTGATTCTCCTAACCAAACTCGATCTCTCTCTCTAATCCGAGGCCTAAAGAAGGTCTAAGAGGCGTGTGGATTTGTTTTTGTGAATAGAGGTGTATGGGTTGAATGTTTGGCTACTATGGTTTTTTGTTTTTGCATGAATGGTTTCAAAATTTATTGTGTTTGGTCTTTTGTTGTGAAAATATGGTGCCTCAATGAGTGAGAATAACATAGAACTCAAATGTGTGTGGGTTTGTGTATAGAATATAGATTGTGGAAAAATGGTACTGTCAGTTTGGCTGAGAAGGAATACAAAAATGGGACAGGCTTAGGTCCAATGTCTAGTAGTAGTGGACTCATAGAGATGATGACTTGTGTCCCTTTTTAAACACGTGTCACCATCTGATCGGGACCAATGCACTAGATGCACTGGACCTAAACCAAGTCCTATAGTGAATGCTCGAAAATGTGTTAAAACACAAGAGTTGTTTAGACCTCCTAATTAAAAATTACGGCTCGATAGATTTTACTCTAACTTATACTAAGTGTGAAATAGAGTAAATGCAAGCGGATAAACAAACAAACTACTCTAAGCCACATTCAATATAACACAACAGAAATATGAAAGCTAAAAGAGTAGGGAAGAAGAATGCAAACACAAGATAACACGCCGATGTGTTATCGAAGAGGAAACCAAAGTACTCGGCGTAAAACCTCTCCGCCACCCTCCAAGCGGTAATCGATCCATTAGACAATCAGTTGGGATACATGGGTTAGCAAGAGACCCTCCAAACCTAATCTACCCGATGCACCTAAGCCCTCCAAGCTCCTACTGAAACAAGGCTTCTCAGAACCTTGTCTTGTCTAGCTCTCCGATCCCGCAATATGCCCAATTGCATCCGCCAAAGCCAGGCTACTTCCAATGCTTCCTAGCAGTACCAAAACCTCACTGAACACTCTGAAAGGGTGTGGTAAGTGTTTGGGCTATCAACCTCTCAATGGTATGGAAATGGAGAGGTAGGAGTTGAGGAAAATCCATAAGCAATTGTGTAGAGAATTGTGGGTATAACAATCTCTAACTCTCAAGGTTTATGGCTAGGGTTTTCTCTCAGAAGCACTCCTCAACATCTGTGGGTAATGTGGGTATAAATAGTGTAGGCACAGAAAGTGTGTATCAGAAATGACAGTCTGGCAAAACAGAATGTTTCACGGGTGTCTCGCGGGAAGGCCTTACCTGCAAGATACTCGCGAAAACCAGCTGTCTCCATCCTGTCCTGACTCTTCGCATTCCAGTCATGTGCAGGGCAAATGCATCACTTCGCGGGATGCTTACTTGCAAGCTACCCGCGAAAACACTTCAGTCTTCAATGCCTTGAGTCTTCACACTTTCTCTCTCTCACACACAACCCTTACAAATAAATCCCACATGAAATACAGGGTACAAAAGATTGAACATAATTACAATCAAATTTGGCACGAAATAAAGGCCAACAAAACACATAATTGTAAATTACAACTTTACAATCTCCCCCTTTGGATATTCCGTGACAAAACCCCTAAAACAGACTCTAGACTTAAATGTGAATTTGGGAATAGTGGCAAAACTCACTCACACCTAATCTAGAAGCTGTGAAGCACTTGCACGTATATACCTGTAACCTAAAACATTCGCACACAAACAAAACTTTCATTAAGCTTATGACAAGTTGAATACAAGGTACGTACATGAGCAAGTAAAGTGTGATCAAGTTTGTAAACACTATATAACATGTAAGCATATCTTGATCAAACAAGGTTAGTCATTAAAGAATGACTACAATGAACATTTAGCAAGTAAATGCTCATTCGGACATGCAATGCAATAAAGACCAACCAGAATGATCAATTGCATGTCCAACACAAAACCAATGCAAAATACATGAAGTATATGCATCCAGGATACACGATCCTACAAGGGTACAAGTGTGAGGTACTTAAGACATATTAGCGATATTTAAAAGTACCAAAAAAAAAAAAAATGCTACAAAGCATTGAGATAAACACAAGTGCTGAATAATAAATTGAAATTAAAAATAGAGTACTAAAGCTTTAAAGAAAAGCAATAAAAACAACTATAAACCAAACAGTTATAAGCACTAAAATAGTTTAAACCAAACATAAATAATGTTAAACCGCTTGTAATAAACCAATGTATCTAAGTCTAAACTCTGTCTACGCTCTACTCCCCCTCAAATGTGCAAGCTCCCCCTCAAAATTCTCCCCCTTTTTGACCAGAATGGCCAAAGAGGCTAGAACTGATCGGACTCTGAATCTGATCCCTGCTCCATGGACAAATCATCGATATGTGAAGATAATGCAGTGATCTGACCCTAGATGTATGCAAACTGGTCCGCGATATGCTGCACATGGGAGTCTAGCATAGTAAACATCTGCTCTACTCTGGCAATGAGGCAATCAAATCTGTCGGGTCCTCAGGCTAGTGCTAAAGATGATGGCTGAGCTGAAGTCTCTGGAGCAGTGGTGAATCTCTCAATCTCCTTCTCTATATCTCCACCTTCTTCCTCAACACGATCTCGTGGTATTGAAGACACACCTGTTTTGGAGCCTTTGATGTGAGCTGTGCTTCGAGTCACTGTGTGTGCACCAATAGGATAGTCTCTTTGTACCACAGTGAGACCACTCGGAAGTTTAAGCCTTGTCATTGCAATGAGGCCCATAATAAGGGAAGGGAATGGCATGATTGTCCTTGAGTTCCTTTCGGTGATGCTCTTGGTCAAGAGGTGGAAGATGTGTCCACAAATATCAATCTCCTTGTGAGTAAAGAGATCATACAAGAAGATTGTCCTTGGAGCGGACAATGTCGTCAGGTTGGTGACCGGATACAGATTATGGATCATCACATAAGCTAAAGCCCTCATCTCTGGACTGAACGGAATTGTGTTCATGGAGGACTTCTTAAGTGTACCACCAAGAATTGTCACCATCTTCTCAATGGAGTCCAAGCAATCATCATCTTGGACTAGGATTGGCTGTGAGGGAGGACGAATTTGCAAAAACTCTTTGTAAAGTTGTAAATTACAACTATGTGTTTTGTTGGCTTTTATTCCGTGCCAAATTTGATTGTAATTATGTTCAATCTTTTATACCCTGTATTTCATGTAGGATTTATTTGTAAGGGTTATGTGTGTGAGAGAGAGAGAGAGTGTGTGTGAAGACTCAAGGCATTGACTACTGAAGTATTTTCGTGGGTAGTTCACGACTTAGCATCCTACGAAGTAATGCATGTGCCCTACACATGACTGGAATGCGAAGAGTTAGGACAGGATGGAGACAGCTGGTTTTCGCGAGTATCTTGCGAGTTTTGCCAAACTGTCATTTCTGATACACCTTTTCAGAGTGTTCAGTGAGGTTGTTTGTTTATCTACTCGCATTTACTCTATACTGCACTTAGTATAAGTTAGAGTAAAATCTATCGAGCCGTAATTTTTATTTAGGTGGTCTAAACAGCTCTTGTGTTTTAACACATTTTCGAGCATTCACTCTTGAATGCTCTCCCTTGTAATCACAAACTCTTTGTGTCTCACCCAGCAATTGATGTGGTCTCCATCTACACTAGCATTTGAGAAAAACTCTTTTATGATCTCCGAGTACATAACTCCAGTCAGATTCAGCAGCTTCGTCCATGTCCTTTCTTTGAACACTTCAAGTATGCAAGTGTCCTTAAGGGCATCCAATTTCACGACCCTTTCCATAATTATTGTGGCTCATTTGTACCAGTCATTGTAAGCCATGTCTGCATCAGCTGATATGAAGTTATCAGAATCTGTGCGAGCATGCTTGGAGGATTTCTTGGACGTTGAATGCTTGGTTGGAGACATCTGCACATGTACATAAAGAACACAAAAGAAAAACATGTGCAAAAAACACAAAAACGGAACACAAAACTTGATTAGATTCAAGTTAGTCCAAAGTAGAAGTATAAAAACTTAAAACAGAACAAAACACAGTTAAAAACAACATGTTGTAAGTGCTAAAACATGTAACCATGAGCAAAATGCAAGAAATAAGCAACTGTGTATGTGTGTGCATGTGTTGTGCATGTGTGTGCAAGAGGTGATGTATAGTGTGTGCTTAGTGAGTGCCTAGTGGGACTCAACCCATCAAAATTTTGAAAAAAATTTCACAAAAACAAGAACCCCAACCCTTTTTTGAAAAAATCCCTAATTTTAAAACCTAAGTTAATTTCTGCATAATCTAAGTGGAAAAGATGAAAAGAATGTTAAGAACATACCTTTGAGATTGATTTTGTAGAGATTTGCTTGAAATTGAAAGGGTTTTGAGTGAAAAATAGTTTTGGGTTGAGAGGGGTTCGAGAGAGGCAAAGTGAGGGAAATAGAGAGTGTTTAAAAAAACTGTCACATCTGCCTTATAAAACTGAAAACACGCGTTTTTCGCGGGTTAGGAAGTCATGAAATTAATCGCAAAAAACATCACTGAAGCACAGAAGCTTTCGCGAGAAGCTTTTAGTCGCGAAAAAATCACGAGACAGTCGCAATGGCCTTTGTATGAAACTTGTGTTTTTCCAGTTTTTGCCTAATAAACATTTCCCAAGAAGGGTTAAGTTGTGAAATAGTCACGAGGCAGTCACAATACTCTCTGTATGAACTTTGAAATTTTTAGAATTCCCTTAAATCCTTTTCGCGGGAAGCTCTAAGTCACGAGCTTCTTGCGAAACTGCCTCTGAACCAGTTTTTGAAGAAAAACACAAAAAGGCACTTTAAACAAAAACTTAAAAACACGAAAGTATAAAATCACTTTCAAAAACATATAAAATACTCAAAAATCTTTTTGGGTTTAATCAACAAGTAATTGAGCATACACATCACATTTGAACATGTACAATCACACAAATGAGATAAGCATTATTTGAACTAAGTCTTGTGTGTTGTGGGTGAGTATCAAATGTGGAATAGTTCTTAGACCAGAGTAAAGCTTCAATGATAAATTCAATCAAGTCATACATAACTGGTACTAAATTAAGTGGTCTATCTCAATTGTAGAAATGAACATATATGACCTCCCACAAGAAAATGAGTACAAATATTAGAAGCTTTTCATTTGGCTTCTTTACAAATCATAACATTTGATCTTTTTGAACAATACATCTCATTTTTTGAGATCGGTGCTTGAAATTTTTGATATTTCAACATTGAGAGTTAGCCTTTGGCTTTTTGAGCACCATACATTTCAATTTTAAAATGTCGATTTCCCTTTTTCCTAGTCAAATACTAGTATGTGCGATGGCTTTTGCAGCTCAGAATCTCTTTTTCATTTTGAGATTTACATTTGGTGAGATCTATTGGAAAAACAAAAAAAAGGTGGGAAGATATATAGGCACAAGTTTATGCAAGTATCAAGACCATTGACCAATCATTTATGACAAGCTTGAAGATCTATTTACAACAATCACATATAGTTTTCAAGATTTCTCCTGTAAGGTTGAATTTTATCAACCATCTTGTTGGCTTTATTCCGTGTGAAATTTGCTTATATTTTAGCAATTAGTGACCCTGTATTTAGGTGGGAATCATGTAAGGGTAATGAGTGAGAAAGTGCGAAGAAATGCTCAAGATTGTGCAAGGATGCAGAGACTCGTGGCTGGGGCTCGCGGGTGACTCGCGACTGGCAAGCCGCCAAAACTGGCACACGTGTGAAGCATGCAGGGAAGCTGAAAAGTCATGCCAGCTGTTGCACTACAGGACAAAATTCCTAGGCTGGCCAGGCCGTTAACTCGCGACTTGAACTCGCGACTCAACCCAATTGCGAGGCCAAGTCACCAGACCACCCTGTTTGGGAAAAACTAACTCTTCACATTCCTTTCTCACCCCACTATATATAGACCCTTATACCCACGAAATGTAGAAAGCTTCCAAAGAGAATTATGAAAAAGAAACCCTAGAGATTGATTCATCCACAATCTTCACATAGAGACTCTTCAAATTCCTCTATTCTCTTCCTCTCCATTGTTACATCCTTAAGAGGTACATTACCCAAACCTTTTCTCACCATACCCATATCTGTGAGAAGACCATTTGGTGTTTGGGAAGCAGTTAAGAAGGGACCAATTTCATATTGGTTGATGCTATGGTCAAGTAGCGGAATCCGGTAAGCTAAAGAAGAAATAGGTTCGGCGTAACCTCGCTGGAGTAGGAGCTTGGAGGGCTTAGGTACATTGGGTAGATTAGGCTTGGAGGGTCTTCTGCTGTTCATGTATCCCAACTACATTCTTTAGTGGATTATTTACTGCTTGGAGGGCGGTGGAAAGGTTTTACGCCGAGGGCTTCGGTTTCCTCTTCGATAACACATCGTTGTATTGTCCTTGTGTTTGCATCTCTCTTCCCTTAATCTTTGCCATTTAATTTCTGCTGTGGATGTCATTTTATTTGGTTTAGATTGTTTATCAATTTTGTATTATGCTTATGTTCATATTCCGCATATTAATTATTTGATATTAAGCTTGAATTGGTAATTTGTTAATTGGGGGTCTAAACATTCATAGTGTTTTATACACTTATTGAACTTTCAATTGGTATCAGAGCGGGTTCACTTATATTGGTTTCATAACCTTAGTGTGATCCTTGACCCCAAATTGAGATGGACCGGTCTCAATCTTTAAATGCTCCACCATATTTTGATGGTAGCAACTATGCCTTTTGGAAGGTGAGGATAAGGCATTTTTGTATTCTATAGATGAGGCTGTTTGGGATGCTGTTGAAATAGGTTGAACAAAGCCGAAGGCAGCCAAATCCACTTAGGATAAGGCAGCCCTCGCGGCGTTAAATGCTAATTGCAAAGCACTTAACGCAATTTTTTGTGTTGTGTCCCCATATGAGTTCCATCGGATTTCTCATATCACCGTTGCCAAGGAAGCATGGCAGATTTTGGAAACCACTTATGAGGGTACAAAGAAAGTTAAGGACACAAAGTTACAGATGCTGACTACCCGGTTTGAAGAGCTCAGGATGAGCAAGGATGAGTCCTTTGACTCTTTCTATAGTAAGCTAAATGAAGTGGTCATCGGCAAGTTTAACTTGGGAGAGAAAACGGAGGACTCGAAAGTTGTAAGAAAAATTCTTCATTCATTGCCAGAGAGCTTCCGTGCAAAGGTGGCTACAATTGAGGAGAGCAAAGACCTTGATGAAATCAAAGTCCAAAAGCTGATTGGTTCTCTCCAAACGTATGAACTTTCATTACCAAATCAAAGAAAGAGCAAATCACTTACTCTTAGACGATAAATGAAAGGGTAGAAGCTCATGGTTCATCGAATGAGGATGTAATCGAAAAGGATGTTGCCTACCTTGCAAAGAATTTCCGCAAATTTCTAAATTTCAAGAACAGTGAGAAATTTGGTGATAAAAGGGAAATTCATGAGTTTCGGAAAGGAGAAGAAGGACTTCAAAAGGAGAGAAGGGAAGGAGTCCCAATCTACTCAAGGAGTCACTTGTTTTGAGTGTAATGGACAGGGCCATTTCAAAAAGGAATGTCCTAATTACCTAAGATCGAAGGGCAAGGTGTATGCCACCACTCTCAGTGACTCAGATTCCTCCACCTCTGATTCGAAGGAAAGCTGTGATGAAGAAGGGAATTTCTTAGCATTCATGACTGTTGCTCATGTTGAGTCTTCGGAGGACTTGAATTTGCTTGTGGAAGAACTTGGGGAGCATAGTGATGTGGAATCCATGGAAATTGTAGAAGAATCAGATGCTGAAGAAGATGAAGATACAACTGGTCTTCAAGAGAACTACAATTCACTCCTTGAGAAGTCAGGAGAATATGCAAGGGTGGCGAAGGCAGCTGTGAAAAAGATGAAGAAAGCTGAGGAGGACTATAGAAGTCTTCTAGTAAGATATAAGGAGGCCAAGTATGAGATAGAGACGCTAAATGGCGAGCTAACCGAAGCTTACACCAAGGTGAAATTCTTTGAGCTTGAGGTGGTTCAAGCAAATGCCAAGGTAGAACGAGTCTCCACAAAGAAGCTTGATGATGTCCTTTCCTCTCAAAAGTCCTTCTCCGACAAAACTGGATTAGGATACACCGGAGAAAGTAGTTCAGCTGTGAACATCTCCAAAGAAGTGAAGTTTGTGAAGGCCAAAGAGCCGGTTGTAGTTGCCCCTACTGTTGAAAAGGCAAATGTTGAGAAGAAGAAGAATGTGACTGACCAGCAGGTGTTGAACAAGCACTGTAATCAATCTGTGGTCAGGTTTGAAGCCAGAGCAAAATCTCTTCCACAATCGCAAAGAGGTCCTAAAACGAACCATGTGTGTCATCACTACGGACTTCAAGGGCACACCCGACCCAATTTTCATAAGCTGAGAGTATTGAGGAATACAAGTGATCAAAGGTCAAGAAGGCCAAGAAATGACAAGAGGACTTGGGCTGTTGAGCCATCAAGAGATCGAAATGGTGATCCCGGAATGATGGACATGATGAAGATGATTGGTGCATTCACCAACTGCTTTGAAAGCTTCACTAGAAGGTTTGAAAGTCCTAACTTTCGTACCCAATCCTATAAGGATATCACCCCAAACGCACGTGACGTGTGGGTGATGAAGGGTACTCATGCATAAGCATTACAACATGTCCATGCATTAATACTTCCTATGTTGTGTAACTGTTGGTTTGTTTATTGATTATGTGAATCGAAAATTGTTTTTTTTGTTTTTGCTTTTGATCAATCTTTTCCTTCTTGTGTGTCAAAAATCCAAAAACCACATAAAAAGTAGAAAATCCAAAAAGTGATCGACTTTGTTGAGTTTTGTCTTTAAATATGTTTTATCTTGTACCTTTGTGCAAATGGCTTTGTGCATCTATGAGCATAGCTTGTTCCCCATGCACTCATATCATTGTGGGAGAAATCTTGAAATCTATGTAACTGTTGTAGATAAATCTTCAACCTTGTCATGAATGATTAGTGAATGGTTTTGTTAATCTTGAGACATGCATAGACTTATGTCTATATATCTTCCCACTATTTATTTTATTGTTTTTGCTAAGAGAGCTCACCAAATGTAAATCTCCAAATGAAAAGAGATATTGAGCTGCAAAAGCCTGTCGCACATACTAGTATTTGACAAGGAAAAAGGGAAAGGGACCAAAAATTAAAAATTATATGATGCCCAACAAGCCAAAGGCTAACTTATCAAAGTGAAATATCCAAAATTTCAAGCATCGATCTCACAATGAGATGTGTTGATTCAAAAAGATCAAATGATATGTCAAACATGGAGCCAAATGAAAAGCTTCAAAGATATTGTACTCAAGCCTATGTGGGAGGTCATATATGCATATTTCTATAATTGAGATGGGTCACATCATCTAGTGCTAGTTATGTATGCCTTGACTGAATTGATCATTGAAGCCTCACATTAGACTAAGGACTATCTCATTTTTTATATTCATACACAACACACATGTCTATGTTCAATGAATGTCATATTCATTCATGTGATTGTACTTGATTAAATGTGTTTTCACATGCTCAATCTTTGTTGATCAATCACAAAAAGATTTTTGAGTGTTTTAGTTGTTTTTGGAAAGTACTTTGTTTTTACAAAAATTGTCAAAAAAAAAAAAAAACTTGTTGCCCTGTTCTGGCGACTCAGTCGTGGGTAGAACCAGTCGCATGCCCTAGTCGCGAGTCCATACAAAGATTTTTCGCAACTCACTGGCGACTCATTGGCGGGTGAATGCTTCAGTCGTGAAAAAGACTTAGAATACTTTTCAAAAATTTGGATTTTCATGCTTTTCGCGGCTCAGGTTGGTGACTTGTTCGCGGGTGGAAGGTCTAGTCGCAAGGGGTACACAGAGATTTTCGCGGATCAAATCGCGACTCTCTCATGAGTGGAACTTCCAGTCGCGAAAAACACTTAGAAAATTTTTCAAAAGTTTTTCTTTCAAATGTTCTAGCGGCTGGATCTGGTGACTTGCAAGCGACTTGATTCAGTAGCAAAAATCGCATGTTTTGCGCAAAATTGGTCAGTTTTTAAACCTTTTCAGTTTTCCCTCGAACATTTCTGACTGTTCATCTTCTTCCTTACCTGAAACACTCTCAAACTCACCATGTCACTCTCGAACAAACCTCTATTTTTGCTTCATTTCATCCTCAAATCTTCAAGGAAAAGGTATGGGCTTTCTCTTTCTCACTTCATATCTCTTGATTATGGTTTTGTTTTCTTGTTTTGTGAGTTATTTTTGTGATTTGAGCAATACAATGTTCGTATATGGGTTTGCTTCAAATATTGGGTTTGGTTGTTTGGGGTTGGTTGTTTTTGTTGCTAAACTACTGAATATGTTTCCTATCATGATTAAGTTTCATTGAGCTAGTTTGCTATCTGTCCTTGGTTGTTTGAAATATGTCATACCCATAAGTTATGTATTTGGGTTCTCTGTGATTTACTCTGGGTGTGAGTATGATTGGTTCAGTATGACTGTGTTTTTTTTCTTTTTCATTGTTTGGCTAATAATGCTTTGTTTGTATTGCCATTTCATGTGTGTGCTTCTATCTTGAGGGTATGGCTTGCACACTTCATATTTTTTTTGGATATGTCTCATAGACATATGCTTACTTTTGACTGAGTGTGGTTTACACTATCCAAATGTAGCTGATTAGTGCTTGCTGCAGTCTGCATCAAAACAGACTGTACTTGATTGAGTTATTGGATTTTTTATTTGAGCTATTTTTCTCTAGTTCTCAACTGTGTTTGGTTTATATGCTACCTTGACACTCTGTTACTCCCTATGTAAGTAACTTGTTACTAATACATGTGTATTTCAACCTATTGTGTTCTGCTCTTGTTATGGCCTCTTCTGCTTGTTTACAGATGGCTCCCACACCTACAAAGAAGAAGACTCCTACTAAGAAGGCTAACAAAAGGCTGAAAATGGATCATAACCTGTTTAGGTCTGTTCAACACTTTGAGAGATACAAAGATTCTTTCTTGAAGGGAACCATTATTCAGGAAAGATTTGTAGACTTCGAGGACTTGAAGGACACCTTCATTCCAGATTGTTTTGAGGGCAGAGGATGGGATAAGTTGCTGAGTGACCTACCTGTAGTTTGTGAGCCATTAATAAGGGAATTCTATGCAAATAATGTTATAAAGGAGGATGAGTTGAATTACTGGATCAGAGGACATGAGTTCACCCTAGATGCACATGATATTGATGAGGTTCTAGGGCTTGAGGGTTTAGAGGATCATGATTTCACCAATTACAAGGACAGGATGCTATCTATAGAAACTATCCAGAATCACATTGGTGGATAGATAGAAGGGAGATGTCTCAACACTACAGCATTTCCAGTTGACATGAGGTGCCTCACCGCCATCATGATGTTCAACTTGTATCCAATGAGGAAGCTGACTACAATCAATAATGCCAGAGCTATCTTCCTCATGGAACTCAAGGAGAAAACCTTCATTAACATCAGCTCTCACATGTTTGACACAATTGTGGATGAGACTGGAACCACCTCTAGGCCCAAGCTGATCTTTCCTAGCCTTCTCATGAGGATTTTTAGAGCAAAAAGTGTTACAATCCCTCAAGATATCAGCCCGATGCCTACACCTTTAGCCATCAACAAGCTAACCATCATCAGGATACAAGTCCGTCTTCCAGGTGATGAAGAGGTAGGTGATCAAGGTGAAGGTGACCAAATGGAGACTGAGACAGTGACTGCAGGACAAACTTCAACACCCAGAAGCCGAGGCAAGAGAAGCAGAGCTTCAACCTCATTAGAGGTACCTCCTAATGCATTCCAAATCATCCTAGAGAGGATTGATGGACTCAAAGAGGTCCAGAATGAGCATACTAACAGGATGGCAGCAATTCAGGATCAGCTCAACATACTTTCAGCCAAGTTTGACAGCATCAACACCCAACAGTGACCCTTTGGCCATTCCGGTCAAAAAAGGGGAGAATTTTTTAGAGGCAGCTCTTTAGGGGGAGTGTCATTTTGAGGGGGAGCGTGTCATAAACAGTGTTTTTCAGTTTATGCTTCAGTTTTACTTTATGTTTTTTATGGTATTATAGTTTATGGGTTTGATATGTTAAAACACTTTGGTTATTGTTTTGGTTTAAAACTCATGGATTTGTTTTACTTTTAAAACACTTATGATACTTTGGTTTGTTAATATTTAAAGTTGTTATTTTAGTATTTTATGGAACTTATTTATGGTACAGTTTGTACCCATGTTGCTTTTGTAAGCTTTTAGGGTTTGTTTCCATGTGTTTTGTAAGCTTTTATGGTTTGTACCATGCTTACGCAGCCTTTATGTTTTGTTGCCTAGTACTTCTAGCTAAATGTTATGCATTTTCTTTAAGTACTCTCACTCTTGTGCCCTAATAGGATCTTGTTCCTAGATGCATATACTTTCTATATTGTGCATTGGTTGAGTGTTGGACATGCAAGTAATTTGCATTGAGCTTGTTAGCTTGTATGTCCAGATGTTCATTCCAAGTGCGAATGAGTATTGTGGTCACTATTTTATAGTGATTGCTTGTTTAGTCAAGTCATGGTTTATTACTCATTCCATTTTGCTTGATCGCATTGTGCTTGCCTCATATGCAATTGCAAGTTTTTCTACATACAATGATCATACTGTGTTGTTGTGTTTCAGGAGATTCTTGTTCATATGATTCAAGAGCTTATCAGATTCTAGAGTTAGGTGTGAGTGAGTTTTGTTCAACTGTTCCCAACTCACATGTTAAGTCTAGAGTTTATTTTAGGGTTTTGTCACGGAATAGCCAAAGGGGGAGATTGTAAGGTTGAATTTTATCAACCATCTTGTTGGCTTTATTACATGCCAAATTTGCTTGTATTTTAGTAATTAGTAACCCTGTATTTAGGTGGGAATCATGTAAGGGTAGTGAGTGAGAGAGTGTGAAGAAATGCTCAAGATTGTGCAAGGATGCAGAGACTCGCGATTGGGACTCGCGGGTGACTCGCGACTAGCAAGCCGCCAAAACTGGCACACGTGTGAAGCATGCAAGGAAGCTAAAGAGTCATGCCAGCTGTTGCACTACAGGACAACAGTCCCAGGCTAGCCAGGCTGTTAGCTCGTGACTTGAACTCGCGACTCAGCCCAGTCGCGAGGCCAAGTCGCCAGACCACCCTGTTTAGGAAAAACTGACTCTTCACATTCCTTTCTCACCCCACTATATATAGACCCTTATACCCATGAAATGTAGAGAGCTTCTAGAGAGAATTATGAGAGAGAAACCCTAGAGAAAAACAAGATTGATTCATCCACAATCTTCACATAGAGACTCTTCAAATTCCTCTACTTTCTTCCTCTCCATTGTTACATCCTTGAGAGGTACATTATCCAAACCTTTTCTCACCATACCCATATCTGTGAGAAGGCCATTTGGTGTTTGGGAAGCAGTTAAGAAGGGATCAATTTCATAATGATTGATGCTATGGTCAAGTAGCGGAATCCGGTAAGCTAAAGAAAAAATAGGTTCGGCGTAACCTCGTTGGAGTAGGAGCTTGGAGGGCTTAGGTATATTGGGTAGATTAGGCTTAGAGGGTCTTCTGCTGTTCATGTATCCTAACTACATTCTTTAGTGGATTATTTACCGCTTGGAGGGCGGCGAAGAGGTTTTATGCCGAGGGCTTCGGTTTCCTCTTCGATAACACATCGTTGTGTTGTCCTTGTGTTTGCATCTCTCTTCCCTTAATCTTTGCCATTTAATGTCTGCTGTGGATGTCATTTTACTTGGTTTAGATTGTTTATCAATTCTGTATTATGCTTATGTTCATATTCCGCACATTAATTGTTTGATATTAAGCTTGAATTGGTAATTTGTTAATTGGGGGTCTAAACATTCATAGTGTTTTATACACTTATTGAACCTTCATCTCCCACATAGATAAATGTGCATACATAACAAGCTAAACTCATAAATGCACTACGCCATTAATACGAAGGTACTAGGCCAAACTCACATGTGATATACACAACACAAGTGATCAAACTTTTTGGAGATTTTTTTGAACACACTTAAAAGTAGAACATGTAAAGTAAGATCATCAAAACAAAAAGTACAAAACAAAACTTGTAAAAGAAACATGCTATAAACTGGAAGTAATGACACAAATTGAATTATGCATGTCATGATGCATGAACCTGTGACCCTAAACATTGGAAGTATTGATGCATGGGCATAGAGAGTGATCATGCATAGGTACCCTTCTTCACCCACTCTTTACGAGTATGTTGGGTGAGAGCCTTAGATGGCGAGGTACAACCAACATAACTTTCAAACCTCGGAGTGAAGCTAGCAAGGCACAATGATATGTTTTTCAACATCTCCATAACATCTCTTATGAGACATCCCTCACTATCTCCCTTAGCTTGTGCTCCCTTTGGTCTTTTCTTTGAACGTTCTTAACCACGCATGTAATCAGCCTTCTTGAATGCATGAAGCTTGAAACAGTTAGGCCTGGTATGCCCTTGTACGCCACAATGATGACACAGATGCTTTACTTGAGGCCCCCTTTGATTTTTGGGTAATGACTTCCCTTTTTTCGTTGGCTTTGCACCAATGGTTCTCTTAACTACAGCAGGGGTCTCAATCTCAGGCTTCACTTCTTTAAGTTTCTCAATATTCTTGGCTAAAACGAACTTCACTTCCTTCTTGGGTTCACTACTCAAACTTCCTTCTCCGGTATAGCCCAAACCAATCTTATTATGTGAAGATTTTTGAGAGGACAACACATTGTCACGTTTCTTGGTAGAGATGCCCTCGACCTTGACATTAACTTGGATAATTTCAAGTTCAAGAAACTTGATCTTGGAGTAAGCTTCAACCAACTCTCCCTTGAGTCCTTCTACTTCACACTTTGCTTCCTTGAGTTGCACAAGTATTCCCCTATGCTCTTCTTCAACCTTTTTCATCCTTTTCACAGCAAGGTTGGCAACTTTGGCATATTTGCCACAATCTTCCAGCAGAGAATCATATGCTTCTTGTAAGTTGATTTCCCCTTCATTTTGGCACATGTCTTCATCTTCCAATTCTTCAATTTCCTCATCCTCGAAAAGATCACCAAGGTCATCAACCAATTTGCTCAAATCATTCTTCGAATCGACAGAGGCAATTGTCATGAAGGCTCGATAGTTCCCTTCATTGTCACATTCTCCTTCCGTGTCTGAATTTGAGCTGTCAGAATCACTCAAAGTAGTGGCAAATACTTTGCCCTTCCCTCTCAGGTAGTTAGGACACTTCTTCTTGAGATGCCTATGGCCATTGCATTCGTAACATACAATTCCTTGAGGGGATTGAAACTCCTTCCCATCTTTCTTCTTAAACTCCTTCCTATCACCCTTGGAGGATGAAAATTTTCCTCTGTTGAATGGCTTCCCACTGTTTTTCATCTTCAGAAATTTTCAGAAGTTCTTTGCAAGGAATGCTACCTCCTTCTCCACATCATCTTCTTTGGAGGAGTCATCCATTCTCTCGGTGATGGTTTTGAGAGCAAGAGATTTGCTCGACTTATGAGAAGGCAGTCCTAACTCATATGTTTGGAGAGATCCAATGAGCTCTTGGATTTTGATCTTATCCAAATCTTTACTTTCTTCTATAGTTGTGACTTCTGCTTAGAAGCTCTCCGGTAAGGACCTCAAAATCTTTCTCACCACCTTAGCATCCTCAATCTTCTTTCTGAGATTAAGCTTAGCAATTACAATTTTATTGAGCTTTCCATAGAATGAATCGAAAGACTCATCGTCACCCATCTTGAGCTCTTCAAATCTGGTGGTAAGCATTTGGAGCTTTGTGTCCTTAACTTTCTTGGTACCCTCATAGGTAGTCTCAAGAATCGTCCAAGCATCCTTGGCAATCCCCACATGTGATATCTTGCAAAACTCATCAGTAGACACACCACAGAAGATAGCGTTAATAGCCTTATTGTTTGCATTTGCCAATACAAGAGCTGCCTTGCGCCATTCGGACTTAGCTATCGTGAGTTTAACACACCCATTCTCGACGAAATCCTATACGGACTCATCTATAGCACACAAGAAAGCCCTCATGCGGACTTTCAAAGAATGGTGGAGCATCGAGCGATTGTGATCAGTCCATTACAAAAGGGTCTAGGATCACACTCAGGTAATTAAACCACAGCGAGTGTACCCGTTCTGATACCAATTGAATGCTCAAAAATGTGTTAAAACACAAGAGCTGTTTAGACCCCCTAATTAAAAATTACGGCTCGATAGATTTTACTCTAACTTATACTAAGTGCGAAATAAAGTAAATGCGAGCAGATAAACAAACAAACTACTCTAAGTCATATACAATATTACATAGCAGAAATGTGAAAGCTAAAAGAGTAGGGAAGAAGAATCCAAACACAAGATAACACGCCGATGTGTTATCGAAGAGGAAACCGAAGTACTCGGTGTAAAACCTCTCCGTCACCCTCCAAGCGGTAATCGATCCACTAGACAATCAGTTGGGATACATGGGTTAGCAAGAGACCCTCCAAGCCTAATCTACCCGATGCACCTAAGCCCTCCAAGCTCCTACTCCAACAAGGCTTCTCGGAACCATGTCTTGTCTAGCTCTCCGGATCCCGCAATACACCCAATTGCATCCGCCAAAGCCTAGTTTCTTCCAATGCTTCCCAGTAACACCAAAACCTCATTGAACACTCTGAAAGGGTGTGGTAAGTGTTTAGGCTATCAACCTCTCAATGGTATGGAAATGGAGAGGTAGGAGTTGAGGAAACAAGCAATTGTGTAAAGAATTGTGGGTATAACAATCTCTAACTCTCAAGTTTTGTGGCTAGGGTTTTCTCTCAGAAGCACTTCTCAACATCTGTGGGTAATGTGGGTATAAATAGTGTAGGCACAGAAAGTGTGTATCAAAAATGATAGTCTGGCAAAACAGAATGTTTCGCAGGTGTCTCGCGGGAAGGCCTTACCCACGAGATACTCGCAAAAACCAGCTGTCTCCATCCCGTCCTGACTCTTCGCATTCTAGTCAAGTGCAGGGCACATGCATCACTTTGCGGGATGCTTACTCGTGAGCTACCCGCGAAAACACTTCAGTCTTCAATGCCTTGAGTCTTCACACTTTCTCTCTCTCACACACAACCCTTACAAATAAATCCCACATAAAATACAGGGTACAAAAGATTGAACATAATTACAATCAAATTTGGCATAGAATAAAAGCCAACAAAACACATTGTTGTAAATTACAACTTTACATATAGAAATCACCATAAGCGGGATGCAATATATATTCTTGAAATCGAGGCCCTTGGACAATAATTTAAGCATGTTTCATATTGTTTTAGATAATGGCATTAGAGTATACAATTTTATCATGTCTTCATTCCAACGGATGAGCTAGGCATGCCGTAACAACCAAACACTAGTAAAGTTTTCACCTAAGTTTACACCTTATTAAGATATAAGAACTTCTTACATAGTTATTATCCCAAATGAAAATTATCCTAAATGTTTTCGACTACGAGGTACTGTAAGTTAAATTATTAGACTCTTGAGATTTTCAAATTAATATTATCAAATTAAATCCAAAACTAACTTCAATAATTCAATTGTGAAAAACAATATCCAAGAAAATAAAATTTTAAAATCTCATGCACAAAAAAACTAAATAAATGAAAAACCAAATCTTATTCCAAAGAGCATGATCTCGATTTCAAGTGCATTCATCTGAGATAGATTTGCGTTTGAAATGGGTTGAACTAAGACATATTGCAAAACCTAAGGATCTTTATCGAGTTTTTACCTAGTTGGATCAACCCTAGATGACTCGTTTATTTTTTTCACATACAAAAAAGTTAAGCAAATAAAAAAAGAAACTAGAGAATATTTATTGTATGTCCCAATAGGTTGTAATACAAGTTAGAACTCACTTGGGTATTGGAGAAATGTTGTTTAATCCCCATTTTGGAAGTGGAAAAGTGTTCTTATCTTTTTCGTAGAGGTAGAGTGAAGGAGACAATAGTAAACAAGTGGAAAAAATAAGATCAGTGAAGTAAGGCTGGCAATTGGGTCAACCCAAGTGTCAACTGAGAGTTGGATCGACTGACATTTCAATCGAGAGAGAGGTGAACCTCTCTTTGAGTTATTGTTTATGAATTGGATCGACCAAGTTCCAGGCAAGATTATACAAAATTGTATTTTTTGCAGATTTTATAGCCAAACATTGTCCATTTAATATATAAATGTTTGGGAACGTTAGAAAACTATTTCAAACTGTTTTTTTTTTTTTTTAATAACAGTTATAACACTTTATTTGTGATTTTTTTTTTTCTAAATAACACTTTATTTGTGATTACCCCATTTAATATATAACTTCATAATTTTCTCTTAAAGACATTTAAACTCATGTGGGTCTTCTTCAAATTGTTATTTGCAGAACCCAATAGGATTGATTGTATCTTGAAAACAAGTTTATAATAACCCTTTAACAACTTAAGTGTGGGTGTGGGGGGGGGGGGGGGGGGGGGGGGGGGTGCAAATATTGTTGAAGGAAAAGATTTCATTGTGCCTTGAAGCTTTTACAATTTCTATTTGTTCTTAAATTTGTCTTGTTTCTTAATTTTTCTCCAACAATCTTAGTCAATATTTACTGCAACAGAATGAGCAAACGATTTAGATTTGAAGAGGTTTTCAAAGAATGAATCAAGTATTATGAAGATTCAATGAAACAAGGCTTAAAGAAACAAGGGTTCTTCGTTGGCAAGATTAAGTGATGATTCTTTTATATTGTAGATACATTAAAAAGTCATGTTCATGATTGAACATTTAAAGTACAAATTCTAATATTGACGAACATTTAAGGTACGAATTCTTATGGACTAACCAAAAGGGTATATTATATAAATCTAACATGGGCTAGAGCCTAGAGGCATTTTCTCTTCTTACTCCAAAAAAGTAGGTGGGAAAAACACTTAGTGCAATCATATCATATCATATTATATATTATATACAGTATAATAAAAATTGGACTTAAAAGCTATGTTTTAACAAAACATGTGACTTACGTTTTCTTTGTATCAACTTTTTTTTTTTCTTATGAAAAGAAAAGTCATAATGTGATAAATAAGTTTGGACTCATCATATTACTTAGTAAGATATTTTTTTAGGATTATCAATATAAATTTAATTGGAACTTTTTATAGATAAATACAAATATTTAATTGTTGTTATCAAAATTTTTTCCACACCTTTTTTTTCCCTATCCTAAAATCAGTAACGTTTGAAGTATCATAATTTTTTCGCTTCTAATTATCTATAACACATGTTTTTAAGATAAATTATTTTCTCTAATCAATTTTATCACATTCAATCAAGACACTATGTCTTTGCTCACATTGCACCCCACGCTTCTTCTAAGAAAAAAACATTGCACACCACACATATTAGACTTCCTCCTATTAGTTTTCTTCTCCGTAACACGTTGTAGCTTTCAACTTTCAAGTTCAAATCACCAAACTGTGTGGTAAAAAATTATTCCTTTTCTTTTTAATAAGGTCATGTTATTTTATATTGCTTTCTTTTCAATGCTACAATTATAATTTTTCCCATTTATGTTACTGTTTATTTGTTTTTTTTTTATTTTGTTTGAGTTGGTTTGATCTTCCTAGGCAAGTAGTCTGGTTTTTTTTTTTTTTTTTTTGGCAATAAGATTTGAACTCATGTTCTTGATTTTCCATTACATATATTTCTCAATTCTTGGTATTGAAACAAGTTTTTTTTTTTTTTTTTCTCTTTTCTTTTTATTTTTTCTTAATTCTTCATTTTAACCCATGTTCTTGAATTAACATTTTTGTTATTACTAATTTTCTTATTCTTTGTATGGTATTAACTTTAGGGCATTCGTGTTTTTTAAAAAGTTTATGGTAGCTATGTGTTTTTTGAGGGCTGGTTTGGTATTGGTATTCACTATGATTTTCAATACGTATTTTTGAAATGTTTTAATCTGTATCATTCTTTATGAATATTATCTAGATTTTTATTGAATTTGAAACTACAAGATATCATTCTAATATTGATTATAGGTACAACTCTTACCCCTTATTTTATTGAGATAATTATTTATAAAGTTTCGTTGTTGTGATCAAAAGAGCACATCCCCACCCCCTCCCTCCAAGCAAAAACGCATCATGCTCATGCATCATGCAAAGCAAGGTTTAGATTACTCACTTACTCTTTATTGATCCTTCAACTTTTTTAGGTAGCTTTTATGAGCATTGCATCTATTATTTATCTCAAAGATGAGGCTTCCATTGCTATTGCAGGAATGGTGGACAGGTATGTATCGCTTGCATACGTGAAATTAAAAGTTTAATTATCTGGTCAAAAGCTATATCATTCTAATGCTTTAGATTTTATTTATTTTCTTCTTGTGGTTGGTTCATTCTAGCACGTTCGAAGTTTTGGGATGCCTAAAAAGTGTGGTCACACAAACATGCTATCACCATCAGTCAAATGAAAAGGTTTGTTTTAAATGTACTTCAAATTTATAGGCTCTAAAATATGATTTGGTGTGGGATCACTAATATTGAAGTCTTGGTTGTATATATTTTACAAGATAGTAGTAAACATGAATAGAATTCAATCAACCCAACCCAACACTTAAATCTATTATGCTTCTAAATTTACCCAACCACTATGCTTCCCACAAGTCTTCTTTTACACCTTACATATACTTAAACTGTCTTTCAATATATGCTTTACTAGATGTGATTAGCTACAAAAGTATATGCATCATGCGAGGTTGGTCTTTAGCCTCGACCATGTTGATATCTTTAACACGTCTTTGTTTTCTATCCTTGTTGCCTCAATCTTTAGTTGTTGATAGTAGTTGGACTTCCACTTCCGTGGCACGCTCTCGTGCCTTATAATTTTTTCCCACGCTTGTTTCTTACCTTGCCCACCATTATTTTTTTTGCTGTTATATGCTCATCAATCAAGGGTAATGAATCTAATGATACTCTCACTTTCACCTTGAAAAATTCTTAGGTACTTCCGGAGTATGAAAAAATGATGTTCTCTCCTCTCACATTTATGGTAGACCCCATCATGAATTTAATGAATGGAATCTACTATGAATGTGAGAGGAGAGAGCACCATTCTCCATGCTCCAAGAGTACCTCAGAATTACTCATGGTTTTTATATTCACTTTCATATTTTAAATATATTTTTATTTTTTAAAATGTGAATATTTTTATATTAATTGTGGATATTTGTATAAATAGTGGAGGTAAATTAAATAATTAGAGTTATTAAACAGAAGTCTTATTTCATTTCTTTTTCTTTTTTGATAATTTAATAGTTAGGAAAATAAAAATTTGAACCCTAAATATCTTTATTGAAAAACCTTAATTGAATAAACCTAAAAGTTAGAGAATTGAAATTAAATTTGAAAAAACTTAGAAAGTTAATTTTGCATTCTTTTTTTTGTTTGACTACGGTCTAATTTGCAAAGAAGTCAACGAGTAATTGGGGGACCTTAAATCGGCGAGGAGTGTGCGTAAAGCACGTGGTCCCCTCGACAAGATGCATGTCATGTGTTAAGAAGTGGGATCCAACCATCCAAGTTGCACAACACTGATCTCTTATAAAGAAAAAATTAAAAAATAAATAAATAAATAAAGGACCAATTACTACGCTGGCGTTGGTACAGTTGCCATGTGTCGAATGCCCGGAGATTGAAAACGTAATTTTTGGCAATGTTATGAATACCGTTTTGGAACCCGTTTCGGTTTGTCCAGGGAAAAGGAATATTTTAGTACCGGCTTATTTCGACGTACCGTTTCAAGGTGTTTTGGGGTTCCTTAAAAAAAAAATATATATATATATATATTCTTATACAACATAAAATTATTAATTCAAGGAAGTAAATAACTAAATATCAAACAATACAAACTATTTTAGTCTTAAATCTTAACATAAAAAAATCTATTACTTTTTTTTAGTTAAATAATAATACAAGTTAATGAAATAAATATTAAAAATGCTTAATTAACTGAGTTTAGTTTTTTTTTTTTTTTTTAATGTCAAAATAAAGTTAAACAACTAAATATTAACTTGCTTAAACCCATAAATTTTTATTCTTTCTTTTTTTTCTTATTTATTTATTTATTTTTCCCCTTAATTACCCACTACATTAATTATTGAGTTTGTGTGAAACATTAGCTATCTACCATGTGTGCAAAGTGCAATACACATCCCAATAAAATAATTAAACAAATAGATAAAATCTCTTCATCTATCAGATGGTAGAATAAAAAAGTAATAAATTTGTTTAAATATCTCCCCTATTTATTACCCTACCTACCCCCACAACTCATTCTACACACTTCTGCTTCTCTCTCTTAACTCCTTCAAGTTCAAAATCCTCTTGAAGAAGAAGAACAATTCCTTCGGCTCGTTGCCTTGTTCTTGATTCTGAAAGCAAATAAGTATGTATTTAACTTGTTTTCTCTCTGTCTCACACACAAGCACTCTCTCACATCACCCCCATACCTCAAAACCTCCCTCTTTCTCTCTCTATTCTATTCGGACCCATAACTCATACCGGCCGAATCTTGTACTTCGACCAAAATTGATCGAAACTCACCGGAACAGACCAAAATTTAATCCGAGGTGGAACAAGCGGGATTACCATTCCGGTTTATATGCCAGTATGAGATTTTTCGGCCGGAACGAAATGGATTTAATAACATTGGTTTTTGGAATGGGATGGTGGTCCCCACTTGATGAGTCAATGCATGATTCATTCACCCCTCAAGTGAAGTGAGTGCAACCACTCTTTCTACACTAGTACGTATTTTAATGTTTGATTGTGCTGTACAATATTGCTAGTTGCAAAGGTAAACGATACTTGTAAGATTTCCTTGTAAGATTTTGGAAATCTATTTGGTTAGGTACATGATAGATTGTGAATTTGTTATGATAAGAGGATCTTTTGGTGGGCCATTTGGGTGTAATCAATCAAGAGGGGGCATTGACCGTAAATGAATCGAGTTGCTTACAAGGAGCTTGAACTCCAGTCAGAAAAAAGATTTGTTTATGTTTGTTTGTTTGTTTAAAAAATAAATTAAATTCAAGTCTAAGTTTAAACTCGACAATTAAATGAACTAGACCTAAAATTAATGGGTAATTATTGGGTACTCCTAGATTACCATAAATGCGTATTTCCTTCTATCACATAACTATTGGTCTTACTAATTAAATTTATAGTGTGACCGACAATTTATGTGAGAAGAGAGAGTACGTATTTATGATACTCCAAGAATATTCAATAATTTTCCAAAATTAATAATACGTTTGTGAACAAACACTTGAACATTAAAGTCAATTCAAATTTATGTTGTATTATCATTATGTGTCTATATATAAACTTGTCTAAAAATATAATTATATAGTCTTGAAGCTAAAGTGTTTAAGTTGAGGGGTAATGACATATAGACTAGTATGCAATTTACACACTTAAAATTACACATTTTTGTTTCAAATTTTGGATTCATAATATGCCATTTTGAGCTGAGGTAGCAATTAACGAACACAACATCACAACATATAGACGGAATGACTTAAATCAAAATGATATGTAACATTAGGGTCCAAATTTTAAATGGTGTCATATCTCATCAATACATATTAATTAATTTAGCACTTATATTTTTTTATAGATATAATAAAATTTAAATCTCTTTTTGGTATAGACATGATTTAAACTCAAAATCTTTTAATTAATAAAAAAAATCCCTATTTGATGTTCAACCACATATTTTTATTTCATTAGCATTCATTTATAGGAAATAAAAACTTAATAGATATTGTTAATCAGTACATATGCCAAAACAATTATGTTAATTTTTTTTATATTTTTAAATTACTAGTTTATAAGTTTATTATTACACACCTCATTAAAAAAAAAAAAAAATGAATACTTCACATGTAAAAGTTAAAAAAATGACACCCCGTACGGAGCACATAGTTCAATAAGAGGTAGAAAGGTGTATAAGAAAAAAAGATCTTTGTAATATGATTTGGTGGGACGCGTCATTGATTTTGATGTTGGAGTTGAAAGATTCCCTCTACACACCTTTCATTGCCACCATACATGATCAAACATTTGAACATTAAAGTTGATTTAAATTTATAATATAATTTGTAATACGATCAAAGTGAGGCTTTCTTCCTTTTTTTCTCCATACAGTTTGGAGTCTAAAGAAAATTTGCCCGCCCAACCTCTACTCTGTTGTTCAAAACAATTAATTGAATGAAATAATTATGCCTATCCTTCATAATACTGAATAGAAACCATCAGTCTCAAAAATACTTTATACTCTACTGATTGTGATATGCCATGTGTTTTATTTATTTTTTTTTTATATTTTAAATTTTAGTTATTTTATAGGTAAAATAAAATGAATACATCATAACAAATTATAATTAGTGAAGCATAAAATGGAATAGAAATAGTGGTTTTGTATTCCATAACACCACCATAGGTAATAAAGACAAATAAAAATTATCTTTCAATTCCTGCCATTTATTTATAAGAAAGGAAAATGATCCATGATCGCAAAAGCCAAAAACATACATGCTAATTGGCCACCATTTATTTAAAAGTGCTTAGCAATATATATATATATATATATATATATATATATATATATATATATATATATATATATATATGGGAGAGGCTTTTGTCTAGTGACTAGTTCCACTAGACACGCTACGATACGGATACATGTCCAAAATTGGACACGTGTTCACATCTCAGCCTATCCAATGAAACTGGTCACTGGACACAAGTCCAACCCTATATATATATATATTACATAAAAGCAACTATTCCTATGAAGATTATATTTGGAATGGAGTGAGACAGGGGAGAGAAGAAAGGGAGGGGAAGAGTGCTGACATATACTAATATTTTAAAACAATTTGATTGGCACAAGGTTCAAAGCTGTTTTCTTATTGGTAGTAAGGCTAAGACCAGCTTCCTCTTCCATGTTGATATCTTCCTCTTTAATCCCATCAGGTAATTTCCAATTGAAACAATATAAAAGATTTGCAAGTGCAAGCTCTACTGTTGTTGTTGCCATATATATCCCAGGACAACCTCTTCGACCAGATCCAAATGTCAATAACTCAAAATTTTGACCTTTATAATCAATGGAGTTATCCATGAACCTTTCTGGGATGAATTCTTCTGGGTTCTCCCAGTATTTAGGATCTCGTCCTATTGCCCAGGCATTAACTTGTACTAACATTTTTGGGTAAATGTCATAACCATTGATCTTAAACTGTGACATGGTTTCTCTTGGAAGAAGTAGAGTTGCTGGAGGATGCAATCTAAAAGTTTCTTTAACTATCATCTTTAGATAATGAAGGTGGTCAATGTCACTTTCAGTGACTTTCCCTTTATTTCCAATGAAATTTCTAACTTCATCTTGTGCTTTTTTCATCAATCTGGGGTTCTTAGCAAGCTCTGCCATCGCCCATATCATGGTAATTGCACCAGTGTCAACTCCACCTAAAAATATATCCTGATAAACAAATATAGTAACAGGTAAGTAGATGAACATGGGCTAATTTGATAAGGTAAGTAAAGTTAAAAAAAAAATAAAAAAGAAAAAAAAAACGTGGGATTAATAAAAGATTGGCAGCTTACCAAGATGACTGCCTTAATGTTATGTTTTGTGAACCGAGCAGCATCGCCAGACTCAACTCGCTCCCTTTCAATTCTCAGCAGCACATCGATAATGTCTTCATGCTCTGGTTTTGTCCTCTCAGGATCAAGATGGAGATCAATGACCTGTTGGAATAAAGTATCCAACTCATGAAAAACCCTTTCAAGCCTTTTAAATCTACCAGAGAAAGTGTCTATAATCCATCCCACAAAGGGAAAGAATTCAGATGCATTGTAGCTTCCTATCATGGACATTACCTCATCAACCACTGCTTGAAACCTTTCATTGTCTAAACCACTCCCACGAAAACTCTTACCAAAACCAATCCTAAAGGTTATACTTGCAGTGAGGGCAAACAGCTTCTCAGAAAGATCAATAGGGGTTGCAGAAGATGCATAGTGAGATATAGAATCCACAAGCAAAGCAACTTCTTCTTCCCTAATGAACTGATAGGATTGCACCCTCTTCACGCTAAAAAGCTCAAGAACACATATTTTCCTTATCTCTCTCCAGTAATCACCATAAGGTGATAAAGCCATGTCCCTATAATTGTAGGAAAAAACTTTAGAGCAAGCTAAGGGAGGTCTACTGCAACAAGCAAGATCATTATCTTTTAAGACTTCTCTTGCTGCCTCAGCAGAAGATATTATGACAGTTCTTATGCCACTGAGTTGAAGGAGCATCACAGAGCCATATTTCTTGGAGAGTTTCCACATAGATTGGTGAGGCAACACACCAAGTTGGTGCAAGTTACCTATAATAGGGAGCTTAGGAGGGCTTGGGGGAAGGTTCTTTGAACAACGCTCATCCATCTTTTTTTTCATGAGCAACAAAAGAGGGAGAACAAGGAGAAGAGGAAGCCATAAAGGTATGGTATCAAGAGCCATTGAAGCTATATCTTTTTTGTCAAGTTAGTAAGTATCCTCTAAAATTGTTCACCTATAAATAGCCCGAGATACCAGATTGAACCAAAAAAAAATCTGTATGTAAGTTTTTTGTCCCCATTAAGCGGTATGATATACTTAAAAAGGAAAAATATTGCTTCACACTATTTCTTACACTCTGGTATACTACATCACATTTGCATGCGTGATGTACACAATTTTTTCAATTTTTACACTCTAGCTAGTATGTACTACGTTCACATTTGCATGAGTGTAATATGATTACATTTTTTTTTTTTTTGATATCTCCATTTAAAATGGAGAAATATAATGGTATGTACAGCCGATATACATACAAAATGAAAGTGATATATACTAAGTTCTCAAATTATTTGGTCAGTGTTTTTGTCTTGTTGGATAAAATTGCATACATATGTTCCTAATCCCTATGAAAGTTTGGCAAATATCTGGCATTATTGCACCACTATAATATACGTATGTTTCTAATGCCTATGAAAGTTTGGCAAATATCTGTCATTATTGCATTATTGCACCGCTATAATATACGTATGTTTCTAATCCCTATGAAAGTTTGGCAAACCCGATAAGATAAGCCCACACCACTATACTTCTTTTAACATCCCACCTATGCTTTCAAAATTCCACTCTTATCATCTTTTTTCTGGAATGTGGTGGAGTGAGCAAAGAAGACCAGTAAGTGAATTTTAAGCTAAACGTTAATTCTAGAGTCTAAAAACCGACCTCAAAAATCAAATTATACTTATCAATCACTTTCGCAGGCATGTTACTAGTCCCATTTCCCATGCCCCACACTTGTCCGTGTGTGTATATACATATTGCATGCGACACGACACCCAATAAGATAAGCCCACACCGCTATACTCCTTTCAACATCCCACCTATGCTTTCAAAATTCCACTCTTATCATCTTTTTTCCGGAATGTGGTGGAGTGTGCAAAGAAGACCAGTAAGTGAATTTTTTAAGCTAAACGTTAATTCCAGAGTCTAAAAACTTCCCTCAAAAATCAAATTATACTTATCAATCACTTTTGCAGGCATGTTACTAGTCCCATTTCCCTTGCCCCACACTTGTCCGAGTGTGTATATATATACATATTTGGCAATCATTAACATAATACACTTGTCCGTGTGTGTGTATACATATTGCATGCAAGACAACACCTGATAAGATAAGCCTACACCGCTATGCTCCTTTTATCATCCCACCTATGCTTTTGAAATTCCACTCTTATCATCTTTTTTCCGAAATGTGGTGGAGTGAGCAAAGAAGACCAGTAAGTGAATTTTAAGCTAAACGTTAATTCTATAGTCTAAAAACGGACCTCAAAAATCAAATTATACTTATCAATAACTTTTGCAAGCATGTTACTAGTCCCATTTTCCATGCCCCACACTTGTCCGTGTGTGTATATATATACATATTTGGCAATCATTAACATAACAAGGGAGGCAATATATTCTTGAAACCGAGGCTCTTCGACAATAATTTAAGCATGTTTCATTTTGTTTTAGATAATGACATTGGAGTGTACAATTCTATCATGTCTTCATTCCAAAGGATGAGCTAGGCATGTGATAACAGCCGAACACATGTAAAGTTTTCATCTTATTAAGAGTAAATAATTGCAATCATCTATATATATCTAAAAGTTGAAACATAGCATTTATTGTTACTATGTTCCAGTTTAGCCACATCAGCGTCCACATCATTATCATTTTTCTTTCCAATCTTCCTATAATTTTTTTTAACATTTACTCTTTTTTTTTTAATATTTACACTTTCTATAACCTTTCTCTATCCCTTACCTTTTCATCTCCCCACTACCCTCTACCTTAATATCACTCTTCATCTTTCCCTTCATCTTCCTTTTTTTTTGTCCTTTCTTATTCACACACTCTTACTATAAATTTGTCATTCTCTCTTCCATTCTTTACATACTTTTCCCTCACAAAAAAAGTTTCTCTCTCTCTCTCTCTCTCTCAATTTTTTGGTGAATTTTTTTATTTTTCTTACATCTCTGCTTTAGGTTGATAATTGTTGTGTTCTTTAGAACTTTATATTGAGCTGATGCAATTTAGTTTTGTGATTTAAGTTTTTTTCTCTCTTTAATTTTTAATTTTATTACATGTTTTTTTCTTTAAATTCTTAGTTTGGGTTGCTTTGAATTCACCTATTTAGTTATTCTATATATGTTATTTTTGTACAACATGACATTTGTTCTATGAAATTCCTTTAGACTTAATACGTTATCTTTTCATTTGATTTTTTTCTCTCTCTCCTCATGTGCAGTGATTGACTTCTAACAAAAACTATTCTATTTATATATTTAGAAATCTATTTCTTCTAAATTCCAGCCGTTTAAATTTTGTATGGGCCATGGATTCTATTGAGCAATTAATATGAAAAACAAAATAAAAGTAAAATAAATTCTACAATAATTTTCTTTATAGGGATCAACTCCTCTAAGTTATACATTGTTCCTTAAAAGTAGTGCAAGAGAAACTAATGTTTGGTCTGTCTATGTAACTAATGTTTCTAATCTTTTGAAAATTTGTGGAGCATATACCCTACTAATTAGGCCATCTAAATCATTTGAATTAAAAATAAATTGTAACATAAGGAACAAAGGGGTCATAATGCATTCATGTTCTCCTTATATCGTGATAAATATGAGTAGTTGAATAGTATTGTTGTTTAATTTACCATTATTACATTTTTTTTTTCCTGAAAGCTACATACCATCGATCGTTACACCAAATGGATATTTCAAAGTTCACTTACATGATTACTTTGCTGTGTGGTGAGTTGAAACATTGTTGGGTAATGATGTACATTAGATTGAATGTGTAGCCTCTTAACTTGCAAAGGGTAAGTACTTATTTATGCTAAGTTTTTGTTATTGATATTCTTTAGAGCTATAATGGTTGATAGGTCTAATGAGGCTTCATTAATTTATGCGAGGCTTTAATTTCACCCAAATGACAAGCAATAAAACAGGACAATTCATGTTCAACTTTTAGGTTTATTCTAATAAAAAAAAAAATGCTTAGCTTTTTGGTAACCACCAATTTGTTTTGTTAACTCAACATCATAAAGTAACTTTAATTTAGTTATATGGATAGGGTTTATCATTTTTCAAGTTGCAAAAATATATATATTTATATATATTCAAGCTAATATCAATAGTACTACTACCTTTGACCATTTAAATTCAGTCATATCCTCCATATCATTAAATTATTAATATTTTCTCTTTTTTTTAATTTTTAAAAAATTAAACATATAATGTTTTAATTAAATACAAATAAATAAAAATTTCCTTATAAAATCGTACTCATTTTTTTTAACATTTACACTTTCTTCAACATTTCTCATTCCTTTCACATTTTCATCTCCCCACTACCATCTACCTTAATATCACTCTTCATCTTTCCCTTTATCTTCATTTATTTTGTTTCTTCTTATTCTTATCCTCTTATTATAAATTTTTCATTATCTTTTCTATTCTATATTTCTATGCATAATTTTCGCTCACAAAAAAGGTTATTTCTCTCTCTCAATTTTTTGGTGGATTTTTTATTTTTCTTGCATCTCTGCTTTAGGTTATTAATTTTTTGTATTTTTAAGAACTCTACTTTGAGTTGATGCAATTTAGTTTTGTGTTTTAAGTTTTTTTCTTTTTTGTTCTCTTTGATTTTTAAATGTTATCCTATTGCATTATAAAGAATATAATATTATTCTAATACATAGCATAATTTGGATAATTTTACCATATAAGAATTTTACATAAGTTACATAGACAAAAGTAAAACAATAATATATATATATATATATATATATATATATATATATATATATTATTTTATTTATGAGATAACTCTAAAAAAATTATCACGTGCAACGCGCGGGTGTACGACTAGTTAACATAACAAGGGACGCAATATATTCTTGAAATCAAGGCTCTTCGACAATAATTTAACCATGTTTCATATTGTTTTAGATAATGACATTGGAGTGTACAATTCTATCATGTCTTCATTCCAAAGGAGGAGCTAGGTATGCGATAACAGCCGAACACTTGTAAAATTTTCACCTTATTAAGATATAAGACCTTCTTATATTGTAATTATCCCCATTCCTCAAATAAAAGTTGTTCTAAATGTTTTTGTTGAAAACACTAGGAGGTGCTATCAATTGAATTATAAGGCTCTTGACATTCTCGAACAAATATTATCAAATTATATCCAAAACTAACCACAATAATTCAATTGTACATGAAAAAATAAATAAAAATAATAATAAAATAAAATAAAATAAAAAATTTCTTCAATTCTGGTTGTCAATTCTGGAATTTTCCACCTACGTGAAATTATTATTTTACCCTTGAGTATTTGAAGAATGAATTTTAATAATTAAAAATTATATGTCTCCAACATTTCAATAATCCACTGATCCATTCAAATTAGATCTATCACACTTATTTGTTTTGTTGGATGGAAGGAGAGAGAATGGAAGACATGTTCCATTTTCCTTTGTTTGGTTTAAAAAATAAAAGGAGATAAAAGAAATGTGGAGAGTTTGAATTTTTTTAATTTACTTTTATATCCTTGTAATTAATTATTAATTTATAATTTACAAAAATAAAATAATAAAATAAATTTTTTTTAAAAAGTGTTATATTCACAACACTTTACCGCAAATCCTAAGTGTTACGGTTCTAATTTAAACCCACCACTAAAATGATATTTTTGCCCAATAATAATCAATATTAACTTCTTCTTCTTCTTTTTTGAGAAGCAAACAATATTAACTTAGCACGTAGAATTTATTGCAAAAGTGTTATAAAATATTGTGCACGTCACATTTCTCAAGTTTTTAAAATTTTTTTTTTTTTTAATTTTCTCTATGAAGTAATTTCTTTCCCCTTTTTTTTCCCTTCACCTCCCTACTTTTTTCTCTTTTCTTTCTTTCTTTTCCATGAAACCAAATGAAAAATAATAATAATACTAATAGTAAAACTATAGATTAAAAAATATTTTAAAAAAGGGGAAAATAGAATCAAATGAAAAATAAAAATAATAATAAGAATTTATTAAAATCAAACCTATGTAATTCACAATTTAAAATAATAATAATAATAATAAAATAAAATAACTACAGATTAAAAAAAAAATAAAAAGGGAAATAGAATCAAAGGTTCCAGAAACAGTATATTCTAAGAGGGGGCGAAAAGGTAACTCAACCATGGTTCAGAACTTAAAAATCCAGTTATCCATTAGAGTATCTTCCGTAGATTATCCAAATTTTTGTATTGTTTGGTGAATGCTCGAAAATGTGTGAAAACATAAGAGCTATTTAGACCCCCAAATTAAAGTTACGGCTCGATTGATTTTACTCTAACTTAATACTAAGTGCAGAATAGAGTAAATGCGAGCGGATAAACAAACAAGCTACTCTAACCTATAAACAGTATAACACAGCAGTAAATGGAAAGGTAAAAGAGTAGGGAAGAAGAATGCAAACACAAGATAACACGCCAATGTGTTATCGAAGAGGAAACCGAAGAACTCGGTGAAAAACCTCTCCGCCACCCTCCAAGCGGTAATCGATCCACTAGACAATCAGTTGGGATACATGGGTTAGCAAGAGACCCTCCAAGCCTAATCTACCCGATGTACCTAAGCCCTCCAAGCTCCTACTCCAACAAGGCTTCTCGGAACCGTGTCTTTTCTAGCTCTCCGAATCCCGCAACAAGCACCATGTTGCATCTACCATCCTTGGCTTCTTCCAATGCTTCCCAGCAACACCAAAACCTCACTTGACACTTTGAAAGGGTGTGGTAAGTGTTTGGACTATCAACATTTCAATGATATGGAAATGGAGAGGTAGGAGTTGAGGAAAATCCACAAGCAATTGTGTAGAGGATTGTGGGTATAACAATCTCTAACTCTCAAGGTTTGTGGCTAGGGTTTTCTCTCTAAAGCACTCCTCAAATTTTGTGGGTAATGTGGGTATATATAGTGTGGGTACAGAAAGTGTGTATCAGATAGCATAGTCTGGCAAAACAGAATGTTTCACGAGTGTCTTGCCGGAAGGCCTTACTCGCGAGCTACTCGCAAAACACAGCTGTCTCCATCTCTCCTAACTCTTCGCATTCTAGTCATGTGCATGGCACATGCATCATTTCGCGGGATACTTAGTCACGAGCAACCCACGAAAACTCTTCTGTCTTCAATTGCTTGAGTCTTCACACACTCTCTCTCTATCACACAACCCTTACAGTTAAAACCCACAATAAATACAGGGCATAAAAGATTGAATAAAATTACAATCAAATTTGGCACGGAATAAAAGCCAACAAAACACATAGTCAACTTTACAATCTTCCCATTTGGCTATTCCGTGACAAAACCCCTAAAAACAGACTCTAGACTTAAATGTGAGTTTGGGAATAGTGGCAAAACTCACTCACACCTAATCTAGAAGCTGTGAAGTACTTGCACATATATACCTGTAACCCGAAACACTTGCACACAAACAAAACTTTAATTAAGCTTATGACAAGTTGAATACATGGTACATATATGAGCAAGTAAAATGCAATCAAGTTTGTAAACACAATATAAACATGTAAGCATATCTTGATCATACAAGAACAGTTATTAAAGAATGACTACAATGAACATTTAACAAGTAAATGCTCATCCGGACATGCAATGCATTGAAGATCACTCACAAGGATCAATTGCATGTCCAACACACAACCAATGCAAAATACACGAAGTATATGCATTTAGGATACATGATCCTACTAGGGTACAAGTGTGAGGTACTTAAGACATATTAACAATATCTTAAAAGTACAAAAAATGCTACAAAGCATTGAGATAAACACAACTACTGAATATAAACCGAAATTAAGAACAATGTACTAAAGCTTTAAACAAAAGCAGTAAATACAACTATCCAAGAGTTATAAATGCTAAAATAGTTTAAACCAAAACATAAAGCTAAACCGCCTGTAATGAACCAATGTTTCTAGGTCTAAGCTATGCTCCCCCTCAAAATTTTCTCCCTCTTTTTGATCGAAATGGCCAAAGGGCTAGAACTGGTCAGACTCTGAATCTGAACCCCAGTCGATGAAGAAATCATTAATCTAAGAGAATAAGGCAGTGATCTGACCTTGGACATAAGCAAACTGGTCTGCTGTGTGCTGCACATGGGAGTCTAGCATAGTGTACATCTGCTCCACTCTGGCTAGAAGACGATCGAGTCTGTCGGGTCCTCGTGTTGGTGCTGAAGAGGATGGCTGTGCTGAAGTCTCTGGTGCAGAGGTAAATCTATCAATCTCCTCCTTTGTGTCACCACCCTCCTCCTCAACACGATCCCGTGGTACAGTATGCACACCTGTTTTGGAACCTTTGGTGTGAGCTGTGCTCCTAGTTACTGTGTGTGCACCAATAGGATAGTCCCTCTGAACCACTGTGAGGCCATTTGGAAGTTTGAGCCTTGCCTTTGCAATTAGGCCCATAATGAGAGTGGGTTAGGGCATGATAGTCCTGGAGTTCTGTTTCGCAATGCTCTTCTTCAACAGATGGAAAATGTGTCCACATATATCAATCTCCTTATGAGTAAAGAGATAATACAAGAAGATTATTGTCGAGTGGCACAAAGCTGAAGCTAACTCGATCATTGTATGATCAAGTTCTTCACAAAACTCGACTCTCATATTGTCGAGTTACAAAAGAGGGGCATTTCCCTAATTAGTTTGGGAAAGAGGGCAAAATGCTGCTTAGTTTTCGTAAAAAGGGCATTTGCCCATTTTGGCCCTGAAATCTTATTTGCTTGTTTGCTAAAAATTGGTTGTAGTATAGTTGTACTTAGAAAAAGTGAGGCTTTAAAAAGTTGTATAGAAGCAAAGAAACTAAAAAACTAAAAGAAATAGCTGCACCCATAAGATGGTTTTATGTTTCAACATTTAAGAAATCATGTTTCATAATATAGATCTTGGGCATTTGTGTGTACTTTTGTACTTCAAAGTTTGCAAACTGATTCAATCCTAACTTAGATATGCCTTTGGGCATGCATTTTCTTTTGAGTGAGGAAAAGTTTTTGGCTAGGGCTTCTTTTAATTTGAGGTTCAAATATTGGGCCGCCTCATTGAATGGGCTGAAGCAGCCATATTTATCCATTTGGCCCGCTGTAATAAGAAATCGGTCCAAAAAATATGGAAGGCAACCTAATGGGCCGACGTTGTGTACCCAAAATATTCTTCCACCTTCACCATATATTTTTTGCATGTAACTTGTAAGCCATTCTCACACTTGAATAAAAATAAAAATAAAAAATTGAAGTGATTGTTGTGAATTTGTAGTACCTTAATGATATCTGAGAATTGGCCCATTACATCAGGAACATATGCCTTAATTTGTTCAGTGGTCAAGTTTTTTTGTAACCAGCAGTAATATCATTTTGGCCTATGTCAAATGTGTACAGAGCTTGAGAAAAATAATCCTCCTTGGGTAACAATTTCTCAAAGACCCCTCCTGTGCCAGAATTTTTATTGAAACAACATTCACATTTCATTTTCAACACCAATATGATAATCAAAGTTTTTGCACAAAAATGATACATCCAAGAAAAGAAACATGACCACTGCGCACTCTTGGTGTGGTGATCACTTCATAAGTATAAGTGTTTGTGGGGTGTAGGATGTAGGGGGTAAGGGCCGGGGTTCAAGTATTCAGGAGAGAGTTTCACGCATATATACACTTAGATTAAGTTAGAGTAGAATTTCTATCTTGTATCAAAAAAGAAAAGAAACATGAGACTCACCTTGTTTTCTCAATATTTGGGACCTTCTATGAAAATCTGAGAATTGGGCAAACTGCACGTCTAATGAAATAGGACTATTTCCACCCAGTGCAATTGGTATATCCTGAGGTCCGATTGATGATGCAACAATTGCAAAATTGGCTTTGTGGCTAAAGTTTGAACCCACAGAGTCCAGAAAAGCACTAAGATACGATAACCCAAAGTTTTCCGCTGAAAATTAACAAAGAGTTTTTCTTGTACAATTAGAACTAGCATGCTACACTTAGTAGTCCTCCAAATCAAGCATACTTTTGACTTCCATCTTAATTTCTTAACCAAAAAAGAAAGAAGAAAATGGAAATACCAATATATTTTTTTTGGTTGGGAGGAGTAAAGTTCAAAGATTAATAACAAATTAGCCTCGTCACACACGCTTCGCACATGCGATGAGACTTTTTATTTTTTATTTTTTGAATTTACATGCTTTACTTATGGCTTTTGTTTTATTTTTTATTTTAAGAAGAAGTTGTATTAGTACTTGACTACTAATATGAGAGAGAAATATGGAGGTGGAAAAAAAAAAACAGTTTAGTGATAAAAAAAAATGGTACTTTTGTGAAAAAATAAAATAAAATAAAGCTTTATTTTTTATATTTTTTCAAAAATGGGAGAAAAACTGTTTATTTATTTATTTTTAATTTAGCTAAAATTAGGAGTTTTTAAATTACTAATTTTACATGTCTAACCTTATGATTTAAGCCTTAAAAACGGATGAATCTGAGGGCATTTTGGGCATCTAAATTGAGGATCCCAAACATGAGAGACCCCTTAAATAGTAGTATAGACAATAGAACTTTTTGTTTCTTAATTCATTTCTTGAAGTTGAATGATAGAAATTATGAGATTATAATCTTATATCATGTATTTTCTACACATATAGATATGCAAACACTAATGTATTTGACTATTTTCTATATAATACTAAAGACAAAGTTTAGCTAAAAAATTGGTTGTAGTCTAGTTGTAACTTAGGGCTACAACATTAGTCAATATCTTTTTATTGTAGGTGAATTTTGACAAATCCACCATTGGATTACATCTTCTTCTTATATCCACCATGTTTGCAAAATTTCTTGAAAATTAAAGCTTAATAGCTATGTCATTAATAAATTTTTTAAATTGCAAGTTTTTATAGTTTAAAATTATACATAAAATATAAGCTTATAGATCAAATAATATCCGATTAACACAAAATTTGACATATATATTAAGAATATAAAGAACATGCAATTCAACAGTTAGATTTTCAAAATATGTAGTGATGTTTATTCTATTGAGTAATGTTGTAGTCTTAGGCTACAACTAATTTTTTAGTTAAATTTTGTCCTAATATTAACGGATACATGCTTCCACAAAATGAAAAAAAAAGAAAAGAAAATCAGAACGTTAAGAAAGAGAAATGGAAGTACCTATGAAATCAATTACAAGGCGCCCATCACAAATCCATCTAGATGGGCTGTGAAAATATGTTTCTCCATTGGGCAGTGGAACTTGTCCGAATAATGCTGAGTAACCACAAGTGTCTACATTTGAGGCACCAAAGTTGAATATAGCAGGAAAACTGCATTTGGTTGAGATGGTAGGATTTGGTAGTAATGCCAATGAAATTATCAGGCCAAAGATAGCATATAAGGTGTGAGACTCCATGTCCATGAGAGACACAAAGAGATCAACTTCTCTTCTTCTTCTTTTGACTCCAAGAGATCAAGCATTGAGACAAGAGGATATGGTATGACTATAATGTCTATTTGTCTCCATCTAAAAATATGCCATTAACCTGTTCCAATGATGGTTTTAAAAATCGTACACTAAAAAATTTGTTTTTGTTCTCGTTCCTAGTTTTTTCTCTATTTTTATCGGTTTGAGGGTTTTTTCTGGACCGAATTAGTACCCAGTTACCAGTTTAACTTGTTAAACCTCGAATCCAATTTTTAAAAATATGGTTCCTATTATTATAATTTGGTCTTTATTTAGCAAAAAGAATATCTACTTTTGTAAAAATTACTGACAATTAATTAATCTTTTTCCTACGTATATCTTTTTCCTATGTATATCTTATCTAAGTCTATATAAATCATATTATATATAATAAAAGTTGGACTTAGACGCCGTGATTGCGCCACGTGGCTTCACCAAATTGCAGAAATTTTATTAAATTTTTAGATTTTTAAAGAACTAAAAATGAATAATATACTACCAAGACTCTAATTCATTCTTATCATTAAATAAAATTAGATTAACATTGTTTTTTTTTTTTTTTTTTTTTGTTAGGATATATTTCTTAAATTAAGAGATAATATTTAACATACAAAAATTTAATTTAGATAATATTTATCATCTAATTAACATTATTTTCTTTTCTTTTTTTGTTAGGATATATTTCTTAAATTAGGGGATAATATTTAAAATACAAAATTTTAATATAGATAATATATCATCCAAATTTTCAAAATTTTAATATTATTAAATTAATATTATTTTATCAAATTATCAAGCTACAAAACTTGATTATTAAGGGATAAGCACAATTCAAATTCTTCAAGAGGTGATTAATATAAATCTATCCCAAGAAACAGTATATATCTCCAATAATTTGATAATCTCTATCTATTCCAAAAAACAGTATATATCTTCATTAATTTGATAATTTCTACATTGATGACATTTATATATATATATATAAATATATATATATATATATATATATATATATATATATATATATATATATCAACCACGTTCTCTTTCTCTCTCTTTTTTTTTTTAAAAAAGAAAAGAAAAAAAAAACACAAAAGCAGAGAAAAGCTCCAACATTGATGGGGAGGAGAAAACCCAAGCAGTTCCGCTTCTCAAGCTTTTCTCATTTGCAGATTCCACTGATGTTGCATTGATGATTGTTGGCACCGTTGGAGCCATTGCAAGTGGGTTAGGCATGCCCCTTATGACAATATTGTTTGGCCAAATGATCAATAGCTTTGGCAACAACCAGAGTAGCAACACAGATATTGTTAGTATAATTTCCAAGGTATAAATAGACAATACACGGGCTAAGAAAATAGGGTTTACTTCAATCTTTATGAATGGAAAGATGTGACATAAACTATTGATTTTATTTTTCATTACTCTCCTGAGAGTTTAAACTTCGATTTTCCCATTTTATAGCATGTGTAAGAGTGCATTTGAATCCTTGATCCTTCTTTTATATTTTTAGAATTAATGATTAAATATGGTTAGAATTAATAGATTAATTTTAAAAATTTTCTTATTTGATTTTTATGTTACATCAAATTATCAAGATGTTCTACACGTGTATTCTTGAATTAACAACTTTAATTTTAATTTATAATATTATCAAGATTATATTAATTTTAGATTTATCAATTGTTTAGTACTTTTTTTAAAATAATTATCAATTTAAAATTCAATTTGGAATTATCAATTTAATTTAGTTTTAGGAAGAAATCTTGCCCCTTATTTTAGTGAGATAATTATTTACACTTGATAATTTTTTCTTTTATCTTTATTGAATCTGTAGGGGCAAGGGTCCAAGATCGTACATTGGGCCTTGGGCTTTATCCGAAGATATAAATGGGTCCGAGGAGAAGCAAATAATTATTAGATATTCCTAGACCAAGTTCCATAAGTAGAGAGCAAATGAAAGGTTATCCGAGGAGTACATCCTCCTCGGACTTAATGAATATGGTTCAAAAGATATAATCCAGCAATTAACGTGACCTTCCAGGAAGGTTCAATGACAGGGATGTGCTTCATGGACATATGAGAAGGAAGAAAACCTAAAAATATCTAAGGGAAGGCTGACACCACCGCATTAAATGCACTGCAGCTACTTTTCTGGCCGCATTTATGTGGAAAAGACCTCTGAACAGTGCTGCCTTAGTTACCGCAACTCACAGAGAGCTAGAGAGGGTGTCTGATGGGACAAGTACTCAAGTAGGGGTTCGGATGATCAATAAGTGGAGGGTGAAGATGATTCAAAAGAAGATATATAAGGTGAAAGACTCTTCATGGAAGGGGGAGCAGAAAAAAGAGAGAAAAAAGATAGTAGAGTAATCTAAATCATTCTGATATCCAAGAGTGATCATCATATATAGGTTTAACCTCCTCGGACTGAAAGTTTATTAATATCAGCATCCTTTATTTGTGTTTGATCTTCATGCAATTCAATACTAGCCGTTGTCCAACTCATTAGGACCTAGTTCTTTGACCCATTCTCTACAAATTCATTGTATTGGGCTCATTGAACCAAGTCTCCATACATTTTGGGCTTGGGCCCTAAAAGCAGGACCCTACAATTGGCGCCGTCTGTGGGAAGAACTTGTGCATTAGTGAGTGCAACAGTTAAACATGGTGGGATCAGGTCTGCACCAAACAGGTCCACACTAAACGGAGCCTGCAGGTTCTCAACGGCAGGACAATTTCCTTAACCTTGAACGGGAAAGGGATCGAGAGCGATATCGAGAGGGTAGCGTGCGTACTACCCATACAAGCAAAAGCCATTCTAGGGTGGGAAGTCACGTGTCCCAAAGGCAAGACAATAATAAAGCCCTGCAACGAGAGATTGATGACTTAAAAAAGAAACTATGTCGTGCGCAACGGAAGCGATCCCCCTCCAATTCAGATACGTCCTCTAATGATGAAGGGGACGACAATTATAGGCAAAGGTCAAGAACCCCACCGAGTGAGACCTTTTCTTATGAGGAAAAGCACCACCATAGATGCAGACACAAAAGTCCGTCTCGAAAAGGCCTAGTAAACGACGCCATGAGAAAGGCGTTGGATCGGATCTCTAAGTCACCCTTCACATGCAAGATAGAAGGGGCAAAGCTCTCTCGGCGGTTCCATCAACCTACTTTGACCATGTACAATGGTGGAACAGACCCCGTAAAGCATGTAAGCCAGTTTAACCAGAGGATGGCCATCCATTCCAAAGACGAGGCTTTGATGTGCAAGGTATTTCCATCCAACTTAGGACCAGCGACGATGAGATGGTTTGATGGCCTGAAGCCAAACTCCATCGTTTCCTTTAAGTAGCTCACCCAAGCCTTTGGCTCTCGCTTCATCACATGTAGCAGGGTTCCTCGGCCTTTGGATTCTCTGCTATCTTTGTCCATGCGAGAAGGGGAGACCCTGAAAGCCTACTTGGACAGATACTAGGAGATGTACAACGAGATAGAGGGTAATTTTGATGATGTCGCCATCAGCACCTTTAAGAGTGGTCTCCCAGCCGAGCATGGTTTAAGAAAGTCCCTAACAGGAAAGCCTATCACCAGCTTACGCCAGCTTATGGACCGGATTGACAAGTATAAAAGGGTTGAAGAAGACCAGCAATTGGGCAAAGGTAAAGCAAAGATTATCCCTCAGGAGATGAGGGACTTCAGGTCAGACGATTTAATAACAGCAACCGACCGAAGAGAGACTTTGTAGGGTAATCCGGATCTGCCGACATGCAGACAGTCAATGCTATGTTCCGAGATCCAGTGCATCAGGTTCTAGAGAAGATCAAGAACGAGTCATTCTTCAAATGGCCGAATAAGATGGTAGGAGACCCCATGAGGCGCAACCAAAACCTATATTGCCAATACCACCAAGAACCAGGGCACACCACCGAGGACTGCAGGAACTCGAGGAACCACTTGGACCAGTTGGTCCGAGAGGGAAAATTAAGGCATCTCCTACATCATTCCAATGGTCAACAAGGACAGGCGAATTCGGAGTCCTAGAGAGTCACCTCCTTAAGACCTTCTATAGGCATGATCAATGTCATTCTTGCTGCTCCGGGAAGGACAGGCTCTTGTCCTTCCAGAGTAATGTTTGTGGCTCGACTATCCACCGGGGACGACAATCGGGAGTCCAAAAAGGCCAAGAAGGAAGCCTCACCGATGCTAGGCTTCTCGAACGAAGATAAAATCGGAACCATCCAACCCCATGACGATGCTCTGATAGTCACACTCAGGATTGGAGGGTATGATGTGAAGAGAGTGCTGATAGATCTAGGCAGTGTTGTGGAAGTAATGTATCCTGGCCTGTACAAGAGGCTGAACTTAAAACCCGAAGACCTAACGGCGTATGATTCCCCTCTGGTAAGTTTCAAGGGAAAGACCGTTACCCCAAGAGGCCAGATTAGACTGCCCATACAAACTAGTTCGGACGTGGTGGAGGTAGATTTCATTGTAGTTGATGCTTATTCACCTTACACAGCTATTGTGGCTAGACCTTGGCTTCATGCCCTAGGAGCTGTCTCTTCTACCCTGTACCAGAAGGTGAAGCACCCGTCGGAGGGCCGGGTTAGAGAAATTATGGGGAATCAGACCATGGCCAGATAATGCATGGTGGCTGCCATCTCACGCCAACCCAATGCTGAGTCCTCGGCCTCTACTGAAAGGGGCTTACAGCAATCAGCCACCCCGGCATTACCTGGTAATGGATCAACTGAGGAGGCAAAATGCGAGGACCTAGAAAAGGTAGCTGTTGGAGTTGATCCAGAAAAATTCTTTCAAGTCGGTTCGAAACTACCTCCCCAAGAGAAAGAAGAGCTAATCGGGTTTCTCAGGGAAAACGTGGGCGTATTTGCGTGGGACGCCTATGAGGCCCTAGGGGTTGATCCGAGCTTCATCTGCCACCACCTAAACGTTAACCCATCTATTACTCCCAAGAAGCAACCACCTTAACACCCGTCGAAGGAGCATGCTAATGCTATTAGGGACGAGGTGATGAAGCTTAAAAAAGCAGGGGCTATCAAGGAAGTTTTTTACCCAAGTGGTTGGCCAATATTGTAGTGGTAAAGAAGAAGAGTGGAAAATGGCGAGTCTGTGTAGACTTCACAGATCTGAATAAAGCCTGCCCAAAAGATCCATTCCTTATGCCTCAAATAGACCAGTTGGTAGATGCGACCGTGGGCAATCCTCGGATGAGCTTCTTAGATGCCTTTCAAGGATACCATCAGATATCACTAGTCGCAGACGACCAAGAAAAGACAGCTTTTGTCACGCCCATTGGAAACTACCATTACAAGGTGATGCCTTTTGGTTTGAAAAACGCAGGGTCCACCTACCAGAAGATGATGACCAGAATGTTTGAGCCGCAGTTGGGTAAGAGCATCGAAGTCTATATAGATGACATGGTGGTAAAGAGCAAGGTGGCATCCAAGCACGTGAGAGACCTCGGGGACATCTTTGAAATTCTAAGGAGACACAAGCTGCGTCTCAACGCATCCAAATGTTCATTTGGGGTAGGATCAGGAAAATTCTTGGGCTATATGGTGACCCACAGGGGGATCGAGGTCAGTCCCGATCAAATTAGGGTTGTCAACAGCTTGCAGCCACCTCGGAACCCCAAGGAGGTCCAAAGACTTACCGGCATGATTGCCGCCTTAAGCCGTTTTATTTCTCGGTCGACAGACAGGTGCAGACCCTTCTTCCTCTTGATGAATAAATGGAAGGGATTTAAGTGGATCAAGGAATGCGCTTTGGCCTTCCAACAACTTAAAGAATATCTATCTCGACCACCAATCATGTCCAGTCCCGAGACCGATGAAGTTTTGTTCGCCTACATCGCTGTAGCTCCTCATGCAGTAAGCCTAGTACTAATACGAGTGGACAACGGCATACAATGGCCAGTTTATTACGTGAGCAAATCATTGCATGAAGCTGAGATCCGCTACTTACCACTAGAAAAGGCCATCCTAGCGGTGGTTCAAGCTACACGAAAGCTTCCCCATTACTTCCAGGCACACACAGTTATCATTCTAACCCAGCTTCCGCTTAGGTCCATACTTCAGAATGCTGATTATACAGGGAGAGTTGCTAAGTGGGGCACGATTCTAGGGGCTTTTGACATCAAGTACATGCCTCGTACCTCCGTCAAGGGCCAAGTCCTCGTAGACTTGGTGGCTAAATTCGCTGAACCCTCGTTAGAAGAAGAAGCAGGGACGTAAGACATGGATGAAAAATCGGTTGGCGCAATCTCTCTACAAGGACCCACATGCTGGAAAGTATATGTTGATGGCACAGCGAACCAAGGGGGCTCCGGAGTGGGGCTAGTTTTGATTTCCCCTGAAAGGATTACCATCGAAAAATCACTAAGACTGGGTTTCTCGGCCACGAATAATGAGGTTGAATATGAGGCCCTACTGGAGGGGATGTCCATGGTTCAGAAACTGGGCGGAAAAGCAGTAAGCATGTTCTTGGACTCAAGACTAGTCGTTGGCAAAGTGAATGGGGAATTAGAAGCAAGAGACAAAAGAATGCAGGGATACTTAGACCAAGTTAAACGCCTACAGTCACGTTTCGATTCTTTTAGCTTACTGCATATCCCTAGAAGTGGAAACACACATGTCGACTCCTTGGCCACGCTTGCCACCTCTTCGACTCAAAGTTTATCCCGGGTCATCCTTGTGGAAGATTTATACAAACCCTAAATGACGAAGAGAGAAGTGATTCATGTCCACCAGGTCAGAGTGGGACCTAGCTAGATGGACCCTCTAGTACTGTTTCTAAAGGAAGACATCTTGCTCGAAGAGAAGACTGAGGCTGACAAGATACGGAGAAAAGCTTCTCAGTTCTGGCTATCCGAGGACCAGAAGCTATATAAACGTTCCTTCTCCAAACCATACTTGCTCTACGTACACCCTGAGGCCTTAGAACTAATCCTGGAGGAATTACACGAAGGGATTTGTGGAAGCCATACAGGAGGCAGGTCCTTATCTCATAAGGCCATCACCCAAGGCTACTAGTGGCCAAACATGCAGAAAGAAGCACTTGAATACGTGAAAAAGTGTGACCAATGTCAAAGATTTGCGCCAAACATACATCAACCAGGAGGGATCCTCAATCCACTATCCAGCCCTTGGCCATTTGCTCAGTGGGGCTTGGATATCGTCGGGCCCTTTCCCAAGGCGGCAGGGAACAAAAGGTATCTACTCGTCGGCACTAACTACTTTACTAAATGGGTTAAAGCTGAACTTTTAGTGAACATCAGAGATGTGGACGTCAAAAAGTTTGTTTGGAAAAACATTGTCACCCGGTTCGGTGTCCCTCACTCCCTAATCTCGGACAATGGTCTTCAGTTCGATAGTAAGGCCTTCAAGAGGTATTGTTGCGAATTGGGAATTACAAATAGATATTCTACCCCAGCCTACCCCTAGGGGAATGGGCAAGCCAAGGCTGTTAACAAGGTCATAGTGAACGGACTTAAGAAGAGGTTAGATGACACGAAGAGAAGATGGGTGGAAGAACTGCCACATGTCCTATGGATGTATCGAACCACAGCCTGCAGATCAATAAGAGAGACCCCCTTTTCGATGACTTTTGGGGCTGAGGCTGTTATTCCTCTAGAGACGGGCTTCCCAACGCTAAAAACCAGCTCATTCTGTCCGAGCAGTAACAATGAGCTGCTAGAGAAAAGCTTAGATCTTATTGAAGAAAGAAGGGAAAGGGCAATGGTCCAATTGGCGTATTACCAACACAAACTCAAGCAAGATTATGATGCCAAAGTAAAGCTAAGGCCACTAGTGCCTGGTGACTTAGTGTTGAAGAAAGTTCTGGGCACTGCAAAAAACCCAACATAGGGAAAGCTAGGACCAAATTGGGAATGACCGTATCACATCACCTCAGTGGTTGGTATAGGGGCATATTTTCTAGAAGATTTAGATGAGCATGTAATACCACGCCCTTGGAATGTAAATAACCTGAAAATGTACTATTATTAATGAAAATTTCCTTTCTCATTAAGTTCTTTTATTGTATAAAGGCATCGTGCTTCTTGTCTCTCCATCTAGTCAAGTATTAAACAGAACCTAAGTCCTACATGGCTCCTCGGACCACAGGCTTAGGGGAAATTAATAACTTTTGACATCTAGTCAAGTATTAAACAGAACCTAAAGTCCTGCATGGCTCCTCGGACCACAGGCTTAGGGGAAATTAACTACTTTGGACATCTTGTCAAGTATTAAACAAAACCTAAAGTCCTGTGTGGCTCCTCGGACCACAGGCTTAGGGGAAATTAACTACTTTAGACATCTTTTCAAGTATTAAACAGAACCTAAAGTCCTGCGTGGCTCCTCGGACCACAGGCTCAGGAGAAATTAACTACTTTTGACACTCAAGAACACCTTTATAAATGTTAAACAGAGCTCGAAACACAAGGTATATTACTTATCTCCTCTAGATTCAATATTCATTGTATGAGGGTTAATTCACGCTATAAGTGGATAATAACTCTCTATTTCTGATACATAGATAGATTTCTAGGAATGTCAATAATGATTTGTTGATAAGATATGTTGGAAATAGAGTAACAACAGTTTAAACTTGTCTACAACAATAATAATAAGGTCAAAGAGCGCAAAAAGTAAAGATTCAGAGAATAGAAGACAAGGTTCATTCATTAACTTTAAAGATATATTACAAGCAACAAAAATCTTGGGAAGAGAAAACAAAAGAAACTGAAAATCCTACAACTACTTTTTCTTTGGCTGGGGATCCTCCTTAGTAGTGGCAGTCTTGGACCGGGCATCCCTATCTTTAGGCTTCTCGGCTACCTTAGCCTGAGAAATCACGTCCCTAATAATAAGGGCATCCTCGGACGGAACATCACTAGCTAGAGGAAGGCCCTCTTTACCCATACCTGCTCCAGTAGAGGTCCCAACATCAATGGTAAAATCTTGAGTACTGGGAACCTGCTCAAGAGAGGGTAAGAGAAAAGCAGCTGAGGAAGGGTCGGTTGGGATCTCTCTGATGTGTTCTGGAAAATATACGTTCTCCGCCCTCCTCAGCTCTGAGTCTGCCGGGACCCCTGCACTGTTAAGGGCCTCATTCCAGGTTACAGTGCAGTAGTCCCTGCACACTTCGGCCACCTCCTCGGCCAACCTCTGCTCCATCTCGAGCATCCCCCACTCATAGGCTGCTATCTCTACGGCTTGAGCAGCTTCCTTGATCGCCTGGGCCTCTACCTTAGCCTTTTGTAGTTCGGCCTTCAGACTCAAAACCGTAGCCTTCTTCGTGGCTAGATTCAGCTCCGTTGTGAAGAGAAGCTTACGCTGGTCCTCAGCCTGAGCCTCGGCGGTCTTAAGCCCTGCCACAGCACTTAAATGCTCGTGCTCGAAGGTTTTGAGCTTCCCGGCCAGTTGAGTCTTTTCCTCCTTAACAAACTCGAGCGCCTTCTCCACTTCGCGCCGGAAATTAAACTCGGCTTCAAATTTATTGTAGGCGTTTCTAATGCATTCTTCGGCCACAAAGACTTGTTAAGTGACCTGTATAAAAACAACAAGGGGATTACACATAAAGAATATATGTGAATGGAAAAGGGAAATGAATTAAAATACTGATGAAACTATACTCACCATTGCGAGGTCTTCTTTTAGAGACATAAACAAGTCAGGCTGCCTCATTCGCCTAAGGGCATCCATATCCTTTGGAAGGAGAAGGGCCTGCTCTAAGGCTTGGGCCAGATACATGGAGTGCCCCCTACTAGATTCCCTTATCGTGGAATCATAAGGGATAGGGGCCCCGCCCATCTCTATTACGGGTGCCCATGTACGCTGCTGTCGGCATACCTCAGCATCGTCTCGGCTCTCCACAGATTTAGACCTCTTATCTCGAGGGTCTTTGGTCTTTTGTTGTTTTATGCCCCTTTGTGGAAGCATCTCCCCCTCTTCCAACTCCAGAGGTGGCCTTTTCTTCTTCGGGTCAAGATTGATGCGCGGACCTTGGTCAACAGGAGGAAGAGGAGGGGGAAAAGGAAGGTTGGTAGAAGTTTGGGTCTTAGGAGCTTCAGGTGGAGTTGCTCACTTACCCCTATTAGCAATCAGACCCCTCAAACTCAGTCTCTTCTTAAGGTCCATGATCTTTGCTTCCTCGGAGCTTGTTTGAACCAAAGCGGCGGTCTGTCCTAGCTGATGAGCTATAGAAAGCCTGTCGAACTCGGTCTCGGAATCCAAAATCTCCACAGGCCTCTCGGGTGTTCTCTCCTCCTCGGCAAAATGGAATCTGTCTATCTCCTCCTCAAGTGACAAGTGAGAGGAGAAGGTTATCCCTTCCGCTACTGCTATGGCTGCGAATGGAACTTGTTGGAGCAGTATCGCAAACTGCGGAGGGTTTTGTTGAGCAGGCAATACCACAGGAGGTAGATCCTGCCTCGCGAGGAACCCCGGTTTGGAAACGTCTATCCGAGCGAGCCGGGGGTTACCTGCTCTTAACGCTTGGCCTGCGTCTTGGTATATGCGCGATAAGGGCTCGTAACCTAGGATGAGGTGAGCAGCCCGCAGTTGGTTATCCTCACTCACGAATATCTCCGATCTTAACAAAAAGTTGAGCCTAGGGACGTTGACCAAGCTGAGCTTCGGAGAAACGTGATCTTTATCTGCAAAACATCCGAGAAGGCAAACATTGTTAAACCAATAATGGACATTATCTGAGAATACAGACTACCAAAGATGAATAAAGAGAGCTCAGAAAACTAAGGTCTCGGCTGAGAGACCTGATCCTAGGGTACCCCACCTGGTGTTCCTGCCCTAACTGGGCAATGAAGATCGTCGTGCCATCCCCCGAAGATAACTAGATAATCGTCCTTCATGCCTTTGTTGAACTTAGGGAGGCAGGATATCAGTCTCACCTCGTCGGACCGAGATTTGAGGTAATATCCCCCTGAAAGGGAGTGACACTCGTACAGATGAGCAATGTCATGCCATGTAAGACCAAGGTTCATCTGGTCGTTTAGTGCATCTACACATCCTAAGACTCTAAACATATTGGCGGCGCATTGATGTGGGCATAACCTATGATTGAGCAGATAGTCCCTAGTTATCCTACCCATGGGAAGCGTCATTCCTCCCTCTATAAAGGCGATCATCGGAATGACAACTTCACCTTCTTTTCTATCCGTGAGTACACGGTCTAGGGGACATTATTCTAGGCCTACTCCTGGGGGGATATGATACTTAGCCCTAAAGCTCTCTATACTAGCCGGAGAGTCTACCAAATACTTGAATCTATCCATTTGAATGAACGGAAATGACTCAGAAAGAAGTTTCTAAAACAAAAGAAAGAAGGCCGAGGAGGATGGCCAAGATTAAAAGGAAGAATATAAGGAAATAAGAACTTACAAGAATAAGTGTGTTTGTCTTTGTTGTTTTTAAAAGATTTTCGAAGAAATCTCGAAGAAAAGGTTTTGGAAGCTTTGTAAATTAGAGAGTTCTGTGAATTGGAGCGCTGGAGATCACTAGAGAGCTTGAAGATTGGTAAAGTAAAAGGAAAACGAGTTCCCTCGAGGCTTTATATAGGAAATGGAAATGAGTGAGAGTTATCCCGCTCAAATTTCTAGGAAGAGTCTCAACCATTGGATCTGAGCTTCACCATTGGATCGGGGGAACAACACGCCGCCTGGAGCAATTAATGATGCTTCGTGGGCTGCGAAACGTCAGAGATAATCATAATGCACAGAAAACTAAACTTCCACACGTGCGAGCAACAAAATCAAATGGTATTAGTTCTTAGAAAATCAAAACCTCACTTTTCTTCTCGGATAAAAAGAAACCCGAGGTTTTGAGGGGCTATTGTAGGGGCAAAGGCCCAAGATCGTACATTGGGCTTTGGGCTTTATCCGAAGATATAAATGGGTCCGAGGAAAAGCAAATAATTATTAGATATTCCCAAACCAAGTTCCATAAGTAGAGAGCAAACGAAAGGTTGTCCGAGGAGTACATCCTCCTCGGACTTAATGAATATGGTTCAAAATATATAATCCAGCAATTAACGTGACCTTCCAGGAAGGTTCAATGACAAGGATGTGCTTCATGGACATATGAGAAGGAAGAAAACCTAAAAATATCTAAGGGAAGGCTAACACCACCACATTAAATGCATTGTAACTACTTTTCTGGCCGCATATATATGGAGAAGACCTTTGAACAGTGCTACCTTGGCTACCGCAACTCACAGAGAGCTAGAGAGGGTGTCTGATGGGACAAGTACTCAAGTAGGGGTTCAGATGATCAATAAGTGGAGGGTGAAGATGATTCAAAAGAAGATATATAAGGTGAAAGGCTCTTCATGGAAGGGGGAGCAGAAAAAAGAGAGAAAAAAGATAGTAGAGCAATCTAAATCATTCTGATATCCAAGAGTGATCATCATATATAGGTTTAACCTCCTCGAACTGTAAGTTTATTAATATCAACATCCTTTATTCTCTATAAATTCATTGTATTGGGCTCATTGGATCAAGACTCCATACATTTTGGGCTTGGGCCCTAAAAGCAGGACCCTACAGAATCTATTAAAATATATAATTATTTATACATTTATTTTATAAGCTTTTTCATAAAACCGTGCAACGCACGAACCTATAACTAGTTTATATAAATAAAAGTTAGCTTTTAGAAGCTGTCATACCAATTGGATATCCTACTTGATTACCAGGTGTATTGGTAATTTTGTGGATGATGCTTTAGCTAAAATAGCTAAGGACATTGTAGGATGTCAGGTCTGGTTGGATGAACTGCCTGAATACATTACTCCTCTGGCCGAATTTGATGTTCATAATTTTCTATTTTTTAATATATTCAAAGAGATCAACTTCTCTTCTTCTTTTTTTAACTCCAAGAGATCAAGCATTGAGACAAGAGAATATGGTATGACTATAATGTCTATTTGTCTCCATCTAAAAATATGCCATTGACCTATTCCAATGATGGTTTTAAAAACTGTACACTAAAATATTTGCTTTTGTTCTCATTCCTAGTTTTTTCTCTATTTTTATCGGTTTGAGGGTTTTTTCTGGACCGAATTAGTACCCAGATACCAGTTTAACTAGTTAAACCTCCAATCCAATTTTTAAAAATATGGTTCCTATTATTATAATTTGGTCTTTATTTAGCAAAAAGAATATCTACTTCTGTAAAAATTACTGAAAATTAATTAATCTTTTTCCTACGTATATCTTTTTCCTATGTATATCTTATCTAAGTCTATATAAATCATATTATATATAATAAAAGTTGGGCTTAGACGTCGTGGTTGTGCTACGTGACTTCACCAAATTGTAGAAATTTTATTAAATTTTTAGATTTTTAAAGAACTAAAAATGAATAATATACTACCAAGACTCTAATTCATTCTTATCATTAAATAAAATTAGATTAACATTTTTTTTTTTTGTTAGGATATATTTCTTAAATTAAGGGATAATATTTAACATACAAAAATTTAATTTAGATAATATTTATCATATAATTAACATTATTTTCTTTTTCTTTTTCTTTTTGTTAGGATATATTTCTTAAATTAGGGGATAATATTTAACATACAAAAATTTAATTTAGATAATATATCATCTAAATTTTCAAAATTTTAATATTATTAAATTAATATTATTTTATCAGAATATCAAGCTACAAAACTTGATTATTAAGGGATAAGCACAATCCAAATTCTTCAAGAGTTGATTAATATAAATCTATCCCAAGAAACAGTATATATCTCCAATAATTTGATAATCTCTATCTATTCCAAAAAACAGTATATATCTCCATTAATTTGATAATTTCTACATTGATGACATTTACATATATATATCAAAATTCCTTATAGCTATCAACCACGTTCTCTTTCTCTCTCTTTAAATTAAAAAAAAAAAAAAAAAAAAAAAAAAAAAGCAGAGAAAAGCTCCAACATTGATGGGGAGGAGAAAACCCAAGCAGTTCCGCTTCTCAAGGCTTTCTCATTTGCATATTCCACTGATGTTGCATTGATGATTGTTGGCACCGTTGGAGCCATTGCAAGTGGGTTAGGCATGCCCCTTATGACAATATTGTTTGCCCAAATGATCATTAGCTTTGGCAACAACCAGAGTAGCAACACAGATATTGTTAGTATAATTTCCAAGGTATAAATAGACAATACACGGGCTAAGAAAATAAGGTTTACTTCAATCTTTATGAATGGAAAGATATGACTTAAACTTTTGATTTTATTTTTCATTACTTTCTTGAGAGTTTAAAATTCAATTTTCCCATTTTATAGCATGTGTAGGAATGCATTTGAATCCTTGATCCTTCTTTTATATTTTTAGAATTAATGATTAAATATGGTTAGAATTAATAGATTAATTTTAACAATTTTCTTATTTGATTTTTATGTTACATCAAATTATCAAGATGTTCTACACGTGTATTCTTGAATTAACAACTTTAATTTTAATTTATAATATTATCAAGATTATATTAATTTTAGATTTATCAATTGTTTAGTACTTTTTTTAAAATAATTATCAATTTAAAATTCAATTTGGAATTATCAATTTAATTTAGTTTTAGGCAGAAATCTTACCCCTTATTTTAGTGAGATAATTATTTACACTTGATAATTTTTTCTTTTATCTTTATTGAATCTATTAAAATATATAATTATTTATACATTTATTTTGTAAGCTTTTTTATAAAACCGTGCAACGCACAGGTCTATAACTAGTTTATATAAATAAAAGTTAGCTTTTATAAGCTGTCATACCAATTCGATATCCTACCTGATTGCCAGGTGTACTGGTAATTTTGTGGCTGATGCTTTAGCTAAAAAAGCTAAGGACATTGTAGGATGTCAGGTCTGGTTGGATGAACTGCCTGAAGACGTTGCTCCTCTTAGGGGTGTGCATGGGTCGGGTTGAGGGAATTTTTTGACCCAACCCACCATGGTGGGTCAAAAAAAATTCAACCCAACCCAACCCATCACATAAACCCAACTCAACCCACATGGGTCGGGTTGGGTCGGGTTGAACCCATGGGTTTGACAAATTTTTTTTATTATTATTATTAAATTGAGTAGAAAAAAATATAAATATTAATATATTAAAAAAACTCAAAGATTAGTATCAATGTAATTCCTTAAAGGCGAATAACACTAATGACTAAACAACAATAGTAATTTATTAGGGTTTGTGTGACCTAATTAGCTTTTATATAAGATAGGAAGAACTGGTTATTTTAAAAAATTTATTAATTATATAATATTATATATATATATATATATATATATTAAATTAGTATTAGTAGGAGGAACAGAGGAAGTGCTGCTCTACAGCTATTTTTTTTAAAAATTATTATATATATATATATATATATATATATATATATATAAAAGTGCCTTGGTTTTAAAAAAAAATTTATTAAATATATAATATATTTTAAATATATATTAAATATGGGTGGGTCGGTGGGTCGAGTCGGGTTTGGCGGGTTTGTAATTTTATGACCCAAACCCAACCCAACCCACTATAAAAAAAAATTTTGTAACCCAACCCAACCCACCAAGCCTGAAAAACCGACCCAACCCGGCGGGTCGGGTTGGGTTGGGTCGGGTTTGGCGGGTCGGTGGGTTTTCTGCACACCCCTAGCTCCTCTGGCCGAATTTGATGTTCATTAGTTTCTATTTTTTAATATATTCCCAGACTCTCTGTCTGGTTTCTCAAAAAAAAGAAAAAAACTAATTTATTCTCATCAAATTTTATTTTTAATTCTTTGTTCTTATCAGCTTTTGTTTTTAACTGTTTGCTCTTATCAGATTTTGCTTTGACAGTTTGGTTAAGGCTACGAAAAAAAATTTGTCAACCACTTTTTTTAGTAGTTTTTTTGATGAACCACTTTTTTTTTTCTTTACTAATTTATTCTCATCAAATTTTAGTTTTTTTTTTAATTTTTTTTTTTTATATACGAGATAGAATTTCTACTCTAACCTAATTTAAGTATATATGTGTGTGAGTCTCCCTCCTAAAGACTTGAATCCCGGCCCTTACCCCCCACACCTCACAAACACTTATACTTATAGAATAACTATCGCACCAAAAGTGTGCGGTGATAAATTTTAGTAGTTATTCTTAAGAGTTTACTGTCAAATTATTATTATTATTTTTTTGAGCTAAAAGACAGCTGTCAAAATTCTTAACAAGGCAGGTACACATGCTTTTGTTTGGTATTAATTTGCTTCGTTAATGAGGGGCTAAAAGTTATCACCATTTATAGTTTCTAAGACACACAACAAAATTATAAATAACAATTTGTGATGTTCGTGGAGAGAGACACAGAGAAGTGTAGATGGTTTTTAATTTTCCCAACATTTGAGTTGATAAGTTATTATTGATTTTCATGAGCCCCACACTATTTTATTTTTTATCATTACCAACTCGCCATTTCATACGGTCATCTCCATGGTAACTCAGTCCCTTTCATATTCAACCTCATCATGCAATTTCCATCAAAAAAAAGAAAAAAAAGAAAAGGAAAGCTTCATTATGCATAAGACAATCATGGACATGGTGATCTTCATAGTACTGGCCACAACATACCCAAGATGATTAACAAAACCTGCAATTTTTCAACACCAACAAAAGAGAGATTTGAACAAGCCAAAAGATAGAAGCACAAAACTATAATTATCACTCCATTACTTTGAATCATAGGGATGAAGAGCAGAATTTAACTTACCATGCTACTTTGCTTCACTAATAAGTGTGTACTCTGGTTAATATATGTCGTGATTAGTAACCTGACAATACTTCATAGTTGCACTAAGCAAAAATCAGCAGTCTGAAGAACAACTTGGACAATAGGAGATCGCCATCCTTAATGCTGTATTGGGCAGCTTTCGCTGTACAATATATGTAGAGATCTCAACATGGACACAAACAGATGGACTGTTTTTGCTCTTTTTCTATCATAGATTTCAACACTGAGTCACTGATTAAAGATTATTTTTGACCCTAATGCTTTTAAAAGTCTCATTTATAGGATGCATTATCAAAAATAAACTCCATGTCTACAGTTTCCATGAGAAGCCACACAAAATTTTTGCTAGTCCCAACTTCAAGTGATATAATAACACTCATACAACATTGATCTGCTTCTTTTGTAACTTTTCTGTGCAAATTTGTGAAATTTCTGTACAAAATGAAATTCAAAGTTCTATTTCATGGGAGGGAAAATGAATTATTAACAGAAACATAACCGCATCTCTGATAGAACTTAAACTTTTCCATTGCATGATTGCAAGATATCCATTGGAGCTTAAGGCTTGTGATCATGAATGACCAAGCTTGTGACAAGCTCTGGTAATCGGGATCGGAGGGTTGGAAAGGTTGCCGTTAAGAATTTGGTTGGCTATCCATTTATTTGCAGCATGAGAATAATGTACGCCACCCCAACTAATGTACTCTGAAGGATTGCTGCATGAAGCCCCTATGATTTCAGTCCCATTCACCATTGCCTTCCTTCCACAGTCAACATTGTAATCTCCAAGATGCCCACAACAGTATCCATGTGGATTAGCAAAACCTGCATAACCCTAACGCCCAAAACTGAAACTTTAATTTATACAGAATTAAAATGAAAGTGAAGTGCACAAATGTGATCAATCATATCAGCAAGGACTAAATTCTTTCAGTCTTTCATGTAGTCATAATGATACTCATGATGATCATATGTGAAGCTTACTAAGCTTCTTTGCTTCAGAAATTAAAGTGTATTTAGCCGAGAAAATGTCAACATAAGTAAGTATTGCATCTGGAAGTTGCGCTCCCAGTTGGGTCACCCTCTCTTGAAGCTGCCTGTTAAATTCCTTGGCGACCTCATTGTGGGACTTCACACAACCACTTTGGTCCATATTTTCTGGCTTTGGAGGATAATATATAACAGCAAAAGGCAAGCAGCCAATAGGACCTGTATTATGTATCCAAAATGATCTTGCTCCTAATTGGTATAGTTTCTGAAATAGTAAATCACAACAACGTTTATAAGGTTTAATCTGCACAAGTAATTTTGGTTACAAAATTGAATACGTTGAATCCCAGAGAAGGACTGTAGATTAGAGCAAGAAGTTCAAAATCAATATGGTCAACTTAAGTCTTCATAGCATGCTCCATACAGGTTGCAACGTGCATTTAGCCATAACATACCCAAGATGATTTAAAAGCAGATAAATAGTGCCTACTTTGTAGGATACAACTTGGTCCCTTACTAAAATATAAGTTGTTAAGAAGCTATACAGAACATATATTTTTGTTACCTTGACTGCCTCAGCAGATTGATTGATAATATTTGGTATTGATGCCAGCACTTGTTTCTCTGTCATCAACACGAACCCACCATGAAGATCATTCTGTCCAATATCCAATGTGTATAGTGCCTTGGAAAAGTCCTCTGGTCTGGGGAAACTGCTTTCGATATATGAGCTTCTACCTGACAATGAGAAACTACTAATGCTTTCGATCAATCAAAAGCACAAAAATTTTCCGACTTCTCCACAACAAATACACATCTAACCTCCCTTGTATAGCTCAATGGTGCGTGCTTTGAATTGTTCAAATTGAAAAAGCTGTATGTCAAGAGAGAAGGGGCTAAAACCCATCTCAAATATTTTGGCATCAACTGGCTGAATAGTAGACCCCGCTGTAGCAAAATTTGCCCCATATCGAAAATTTGTCCCAATAGAATCTAGATACCCGCTCAAGTATGGCAATCCCAGCTTCTCAGCTGCAAAAATAGGTACATATGGATAAAATGAAAGAGAGAGAGAAACAGAGAGAAACAGAGAGGGATCCATAGGATTTATTGTTGTGACTAGTCACAGATTTACTCTTAAAAGTTGGAATCTTTTATCACCAAAAACACCAAGTAATTGGCTTTGTGGCTTATATTGGCCTAAGAATTTTGCATGAAGCTCGACATCCAATGCTAACTACCTTACCTAATTCTATTGAAAACAGGGTCATTTTACTACAGTATCCTACCTTAACCTGTTATATCATGCTAACTATTAAATACGTGGGTTTCAGTTACTACTAAAATCTTTGTTGCTGAATAAGGGACCTAAGTTCGAATCTCACCTACACCAAAATCAAATGGTGTCTTGGCTTGATGGTAAAAAAAAATCATCATAGAGCAAATATCATAAGTTCAAATCCATCATATCTATGTTAAACAAAATGTTGACAATTGGATGTAAGTTACATTACCCAAAAAAAAAAAAGTGTACCGCATAATTCTCATGAAAAACAAGCAGAAACGATGCTTTTAAACCGTCAAAAAAATTAGTAAAAATAAATGTCCATCGGATCCATCAGAAGGAGGAGAAGATGCAGAGAACATACAATGTTTGACATATCATTTACAAACCAAATAAAAAATTTTAGTATGTTCTCTGCACAAACAAATTCCCCAAGTAAAATCATCAAATGGGTATTTGTCCAACACATTCCTCCTCACATAAACTACCAAATTTTCTTAGTGATTCCAAAGGAAATAGAAAAAAAAAAGGGGGAAAGTGAGAACAGTCACCTATAAAATCAATGACAAGTTGTCCATCGCAGAACCTCGCCGAAGGTTTACCAAAGAAGGTGTCACCGTTAGGAGAGGGAAGCCGATCATAAGCCTCTGATTTGCCTCCAGTGTCAGAGTTCGAATCCCCAAAGTTGAATATTGCTGGAAAGTTACAATGACCTGAATGATTATTCAGTTCAATTTGATTAAGAGTTTTAGAGCGTCCCATTGCCATGAAAATTGAGAACCCAACAACCAGAAAAACCAAGAAAGCCACTGCTTCCACACTCCCTAGTGCCATAGCTATAGGACCCCTCCATCTCCTTCCGAGGTTAACGTCCATTGAAATTTCGGTAACAAGTTGTCTTAGAACTTTTGTCAAACAGGTGGTGGTGTTTCTGTTTCATCAGCCACTGTTGAATTTAGCGTTAGTTGGCAGGTACTAACTGCAAGTCCAAATCTTCTCTACCACTTTTCCTGCTCCACTCTGTAATCCACCAATTAAAACTTATCATATGTTTACCTAATTAATTAAATACTATCATTATAGAGTGGAGCAGAAAAAGTGGTACAGAAGATTTGGACTCACTAACTACTATTATGAGCGAGCAACTATAAAAAAAAACACACACACACACTAATTGATTGCTGCCACGTTTAACCCCTCGAATTGTTCATTTTACGCTAGACACTCAAATGTAGTTTAACGTAGTTTAATAATCTGAGATGCAGACCAGCTATTTAGCTTTAGACCTCGGCAATGATTCAAAAAAAAAAAATTGCTTTAGACACCTCGGCAAGGATAAAATTAAAGGTAATGTTTGTTATACACACCCTCTTATGCACCAGTTGATTGAAACCAAATTTTTTTTACTCATGATTTCAGTTTAAAAATAAGTGTGTAAACAGGTGTGTAACGGTTTTTATCCTAAAATTAAATACGGGTTCTAGCTAGTGCGAGTTTCAGTTTGCTTTAACCTTTAAAGTCTCTTGTCTTAGAACAAAAGATCTCATCATGAAACCGGAAATTAATAAAGAGTTATTGGTTGTCATTGTGGTTTAAAAAACTTTGTCTGGTTTAAGTGTTAAACTGAGTGCTTCCTCAATTTGCACGTGGACAAGGCCAGGCCATGTAAGGTTGCCATGGCTCACTCACTATACATGATGTGACCTGCAATTTGCGAAGCCATGACCACAGGTCCATCACCTTCCCAAAACCCATTGTCACGCTGTTACTTAGCCAACAGGAGTGTTCATGCACCACAACAAGGTAGCATAGACTGTTATTGCCTCAAAGCACCTTGCTCATCCCATGACACGCCACCTTCATGCCCTAAGTGTATGTGACTGTCATGGATGCAAGGTGCCACCACGTGTAGCAACTCATTCTCAAGCATCAAGGTCTAACAGTAACACTGCTACCTTAGGAAGATAATGGTCAAATTTGTGCTATCTAAGTAATGGTGACTCATAAATTTAGGAGGACAATGGTCAAATTTGTTCTTTTAGGGTCATTTACACTGCTACCTTAGAAAAATTAAATTTTGACTAAAGTGCAGTCTAATTTTACATATTTTCAATTAATTTTCATTTTTAAATTTTAGTCTTTTAACTTTATTTTGTATTTAATATAGTTATTTTGTATAATTTTGTCCAATTTCACTGTTAATTTTAGTATTTAAATATAGACGTAGTAATTCATGTTAGTATATTTAGTAAGGATCTGTTTGGTTAGACGTTTTGGGAGTTTAAAAGAGTGTTTTTAAAACCCAAAACTTTATTTTGCAACCACAACCCCTCATAGCTTTTTTACAAAAATTTATACAAACACACCTAAGTGTCATATCGTGTCAAAGATATTCAAATACATAGCTCATAAAAGTCTCTGATAGTTGAATAAGAGATCTAGAGTTCAATCTTTGCCTATACCAAAAACGAATTAGTGTCTTGTTTTGATGATAAAAGAGTAGAATCAACCCAAAAGCGGACGCCATAAGTCGAAACTCTATTAAAAAAAATACATTTTTAATAACTTTGTCAAAACCTTTCAACCCTAAACACAATTCGTTTAGTAAGTGGGTTGACACGTTATGAATCACTTGTTTTGATAGCACCAAATTAAAATAGAGCTTCTATTTAAAGAACTATGAAACTTTGTACTAAAAAATGTATGTCATATAATTTTAATTTCATTCATATAAATTTTTTTATTACACATGAATTTAGAATAGCTATTTAACAAGAAAATTAAACTTGTTAAAAAATTAGAGTAACTATGTCATCCACTCACTAAAAAGTTAAAAACTTCTAAGAACGATAATGAATATCGTCATCTTACATTTTATGTGTCTAACTATGATGATTAGCGTACTTAGTTTTTAATGAACACCCTTTTAAGCAAGAAAGTAAATTAGAAAAATTAAAATAAGAAAAGGCATATGTGCAATTGAAGTTTTCGTTAGCTAATATTATAGGTCAAGAAGATTAAAACCTAGTAAATTAGTGTTTTCTAGGTAACATATAGAACACTCTATATCACCAATATTTCAACTTTCCAAGCATGACTAAAAATTTGTTGGGACATTAAAATTTAGATGGGGTATTTTAGATATAGCACAATGGAATATTCTAAGAATTATAAGATTTTGTTAGAGTTTGGTCGAGAGATTAATAGTAGGGGGTATTTGTTTATTTCTAAAATATAAAGGAGAAATTTATTGATTTTAAAGTTTAGGAGAACTGTGAACTACCCAAATATAAAGGGGAGAAATTGCCTTTTCCTCAAGTTTTTTTTTTTTTTTTTTTGTGTGAAAAACTTTTTTTTTATATACTTAAAAAGTGGTGTGTAAAAAAAAACAAATAAACAAAAAGCCAACTCAAGAAAAATGTGCATAAGAAATTCGCATTTCAACAATTGTGAAATACTGTGATAAGTGATAACAACAAAATGTTATAACATTTTCACAATAAATATTTTGTTATTTTATTTTATTTTTACCTATAAAAAACTAACAGCTTAACAATTATGAAAATATTATGACAATTTGTTACGTTGGTATAACTATTCATAAACCTAAATACTATGTCAAGCAAGGGCTCTTTGTTTTTGTTTTTTTTTTTAATTTTTAATTTTTTTATGTAGGCGTTGAGGCCATGCAAGGTTTTTGGGTCTTTTAAACTTTTTTGGTACCTTCTTCTTCTTTTTTTATTATTTTTTTTTAAATTGAGATAAAATTCTACTTTAGTCTAATCTAAATATATGTATGTGAAACTTTTTTCAGGAAACTTGAACTCCAACTCTTACCCCCTTCACACCCCACAAGTATTTTTACTTATGGAGTGACCGTCATGTCAATCGTGCATGATGGTTATTTGACACCACCTTATTTTAAGGCTTTTAGGTAATATTAACGTTTTTCCCGTTCAAACTCACCATTTTGGCTCAACAATAGGATAAAACTTGATTAAACCAAACTAATGTAGGTAAAATGGAAAATAAAAGAGGTTTTTCTTTTTTTTTTTCTTTTTTTTGTGTGTGTGTGTGTGTGTGTGTTTTGATAATCTACACTTTAGAGTTTAGTAAAGAGTTTTATACATATAAAAATGACATTTAAAAAAAAAAAAAAATTGGATTGAGTCATTTCAAAATTAATTGTGGACGAAGCAATTCACCATTACATTTAACCGCGGAGATGAGAAAAGAAAATTAAAGGGTTAAAATGGAGTCAATTCAAATGGGCAAAAGTGCAAAACTAAACAAGAGCCCATAAAACTATAAAAGCAAGTAGAATTGTAGAACCCTTAATAAGAGCATTGACACTCGGTTGTTCCAAAATATTTTAGCATTAACCACTTAAAAAGCTACCTGTATCTCTATTTAGACTGATTTTAGAAATTTTTTTGGTGAATAGTATGCGCTTCAAACATTTTAGTTAGTTAGACTGTTCTAAAAAAGAAATGGAACTCGAGTTTCAGAAACTCGAGTTCCAAGTTTTTTCACACAGAACTTGAGTTTAGGAAACCCAAGTTCTGTACAAATGGAACTCAAGTTTCTTAGACTCGAGTTCCACTTTTTTTTTTCTTTTTTTGGGTCCATTTCAGACTTCATCTAAGAGTTGGAACTCGAGTTTGTTAAACTCGATTTTTAAAAACAGTCCAACTAACTAAAATGTTTCATCCGCTTGCTATGTAGCAAAAATTTTTCTAAAAATCTACTATTTGGCAAATTTTGCCTGTATCTATTCGACTGTCTCTCTTCTTCTTCGTCTCTGCGTTCCTCTCCATCTCTCTCCTCAACCCAGAAAAGCAGCAGCCACACCTCTCCTTCTCACCGCCAGCCACCACCACAACTAAACCACAGCAACCCAGCCACGAAACCCACTCCAACCACCGCAACCCAGCCACGAAACCCGCTCAAAATGCGAGTGTGTCTGCGTCGTCCTCTCCACTCTACCCTCTTATTCTCTTCTTCTTTTTCTACTACTAGAACTAGTACTACCTCACCTAGCAGAAGATTAGGCCGTGTTTGGTCCCAACGTTCTCTCTCTCATGTGAGTGCCAGTGCCACCACCCTTCGCTCTTTCAAGCTCCCCACTCCACCAGGTATTTTTCTTGCCCACCACAACACTTGAAAACAAAGCATTTGTGCCCCAAACTCTATTTCATTAGCATCTTATCTTCTATGTTGTGTTGCTTTTTCATATGTATTGGACTGTGTATGTGTATAGTTGTATAAGAGTAGTGACAGTTCTGGGTCTTATTGCTTTTGTCTAAATCCAAAATTGTTTATTAAGTATAATTTTTGACAGGCCACACCAAAAGCCAGAGTTGGATGATGGGCTCCAAGAACATGTTCAAGACCAATTCTTTTGCAATCCCATTTGCTAATTCTTCACATAGACACTTCTTTAACACCCATACACCCCTCTTCTCTGCCTATTCTTCAAAACCCATCTCTAAAATTCATTCTTTACCCCTCCAGACTAATGGCTTCTCTTCCATCTCTCATGCCAATGTTCCTGGACCAGGTATTTCCCCCTTAAACACTTTATGTGTATGTCAGTATTGATTATATATGTGTTGGAGGACTCGTTGATACTATTATTCTTTGCAAAGATTGTTGGATAATTCATAAAACGATGTTTGTGAGAGCTTATATACACGTTATCTTTGTATTTGAAGGCTTGAATTTGATGTTTTTGTTTGCTAAGTTTAGTAGAGAATCAATATTGATTTGTGTAATTGTGAAGGGGAATGCTTAGGTACATGAAGGCTTGTAGTGACAACACAACCACTTGCTTTGTCCAAAGGTATTTCCTTTTAATTTTAGCTATGTTACTATATCATTGTTTGTTTTAGGGGTCGTTTGCTAAGACTAATGCAGATAGAATTTGAATGATAGTAAGTAGAATGAATTTCAACATCAATGAATTTTGCTAAGACTAGGTTGTCCCTTTTTTTATATCAACAAATCTTTTTACTAATCAAAAAAAAAAAGAATGATTTTTGACATCATGAAGTATAGGGCTTTACATTTTAATGAGAAAATAATGTTTGGTATTATAATGAAACTTTTGTCAAAAAGTAATTAAGTTGAATGAAATTGAATTTGGGGACTCGTCATTATACGGTGTCTAGTGTGGGTGTTGATGTGGCGGGGTTTGAGAAGGGGGTTGAAGGGGGAAGAAGTCTGAGAAAGAAAACAGAAAGGAGGAAGAGGGGGGAAAAATAAAGAAAGGGGAAGAATTAATTGATTGTTGCCTCTTGGCATTGAATTATTAGTTATTGTATGAGTAAACTTAATTAAACAAAAAGAAGGAAAAAGTCAAAGAAAAAAACCATTTCTTTTGCTAGCCCTACTACATTTAGGCTGTGTTTGGTAAATCTATCGGTGGAATGCATTCTGTTAAAAAATTGTGTTTGGTATTATGCTGAAACTTCTATTGAAAACTAATTAGGCTGAATGTAAGTTCGTTTGATTATGAATTCTTACCAAATGATTTTTTTTTTTTTAAATTGATAATAAGGTGGAAGGTTCCCAATACATATATATATATATATATATATATATATATATATATATATATATATATATATATATTTATATTTATATATATATATATATATTTAATCTTTAATTTTACATGCATAGCTCTACTCCATATACATATAAAAAGTCAAGTATAAAAAGCAATATAACTTGTGAAAAAAAAGTATAAAAAGCAATATAGTTAAAATGTCAAGCTTAGTGCACAAAATTCCCACTTTTGTAGGGTCTGAGAGAGGTCATGGTAGACAAATTTACCTCTAATTTTTATTTTTGGAATAAAAAGAAATATAATTGCACAAAAAAATTTCTAATATTCAATTTCTACAATTTTCAACAGCAAACTATTATCCACCCCATCCCATGGGAAGCTGTTTAGGGAAGTAAGTGTATATTCTCATAGTTTAGGGAGGTAAGTGTAAAGGGGGCTATAGTTTAGGGGGGGTTAAGTGTAAAATTGGGTATAGTTTAGGAGGGTAAGTTTGCATTCTCATAGTTTATGAGGTAAGTGTAAATGAAGGTATAGTTTAGGGGTAGTAAAGTGTAATTCCCCTATTAGTTTTAACTGTTTTAAGCTTCAGGTTTTTAGGTACAACTTTTTCAAATCTTACTTATTAATATGGCACCCATACTCGGGCCCCATACAGATCTCATTTATAATAATAAACGAAATAAGTGACACAGTTTAAATTTTACTAATCCCAAGAGATAGCACAATTGGTTGCGGACTTTTACTCATGTAGCAAGGGTCACTAGTTTGAATATCCCCTTCCCTCCCCTTGGGCTGTTACTTGTTATATATAAAAAAAAAAATTAAACCAAATTAAAAGGACTCTTGGAGAAACTAGTGAATCAACTGGTAACTTGCAAGAAAAATAACTAAATAAGTATCAAATGTGAATCAAAAAAATTGGAGGAAAATAAGGAGTACCAACTTCATTTTCACTAGGCAAGCAATATAAGTCAATTTGGGGCTTCATTTCCCACAAACTGAAGCAGATAGTCTAGTTGTAAGTTAGAAGTAATAAAATATGTTGAATTTGAGTCTCTCCATAACATTTCCAATAGAACCTTATTTTCCATAGTGACTTTTACATTGGCAGCTTGATTTAATTGGTGAGTTTCTTACATTGGTTCCGCACCCCCACCACCCCCCCCCCCCCCCAAAAAAAAAGAGAACATAAAAATCTTATGTTGCTATATGAGACTTGGCTATGGTTGATAAGGTGGGGAGGATTGTATCTGGGACTAGTCATGTTGACTAAGTGTTATGATCTGCTTTGAGGGCCAATAGACATGGAGGAGTATTCCTTGGAATGAGATTTGGTGGTCTTGGGGGACTTTTAAAGTAGTTTTTCATGCTTGGAGTGCTATGCTTTATAAGATTTTGTCCAAAATGTTTTCTTTCTTTAGTGTTATTTCTATAAACGTGATGGACAACCATGAATCATCTGTTACTACGTTGTCGAAATAGCTTGGGATCATTAATGCATTGTTATTCTCCTTAATGGGTTGACTATCCTGAAATCAGTTTGAGGTAATATATATTAGCGTGTGAGATTTGGAATCAGATAGATTGATTTTTCTTGGGGAAGCAGTTTCATTAATTGGAAACAATGTTAAATAAGTCAATTTGGATGTGGCCTTTTACTGAAATCTTATTTGCTTGTTTTCTAAAAGTTGGTTGAAGTATAGTTGTACCTAGAAAAAGTGAGGCTTTAAAAAGCTGTATCGAAGCAAAGAAACTAAAAAGCTAATAGAAAAAGCTGCACCCAAATGCACCCTAAGTTGGTTTTATGTTTCAACATTTTAGAAATCATGTTTCATAATATAGATTTTGGGCATTTGTACATATCAAAAAAAAAATTGGGCATTTGTGTGTACTTTTGTACTTTTGCAAACCGATTCAATCCTAGCTTAGATATGCCTTTGGGCATGCATTTTCTTTTGAGTGAGAAAAAGTTTTGTTTCTAGTGCTAAATTTTTATTTACTTGTTAACTTTGGTATGTCAGTGCAAAGGTGGGGATTCAGAGGAAAAGAGCCTCTCTCTTTTTGTTACGGAAGATGGGTATGCTTTTTGTTCTTTTTCATTTAAGTCATTTGTCTATTTAATCTTAAACTACTTGCAAGTATGTTTATGATGCAAATTTCTGAGTGTTTAGGGGTGCTGTTTTATGGATGTGTTTCCGCGGAAAATGTGGCTGGAGAGGCCGTACAAGGGTAACATAGTTTTCATCTGTGTGTGACTTATATCTATTCCTATTTGAAACCTTTGAAAATAGCTAAATGCCAAAGTCACTGGCCCAATGTTGCCCCTTTGATGGCAGGCCTTTGCAGATGGCCAATCGCTTTCTGGATCTTTGAACCCAAAAACCAAAGTTAAGATTAAAAGAGAAATTGCAGTGGAGAGCCTGCAATTAGAACCACTTTGTGACCAGGTTTGTTAAGTTTCAACTATTATTATTATTTTTGGCTAACTTACAAATTGCACCTTCTAATTTGTCCAAAAATCAGTTTCATGTAACTTCTAGTTTATTCATTTCAGTCCTATAACCTATACTTTTATTCAATTCACCGTCTAATTCCGTCACATTGTGCCGTAAGGTGTCCTAAAAATGACTTCTTTCTGGTATTTTGAGTTTCTTAAATTATAAAAAAAAAAAATCCAAAAAACTAGTTTTAAAAACTTTTTTTTTAATCTCTCGATTTGTTCCTTGATCGCAGAACCGCCCCAAAGGTTTACCAAAGAAGGTGTGACCATTAGGAGAGGGAAGCCGATCAAACGCCGCTGATTTGCCTCTAGTTTCAGAGTTTGAATCCCCAAAGTTGAATATTGCTGGAAAGTTACAATGACCTGAATGATTATTCAGTTCAATTTGATTAAGAGTTTTAGAGATTGCCATGAAAATTGAGAACCCAACAACCAGAAAAACCAAAAAAGCCATTGCTTCCACACTCCTTAGTGCCATAGCAATAGGACCCCTCCATCTCCTTCCGAGGTTAATGTCCATTAAAATTTCTACAACTAGTTGCCTTAGAGCATTCACATCAGTGGATGTAAACATTTGTAAAATACAAAAAACAACTAATTTTACACATTTTACGTCAAAAATCCTCCACATCAGTCCTTCTAAAACTGTGCATATTGACATATTTGCTACAGTAACCGTGCATATATACACGATTACTGTAGCTGTGTATCCGATTATTTTATTAATTTCCCATTTTGCTCCCTTTTTTCTCTCTTCTCCATTTGCAAAACCAACTCATACTTCTTCTCTCCCTCATCATCTTCTTCTTCCTCTGATACACACCCACACAGACAAACCAACACAAAGATGCACAAAACCCAGAACCCACCATCTCTCACTGTCTCACAGAACCTGCAAGAGCACCACCACCAAAACACAGATCCCACCATCCACCCCACATTGTCCAACCATCACCACCCAACCACCACCACCATCACCCATTAAAACAACCACCACCACCAAAACTTGCTAAAACAACGGAAACCCAAAATCCACAGAAAATCAACTCAAAATTAAACCATTAACTGAAAACTCATAACCCAAACCCTAAATCAAAATCAAATACAAACTCAATGGTGGCAGAGACTTAAGGGATCTGAGAATTAAGGAGAGAGATGAGGGATTTGAGATAAGGGATCTTCCTCTTCTTCATCATCATCATCATCTCTCTTCTTTGTAGCTTTCGAACTGTCAAAAAAAAAAAGAGATGCAGAGACTTTGAGGGATGAGAGAGAGGCAGAGACTTTGTGGGTTGGGGGAAAGTGAGAGGCGGAGAGTTTGAGGGTTAGGGAAAAGTGAGAGGCAGAGACTTTGTGGGTTAGGTGGGGGTAGGTGGAAAATAATAGAAAAAGTGAGGACAAATATTATTTTAATATTTTTCAATCCACACACATTTACTAAAATTTATTTTTCGATCCAAATGAAATGTTTAATAAATTGAATTAGGATTTATCACATCCACACACATTAAATTCAACATGAAATTGATTGATAACATATTGGATGATGTGATATGAATGTTGGCTATCATAGTCTAGAAGACCGGTTTCACTGGGTAAGGTGGGTGCCTAACACCTTCCCACCTTGTAATATAGCCTCCGACCTTAGATTAAGGGTTGATAGATCAATGTTTATCCTTGTAATTTTCAATTTCTAGATTGTAACTAAAAAACAAAACCATGTACTTTATCTTAGATTGTATCTAGGACCAAAGCCATGTAATTTTCCTACGATCAAGGTAAATTCAATTTCAAATTAATAAAATGAGGAATTTTTCAATTTTGGTTTTCTTATTTATTCCAATAATTAAGTAAGTGGCGACTCCATTGTAAAATCTTAAATCTAAAAGGGAAAATATAATCAGTCGAACCTTCATTTTGAGAGGCAATAACATGACTTCACCCATTCATGTGGGTTTGGCCCAACATCCAAAAAAAACGGGCTGGGAGCATGGTCTCTCACACGTATGGTATACATGAGTTGTATACAAAGTGAACTTAGACTCAAAAGTCTAAGATAAGAATATGTAAGGCAAGTTAAGTGTGGTTGGACTAGTCCATTGCCTACGTAAATTCAAAATAGGTCATTTATTGAAGTGTCTCGAGACTTGGTAAGGATAACATCCATTGGAATGAGATTAAAATCCTTCTTTTAAGAAAATCACTAATAGTGGTAAGCCAACCTTGAATTGATTTAATCCAAGAGGTTTAAAGGGTAGCAACAAGCTATTGATACGTGATTAGTAAGAGCACTAAATTTGTGTTTTATTCAGAATGGATTAGTGCAGACTGTTACAATAAAAATAGAGGATGAGTTTTAAACTCTTAATAAAGATCATAAATCATAAATGTCTGTGTAACAGGGATATAAGAAGGAACTTCACCTTTGTGAACATAAGAGTGGTGCCGCTTCTAGTAAGAGTAAAAGGGTTTTCTCTTGTACATATTCAGTAAACCGAAAGAGCACAAGGCCATAATAGTGCCAATAACATGGATTTCTAAAATGTGTTGTGGATATTCTCATGTGTGTGTTGTTTCCGATTTCAACACATAAGAGTTTTAGTTTAAGCACTAAGCCGCCATTAACTCTATTGATTTCTTAAGTAATTACACTAAAGGGAGGTTTAAATTGAAAGACACCTTCTATTATATATGAAAGAATATCAATCAAGTGAGACATATATTCTTACAACATAGTAGGGGATTGTTATATATATATATGAAAATGTGTCTATTGAAAGGGCATAACCTTTCATATTAGATATATATCAAAAATACCTTTTGATGAAAAGGTGTCTATTGAAAGGACACAACTTTTCATATTGGATATATATCAAAAGTGTCTTTTGACCAAAAGATACCTATTAAATGGAAAGATACCTATTGAAGGGTTATAATCATTTGGGTATAAATAGTGGCTTATATTCACTTAATAACTACTTTTTCTCTCCCAAAAGTTAGTTTCTAAGAAACACAAGAAATCCTGTGAGTATTATCCAAAATTGCTATTTATAGAACCTAATAAACTTAGTTGTATCTTGTGGACAAATTTGTAGAAACCCTTTAGCAACTTGCCTATGGGGACAAGTATTGTCTAAGAATAATATTCAATTGTGCCTCCAAGTCAATCACTAACTTCTATTTACTTGATGTGTTCATTTTGTTCTTTCATTATTACTCATTGATTTGGTGAAATCCCCAACATTGTTGCCCAAAGGTAAGTGTTTGAAATTTGACCTAATTGTATTTGTTTCTGGCTCTCTTCATTGGCTTATGACTGACAACAATATGATGTTCGTTTTTCATGTCAATACCAAAAAATGGACAACATTTAATCTACCTTTTCCATTATGCAAGAAAAACTATTTCAATCCCATACAACTTGTTGAGCACCAAGGTGTGTCGGGATGCTTTAAAAGAAATGATGTAATATACAAGTATGGTTGATGGAAAATCATGAAGTATGGAGTAAGCAACAAATTGTAAGTATTAAACCTACAAAACTTAGTACTTGTTAGTATCTAGTTGCTTTCCAAAGTTCTGATATTATGCTGATGAAAGGAGATAGCCATGTGATGCACTATGATTTTAGAAGCGAAAATTCGAAAATAAGCAATGTGCGGATTAGCCCATTGGAAATTTTCCCCTTTCATTCGGATTTTGAACTTGTTGATTTGCAGAATAAGAGTTATATGAAAAAATATATAAATTTTTTAGTTGGATTAAGTCAATGGATTAGTAGAATTTGTTTTAGGTTTTTGGATGAAAATTTATTTCCTACATTTAAAGGTGCAATAGAAATTTTTTTCTTTGTGAAGTTTTTTTTTTAGTATTATTGTTTTATATTTGACACCAGTGGGATGTAATATAAAACTTTTTTTTTTCCTATTTTTGTTTTGTTTTGGATTAGTTTTGTTTTATTTTGTTCCTTAGCCACTCAAACACATGATAAATTTTTATTGATAAAAGATACATTATAAATTGTGATTGGTGGAGGATAAAAGTAAAAAACAAAATATGTAATAGATGATTTCTATTCCTATTTCCTTAGTTCCTTAGCAACATAAAAAATAAAAAAAAAAAAAAAAAATGATAAATAAACAAACCACCAATGACAACTAAAGTTTATTACAAAATGACACATGGTATGTATTGTAAAGGAGACATATCACATGCAGCTATCTATTAAAACTATGGATGATCCTTATTGCTAGTGTAAAAACCTAGGACTCCATTTTCATGTACTTGCTTTTGTGTTAATTCTTTGTTAGCACATTAGAGATGAAGATTCATACTTAAGTTGAGAGAAGTGGGGTTTTTTGTTCGTTTGTTTAAGGGGCTTCATTGGTCATTTTTTTACGTTATTAGTGAATTTTTTATAAAGGTATAAATTTAGGTTTTATAGACTGCAAAAATGTGTGCCAATGCTTATGTAAGTTCCTCAAGAATTGAAGATAGTTCTAGAAGACTGGATGACATGTTACCTTCCTTTTAAAAAGTTGGCTAGTTTTTTACATTGTGAGATTTGGGTACATTAATTCATTAGGAGTAGAACTATATTAAATGTGTTTCAAAACATTACCTTCGAGCATATATGGAGAATGTGGGAGTTCTAAGAGTTTGCTTACTGTTGCTAGAGAAGAAAAAATGTTATTGTTCATAAATGTGAGCCGTTGATTAAATCAAGAGAGGAAATAGTGTAGCATTATGCTTGAGACTTATATATATACACACGAGGCATCCTAGAAGTTGTGTAATTACAGTTGTTAATTTTTTAACTATTATGTGTATGAGGACAATTTGAGACAATTAAAAAGTCAAACCAAACATGAGAATTCTGTTATTAGTAGTATAGATCTGTTAGTATAGATTTATTGTTATGTTACAGGATAATTTACTTTCAACTAAAACTCTATTAATCGTTGATCACCGACCTACAAACTCCTATCTTTATTTGGAGCAATAACACTATAAATAAGCACCAAACCTTACTCTTTGTTTATATTCTTTGGTGATCGCTGCTACATCTTCCGCCTAAATAACTTTTTATACGTTTATGTGACAACCTTAGTTCTATTTTGTTTTGTCTTATATCTTTCAAAACAGTAAACATGTCACAGCCTTCTTTTTTTCTCTTGGTTCTGGAAAGTCTGCTTCATGGTTTTTTCTTGGTTTGAGAAACTATGCATCATGGTTCTACGCAAGACAAATAAAAAGGAGTCTTCTACTCTTCCAGTGAGTATGATCTTTTTAATTTTGAGCCGGACAATATTAAGAGATATTGGGCGATGCAAACTCTTTTCAAAATATTGGAACTTGATCACCTATGAGTTTATGACCTAAATTTCATACAAGCACATTGAGAAAGAAGCAAAACTATTTATGGTTTTTTCATTCGAAGTTTAGAATGGAGCTACCCCATCAACAAGTTTGTATCCATCAACTAATTGGATTCTAAATCTAAACTCTCGCTCGACTTCATACCTAGTCCGTTCTCCATTTTAGCTACCACTATCAAGGTCTTCTTTTGTGCGTGAATGATTATAATTTTTGAACTCATAAATATTTTGTTTGCAAGCCGAGTATTAAACAGTGGAAGAAGATACTAAATCCTAGAACTCAATATTTCACCCAAAAATGTGCAATGGTTGTGCTCAGATTTTCAACACACCCCATGTGTACACTTATGACCTGTAAGTCTATGGAGTATTCTTTTCTTTTTTGTGAGATTTTTTATTCAAACACATGGGCATGGAAAAAACTAAAAGATGTAGTATTGTTGCCCAAATTTGAGTGTTTGGGATTTGACTTAGTTGTATCTATTTCTGGCTCTCTTCATTGGCTTATTATTAGCAACAATATGGTGTTCATTTTTCATATCGATACCAACAAATGGACAACATTTCATCTCCCTTTTCCATTATGCAAGACTATTTTAATCCCATGAAATTTGTTGAGTACCAAGGGTGTGTTGGGATGCTTTGTAAGAAAGGATGTAATATACAAGTATGGATGATGGAAAATCATGAAGTATGGAGTAAGAAACAAATTGAGTATTGAACCTGCAAAACTTAGTACTTCTTGTTATTCGGTTGCTTTCCAAAGTTCTAATATTATGCTAATGCAAGGCAATATATCGCAACGTGATGCACTACAACTTTAGAAGCAAAAATTAAAAAATGAGCAATGTGTGGATTAGCCTATTTGGAAACTTCCCCTTTCATTCAGATTTTGATCTTGTTGATTTGAAGAATTAGTGTTATAAGAAAAAAATATGTAAAGTTTTTAGTTGAATTAAGTCGACATTTTAGTAGATATTTACTTTAGTTTTTTGAATGAAGAAAATTTTCCTACATTTAAAAGTGCAATAGAGATTTTTTTTTTCATGAAGTTTTTTTTAGTATTATGGTTTTATATTTGACACCAACATAATGTATTAGTTGGATTAATTCGACAGATTAGTAGAGATTTGTTTAGGTTTTTTGGCGGAAAATTTTTATCCTACTTTTAAAGGTGCAATATATATATATATATATATATATATATATATATATATGTATGTAATAAAAAAAATTGTGAAGTTTTTATTAGTATTATTGTTTTGTACTTGACAATAGCAAGGTGTACTACAAAACATTTTTTTTCCTATTTTTGTTTTGTTTTGAATTGGTTTTGTTTTATTTTGTTCGTTAGCCACTCAAACACAAAATAAATTGTGATTGGTGGAGGATAAAAGTAAAATACAAAATATATGACTACCTAATTTTATTCCAATATCCTTAGTTCCTTAGCAAATTTAAAAATAAAAAAAAAAAATAAAAAAAAATAAAAAAATCAAACAAACCACCAAGGACCACTACATTTTATTACAAAATGCATGGTATATATTGTAGAGGAGACATATCACATGCAACTATTTTTTTTTTTTTTTTTTTTTTTGAGGGGAAACATCGAAATTTTTATTAAAATGCGCCTCTTAAATCGGCTTGAACAACTGAATAAAGATGTGGTAGAACATCTTCCATCCACACTAAAAAATTTGGTATGCCAATGGCATGTCTAGCCAGACCATGAGCTAAAGAATTACCTTCTCTTAATGTATGAGAATAAAGCAATTTAACAAATTGTGAGGATAAACTTTTCACCTCATCTATGAATAAACCAAATGGAGCTAAAGAAACCGAATCATCCGTTTGAGCCTTAAAAACTTCCAGTGAGTCTCCTTCTAAAATAGCTTGCTGAACTCATATGTCTGATGCCAAGGAAAGGGCTGTAACAGCTGCCATCGCTTCAACCTCTCTACTGCTATAGGCTTGATGCAACAGTTTCGAGCATGAAGCTATCACTTCACCATCTCCATCTCTTATCACCACTCCTATACCCGATTTATTTTCTTTTGGAAAGATTGCGCCATCGTAATTTATTTTCAAAAACTCATTCCTCGGAGGCTTCCACCTGCATCTGGCCCGTCGAGGTTCTTGTTGTACCTGGGACGCATGAGATACTTGCCTTCCTTGAAATTCCAGTAGCCACGTCCTGGCGATATGAGCTACTTGGTGAAGACTGTCAGCTGGCATATTTAGTCTAACTCGGTTTCGCTGGTTCCAGATCGTCCATACCATTACAGCAAATAATTCTACGTCCTTCTTCTGCAGAATCAACCACGACAATAGTTCTTTGAAGTCCAGGAAGTGCACTGAACTTCTGAAACCCCACAGCTCCGGATTGGCCCACAGCAAGGAGAGAATCATTGTGCAAAGCAAGCTCTCGAAAACACACTAATAGATAAATAAATAAATAAAAAACACACTAATTGATAGCTGACACGCCTCTAATTGTACATTCTACGCTACAAACACTCAAATGTAGTTTAATAATCTGAGATGCAGACTAGCTATTTGGCGTTATAACTTCGTAGTTGGAAAGGATTAAATTAAGGATAGTGTGTGTTATACACACACTATTAAGCACCTATTAATTGAAACCATGTTTTCAACTCATAATTTCAGTCTAAAAAATGAGTGTGTAACGGTTTTTATCCTAAAATCAAAAGTGGGTTTCAGTTGGTTTAACTATTAAAGTCTTTTGTCTTAGAACAAAAAGATCAAGATCATGAAACTAAAGATTAAAAAAGAGCTATGGTTTAAAAAAAACTAAATTGTTGGTTTAAGTGTTAAACTCACACATTACTTCATCAATTTGTACATGGACAAAGCCGTGCAACTATGCAAGGATGTCATGGCTCACTCACTGCGATTGATTTCCATACTACACAGCATACACATGGCTTGCAATTTGCGAACCCATGATCACAGGTCCATCACCTTCACAAAACCCATTGTCACAATGTCATTTAGCCAAGAGGAGTATTCATGCACCACAACAAGGTAGTATAGACTGTTATTGCCTCAAAAAACCTTGCTCATCCCATGGCATGGCACCTTCATGCCCATAAGTGTATGTGACTGTCATTGATGCAAGATGCCACCATGTGTGGCAACTCATTCTCAAGCATCAAGGTCTAACACGTAGCTAACAAATATCTAAGTAATAGTGACTCATAAATTTAGGAAGATAATTGTCAAATTTTTTCTTTTAGGGTCATTTACATTGCTACATGTACGTGTAAGTTAGATTTGTAAAACTCGTGTGGAAAGTATGTGAGATATCTAATAGTACATTTTGATGAAAAAGCTCAAAAACAATAAAAATGGAAGCTTTAACACCATGGTGTCATGAGAAAAAGAAAGTAATGCAAGGAAAGTAAAGATGACAACAAGATGTACATGAAAAACCCTTTGAAAGGGAAAAAAAAAAAAAAAAACACGGGTGAGCAAGGATGAATATCCCTTGCTCTGTCAAGCTTTGTATTATGTAAAAATGGAGGTTTCCCTTGTACAGTACTGATATTCTTACTAAAGGAGGGACCTTTTCTCTACCTCACTTCCGTACAAACTCTCTACCCTTTTCTCTATTGTTCTATCCTAGTTCTTACCCTAATAGTCCAGCAATATGTTCCTCCTATAGTCCGATGAATGTTGCTAGGTACAGGACAGATGTCACATTGTGATTCTCCCATTTGAACCCTAATACAACTACTGTATTATGTAGTGGTTGGAGGAGAGAGAATGTGCACGCCGAGGTCAGTATAGCAACATGAAAGGTGACCTTGCCACTACGTAGGAAGCAATCCCTGGACGAGGAAAGGGACATCAAGGGCCTTGAGAAGAATGCATGTGTCCCCAATAGTGGTCCAGCACAAGCACAACCAATGGGAGGGAAGGATTTCATAACCAAGGACCAAAGAGAGTCACTATCCCCCTTTTGTGAGTGTTGGGTGTTCATGTTAGGTGCAAATCTCATTTTCCCCAAGATGATCACGCCGTTGGCACAGACCAAAGATCCTTTCTCCTAACCAATGTTCCTCTTCCTTGCTCATAGCCATTCTACGCATAAGGTCCAGGTCCAACCATGTTAGCATTCTCCCCGGCCTTGGCTGGTGTACTGTACACTACCTTAGAGAAATTAAATTTTGACTAAAGTGCAAATTGTATAATCTAATTTTGACATATTTTCAATTACTTTTATTTTTTAATTTTAGTCTTTTAACTTTATTTTGTATTTAATATAGTCATTTTGTGTAATTTTGTTCAATTTCATTGTTAATTTTAGTATTTAAATATAGGCATATTAATTCATGTTAGTATATTTAGTAAGGGTCCATTTAGGCGTTTGGGGAGCTTAAAAGAGCATTTTTAAAACCCAAAACTTTATTTTTGCAACCACAACTCCTCATAGTTTTTTTTTTTTTTTTATTTTTTTATTTTATATTTTATTTTTACAAACGTTGATTTTAAACTCAAAACACAGTTTTCCAATAGCTTATACAAACGCATCCTAAGTGTCATATCTTGCCAAAGATATTCAAATACATAGCTCATAAAGTCTCTGATTGTTGAATAAGAGATCTAGGGTTTAATCCCCGCCTACACCAAAAACCGATTGATGTATTGATCTGATGATAAAAAAACACAATCATTAAAAGCGGAAGCCATAAGTTGAAACTCTATGAAAAAAAAATTAATAACCCTGTCAAAACTGTTAAGACATATGTGAATCATATTAAGAACATATGTCAATGTAGAATTGGCTAATCATTTAACAAAACGTACTTTACTTGTAATTAGGTAAATCTAGGATGTGTTTAATACTTCAAGGAATAATGTTTCAAGTTCAAGTGTTAAAGCCATGCAAGTCTGTCCAAGAATCAAGTGAAGAAGTGTTGGATTTTAAAACTAGACAGCTAGTATCTATCGAGGTTTAAAAGGCTGTTTAAGCCCAATGCTTTACAGCTGCTCGATAGATAGGTTATATGTCAAGGTTTATGAAAATCAGTTTTTCAGATTTGATTTCACTCCAATCCGTGAATAGATGTTTGGGCTTTCTTTTCTCACAACCCTAAACATATATAAGGATTGTTTTAAGGGTCATCACAGCTGATGCAACTCAATGCAAAAGTTTTTCACAAACATATTGTGAACCGAAGACATATGCCCTAGTTCATCTTTCTATTCAAGAAGCTGCTGTGTTTGTATACCGTAGGGTTTTGTAACGAAGGAGTTTCGTGATCTTTATTGTGTTGATGAACTGATGAACTTTGCAACCAACATCTTTCTCAAGTTGGTGAGTAAGCCGCGTACTGGGATCCGCGCATCGAATTGGTTAGTCACGTACTAGGAGCCGTGCATTGAAAGGAGAGATTGTCACTACAGAACAAGTCCAATTGAGTATTAGGATAAGGGTTCAACTGTAGGTTGGTATAAAGTACTGAGATTCCTTTACTTGTAACGCTTGTTGTGATAATAGTGAATTCTCGGGAGTGGTGACTTTAAAATCATCCGGTGGGGTTTTTGCCGTGTAGGTTTTCCCCATTCGTAAACAAATCACCATGTCAATTTATTTTCCACTGCATATTAACTTAGTTGGTGATTTGTTTGTGCTACCACGCTTATTGTATGCAAATTGAATTAATTAATTAATTAAGTTGGGCTAATTAATTGGTTAATTCATCATAAGGGGTCAATACATTCTTGACCTATCAAAAACCTTTCAACCTTAAACACAATTTGTTTAGTAAATGGGTTGACATATTATGAATCACTAGTTTTGGTGGCACCAAATTAAAATAGAGCTTCTATTTAAAGAACTATGAAACTTTGTACTAAAAAATGTATGTTATATACTGTTAATCTCATTCATATAAATTTTTTGATTACACCATAAATTTAGAATAGCTATTTAACAAGAAAATTAAACTTGTTTAAAAACTTAGAGTAACTATGTCATCCACTCACTAAAAAATTAAAAACTTCTACGAACGATAATGAATATCGTCGTCTTACATTTTATGCGTTTAACTATGATGATTAGCATACTTAGTTTTTAATGAACATCCTTTTAAGCAAGAAAAAAGAAAAGGCATATGTGCAATTGAAGTTTTTGTTAGATAATATTATAGGTCTAGAAGATTAAAACCTAGTAAAGTAGTGTTCTCTACGTAACATATAGAACACCCTATATCACAAATATTTCAACTTTCCAAGCATGACTAAAATTTTTTTGGGATATTAAAATTTAGAGGGGGTATTTCAGACATAGCACAATGGAATATTCTAGGAATCATAAGATTTTATTAAAGTTTGATTAAGAGATTAATAGTAGGGGTTATTTGCTGATTTCTAAAATATAAAGGGGAAATTTATTGGTTTTAAAGTTTAGGAGAATTGTGAACTACCCAAGTATAAAGGGGAGAAATTGCCTTTTCCCTAAGTTTTTTTGTGTGAAAAACTTTTTGTTTTTATACTTAAGAAGTGGTGTGTAAAAAATAAAAAAATAAAAAAAACCAGCTTAAGAAAAATGTGCATAAAATAGTAAATTTTGGCTCAAAATCGGTCTAATATTTTATTACTATATGGAACTTACATCTTAATAGTTGCGAAAATATTATGACATAAACAAAATGTCACAACATTTTAACAATATCTTTATTTTCAATTGGGGAGGGTTTTGGTTTGATATTTTAAAACTTTATTTTGACCTATAAAAAATCGGCATCTTAGCAATTGTAAAAATATTGTGACAGCAACAAAATGTCATAACATTTTCATAATAAATATTTTGTTATTTTATTTTGACCTATAAAAAACTAATAGTTCAACAATTATAAAAATATTGTGATAATTTCTTATGCCGGTATAACTATTCATAAAACAAAATACTATGTCAAACACATATAAATATTAAAAAAGAAAAGAAAAAGAAGAGGTAGCTATGAGTAGCAAGGGTTCTTCGTTCTTTTTATGTAGATGTTAAGGCCATGTAGGGTTTTTGGATCCTTGAAACTTATTTGGCACCTCTTTTTTATTTTAATTTTTAAATTTATTTGAATTGAGATAGAATCATAGAATTCTACTTTAGTCTAATCTAAATGTATGTATGTGAAGTTCCATCTAGGAGGCTTGAACCCGACTCTTGCTCCCTCCACACTTTACAAACACCTACACTTATGGAATAATCATCACAATAACGGTGCGCGGTTGTTACTTGGCACCTTCTTATTTTAAAGGTTTTAGATAAAATTAACGTTTTGCCTTTCTTGTTCAAACTCACCATTTTGGCTGGACAAAATTTGATCAAACCAAACTAATGTAGATAAGTCTATTCAATATGTTTAGTACACCATCTGAAAAAATAAAATGGAAAACAAGATAATTTTTTTTTTTTTGGGTTTGTTTGAAAAAAAGGTTACACTTTAGAGTTTTTTTGTTGTTGTTGTTGTTGACAATCTACAATTTACACTTTAGAGTTTACTTATATATATAAATATATATATATATATATATATATATATATATATATATATATATATATATACTCCCTCCGTCCCACTTTTTTTGTCCTCTATTCCATTTTGAGATATCCCAAAATATTGTCCTATTTCTAAAAATAAAAGTCATTAATTTACTAATGTTCCTATTATACCCTTATTAATTTACTAATTCAATTTTTTGATAATTTTTTTAAGGGTAGTTTTGGAAACTTATACATTTTTAAAAGTTAGACAAGACAATAAATGATGTTCCCTTAAAAAGTTTGACTTTTCAAACAGGACAAAAAAAAGTGAGACGGAAGGAGTATATATATATGAGATGAGTTCAAGTTACACCTGGTATAACTCTTTGAGTTACACCTTTTTTAAACTATTGGATTTAAGTAGATCCAACGGTTAAAAAAAGACCTTCATTATTACAAATATTTTTATTAGAATCTCATTAATTACCCTCATTTATTACATTCTAAACCTATCTCTAAACCCAACAAAATTTGACGTCTGACTCTCTCTCTACGTTTCTCTCTCTCTCCTCTCCATTGCTTCTCCACCATTGTTCCACCTCCATAGGTTGCCCAAAAAAAAAAAAAAACCAAGTTGACACTGTTTATATTTTTGTGAGTACTCTGTTTCTATTTTTCCTTTATTTTCTGTTGTGAGTACTCTATTTTTTTTTTCTTTTCTGGTCTGACTCTCTCTAGAACTCTACATTTCTTTTCTGGTTTGCCATAGAATAATGATGGTTTAAATTGAAGCTAGTGACTACTCAAATGCTAAGTCGCGTATAGAAAATTTTTTGGTCATGGTAGCTATTAATATAAAGGCTACGGGCATGTTCTTTTCTGGTCTTACATTTTTCTTGTTAGTCCTATAGGTAATCATTTTATATTGGAGATATCAAAAGATATTGATACCACTTAGATTTTATCTTTTAGAAGCAGTGCACATAGAATTCAAATATTGGAGATAACTATACATCTACTGAATCAAAAAATGTATGGAACACAGTAAATGATTCACAAAGAATCATATGGCAATACAGATTTGTTAGAACTCAAAATACATATTCAATATAAAACCATTGTATGTGTAGTAAATTTAGAGAAAACTTACACTGTGACTTACATTGTTGGTAGTTCCTATATGGGGAGCTACCCCCTACCCCTTTAAAGGCCCATTATCCATGAACTCTGCCACAATGACGCCATGTGTGCAAGGCCCTGGACTTGTTGGGCCCCGGGCCTTGGGACATCATGCATGATTGTATGTTCTATTGGGCCTACGAAATTGGCCCAGGCAAGCCTCGATGCCCATCCAAAACCTGGGGACCACGATGGAGCCATTGTGGCATACCCGGCAAAGGTGAGACTTTGCCGGTCAACTCTAACCTAGCCAGGGAATGCAATTTCCTGGGGAAGTGAGACCCTGGGTGCCCGGTATTGCCTTGGGAAACATCGCCGCTGGGCAAATCTTCCAGTGTGGGAATCAGTTCCGATGCCACTCTTACCACCCCCCACTCCCACTTAAACACCTACTTAGTGTTGATGACATTGGACCTCCTTTACCACTCACCACAAGAGTAATCATGACTCCTCCACTAATTTTGGGCTATAAATATGAGAAGCTAAGGAAGAAAGGTGGTTGTTGAAAAGTTCTGAAGGAAACTGAAAGTAGGAGTGAGAAAGTATCAGCCTAGTGCAGTAATAGTAGAGGGAGAGAGTAAAATAATTCAGGGGGATAGGCAGCCTCGTTGGGTCTTTGTACAAGGAACTACCCAAAGTAGGAAATCTAAGCCCATATTACAAATAAATTGTGAGCTCGAGTGAGGCTCGGCCCATCCACCTCACTCTTGGCGCGCACAGTTCCCTAGTTACATCCCTAAGAATTTTTCTTATAAATGGGATATCCAGATTTTATGCATTAGCTTGTTAGTAATTAAGAACTATATGCAAAGAAATGAAAGAAGCAATCTAAATAAGCAGGGTTGGATCTTTTTTCCTCTCTTCATTGTGGTAAGATTCATAGGGTTGTGTGTTTGAAATCTGAACAGTTGGTTAAAATGGTTTTGCACTGGTTTGTGAGTGCTCTGTTTCTATTTCTTTTTTAGTTTGTGAGTGCTTTGTTTCATTTGTAGGCGGCCTTTTGTCGATGCTGTTGTAACCATGTGCAAGCACTATTTCTGTGAGAATTGCGCATTAAAGGTATACCTTCTATTTCTGTGAGCAAGCACTACTTCAATCAACTGTTTGTGGATTTTTAGGATGAAATTTTTTTACATTCATTTATAGAAGAAAATCATATCACACATTTAAAAAATTAACCCTTTTAAATTTTAAAAAAGAAGTTGGCAATGGATTAAATTGCAAACTTGCAATGAATGAAACATGGCAATGGAAGTAATTAGATCACACATTTACTGCACTATTTAGGACAAGTAGTTTAGCTATAGTAAATGACAAGTAGATATGACAAGTAGACATAGTAAATGACAAGTAGTTTAGCTATAGTTTAGACTAACTATTTAATCAGTTAGGCTTTGGCATTTGTCATGTTTTCATTGGTAGATTAGGTCAGTCAGTTAGACATTATGTTTGAATACTTTACCAAGTATCTTTTTATGATGCAAGATTTAGGAATTACCACTTACAAGTAATTCTTATGGGACAAGCTAGAACTAATATGTATGGGTACACTTAGTTATTTATGCACATGTTTCTGGAATTGTTGTTCAATCTGCCTATGAATTGGTATGAGGAATTTATTGTTCATTTTACCCACAATACTTTGAGAAATTATCATGGTAGGTGATGATAAATACTTTGTGACATTGGTATATTGAGATGAATGCCACTTGAGAAATTACTATTTAAGTACTCATGATGTTTTACATGGAATTTGATGTTTATATTATTTTGTAGTGATTGGAAGGTATCATGATTTTAAAGTATATATTTTGCAAAGATAGTATTGGAATACTTTTAGAATGATTAATTTTGAAACACATTTACTATGAGAACTTTGAGAGAATGATTTTAACACCCTAAGGCTAGTTGTGATCAGTGGCATGGTATTGTAGGTAAGTCCTTGCAGTCTTTTATGCTACTAGCTGTGCTAAGTTATGTTTCCTTCTTATTAACGTTAAGTTACATGATTTCCAAACTATGTTGCATCTTTCTTTTGACATTTTTGGTTTATGTGAAATATTTCAGAATTATAATGCTATGAATCATTTAAACTTTTAATTTGAACTACTTTGATAGATTACATATAATCACAAAATTAAGTATTTAAATAAAAAATTAACTTGCTCTTTTCCAAACTCAAGTTAGTAAGTCCTACCTTCTGAATTAGCTTATCCCCTCACCCCACCTTTTTCCCTAATATTTTCTATTTATCCAAATACTTGAGATACCATTGATCAGATGTTCTTGGGTATTGGTGAATTGGACATTATGTTTGAAGTCTTATTTATTAGAGAATTGAGTTACAATTGTTTTTTTTTTTTCTTTGTGGTTTCAATTTGGAGCCTAATATTGGTAAAATGTTTGCGTATTTTTTACTTGTGTTCATTATTTGTATCGGTTCTTATAGTTACTAAATCGCAAATGGAACGTGAAGAGTTATATGATGTCCCAAACAATTCAGGACCATCAGAGCTTGAGTTACCGCTTGAAGATTTTGGTGATTATGAGTTGAAATCCAAGCCATACGTTGGAATGCAATTTGACTCCCTTGATGATGTTGAAACTTTTTACAAAGAATTTGCCAAAAAAGAAGGTTTTGGAATCCGTATCCGTACGAGTAAAAAAGCACCTAGAAGTGATAATGTAACAAGTCGTATTTATGTATGTTGTAGTGAAGGGTAGCGCAAAACAAAAAATGCGTTAGACAGTGGTTTGAGCAAACATGATGAAAACAAGGCCCGTAGAAGTTGCTGAAGTCTTAGAACTGGATGTGAAGCAATGCTTAGGGTCATGAAGAATAAGAAGTTGCAGAAACGGGTTGTGAAGGGATTTGACAACAACCACAATCATGGTATTATTAGTCCAAAAAGTGTGTCATACCTCGAATGCCACAAAAAAATGTCTACTGTAGCTAAGAGTCTAGTTGAAAATTTTGGTGAAGAATGTCTTCCAACAGGAAAAGTTGCCATGATGTTCAATGTAGGTGACCAAACATTTACAAGTAGAGATTGTTGGAATCACTTTAGGTATAAGGGTATAAGTAAATTTGAAACATGAGATATATATCCTTTAGGTATAAGTAAATTTGAAACATAAGATATCTATTATTACAATAAAAAATTCTAAAAAAAAAAAAAAGACTTGAAAAATGTAATGAAAAAACTCACTTTATGCTAAATCATCAATAATTTATTGGGTGGTGTAACATTGCTTAGAGTTACACTAGGTGTAACTTGAACCCAACCCTATATATATATATATATATATATATATATATATATATACACATATATGAGTAATTGCAGAGATACAAACTTTTCTATAAATTTTTTTATAAACTATTGATGGTGAGTTGAGTATAAAAAAGCAATTAGAAGTGTAGAAATATTTTAGCATGAGAATAACTTAGGTCCGAAGCTGGCGTAAAAGATCCCTTTTATGCCAGCCAATCCAGAAACACCACGTCACCTATCAAACTTAAATTTAATACACTTATTACACACAATTAAAACCCACAAATAATTTATCTTAGAATTTAAGATAGTATCTAAGATAAATAATTTATAAATTTCGGCAATTATAAAGAGTCATATACAATTCACATAAGAAAATACCTATATATCAATTTCCCATTAGATTTAGAATCACATGAAAAACACAAACAAAAATCAATGAGCTTGTGATAGGGGCAGTTTAGGTCCAGTTTTTCCAGTGACTAGTTGGAATGGTGACATATGTCTAAAAATAGACACATGTCACAATTCCAACAGGTCCACTAAACACTGACCTAATTCAGACCCCTTGCCATAAATCAGTAACTTTTAAAATTTCAAAAGCAAACAAAGGAACCCATACACGGGAAACCCCACATACCAAAACAACAATAAATTAGCAAACCACCCCACGCCTATTTTTATAATAACTTCAAAGTTTCTATCAGACATTTTCACAAACATCTTCTGTGCACTCCAAAAATTAACATTAAAATTAAAATGAAAGCCAAACCCAAGCAATGAATTGTTGTAATATTGTCACCAGTGGTGGTGAAGCAGGTCAGAAGCACCGCCAGCGATGGTGGAGTTGGTGCAAGCGTAAGCTCTGCCATAGCTGGATTTGGACTAGAGAGAACGAAAAATCAGAGAGAACCTTAAGATAGGAGAAGGCCACAACGGCAAGCACCGCCGGTGGTGGTGGTGTGGGACTCGGTGGCATGGAGATTCAACCATGGGTGTCTCACAGAAAGGTACGGTGGAAAGAGAGATTTTGAAATTTGGGTGAAGGTGAAGTTGAAGAGAAAGAACACGACAAAAGAGAAAGGTTTTATGTGGGGGTTTTAATTGTGTAAAATAGGTGTATTAAATTTAAGTTTAATGGCTGACGTGGCATTTCCGAATTGGCTGGCGTAAATGGGGACCTATAAAGTTACTCTCTTCTTCTTCCTCTTCGTCTATCAGTCTATGCGTTCCCTCTCAATCTCTTTCTCCTCTACCCAGAAAGCAGCAGCCACCACCACCACAACTAAACCACCGCAACCCAGCCGCGAAACCCGCTCAAAATGCGAGTGTGTCTGCGTCGTCCTCTCCACTCTACCCTCTTATTCTCCTCTTCTTTTTCTACTACTAGAACTAGTACTACCTCACCCAGCAGAAGATTAGGCCGTGTTTGCTCCCAACGTTCTCTGTCTCATGTCAGTGCCAGTCCCATCACCCTTCGCCCTTTCAAGCTCCCCACTCCACCAGGTATTTTTCTTGCCCACCACAACACTTGAAAACAAAGCATTTATGCCCCCAAACTCTATTTCATTAGCATCTTATCTTATATGTTGTATTGATTTTTATATGTATTGGACTGTGTATGTATATAGTTGTAAAGAGTAGTGAGAATTCTGGGTCTTATTGCTTTTGTCTAAATTCAAAATTGTTTATTAATTCAAGTGTTATTTTTGACAGGGCACACCAAAAGCCAGAGTTGGATGATGGGCTCCAAGAACATGTTCAAGACCAATTCTTTTGCAATCCCATTTTCTAATTCTTCACGTAGACACTTCTTTAACACCCACACACCCCTCTTCTCTGCCTGTTCTTCAAAACCCATCTCTAAAATTCATTCTTTACCCCTCCAGACTAATGGCTTCTCTTCCATCTCTCATGCCAATGTTCCTGGACCAGGTACTTCCCCCTTAAACACTTTATGTGTATATCATTATTAATTATATATGTGTTGGAGGACTTGTTGGTACTATTATTCTTTGCAAAGATTGTTGGATAATTCATAAAGCGATGTTTGTGAGAGCTTATATACACGTTATCTTTGTATTTGAAGGCTTGAAGATGATGTTTTTGTTTGCTAAGTTTAGTAGAGAATCAATATTAATTTGTGTACTCGTGAGGGGGAATCTTTAGGTACATGAAGGCTTGTAGTGACATATATTTGTTTGATTGATGGTTTTTATTTTTTTAATAAGATATTTTGGAGAGCCCAGCAGAATATAGGCTTGAAACAACACAGTTGAAAATCCTGAAGCGGAAATTGGAGGAGCTTGGAATGGACACCGAAATATGTGTACCGGGACAATACAACCACTTGCTTTGTCCAATGGTATTTCCTTTTAATTTTAGCTATGTTACTATATCATTGTATGTTTTAGGGGTCGTTTGCTAAGACTAATGCAGATAGAATTTGAATGATAGTAAGTAGAATGAATTTTGCTAAGACTAGGGTGTCCCTTTTTTGATATCAATAAATCTTATTCTACTGATAAAAAAAAAATGAATGAATTTTGACATCATGAAGTATGGTGCATTACATTTTTATGAGAAAATGGGTTTGGTATTATAACAAAACTTTTTATCAAAAAGTAATTATGTTGAATGAAATTGAATTTGGGAACTTGTCATTGAACGGTGTCTAGTGTGGGTGTTGATGTGGGGTGGTTTGAGAAGGGGGAAGAAGTTTGAGAAAGAAAATAGAAAGGAGGAAGAGGGGAAAAAAAGTCAAAGAAAAAAACCATTTGTTATGCTAGCCCTACTACATTTAGGCAGCATTTGGTAAATCTATTAGTGGAATGCATTCTCTTAAAAAATTGTGTTCATGCTGAAACTTCTATTGAAAACTAATTAGTCTGAATGTAAGTTCGTTTGATTATGAATTCTTACCAAATGCTTTTTTTTATTTTTTTATTTTTATTTATCAATAATAAGGTGCTAGGTTCCCAATATATATATATTTTAATATTTAATTTTACATGCATAGCTCTATTCCATATACATATAAAAAGTCAAGTATAAAAAGCAATATAGTTAAAATGTGGTACCCACTGCACAAAATTTCCACTTTTGAGGGAGTGTGGGAGAGGTCATGGAAGACAACTTTACCTCCAATTTTTATTTTTGGAATATAAAGCAATATAATTGCACAAACAATTTTCTAATTGTTCAATTTCTACAATTTTCAATAGCAAACTATTACCTGTGTAACACTTTGCACCCCATCCCATAGGAAATTGTTTAGGAAAGTAAGTTTATATTCTCATAGTTTAGGGAGGAAAGTGTAAAGAGGGGTATAGTTTAGGGGGGTAAGTGTAAAATGGGGTATAGTTTAGGGGGGTAAGTTTGCATTCTCATAGTTTTGGGGGGGGGGGGGGGGGGGGGGTAAGTTTGCATTCTCATAGTTTAGGGGGTAAGTGTAAAGGAAGGTATAGTTTAGGGGTGGTAAAGTGTTATTCCCCCAATTAGTTTTAACTGTTTTAAGCTTTAGTTTTTTAGGTACAACTTTTTCAAATCTTACTTATCAATATGGCCCCCATACTCAGGCCCCATACGGACCTCATTTCTAATAATAAGCGAAATAAGCCAGTTTAAGTTTTACAAATCCCAAGGGCTATACAATTGGTTGGGGACTATTACTCGTGAAGCAAAGGTCACTGGTTTGAATATCCCCTTCCCTCCCCTTGGGCCATAACTTGTTATATAAAAAAAAATTTAATCCGAATTAAAAGGACACTCTTTTTTTGATAAATAACTTAAGAAAATAAGTATCAAATGTGAATCAAAGAAATTGGAGGAAAATAAGTACCAACTTCATTATCACTAGACAAGTAATATATGCACTTGAGTAAATTTGGGGCTACATCTCCTACAAACTGAAACAGATAGTCTAGTGTAAGATGGAAGTAATAAAATATGTTGAATTTGAGTCTCTCCATAATATTTCCAATAGAATCTTATTTTCCATAGGGACTTTTACATTGGCAGCTTGGTTAAATTGGTGAGTTTCTTACATTGGTTCTGCACACCACCCCACCCCCCCCCCCCCCCCCCCCCCCCCCCTCCCCAACCCAAAAAAGAAAAAAAAAAGAAAAAGAAAAAGAGAAAAGAAAAATCTTATGTTGCTATATGAGACTTGGCTATGGTAGATAAGGTGGGGAGGATTGTATCTAGGACTAGTCATGTTGACTAAGTGTTATGATCTGCTTTGAGGGCCAATAGACATAGAGTATTCCTTGGAATGAGATTTGGTGGTCTTGGGGTCTTCTAAAAGTAGTTTTTCATGCTTGGAGTGCTATGCTTTATAAGATTTTGCCCAATAATGTTTTAAAGAGAAAATATTTTCTTTCTTTGGTGTTATTTCTATAAACATGATGAGAAACCATGAATCAACTGTTCCTACGTTGTCAAACAAAATAGCTTGGGATCATTAGTGCTTTGTATATTCTCCTTAATGTGTTGCCTATCCTGAAATCAGTTTATGAGGTAATATATAGCGTGTGAGATTTGGAAGCAGATAGATTGATTTTTCTTGGGGAGGCAGTTTCATTAATTGGAAACAATGTTAAATAAGTAATTTGGTGTCAATTTGGAGCCTTTTACTGAAATCTTATTTGCTTGTTTTCTAAAATTTGGTTGTAGTATAGTTGTACTTTAAAAAGTGAGGCTTTAGAAAGTTGTATAGAAGCAAAGAAACTAAAAATCTAAAAGAAATAGCTGCACCCATAAGATGGTTTTATGTTTCAACATGTAAGAAATCATGTTTCGTAATATAGATCTTGGGCATTTGTGTGTACTTTTGTACTACAAAGTTTGCAAACTGATTCAATCCTAACTTAGATATGCCTTTGGGCATGCATTTTCTTTCGAGTGAGGAAAAGTTTTGTTTCTAGTGCTAAATTTGTATTTACTTGTTAACTTTGGTATGTCAGTGCAAAGGTGGGGATTCAGAGGAGAAGAGCCTCTCTCTTTTTGTTACAGAAGATGGGTATGCTTTTTGTTCTTTTTCATTTAAGTCATTTGTCTATTTAATTTTAAACTACTTGCAACTATTTTTATGATGCAAATTTCTGAGTGTTTAGGGGTGCTGCTTTATGGATGTGTTTCCGCGGAAAATGTGGCTGGAGAGGCAGTACAAGGGTAACATAGTTTTCATCTGTGTTTGACTTATATCTATTCCTAGCTGAAACCTTTGAAAATAGTTAAATGCCAAAGTGACTGGCCCAATGTTGTCCCTTTGATGGCAGGCCTTAGCAGATAGCCGGTCGCTTTCTGGATCTTTGAACCCAATAACCAAAGTTAAGATTAAAAGAGAAATTACAGTGGAGAACCTGCAATTAGAACCACTTTGTGACCAGGTTGGTTAAGTTTCAGCTATTATTTTTATTATTAGCTAACTTACAAATTGCACCCTCTAATTTGTCCAAAAATCAGTTTCATGTAACTTCTAGTTTATTCATTTCAGTTATATAAGTCTATAACCTATGCTTTTATTCATTGCACCATCTAATTCCATCACATTGTGCTGTAAGGTGTCTTAAAAATGACTTCTTTCTGGTATTTTGAGTTTCTTAAAGTTAAAAAAAAAAAAAAAAAAAAAAAAAAAAAAAAAAAAAAAAATCCAAAATCCTAGTTTAAAAAACATTTTTTTTTAATCTCTCGATTTGTTCCTTGATCTCTGCCACCAGTGACGAGGATCTTGAGCACATGATGCACAAGTACGGCTGCTTATTTTCAAACAGGCATGTCTCTCATGGCTACCTGTTTTTTGCATATCTCCTATCATGCAAAAAAACACTCTTCTACCATTCCCAACCACAAAACTACTGTAGTCTGCAAACCTATCTAAATCTGCCTTAATACTTCTCCAAAGATCACCGATTTTATATTTCTTACTAATTTCATTGTCCATTGGTCCCATGCATCCATACTGTATGCCAATAACTCATCTGCAAAGATGATTACCCTTCTTTCCAAAGTGCCACAACCATAGCTTCATTGCACAGTTATATGGAGTTGTGGGTCTTTATCTTTATGGTACTTGGTGTATATTAGTTATGCCAAAATCAGTGTGTGCTTTACTTAAATGTTGGCATAGAAAACCTACTTTGTGCAGAACTTATATGGTGGAAAAGAAATAGACACACTTTGAAGGGCAGGAGCTTTCTCTTGACAGAATTAAGTTTGGATTTGGCTAATCCTTATTTTTTTTTGGATATCACTTGATCAAGAAGTCCATTGAATATTCTGGGGTTTTCAGATTCATTTTATGTATCGTATATAGCATTTATAACTAAGTCACTCCCTATGTTTTTTCATTAATAAAATTTTATTTACTTACTAAAAGGAAAATATGCAACCTGTCTATAAGAATCATTTCTTATTATGATTTTGTTACTCTGGTTTTGTACAACGGAATACTAACTAGAATGTGATCCTGAGGACAGGGATTTCAAAATATAAATGCAAGCAATTGTTCAATTTCACTTGGTGTTTTTGTTTTGCTGTTTACCATTTTAACTACCTGTTGCATGTTTTCTTCCTTTTTCTTTTCATTTTTAATGGAGATATTCTTAGTTCTATAATGAATTTTGCCTAATTGATTAATTTAGTAGTAAAATTTGATTGCTAAATATCTGTTAGTTTCCTGTTATTTTTATGCTTACTGCATGTTATAAGCCTAAGGAAGATCTGTCATATGGGAGAGAAAGGCTATGCTTGCTGTTCCTAGACTTTCTGGACTCCCTGGGCTTTAGATAATTGTTCTCTGTTTTATCTTTCTGTGTTTTTATTTTTGTGCTTTCTTTTGTATACTTCCTGTGTTCTTGGTTAGCACCTTTTTCTTAATAAATTTATTTACTTATCAAAAAAAAAAAAAAACTTTGGTGTGCTATACTGTCCTGTTTTCTTGTAAGTCTGAGTATTGGTTAGCTGGGTTGTGATGCTCTTACCTGCTACTTTCTCAGTAAATTTTTTTTTTTTGCCTTATGCAAGGTACTAAATATAATTTTATTGTCTTATTTCAGATAGTTGGTTATTTTGCCGAGCGTTTAATATCAAGGGAAACACTGCAGAGAAATTCTGTCATGCAGAAGAGTTGTGCTGGTGATCAGGTGAATGGCACGACTGAATTGACCAAAAACCTGATACCTTTTTATCATATTGATGGCCTTAGCCCTTAGTTGTGTTTGGATTAGAACAAGATATTAATATGAATATTATAATGATTTGCCAATCAGCTCCAGCTCAACTGGCACCTCCTCCCCTTATAAGTGCTAGATGGAGGGTGAGGAAAATGAGTATTATAATAATTTGGATTACTAGTCCTTTGAAGTTTAACTTATCAAAAAGATGAAAAACAAAAGTGTAGAAGATTGCTGGTTTCACCTTGGAGATAGAGGATGCATGAAGGCATAACTATTATTTAGGATCATATATATATATATTGAAGAATTTATTCCATTTGATGAATATGCAGATGGTTTGGATGTGTTTCATTTCTTTGTTGCCAACTTCATAGTGGCATATATTAAAATGATATTTTTTATGAACATTGGCCAAGAGCCTTGTAACTGAGTGGCATTGTCTAGTCTCCTTTATAAGGAGAATGATGGTTCAAAATGTCCCTCTCCCTTTTATTGTAATAATTAAATTATCATCTATATATATATTTTCTGAATATAGAGTTGATGTTGATATTATGGCGAGGAAAATTAAAAAGAAAAAGAATAAAATGAAAATAAATTTAACTGTCCATTTCAGAGAAAATTTAAGTTAGATTCTTTTCAATTGCGAAGTAAGAAAAGAGAGTATAGTTTTATTACGTGAAACTGATAACATGAAATTCTTTCTTCTTTTTTTTTTTGGGGGGGGGGGGGTAAATTAACAGATTTTATTAAGATGAAAAATGTATAACCCAAGTACATAGAGTATGCTATGGATACAGCAACATCAAACATTAAATGTAATGGTGGGGAAAAAAAAGCATTTCTATTCACATGGAAAATATACGATTCTGGTTGCTTTAGTTTAAATGTGACAACAATTCTGTTTTCTCTGATGGCTTCTGAAATTCTATTGGCAGCTTGTAATTGCATTTACTTATTGGAAAGATGGAAAGCTTGTTAGTTGCAAGTACCGGGACAGCAACAAGAAGTTTTGGCAGGTTTGAGCAATAATTGCTACCCAAGCTAGTATTTAGTATAAATGTCTTTTAGCCCCTTGGGTCTATTCTCCTGTGGACAAGAAGGTTTTGGCAGGTTCGAGCAATAATTGTTACCTGAGCTAGTGTTTAGTATAAATGTCTTTTAGCCTGGATGACCTTCTTTTACAGTGTGTTCAGATTAAGGATCTTGAACTGGGATTTTACTTCAAGTTGAAATCTAAGATTTTTTTTTTTTTTTTTTTTTTTTTTTAAATTTTTTTTTTTGGTGTGTGTTGTGGTTTGTTGGGGGGGGGGGGGGGGGTGGAGGAGCTTGGGCTAACACAAATTCTGTGGAATTTTGGACTTGACATTTTAAGCTTTTAAATCTCAACTTCAAATTCCATGGGAGAAGGTATCATTATTCAAATTCAACTGGCATTATTATTCCCATACTACCACTATTACTCTTCATATTGCCTTTAGTACCTTTGAAACTACTATAATATTTTAATTTCTTAATTTTTAGATATACTCATCTAGAAACTGGAAATTTAAATTGATGGGATTGAAATTCCCATCGATGTAGAATCCATCATTTTGAAAATTCTAAGATACTAAATTTTAATTCTTCATCCATACATGACCTTAAGGAAATGAAATATCATTTGCTTAGAAGCCAGTTGATTGGCTGATGAAATCTTCTGGTTGGTGCCAAATATCTGTGAAGGCCCTCTGTTGGCTATGATGGTAAATCAGGAGTCTTTTGTGAAAAAGGGATTCCAGTAATTAATTGAAGGTTACTTTATGCTCCTTTATACGTGTGGCATTGTAACAATATTGCAATTGGACCTTCTACCTTCTGCTGAACACAGGCTTATTCTAATGTCTTTTGATATTTTTCCTTGCCCATTGCAGAATTACATTGATGGTGACCTCAGAACATGGATTTCTGCTTTTGATGCTTTTAGAAATAAATAATACTGTCATCTCGATTTTCTTAATTCTCTTCTTTTATTTCAGGAAGCAAATACTGAAAAGATTTTTTACGGGCTTGATGATATTAAGGATAAAAGTGATATTATTATTGTACGTCTTCCATTCTTCCATGATACTAAGTGATATCTTCATCATTTCCCTTCATATTTATTATTTCACTTAATTATTATAGGTTGAAGGTGAAATGGACAAGCTTGCAATGGAAGAAGCTGGGTTCCGCAATTGTGTGAGTGTGCCAGATGGTGCCCCTCCAGTAGTTTCCACAAAAGAGTTGCCACCTGAAGAAAAGGTCTTTTTCATCCTCAAAACTCTGAATTATGTCATTGGAGTAATGCATTTGTGATTGTTAAGCATAGTTATGTTTTTGTTTTAGAAGTGTCCTTGGATATCCTTAGAACTTGACTTTAACGTGTCCAAAAATATCGGATATACTCCCATAAAGAGGTATCTTCTGTCAATGAAGGGGGCTTTGTTCATGGAGAGAGCCAATTAGTTCTAGCTCAAATGACACGTTCTCTCCTTGTAAAAGCAAGCTGGAGGGTGAGGTCAAGGGTCAAAACCCATGGGTTGCATGCATCCTCTGTCCCCTCTTCTTTTCCTTTTGGTTATGGAAGTTTTATTTCGGATCCTTAAGAAAACCGAGGATAGTGGTCTGCTTCGTGGTTTTCATGTGGGACCAGTGAACTCTATTGGGGTTCGCATATCTCATCTGCTTTTTGCAGACGATACTATTCTGTTCTGTGATGCTTCTAGAGATCAGCTGTTGGCTATTAGATTGGCTTTGTCTTGCTTCCAAGCCTTTACTGGATTAAAGGTCAATGTGGGGAAGAGTGAGATTGTCCCGGTGGGGGAGGTTGGTAATATTGATGCTTTGGCTAATATCCTCAGTTGTAGGGTGGGTAGCCTGCCCATGAAATATTTGGGCATGCCTTTGGGCACCTTGTACAAGACTGCATCCATTTGGAACCCTATTTTGGAGAAGATGGAGAAGAAGCTAGCAGGTTGGAAGCGTCTTTACTTGTCTAAGGGTGGTAGACTTACTCTCCTGAAGAGTACCCTCTCTAGTCTTCCCACATACTATCTATCCTTATTTACCATCCCTGTAGCTGTGGCTAACAGATTAGAGCGTATTCAGAGGAATTTCTTGTGGGGGTCTTCGGAGGAGTGTTTTAAAAATTCTTTGGTGGCTTGGGAGAAGGTGTGTTCACCTCTAGAGATGGGTGGTTTGGGGGTTAGGAAGTTAGGTCACTTCAACCAAGCTCTATTAGGGAAATGGTTATGGAGGTTTGGCCAAGAAGGAACTAGTCTTTGGCGGAGGGTTATTGCCATCAAATATGGCGAGGATCAAGGGGGGTGGAATACTAAAGATTGTAGAAGGGCACATGGGTGTGGCCTTTGGCGTGGTATTAATGTCGGTTGGGAGAGGTTCTCCAAACACTTAGCTTTTGTGGTGGGTGATGGTTCCCGTATTCGTTTTTGGCATGATAGGTGGGTTGGGGATTTCTCTCTTAAAATGCTCTATCCTTAGTTATTTGCGTGTTCTAGTGACAAGGAAGCCTGTATTTCTGACTTGTTGGATTATCAGGAGGATGGGAGTAGTAGATGTTGGAATGTGAGATTTTATAGGAATTTTCATAAGAGGGAATTTGAGGCTGCCTTCTCTTTCCTAGAACTCATTCAGTCTCGGATCCCACGAGGTATTGGGTGGGATAGACCCCTTTGGTGTCTTAGTAGGAACAGTAAGTTTGACACTCGGTCCTTCTATCTTAAGATTAGGGGTATAGCTCCTTACTTCCCATGGAAGGGGATTTGGAAAGTCAAGGTGCCTAGGAGGGTGGCTTTCTTCTTGTGGACCGCAGCACATGGCCGGATCCTTACCTTGGATAATCTTCGGGGCCTCCATTTGGCGAATAGGTGCTGTATGTGCTGTTGCTCGGCGGAATCTGTGGACCACCTTCTCATTCACTGTCCGGTAGCTTATGCTTTATGGGTGCAAATGTTGCAAGCTTTTGGGATTCAATGGGTCATGCCGGGTTCTGTGGTGAGTTTGGTGTCTTGTTGGACTAATTGGTTGGGAAATCATGCTTCGGACATATGGAATATGGTTCCTGGTTGTTTGATGTGGGTTGTTTGGTTGGAAAGAAACCAGCGCTCTTTTGAGGCTCTGGAGAGAACGCTAGATCAGTTACAAGCGCTCAGCCAAAATACTCTTTTTGAATGGGCTAAGTGCTGGGGTTATTCAAACTGTTCTTCTGCTTTGGAATTCTTTTCTACCCTTAGTTGTGCCACTTAAGTTGCTTTTCTTATTCTGTTTTCAGTTGGTTTTGTTTGCTGTTTTTTGTGTTCACCATCATGAACACCTGTAATGGCTGTTTGCGTTTTTCTTGTTGAATAAAAGTCCTATTACTTATCAAAAAAAAAAAAAGTTACCAAACATAGACTCGGACATGTATATGTGTTTATTAGTTTTATTTGCAGTACAATAAGCTTCTCTTTTGCTGCTTGTGTTTAATTATGAATAGATGTATATTTTTCTTGGGAAGTGTGTTTATAGTTAATTAATTTACCCTAACACACTGTTGTGAACGGGATAAATTATTGAATGTATAATGGTTGTGGAGATATGCTATGAAAAGGACTGCCTTGTGGAGAAGGCTGATAGAAACAAAATATGGTAGCATGTTGGGGGGGGGGGGGGGGGGGGTTCTTGTAGTGTGCAGGGGCCTTACGGGGTTGGTTTATGGAATTATATGAGAAAGGGGTGGGATGATAGATGACTTTTATCCTTTTTATCATCCTTAAGGTGGGGGATGGTTCTTGTGTTAAATTTTGGTGTGATCCATGGTGTGAGGGGCTTCCTTTGAAAAATATCTTCCTAGAACTTTACAATATTGCTAGTAACAAGGATGCATCAGTGGCTGAGTTGTTGTTGTCCTCAGAGGCAAACTACCATTGGAATATCAGATTTTACTCGACCGGTTCAGGATTGGGAATTGGAGTTGATTGCATCATTTATGGACGTTATTTATTTTGGATCTTGGAGAACAAATGGGGTGGATAAAATTTGTTGGAAACTCTACTAGGGGTGTTTTTGCTGTGTTTTCTTATTATAGGGCCTTACAACCCCCAAGTCTAGTTTTTTTCCATGGAAACTGTTGTGGAAACCATAAGTTCCTCCAAAGGTTAGTTTCTTTATTTGGACAGTGGCTTTGGGGACAATTTTAGCCATTGATAATTTAAGGAGGCGAAAAGAAGTGGTGGTGGATTGGTATTGTATGTGCAAGAGGAATGGGGAGACCCCTGACCACTTACTCCTACATTGCTTCTCAAGAGTTGTGGAATATGGTGTTCACAATTTGGGGTTCATTGGGTCATGCTGCGTAGTGTCGTGGAACTTTTGGCAAGTTGGTTAAACAAGTTCAACATACTTAGATCTTAAGGTGCCGTGGAGAATGATCCCTCATTGTCTTATGTGGGTTAGTTGGAGAGAAAGGAATACACGTACCTTTGACGGGAATGAAAGATAGATTCATGAGTTGAAGCTTCTCTTTTTTCAGACTTTGTTTGATTGGGCAAATGGTATGGGTGTTTTAACTATTATTTCTTTTCTTGATATGCTTGATTTTTGTACTTTCATGGTTATTTAGTTTTTCCCTTGTTGCTCCTAGCACATGGCCTGTGTGCTTTTCTTTCCCTCTGTATTTTCTCTTCTTTTTTTAATGAAGTTTATTACTTGGCAAAAAAGTTAATCAATTCGAGATGACCAATCTCCTGAACTTGAGAGAGGAAATAGACTTTTTTGGTTAATTTTCTGCTTAAGTTTCACTTCTTCCTTCACAGTACAGAAATAATACTCATAATGAGATAGCTATCCTAACAAATAGGAACTTACTCCTATCAAAGAAAAATTTGAAACAATAACAACTTAATCTACTACTACTTATTTATTATTCAAATTTAGTGTCCGTTTGGGAACAGCTTATTTACGCTCTGTTTGTTTCGGTATTAACGTTTTCTGGAAATAATTCATTTTTCAGAGGGCATTTTCTAGAAAACTATCTCATTTTCTGGTGTTTGGTAACAACCTTGAAAATGAGCTTGAGAATGTTTTCTGTTTTTTGGTATCTACAGTTTTTATAACATTTATTATATAATTTAAAACATATATAATATGGGTATTGTGTAAACCCACCTAATGTAGTCAATATAAATAAAAAATAAATAAATAAAAAAAACCAAGAATGAATTTGGTTTTCAAACTAAAATTTTGACAACAGATACAATTAAAATTAGTTATCTAATTTTCATGATCTCAAATACTCATCTTACTCATGTATATGAACAGTAACATACATAATATATTTAAACCATACTTCTCATAATTCAAAATAACTATTATAACCTTAAGTTCCATTTTAAATAGTTCAAAATGCCACATAGGCCAAATAGTTTTACTGGCAAACTAATCCAGTACAAATAGTTTGATAAATATACAAAAATTGTTAAAGAACGGTTGACCGATCTGTGAGGAGAAGAAAAAAATAAAAACCTTATTAAAGAACATTGTTATAGAGGGGAGAAGAAATAGAGAGAAAAAAGAGAAGAGAGACAAATAGAGAGAGAAATCTATGAGAAGAGAAGAGAAGAGAAGAGGCCAAAGGAGGTGATAGTGAGGGTGTGAGAAAAGAGAAAAAATAGGAGGAGAAGAAGTGAGAGTGTTTATTATGAGAAAGGCTGAATGAGCGAAAGAAAATGTTTTTTCCTAGGTTAGAAGAAAATAATATTTATAGGAGCTATGCATTGTGTGAGAGAGATTGTTTTCCAATTTTTTTTTTTGGAAAACAACCTATAAAAAATAAGCCTTATTTTTATAAGAGTTTTCCATTGACTAAAAATAGTTTTCCGTTGACCAATATTTTTTTACACTACCAAACACTGGAAAATGTGGAAAACTATCTTTATAAAAAGTTTTCCAGTAAAACAAACAGAGCGTTAGTCGAAACTGAAAACTTTTTGCTGAAAGTACTGTAAATAAAGCTAAAAGGTAGCTGAAATAGTACAGTGGGACTGATGAATAGTACTAAAAAGTGCAATGGGACCCATGAATAGTAGCAAAAAAAAGCTGAATAGTAAAAAAAAGCTGAAAATTTCATCCATCCCAAACACACACTCAATCAAATTCAAACTTCATCAACTGCTGCCTAATTATCTTCCATGTGGCGTTGGGACATAACACACACATGAATATTACTCATATGAGGCTAATTTCACTAATAGCACAAAAATATAATTTTGCCAATGAGCTATACCTCAACTGGCATGTCCTTCTCCTATAATAATTGGTTGGAGAGTGAGGTCGTGGGTTCAAGACTCATTGGGGTGAGTGTGTAACACTCACTTGGGGTGATTTCGTGCAAAAATACCACTCTTTCCCAAATAAGGTGATCTTCCACCTTTACGTACTTGATACACTTGTGAAACATTGTATTATAATTAATATGAATTGTTGCTTGATTGTTGCAATACATAGTCATAGGTAACTTGATCTCAAATTTTAATTCTTCAAAGAGATGGTTAATACACATAAGTTCACATGATGCATGTGAACTTATAATTTTACCCCTATCACAAACATACTGGTAACACTCCCCTTCAAGCTGGGCATGCATCACCATCTTGTTACATAAAAAAATCCAAGTGAGCCTTGCACAAAGGTTTAGTCAACATAATAGCAATTTGAGCTTGTTTGGAGACATATGGAGTAGCAATTACACGTCTTTCCACTCTTTATCAAATAAGGTGATGTTCTACCTCTAACTATCATCTTTCCACTGTTTATCGTATAAGGTGATGTTCTACCTCTAAGTGCTTGATACACTCATGAAACACATTATTAGAATTAATATGAATTGTTGCTTCATCGTCGCAATGCAGTCATAGGTAACTTGACCTCAAACTTTTATTCATAAAAAATATGCTTATTCTATTCAAGTTCACAAGATGTATGTGCAATGGCCATGCATTCTGCTTTTGCACTAGATCAGGATACAACATTTTTTTTCTTACCTCCAAATGATCGAGGCACTCTTAGAAAAGTGCAATATCTAGTATTAGATATGTTATATGGGGGTGATCTTGTCCAATTTGAAAATTTTGCATGACCATTAGATGGGCTAGGTTTTGTTTGGAGTTTCGTGGGTGATGCCAAAATCTGTAGTTGAGCTTGTAGCTTGTTGGCAAGGTTGGTTTGGTTGTCATTGAAATGGTCATATTTGTATGGTTATCCTCCATTACTTGATGTGGTGCATTTGGAGGGAAAGAAATAGCAAGGGTTATGAAGACACCGGAAGTTCTTTGCCTAACCTTAAGTTGTTATTTTTTAGAACCTTATTGGATTGGCTTGGCTGACAGCCATGAGGAACCTTTCTTTATTTTCTACTGTTGATTAATTAGATTTATGCAATTTTTGTAACTGATTGTCTACCCTAGTATATTTCCTGTATACTATGGTGACTCTTTTTTCCTGATTTATATAATCTTATTACTTATAGAAAAAAAAAATTCTTCTTATTTCTTTTAATACAAATAAAATTTTTAAAAATAAAAGTTGAATAATAAGTAAATATTTAAGTTTATAGTCCGGTAACTAATTCAAATGGTATACTAGTCCAATAATTCCTCAAAAATATATTCTGGAATGGATTGGGCCAACAACAGTTGGGTAAGTTGTGTACCAATTCTAGCCGAGTGTTGTTTGATTTTAAAGTTGATCTTAAAGGAGCAGATCATTGTTGCTAAGAGGAAGTCCAATGAGATTCCAGAGGCCTACAAAGATTAGATTTGATCAGTACAGGTCACAATGCTCTTGGTGTAGGTGCAATCACAGTGGAAACTTGACTATGGAGTTGAGTTGAGAATGATGCCACCAAGGTCTGATGACACAATCAGCGGTCGGGGATGATGATCGGGCTTGTCGCTAGTGTAGATCGAGGGCTAAGGCTCAGGTTTATGGGTTAAAGTTAGGTTATTAAAGTTGAAGGGTCTAGTTGATGTGGTCATCGAAGAGGATTCATGCTGGAGTTGATGGCGGAATGCAGACCCTGGCAGCAGTTATGGTTTTTATTGCTATGATACTAGGTTCTCAGGATGTGTTTAGTGTTAAATAATTTAGCCTAACACACATGAATAGTATTTATATGAGGGTAATCACACTAATATCAAATTATTACAATAGTACCCCTATGACAAACATACTCGTAACATATATAAAGTAATCTTCACTCACATGGAAGGATATATCTCACTTATTTGATTCAAACATAGACTCTGACATGTACATATTTTTTTTAGTTTTATTTCCAGTACCATAAGTTTCACTTTTGCTACTTGCGTTCAATTATGAACGAGAAGTATAAATTAAGCTTCACTCACATGGAAAAATATACTCAATTTATATTAACAAGCATTGTTGCACTATTGTCATTGATGGTTGTAATATCAGGCCCTTTTTAAATTTTTATCTGATGCTCTTTCTTTGTATTTTGTGAATTAGGACATTAAGTATCAGTATCTGTGGAACTGCAAAGAGTATTTACAGAAGGTTGGTTGATATATTTCTGCTGCTTTTAATTAGAACTTGTAATTGTAGACTTCTTTGGCTCTTATACTTTATTGATATTCATAGGCATCACGCATTGTACTTGCCACTGATGGGGATACAGCTGGTCAAGCTTTAGCTGAAGAGCTTGCACGCCGCCTTGGAAGGGAAAGGTTTACATGATTGTCTCCCAATCCAAAACAAACTTTGAAGGCTTATGAAGATTAACCTTTTGTTCTCTGTGCGGATGCAGATGCTGGCGAGTCAAATGGCCAAAGAAAAATGAAGAGGAATATTGCAAAGATGCGAATGAGGTCAGTAATAATCTGCATTTATGTACATCACTAGTGATGGAAATTCATTTTATCATATGTTTTGAATTTTATCTTTAGATCATTATAAGTTGCCTTGATGATAGACAGAACAACATTTGAAAATAATTGTAATGCATGTATTACACATGATGAGTATGGACATTTTATATAAATAAATGCATTGATATATAAAAAAAATCAGCTATGCTTACTAAAATAAGATTTGAGTTAATTAGTTTGAGAGAATTTTCTGAAAGTGCTAGGTCTTGACAGCTTTTCCATTGCTTTCTTTCAATGTTGTCGGGAGATTGTGAGAGATGATGTAATGCGCTTTTCTAGGGACTTTTTTGAACATTTTAAGAGAAGCCTTAATGCTACTTTTGTTGCACGGATCCCAAAGAAGATAGGGGCCGTGGATGTGAAGGAGTTTAGACCTATCAATCTAATTGGTAGTGTTTACATGACTCTGGCCCAGGTGTTGGCTAATAGATTGAAGGCAGCTTTTGGGAAGCTCTCTCTCATTTTCAAAATGCATTCATTAAAGGTAGGCAAAGCCTTGATTCAGTTCTAACTGTGAAAGGGTGTCTTGATAGTAGAGTGAAATCGAGTTTGCTAGGAGCCTTATGCAAACTAGATTTGGAGAAAGCCTATGACCATGTGAACTGGAACTTGTTGATTCATTTGTTGAGCATATGTGGGTTTGGGGAGAAATGGAAAAAGCTAGATACGGTTCTGTATATCCATAGTAAGATTTTCAATTTTGGAATGGTAGTTCTAGTGGGTTCTTTAATAGTTCCAGGGCTTATGTCAAGGTGATCCTTTGTCACCGTTATTATTTGTAATAGTGATTTTCAGGAAAAAAAAAAAAAAAATGTAATGGTGATGGTGGTGCTAAGCAAACTGCTGGATAGAGCAGTGGAGGGGCAGTATTTATCTGGTTTTTGTTTTGATAAGTAATGAAAAAATTTATTAGAAAAAAGAGAACCCTAGTATTTATCTGGTTTTTAGGTGGGTAGTAGCTCTTCTAGGCAGCTTATGGTATCTCATCTTTTGTTTGTGACGATGCTTTGATTTTCTGTGATAATGATCCTGAGAAAATCCACAATTTAAAGTTCGTGCTATTATGTTTTGAGGCAATTTTTGGGTTAGTATTAAAATTTGGAAAATCTGAATTGATGCCAGTTGGTACAGTTCCAGAGGTGGCAGCTTTGGCTCAAATTCCAGTCTGGGGTTGCCTCTGCATTCTTGATTCAAATCTGGGGAGGTCATGAACCCAATATTGCAGAAGATGGAACAAAGGTTGGCAGGGTGGAAGAAGATGCATCTGTCAAGAGGCACTAAGCTCACTTTAATAAAAAGTACCCTGGCTAGCCTGCCTACTTATTTGCCTCTGGGTTCATGTCCCTACTTTTGTTGCTAAACGTATTGAGAAGTTGCAAAGAGATTTTCCATGGGGTGGTCAGGGAGATGAATTTAAATCTAATCTTGTTTGTGGAAAAGGATTTGTGAACCACTACAGCGGAATGGTGTTCCAAGGCAAGCAGGAGCCCTTTTGGTATTTGTTTATGGAAGCATGTGTAGAGAGGGAAAATTCCCGACCTATCACAAGCTAACACGTCACATTACCAAGTTCACAAATTACAGCCAATTACAAAGCACCACGTATTGCTGCTAGGTTTTGCTATCACTACTCAGAAACCAATAGAAATTTGCCAAGTGTCATGCAAAAACCAATCACACATCAGCACGTGTAAGCGATAACACAAGCAGCCTCGCACGTGTAAGCGATGACTTAATCAATCCAGCACGTGTAAGCGATGACATAGGCGAACCAATTAGGCTGTGACATGTGTCACCAATCAGACTCCGCCACGTGTCGCTCACCCACCCCCAAACTCCTATAAATAGAAGCCTTCCTAGGGCATTTGGAGGGATTTGGACAGACACCAAGCCATCTGAAGATTCAGAAGTGAAAAAACTTTGCAAGAATCAAGCCTCAAAGCCTTCAAGAACTTCAACCCCAAAATCGGAGAGCATTCGAAGCAGAATCATCCAAACCATCTGCCTAGATCCTAAAGTTTACGGGAATCAAGCTCAAAGGTCCGAAAAACATCAACAAATCACAAATCAGTGAAGCTCTACGGATCCAAACTTCTAAAACCCCGAAGAACTTCCACCACAAACCTTCGAAGACGAAGAACACACGAAGAACGTGAAGAACAAAGGATTTCTAACAAGCTCATAGCCAGAGATTCATTGTAATTCCGTTTCAACAATCTTCAATCCATCCCTCAACCAAATTGAAGGATATTTTGTGTTCAAGTCAAAATCACATTACCACAAATCCAATCAATAAGTCTTGCAAGGAGATCGAATCAGAGGATCACTCTTTTGTAATTTCAGAGAATTGTACCACACAATCATCAATACAAATTCGCATTTGTGAAACTATTTTACTTGTTTGATTTATTTCGAACTAGAAATTTAGTCATCTACTGCATGTCTATGGGGTTAGGGTAAGTTTTCTAAGTTCATTTTTTGAGGTTGGTAATGGTCTGAATATTCGCTTTTACCATGACGGTTGGTGTGGGAATGGAAGTTGAAAGATACCTTCCTAGTTTTATATAGGATGGCTCAGAATAAAGAGGCTGTTTTGGCAGATTATATGTGTAGGAATGCTGGTAATCTTCATTGAAAATGTAACTCATATTAGAGATTTTCAGGACTGGGAGATGGGTAGTTTAACAAAGTTCCTCAATCGTATTACTCTGTTAAAAATTAATAGAGATGCTGAAGATCGTATTCGTTGGCAACCAACAACGAGCAGTTTATTTGAGAAAAAATCTTATTATAGAGAGCTTTATGCAGGTGGTATGCACTTGTTACCTTGGAAAGGTATTTGGAGGGTCAAGGTTCCCACCAAAGTTGTTTGTTTGTTTGTTTTATTTTAAATCTAATTATTATTATTATTTTTACTTGGACCACGACCTTAAGGAAAATTTTGACTTTAGCAAATTAGGGTAGAGGAAATATTATCATTGCGGAATGGTGTTGCGTGTGTTAGAAAGATGGGCAATCACTGGACTGCTTGCTTTTACAATGTGCTATGGACAGAGAATTATGGATTTATGTTATGCTTTTTTGGGTTGCAGTGGTTCATGCTTAGAAGGGTAGTTGATATGTTGGCTTGTTCAAAGGGGTGATTTGCTAGACATTGAAATGTTGTTATTTGGGTTGCACTTCCTTTGTGCTTAATGTAGACTATCTAGAAAGACAGAATAAGTTGATGTTCGAAAAAGTTGAACGAACTATGTTAGAGCTTAAGTTAATTTTTGTTTATGCACTTTGCTTAAGTAGTCATCCTGTCTCTACTTCACTCAAGTTTCTAGATTGTTGCTCTTTTAGTTGACTTTTTGCCATTAATACACCTGTACACTTCTCGTGTACTTGTACATATTCTTAGTTTGCAATAAAATTCTTACTTACCTACCCCAAAAAAAATCTGAAAACCAACAAGTTTCTCATGCTGCATGTTGTGGCATATCTGACTATCAAGGTGGTAACATGTTTCTGTGGTTTGTCTGGTTGTCAAATCTGTTTTTCCATGCATAAACTGCAATATTGTTTACCAAGTTGATGAGCAATTAATATTTGCACACAAATGCAATAACCGTTGCCTATGCATCATGTTGTGTGATTTGTGGTTGCATTCATGGAAATTTTATTCTGAATAGCCAGTTAAGTGTCTAGGTTTTTTTGCATAAATCATTGAATTAATTCTTATCTCTTGTAATTTTCTCACAGGTTCTTATGTTTCTTGGCGCTGATGTACTGAAGGAAGTAATTGACAACGCAGAATTATTCCCCATACGTGGATTGTTCAACTTTAAAAACTACTTTGATGAAATTGATGCATATTATAATCGTACTTATGGATATGAGTTTGGTCTCCCAACTGGGTGGAGGGCTTTGAATGAGTTCTATAATGTAAGTACAAACCTTCATTTTTAATACGTTATGTCTATCAGTATTTTGTGGTGGTGTTGACTTATATATATAAGTGATAAGATTTTATTAAAACCCCAAAGAAAGGAGTCACCCAAAGTATACAAGATGTACACAAGAGAGGACAATACAATCAAAGCCTCAGATTACAAAAATTCCTCAAATCACAAATAGAAGATAAGGAAATACATCCCCTAGTGGACATCCAATCCAACAGAGTTCTTAAGACTAACATTTTTTAAATCTGTTATGTTTCTTTCGATGTCTTCAAAACTTCGAGCATTCCTCTCCCTCCAAATACACCACATAACACAATGCGGACTGGCTTTCCAAATAATATCATTTCTACGCTTTCCAAAGCGCCCTTGCCAAGCAGGAAGCAAATCAATAATGGATTTCGGCATGACCCAATACACTCCGAACAGCCCAAACACCATAGACCATAATTCTGAAGCAATCAGGTGTTGTTGACTTATATGACTTTATTTCTTGGTATGATTTGTTAAAATATTCCAATTTAAGGTCTTTTGTTGACACATTGTCACTAGTTCTTACATTCTTACAATTTAATTTCATGATTCCTACTGATTTACAACTTAAAAGGCTTACAGATTTGTTGTTTATGTTTGGGTTCTTCACATAGTGATGCAGCAGAATGAACTCTCAAAAGGTGACTTGGTGTTTGAGGGAAAAAAGAACAGAAAGATCCTAGGAATCACCGCTTAGGGTTTGCTCACCAAGCTATGAAAATAGAAGTGTAGAACCTAGGAATCACGGTTTAGGGATGCTTAGAGTCACCATCAAGTATGAGATAAAGATAGGAGCCCAAGAATCACCACCTAGGCTTAACTTGGAATCACCACCAAGCACCAGAAGAAATTTCCAACCCAAGTTTCATTGATCCATAATCAACCATCTGCAATGTCTACAATACTACTTTTTGGGGTCTTTAAATAGGATTCCCAAATTACATCATGGAAGAAAATGAAATAAATCTAATCTAACAAGGAAATAACTTGTAATTGATTACATTAAAATGATAAAGTGCAAAGGAAAAGTGAATTAAATCCTATTAGTCTCAACTCTCAACCTTTATTAACATCAAATAGTATTAAGAATTAGTCTCAACTCTCAACCTTTATTAACCTCAATCAATGTTAAGAATGATGAATGCTAATTGAGGCCATTGATCTAGATTATAGGATGTGAATTAGTTTGAAATTTATTTGATTTGGAGGAGTTTAAGGGATTTAATTTCTAATTTAAATATGATTTGATTTTTCTTCCTTATTTGATGTAATTTGGGACCCTATTTATAGGTCTTGAAGGAAACATTATGTTATGTTGAATTTCATGATGAATATTGAAATGAGATATTTCTCACTAGCGGTGATTCCAAGCCATCCTAGATGGTTAAGCCTAGGGTGGTTATGTTTTCCCTTTTTTATTACCTTGCAATCCTTGTGCTGCCTCAACTTGGTATCAGAGCAAACATCGATCTGTCACTGTTGCTTATACCGGAAACCAACTGCCACCTAACTCCATCAACTCACCCTATCTGAGAGCAATAACCAAAACCCTCAAATCCCACAAATCAATCACCAGATCTAAGCCTCCAATACATTTTCTGGCATAAAACCGCTCCACAGAAAGCCCCTCGTCACAAACCCCACCCACAATCTGCCAAACTCCATTGCTAAACCAACTAAACCATCAGAAGCCACAAACAATACCTCAATCCCAGTTCAATCTGTCAAGTTCCCCATCTCCACACAAAACCACACTACCACCCTCACAAAGATGGAAACAGAATACACAAAAATTTAAAAAAAAAAAAAAAAAAAAGAAACCTACCCAAGCTAATATCATATAGCCAGGATATCTACCTCATCTCCATTGCCACAGACCCTTGGAAGTCGCCATGTTTGCTTTCACCTTCAATTCTTACATGTTGTTACCCCATCTAGCACAATGTTGTTAAAAGTGCACTTAAAGCTCGAAGCTCGAAGCCCAAGGTTTGAGCGCTTCACTTGGTCGAGCAAAGCTCATTAATTGAAGTGTTCCTTAGGCATGCTTTAGATGGAACTTTTTGAAGAAGCAAAATGCATGCTTAGGTGCGCTTTTTTTTTTTTTTTTGGCTAAAAAAAATGAGTCATTAATTTTAATTGCTTGCTTGATCTTGAAGGAATTGACGTGGACATTGATTAATTAAACAAACATTGTTCTTAAAGTGTTGTGTTACACAAACAATTTTTTTTTTTTTACATATCGAAAGACATGAACAAGGATAATTACCTATTCTTGTGGTTTTTGATCTTTGCCTTTTGGATTTGTTTTCATTGAACCATATACTTTATTTGATCATAGTTATCCTAGTCATGTATTTTTATAAAGTAAAAGAGAATTATACAAAATTTTATGTTTAAAATTTCTGAGTAGATTATTATCATATTGTTGTCCATAATTTTTTTTTTTTGTCAATTTTACTATATAAAAATTTTAAGAAATTGTGCATTTGCGCTATCCATTTTGGCTGCTTAGCAAAATACATTACTATTTGAGTTTATTAAATTTTTTGTTTAATTATATGTTATGTATCTTTTATTAGAAATTAGTATATATTCTATTTGAAAAATGGGTGCTTTACTTCAATCAGGCGTGCGCTTGTGCTTTGTGCCTAGGCTTCAAGAGGCTTGCGCACTTGATGCTTTTACCAACATTGATCTAGCATCAAGCAGCCATACTCGTGTGAAAGCCCAATCACTGACAATTCAAATGAACATAGTTCCTATGTCCCACTGACTTCACTCAAAGATCAAGCCTAGGTCACACATGATCGTCAACTCAAACTTGAAACGACATTTGACAGGACATCAGTTTGTCGTGACCTTGATCTTATGACAGCAACATTGCTTGCCTTGCTACCACAGCTTCACTAGAGGCATCTTGTTGTTGACTCACTCTTTGTCCCTAAATTTGACATTGAGCACCACGACCCACCAAATGTGTCATTAAACCAGAGTACCCCAATCCCTGATTCCAATTGTTTAATGCCAGTAGTGTGTCGACAATATGAACTTGGTAGTGCCATTTAGTGATCAAGCCTAGCAACCCATAGGTTGCTTGTTCATTTGAGACCTGTTGTGACGGCATCCACGATTGTCTTCAGATTAGCTTTGGCCACTGCCTCAATTGTCTCCACGAATCGACTCCCATCTCACGATACACCGCTTGGTCAACTAGGTCTTGACATGTTGGTTGTAGTGTTTCCCATGTAATGTGATTTTAGTCTATCAAAAAAAAGGGACAGGCTCTTAAAGCAACGGGCCACATTTTGTTTTTAATCGGCAATGAAGAATTTTATTAAAAATCTAGGAAAAGTATACAGGCTAACCTCCATGTACATAGGCAATGTACTAAGGAAGGCTAGATTATCAACAAAAAGTACATAAATCTAAGAACTCTACAAGGGAAGAATAGGAAATACCACTCATTACGGTCATCCAATATACAATGAAAATAACAAAACCTGCTTCAGTTTTAACATGGAATTTTCCTCCCCCTTAAAGCTATGATGGTTCTACTGTCTCCAAATAGTTTACATGAGACACAATGGGAAAACCCCAAGCCTAGCAATTAGGCCACATTAAAAGTTAAAAGGATTGCCCATGGCCCTTTAGTCTAGGTCCACTAGATAGCAACCTTAGCAGCTTTTTTTGTTCTTAGAATAGCATAGGCCTACACCCTGAGCCAGTTCCAATCATTATCCATGTCAGAAACAACACAGCCCATTTGTGATTTCTCCTTTTCCCCTCTACATGGAACAAATCCTTAGAAATTGTTAGGATAATGACCAATTACATAAAGTAGCAGCTTCTCTCAATAGGATGATCTATGGTAGATCACGTCGAACTTCCCACACATGAGGTGATAACTTTGATGTTGAGGGCATGCTACCTCCTAATAAAAGCTATCATGTATCAAGCCCATTTAGGGATCCAGGTTTAGGACACAGTTTAGACTATCCAAATCATGTTAACCCTATGGAACCTAGAAACTTTGATGAATGGGTAATAGTGAACATGAAGAATGAGATGTGTAAAGAAGTGGAGATATCTAAGGTGAGGGAAGTTAAATGTGTGTTAGCACAACCTAAATAGGTGGTAAAAGAAGATGACCTAAACACCATAAGCTTAAAAGAGTTTAAAAAGGCATCGGACAAAGAGCCCATTCTCCTTGCAATCCAGTGTACATTCTATAGTTCTGTCAATATATTCACAGGCATGTGCATTTGAATTGCCTGATTACAAACCTAGGAAGCCTATTGATCTTATTCCAAAGTCAATGCATATTGGGCCCGAGCGATTTTCTTTTAGGCTGTTCAATGTGTTTAATTAAGTCAGACTAAATACTTATTTCATTGATACTTCATCTTATAAAGGTCCAACAATCATTCTAGATGCCCCTTTTAAAGAGCCTTCTGATGACCCAGTTGAAAACCCTAACCTCTACTGACACATAAAGAGCTTAGGAGTTCAGCATTACCTAGTACGTTGGAAGGAGCAACAAATTTCAGTGCCACCTCGTACACTGAAAGGGGCAACAAGTTCTTTTTGCACGTAGATTGCTAGAAGTGAATTGCAACAGCAAGAGTCTAGACCCTGACCTGCTAGATTACTGCCTAGAGCTATACCTAGGGGTCAAGTCTCTCCCACTTTGAGAGATTTGATGCAGACGTCATATTAATGTTACTTGATTCCATTGGTCTAGATTATGGGATTTGAATTGATTTAAATTTTATCTTATTTTGAGTCCTGAAGGAATTTAATTGCTATTTTAATTATGATTTGATTTTTTATTCCTTATTTGATTGAATTTGGGACCCTATTTATGGGCCCCAAAGGAAACATTATTGGTATGTTGAATTTGATGAAGAATATTGAATTGAAAATTTTCTCTCAAGTTTGGTCATGATTCCAAGAATTCTTAGCCTTAGGTGGTGTAGTTGTTATGCTTTTCCCTTTTTTTTAGTCTTACGACCCCCGTGCTTGAATTTTGTCTTTTGCAAGATTCTGTTTATTGAGATGAGTTTTGTGTTATGAAATCCTTATCAATTTTTAAAGCCTTTGTATTGATGTAGCCTTCTTTAAAATTTGTTTTTGTCTATGTAGTTGCTAGCAATGGTATATATTGTGCCATGTGTATCTGAATTAGACCATAAATTTTTTATTGTCTGTTCATGAACTGGTAATCTTGTCCAAAAATGGCCTAGTTCATTGTAGCTGGTGGTATTCTTGATATTCAGCAATCCAGTGGCCACATTTTATAGCTGGGAAATTAGTTGAAATTTTTTATCAGTAATGTTTATTTTATTCAAGCTATAAAAAGAGTCACCCAAGTATACAGGAAGTATACACCTGGGGACTGAACAATCAAGTACTCAAATTACAAGCATCCATCAAATCGAAAACAGAAGAAATAGAATGTCGTCCTACAATTGAAATTAAGTAAAATAAACATGGATTTGATTTATATAATTACTTAAATTTGTTAAATTGAAGAGTAAGCACAATATATGTGTAATACTTTTATTTGTAGTAGTTTGTGTGTAAACCGAACCTGTCTTGTGCAACCTTAGAGTGCCAGTTCTATGTTTCTAAACCCCCTAATCTGGCATAAGTTTCTAAACTTTGGTTGGTCTAGTGATTTTTTATTGTTAGGGTTTCAAAAAAATTAGTGTCATACGGTCTGGATAATGATTTTGAAAATATAGATTTTACAGTAATAACAAATGGTTAATGATTTTCTATAGGTAGGGTTTGGAAGGGATTAGTGTTATAGTGTCTGGATTATGATTTTCAATATACAGATTGTATGGTAATAACAAAAGAAGAAATAGGTCTATTGTTTTAAGAATATTGGTAAGATTTATTTGATTGATGATCAGTTAGATGAGTAAATTAGAACATACTGAGTATTTCAGCTTCGGAACAAGTGTCATTGCTCATCATTTTATGTCTATCAAGGGAGATGTTCCCATTTATTTTATTTATAGATCAGTACAAATTACTGGGAGAAATGCATGACTGTTTGTGTTAGTGAGTGGTCTGTTCTTGTTCTAAATTTGAATATTTTAATCAGGTGGTGCCAGGAGAGTTGACTATAGTAACTGGGGTTCCCAATTCAGGCAAGAGTGAGTGGATTGATGCTCTCTTGTGCAATCTTAACGAGACTGCTGGTTGGAAATTTGCACTTTGCTCCATGGAGAACAGGGTAAGTCAATTCATGGTCAAATTTGACTTATTCTTGTTTGCTATATGGTCTCTTGTGATCTTGGTTTATGGTCTATCAATCTGTGGGAAGTGGGAACTGTTCTCAGCTGGGGTTTTACTCAATGACTTGTAGAGACAGTATGACATAGACAACCAGAAGGAAATGTTTGAACTCATTATACATCTTGCTGAATTTATCATCTAAAATATTTGAAAGAATTTTATGATGCTTTAAACTTTCTGATTCAAGAAGAAAGAGTGAGAGATAGGGCTTAGAGAAGAATAGCTTGTCAAGAAATCAGAGATAACTGAGCTTAGGCTCTGTTATTGGTAATAGAATTATTTATACTCTGTAACAACTAATAGTAGCCTATACTACCCTCACATCCTGGTTACTTAAGCAAAATGACATCACATTTCTTCACTGTATTTTTCTGTATTTTTTTTTTTCTTTTGGTATGGTGCCTTTGATCTCTTTCTCTAGGAAATTCTCTCAAGCCAACAGATACAAGGTGTTAAACACCACCCTACCCCCCGTCCCCTCTTTTTTTTTTTTTTTTTGTTGGCATTAATTAAAGTTTTTTCTTAAGGGAGATGTCATCCAAATGCCTGAAATGTCTTGAGATGCTGATTGATGCATGATTTTTTATTTTTTTTATTGAAGGTACCATTGGCATAGACATTGTTTGTGATCAATTTGTGCTGTCTCCCCCCCGGTCCCCTTCTTTGTGGTATCATAAACACATAATGCATTATGACATTCACTTATTCAAGCTCATCTGTTATGCTATTCTATAGTTCTAAATATGTTGAATGTGCAAGAATTATTCATACTTGAAGAAATAAAGATTCTACTAAGTAAATCTGGATCATGGTGACTCAGTGACTGTCTTTCTACTGCTCCTATTTCCTGTGACAGAGCTTCTTGGCTATGCCTCAATCTCTGGGAGCAGTACTATGGAAATATGATACTCAGAAAACAAAACCTTTTTTTTAATTGTGACCCTGTGGTTCTCCTTTGAGATGGCCACGTAAATAAACTATTGAGGCATTAATTAATTAACTAATTTTTATATATATAACTGTTGTACATGTCCCACTGTTGCACTTTGGTAATCTTTCTATCCTTAATCTCAAACCATCTCCATTTTCTGATCTATAGGTTCGGGAGCATGCAAGGAAACTTTTGGAGAAACACATAAAGAAGCCTTTCTTTGATGCAAGGTGAGTTTGAGCATTCTGTATTTCTCTATTAGGAAAAGCCTTGTAAAATCAATTTCTGTACTAATACTAGTAAGATTCCCATTACAAATATATATATATATATATATATATATATATATTGCCTGTGAACCTATCACCTTCCCAATCAAGATAAGCAAAAAAGAACAAGAACATTTTCCTTTTTTCTGTGTGGCTCTTGCAGTCAGTCAAGGGTGTGGGATTCACAGGAAGTACGTGGGAATCTTATAGGGCGAAGTCATTAATGGAAAGTACTTAAACAAAATTACGCCATATGGTTATTTCAACACATATGCCTATTATGAATAATATTTCACTTCAAGTCACATGGTGTCATTTGTTTAAGTATTTCCCATTAATGGCTTAACATGTGATGGGTTTTTGGTTTGAATTGAAACATTTTTGAAAGTGTGGGTCTTCATTTGAAACTTTTGAAAGTGGGTTTAATTTGAAATCACATCTAAATTATGGGGCTTAAAACGTAATTTGCCCTTGCTTTTTTGTCTTTCTCTTGGTTGTAGTGGAGGCTCAATGTCAATGATATGTGACAGTCCATGCTCATATGTTCTTTAGACTTACTGACTTAGGTCTCTGTTAGTAAAACTTACTAACTGGCTTGTGTTTTACACCTTGCATCTCTTGACAATAAATATTTAGGCTTCGTTTGGTTGGAGTGATGATAGGGAGGATGGAAAATGAAGGAGAGAAAAGTGGGGAGAAAATGGTGTTTGTGGTTATTTGGTTGAGGGTGGAAAAGGGGAGAGATTTTGGTGGGGCCCACAAGTTTTCTCTCCTACCCCACCAAAATACATTCTTCCTAAATTGGGGAGAAAATAGGAGAGAAAAGTGTCCAAAAATATTTTGACAAAATTGCCTACATTTCATTTTTAATTTTTTGGCTAACTGGGTGTAAATGTGTTGCCTGCCTCCTTTTTTCTTTTCTTTTTTTTCTTTTTTTTTAAACTGGATGAATTAGCGTGATACATGTACACCATACACTGCCCCCTTTTTTTGACATTCTTTTTTTTTTTTTACTAGGCATGAATTTTATTTTTTAATAAACTTGGGTGATTTTTTTTTTTGGTTGGTTGTTTGCCTTTGTTTTTTAATTGGGTATCATTTTTAATAAGGACATATGTGTAAATTTATACAAACTCTATTTTCTATCCTTCCATTTATCTTCTCAACTAAACAAAAAAGTTTTCCATCCCTCCACTTTTTCACCCTTCCAACCAAGCACAAACGAGGGAAACTAAAATCTCTTCTATCCTTCCACTTTTTCATCCTCTCCCCATTTTCTATCCTCTCACTTTTCCATCTCTCAACCAAACGGATCCTTAATCTACTATGAATACTGAAGTTAATTTTCAAGATAACTAAGGATGAAAATGATAATCTTTATATGGAAATCTCAGACCATGAAACCTATGAGCATTTGGTTATTTATAGACCACATGATTGTTGGAAATAACTAGTTTATCAATATTTGAGTATTTTTAGTCATATATATTTATTTGGCATGTTATGATTGATGACTTTGTTTACTTGCTCTCTTGGCTAACCATAGTTATGGTGGATCTGCTGAGCGTATGACTGTGGAGGAGTTGCAGCAAGGGAAGAAATGGTTGAGTGATACATTTCATCTCATAAGGTAACTAAAGTGTTCAAGACCATTGTTAAGGCTGTAGGGGAAGGTAACCCGTAATTATATGTTATTATGATTAATTATGCAGTGGGAGATTGCACTTCAACCTGTTTTAGTCTAGACTTGATTGCGTCAATATTTCTATTGTGCTTGGCCTCATTTTCAGAATCATAGATTAGCAAGACAAGCCCTTCCAAAGAGTCATTATCAGTTCGTCATTACAGTATTGATATGAAGGTGATCTGTCTGCTTGAAAGCTGATTTTGCATGGAAAGGTTATACTAACAACCATGATATATGGTGTTTCAAAATTAAATGCGTCTCTAAACCAAGAAAAATGTTTTCTTATCAAAATGAAATGGAGATTGGCCGACAGAATGACTTGGCAAGGGAGAAAAAACAGAGATTAAAAAACATGACTTGCTACTTTTGACTGGGTTGGTCTTTTGAGGATTCTCTGCATGACCATCTTGGTGCTACAAATTATAAAACATTCTTAATCAGTCTCTGAATCACTTAAAAGAACGTCTTACAGATCTTCATTTGCATGTTGATAAGCATGCATAATCGAATGATCACACAACGCAGCGAATATTGTAAGTGTAATCATATTGAATACTTAAAAAGTCCTTGAGCAAAACCTTTGATGTTTGATGCTTTTGTATGCTGATGTTTCATCATATGCTGTTATTTTATTGCTTATGGGATTTTTGTGTTGGTTTTCTTTGTGAGCTCTATAGGTGTGAGGATGATTCCCTTCCAAGTATTAAATGGGTTCTTGATCTTGCAAAAGCAGCAGTTTTGAGGCATGGGGTGCGTGGACTTGTAATTGATCCTTACAACGAGCTTGATCATCAGCGTCCTGTAAGCCAGTGAGTCTTTTCAATACCTTTAAATCCTTCTCTTGCCATCAGCTTTTGGGCCAGATGTTTTAAGTAAATTATGGGCTGGAAATTTACAGATTCAGTGTATGTTTTTTACCTTTCCAATCCTTGTAGAACTTTCAACTAGAATCATATGCTAATTGTGACTTTTATGAGAATTGCACATGACTATATCATCTTTGTTAAATTACCAATTGTCCCAAAAGTTTAAACTATTAGGATATGATAAATTTAATCATTTAGCTATTCACTTCTAACACTCTCCCTCACGTGTGGGCCAAAACTACATTTTTAATAGGTGAGACCTGACATGTGGGAATTTAAATGAGAGCTAGAGTGGAGGAGATAGGAATCGAACTCGGGATCTCTCGCTCTGAATAGGCACCTCCCCATGCTCAAAGTGCTTGGGATCTATGGAGGAAAGGGTTCGAGTTGCGAGGTTAGCAGCACGATGTAATTATTTCTCAAAAAAAAAAAAATCAAATATCTAAATCCCAACAATGAGGGAGTGTTTATTGGAACCCAAATATCAGATTGAACTAAATGAAAAGGACTACTAACACGATGGGACTAACGATGGTGTTTATTGGAACCCTATGGTGTTTACCTAATTGACATGCTTCACATTGTAAGGATTCAATTTGACGACACGATGGGACTAACGACTTCAAATTTTCTAGAGAGAGGGATGGCCGAGGCAACAATGATGCTAAAGAGGTGAGATAGACAAATGAGAAGCCACTAAACTGGAAGAACCACGCCAATCGAGGTAATAAATTCCACCAGCTTCATGCCCTCTACCAATAATCTTCCCCGTCTTGAGATCCTGAAAGATACAATGAGTGGATAAAAAAATGATAACACAATTCAAAAGTTTAGTAAGCTTACTAATGGACAAAAGATTAAAAAGAAAATCAAGAATATATAAGACAGAAGAGAGAGAAAGATTAGGACTGAGAATAGCTATGCCCAAACCAAAACTATGGTGGCTGAGCCATCTGTCAATGTAGCATTGGGAAGATTACTAGAGTGCTCAAGGTCGGAGAGTAAGCCTGAGGTACCTGTCATATTATTAGTAGCACCTGAGTCAATGACCCAAGGGTCTTGAGTGGCAAGACAAGCAGTGGAAGTACCGTGGTGAGCCAAAGTAGCAGTAGAACCAGACCCAACGGAGTTAGATTGCAAAGACGAGGTGATTGTACTCTTCCTCTAGTATAGAGACTACTCTGGATGTTGGTGGAAGTGACAGTGAAGGCGGTTCTTCAACTTTAAAACTAGCTTGGTGAGCCGAGGGTTTTGCATACAACTCCCAACATAATTCAACTATATGATTCTCACCATGACAATAAGTGCACTTACAAAGCCCACGTCCTCTGCCACGACCCCCTTGTTTACTACCACGGCCCCCTTGGTCACGACCTCCACGGCCTCGGCCCCCACGACCTCGACCTCCACGACCACCTCTATAAGTGGCAAATGCAAATTTATCACCAGAAGGTAGTGCATCAATGCTAGGGGAAGGGGCAATACTAGACTCAAATAATGTGGCCTGTCTAAGTCAACCAAAAACTTCACTCAATGAAGGGAGGTTTGGACTAGCTAAAATTTGGGACTTCACCGGATTCGAACTTTTAGGTAATCCAGGGAGGAAGCGAGCAACATGCATAGAATCTCGTTGTTTCTTCATTGTTTTAACTTCAGAGGAGATGTGCTGATAAATATTGAGTTCTTTACATACACCCTTAAACTTGTTATAATAGTCGTCCAATGACAAATCACTCAAACTCAAGGAGAAATAATTTTGATGAAGATCATAAATCCGCTTCAAATTTTTAACACTAGAGTAAAGTTCCTTGGCCAGTTCTCAAACAAGTTTAGTAGTTGGTAAGAAAACCAAACTACTGCTGATCTTAGACTCCATGCTATTCCACTAGCAACTCCTAATTTGTGCATCTTCAGCTCTCCAATCAGCAAATTTAGAGTCCATAGATACAGGGGATTCACTAATCATGTAATCAAACTTCTTTCTACCAAGAAGAAACACTTCAACTGCCTAGGCCCACTGAGCATAATTACTTCCATTAAGACAAATGGAAGTAATAGATAACATATAAGAAAATAAGAAATAATTAGGGGGCTGAACACTATCTTTGGTCTCCATAATAGCAATCTGAAGAACAAACTAACACTAAATAAATATGCTAGTGAGCCTGGGAAAAAAGAAAGAAAGAACCACACTGACAAACTCAACACCATTATGCTACAACCAGTCAGCAAATCCAATAGCAACACACAATTCCAATCAAGGCAGCAATCAATCCATACCAACAGTAACATGTCCAATCCACCACTAAACATCAACCAACAAAATTCGAGTCCAACAAATCAACCCAAGACTGCCTAAACAGAGAATCAGAATGTAGGGAAGAAAAATAATAAAATCAAACCAAATCAATCCATGGCCGAAACCCTGTTTCGAAAACTCTAGCGGCAGCGCTAGGGCACAGAAGCGGCATCGCGATGGTCGGCGAGTGGGCTAGGGTGGGTCGCTGGAGGAGGGCGAGTAAAACCGTGCCTCTTTCACGGTCAAGCAACGTTGATCTGGTGTCGCGAGACCCAAGAGAGATCACCAACGCTGGGTAACTCCTCTGGCCACTAAATCGAAGTTGTCAAAGTTAGTTTAGGGTCATCGGAACTATAGGTCGACTATTATGGTGGCCGACGGTGGTGATAACTGTGGGTGGTGGTCGGAGTGTTAACGGCAGTGGGTTGGATGTTCTGATACCATGTTAAATTACCGATTGTTCCAAAAGTTTAAGCTATGGGATATAGAAAATTTAATCATTTAACTACATAATTCTAACAAAATTGATGGGGCTTCTACTCTGGTTTTACATTTATTTATTTATTTTTATTTATTTACTCATGGTTTTTTTTTGGGAGGCTGAATTTTTAATTGTGAACAGTGTATACATTTTTTGCTTATGGTTTTAACTTTTAATCATGAAATGTCAAATTGTGTGAATAGTGTTAAACACTTAAATGTTTTTAGTAATAATTTATGCAAGATATTAAGAATAGGTTTTTGAGATCTTTATTTGAATCTTGTACTTCGATTGGGTGCTGCCGTGTAGTTCCATAGTTGAATTTTTGACCTCATGAGTCTCCATTTGTTATTCTCTATGGGCGCTCACAATTGAGCGATCCTTCATTCTAATTAATTACTCTTCCGCCAACGGAGGCTTGGCTCAACTGGTAAGGTTCGGACACTTCGTCTAACCCATCTAGATTCGAGTCCCATTGCCAGCAGGAGTCCGTTGGTGGGCATCCAAAAGGGTTGGCTCCATTCAAAAAAGATGGACTTTAACCTGAGCGCCCTGCCCGGGGGCTGGCGTAACCTAGCTAACCCCTATTTTTTATGCATCGACAAAAAAGAATTACTCTTCCTTTAAAAGAAAAGTTATATTTTTAATTATTATGACTCAGTTATTATAATAATAGAGTTAAACACTAGTTTTGATGTTTATTATAGTTTAATTTTTACTCAAATTGTACTCTAAACATGGGTATTAATGTACTTCTTTGCTATCTATTATTGCTTTTCAGTTAATTTTAGATAACCTTTTCAAATATTTTAATGACTATTACATATTTTTAAAACTAAAATAAACCCAAAATATGTAAAGATATATAAAATATACATAGAAATATTTATTTATCAAGCTTGTGTCCTAAATCTGCTGTGTTTTATTTTATGAGTTAACCTGTCTTGTGTTGTGTCCATGTACGTGCTTCTTAGGTTTTCTGGAAAACTTTGGTACAAGGGAAAACACAAGTTAATGGAAAACGCTTTCTATGGGCAACAGAAAACTGGCCAATTTAAAGGAAAACGCTTTCTATGGTCAATGGAAAACTAGCCAATTCACCGAAGAGCATTTTCCAAAATGTTACATACTCAATAGACCATCACTAATAAACACCAAACGCACACACAAACAAACAAAATTACAATAGTAACTTTTCTCTTCACCCTCTTTTTCTCCACAGGTTGTGGACCGATGTTGACCAAGCATTGACTTCTCCAAAATACCTTTTTTTGCTTAAATCTGTTGCTTCCTCACTTAATTTTTTGCTTAGATTCCGAATTTGGGCTTTGTTTTCCCATTTATGTCTCTCAAATGGCCTAAAAAATAGAAGAAGAAAAAAATCCCATTTGGGTTCTATTTTAGTAAATGAAAGTTTTTTGTTTATATAATTAATTTTTAATAAGTAACAAAATTTATTATTCAGAAAGTATATCCCAAGTACACGGTGTATACTATGGGTACATCAAGCTTAAAGTCGAAGAGTACAATGATCAAGCAAATCTAATAGGGTTGAAATGAAGTTTTTGTTCATATAATTTTTTGGAATTACAATAAATATAATGATTTTCTGTGTGAGGCCAAAAAAAAAAAAAAAAAAATTGACTTACTTTCAGCATTGAAAGCCACAACCAAACACAGGAAATGATTCAGTTTTCTAGAAAATAAGTAATTTTCGAACCCAGTGGGATTGGCTGAGTGGTTGGGCACTCAGTCCCAAAGTGGCTATCTTGAGTGGAGGTGAAAAAGCCCGAGTTCAAGCCCCAGCACTTTGGAAAAACTCCCTGGGCCAGCGATTTACCTCTACCCACCCGTCGCAATAGTAATTAGTCTCTTGGTTGAAAGTTTTGGGGATACACTGGGTCTAAGACCAAAAAAAAATATGTAATTTTCTTGAAAACATTTTTTGTAGAAATAAACGGAGCCACAATGTTATATGCTCATGATACAAAAGTTGAGTTTGGGCCTGCACATATGAAAGAATCTGAAAGAGGACTTCAGTTTGAGTCATTTGTCAATAACCAAATCTGAAAGAGGACTTCAGTTTCAGCCCTAAGCCATAGATACTAAGCACCAAATACTATTCACAGACTCTCAAGTCTATACTAATTTGATAGACTACATGAGGGGTCTGCGACTCATTGCCTTCCATTGTGCATCTTTTGTGTGCTTTCAGTAGAAAAGATGGTTTATTTGTCATAAGATACATAAAAGGTGATAAAGATTGAACTTCTCTAATATCTAGTGCCAGATGCTGAAGACTTCTTATTACATTTTGTCAGCTTTATGCCTTAATATATTTTTAGGCGGATAACGAAAAAGATTACTTGTTGGTAAAAAAAAATTGTAGTCAGGTGTGACTTCGAACCTCAGCTTTAAGTTATCTGACTCGTGTTGTAAAGAGTTAACCATTCAATCTCCATTATCAACCTGAGCAGGTGCAGGTCATGAGCCATCCAAGCTGCAATCAGGCAAATCTTGGACAAATCATCTTTTTGGAGCCCTACTCCAAAATAGGGACCTGACAATCTTCAAGTCCCTATTTTCCATGAGCTGAGCCTGAGAGCTCTTTACTCAGATCATCAGATCATCTCATTTGAGCCCACTCCAAATCAATTTGTGGCTTTCATCCTCCAGAATTCAGGTGGAGCTGAAGCCTTTATTTCTTTGGACTTCACTTTTTGTATGGAAACATGACAACTAAGATTTTTAGCTTGTCATGGGAAGAAACTAGTGATCATGGCCCTATAGAAGATACCTGAAATTGCTTACAGGTCTCATTGTGCCCCTTTTACTTGATGAAATCATCTCCCCTTATGCTTGGACTTCCAGTTTTATCCCAGGTTCTCATCTTTCTTGTAACTAGCCAAATGTTTTTTAACTTTTTCAGAACCGTAGGTCTCCTCTTTCTGGCCTTGTTGCTGTTCTTGATAGCAGTTGTGTTGTTTACTTCTTCTTTTTTGTTCTTAGCCACTAACCAGTGTTTTGGATAACAAAAACAGTGTCCTTCAAAAGTTTTCTAGTGAACTTCAGTTTTATAGTGATATCTCTTCTCACTTGCTATTCTGCTCTGAACATTTGTATTATGTTGCGTGCCATAATTTACAGTTCATTACCAGCGCATAATCGTTTTATTTGTGACAGGACTGAGACGGAGTATGTGAGTCAGATGCTTACCAAAGTCAAGCGTTTTGCTCAACATCACTCTTGTCATGTTTGGTTTGTGGCACATCCTAGACAGGTTGGCTTACCATGACCTCTGGTTTGTTCCAGAGTCTCTTACTTTCTAAATTCTTCCCTTATTTTACAGTTGCACCATTGGGTTGGCGGTCCTCCTAATATGTATGATATTAGTGGAAGTGCGCACTTTATAAACAAATGTGACAATGGGATTGTTATTCATCGTAATCGGGATCCAGCAGTTGGGCCAGTTGATCAAGTACAAGTGAGTATTCTTTTTGTCTTCGTCACTGTTATTACACAAGGGAATATATTTGTAAACTTCCTAAGTTGTAATTGCAGGTTTGTGTTCGGAAGGTTCGGAATAAGGTTGCTGGAACCATAGGCGATGCTTTCTTGTTGTACAATAGGTATGCTTTTATGCTTCGCCATTAGAGTCTTGTGGATCAAAAGAATTGACTTTTACTGGCTACTAAATTCTTATGGCAAATTAGGGAATATGTAGTCACAATTTACTTTTATAAATTATCACTAGTAGCTTCTGCTTGACCTTGGGACTAATTATTTTCCCATGTAACAAGATATTTGTGTTTTTATTTGAAAGAGCAAGGATTAGAGAAGAGAGTAATTGCAAAGAATAGCTGCTCTCAGTGAAATATTTTTGGTGGAAAAAATGTCTTCAATTGTAAATTAGTTGAACTTGCTCTTTGAAGATGGTCAAAGATTGTTCAATTCTTTCTCAGAAAAGGAGGGGAAAAAAAAAAGAAGCAACTGGTATCTGCTCTCTAAGAGGAGTCCATCAATTATTGTTTAGGAAATCATACAGCAAATTTTCTTGTTATTTTGACTGAGAAAAAAGAATAGAGCAAGAGATACAAACCGGTGCAAGTTGTCATGCATAATCATAGTTGCCACATTCTTCAGTTCACTCATCTAATGTTTTCTTGTTATATAGTGCTCTACAATTCTCTCCCTCTCATAGTCATAAGGATCTAAATTTGGGCATGTTAATGAAAAATTTGTTAAAAGATGCATCATTCATTCACATGTGCAGGGTAACTGGTGAATTCATGGATATTGATGAACCATCTGGCAAGAGATAGGTAATGATTTGATTATTGAGGAAGAAAATGTTTGTACAGCCTTATCCTCCAATTTATAGGCCCTCGACATGAGGCGAGTTTTGCGATGCCAAAGTTCTACTACCATAAAATGGCTGTGGGTGCTTTCACTTCGTGCAAACCTGTTGCGGTGAGAGATGAAGATCGGAAGCACTTCAGCATCAAAGTTGATCAGGTTATGGTTGGCTTAAATTCAGGAAGGTGGGTTAGAAGTTTCTACTATTAGAAACTTATTTTTGGAGATGAATTGATCAATGATCTATATTGGCTACCCCTGTATAATAAATTATTTTTTGTGTAAACTTGTATAATATCAGGTGATATTCAACAACCCAATGATTCCCACTAATATCATATGCGCCACAAACACACACTTTTAATACTTGATTTGTGCGCGTGTTCATGAATGGTTCAATTAATTTTATTTCAAAATGAGTTGAACTCGTCAATTTTGAGCTAGATTGCGTGTTTAAATTTGGTTTATTTTCTTGTCAAAAGAATTCGAGTTTATTCACAAGTTACTAGATTAGTTTACATCTTCCCCCTTTAAAGTGAATACACACTATACACCATGTTCGGAATTCTTTACCCTATAATAATATATGCTAATAATTAATAACTAGATTATATTTAAAATTATATTATTTGAGTTTGTTAAATATGATTTTATGTAAGAACTTATACAAATTAGTTTTACTAGCGTTGTCTTATTAAAAATTATATATGAATTTTACTACAAAATGGATTATTTATATTATTAATAAATTACAAATAATATTTTGGTCTCTTTTTTGAGCTTGTTTATAAAACTTAATCTAATTTTAATTATATATAACTCTATACACATTTATTTATTTATATATTGAGTTTTATACTCTAGTTTGTTCATGGATGTAATATTATATTTGAGTTTGAATTGTTTAATAGTCTAGCTTAAATATGAGCTTGAGTTTGATTCATTTATTATTTAAGTCAACATAAACAAGTTTTTATGAGTTGAACTGAATTATTCATAAACAGTCAACTCGGTCTATTTACAACCTTAATAAAATAATCAACTTTGAGAATACAATAGCATGTGCATGTCTAATCCCAATTTTTTGGGATTATACCTTGTGAGTTAATTCCTTTTTTTTTTTTTTTTTTGGCCTCTAATATAATCTAAGTGTATATGTTTGTAAAGTTCCCTCTTGGAAATTTGAATCCTGGCTTTTGCCCCCTCCACACCCTACAAACACTTATACTTGTAGAGTAACCACCGCACCAAGGGTGCGTAGTGATTAGTTAATTCCTTTTTATTCAAACTGCTAGCAAAAAAAATAAATCCACTAGGAAGAAAATATATGAAATTAAATTATGCTCTAGTATTCAGTATATAATTATATATATCTTCAAGCATATATGTTTTTACACCACTTGTTGAGTGGACCAACACAAGGAATATAAAAATATAACATCATCTCGTTAGTAGAGTCCTCGGATGATGATGGTCGTAGCCAATAAAATAAATGGGCTTGGCTTCTTGTTCAATTGTATATTGTAGGAAGAGAAAATCTTGTTATACACTCACTATTACACATTTTGTACATAGTTCTTTTAAAGTTGTGTTTTCAAAATACGACTTTAATCCATGTGGCCATGTGTATGGTGAGTGTACAATAGCGAGTATGTGATAATTATTATCCTCGTAGGAAAATCAATCCTTGTTGCACATACCATGGAATGTGACTTCAACTTCTGTAACTAATGCTTAATAGGTTTGAAAGGGAGTAGTGTAGTCTAATAATAATATAAGAGGGTCTCTAAGCTTTGAGTAACTTTATACTTGCAGTTGCAGGTCTTCCAAAGCTTGTTTGATGTGCAGTTACTTATCCATATCGTCTTTAAATTACAATGTATATTCTTATTTTTAGAAAATAATCTCTTTGTATAATATTTAAATGGTTATAATAAACTATATCCATTCTTCTAATTTTGACTATTTTCTAATAAAATCTCATGCATTTTAATTTTGTTTTAGTCAAAGTCATTTGATATGGATTGTTTTAATAATATCACTTTCGTCATTATTCTTGGAATATTATCATTGGAATTCATCTTATAGATTGAAGTAATCTTTAACATCTTTATTTACATTATTAGCTTTTATATTTATATTGAGAATAATATAATGAATTCTTTTTTCATTTTATTCTCTTATTTATCTATTTTGCAAATCACTTATTATTATTTTTTAATTAATGAGAGTGTCCAGATATCTTCAAACCTAATTATTCATTTAGTGTGCATAGTCTCTTGTTCTATACACTACGTAATTACAAAGAAGAATCTTTTAGGGAGGTCTCAAGAAGTTAATTAGAGATTTCGAATCTATGAGCTTATAGATCTCATGAGGCCTTAGGAACCATAAGTCAATCCTTTGGGATTATCATGTGCTCAATCATTTATAAGCCATGTAAATATTATATAAAACATTTTTTTAATAATTTATTGACAACAGATTGGAAAATATTTTCATTAAATCAATCCAAATTTGTAGAGATTTTATCAAAACAATAACTAAATGACATAATAAGAAACGGAAGAAATTTGGAGAGACATTATTACATTTTATACCAAAAAAAAATAATAATAATATGATATATATATATATATATATATATATATCATCACTTGACATATATTTTGAGAGGATTGCCTTAATTTGTTAGTATATTATGCTTGTACTAAAAAGAATATAAACATCGAAAAACTTATGATGGGGTTAAGTGCTATTTTTCATAAAAATAACTTGTATATATATCTATATCACTATACTAAATAAAAAAATTTAAAATGATTTCGGGTCATCCCCCCAGCCTCCAACTCCGTGTGGTTTTACCACAGCCTTTTTTACAACTTCTATCAATGTTATTTTCAATATTTTTTGAATTTTTTTTGTTTCATTAATTTTAATTAACTTAATATTTCTTGCTGGTGCATTAATCACTCATCTTCAAGCATGTTTTCTCATTTGAATATTATATTTCCAAGTATTTTCATTTATCCATGTTAACCTTCTCATTTCAGTATAACTTAATGAGTATTCTATGTTTACACAATGTTCCTAACACGCTTTTCCATTTGGTCCACCTAGCAAGTAGTCTCATTTATCATTTGTTCATGCTGCTAATCGAAAGAGTGGCGCAAAATTATTCCCAGTAATCAGCCTAACTCTCTTACAGGCATTCTCAATCTTTGCTTACCTGAGTCCTGACTCTAAAAACATTTGAGAGGTTGCAGTTATACTATCAGCAGCCCTTGATTCCCACCAAGAAAAAAGAAATGACACCATCTTTGAGCTCTAACACATGCTAGAACTTGGTTGTGACATACTTCAGCTAGGGAGAACTGTGACATGATTTTGTAAGGGGAATTGGGGGATCTGAGAGTGAGCCGTCCACAATGTGGTTAGCTACCCATTTGTTTGCAGCTTCAGTATAATGTCCGCCATCCCAGCTTGTGTTTTGAAGGATCACTGCAAGAAGCCGCAAAAATTTCAGTTCCATTCACTATTGATGTTTTCCAACATTCAGCAACACCTAAATGCCCACAACAATACCCAAGAGGACTAACAAAACCTGCAATTAATACAAAAATTCTGAGTGAGAATGGTGTTCAGTATAGGCACACCAAAAGAGTAGCAATGTTTCTTCTTTCTAGCTAGTACCCCATGCAAGAAAAATAAAAAAACTTGCTATTGCATGGAAGACAAATGAGTTGTACATCAGTGTAATTAGGAATTTTCATAATACAATAGTATGGGTTCATTTGTGATATAAATTTTGAAGGAACTTATAAACTCAAAATACCCATCTAGTAACTCAAATTGTGGAACACATGCTCAAGAACCATGAGGTTTTAAGTTCTGAACTCAATTGATGCACGATTCTTGTGGGTGAGGTCGGACATCCGAGGTTTACCAAGGTCTTTGGGTCATGGATTCCTCTTCAAAAAATAAAAAGAACGATTATAAACTCAAATGATTACCTTGTTTCTCTGCCTCACTGATTAGAGTGTACTTGGCTGTGTAGATATCAACATAGATGAGCACTGCATGGTGGAGTTGGGTCCTCAGTTGGAAGACTTTGTCCTTAAGCTGCTTGTTGAACTCTTGAGCCAACTGATTGTAAGACTTTATGCAGCCGTTTTGATCAGACTTAAAATGTTTTGGACGATTCCATACAGCATAAGAAGGCAAGCAACCAATGGGACCGGTATTATGTATCCAAAATGTTCTTGCTCCTTCTTGGTAGAGTTTCTAAAATAGTTTCATAGACCAAAAAAAAAAAAAAATACATCAAATAAACAAGTACTGGACTTTAATTATACACATGAAAATTCTGATATAGAAAATGTCTACCTCACCTTTTGCCTTTTACTTTGTGAATAGGATTTTATGTTGAGAAGTTTTACCAATTTGGTATAAAGCCAATTTTATATAATTAGAATCTGAAAAAAGTATGTGTACAGCTTCGTTTAATATTCAAGGTTAACTAATGTTTTTTTCCCCAATGAAAAAGATTAAAACCAGTGATGTATGGAGCATCTCATGTGATTTCCCTAAGCACATCCTTTAGAATAGAGTTTACCATTTCCCTTTTACCTAGAGCATTCAAGGTGAAAAACTGTCTACAGAGAGATAAGTAACAGAATTGTTGTCATTCTTAAAAGTTATTTACAACCCTTGTTTTATTGGGTCATTGCACAGAACTCATACTTTTGTAAGAGATTTAGAAAAGGCTCTCTCTTATGGGCTCAAATTTAATTGGAAAATAATAATAATAATGATAATAATTGCTTAGGTCAAAACAAAGTTTGAACTGTTTTAAGTTTAATTCTCAATTTTCCACAGTATGGCTCAAGGGACTTGCTAGGATTATGCAATGTTAAGCTGCGAGAAGCTACTTGGTTTATTCCTAAAATGACATTGGTCTTCATTAGAGAGCACTGAAAATAGAATACTGAAACTACCATGTTCCAAAAGTTTAAGCTAGTGGAAAAGCTGAATTTAATCACATAACCATTATTTTAACACTTTTCCTCATGTATGGACCCAAACTTCCCTTCAATATGTGAGAGTGAGACATAACACTTGAAATTTTGAACATTTTATGGTAGGTAGAGTGGAGAAGGGTTCAATCTCAGACTACTTGTTGGTATCTTGATAAATTACCATTTGCTCCAAAAACTTAAGTGGCTGAAAATAGTGAATTTATAAAGTTAATAACTTACTGTTATTCTAACAAATACATTTAAGTTACCTTTACAGCCACAGCAAACATATCAGTTATATTGGGGATGGATGCTCGCACTTGCTCCTCTGTAGTTTGTACAAGTCCAAAATTAAGATCATTTTGTCCACAGTCCAATGTGTAAAGGGCCTTTGAGAATTCCTCTGGCCTTGGGAGGTAATTTTTAATCCAAGAACTTTTAGCTGAAAGCAAGCATTACTAGAAAGTAAAAGGTCAAAAGCATTTCTCAGTAAATGACAGCAGAAATTGTAAAAAAAAAAAAAAAAAATTGCCTTGCCTAGAGAAATCAGCAGTAGATCTTTCTAACCTTGGTTGAATGGCTCCTTGGTACGGTCTTTAAATTGTTCAAACTGCAAAAGCTGTATATTGAGAGATAAGGGGTTAAAACCTGCCCCAAATAATTTGGCATCAGTTGGCTGGATTGTAGACCCACTTGCAGCAAAATTTGCTCCATGTCTAAAGTTTGGTTCTATAGAATCAAGATATGCACTCAAGAAGGGAAGCCCCAACTTCTCAGCTGTAGAAAATGAAAAAAAAAAAAAAAAAGGTCATCTTTTTTCTTTTGCCACATTAAGAAGACAACGAAACCGCAGATTCAAACCTAGGCTCTCCCCACATGACACTAGGTTACAAGATCCTAACCATACAAAGTCATCAACATGGGTTGTATGTAGAACATCAAATAAGTTTTACATTAACACTGTTTATGTTATGACATTATATCAGTACAAAAATTAGCACAGACAATCATCACCCGAGGTATGATCAGCCCAAAGAGAAAATGTATTCCATGAAAATGGTTATAATCCCATCATAGCAACGTCCAAACTATCACATCCCATAGACAATAACAACGAAATCCAAGCCTTAATACCAAAATTTTGGGTCTATTATGGATCAACAGACTAGTCAGGAAATGTTACATATATTCTTTTTCGTCATTCTATCACATTCCATAGACCCAAAAAAATAACTACCATATTCCCTAGCTAGAGTAGAGGATAAATGAATAGCTGAGAAGAGCATGCTTACCTATAAAGTCAATGATTAGACGCCCATCAGAATACCGACCAGAAGGTTTACCAAAGAAAGTCTCACCATTGGGAGGGGGTACCCGACCAAATGCTGCTGAGACACTGCCTGTATCTGAGTTTGAATCGCCAAAGTTGTAGATTGCTGGAATGTGACAACCCCATGATGGGCCAACAAGTTATTAAGCAGCAATCAAAACAACTCCAATTGCTGCTGCTCCTACGCCATTATTTATCCACCAAGGGCCTTCCAATTTCCCTCTGAAAAGCCTATACCGGTGCATTGAATCCTCTTACTTTGTTCACTCTGACTTTTAATCAAGCAAGAAATATATTACATAAATCAAACTGAAATTTTGAACATGTAACTAGTGTATTATATGTTACTGTTTTAGGCCTTGTTATATATTGCTGTTTTAGGCCATTGGGAGCTCCATTGAGGAAGTTAAGGTTCATGATGATACATCATCCAAAAAGGATCATGGGTTTGATGGTTCATATGTGGAAGGATTTAGTACAAGTTTACATAAGCACTTCTCCCACCCAAAAAAAAAAAAAAAAAAAAAAAGGTTTACATAAGCAGTGACATAGAACAATATGTACGGGTTTGATCATGCAAAAGTAAGAAAAATTTGAGGAAGAATGCGAAGGAAAAAACCAATATGTATACTTTATTTATTTTCCTATTCTTGCTAGGAAAGAAGATAAAGCTAAAAATCTATTATTTTAAGTTCCTGCTGATGCTACATCAATTCTGCAAAGAAATTGAAACCGTAGAGTATGATCATGATTCATGAAAATGAACTCAAATAACTGTAGTTTAGCTTAAAGGAGGAAAAAAAAAAGCACTTTACCTTAAGAAGCTTGGAGTATACTTGCATCAGGACTTCAACAGTTGCAGATCTAACCATTTTGGGAGACTTTTAAGTTTAATCTGAGAACACGTCGACCAATCCTCAACCACAAGGATAAATCAATCATAGCATCTTTAGGTAATGTATACATTACCTAGTAAGTTCCATTGTAATGGACGGATAATTTTTTGATATTTTATGTAAGATAGTTTTGAATAATATTGGACATGTATTATAAGAAAAAATAAACTAAATTAGTGTAAAGAAACATATATATTTTGAGGTATTAAAAATTAATTTAGTAGCTTCACGACATATTTGTAGCCTTCTTAAGGTAATACTATTTTTTTTTTTTTTTTAAATCATGAAACCAAAAATAAATGCAAAAGAGTAACAGGACCATGAAAATCAACTAATTTGTTTGTGTTTATATATTTCATATCATGAAATGAAAGTATGTTGAACTCTCTGACCGTCTTCCACTCATTAATAGTGCAACATTAAGACATGGTGTGGGCAAGTGTATATACATGTGTCTTATAGATGATTTAAAATTAAACTATAGTAAAAAATTGTTTTACATTGCGCACCAAATATTCTCTCTACTTATATACTCAAAACAAAACTATCCAACCAAATTACCTAAACTTAAATCATATTTAAGCCCTTAATTTAAAAAGAAAAAAGAAAAGAAAAATTATCCATAGGGGTTTCGGTGTCTTAATGGTGATGGGAGGCCAGTATAACGAAGGTGGTGACCCTTCAGATTCCTCTTTTTTCCTCTTTCAAATGTTTTGTTAATTTCAAGTATTTTATTTTGATAATATTAATGAAATAGTGCATTTTATTTAACAATAGGTATGCTTTTAAGCTTTGCTATTAGAGTCTTGTGGATCTAAAGAATTGATTTTTCTGGCTACTAAATTCTTATGGCAAACTAGGGAATATGTAGTCACAATTTACTTTTATAAATTATCACTAGTAGCTTCTGCTTGACCTTGGGACTAATTATTTTCCCATGTAACAAGATATTTGTATTTTTAGTTGAAAGAGCAAGGATTAGTGAAGAGAGTAATTGCAAAGAATATCTGCTCTCAGTCAAATATTTTGGGTGGAAAAAATGTCTTCAATTGTAAATTAGTTGAACTTGCTCTTTGAAGATGGTCAAAGATTGTTCAATTCTTTCTCAAAAAAGGAGGGGAAAAAAAAGGGAAGCAACTGGTATCTGCTCTCTAAGAGGAGTCCATCAATTATGTTTAGGAAATCATACAGCAAATTTTCTTGTCATTTTGACTGAGAAAAAAGAATAGAGCAAGAGATACAAACTGGTGCAAGTTGTCATGCATAATCATAGTTGCCACATTCTTCAGTTCACTCATCTAATGTTTTCTTGTTATATTGTGCTCTACAATTCTCTCCCTCTCATAGTCATAAGGATCTAAATTTGGGCATGTTAATGAAAATTTTGTTAAAAGATGTATCCTTCATTCACATGTGCAGGGTAACTGGTGAATTCATGGATATTGATGAACCATCTGGCAAGAGATAGGTAATGATTTGATTATTGAGGAAGAAAATGTTTGTACAGTCGTATCCTCCAATTTATAGGCCCTCGACATGAGGCGAGTTTTGCGATGCCAAAGTTCGACTACCATAAAATGGCTATGGGTGCTTTCACTTCGTGCAAACCTGTGGCGGTGAGAGATGAAGATCGGAAGTACTTCAGCATCAAAGTTGATCAGGTTATGGTTGGCTTAAATTCAGGAGGGTGGGTTAGAAGTTTCTACTATTAGAAACTTATTTTTGGAGATGAATTGATCAATGATCTATATTGGCTATCCCTGTATAATAAATTATTTTTTGTGTAAACTTGTATAATATCAGGTGATATTCAACAACCCAATGATTCCCACTAATATCATATGCGCCACAAACACACGCTTTAAATACTCGACTTGTGCGCGTGTTCATGAATGGTTCAATTAATTTTATTTCAAAATGAGTTGAACTCTTCAATTTTGAGCTAGATTGCGTGTTTAAATTTGGTTTATTTTCTTGTCAAATGAATTCACGTTTATTCACAAGCTACTAGATTAGTTTACATCTTCCCCCTTTATAGTGAATACACACTATACACCATGTTCGGAATTTTTTACCCTATAATAATATATGCTAATAATTAATAACTAGATTATATTTAAAATTATATTATTTGAGTTTGTTAAATATGATTTTATGTTAGAACTTGTACAAATTAGTTTTATTAGCCTTGTCTTATTAAAAATTATATATGAATTTTACTACAAAATGGATTATTTATATTATTAATAAATTACAAATTATATTTTGGTCTCTTTTCTGAGCTTATTTATAAAACTTAATAGAATTTCAATTTTATATATAACTCTATACGTATTTATTTATTTATTGAGTTTTATACTCAAGTTTGTTCATGGACGTAATATTATATTTGAGTTTGAATTGTTTAATAGTCTAGCTTAAATATGATCTTGAGTTTGACTCATTTATTATTTAAGTCAACATAAACAAGTTTTTGTACGAGTTGAACCTAAACTATTCATAAACAGTCAACTCTTTCTATTTACAACCTTAATAAAATAATCAACTTTGAAAATACAATAGCATGTGCATGTCTGATCCCAATTTTTTGGGATTATACCTTGTGAGTTAATTCCTTTTTCTTTAATAAATAAAAATAAAATAAAATAAAATAAAAACTCTAACCTAATCTTAAGTGTATATGTGTGTGAAACTCCCTCTTAGAGACTTGAATCCCGGTGCTTGTCTCCCACACTTTACAAACACTTATACTTGTAGAATGATCATCGCACTAAAGGTGCGCGGTGGTTAGTTAATTAATTTTTATTCAAATTGCTAGCAAAAAGATAAATGGGCTTGGCTTCTTGTTCAATTGTATATTGTAGAAAGAGAAAATCTTGTTATACACTCACTATTACACATTCTGTAAACAATCCTTTTAAAGTTGTGTTTTCAAAATACGACTTTAATTCATGTGGCCATGTGTATGGTCAGTGGTGGCTCTAGCAATATTTTAAAAGGTGGTTATTAAAAAACTTAAATTATATAAAATTTAATAAAAATAAAACTTCATATTGAGCATTAAAAAAAAAAAAAAAACACATACACACACGCACACAAAGACATAAAGTCTTACAATTTTCTTTTTGAATTTTCTTATTTTGAAATCTTTGCATGATAATCTTATTATCAATGCTGCAAATTACATCTTTTTCAAAATTTTAGTCCCATAAAAATTTTCTTAAGTTTTTTCTTTTTGTTTATAAAGATCTAATATATTGTTAAGGGGATCAAAGTTTAAAGAAAAGTTTGACTACAAACTAAGCTGTAGCCTAAGGCTATAACTCTCACTAAACAAATTAACATGGTTACATATTTTGAAAATTTAAATGTTAAATTATATGTTCTTTATGTTCTTAAAACGCATGTCAATTAGAAGTTATTTACTATTTAATCTATAAACTTATTTTTTATGTATAATTTTAGACAACAAAAATTTGAAATTTAAAGATTTAAGTGATGACATTGCTTTTGATATTTGATTTTTTTGAAATTTTGCAAGTATGGAGGATTTGAGAAGATACTGTAATCTAATGGTGGATTTGTCAAAATTTACATCCAATAAAAAAATATTAAGTGAAGTTGTAGTCTTGACAATAAATGTTATGCTTTAGCTTTTAGGTATTATAGATACAGATTAGGTACATCTAAAAAGTGATTGTTTAACTGAATAGTCAACCACTAAGGTTCAAGTGATAAGCCAATGATAAATAAATAATAATATATCCTTTGTTGATATATATATCCAATTTATCATGTCAAACAAAAATACATTGAAAAATACATCTTTTCTAGAATTAAACGTATATAACGTATATCAAACATTTATCATATTATACTTGTACACAACTATTTCAAACTTCACTACTTTTTTATAGTATTTTTATTTATTTATTTATTTGATAGAGACTTTTTGATAGTATTTGTTAAGGTGTGTTGTTATGTGTGTAATACTATTTAACAACAGATAAGGAAAAGATATAAATTACTTTACTTCTCTAATTTAAGTAAAAATTTATAAAATTTCCTCAACTCTATAATTTTTTGGGTGGTTTAAATCCATACATGATATGATTTTTATACATTAAAAAAAAAAAAAAAAAATGAAGTGACCCTATCAAGGAGTTTTTTTTTTTTTTTTTTTTTCCTCCTTGTGTGTATGCTGGAGAGAGAGCATGCTGAGAGTTTGACATGCCTACAACAGAGTTTAAGGGTTTAAGAACTTGTAGCAATTGAAATAACATAAGATGAAAAAGATCAACAAAAAATATCCTTTACATTTTTTCTTACAAAGGCTTGTAGCTTGTATTGTTCTTAGATATAAAATTGGTAGCAAGTAATTGATTGGAAAGTATAAATATATCTCTGTTTTCTAGCACACTTACTATGTTCCAGTGAGACAATTTTGTATTTGCTTCAATTTGGTCACCTTCAATGATTCTAGCCATACCAAAAAATCTGAAAGTACAGGAAACTCTGTTTAAAGTATGAAAAAGAAAGGAAAATAAAGGTTTGAATAGGATGATTTTCCAATTAGGTTTTTAAAGTCTTTTTAATAATTTCTTATTATAACGTGATATAATAGCTATCTGTCTCACATTTTCGAACACTTTCGAATATTTTGCACATCTAGAATGTCCAAATTTGATGCATGATGCAAAGTAATTATATATAGTTTCATTATACCATCCAAAAAAATATAAAAATGTTCTTAATGGCTATCTTCTCTGTTTCTTAAAATTTTTCCAAACCTATCCCCATTTCACCAAAAAAAAAAAAAATGCAAACCTATAAGCAGCAGGTTGACAAGTTGAAATTGTTTAAAATTTGTAGATGTCTAACATAATAAGATTTTCTACAATTATATTCATAACTTTTGTCTTGCTATATAACATTAATTTGTTCCATACAATGTTGAAGTTGTGAAAACTAGTTTGCTTTTTTTATTTTTTCCAGTGACTTCAAGTAGAGAATGACACACTCTCACCTTCACAAATATAAGTGACCACAAAAGTAGAATTGGGCCAAATTTAAGCAAAAAGGAGGAAATGGTTACTACTTTTTGTCAGCCATTTCTTCGCACTTCTCCTTGCTATACAAGAGGATCTACCATCAAAGTTATAAACTGTTGTTCTAACTTATTTGGTAATACTGTCTTGGTTTGAAGTGTTCTCTTAAGTTACATATTAGCCATACCCAAGCATATCAATAGTAAAACACCTTGAAATCCAAATTAAATTCCAGTATTATGCATTTAGGGGTTGTTTGGATGAGTGAGTTTTGAGTGATATGATCTTGTTTTCATCACTCATCATCCAAAATTTGTGGGACCCACGGAAAACAATTTGTTTGGACACCATCACTCATGTTTGGTCATCCGGTTTTGGTAATTCTATCACTCAAAAAACTGAGTGATGAAGAGGGAAAGTGAAAACACATTTTCCTTGTTTTCAAAACTCATCATCCATGACTCAGTGGCAGTTCCGTAATATTGCTGAGATTGTGGCCCCTTTGTGGGACCCGCGTCAGGGACATGTCTACATCAAGTCCTCAGCACCAACGACTTTCTCTTTCTCTCTTTCCCCTTTCTCCTTCTCCCAGCAACAAACCAACATTTCTTCAAAAACCCAGCAACTGTGAAGAATGAAACCCAGCAACCAAAGACTACCCTCCACCGGATTTGCAGAGTTCTCTGTATCTCCTTGGCAAGATCAAAATTTCTTGAAGGTGAAGAAGCTGAAGAAGCCGCCGATGACTTCACCCTCCACCAGTCCACCGCTCCCTAAATTTTATTTTACAAAACCTTAAAAAACAAAAACCAAAAAAACCAACCCCACAATAGACCAAGAACCCAGATTCCAAAAACCCATATGCACACAACCCAGATTGGATATCTTTCTAACCCACATGTACAAAATTATGAAAATTAAAACAGTAACTTACAGAGGTCAGTGGGTTCGAGAAAAAGAAAAAAATAAAACCCGAAGAATTCGAAATTAACAAAAATGAAGAAAGTACAGCGCTGACAAAAATTTACAGAGCCAACAAAAAAAAGGGAAAAGGAAAACGAAGCGTTCAGTTACCGAGTCAAAGAACCGAAGATCAGTGTGAATCTAGAACAGCGATCAAAGAGCTCCAAACCGAAACCGAGAGCAGAAAATTAAGCGGCGGCGACGGCGGATCGGTGGTAGAGCTTACTAAAGATGTGGAGTGCAGTGACGAAGCTGATGAAGCAGAGGCTCATGACGAGCACGACGGTCGGCGAGATCTTCAGGAAGGAGGATGAGCGGATTCTATGTTGGATTTTGGTGGTATCTCCAGAGGTTTTGGGCGGCATCTCTGACGACTGGGCTGAGTCCTAGCCGCTTTGGAGGTTTGGGTATTTGTGGGTTTTGAAATGAACATCTGTTGGTACTGAAGGGGAAAAAAATGAAATGAAGAGAGTGAGGGTGAGGCGGGTAGGCTAAACGAATTTATGACAGGTGCTCAGGCATGGGTCCCCAAAAAGTAAAATAAAATTGAGTGAAGGGAAACTGAAAATATGTGCCAAACAGGTGGGTGTAAGAAATTATGGTATTTTAAGTGATGAGTGATGAGTGACGAAAATTGAGTGATGAGTGATGAGTGACCATTTTTTTAAACCAAACAAGCCCTTAGCGTTCCTCTTTTAAATCTTCATGGTTAAACTTAGTAAATTTCACACCAAAAGAAAAGATCTTTGTAACTTTGGACATCTTGTTCTGAAAACCAATGAAGTTATCTCCACAGAACATATATACACAGTTAACTTTTTGTATATTAATTTCAGAAACCACTTGAAAGAAAAAGCTAAAGGAGATGGTAGTGATTTCATCACAAGTTCTGGAAAAAAAAAATTTCTGTAATATTATACATTATCTTTTTTTTTTTTTTTTGATAATAATTTTACATGCATACATTATGTTCAATTGTTCATACCAAAAAAAAAAAAAAAAAAAAATTGTAATTTAGAGTAGTAACTCAATCCTATGTTGTAATGGAATATTAGTACACTTGCTACAAATAGTTTGGGGTTTTAACGACCGTCAATTGTAGAAAGTGTTATTTCATTTACTGAATTAGATGCTGAACTAGTTGATCTGTCTGTACTATTGTAAGTACTCTTCAAAATAAATGCAGGTTGTTTTGGAGAAGGAAGATGTGTGTCATTACCCAACATAAAAACAACAGTTGACATGGTTGGCCGGTCTATTGCATGTTCTTGCACACACAAAAGCCCAATTTGAATGCATCTTGAAACTTCATTAGCAGGGTATGCCTTATCTAGTAATGGGTCGACCATTTTCATGGAATTGTCTTCTCTCCATAGGTCCCAAACCTGAGACAAGATATTAAACATATTAGGCTCAACAATATAGACTTAATTTTGTAGTCATTGTTTGCAAGTGTACTTACATGTCCAATCAAATTTGAGGAATGACCATCATGATGATAAGTACTATTCTTTTTGCCAGTAATGATCTCTAACAGCAATACCCCAAAGCTATATACATCAGACTTTATTGAAAATAGTCCTTGCATTGCATACTCAGGTGACATATAACCACTGTCATAGCACAATGAAAAGGAAGATATTGAACCTCAACATAAAATGATTGAAGATAGCCCTTTGGACACTAACATACATGTAAAATTTGAAGTAACACAATATGAAAACGAATTATAGAGATATCCTTAATATTTTTTTTCTTACAAAGGCTTGTAGTTTGGACTCTCCTTAGATGTAAAAATGGTAGTTAAGTAATCGGTTAAAAAAGTATATCTTTGTTTTCTACCATACTTACTATGTTCCAACAACGCAATTTGTATTTGCTTCAATTTGGTCCCCTACAACAATTCTAGCCATACCAAAATCTGAAATTTTTGGATTCAATGCATTGTCAAGTAGAACATTGCTGGCCTTTAAATCTCTATGGATAATTCTTAATCTTGAGTCTTGATGAAGATATAAGATCCCTCGACCAATTCCGCAAATAATCTCAAATCGCTTTCCCCAATCTAAACATGACCTTTTTGTTTCATCTAAATGAAGAAAGAAATGAGAACTTGGATTAGATTGCATTGCATTCGTGCTTTTTTACTTAGGCATAAAATCTTGCTACTAGGAACTGATATGTTTGTAATGGGAGGATCGTTTTCTAGTGATGATGAGTGAGGTTAATGTGAAAAAGAAGACATACCAAAAATGAAAGAGTCCAAGCTTTTATTTGGCAAGTACTCATAGATCAACATCTTCTCTTCTTTGTGAATGCAACAACCTAAAATTCTCACAAGGTTTCTATGTTGGAGTTTAGCAATTAGTGCAACTTCTGTTTTGAATTGTTCTATTCCTTGTCCAGAGCATTTTGATAGTCTTTTTACTGCTATTTCCATTCCATTTTGTAGCAAACCCTGCAATTAAAGTCCAAATATCATTGTCATAGTGCACAGTTGTTGAAAGAAACTCAACTTGGTGAATTATTTGGGGAAGCCCAATTGCACACAATAAATTTGTACTCAATGAGTACCTGTAAACATTCATGATGGAATTTATGATGCATAAACACACTTGAAATGAGAGTATGCAAATTATGGGACTTGTTCAATGAAACTACCTTATAAACTGGGCCAAAACCACCTTGGCCAAGCTTGTTAGAAATAGAGAAGTTATCTGTAGCTGCAATAATGGTTCTTAGATCAAACAATGGCAAATTTGAATTTCTTCTAGTTCCATCGAGGTCCCTTCTACTTGGAGAGTCTTCAAAGTATGGTAAAGTGGAGTCAGCACTATATGAATATGTGATATGCCTATTCTCTGCCATAAAACAAGTAATTAATAATGCTAGTAACCATATTTGTCCAATTAGGAATCCTCACACAAAAGCCTAGTTTAATAAAACTAAGAAACACACTAAAATAAAAGAATGAAACAGTAAAAAATAAGAGGAAAAATTGAAGTTTACATTTTCTATTTATCATTGACAAGAAATCCCATTTGGTTAAAATGCACTTTTCTAAGAGGTAAGTGCTTATGGGAGATGAAAGTTCCTCAGGCCCGCTGATGGGGCTAGAGAAAGTCTTAAAATGTTAGGGAATTGGATGGGCTATTCATCAAGCTTTTAGTTAAATGGGTGAAAAAATTGTCCAGTGGCATGATAATTGACACCCTGAAGGTGTTTTGATCCCTAACTTTGTCCACAAGGTGGTGTATGATATTGCAATTTCTGAGTTTGCAAAAGTATCCAATTTTTTGAAAGAAATGCAGTAGCCTTGGAAACCTATCAGATCAAAAGATACTACCCTACAAGCTTATTTTCATTAATTAAAATTAACTAAGTGTCTATTTGGCAAAGATTATTTTTGCCAACTTATTTTACCATTCAGCTTATTTTTGCTACTATTCATGAGTCCCACTGTATTATTATAGCTAATTTTTACCTTTATCTACAGTACTTTCAGCAAAAAATTTTCAATTTCAGCAAAATAAGTAGACCCCAAACAGACCTCAAAACAACTCAATGTACTGGATTTCATCTAAATATGGAAAAGTCACATGGATTTCAACTTGAAGTGAAATAAGAAATAAGATGGATACAGCTGAATGGTGGAAAGTGGTATGGTCTAAAGCAACTACTTCTAAGCATTCCTTAATACTCTATCTTTGGCTGGCAATGAAGGACGGATTGCAATTCAAAGTAGAATTAAATAAAAAACATGTATGTCTCAATGAATGGTAGAAACTGGTATGGTCTAAAGCAGCTTTTCCCAACAAGTCCTTCATATTTTGGCTGGCAGTGAAGGGCAAGTTGCCCTCCCAAGAAAGGCTTGTAAAATGGGGTACAATGGTGCTCATGTATGTTTTCTGTAGAAGTCAAATGGAATTTGTGATCATGTTGTCTTCGAGTGTTCTTTCTTATGAATTTGACATTTGTGTAAGAAGCATTTGAAAATTTTCCTTGGCTGCTTCAGTATACCATCTTTGGATCCAAAGAAGTGATTATGAGTATAATAACAAAATATATCAAGTTCTCTTTCATTTTTCTTTTATCAACTTCTACGCTTGAAAAATAAATCAAGTTCCATCCCATTTTATTCAATTTTCTCATGATCTATGAATTTTGCCTATTCTTTTATAAATCCTAAAACATAATGTTGGAGTAATCTTGGGAGCATTTGTTCATTGGCCTTATAAATATAGAAATAGGTTTTAAAAAAAAAATTGCTCTAAACTTCCTTACCTTTCTTCTTCTTCATTACAAAACAATACACAACTGGGACTACAAGAAGAAACATTACAGCAACGGAAACTCCCAGAATTGCCAGCATCCTCTTTTTTTGAGTAAGACCATTTTTCTTAGCATATTGAGCTGAGTAAAAGAAAAAAAAATTATTCAAATGACATCATAAATTTGAGAAGTTGATTGAACATAAATAGTTATTATTGATGCAATTTTACAGGAAAATGAGAGTAGGGATGAAACAATGGGTTTAAGGAGAACATGTGATTTTATTATTTTTTTTTAAAAGGAGAAAATGTGATTCTCTTTTTGAGGTCCAACGTATCAAAACAACAAAACAAAAAAAGCAAACATGTTCTCACAACAATGTCAAGTGCCATATGTGATTCTCTTTTTTTGAGGCTGAAAATATGTTAAAAAGAAGAAACAAAAAACAAAAATTGCAAACCTAACAACAATGTCAAACAACAAGAGTGTTTCTTATTAATATAAGTAGAATCATAATTCAAATCTTCCCTCCCCATTATTGTAACAATAAAAACAAAGTCAAATAAAACAAGTATTACATAGTAGGAGGACCAACTACGAGTGATGAATATAATTGTAGAAATCTTGTGTTATTAGGTTTATACAACTCTTAAATAATTTTTACTTCACACATTGTTTGAGTTTTGAACTACTATGAAATAGATAAGGTAGACATTGTGAAAATTTTGATATTTTGTGATAATTTAACAAAACCATATATAAATTCTTTCCCATATGGAACGTAATACTCGTTTAGATTTGTACTATATAATTTGAAATGGATCTGTTTTTAATGGAGAAAACCATTTTTCAATATTTTGACCTAAATCAACTTTAAAGTAAATACCATAGGGAAAATTATATGTTGGATTAGTATTCTGTATAAACTTCGGACTAAAATAATACAATAGACATGAATCTTCACTAACACTCTATTTGTTTTGAAGTAAAACAAATATGATTTTTAGGTGTTTAGTATGGCAAATAATTTTTTTTAAGCAAACAACCAAGATTAGGCAACTACCACTAGAGCAGTGTCTTTGGTCATTGGAATGGTCGCTTTGGTTATCGAACATCTGACACGCTGCTTCAGTGACCAGACTGCTAGCATTTGTTGCTAGAGTGATGGCTTCGGCCACCAGAATGTTGGCACTGGTCGTCGGAGCGATGGCTCCAACCACTGAAGTACAGACATCGTTTGCCTAGCTCACCAGAACGGTGACCTAGCCACCAAATGGGATGTATTTTTGTAAAATGTTTTTCTAAAATTTTAAAGATAAAAGATGAAAGAGTACCTAATACAACTGCATCCACACGTATATATAATTCTTGTCCTAGATCAGCATATGTTCTTGCGTCCACCAAGTCCCCTTGCCATGTCAGGCAACCAATCCCTCCCTCACTCTCATTTGCACTTGCGTAAGCCATACAAGAACAATTCCTCAAACACTTTTGCTCACACTCTTTCATACTCAAACTCATGTCCGCATGTGCTACTGAAGTATCTGGCACCTTCATATGTGCCAACTTCACGAAACCTTCTCTGTTGTTGCACATGGACACTCCTTGCTTTTCCCTCACGCAATCATGAGATGACTTGGGTTCAAATCCAGGAAAGCACTTGCACTCAAAAATGACCTCATTGTATGGGTCACAATAACTATTTGGACCACAATTCAAATACTTATCGCATAACGCTAGTGAGCTGGACCAATATTCGACCCATCTAGTCTCCTGCCATAAGGACCGTTGCACAATTCCTGATTCATCGACCATTGTTTTAGGAAAAACTTTGGGGTCAGCTAAATTTGAAAATATACTGTACATAATGGTGGCTTCATCTTGATTATTCACAAAGCTAACATTGAATAATTTTGATGTCATTTCGGGTACACCGCTCCATCTTAGGCCAGTCCAAGATCCAGCACGCCATAATAGAGTCCGACCCATGTATAAGCATGCCTGAGGGTACCCAGTTGGAACTATTTGATATGAGTAGTTGCCAATTCCCGGGTCATCTTTGGACTTCCAAGATGTTAGGAACCGGTTTAACCCGGTCCGCCAGTCTAGCCCAAGTTTCATAAACGGAAGCAGAGTATTGGTGGGATAATCAAAACTTTGCCATGTAACATGTTGGCTGTCTTGTTGAACCAAAACAAGATTTCCTATATCTAAGAGCTTAGCCATAGAATTATTTGTGGATGAGACAGAAAAAGAAACATTGGTGGACCAAAAAGGAGTGGTTTGGTTTTGGGTGTGGAGTGCAAGATTTCCCTTACCGTTGATGGAGAGGACCCCGGAGGTATCATTGAGAGGAGCGTCTCTGTTTGCAACCCACACAACGGTTTTTTCGGCGATTTGGTTATACCAAATTCCAACGTAGCGGTGACTGGAACTGCCGGGGTTGAAAAACCCAAGTGCAAAGGTTTCTTTGTTTGAGAGTAGAAGTTGACCATCCTTGAGGGGTTGGTCTGGTGTTATGGTGTCAAGGGAAATGCAAATTGGGCAAACAAGAAGGGAGAGAAGCAGCAATGTATTCCATGACCCTTCAGCAGGATTCATCATTTTTTTTCTAATGAAGAGTATGAGTTAAAATGATGAGTGACACGTCTAAAAATAATAATCCAACGGTTAGGAAATTAGCAATTTGTGTTTTCAAAAATAGAAGCAAAAGCAAACCTTTTTTGAGATAAAAGTGCAGGAAGAAGGCATGCGTTCTTCAGAATCGGAGCAACACAGCCAACGGCGATCTTCGACGGCAAAACTTCAGGCCGCGCGTGGAGGCCCGTGAGGCTGAAGATGGACGCCGGCTTCTTGGGTTTTACACATCGGAGGCCGAACAAGAGATCCGTGGCGTTGGTTTCTTGAACCACCAGTCGACAGCAAATCTGTGACGGCGCGTGGGTCTACGGCCATCGCGCGTGGCGGCGCGTGTCTCCGAAAATGGAGATCGAACTCTTGGGTTTTGCAAGTCGGAGGCCAAAGAAGAGATTTGCAACGTCGGTTTCGCGAGAGGATGGAGAAAAACTAGCAGAGCTGAAGGGAGGCTCGAACTGATGGTGTGACGGCTGTGGCTTCTTCTTCTTTGTTTGTACAGTAGCTTGGTAAACTCAGGTGTGGCTGACTGGCGGGAATAGACTACAGAGCTTGAGCCATATAAAAAAGGTCAGTTGTTCTTCTTTTAAAAATAAAATTAAATGAGATATTCGACATATGCAAGCTGTGGTTCACTTGTCAATGATCACACACTTAATCATATTTACCTTGAAAACCCGTTCACATTAGTGAAAGATGAGTCATGCTATGGTGACATAAAAAATGCACAATTTTGTACTATAACTCATCGTGTGACGAGTTGTGAGTGGTGAAAGTGTGTCCCTACATAACCCACAATTATACATCTACCAATCACAACTTGCTACATGACAAATTGTGATACAAAATTGTTCATTTTTATGTGTCTATAGTATTACTCAGTAAAAGATACTTGACAAAACTTTGGTCTTCTTTGGCAACTTCAATTTAAGTCTAGGTAACAATTTTTGACCCTAGAACTCGGATGTACATTGACTAATGAAGAAAAATTATTGGGTTTATATATTTATTCATTTTTATACAAGATAGAAATTCTACTCTAACCTAATTTAAGTATGTAGGTATGAAGCTCCCTCCTGAAAGCTTGAACTTTGACTCTTGCCCCTCACACTTCACAAACATTCATAATTGTGAAGTGACTATTGCACCAAAAGTGTGCAATGGTAATTATTGGGTTCTTTAAATAGTGGTTGTTTATTGCTAACAGTCAAGGGAGGCGCCAAATGTGACCATCCTGACTTGGAATTTTAAAAAAAAAAAATACCTTAAAATTTTGAATTTTAAATTAATTTGGGTTGTTAACCCCTCTAGGAAAAAAAAAAAAAAAAAAAAAAAAACTTGACCACCCTAAAAAACCTTGAACACCTTAAATAACAATTTGAGCCTATTAAAAATTAAATTCAACTTCTCCAAAATTTTGGATCGTTGTATGTTGAACCAAAAAATTGCGAGAAATACTATGTTTACAACATTTTCGCAATAAATCTTAAATAGCAAGTTGTTAATCATGGACAAAAAAATAATTTTAGTGACATGTTCAAATTAGAATTAGCTAGTAAAAACTTTACCACTTAGGCTTTGGTGTGTAAGTGTAAAAATGTTGTGGACATAACACTTTCAAAAATTGCTCAAATAAACAAATTAGCCTAAAAGCCCAAATCAAACATTTCATTGTGATTTTTTAAATTGTGTTTTCAAATGGTATATTTTAAAATCACTATTTTTTTTATTAAAAAAATGCACACTTTTCAAATAACTAGTCTGTTATACTTGTTTTAGTCTTCAGTCGAATTTGTTGGATTTATGTGATACATTTTTTCAAAAAGGTAATGCATTTTGTTTATATTGTTACTTATTTAGGCAATATGTTGCTAATTGAAAAGGAGATCAGTAGTTTAATAATTGCTTAATTGTGTATATTAAAAAATATGTAGTTGATAGTAAAACTATTATATCATACAAAGATTTCAAAATATGAAATCTTGTGAAGGAAATTTTAAAACTTTATGTAATTGCGACTGTTTTTTTTTTTTTTTTTTTTTTTGTGTGATGTTAATATATTCAAGTTTTTTTTTTTTTTAATTTAAGTTTTTTAATGACCACCCTAAAAAAATTCCTAGAGCCACCAACAATCAACTAGGTTCAAGAGATAACTCAATAATAATAAATAAATAATTATATATCATTTGTTGTGTTTTATATCACCTCCTCCATTATCTATCTAATTCAATAAAAATAAATAAAAAATTTTGTAGTCTACTTCATCTGTTATTGCAAAAGTTGTGGTGGCAGAATAATTGTTATCAGGTTCATCTAAAAAGTGATTGTTTAACTGAATAGTCAACCACTGAGATTCAAGTGATAAACCAATGATGATAAATAAATAATAATATATCCTTTGTTGTGTTTTATTAGAGTGCCTTTAAAAAATATATATATCCAATATATCATGTCAAACAAAAATACATTGAAAAATACACGTTTTATATTATTAAACATATATAACGTATATCAAACATTTTTCATATTATACTTGTACACAAATATTTCAAACTTCATTACTTTTATTGATAGTATTTGTTAAGGTGTGTTGTTACGTATGTAATACTATTTACCAACAGATAAGGAAAATGTATAAATTACTTTGCTTCTCTAATTTAAGTAAAAATTTTAAAAAATTCTTCAATTCTATAATTTTTTGGGCAGTTTAAATCCATACATGATATGATTTTAATACATAAAAAAAAAAAAAAAATATATATATATATATATATATATATATATATATATGAAGTGATCCTATCAAGGAGTTTTTTTCTCTCCTTGTGTGTATGCTAGAGAGAGAGCATGCTGAGAGTTTGATATGCCTACAACAAAATTTAAGGGTTTAAGAACTTGTAGCAATTGAAGTAACATAAGATGAAAAAGATCAACAAAAAATATCCTTTATATTTTTTCTTACAAAGGCCTGTAGCTTGTACTATTCTTAGATATAAAATTGGTAGCAAGTAATTGATTGGCAAGTATAAATATATCTATGCTTTCTAGCACGTTTACTATGTTCCAGTGAGGCAATTTTTATTTGCTTCAATTTGGTTACCTCCAATTATTCTAGCCATACCAAAATCTGAAAGTACAAGAAACTTTGTTTAAAGTACGAGAAAGAAAGGAAAATGAAGGTTTGAATAGGATGATTTTCCAATTAGGTTTTTAAAGTCTTTTTAATAATTTCTTATTATTACGTGATTAATAGCTATCTGTCTCACATTTTCTAACACTTTTCAAATATTTTGCACATCTAGAACGTCCAGATTTTATGCATGATGCAAAATAATTATATATAGTTTCATTATACCATTCAAAAAAATATAAAAATGTTCTCAATGGCTATTTGCTCTTTTTCTTAAAATTTTTCCATACCTATCCCCATTTCACCCAAAAAAAAAAAATATGCAAACCTATAAGAAGAAGGTTGACAAGTTGAAATTGTTTAAAATTTGTAGATGTCTAGCATAATAAGATTTTCTACAATTATATTCATCACTTCTGTCCTACTATATAACATTAATTTGTTCCATATGATGTTGATGTTCTGAAAACTAGTTTGCTCTTTTTATTTTTTCAAGTGACTTCAAGGAGAGAATGACACACTCTCAATAAGGCACCTTCACAAATATAAGTGACCACAAAAGTAGAATTGGGCCAAATTTAAGCAAAAAAGGAGGAAATGGTTACAACTTTTTGTCACCCATTTCTTCACACTTCTCCTTACTATACAAGAGGATCTACCATCAAAGTTATAAACTGTTGTTCTAACTTATTTGGTAATATTGTCTTGGTTTGAAGTGTTCTCTTAAGTTGCATATTAGCCATACCCAAGCATATCAATAGTAAAACACCCTGAAATCCAAATTAAATACCAGTATTATGCATTTAGAGTTCCTCTTTTAAATCTCCATGGTTAAACTTAGTAACTTTCTCTACAAAAGAAAAGCTCTTTGTAACTTTGGACATCTTGTATGGAAAACCAATGAAGTTATCTCCACAGAACATATATACGCAGTTAACTTTTTGTATACTAATTTCAAAAACCACTTGATAGAAAAAGTTAAAGGAGATGGTAGTGATTTCATCACAAGTTCTGGACAATAATAGTTTGTGTAATAATATATTATCTTCTTCTTTATAATAATTTTACAGTATATACATTATGTTCACTTGTTCATACAAAAAAAAAAAATTGTAATGTAGAGTAGAATTAGAGTAACTCAATCCTATGTTGAAATGGAATATTAGTAAACTTGCTACAAATAGTTTGGGGTTTTAACGACCAACAACTGTAGAAAGTGTTATTTCATTTACAGAATTAGATGCTGCACTAGTTGATCTGTCAGTGCTATTGTAAGTACCCTTCAAAATAAATACAGGTTGTTTTGGAGAGGGAAAAGTTGTGTCATTACCCAAAATGAAAACAACAGTTGACATGGTTGGCTGGTCTATTGCTTGTTTCTTGCACATACAAAAGCCCAATTTGAATGCATCTTGAAACTTCATTAGCAGGGTATGTCTCATCCAGTAACGAGTCGACTATTTTCATGGAATTGTCTTCTCTCCATAGGTCCCAAACCTGAGACAAGATATTAATCATATTAGGCTCAACAATATAGGCTTAATTTTGTAGTCATTGTTTGCACATGTACTTACATGTCCAATCAAATTTGAGGAAGGACCATCATGATGATAAGTACTATTCTTTTTGCCAATAATGATCTCTAGTAGCAATACCCCAAAGCTATATACATCAGACTTTATTGAAAACAATCCTTGCATTGCATACTCAGGTGACATATAACCACTATCATAGAACAATGAAATGGAAGATATTGAACCTCAACATAAAATCATCAAAGATATCCCTTTGGGAACTAATATACATGTAAAATTTGAAGTAACAAAATATGAAAGCAAATTACAAAGATATCCTTAATATTTTTTTCTTACAAAGGCTTGTAGTTTGTACTCTCCTTAGATGTAAAAATGGCAATCAAGTAATCGGTTAAAAAAGTATATCTTTGTTTTCTACCATACTTACTATGTTCAAACAATGCAATTTGTATTAGCTTCAATTTGGTCCTCTCCAACAATTCTAGTCATACCAAAATCTGAAATTTTTGGATTCAATGCATTGTCAAGTAGAACATTGCTGGCCTTCTATTTGCAACCCATACAACGGTTTGTTTGGTAATTTGCTTATACCAAATTCCAATGTAGCGGTGGTTGGAATTGCCGAGGTTGAAAAACCCAAGTGCAAAGGTTTTTTGGGTTTGAGAGTAGAAGTTGACCATCCTTGAGGGGCTGGTCTGGTGTTATGGTGTCAAGGGAAATGCAAAATTGGGCAAACAAGAAGGGAGAGAAGCAGCAATGTATTCCATGACTCGTTAGCAGGATTCATCATTTTTTTTTCTAATGAAGAGTATAAGTTGTGGCTGACCTGACTAGCTGGTATAGAGCTTGATAGCCATATATACTGAAAGTCTTGGATGTAGCTTCTTTTTATTTATTTATTTTTAAGAAATATAATAGAATTTTAACTTACATTATATAAAAATTACTTTTTATCATCATACTTAAAATATTGGTTGATTTTTAGTTTAGGAAGATTTGAAATCCAAATTCAACCAAAAAAAAAAAACTTTGCACGCAGATGGATTTTAATGTAGTCTGACAAGGGAGTTGGTTGATTTTAGTTTAGGAAGATTTGAAATCCAAATTCGAAAAAAAAAAAAAAAAAAAAAAAAACTTTGCATGTAGATGGATTTTAATGCAATCTGACAAGGGAGTTGGAGATGAAGCTATGAAAGCTATGACAAAGACACAGCGTGCAACTTAATTAACACAACTTAATTAACACGTCTGACTTAAATAGCTTAAATTAGTCATTCTTCTTTTAAAAATAAAAATAAATTAAATCAGTTATTCGACATATGAAAGAAGGCAAATGCAAGCTATCGTCAACTTGTCAAGGACCTACTCAATCACGTGTACCTTGAACTCCGGTCTTCTTAGGCAACTTTAAGTCTTAGATAACTTTTGACCCTAGAACTCAGATGTACAGTGACAGAGTAACTGGTCAAGAAAATTTATTGGGGTGTTCTTTTAATAGTGATGGTTTTTCGCTAATAGTCAACCACTTAAAATTCAAATAATAACCCAATAATAATAAATAAATAATTATATAACGTTTGTTGTGTTTTATATCACCTCCTCTCCCATTATCTATCTAACTCAATAATAATCTGTTTGATATGTATATTTAAATAACAGTTTTTAATTTTTTTGAAAATACGTGTGTAAAAAAGTGTATAGAAATACATGTAATATTGTTTAAAAACTGAAAACATGTGTTTGAACTAACGTACCAAATGGGACTAAAATTAAAAAAAAATTGTGATCTACTTCATTGGTTATTGCAAAAGTTGTGGTGGTAAAATAATTGTTAATGGGTTTGTCTAAAATTGATTGTTTAGCCAAACAGTCAACAACTAAGGTTCAAGTGATAACCCAATAATAATAAATAAATAATAATATATCTTTTGTAGTGTTTTATTAAAGTACCTTTAAAAATAATATATCCAATATATCCAATTTATCATATCAGACAAAAATACAGTGAACTATAATTAAACATATATAATGTATATCAAACATTTTTCATACTAAACTTGTTCACAAATATTTCAACTTATGTGCAAATATTTCAAACTTCATTACTTTTATTGATAGTATTGAATCTATTGATGGTATTTGTTAAGGTGTGTCGTTATATATGTAACACTTTTTACCAACAGATAAGGAAAAAATATAAATTACTTTACTTCTCTAATTTAAGTAAAAATTTAAAATTTTAAAAATGTTCTAAAATTTTATAATTTTTTGGGTGGTTTAAAATTTAAATCCATACATGATATGATTTTTATACATTAAAAAAATGAAATGACCCGATCAGGGTTTTTTTTTTTTTTTTTTTTTTTCCCCTTGTGTATGCTTTCATGTGAGAGAGAGAGAGAGAGAGAGAGAGAGAGAGAGAGAGAGAGAGAGAGAGAGAGAGCATGCTGAGAGTTAGATATTCCCATAACATAGTTTAAGGGTTTAAGAACTTGTAGCTCACTATTTAAAATTTTAAACTGATCACACCCATCCTTCATTACCAAGTATAAAGCATCAGCAAGTACATTTTGACACCAATCTACAAACAGCTTGGTTATATGAAAGATTGTTTGTGTTTGTGTTCAGGCAAAGGCAAGCAAAGATAGTGTAATTTGGTCCACAGGCGCATAATTGGACACAACACCAATTAATAAAAGCAAAAGATTCTCCCTGATAATATAATTCACTAGAAAACATGATCAAAATATATGTAATAGCAAAAGTTTCAATACCAGTTATGCACACACAAATATTCATAAACTTCCTATGTCACCAGAACATTGATTGCTTTTGCTAAATTTTGTCCAAAGTGTAATTATGTTGAGCCTAAAAAAACTTAGGGTGGTCCCAAATATTTTTAAGGATAAAAAATCATAAAATTTTGAAAATTTAAATATAATAATTAATTTTTTTCCAAGTCAGGGTGGTCCTGTGACCACCCTGAACTCTATATGGAGCCGCCAGTGTGTATGGTGAGTGTACAATAGCAAATATGTAATAATCATTATCCCCATAAGAAAATCAATCCTTGTTGCACATACCATGGAATGTGACTTCAAGTTCTGTAACTGATGCTTAAGAGGTTTGAAAGGGAGTAGTGTAGGCTAATAATAATATAAGAGGGTCTCTAAGCTTTGAGTAACTTTATACTTGCAGTTGCAGGTCTTCCAAAGCTTGTTTGATGTGCAGTTACTTATCCATTTCATCTCTGCTTACCTGAGTCCTGCTGACTCTAAAAACATTTGAGGGTTGCAGTTTTACTATCAGCAACCCTTGATTCCCACCAAGAAAAAAGAAATGACACCATCTTTGAGCTCTAACACATGCTAGAACTTGGTTGTGACATACTTCAGCTAAGGAGAACTGTGACATGATTTTGTAAGGGGAATTGGGGGATCTGAGAGTGAGCCGTCCACAATGTGGTTAGCTACCCATTTGTTTGCAGCTTCAGTATAATGTACGCCATCCCAGCTTATGTGTTTTGAAGGATCACTGCAAGAAGCCGCAAAAACTTCAGTTCCATTCACTATCGATGTTTGCCAACATTCAGCAACACCTAAATGCCCGCAACAATACTCAAGAGGACTAACAAAACCTGCAATTAATACAGAAATTCTGAGTGAGGATGGTGTTCGGTATAGACACACCAAACGAGTAGCAATGTTTCTTCTTTCTAGTTAGTACCTGTGGAAGAAGAACCAAACAACTTGCTATTGCATGGAAGACAAATGAGTTGTACATCAGTGTAATTAGGAATTGTCATAATACAATAGTATGGGGTCATTTGTGATATAAATTTTGAAGGAACTTATAAACTCAAAATACCCATCTAGTGACTCAAATTGTGGAACACATGCTCAAGAACCATGAGGTTTCAAGTTCTGAACTCAATTGATGCATGATTCTTGTGGGTGAGGTTGGACATCCGAGGTTTACCAAGGTCTTTGGGTCATGGATTCCTCTTCATAAAATAAAAAGAATGATTATAAACTCAAATGATTACCTTGTTTCTCTGCCTCACTGATTAGAGTGTACTTAGCTGTGTAGATATCAACATAGATGAGCACTGCATGGTGGAGTTGGGTCTTCAGTTGGAAGACTTTGTCCTTAAGCTGCCTGTTGAACTCTTGAGCCAACTGATTGTAAGACTTTATGCAGCCGTTTTTATCAGACTTAAAATGTTTTGGACGATTCCATACAGCAAAAAAAGGCAAGCAGCCAATGGGACCAGTATTATGTATCCAAAATGTTCTTGCTCCTTCTTGGTAGAGTTTCTAAAATAGTTTCATAGACCAAAAAAAAAAAAATACATCAAATAAACAAGTACTGGACTTTAATTATACACTTGAAAATTCTGATATAGAAAATGTCTACCTCCCCTTTTGCCTTTTACTCTGTGAATAGGATTTTATGTTGAGAAGTTTTACCAATTTGATATAAAGCCAATTTTATATAATTAGAATCTGGAAAAAGTATGCATACAGCTTCGTTTAATATTCAAGGTTAACTAATGTTTTTTTCCCCAATGAAATAGATTAAAACCAGTGATGTATGGAGCATCTCATGTGATTTCCCTAAGCACATCCTTTAAAATAGTGTTTACCATTTCCCTTTTACCTAGAGCATTCAGGGTGAAAAACTGTCTACAGAGAGATAAGTAACAGAATTGTTGTCATTCTTAAAAGTTATTTCCAACCCTTGTTTTATTGGGTCATTGAACAGAACTCATACTTTTGTAAGAGATTTAGAAAAGGCTCTCTCTTATGGGCTCAAATTTAATTGGAAAATAATAATAATGATAATAATTGCTTAGGTCAAAACAAAGTTTGAACTGTTTTAAGTTTAATTCTCAATTTTCCACAGTATGGCTCAAGGGACTTGCTAGGATTATGCCATGTTAAGCTGCAAGAAGCTACTTCTTTTATTCCTAAAATGACATTGGTCTTCATTAGAAAGCACTGAAGGTAGAATACTGATAAACTACGACGTTCCAAAAGTTTAAGCTAGTGGAAAAGGTGAATTTAATCACATAACCATTATTTTAACACTTCCTCATGTATGGACCCAAACTTCCCTTCAATAAGTGAGACATAACACCTGAAATTTTGAACATTTTATGGTAGGTAGAGTGGAAACGGGTTCAAATTCAGACCACTTGTTGGTATCTTGATAAATTACCATTTGCTCCAAAAACTTAAGTGGCTGAAAATAGTGAATTTATAAAGTTAATAACTTACTGTTATTCTAACAAATACATTTAAGTTACCTTTACAGCCACAGCAAACGTATCAATTATATTGGGGATGGATGCTCGCACTTGCTCCTCTGTTACAAGTCCAAAATGAAAATCATTTTGTCCACTGTCCAATGTGTAAAGGGCCTTTGAGAATTCCTCTGGCCTTGGGAGGTTATTTTTAATCCAAGAACTTTTAGCTGAAGCATATACAAGCATTACTAGAAAGCAAAAGGTCAAAAGCATTTCTCAGTAAATGACAGCAGAAATTGTAAAAAAATTGCTTTGCCTAGAGAAATCAGCAGTAGATCTTTCTAACCTTGGTTGAATGACTCCTTGGTACGGTCTTTAAATTGTTCAAACTGCAAAAGCTGTATATTGAGAGATAAGGGGCTAAAACCTGCCCCAAATAATTTGGCATCAGTTGGCTGGATTGTAGACCCACTTGCACCAAAATTTGCTCCATGTCTAAAGTTTGGTTCCATAGAATCAAGATATGCACTCAAGAAGGGAAGCCCCAACTTCTCAGCTGTAGAAAATGGAAAACAAAGTCATCTTTTTTCTTTTGCCACATTAAGAAGACAATGAAACCGCCGATTCAAACCTAGGCTCTCCCCACGACACTAGGTTACAAGATCCTAACCAAACAAAGTCATCAACATGGGTTGTATGTAGAAAATCAAATAAGTTTTACATTACAGTATTACACTGTTTATGTTATGACATTATATCAATACAAAAATTAGCACAGACAATCATCACCCGAGGTATGATCACCCCAAAGATAAAATATATTCCATGAAAATGGTTAGGAGTCTAGCAAGAAATAATCCTATCGTAGCAACACCCAAACTATCACATCCCATAGACAAAAACAACAAAAACCAAGCCTTGATACCAAAATTTTGGGTTTATTATGGATCAACAGACTAGTTAGGATATGTTACATATATTCTTTTTCGTCATTCTATCACATTCCATAGATCAAAAAACTAACTACCATATCCACTGGCTAGATTAGATGATAAATGAATAGCTGATAAGAGCATGCTTACCTATAAAGTCAATGATTAGACGCCCATCAGAATACCGACCAGAAGGTTTACCAAAGAAAGTCTCACCATAGGGAGGGGGTAGCCGACCAAATGCTGCTGAGGCACTGCCTGTATCTGAGTTTGAATCACCAAAGTTGTAGATTGCTGGAATGTGACAACCCCATGATGGACCAACAAGTAATGAAGCAGCAATCAAAACAACTCCAATTGCTGCTGCTCCTACGCCATTATTTATCCAGCAAGGGCCTTCCAATTTCCCTCTGAAAAGCCTAAACCGGTGCATTGAATCCTCTTACTTTGTTCACTCTGACTTTTAATCAAGCAAGAAATATATTACATAAATCAAACTGAAATTTTGAACATGTAACTAGTGTATTTATATGTTGCTGTTTTAGGCCATTGGGAGCTCCATTGAGGAAGTTAAGGTTTATGATGATACATCATCCAAGAAGGATCATGGGTTTGATGGTTCATATGTGGAAGGATATAGTACGAGTTTACATAAGCATTTCTACCACACAAAAAAAAAGTTTACATAAGCAGTGACATAGAACAATATGTGCGGGTTTGATCATGCAAAAGTAAGTAAAATTTGAGGAAGAATGCGAAGGAAAAAACCAATATTTATACTTTATTTATTTTCCTATTCTTGCTAGGAAAGAAGATAAAGCTAAAAATCTATTATTTTAAGTTCTTGCTGATGCTACATCAATTCTGCAAAGAAATTGAAACCGTAGAGTATGATCATGATTCATGAGAATGAACTCAAATAACTGTAGTTTAGCTCAAAGGAGGAAAAAAAAACGCACTTTACCTTAAGAAGCTTGGAGTATACTTGCATCAGGACTTCAACAGTCGCAGATCTAACCATTTTGGGAGACTTCTAAGTTTAATCTAACCAATCCTCAACCGCAAGGATAAATCAATCATAGCATCTTTAGGTAATGTATACATTACCTAGTAAGTTCCATTGCGATGGACGGACAATTTTTTGATATTTTATGTAAGATAATTTTGAATAATATTGTACAAATATTATAAGAAAAAGTAAACTAAACTAGAGTAAAGAAATATATATATTTTGAGGTATTAAAAATTAATTTAGTAGCTTCACGGCATATTTGTAACCTTCTTAAGGTAAGACTAATTTTTTTTTTTTTTTTAAATCATGAAATCAAAAATAAATGCAAAAGAGTAACAAGATCATGAAAATCAATTAATTTGTGCTGTGTTCATATATTTCATATCATGAAATGAAAGTATGCTGACCTCTCTGACCATCTTCCACTCATTAATAGTGCAACATTAAGACATGGTGTGGGTAAATGTGTATACATGTGTCTTATAAATGATTTAAAATTAAACTATGATAGAATATGACTTTACGTTACGCACCAAATATTCTCTCTACTTATATACCCAAAACAAAACTATCCAACCAAATTATCTAAACTTAAATCATATTTAAGCCCTTAATTTAAAAAGAAAAAAGAAAAGAAAAATTATCCATAGGGGTTTCGGTGTCTTGATGGTGATGGGAGGCCAGTATAACGGAGATGGTGACCCTTCAGATTCCTCTTTCTTTCTCTTTCAAATGTTTTGTTAATTTCAAGTATTTTAATTTGGTAATATTAATGAAATAGTGCGTTTTATTTAACAATAGGTATGCTTTTAAGCTTCGCTATTAGAGTCTTGTGGATCTAAAGAATTGACTTTTACTGGCTACTAAATTCTTATGGCAAATTAGGGAATATGTAGTCACAATTTACTTTTATAAATTATCACTAGTAGCTTCTGCTTGACCTTGGGACTAATTATTTTCCCATGTAACAAGATATTTGTGTTTTTAGTTGAAAGAGCAAGGATTAGAGAAGAGAGTAATTGCAAAGAATATCTGCTCTCAGTGAAATATTTTGGGTGGAAAAAATGTCTTCAATTGTAAATTAGTTGAACTTGCTCTTTGAAGATGGTCAAAGATTGTTCAATTCTTTCTCAGAAAAGGAGGGGAAAAAAAAGGAAGCAACTAGTATCTTCTCTCTAAGAGGAGTCCATCAATTATGTTTAGGAAATCATACAGCAAATTTTCTTGTCATTTTGACTGATAAAAAAGAATAGAGCAAGAGATACAAACTGTTGCAAGTTGTCATGCATAATCATAGTTGCCACATTCTTCAGTTCACTCATCTAATGTTTTCTTGTTATATTGTGCTCCACAATTCTCTCCCTCTCATAGTCATAAGGATCTAAATTTGGGCATGTTAATGAAAAATTTGTTAAAAGATGTATCATTCATTTACATGTGCAGGGTAACTGGTGAATTCATGGATATTGATGAACCATCTAGCAAGAGATAGGCAATGATTTGGTCCTTGAGGAAGAAAATGTTTGTACAGCCGTATCCTCCAATTTATAGGCCCTCGACATGAGGCGAGTTTTGCTATGCCAAAGTTCTACTACCATAAAATGGTCGTGGGTGCTTTCACTTCGTGCAAACCTGTGGTGGTGAGAGATGAAGATTGGAAGTACTTCAGCATCAAAGTGACGCAGGACAACCTGAACAAAATTGAAACAACAATAAAATAAAGAAATATGACCTAGGAGTCAGCACCTAGGCCTTGCTTGGAGTCAGCACCAAGTGGGGAAACCACTAGGAGTCAGCACCTAGGGTAGACCTGGAGTCAGCACCAAACCAAAGAAAGACCAAACGACCATCTTTTCATTCATCAAAATATCAACAACTAGGACCTAAAACATAAAAAATACAATTGACTTGCAAACATAAATAATACTAAATAAAAATCTTGTTGCGTCTCCCGCATCACAAAGTTGATCAGGTTATGGTTGGCTTAAATTCAGGAGGGTGGGTTAGAAGTTTCTACTATTAGAAACTTATTTTTGGAGATGAATTGATCAATGATCCATATTGGCTATCCCTGTATAATAAATTATTTTTTGTGTAAACTTGTATAATATTAGGTGATATTCAACAACCCAATGATACCCACTAATATCATATGCGCCACAAACACACGCTTTTAAAACTCGACTTGTGTGAATGTTCATGAATGGTTCAATTAATTTTATTTCAAAATGAGTTGAACTTGTCAATTTTGAGCTAGATTGCGTGCTCAAATTTGGTTTATTTTCTTGTCAAATGAATTTGAGTTTATTCACAAGTTACTAGATTAGTTACATCTTCCCCCTCTAAAGTGAATACACACTATACACCACGTTCAGAATTTTTTACCCTATAATAATATATGCTAATTGTAGGGTCACAATTTGGAGCCCAAGCCCAAAATGTATGGAGTCTTAGTCCAATGAGCCCAATACAATGAATTTATAGAGAATGGGTTGGAAACTTGGACCTTAGCGAATCAGATGATCAACCAATAGATTTTGATGATAAAGAAAGAAAGATAATATAAGTTTACTAGGGAAAGACGTCTTCAGATTTTACCCGTGGAAGTTGATTCTTAAATACTGTTGTGGGGGTGAAAGGCCAGGGAGCCTATATCTATGTATATGTTGGGCTAAGGGCCCAGTCCGAGGAAGAACTCCTCCTCGGCCAAGCAAGGCCGAGGACAAAGGGAATGGTCTGCCATTGAGAGTGACACTCCAGACCATTCCATGGAAGAGGATAAGTATTAAGAAAGAACAGGACAAAGGAAGGCATGGAAATATCTAAAAGAAAGCTGCTACTATTGCATTAAATGCTCTGCAATTAACTGAACCAAGCTTTTCAGCTTTTACAACCACTCCCAAAGACTTTGGGGAGGGGCTGATGGGACAAGTATCAGCACTATCAATCTAAATCTACACGTGGACGGTGGAAATGAGAGGAAGATAGTATAAAATAGAGGAGAAGGGAAAAAAGAAGTCCCAAAGCAATCTGGATACCAGACTTGTAACAAAGTCTTAAGAACAGTATTTAAGAATCAACCTCCTCGAGTGAAATCCGAGGACGTCTTTCCCTAGTAAACTTATGTTATCTTTCTTTCTTTATCATCAAAACCTATTGGTCGATCATCTGATTCGCTAAGGTCCAAGTTTCCAACCCATTCTCTATAAATTCATTGTATTGGGCTCATTGAACCAAGACTCCATACATTTTGGGCTTGGGCCCCAAATTGTGACCCTACACTAATAATTAATAACTAGATTATATTTAAAATTATTTTATTTGAGTATAATAAATATGATTTTATGTAAGAACTTATACAAATTAGTTTTACTAGCCTTGTCTTATTAAAAATTATATATGAATTTTACTACGAAATGGATTATATATATTATTAATAAATTACAAATAATATTTTGGTCTCTTTTTGAGCTTATTTATAGAACTTAATCTAATTTTAATCATATATAACTCTATACATATTTATTTATTTATATATTGAGTTTGATACTCAAGTTTGTTCTTGGACGTAATATTACATTTGAGTTTGAATTGTTTAATAGTCTAGCTTAAATATGAGCTTGAATTTGATTAATTTATTATTTAAGTCAATATAAACAAGTTTTTGTGAGTTGAACTTGAACTATTCATAAACAGTCAACTCGGTCTATTTACAACCTTAATAAAATAATCAACTTTGAAAAATACAATACCATGAGCATGTTTGATCCCAATTTTTTGGGATTATACCTTGTGAGTTAATTCCTCTTTCTTTCTTTTTTCTTTTCTTCGTCTTTTTTATTTTTATTTTTTATTTTACCTATAACCTAATTTAAGTGTATATGTGTGTGAAGCTTCCTCCTGAAAACTTGAATCCCGGTTTTTGCCTCCCACACCCTACAAACACTTATACTTGTAGAGTGATCACTGCACCAAGGGTGCGCAGTGGTTAGTTAATTCCTTTTTATTCAAACTGCTAGCGAAAAGAATAAATCTACTAGGAAGAAAATATATGAAATTAAATTCTGTTCTAGTATTTAGTATATAATATATATCTTCAAGCATATATGTTTTTACACCACTTGTTGAGTGGACCAACATAGGGAATATAAAAATATAACATCATTTTGTTAGTAGAGTCCTCAAATGATGATGGTCGTAGCCAATAAAATAAATGGGCTTGGATTCTTGTTCAATTGTATATTGTAGAAAGAGAAAATCTTGTTATACACTCACTATTACACATTCTGTACACAGTTCTTTTAAAGTTGTGTTTTCAAAATACGACTTTAATCCACGTGGCCATGTGCATGGTGAGTGTACAATAGCGAGTATGTGATAATTATTATCCTCGTAGGAAAATCAATCGTTGTTGCACATACCATGGAATATGACTTCAACATATGTAACTAATGCTTAAGAGGTTTGAAAGGGAATAGTGTAGGCTAATAATAATATAAGAGGGTCTCTAAGCTTTGATAACTTTATACTTTGCAGTTGCAGGTCTTCCAAAGCTTGTTTGATGTGCAGTTCCTTATCCATTTCATCTTTAAATTACAATGTATATTCTTATTTTTAGAAAATAATCTCTTTGTATAATATTTAAATGGTTATAATAAACTATATCCGTTCTTCTAATTTTGACTATTTTCTAATAAAATCTCATGCATTTTAATTTTGTTTTAGTCAAAGTCATTTGATATGGATTGTTTTAATAATATCACTTTCGTCATTATTCTTGGAATATTATCATTGGAATTCATCTTATAGATTGAAGAAATCTTTAAGATCTTTTTTTACATTATTAGCTTTTATATTTATATTGAGAATAATATAATGAATTATTTTTTCATTTTATTTTCTTATTTATCTATTTTGCAAATCACTTATTATTATTTTTTAACCAACGAGTATCCAAACATCTTCAAACATCTAACTATTCATTTAGTGTGGGTAGTCTCTTGTTCCACACACTACGTAATTACAGAGAAGAATCCTTTAGAGAGGTCTCAAGAAGTTAATTAGAGATTTCAAATCTAAGAGCTTATAGATCTCATGAGATCTTAGGAACCATTAGGTCAATCCTTTGGGATTATCATGTGCTCAATCATTTATAAGCCATGTAAATATTATATAAAGCACTTTTTTAATAATTTATTGACAACAGATTGGAAAAGATTTTGATTAAATCAATCCTAATTTGTAGAGATTTTATCAAAACAATAACTAAATGACATAATAAGAAATGGATGCAATTTGGAGAGACGTTATTACATTTTATACCCAAAAAAAAATATAATATGATATATATATCATCACTTGACATATATTTTGAGAGGATTGCCTTAGTTTGTTAGTATATTATGCTTATACTAAAAAGAATATAAACATCGAAAAACTTATGATGGGGTTAAGCGTTATTTTTCATAAAAATAACTTGTAAATATATCTATATCACTATCATAAATAAAAATTTTTAAAATGATTTCGGGGTCATCCTCCCAGCCTCCAACTCTATGTGGTTTTACCACGGCCTTTTTTACAACTTCTACCAATGTTATTTTCAATATTTTTCTAACTTTTTTTGTTTCATTAATTTTAATGAACTTAATTTTTCTTGTTGGTGCATTAATTAGTCTCCTCTGAACATAACTAATTCATCTCAAGCGACTCTTCCTAATCTTACACCCATCTTCAAGCAAGTTTTCTCATTTGAATATTATATTTCCATGTATTTTCATTTATCCATGTTAACCTTCTCATTTCAGTATAACTTAATAAGTATTCTATGATTACACAATGTTCCTAATACGCTTCTCCATTTGGTCCACCTTGCAAGTAGTCTCATTTATCATTTGTTCATGCTGCTAATCGAAAGAGTGGCGCAAAATTATTCCCAGGAATCAGCCTGACTCTCTTACATGCATTCTCAATCTTTGCTGACCTGAGTTGACTCTAAAAACATTTGAGAGGTTGCAGTTTTACAATCAGCAACCCATGATTCCCACCAAGAAAAAGGAAATGACACCATCTTTGAGCTCTAACACATGCTAGAACTTGATTGTGACAAACTTCAGCTAGGAATATCAACACTCTGACATGATTTTGTAGAGATTTTATCAAAACAATAACTAAATGACAGAATAAGAAAGGGATAAAATTTGGAGAGACATTATTACATTATATATATATATATCATCACTTGAAATATATTTGACATATATTTTGAGAGGATTACCTTAATTTGTTAGTATATTATGCTTATACTAACAAGAATATAAACATCGAAAAACTTATGATGCGGTTAAGTGCTATTTTTCATAAAAATAACTTGTAAATATATATATATTACTATCATAAATAAAAAATTTTAAAATGATTTTGGGGTCATCCCCCCAGCCTCCAACTCATGTGGTTTTACCACGGCCTTTTTTCCAACTTCTATCAATATTATTTTCAATATTTTTCTAACTTTTTTTGTTTCATTAATTTTAATTAACTTAATCTTTCTTGCTGGTACATTAATCACTCTCCTCTGAACATAAATAATTCATCTCAAGCGATTCTTCCTAATCATACACCCATCTTCAAGCAAGTTTTCTCATTTGAATATTATATTTCCATGTATTTTCATTTATCCATGTTAACCTTCTCATTTCAATATAACTTAATAAGTATTTTATGATTACACAATGTTCCTAATACGCTTCTCCATTTGGTCCACCTTGCAAGTAGTCTCATTTATCATTTGTTCATGCTGCTAATCAAAAGAGTGGCGCAGAATTATTCCCAGTAATCAGCCTGACTCTCTTACATGCATTCTCAATCTTTGCTAACCTGACTCTAAAAACATTTGAGAGGTTGAAGTTTTACTATCAGCAACCCTTGATTCCCACCAAGAAAAAAGAAATGACACCATCTTTGAGCTCTAACACATGCTAGAACTTGGTTGTGACAAACTTCAGCTAGGAATATCAGCACTGTGACATGATTTTGTAAGGGGAATTGGGGGATCTGAGAGTGAGCCGTCCACAATGTGGTTAGCTACCCATTTGTTTGCAGCTTCAGTATAATGTGCGCCATCCCAGCTTATGTGTTTTGAAGGATCACTGCAAGAAGCCGCAAAAACTTCAGTTCCATTCACTATTGATGTTTGCCAACATTCAGCAACACCTAAATGCCCACAACAATACCCAAGAGGACTAACAAAACCTGCAATTAATACAGAAATTCTGAGTGAGAATGTTGTTCGGTATAGGCACACCAAAAGAGTAGCAATGTTTCTTCTTTCTAGCTAGTACCCCATGGAAGAAGAATCAAACAACTTGCTATTGCATGGAAGACAAATGAGTTGTACATCAGTGTAATTAGGAATTTTCATAATACAATAGTATGGGTTCATTTGTGATATAAATTTTGAAGGAACTTATAAACTCAAAATACCCATCTAGTAACTCAAATTGTGGAACACATGCTCAAGAACCATGAGGTTTTAAGTTCTGAACTCAATTGATGCACGATTCTTGTGGGTGAGGTTGGACATCCGAGGTTTACCAAGGTCTTTGGGTCATGGATTCCTCTTAATAAAATAAAAAGAACGATTATAAACTCAAATGATTACCTTGTTTCTCTGCCTCACTGATTAGAGTGTACTTAGCTGTGTAGATATCAACATAGATGAGCACTGCATGGTGGAGTTGGGTCCTCAGTTGGAAGACTTTGTCCCTAAGCTGCTTGTTGAACTCTTGAGCCAACTGATTGTAAGACTTTATGCAGCCGTTTTGATCAGACTTAAAATGTTTTGGACGATTCCATACAGCAAAAAAAGGCAAGCAACCAATGGGACCGGTATTATGTATCCAAAATGTTCTTGCTCCTTCTTGGTAGAGTTTCTAAAATAGTTTCATAGACCAAAAAAAAAATACATCAAATAAACAAGTACCGGACTTTAATTATACACATGAAAATTCTGATATAGAAAATGTCTACCTCACCTTTTGCCTTTTGCTTTGTGAATAGGATTTTATGTTGAGAAGTTTTACCAATTTGGTATAAAGCCAATTTTATATAATTAGAATCTGGAAAAAGTATGTAGACAGCTTCGTTTAATATTCAAGGTTAACTAATGTTTTTTTCCCCAATGAAAAAGATTAAAACCAGTGATGTATGGAGCATCTCATGTGATTTCCCTAAGCACATCCTTTAGAATAGAGTTTACCATTTCCCTTTTACCTAGAGCATTCAGGGTGAAAAACTGTCTACAGAGAAATAAGTAACAGAATGGTTGTCATTCTTAAAAGTCATTTCCAACCCCTGTTTTATTGGGTCATTGCACAGAATTCATACTTTTGTAAGAGATTTAGAAAAGGCTCTCTCTTATGGGCTCAAATTTAATTGGAAAATAATAATAATGATAATAATTGCTTAGGTCAAAACAAAGTTTGAACTGTTTTAAGTTTAATTCTCAATTTTCCACAGTATGGCTCAAGGGACTTGCTAGGATTATGCAATGTTAAGCTGCGAGAAGCTACTTGGTTTATTCCTAAAATGACATTGGTCTTCATTAGACAGCACTGAAAATAGAATACTGAAACTACCATGTCCCAAAAGTTTAAGCTAGTGGAGAAGCTGAATTTAATCACATAACCATTATTTTAACACTTTTCCTCATGTATGGACCCAAACTTCCCTTCAATAAGTGAGAGTGAGACATAACACCTGAAATTTTGAACATTTTATGGTAGGTAGAGTGGAAAAGGGTTCAATCTCAGACCACTTTTTGGTATCTTGATAAATTACCATTTGCTCCGAAAACTTAAGTGGCTGAAAATAGTGAATTTATAAAGTTAATAACTTACTGTTATTCTAACAAATACATTTAAGTTACCTTTACAGCCACAGCAAACATATCAATTATATTGGGGATGGATGCTCGCACTTGCTCCTCTGTAGTTTGTACAAGTCCAAAATGAAGATCATTTTGTCCACAGTCCAATGTGTAAAGGGCCTTTGAGAATTCCTCTGACCTTGGGAGGTTATTTTTAATCCAAGAACTTTTAGCTGAAAGCATATACAAGCATTGCTAGAAAGTAAAAGGTCAAAAGCATTTCTCAGTAAATGACAGCAGAAATTGTAAATAAAAAAAAATGCATTGCCTAGAGAAATCAGCAGTAGATCTTTCTAACCTTGGTTGAATGGCTCCTTGGTACGGTCTTTAAATTGTTCAAACTGCAAAAGCTGTATATTGAGAGATAAGGGGTTAAAACCTGCCCCAAATAATTTGGCATCAGTTGGCTGGATTGTAGATCCACTTGCACCAAAATTTGCTCCATGTCTAAAGTTTGGTTCTATAGAATCAAGATATGCACTCAAGAAGGGAAGCCCCAACTTCTCAGCTGTAGAAAAAAAAAAAGAGGTCATCTTTTTTCTTTTGCCACATTAAGAAGACAACGAAACCGCATATTCAAACCTAGGATCTCCCCACATGACACTAGGTTACAAGATCCTAACCAAACAAAGTCATCAACATGGGTTGTATGTAGAACATCAAATAAGTTTTCCATTAACACTGTTTATGTTATGACATTATATCAGTACAAAAATTAGCACAGCCAATCATCACCCGAGGTATGATCAGCCCAAAGAGAAAATGTATTCCATGAAAATGGTTGGTGGGAGTCCACCAAGAAATAATCCCATCATAGCAACATCCAAACTATCACATCCCATAGACAACAACAACGAAATCCAAGCCTTAATACCAAAATTTTGGGTCTATTATGGATCAACAGACTAGTCAGGAAATGTTACATATATTCTTTTTCGTCATTCTATCACATTCCATAGACCAAAAAAATAACTACCATATCCACTAGCTAGATTAGATGATAAATGAATAGCTGAGAAGAGCATGCTTACCTATAAAGTCAATGATTAGACGCCCATCAGAATACCGACCAGAAGGTTTACCAAAGAAAGTCTCACCGTTGGGAGGGGGTAGCCGACGAAATGCTGCTGAGACACTGCCTGTATCTGAGTTTGAATCGCCAAAGTTGTAGATTGCTGGAATGTGACAACCCCATGATGGACCAACAAGTAATGAAGCAGCAATCAAAACAACTCCAATTGCTGCTGCTCCTACACCATTATTTATCCACCAAGGGCCTTCCAATTTCCCTCTGAAAAGCCTAAACCGGTGCATTGAATCCTCTTACTTTGTTCACTCTGACTTTTAATCAAGCAAGAAATATATTACATAAATCAAACTCAAATTTTGAACATGTAATTAGTGTATTATATGTTACTGTTTTAGGCCTTGTTATATATTGCTGTTTTAGGCCACTGGGAGCTCCATTGAGGAAGTTAAGGTTCATGATGATACATCATCCAAAAAGGATCATGGGTTTGATGGTTCATATGGGGAAGGATTTAGTACAAGTTTACATAAGCACTTCTCCCACCAAAAAAAAAAAAAAAAGGTTTACATAAGCAGTGACATAGAACAATATGTACGGGTTTGATCATGCAAAAGTAAGTAAAATTTGAGGAAGAATGCGAAGGAAAAAACCAATATGTATACTTTATTTATTTTCCTATTCATGCTAGGAAAGAATATAAAGCTAAAAATCTATTATTTTAAGTTCTTGCTGATGCTACATCAGTACTGCAAAGAAATTGAAACCGTAGAGCATAATCATGAGAATGAACTCAAATAACTGTAGTTTAGCTCAAAGGAGGAAAAAAAAAAGCACTTTACCTTAAGAAGCTTGGAGTATACTTGCAGGACTTCAACAGTTGCAGATCTAACCATTTTGGGAGACTTTTAAGTTTAATCTGAGAGCACGTTGACCAATCCTCGACCAGAAGGATAAATCAATCATAGCATCTTTATACATTAATGTGACATGTCCAATAGTATCACAAAGTGAGACTAGTTACTATTAACCATTTCTCCAAAAAAAAAAAAAGTTACTATTAACCAATAATAATAAACAAAGTCCTAAGCAGTAAAGTAGATCTTTAAAAAAAATATAAAATATAAAAAGTAGACCTTAAAATAAAGAAGCTGGTTTGGGAGGTTTCAGAGTCAACAGGATTTTTTTGTGGTTTACAATTATTCATATTGAAGGCCAACTGTCATGTTTGTCTCATTTGTTGGACTTGCTTGTTTTTCAATTAAAAAATGGAGTAAAAAGATAATGTAGTTTTTCTAGAGCACCCAATACCGTGTTACTGTTACTGTTTTACCATGCCAAGCTGCCAACTGGAGAGTGAAACAAAATGAATGTGCATTAATCTGACACACTTTCACTCTTCACTAGCGTCCAACAAATACGACAGAAAGGAGGTCTCAGGGAGAAGAGAAACAAGACTCTTCCCAAAATCAAAGTCAGTTAAGAGTACATGGAGAATTTTTTTTTTTTTTTCTAAGTATATAGCATTTATATATATATATATATATGGCGTGTTTGTTAAGGTTGAACTAACGTGAATCTTACTCAATGAAAAATTGAATAAATAGAAGAAAAAGAAATAAAGCTTACTCTACAACCTATATTAATATTTATTTCTCTTTATAAAGCTGGTCTCACAACCTATTAGACTGCCAAAGCTCACTCCTGGAAAATAGAATCTCGACCCTTACTTCTTGTAGAATTACTATCTCACCTAGAATGTGTGGTGGTAAGTCCATGGAGAAAATTCAAAATTGGTTGTTTATATTAAGGTCTGTTTAGATACCGCTTATTACTGAAAACCGAAAACACTGTAGTAAGATAATTTTTAAATATGTAAATAGTATTGTGAGACCCAATTTTAAAGAAAAATTTGCTAAATTCTGTACTTGTGGGTCTCATGAACAGTATACAGGACCCAAAAAAAAAACGCAAACGCACATATATGGCCTTTTCATCGCAATCCAAACCCAGCCTTAATGTTTTGGCCAAAGAGATTTGTATTGATTTTAATTGACTGATGGGGTTTTTTGTTCAGTATCCATGAAAGGATTCAGAATAGGATATCGATTAAAGCAATTGATTCTCTTCTTTTACTAATGGCTCTTCTGCTAAATGCTTTACTCAAAAGCATAAATGGCAATTGGTGTAATGATCACAGACAAATCCTTCCTCAGACTGAACGCGCCCCTACCATTTTTGTTAGGGGCAAAAACGAGAGGCAAATACCTTTTATTAGGCCCGGATGCAAACAAACAAATCCATATCTCTCCATTGAGTATTGAAATACAAATTAGTGAGAAAGTATTTTGCCTTTTCTACTTTCGTAGCTATTCAACAGATTGAATTTGGGAGGAAAAAAAACAAGAGAGAGATACGACATTGGCCTAAAGTTAGTGGTGACCAGTTAGACTGATAGTGACAAGGAAAATCCAGCAAGCACCCTAGGCAACATAGAACAAAACTAAACTGAAAAACAAATAGGCAACATCATACCCACAGTAGAACAAAACTAACTGTATAACACTAATCAACATCCTCATGCACAATAACCAATTAACTGTATAACACTCAAAATGACTGTCACAAAAATAAACTACTGAGTCCCATAGTGTTCGATAAAAATTGAGTCGTATGAACAATACAGGCTCAATGTTGATTTAAAACAGACCCAAAAAATGCGATTTTACATAGTTTCAAAATGTAACAGATTAAAGCATGAGTTCCCAGTGCCAGTACTCAATAATTGTTTGCTCCAACTCCCCAGAGCAAAATGAAGAAAACCAAGAAAAAGTGAGAAAATATTATTTTGGTTCCGTCTGTCAAAAGTGAAGGTCTTTCAACGAATCCATGCAAACTGTTCTTCACCACCTTTCCCTTGAAGTTGACCTGCAAAAATAACAAGTCCACATTTCATTATTGGCATTTTGGAACATTAAAACTATATTTTACCTCCAAAAGTAGTACATCAAGCACACAAATTGTAGGGAAGGATATAGACACGAGAAATGTGCGTGCAATTCTGAACATTTCTGAACTTCCAGATTTAACAGAAAAAGATTTCTGACCATTCAAATTTAAGAACAAATGATTCTCACATGCTTTCTTAATTGCCCCAAAGTTCTCGAGTTCTTGTGAGAATTTTCAGAACTATTTGATTACTTTTTGTCCAAGAAATATAAATGATATTCCCCACTAACAACTTATTCAGCCCAGTTGGCAAAAGTGAGCATGGCCAAAATACAACTTAAAATCTTTACAGTTCTAGAATCAGGGTTTTGAATCTCAACCAATTTCAGACTTCTCCCATTACATTTCCAGTACATTTAATTCCCAACTCCATTTCAGCTTTTTAAAATCACAAAAATATTTTCAAAATTGAACATCTGACATCACATGTCACTTCACTGGCTAACACAGTTACTAGCTAAACTGGAAAAGCTAATAGAAGAAAGACATATGCAATGCAACAGAAAATATATCCTTACCTGCCAAAGTCTCTGCTGCCTAGAAATCCTCTATCCCTGCCACCTCCAAATGATCTTCTTTCATCAGCAGGCCTTGACCACATATCCCCTGCACCGTGTGATCGAGGCCTATCCACAAACTCTGTACTTCTCATTTCCTCAAATGATCCAGATTGAGAAGGTGGCCTCTCAGCAAAACCAGTCACCCTGCCAGCTCCAGACCCAGGCCTGCCCGCTCCAGACCCAGGCCTTTCAACAGCTTTCTGCCCAAAGCGAGTTTTGTCATCCAAATCACGAGTCAGTGTTTCCAATTCCCTCTCTTTGAGACTTATTAAATCATGTAAACTGGACTGGTCTCCACCAGACTCTTGTATTGTTTCCCTGTTTTCTTTTGTGGTAGATTCTGTTCCAAGTTCCTTCTTTAAATGATCTATTTCTTCTTTCAATATCTTTTCCTGCTCTGTTTCAGGCCTGCAAATTTTTTTCCCTCAGAAATGAACACAAGTATGTTCATATTCATATAGATCCACAAGTCACATGCATACATTTAATCCACCAAACAAAACTGGCATACAGTAGTGTGCACAAGCAAGCATGGAGGAAACAAAACTCATTATAGGACATCTAAAATCCGCTAGAGGGAAAAGCTTCCAAAGTGACACATCACTTAAGAGATATTGAAGGAAGCCTAAAGCTACAGGCTAAAAAAGGTTTTAGCAGATGGAAATAGTACAATAGTATAGACTGAACTGAACATTAGAAAATTGTATTATGAAGTTCAAGTCAGGATTTTCAATATGTGGTATATATAATCACAAAGGAATTCGAGGAATACAATGTTTTGAATTCTAGTTAAAAAAGGGGGAAAATTCAAGCAAGACAAGCAAAGATCAATAAGCGAATGGCTGATGCAGCTATGGGAGATTAATTTTCTGCTACTTTGAAATTTTGTCCATTCAAGATTTCTTTCACTGTGTCAATGTGTGAAGTCCAAGTGAAGTAAAGTCATATGGTTTTAAAGGTCTAGTTATAAATATTCTTAGGTTAAAACAAATTTTTATCTGGGTTGAGTTGAGTCTAGATTTATGTAGGAGATTCTATGTATCTGAGGTTTATTTCCATTTAGTACAAGTTAGTCTTTCATTACCTAACAAGTTAGTCTCTCACAGGCTTATCAAAAAAAAGTCAGTCCCTCAGTTTGTTCTTTTATCCATTTCTCTTCTTTCTCGCTCTTTTCTTTGGCACTCTGATACCATTCACAGGTACTGTTCATATGAACTATTCACATTATTGTTCAGAGTTTGTGGGTAGATTCAATCTTAGTTTCTTATCACCTCTTTTGCAACCCTGAATCAAATTTTTTCCCTTCCTCACCGAAACCCTAGTCATTTTTGAATCCTAATCCTTCTTTCTTAAGTTTTAAACCCTAAATCCACAAATTATCCTAACCCTAAACGCACAAGCATACATGGACAGCTTCCCCAATCTGTCCTACGTCAATGGCCTTATGCCCAGGAAAACCATGAAAAGAAGTATATGAGGGAAACTGGGAACCAGAATGGCATAATTATATACAAAGGTAAACTATTTCAAAGAACCAACAAAATGGTAACAACGTATAATCAATTAGGGCAGGTTGGAATAGATTTGCAGGGTATGTTAAGTATGCAGTAATGGAAGGTTTTGGCATGATTTATGGTGTGGTCATCAATCTTTGAAAAAATTGTGCAGTACTACATTGCAATTGACAAGGATGCATCAATTAGATCTTGTTAGGAGATAGTGCAAACCCTAGCTTTTCTATAGGTTTCATGTGCAACCAACTCCCAAGCAACCTCCATTTGGTATCCTATAGGTACAATACATTACTCTTTTCTCATTTTCATCATATCTTTCAAATCGAAACATCAAATCAAAGATACATACTTATCAAATAACACTAATACCCCATGCTAGCCACTTCAAACTGAACTGTAGGGTAATAATATCTACTGTACTTTTAGCATTGTTATCTTATACGCATGGCTAGTTATTGATAAAAGAACTCTAACATTAGGGAAGTAATCTTTCTGGCAGAATAAGTGTGTATTGACAAGCATGCACATGTAAGAAGCAAAGGCCTACCTAACAGTTTGTGAAGGAACCGACTTCCTTTCAGATGTAGCACTACTATGGAGTATTAATTTGCTAAAGTAATGGCAAAAGCCTTCCACTAAACATGTTTATCTGTATCGAAAGGTCAAGTTAAATAAGAAGATGCAACCTTCGTTCTATAAAAGCTTACAAAGTTAATGCAGCTCTAAGGATAACTTCGGTCACCCTCACGTAAATTTATTACATTGTATTCTTGAAGTCTTTCACATTTCCTAATAAAATTTCACGTCAAGTTTTCAAAAAAGCAACTATCACATTGTCTTTTCTAAATTTACCAATGTTCATTCAAGCAAGCCCTATTGGGTAATGCATTGGACAAGACATAAATCTTAACGAAACCTACTTGTTGACCGATAACCAGACAAGTTACCTAACATGCTAATCCATTAACAGCTTCCTTAACTTCCAAAAGTACATGTCAAAATCTAACACCATATATTGAGCTTAAAAATTCGACAATGCAATGGATGTAGAAGGCAATACACGAACCTGTCAACGCTGCGGTGCTCCAATTCAAACTCAATCTTTCGCCAATCCTTGCCTCGCTCCTCGAGCAAGACCTCCCTAGGCTTGGCATCCCCAAAAGGGTTCACCTTCAGCCTCGGCTTCACCACATTCTCAAACGCCTGCAATCCCTGACCTTCAGACCGGTTAGACTGTGCACTCGAAGGCCTGCTCGAATGTGCACTCGTGGGCGTACTCCCTTTCTTGGCCTCAATTTCATTCTCCATCTTCTTCCAATCCAAACCCTTCTCAGCCAACACCTCTTCCCTCGGCCTCGCCGCCCCGAACGGGCTCGGCTTATTTGATTTCACCGGAGAAGCTCCGTCCAAACTACCCGAATCCCCTTTCGGGGGATCCAATACCAATCTCGGCCGTTCCCGTTGTTCCCGGTCGGGAAACCCTACCCCTCTATTCCATCGATCGGGTTCTTGACCCGAGTCGCGAAACCCTGACCCGAATGAGGATCTAGAAGCAGAAGCAGCAGGAGGCGGAGCAACAGCAAGGGGCTTTTTCGTATTTGCCCAATTATCAACCTCGTCAGCCCTAGACCCGCCTCCGAGCGACATGTACCGGTTCTGCCGACCCGAATCGACCGAAGGAAGCGGTTTCTTCGTTGATGCCCAGTTATCAACTTCGTCAGCCCTCGAAGGTTGATCAAAATCCGAAACCCTAGAAGGCGGTCCTCTACGCTCTTCGTCAAATCCACCGTACTGTCTACGATTACCGCCGCCGCCGCCGCCGCCTCCCCACGACCCGTCCTCATCGCGGTCCCTGCCCCGACCCGACACAGACCGGGTCCCGTAATCTCTAAACCCACCCCCAAGCCTACCGTGCCCGTACTGCATTTCCTCCGCCGAGCGCTCTTTCGGCCCAGTCGGCAGCCGAAGCATCTCTTCGTGAGTCAACCGAGCATATTCCCCCGCTCCGCCTCCGCCGCCGCCGCCGCGAGACCCGGTTGGCGCGGCGGTGTAGTAACTGAACTCCGACAGTGTCATTTTCTTCTTCTTGGGCTTGGCAGTCACGGCTTCCCTGAGACTCGGAAAGCTCTGAGACGAAGACTCCGCTATCGTGGCAGTAGCCGTGGCTTTTGCCAAAGCCGCCGCCGCCGCCGCCTCCTCCGCTTCTTTCTCCTCGGCTTCCGCTTGCTCCGCGTCGGCGGCCCAAGTTCCGATACCACTCCCCCATGGATTCGTCGTCATTTTCGAAGTTCAAGATCTGAGAGAAAGAGAGAGAAAATAATAAAATGGAAAAAGTTTGGGATCTAATAATAAAATTGAGAAATGAGAAAATGGGTTTGGTTTTTTTTTTTTTTTTTCGGGTTTTGGGTTTTTTTTCGAGAGCGGGGCTCCGTTATTGGAGCCGGAGCTCCGAGAGCATGCGAAGAAGAGGGGGTCACAGTTGTGTGTTTGTGTGTGTGAGAGAGAGAGAAAAAAAATTGTTTGGTGGTTTGTTTTTTTGAGTGAGTGAGAGAGAGAGGGGTTATTAGGAAAACGAAAACGTTTTGATTTTTGGGGGAAAAGAGGAGGGGGTGACGCGCATGTGAGGAGCGTGGGGTGCACGGTTGGAGTACCTGGCAAGTGGTGGGGGGTCCACGTTTTAAGAGGCTCTCCCGTTTTTTGCTTTTTTGACCTCCTTTGTGTTGGACGGTTGGGACGTTCTTTTGAATACTTTTTTTTGTGGCCCTTTTTGAAAAGGGAGGAATGGGAAAGTTTGTTTGTACGGATTCGATGGTGTGTGCATTTTCTTAGAATATAAGTTATTTATAAAGTAGGTTCAGATTCGGTTACATCAACTCTAATCTAACCACGGTAGAATTGTCACTTTATAAGTGTAGATGCTTGAGGAGTGTTGGGGACAAGGATCGGAATTTAAGTCTTCAAAATAAGAACTTCACACACATATATACTTAAATTATGTTAAAATAGAATTTCTATCTTGTATAAAAAATAAAAATTAAATTAAATTAAAAAAAAGGTAATTTATGAGAAAAGACTTTAGATCAAAATTGATTTGGAGAAATTTGTGGTAATTGATAAAGTGACAAAGTTTAGCTATAAAATTAGTTATAACTTAACCTTACTCTATATCTTTTTATTCGATGTGAATTTTGACAAATCTACCATAGGAGTATATTTTCTTCTTATATCCTCTATACTTGCAAAATTTCTAGAAAATTAAAGGTTAATAACTATGACATCAATAAATTATTTAAATTGTAATTGTGGGTGCTTGAGGACCGATGATGAAGTTGAAGAGTTGCAGTATTGGTGTGAGGATGCCACGGGCCACGGGCCCGAGGAGGAAGGTCACCCGAGGAGAGGAAGGGATGAGTCATAGGACTCTGAGGCATTCCAAGTTGAAAGAAATATATGAAGAGAGAGAATCTGTGATCATAGGGGAAGTTTCTAGTTTGGAGTAGCCTGTTGCCTCCGCATTAAATGGTGGGCAATAGTTTTATCAGCTACATTGATGAAGAAGTGACCTAAACAGTACAAGTCACAGCTAAGCAGATTCCTTTTACTACCTTCTTCAGATACAGAAAGAAACAAGTGTCATGATAGGAAGTATGTTAGGTAAAGATGAATGGTTGAGATATGAGAGAAGGAGAAGTATATAAGAAAAATGGGGTTTACAAAAAAAAAGGGGCAAGACACAAGTACCAAGATATAAAGAAGAAATGAGAAGAATACTGAAAGAAAAGAGAGTGAACAGTAACATTTCTTATGTAAATGTGGCCTCCTCAGGCCAATTTGTATTGAGAAAGTGGTTCATCCATTTAATAAGATCTACCTTTTCTTCCTTATATTTCTCCTCGGGCGAAGCCCCCCTTTAGTTGTTTGCTTCCCTCTCTTATAAATTTATTATTTTGGGCTACGGTTGGACTGATCCAGCCACTATTTTAAGTGAGCTTGGGTTGCTAGTTTTTCTGGTCCCTACAGTAATTTTTTGTAATTTAAAATTATGCATAAAATATAATCCTATAGATCTTATAGTAAATAATATCTAATTGGCATAAAATTTGACATGTGTGTTAAGAGCATATAAAACATGCAATCTAACGGTTAGATTTTCAAAATATGTAATAATGTTAATGATATTAAGTAAATGCTACAACCAATTTTGTAACTAAACTTTGTCCTTGATAAAATCATCTATGTGTACTTTTAGTTGTATGATATTAAATAAGTTATCATGTGACTTGTTTTAAATAATACATATAAATGATTTTATCAGACTACTATGTAATGAATTGGAGGAGGGTTTTTTTAAACTGGTTTGGAAGAAAACTTTTTTTTTTTTTTAATTGTGCGCGCCCTATGCTCGGTCAATGGGCCAGCGATATGGTTGGGCTCACAATTTACTTATTATGGTGGGCTTATGGATATCCTACAACGGGAAGTTCTTTAGGACAAGAATTAAAGCTGGAAAAGTCTTTTACTAAGCTGACCGAATAGTCTCACTCTTAAGTCAGTTTCTGCTTGCTCCTACTTCTCTGGTCTTTTCTCCCTTGTGTCTCACCCCTTTCTCTCTTGCCTTCCTGTAATGGGTCAGTAATGATTACCTTTAGCATTTTCCATGCAGGTGGGGCTTGTTAGGATCATTCCTGATGAGAGGGGGACCCACTTTGGAAACAGGAGCTTAGTCCTTAGGACTTGCGCCACACGCTGAACGCTGCTCGACGGCGATACCCCCCAAGGCACTATCGACGTATTCCAGAACGAAATCGAGCAAGATTAGTCCCTGAGATTCAAGTGGTTCCCGGCTCGGTCTACTGAGCAGTAGATGTTGGGCCCTCGAGGAGCCATTGACCTCAAATCAATTGGGCCTATTGGTGATGAGTCGATGACCGTACATTTATAATTTCATAATGAGAGGCAAAGATGAGTTTAAGTGAGATCTTCTTAATTGGAGTAATATCTGGCTTTGAATCTATGTTTGGATTTTTATTAATTAAAATTTTTTTATGTATAATTTTTCTTAAATCTTATTTTGAAAGTATAATTATAAGTTTATCATCTTTCAGTAAATAAATTTTCAACCAAAAAAATAAAACCCAAACAAAACACAAGGAATTGAGATACTAAAAAAATAGGGGGACAAAGTTTAGTTACAAAATTAGTTATAACCTAAAATTACAATCTTATTCAATATCATTAACATTACAACATATTTCAAAAATATAACTATTGGATTGCATGTTCTTTACGCTCTTAATACACATGTCAAATTTTGTGTCAATTGAATATTATTTACTATATCTATACTATTTATAAGAGGATTCCCCTCTTTGGACTGAACTTTTATCTAGTTCAGAAATACCCCTAAACCTTATGTTTAACAGAGAAAAAACTTAAAGACAATCTGGTAAAAATATATCTCCAACTCCACTTAAAATGCCTACAAAATAGGATACTCTCCTACTAATCCATATTTTCAAAACAAACTTATCCAAAATTTAAATAAATTAAAAAAAATTATGACACTAGACCAAAAAAAAAAAAGCCTCTTTGCGAGTGTGATGAGGCTAGTAATCTATAAGATTATATTTTGTGCATAATTTTGAACTACAAAAACTTGCAATTTAAATAATTTATTGATCACATAGCTATTGATCTTTAATTTTCTAAATATTTTACAAGTATAAAGAATATAAGAAGAAAATGTAATCCAATAATAGATTTGTTGAAATTCACCTCCAACAAAAAGGTATTGAGTAAGGTTGTAGCATTTCAAGCATCGAGGATATAAAAATAAAATTTAATCCAATGATGGATTTGTCAAAATTCATCTCCAATAAAAAGATATTGAGTAAGTTTGTAGCCTTAGACTAAGGTTGTAGCTAAACTTTGTCCAAAAATAGGGTGGAGTTGTGTTTTGAACTTAATTTTATATCATTTTTTTTTAAAAAAAAAATTTGTCAAAAATTGTATTCAAAATTATTTTGTATACAATGCCGATCTGCATTGACAATTTTAATTTAATTTAATATAATTTGCCCATTTTTCTTTTTTTTTCAAAATTTGCCTTGGATTCATTTAAATTGATTAATTGAAAGATTCAAACCCAATTCCAAAATTCAATGAATAAAGGCTAGAGGTGCAACACAAGAACAAAATCAAAGTGTAAAATCACAAAGAGATTAAAAATATGCATATTTCATTAAACCAAGAACTATTTTGCACAATACAACAAAAAGAGGAATTTGAGAGAAATTGTGAGGGAGAGAGAGAAGACTCCTTGGTACCACTATTTTCACCCATATGCATCAAAATCATGTTGCTCTTTCATGTTTATATGGGCTTTTGTTCTAAAGTTGGAGTTCTAGGGGTAAAATGTGAATTCTCTTTATTTGATTTGATTGGGGGTTTTAAATCAAGCTTGGCACATCTTTAGGGACTGGTCTATTAATAATGGATGAGGCCATGGACCTCTTTGGTGCTAATTTGATGTTTGTGCTTAATTTGCTTTTATTTAGGCTAATGGTTGGCTTGCTTTTTACATCAAAAGGGGAAAGGCTTGACCAAATGAGATTGGGTGCTCTTTCCCAGTCAATTCAGCCCATTGGGAAGCTACCCTAAGTGGTAGCATGCAGCTAAAATTGAGTTAAGAGGTCAGCTGGTTCTTAGGGGCTAAGAAAGTTTTGTTTGAAGGTTTCAGTCACATACAGCAAGAGCTAGAAGCCACTATTTGGGTGAAAATTTTGGGTACTAGACCCTTTCCCATGAGCTTTTGGTGCTGCAAGTGTCCCTAGTCCACTTTGCAACATGCATGGCTCAGGCTCATACAAAAGGTCCAAAAAGAGTCAATTTATACCCTCTAAACCACACTTCATCAAATTCACCTTATATCACATAAGCTTGGACCATGCTTAAAAGAATAAAGTAAATTATATGAATTGGGTCCACAAGAAAATTGAACTCGGCCAAATCTAGCTTGTAGAAAATGTATTGCGAAAATGGGTATCAATAACAGTACACACTCAATAGTGCCTAACTCTTGAATGCAGCACAAGGCTTTAAACTCACACACATCATTCTTTTTTTCTCAACCTCAATATGGGAACTTACCCACTGGCGGAGCTAGGGGGCAAGAGGGCCCCCTCTAAACTCCCCAAAAATTCCTTTAAAATATGAGTGAATTTAGCACCTAACTGAAAATTCCTTTAGTGAATTCACTCATATAGAATTTCCAAGATGTATTGCTATATTTTTTTAACACTTTTTACATTGATTAATTTTATTTCAATTTATTTTGAGTAATTAAAGTACATGTTTAAACTTATGTACTTAAATTAATCTCTTGAATTATTGCTTTCAATCTTATCTTTTTAACTCAAATAAAGAAATTAAACATAGCATTGATCTTATTCTTAGTTAGTACTTAGGCCTTACCAATACGGCAAGGCATCTATAATGTTTTCTTTAAGTTTTAAAATTAGATATATTGAACACTATATTAAGAATTGACAAAGGTATTATCTTTAGGAAACATTCCAAACTCGCCTATAGTAGTCAAATGAATATAGCCCAAGTACCATCACTAAACTTTCTAATAATTTACCTAATCAGTGCTTTTTGGTGGAGCGTGAGTTAGATAAGACAGGCCCCAAAGAATTCAGCCAGCTAATTGTAGTAGATGCTTCTAGTGTAAAATTTGATAGTCGGATATCCTTATCAAAGAAAATAAATAGATCCTTATTCCTTATTGATTATAATACAAATAGTGCCACCCAAAAGAAAATAGGTGTAGTAAATAGTAGTAATTATCTAAAAGAGTAAAATATGTAAGGAATAAGGATCTATTATTTATTCCCACTACACCGCCATGAGTTTGACAGTATCTTTGAAAAAAAAAATATTACTGTACCATTTTAAATTACATCTCAAATTACACTTTGCATTCTAAAATTTTCAAATGCACGTTTTGCCTCATAAACTATTATCCTTATTACACTTTGCACCATGATATCAAGTTTGCTGTTAATTTGGATAAAAATCTAAATTTTAGGGTGTAAAGTATAATCAAGAGTATAATTTAGGGTAGTAAAATGTAATTTTTTATTTATTTTCAAGGGATTAAGAAAATGGACAATTAGGTCTTTTCACATTATGTTATACTTTTCCGTTTAAGTTGATGGCAAACTTAATGGTAGGATGTAAAGTGTAACAAATGTCATAGTTTAGGATGTAATATGCACATTTGAAAAGTTTAAAACGCAAAGTATAATGAGTGTATAGCCACAGTGCAATTTCCTCAACAAATAAGAAAGTATAAATATTTCTCTTTACCAGAGTGTGCAGTGATGCATGAACAAGCCAACATCATGTTTGCTACGTCATTCCTTTTCCAAATGGTCATGGATTCTGACTATAAAAAGTCATGAAGGGGAGCAAATGGAAGTACAAATTCGTGGAACAAAGCAAACGAAAAAAGATGGGTGGAACATGGATTTTAGTAAATAAATACAACTTCAATGCTATTACACACCGATAAGTAGACCTTGGTGTTTTTCGTTGTCATTCTCCTGGGTTTGGAAGAAAAAAAAATTGTCGCTCTAAATTTAGTAATAAAATAATATTAACAGAAGTGCTTCAATTTTTTATTGGGCCATAAGTCACAAAGCCAAATACTTGTCATTATCATGTGCTATTCCTATTAGAATTTATTGACCAATGATGTAATGCTTAATGAATCATTACCCGTCCTCCGATAACCCAAAAAAAGATTGGTGGTGATTACTCGAAAACCAAGTTGAAAATAGCTTGATTTAGTGCCTAAAAGGAGAAAAAGCTAATATGAATATTTTGGGTATGAGTAATTATTCAATATTTTTGAAGTACATATTTCCTCTTCTCACGTAACAGTGGCCACATAAATTAAATTCACAATAAGATTTACCATTTATGTGAAACAAGTATCCTGTGATTTTGAATTTTATGCTCTCAACAAAAACTTGCTTGAAAATTAAATTTTAGATGACTATTTTGAACACTAAAAGCCCAAGTTCAATGGATCTCATAATGCACTCTTTGCCATGCTGATGGGCCGAGACAGACTATTAATTATTGGCCCTCTCTTCCAAGTTGAATGTTTGGTAAGCTGGATTTTTTTGACTTTGGGGAGCTTGATGTGTCACCCTTGGCCTTAATAGCTGTCCCTTCAGTATCCTAGTTCAACATTTTTTTTTGTTTGTTTTCAAATCCACCTTATTCATATTTGGTAAGAAAAGAATACTAATTTAATATAGCTTCCTTTGGCAATAATCCTTAGCTTAGATGAAACTTGTAATGGGTATGTACTTGCTATGGAGGAGGATTCATCACTCTCAAGATCTGTTGTGGTCATTTCTGCTCCTCCCTCAACAAGGACAAGGTAAACAGTAATCAATTTTTTTTTTCTCACCAAAACATATGTTGAATTTTATATGATCAAACAAAATCATCACGTTCTTTAGATATCATGAATAAGATTAAACATAACCCTGTCAAACTTTGTACTTGTATTACATGTTATTGTGAGCTGAGTATTGATCCAGAGTCTTCAGGTATTGGGACGGTGATGATTCGTACTAGAATGTGAAAAAATATTACTACCTTGAGTTTCAGCCATACAGGTGGAACAATTTAAAATTGAAGCTCACTTCCATTTTCTGTAAATTACTAATTTAAGTAATTGTGTGAAAACCGAAAGAAAAAGGCACGTGGGATGAAGATATACTAGCAGTTCTGCATATTGAAAAAGTACTACAAAATTTTTCACAACTTCTTGTCACAACTGTAATGTGGTAAAGTGTGATTGGTGAAAAAAAATGGTGGGTTCATGTGTAAGTAGTAGTTAACTACTCATAGTCTTCTACATTAGAGTTGTGGCAAAAATTTATAGAATAATTTGTGATCTTAGAACTACTCACAATTGGCTTGCACTCAATATCTGGAACTGGTCTCCCCTTCCTTGGTAGTGAGTGAGTCTGAATTGGATGAAAGGCCAAGAGAATATCATTTTCTGGTAGTGAAATACTGCTGAGATTGAACTTAATGCAAATACAATCGAGAAGCCACATTTCTTAACACTACCTATGGAAGCTGCTTTAAATCATAGCTAAGTTAAAGTAATTAGATTCAAGGTGGACAAAGATCCAATCTTTCTAGGCATGGTTGGTGGCATCCAGAGGGCCCTCCTTACCAGAGATTTGGGCATAGAGTCTTGTATGATGCTGGAAGCTCTGCTTAACTGCTAAACTCTCATCTATTATTCAAGAGGTTTGGGCTCTCTCTTTGGTCCTGATCCAAAATAAGCTACCTTTAAGTGGAAATACATGGTGAAGATGACAAAATCATCTGGTTTCCAAGCCATATCCCCAATCATGGCTTTATTAGCTGATTGTTAATCAAAGACAGTTTAATTACCAAGGAAAGGCAGACCAAGTGGGGTTTTTAATGTCATTTTTGCAGGCCTAGTCAAGTTTTGTCCTGACTCCCGAGATCATCTGTGCTATGATTGTTCTTTCACCAAAGAATGTGGCCAGAATTTCTCATTAGTTGCTTGTGTGGTAGAAACTAGAAAGTTGGGATGTGGAGATTAGTTTGGCAATCGATCAGCTGAAAGACAATCTTGATGCTGATTTTTGCTGTTTTATGAGGAGCAATTATAAGAACGTGACAAGCTGCCACCGCCAGTGCTACAATAATTGATGTTTACACTTCCCATTTCGCAGTCCCCAACAAAAACAAGGTAGGTATCTGTCTCTAAAGCCTCTTGAATCCTTTGCTTGATGAAATCAAATATGTTTTGAGTGAAGCCCACAACTCCCATAAGTATAGTTTCTGCTTCAATTTCCAGGAAAAAATATCTCCCCTGGAACTTCAAAATGAGCTATCACATATGTACCATCAGAATGTAGAACTTTTTTCCCAGAATATATATCCTTCATCTTTTCCAAGACATCATGTCCTAATAAGTTTTTTTTTTTTTTTACAAGATAGAATTTTTACTCTAGTCTAATCTAAGTGTATGTGTGTGAAGCTCCCTCCTAGAGATTTGAACCCCGGCCTTGCTCCCCACACCCCACAAGCATTTATACTTGTGGAGTGACCACCGCACCACACCCCACAAGCATTTATACTTGTGGAGTGACCACCGCACCAAGGGTGTGCGGTGGTATGTCCTAATAAGTTATGTACAAATTACAATACATTTCCATCCTGGTATAAAAGATTTATAGAAATAAACAAAGTATGCAACTTGTGACAAATTATTTCAGTAACTTCAAACACAAGCAAAATAGCACAAAATTGAATGGAAAATAAAAGAAATATTAAATTCTAATGATTATGCTTATGTAACCCTGGATGTAATCAACTGTCCATCTTGAATTACTAGAAATTCTGTCCTTATTTAGCAAGAAAAGTGTAAAACTATTTCCATTCCATAAACATACCAGTCTGAGAGGAACAAGGCATATAATCTGTTCACTTCCTATTTCGTATACATTACTTCTAACTTTTTCCTACTTGCTCCTGGTGTAATACCCTGATAAAACCTCCAATTCAGTTTCTACAGCAACAATACCTTTAATTACTTTTGATGCAGTTTCACTTATTGTTTTATGACTCATACTTTTTTATTTGATCCCAATAAACACCAGAAGGTAAAAATCTTATTGCCAATTATTTAAAAAGCAATATTATCTTAATTTGCTGCTGATTTTGCTAATGATTAATGAAGATGGGTTCAAAAATTTAATCCAGAACCATATCAACCATGTCATCAGTAAGACACAAAGGAAAAAGTTGAAGTGAGATGGATCATAAGTTCCAGTAAAAGATAGTTCCCAGACCATTGCCAGACAAGGATGAAAATAATCAACCCAGGAACTGGAAAATTTTAGGAGTTAAAACTTTTGACAGAACATTCCTATTATTGAATGCAAGATACAACAAGAAAGTAAACAAAATTGACATGATATTAAATCCAAAAGCCACGTTCAATCCATATGAACTATCTTCAAAAGTGGTTATACCCCAAAAAAGAAAAGAAAAGAAAAAACCCTAAAGCAACTAAAGAGTTACATGGTAATAGTGCAGGCAAGGCAACGGTGATGCTATCAAAGTCTCGTGGTGTCCTGGATATATCTCAGCAACCTCTTCATTTCCCATTATAGCCATCCACTGAAACAACTTGGTAATATTGCAGTCATGTAGGGACCAGGTCCATATCGTATGTTTGAATTTATAGTATAGGAATCCCTGGAAAACAATTCAGCACATATTAGCTTTTGAGAAAACTGAGAGTAAAAAGCATGGAACAATTAATACAGCAACATCACTTATTTAGCATATGAATATATTGAATAATTGAACAGAGCAAAATGACAGAGATAATAAAATCTACCTTAAGAATAGTTTGCACAACATTAGAAGAAGTACAGTTAATTGTTGGTGTAAGTTCATGAGCACGCGCTTTTATTCTACCCAAGTGTTTACATATGTAACATGCAAAGGAGATGAAACTGCAGCTGCCTTGAGAAGGTACATGTATGCAAGACCGGCTGCAGCACCTGCCAGAGAGAAATAAATCCATTCAGTTGACATCCGGTACACACAAACTGTTACCATCAAGATACAGTTAAGAGGCAAATAGAAGTAAGTAATATATAAGATGTGGGTGTTCTTCACAAAGAGAGCACATTCAGGTGATTGATGATTTCATCATCAGTATGTTTCTTCATTACAAATTGTTTATTCTGCTTCATCTGTCATATTCTAAGCAGTTTTTTTATTTTATTTTTAAAGGGCAATTTCAACAATCTGGGATATTAGGCATAGTGAAGGAGAATAATAAAGTTCATGAATGAAGGGAAAACAGTCTTTGTCCAATACAAGGTCACACATCAAGATTGTAAACGTGACAGAAAGGTCTGCTTAAAAGAGACAAAAGGATTAGCAAGCTTGTTAAAATGTCTAAACTTTTGGCTAGTGGCAATATAGCCAGAAGGACCACAAAGCTGAGCCTCCAGGGCATAAAATCAAATATTTGAGGTAGGTTGGACTAATGTGTACATGCAAGTTGCAAGCACATTATTGAAAGAACCAATTATTACTGATAAAATCTCAAGTGGGTTCCTGTAGTCAAAGGATGAGCCACCAGTCCATGAATCTAATCCCTAAAGCCTAAAGGAGTTGCCATCATCTTGTAATTAAAAGACACGTTATATTGAGAAGCAGTTGAAAAGTTTGTTTTGTGTTCATTAGCTTAACAAATCTGCCAAAGAGAAAGAAACACATAAGGGGTAAGACAATACCTTCCCAAATCCAGCCTAATCAAGGATCGCACACACGTTTTCCCAAATAAAATCCACACTTAAGACCGTGACAAATTGGCATCCAGCTTTTGCCATCTTGTGGTATCTGCCGTAATCAATGACTCAGATGTCTAGATACGAGGCCAAATCTTCTCCGCAGTTGTTAATACTTAATACCCCTTGCAACTCTGGACCCATATAAAATAAAAATAAGCAACAAAACACCTATTTTCTTGTCGTTTATTACAGTAAAAAGTTCTTTAACCTTCAACACATTATAACACAAGAACCTTGCTTGCATTTACAGCATGAATCTTATGAACCTAACACTGCCAGAAAATTCAATATAAAGGCAAATACAGAAGAATCATCAAAATTTTCCTCAAATTAGCATAGTTGAATTTCTCCCCTTTCCACCAATTAATATGTTCTAAGCCCCTGGGTGGCAAAATGCATAAAGTGAAAAGATCTACTAAATAGCAAGATTAAAAACATGAAGAGAAACCCAATTAGATGTGCTAAGAGCCTTATTGTTCAATTGGTAACTCCTAATATCTCTAACTAAGACATCCAAGGTTCAAATCACCCCTCTCCCAATGTAACTACTAAAAAAAGAAACCCAAACAAATGCAATCTTATTCATTTTTTTACACATCTTAAGTGGAGGAGGGGAATTTAAACCCTGGGCATCTCTTACAGAAACAGTCATTGGTGATGCAATCTTAAATATTTCTTCTATTTCATTTTTTGAAAATTATATTTCTTCTATTTCTAATTACATAATAAATACCCTTAAAAAAAAAAAAAAAAAAAATTCCCCTATTCTCTGTTCACACTAAAAAAGTACCAACTCATACATAACAAAATCTAAAACTTCACATTCACATTCTTTTACCAACTCATCCATCTATAATGCCATCAAAGTAAACAGCAAATCTAATACTTCAATATTTTCAATATATCTTTTTTTGTAGATACATGTAAAGTGGAGGAGTGGGATTTGAATCCTGAACATTTCCGATGAAAACAACCAGAAGTGCCCGTTAACCTAAAGATCATTCGCGATGCAAAATCTTTTACATTTCTTCTATTTCTAGTTACATAAAAAATACCCTTTTTTCCCTATTCCCTATTCACACAAAAACAGTACCAACGCATACAGGAAAAAATCTAAAACTTCACATACCAACTCATCCATCTATAACGCCATCAAAGTAAACAACAAATCTAATACTTCAATATCTTTTATATATCTTTTTTTGTGTGGATACATGTTAAGTGGAGGAATGAGATTTAAACTTGAACATTTCCGATAAAAACAACTAGAAGTGCCCGTTGACATGAAGCTGAAGATCATTCGCGATACAAAATCTTAAACATTTCTTCTATTTCTAGTTACATAAAAAATAAAATTAAAAAAATAAAGTGCCCGTTGACCTAAAGATCATTCATGATATAAAATCATATACCTATTTCTAGTTACATAAAAAGTAAACATTTCTTCTATTTCTAGTTACATAAAAAAAAAAAAAAAAAAGTTACCCTTTTTTCACTGTTCCCTATTCACACTATTAATGGATCATCAAAAGTAAACAACAAAATTCCAAAACCAAATAAAAACAAAATGAAATCTTTAAAAACAAGCAGTTGTAACTGTAATTGTTATTAGCTAATAATTAACCTGAGGTTGTTGTGGGAGCAAAGCCTTGGCCCTCTTTTGCATAGCAACGAGGACATTGTGCCACGTGTTGACTCTAGAATGCGACTTGCCGTGCAAGCCAACGTTCAAATCCGACAAGTCGTCGGCCTTGACCATAGCCACCTCCTCCGGATCCGCTCCGTCCAGCACGTAAATCAAGCACGAGCAGAACCCTTTGGAAATCTCCGAGTCGCTGTCGGCCCGGAACCGAACCCGACCCGACTCGTCCAACTCGGCCTCCACCCACACCTGGGTCGTGCACCCCGTGACCCGGTTCTCCGGCGCCCGAGTCCTCGACTCGTCCGCCGGAGGAAGAATCGCCGCGTAGTGCAACAGCCGCTTCACCCGGTCGATTGGCTCGTGCAGGGCCCTGAACTCCGTCGCCAGGCGGTGGAGCCTGTCGGACACCAGCTCCGACGACGGAGCTAACGGAGCCTCCGTCGCCGTCAAGGCGGAACACGAATCGAAACCCGATACGCGAATGCATTTCAAAGGCGCGAACGTGAATTTTCTTTCGTTCACGTTCTCTATAAACTTCAACCTAGTTCGCTGCGAAAATTTCAGGGAACTAAAACCAAACAAAAAAGAAGAAGAAGAAGAAGAAAGAGAAAGTGTTGTTGTTGTTAGACCAGAGACCATGTTGTTGTTTCTGAGGAACCAAAAAAAAAAAATGTAAGTAGTAAAATTAATGTAAGAGAAAGTGAAAAGTCAGAGAGAGAGAGAGAGAGAGAGAGAGAGTTGGTTAAGAATAGAATAATTGAGAGAGCAAGTAAATGGGAGGGAGATCCTTAAAGTGCGCACCGTTTGTTGTCTGAATCTAAGAGCTTGTGTTGTGTTGGGTGTAGTTGTTGAAGAGGTGAGTTAGTGGAATCTTTAGTTATATATATATATATATTGAGAGGGAGAGAGTTAGTGGGCCTTGGCCGCCAGGCCCAACCAGCTGCCTCTGCCACTAACCACTACTACCCCTACGCGCCATATTATTTGGGGGAAATTAAAAAGTCATACTTTCTTAATAAAGAATATTTAAAAGTCTACTGTTATTTTATTTAGAGCATTTTTTTTTTTATGGGATTTTATTTAGAGCATTAACATTTTAGAAACTCACACCCAAAATTACCGTTCCTAGGTTGCTATTGCTAAAATAAATTTAGCTGATATAGAAAAAGGTCATGCTAACGAGTGCCATTAAGACACTGGTTAAAAATCCAGTTAAAGAAAGTTTTGATATCACTTTTATGGAAAATGAAAAAGCTATCAAAATATTAATTGCTTTTTTTTCTTTTCCCATAAAAACTTTCTTTAATTGGACTCTTAACTAGTACCCTAAGGACACTCGTTAGCATTTCCCTATAGTAAATGGGGTACTTGTACCTGCAGTAGGTTTCTTTCTTTTCTTTTAATTTTTATTTTTATTGTCTTTTTCTTCTCTCTCTTTTATTATTGACCTTCACTCTCTCTCTCCCGTTCCTCTCTCATTAGTCACTTCCACATTTTTCTCTCTCTCGCTCTCTCCTCAGACCTTGCCACCATCGTGGGTCTACCAACATGGGATGTAGGTATTTGGCAGATCACAGCCGCATATACCATCAACGTGGGTTTTCTACTTTATGACACGTTTCTTATCATGTTGCTTTTGGGTCAATCCATTTATGACTCGAACCCCCTAAGGCCTAACTCTAATCTATAAAATCCTATGTCGTGTTTGTAGGTTGTATCAAACATTGACACTTCTAGTTAACGGGTGCTTTTAGTCAAAAGTTTTTATGCAAATTTTATATATAAAAAATATAAAAATTTGTATTAAAAAAAAATCAAATATTTTTTTCTTTTATCATACAAAGTTTTTAAAAATATTTCCTAACTAATACTTTTAGAACATTTGCTAACTTTTCCCTTCACTTTATCCACCCAAAATATTTTTATTTTGTAAAGAGCAATGCAACAAAGAAAATAGTTTTTACAACATTGATTTGGTACTTGGTAGGTTATTATTTACTCTATAGTCATAACTTTTATCATAACAAATTTCACAATAAGAAAGTATATGGACGCAACTTTTGTTTCACAACTCTTATCAATTATCACAAATCACAATCTTAACATGTGTTACTATGAATAGTAAAGAAAAAGTGGTGAGTCCATATAAAAGTGATGATTCATTAACCATGGTTGCATATACCATCAAGTTGTAACAATGTGTGGTCCTAGAATATATGTTTCACAGTTTTTTAATTTTTTGGATAAGGATTTGTTGCACACAAGTGTGTAGGAGTTGCTGCAAATAGGGTTAGGTGGCAACAATCCATGGTGACACTTGTCCTAAGGTCATGTGCAATGCACATGACCAGATTTGAGTTAACTTTCTCTGTTAAAATAGTAGCACTCTCTCTCTCTCTCTCTCTCTCAAAATCCAAAATCTCTCTCTTCTTCACCTCCTTCGTTCATCCCTTCTCTCTCTTTGCCATCTCACACATATAAGAAAAAAAACACTTAGCCATCTCAACCATTAAAACTAGCCAAAGATAAATCTGCATTCATCTCAGGAAGCTTTTTTTTTTTTTAAGGTTCTCAAGAAGCTTTGAATTAGTTTCATTCATCAAAAAGTACATTAATTTCATTCTTGAATATTTTCTTGGCATCCAAATAGCAAGAATCCAAAATTCCCAAAAAAAACAAAACAAAATCCCCATAAAACTCATTTGATTTAGCATCAGATCTAAACCCCAATTTCCAAAAAAATTGCCCATATCAGAGCCAAAATCTTCATTGTGCATAGATCGAATCTAAATTTTTGGAGGATTCCTTGTTGCATGTTGGATCTTCGGTTTTAGGTGGGATTGGCAGCAAGAGTTTTTTTATGGGTTTAGGTGGCTGTGGTTTTTGATGAGAGGAACGAAGAAGGAGGAAGAAAGATGGAGAGAGAGTCTGATGATTTCGAAGAGAGAGAGAAGGGAAGAGAGAGGAGAGAGAGAGCCTAACCTTTTTGCGTGTTTGACGTTTGAGAGAGAGAGAAAATGTTGTAACTTAAGTTAAAGAACAATACAAACTAAAATTAAGCATGTGCGTTTCATATGATACTAGGATAAGTGTCACCATGGATTGTTGCCACCTAACCCTGTTTGTAGCAACTTCTGCACACTTGTATGCAGTAAATCATTGTCCTTTTTTTTTTAAGAAACGAACACACACTCACACGCAAGGGAGAGGGAAAGTGGAGGGTTCATAAATGTTAGTTGTGTCCACCACTCACATATATGGTGGACACAACTAACATTTATGGACTCTCCACTTTTTTCTCAATTATTTTTATTTTTATTTTTTGGAGAGAGTTTCAACTTATGGTTTCCGTTCCTAATGATAGCTTTTTATCATCAGACTAAGATACCAATCGATTTTTGGCGTAAGCGGGGATTGAACCCCAGGTCTCTTATTCAACCATTAGAGATTTTATCAATTGAGCTAACTAGAACCCACCTTAATTACTTAAGTTGACCAACTCAATAATTATGAAATTTTTTACGAAAAAATATAGGTATCAATTATCATAATTGATCACTCTAAACTTATTGTTTTGTAAATTGAATGTAAGGGTTAGCACTTAGCAGTGGGCTAGGGCGGGTCATTTTTTTACTTGGCCCATGGGCTAATTGGGCTAGGCTTAGCAGGCCATTGACTAGTTAATAGGGCGGGTTAGACTAGCTCAAAGGGAAAACTCCAGCTTATGGCCCTACCCATGGAAATGCCCATTTTGTCTATAGTGTACTAGGCTACTAGGATTTTTTTAATAGGCCTTCAATTGGTTTATAAAATTTAATAAAAATTTATAATTATATTACATTACAAAACACAAATCGTTAAATTGAACCATTAAATATATTTTAAAAAAACCATTGATTAACTTTTATTGATTGAATAAATAAGTATACTGATGAGTTCATAAATATATTAGGGTGAGAATAATTGCATCATTAAAAAATAAGTAAAGAATCAATTTCTTTGTTTTTTTTTTTTCAAAAGGAAAGAATCAAAGAATTCAAAACCTTATTAAGTTTTTATGGTAAAAATCTTTTTATTTATTTTATTTTTTAAATTTATATAAAGGTTTTAAATGTTTTTTCTTTTTCTATATTTTAAATTTAAAAAATGTCCAATTTTTTTTTTTAAATATTTTAAATCAAAGTTATTAGACTACTAGACTATAAGTTTCCAGAACTAGCCTCATTAATTTAAACTATAAAAAAAATAATGGTATTGACATTTTAAATAAATTAAAGGGTAAGATATAAATTTTATTTATTAATTTTAGATAGAGGACTTCAGTTTGGGACATTCCAAAATAGAATAGAGGACCAACAAACTGGGATGGGGGAAGTATTTAGTAAGCATGGTTTAACACAATCACTTTTAAGCATCCTATTAGTTAAGTGTGTGGCTTTAAAGTATTCCTCTCTCATATCTCAAGTTCAACCCTCACCCCCCAAATTATTTTGTTTTAAATTCTGGGTTAACAGCCCGAGCAACAATTTGGGCTAAAGAGCCGGCGAACAACAGGTGTCCATGGGTAGAAAAACCAATCCATGGCTTAGCCCATTAGGCTATTGGGCTACCTATGTGTCATAACAGTACTAGGTTGGGCTGCCCATTAACCCGGTGGGTCAGCAGGCTCCTGGGCCTGGTTGTGAGATATTTGGTGACCCTTAATTGACTGGTGATTTAGTTCCCATAAAACTCATAAAAACTAATCAAACTGGTAATTCGTTGACAATAACCAAAATCTTTTGGTTTATCTTTTTCTCTCAATTAAAAGAAAAGAAGTAGTAGATATGATTCGTTAAATATATTCTAGGCTCAAAATATTATTTTTGTCCCTAAATTTTACCAAATTTTTTCCCTCCCTAAACTATAAAATGTTTGTTTTTTTATCTCTAAATTTTGTATAGAACTTTTTCCAATAGTTTAGGGATAAAATAAAAAAAAATAAAAAAATCAATAGTTTACATAGTTTTAAAAATTAAAACGGTCAAAAAACTGAAAATGAATTTTTTTGGGATTTGATCTCGATTGAATCAACTGGTCTGATCTAGTTTTTAAAATAGTGATAGTTTAAGGATTAAAAATAATTTTTTTTAAAGTTTAAAAACAAAAAATGAAAACCTTTTAATAGTTAAGGGACAAAAAATAAATTTTATGCAAACTTTAGGAACGAATAATATTGTAACATATATTCTAAAGTCATCATAAAAAAGAAAATATAAAGTAACTTATATATAATTTGCAGTATCTAAAAAGCATTTTTATTAGCAGTAGTACAAATGTTATAAAATAAACTTCGGACAAGAGACAAAAAGATTCATATTTTGGATAAAATGTTTAGGTATAGAATTTGTTTGTCCTAAAGCGTGAAGGTCAGCATTTATATTCCCAAAGTTAAGTTAATAGAAAAAATCGACAGGGACATAATCATGTTTGATTCGGGTTGTAGTCTATGAGAAATGTTAACCAATACTTTAAGAGTATTGGTTTAAGAACTATTTTTAAAAATATTTTATTGGAAGAATGATAAAATAATAAATATTGCTGACAAATTTTTATATTTCTTATGAAAATAGTGTTAAAACTTTTCTATTATAATTTATTAACAATTGTTCTAAAGACTTCTGTTAACATGAACATAGTTTATATTCAAATTTGATTTTTATACTGTTGCTTCCTAGACTAAGAAATCTGTGAGGTACTATCAAAAAAAAAGAAAGAAAAGAAATCTGTGAGGGGTAGCATTAAATGTCACCATGTATTATTGACGAAAAATTTCAATCTCCGAGTGAGACATGACGAAAAGGATAAAAGGTCCAAAAATGGCATTGATTACCAAGAGAGACAAGTGTTTCAGTTATTAAAATTCAGAGTTTTCAACTTTCTTCAATGCATGATGTTTCCATGAGATCCACGTGGATGTGACTTTGAACTAGGGGTGGCAAAATTTGACACGATCCGCGAACTCAACACGACACGACACGAAATTAGCAGGTTATGGGTTGAGGCTTAACGGGTTCGTGTCATATTCGGGTTGACACGGCTAACCCGTTTAATAAACGGGTTAGGTTAGTGTTGAACACATAGAACCCGTTTGACTCGTCTGACCCGTTTAATTAAATGACATTTTACCAATATACCCTTCAAACTCTAGGTATATAAACATATTAGTTGTTGTAATTTATTTTCTTTGACATATTGTGATTGATTATTTGTGATATTGGGATATGCTTTAGTTTTGAATGATTATTTGTGATGTAATTACTCGTTAGTTCTGAATTTTATATTAAAAATATTTATTTGTTTGTTTTTTCATAATTTTTTTTTTTTCATTTTGATAAAGTCTGATAAACAGGTCGACACGACTGACCTGTTTAATAAATGGGTCGTGTTAGGGTTGAGGAATCTTGACCTATTTAATAAACATGTCGGGTTAGTGTTGAGCTATGTAGTCGAATACTCATGACTTGACACGACACGAACCCGACACGCGAATACGAATTGCCACACCTACTTTGAACACAAAAAATGAAAAAAGAACACAAAAAAAAAAAAAAAAATCTTTGTTTCTTTTTTAAGCTAGAAAATAATTTAGTACTCTAAAATTTCTAATAAATATTTTTCAGGATAAATTGCAAATTACATCCCTAAAATTTGGGAGTGATTAAATTTTACACCCTAAAATTTTAAAATTTGAATTTTACCCTTTAAAGTTTATGGTGTTTAGATTTTACACCCTGACGTTTCAGAACTTGAATTTTATCTCATAAAGTTTAAGGTTGTCTAGATTTTAAACCTTTAAATTTTGAAATTTTAGGGTGTAAAATCCAAACACCTCAAAACTTTAGGGAGTAAAATCTAAACACTCCCAAAATATAGGAGGTAAAATCTAAATTCTGAAATATCAGTATATAAAATCCAAACATCACCAAACTTCAGGGGGTAAAATCCAAATTCTGAAACTTTAGGATGTAAAATCCAATCACCCCAAACTTTGGGGATGTAATTTGCAATTTACCCTATTTTTCACCATATTTCAACAAAATCTTGAAATAATTTCTTTTCTTTCTCTAATAAGGTACTCTATCTTTGTCAAATAAATAATTTATTACTCAACTATCTTCTTTGTAAATATGAAAAAAAAAAAAAATCATGAAATCAATTTTTATTTTTAATCCTCGGGAAGGTACTCTAACTTCAAATCAATAATTTAATCAATTATCTTTTTTGTAACGAAAAATATTAAATAATAATTTTTTCTCTTGTTCCCTCTTTTATTTCTATCATGCTTGAATTCCTAGGTTTTCATTAAAGTACGCTAAAAGGGGAAGAACTAAAAAGGACCTAGTCTTAATTATATATTTTGGTATGACATACTATTTAAAGAAGGGTTTATAGTTGTCTTTAGGGCATTTATTAATAGAAAATTTTAAGAAACTTTTAAAACCACTTTAAAGGAAAATATAAAAAACTGTAAAAACAAAATTAATTATTTTTTTATTTTCCCATAATAAATTTCTAAAAATATTTCTTAAATCAATAACTTTAGAACATTCGTTAACTTTTTCCGTTAATAATTTATAAAGGTCATACTTACTACCCAATATCTCCAATTTTACAGGGAGATACGTAATCAGTTTTGTCTTTAATTTGGAAGAGACGGACTATTCAAACCCACAGTATATATATATATATATTGACACTATGCACTAAAGTCCAACCTTTTATATTAACTTCAAAAAATTAATAGATAATTCACAACTAAGTTTATATACTGATAGAGAAGCGGAAAATAATCCATCTCCAGCTCGTCCAAAGGGCTCGTCCAGTGCCTACAACGCAGGTCGATCCCAGAGTTTATCCAGAAGAAGAAGAAACGTCCATGAATAATAGCACCATTCCATAAACTGTCTTCCATGAAGACAGTGATCGTCCATTAGGTTCGTCCATGAGCAATCGATGGACATCCTTGGACGGAAGCTCAACACTTTGACTTTCGACTAAACCCGCAACTATCTCGACAAACCCTTCTTTTAAGTTAACTTCCATTAGCGGTTATAGTTTTATATCCGTTGAGGTAGTTAACTCCGGAGTTTTTGGTTTCCACAAATCCTGGAACGGTTATTGGACAAGTAACCGTCTCAGGCTCCCTATATAAGGGACCGGTCTGAACCCAACAGAGGTAAGATTTTCACTTAGACAAAATTTCCAAAATACTTGGAACTGCCTTTCCTACGAAACTAACTTCTCCATCGGAGGGGGTTCGACCGGTCTTCTCCGGTCTCCTCTTTGATTGCGTTTCCTTCCTTGCAGGCCATCAACCGTTTCGATAGCCCACCGAAGCCAGGCCATCTACCTTACTGATTCGGAGCGATATCAGTTGGCGCCGTCTGTGGGAAGCGAAGGTTGTTTCGCGACTTTCTTTTCCGCGACAAAGGGTTAGGATGGTCAGGACCAGGTCGAGGGCTACCAGCCCTGGCCGTCAGGGAAGCAGAGGCGCTTCAAGTGATCCCCAACGTGATCGCCAATCTGCACCAGTCATGCAGACGTCATCCGTTCAGAATATGCAATCCATGGCGGCTGCAATGGCGGAATTGACTCGCCAAAACCAGGAGTTAAAGATGGAGATCACTCGGAGACAGACACGTGAGGAACACGTAGGGCAGACACAAGGCCATGGTGACACACAGAATACTGAGATTGGAAGTCAGTTTAGAGGCACTACCTCACGGACAGTGCCACACTTAAAAGAGGAGATGGACCAAATGAAGAAAGTCATGGAGGAGATGAAGGAGAACATGAGGCGAACGAATCCTATAGAGGATTTGGTCCACAGGACTGACTCTCCTTTTACGGCTTCCATCAATGGCCACCCTCTACCATCCAAGTTCAAACTACCTTCCCTGGACTCGTATGATGGGACACGTGACCCCTTTGATCACATTGCAACATTCAAGACAACAATGCACCTTCAAGGGGTCCCCGATGAAATCATGTGTCGAGCCTTCCCTACTACCCTTAAAGGCCCGGCACGAGTTTGGTTCAGTAAAATCCCCCCAAGTTCCGTAAGTTCTTTCGAAGAGTTAAGCAAATTGTTTGTTAACAATTTCATCGGGAGACAGAGGCATAAGCGCTCTTCGTCCAGCTTACTGACCATAGAACAAGGGGAGAACGAAAGCTTGCGGTCATTCATCACTCGCTTCAACAGAGAAGCCCTTAGTGTGGACGAGGTGGACGACAAGCTTCTATTAGCAGCCTTCCACAACGGGATCAACTCTGACTTATTTATCCACAAGCTATATGAGAAGGAACCTCAAACCATGGCTGAGCTCGTCCATTCGGCTCAGAACTTCATGAATGCAGAAGATGCGATCATAGCCAAGAAGAGAAAAAGAGCTGAAAGAATGGAAGCACACCCAGCACGCCACTCTGAACAAGCCCCTCGTCCAAAGAAGGGACGGACGGAAGATAAGAAAGAACGAGATAACAGGAAGACGGGTCCCTTGGGAAGAAGCCAGAATTACACGCCTTTGAACGCTCCACTTGACCAGGTGCTCATGCAAATCAAAGACGAGCCTTCTCTAAAATGGCCTGAGAAGATGAAGGGAGATCCCAATAAGCGCAATAAAAGTAAATATTGTCGCTTCCACAGGGACCATGGGCATGACACGGATGAATGTTATGATCTAAAACAGCAAATTGAGAATCTTATCAGACAAGGGAAGTTGAGACACTTCGTTGGAAGAGATCACAAAGATGAGAAGTTGAAAGGAAAAATGGAGGAATCGTCCCGGCCCCCATTAGGAGAAATAAGGATTATCATTGGAGGAAACTCGACAGGGCAATCTGCCAAGTCGAAGAAGACGTATCTCAAGGTGGTACAAAACGTCCAACTCTCTGGACGACCACAAAGGACGAGACCAATGGACGAGCCGGCCATTTCTTTCACCGACGAAGATGCTGAGAGGATCCATCACCCGCATGACGATGCGATTGTCATTACTCTGCTTATTGCAGATTATACGACCAGGAGAGTATTAGTTGACAATGGAAGCTCAGCAGATATATTGTACTACCCTGCCTTTCAACAGATGAGGCTTGGACGAGATCAACTTTGTCCAGTATGCTCGCCACTGATAGGGTTCGGAGGAATGAAGATTCAGCCCGTGGGTACCATTACACTACCAGTTGTGGTAGGGTCATACCCACAACAGATAACCAAGGAAGTCAATTTCCTCGTGGTAGACTGTACTTCTTCATACAATGCCATCATTGGAAGACCCACTCTTAATAGTTGGAAGGCGATAACCTCGACCTACCATCTATCAGTCAAATTCCCTACGGAGTACGGGATAGGACAAGCAAAAGGAGATCAGTTGGCAGCTAGAGAATGCTACTTAGCCATGATGGCTTTGGACGAACAGGTGCAGACAATGAGCATCGAGGAAAGAAGAGTTATTGCAGAGCCCACGGAAGTGTTGGAAGATGTTCATTTGCAAGAAGATGATCCTGAGAAATTTACCAGAATTGGAACAGGTATGAAGGAGAAGGCAAGAGAAGACCTCATCCAGTTCCTGAGAAAAAGTATCGACGTTTTTGCATGGAGTCATGACGACATGCCAGGAATCGACCCAAATGTGATCACTCATCGATTGAATGTATACCCCTTTTTTAAGCCCATCCGTCAGAAGAAGAGGGCGTTCGCTCCCGAGAGGGACAAGGCAATCAAGGAAGAGGTTCAAAAACTAACCACGACAAAGTTCATTAAGGAAGTCTATTACCCGGATTGGTTAGCCAATGTGGTGATGGTGAAGAAAGCTAATGGGAAGTGGAGAATGTGTGTAGACTTCACTGACTTGAACAAAGCATGTCCCAAGGATAGTTATCCTCTGCCACGCATTGATCAATTGGTGGACTCTACTGCTGGCCATCAGTTGCTGAGCTTTATGGATGCCTTCTCAGGATATAATCAGATCAAGATGGATGAAGCTGATCAGGAAAAAACTTCCTTCATTACTAGCCAAGGCTTGTTTTGCTACAAAGTGATGCCCTTCGGCTTGAAGAACGCAGGGGCAACTTATCAAAGGTTAGTGAATCATATGTTTCGTCCACAAATAGGACGGAATGTGGAGGTTTATGTCGACGATATGCTTGTGAAGAGCATAGACGAGGGAAGCCATCTAGACGACCTACAGGAAACCTTTGAAACACTTCGGCGATATAAGATGAAGTTGAACCCAAGCAAGTGTGCATTCGGAGTATCGTCGGGAAAGTTTCTGGGGTTCATGGTTTCGCAAAGAGGAATTGAGGCAAATCCGGACAAGATCCAGGCTATATTGAATATGGAGCCACCGAAGAATATCAAGGAAGTCCAATCCCTCACAGGACGAGTTGCCGCTTTGAACAGGTTTGTTTCGAAAGCCACAGATAAGTGTTTACCTTTCTTTAAAGTCCTCAGGAAGGCATTTGAGTGGACGGACGAATGCCAAAGGGCCTTCCAAGACCTGAAGGACTATCTCACAACTGCCCCATTATTAAGTCCTTCCGTGCAAGGAGAAGAACTGTACTTATACTTAGCGGTGTCCCCACACGCCGTAAGTTCAGCTTTAATCAGAGAAGAGGGGAAAATACAAAAACCGGTGTACTACACTAGCCGGGCACTCAGAGGAGCAGAGGGAAGATATCCGCTCATGGAGAAATTGGCTTTTGCACTGATAACGGCCTCTAGGAAGTTGAGACATTACTTCCAAGTTCATGTCATCAATGTCATGACAGACCATCCGCTTAAGAAGGCAATGAACAAGCTGGAAGCCGCAGGACGACTAATTCAGTGGGCAGTTGAACTTAGTGAATTCGACATTCGGTACCAACCGAGAAATGCAATAAAGGCTCAAGCCCTAGCAGATTTCATCGCAGAGTTCACTCCAAGTTATGAAGACCTGGGGGAAGGAGAGTACAACAACAAATGGGTCGTCCATGTGGATGGATCATCTACATTATACGCTGGAGGAATAGGAGTTGTTTTGCAGTCGCCAGAAGGGGACAAATTGAAATACAAGGCACGTCTGCAATACCAGACTACTAACAATGAAGTGGAGTATGAAGCCCTTTTAAAGGGGTTGGAACTGGCCAAATCTGTAGAAGCAGACTCAATACTTGTCCTGGGAGACTCTCAACTGGTCATAGGCCAAGTCAATGGAACATGTGAAGCCAAGGAAGACAGAATGAAGAAATATCTAAGGAAGGTAGTACGCCTTGTGAAGAAATTCAAAAAAGCAGATTTTGTTCAAATCCCAAGGGAAGAGAATGTGGAGGCAGATACTCTGGCGAAGGAAGCATCTGCGAATGAGGCGTTGGACGATATGGATGATGTACACTACATGCCAAGTATAGACCTTCCAGAACTGATGCAGATAGAGGGAGAAGGAAATTGGATGACCCCAATAGTGTCCTACTTAAAGAACGGAAGGCTTCCAGAAGAGAAGGACGAAGCTAGGAAGCTCAGGGTCAAGTCAGCCAGGTATGTGCTTATGGACGAGGTGTTATACAAGAGAGGTTTTTCCCAGCCTCTCTTAAGATGTTTGGCTCCGGACGAAGCAAATTATATGTTGAGGGAGGTTCACGAAGGAGCATGCGGGAACCATTCGGGAGCCAGATCACTCGTCTATAAAGTCATCCGTAGCGGATTCTATTGGCCAACCATCCAAGCTGATGCTAAAGCATATGTCAAAGTATGTGATCAATGTCAACGTTTCAGCAATATTCCCAGACAACCAGCAGAATATCTCACGCCAATGATGGCCCCTTGGCCTTTTGCGCAATGGGGACTAGACATTTTGGGGCCCTTTCCGACTGGAACTCGGCAAATGAAGTTTCTGGTGGTGGGAATAGATTACTTCACAAAATGGGTAGAAGCCGAACCCTTGGCCAAAATTACGCAGCAGAATGTCAAGAACTTCGTCTGGAAGAACATTGTATGCAGATTCGGAGTACCTAGAGTACTAGTGTCTGACAATGGACGACAGTTTGACAACACACCTTTCAGGGAATTTTGTGAACAGCTTGGAATGAAGAACCATTACTCCTCACCCACCCACCCACAGGCCAATGGCCAGGCAGAAGTAGCGAACCGATCCTTGCTGAAGATCATCAAGACTCGGCTCGAAGGGGCAAAGGGAATATGGCCGGATGAATTACCAGGTGTTTTATGGGCTTATAGAACGACAGCGAGAACTCCAACAGGAGAAACTCCTTTTAAACTAGCCTACGGAAGCGAGGCAGTTATACCAGCAGAAGTACACATGACGAGCCACAGGGTGAGGAAGTATCAAACTGAAGAAAACGAGGAACAGCTCCGTCTTAACCTTGACCTTATGGACGAGGTCAGGATGGATGCAGAACAGAGGACGGCAAGGTACAAAAATCTCATGGCAAGACAATATGACGCTATGGTGAAGCCTAGGCGTTTCAACATCGGGGATCTCGTCTTGAAGAGGGTTACCTTGGCAACAAGAAACCCGGCCTACGGGAAACTTGGCCCAAATTGGGAAGGACCTTATAGGGTTATCAACTGCAAAAGGCAAGGATCCTACTATTTGGAAGCTTTGGATGGGCGGAGGCTGGAACACCCTTGGAATGTTGAGCACCTCAGGAAGTACCATCAATAAGTGCTGACTCTTCACCAGTGTCCTTGGACGAGATATCTGGACGAGCTGGAAGTGTACTATCGTGTTTTTAAGTATTTTAATAATCCCCTAGAAAGTACATTAGTGTTTTCACTTTTGTGCTATTCATGGATGAGTTGGTTTGTATTTTTAATTCAATAAGGCACTAGCTCATGAGCATGTGCCATGCCTGTGGACGAATGTTTACATAAGTTTGGATTTTCAAATATATATATATTGTGTTTTCAAGTATATTATTGGAATCCTTAAATGTTCATTCAGATTGATCCGCAAAAAGAAAGCAAGCAGGGACGAATGAAATCCTTGGACGCAAGGATATATCGTTCATAAGCCTTCCTCCAAAGAAAAATAAAGCAAAGTTTTTTCCGTCCAGAACATAGGACGAGATGAAACCTAAATTGAAAATTAAGCTGTCCATCCGTCCAGAACATGGGACGAGATGAAACCCAAGCTAAAAATAAAGCGAAGTTTCTTCCGTCCAGAACATGGGACGAGATGAAAAGAGCATACACGTCTAGACCTCAAGACGAGGTGAATTCCCAAAAGTGTTTGTCCGAGACACGGACGAGCAAAGACTTCAAAACTAGCTTAACAATCCATTACATTGGACGAGAGAAAGCTAAAAGTCTAATCATCAAGGACGACAAAATGATCGTCCATAATTTTGGAAAATCTAGTCAAAAGGAATCAATTTACTTTATCTTGGTGATGTAATAAAATTCACCCATATGCCCAAGACGAGGTGAACTGAATTCCTAGATGGACGAACCACACTGCTGATATGAAAATGAAAATTTCATACATAAAGCAGGAAACGTATACTCAAACACAATGGAAGTAAAAATAGAACTATTCATTCCTTTCATGAAATTCAAAGGGTGGACGATCAACGTCCAAAAACCCCTTCAGTTTTGAATATGAAAATGTATATAAAACTCGTCCATAATCCTGGACGAGATGATTGTACTTACATGAACTTTAAAAAAGAAAAAGTAAAAAGCCCAAAACAACAGGCACTTCTTTGAAAAGGCAAATAAAGGTAAATTTTCTAAGGAAATAGATTTCATTTGGGCAAGCTCGTCCTGGGGTTGTCCTGAGTGACTTCATTGTTAGCGTCGTCCATGATGTTGACGTCCTCGGAACTCGTCTGCAACACGGAACTCTCTGTAGCAAGAGGAAGCTTGAACGAGTTGAAGTCCAAATCAGGATACGCCTCTTTGGCATCAGCACGGAAGTCTTCATACCCAGCTGCATAATGACTGTCTAGACGATTCTTATACTCGTCAGACTTCTTAAAGGCAGCAATCGCTTCCTCACGTGCCTTCTCCAAGGACGAGGTAAGCTCTGAAACTTGTCCCTCGAGATGGACGATGCGGGTATCCTTCTCTAAGTTGTCAGCTTTGAGCTCCTCCACTTCGTTCTTCAACTTCGTCTCGCTTTCCAGCAGACGATTAAAATCCTCTGTCAACCTAATGACCTCCCCCTTCTTGAGCAAAACCTCATGGCCCAGCTCCTTAGCCTTATCCTTGGCTGTCTTGGCCTCTGAAGCAAGCTCCTTGGCCTGGCAGGTCGCAGTATAAAACTTTGACATAGCCTGCATTTGGACGAAAAGGAGTTAGACATTTCATTCAAAATTAAATGTCTACACACAAGGACGAGGAAGAAACTTACCTTGAAAAGGTCATGGATGCCAGAACGCTCAAACTCCTTCACTGACATGTTGTAACACTCGTTAACTTCATGATCAGTGACGATCCCTTTGAACGTCCTCCATGCATAACCCTCGTCCAGAACCAAATTAGAGGGACGATCAGAGGACTCAGACGGGCCAGGCTTGTGAGAAGTTTTGGAAGCAGGGGGAGGATCAGACGGAACAGGATGAACAGTTTGGACGGGCTCCACGTCCACCACAGGCTCGTCCAAGTTCACTGTTGGTGGAACGAACTTGGGAACCTTTGGAAGGGAAGTCCTCGCTTTTTGTTTTTTGTGGCCACGACGACTGGGGAGGTCGTCCAGATCCACAGTACTCGAGATTGATTTAGACTTCCTCTTCCCAGCCTGGACGGAAGCCACTTTAGCAGTAGGGGTAGCAACATCCTCGTCCCCGCTAGCCACTGTTTTCTGTTTGTTTTCCCTCATCGTGCTTATTCCTATGATGAGAAAATTTAATAAAAAAAAAAAACATATATAAAAAAAAAAAAAAAAAAAAGGGAAAGGAAAGCTGAAACAGTGGACGATCACTTACTTCGACGAGTGAGCTCCTCGTGACTTAAGTTCTCAGCAGTAGGAGTTGGACCAAGTCCCCAAATTGCTAGACGAGTAAAAGTAACCAAGTCGTGGAAAGTTCTTCCTGGAAAAGTGCGAACCACTTCTATCTGATCCAAGAAAAACTTATCCAAACGTGGACGAACGACAGCTGCATCACCAAGATAAAGGGTTAGACGACTGACAGAAAAAATTTTTGAAGGACAAACAAGATAAAATAGAAAGAAAAACATACCCTCAGGACGAAGACGACCTAGAGGGCTGGTAAAAGGAGGGAAGAGGGGAATACCCACATCAGCTGGGTCCCCAGCCCAATTTCCAGAAATAATAAAAAATTCCTTTTTCCAAAGCCGGTCAGACGAACTACGGCCCGTTATTAAACTGTAATATGAATCTCTGGACGAGAACTGGTAGAACCCAGCAGATTTTTTGATCTCTGAGGGCTTATAACAGTAAAGGAACTCGTCCACTGTAATTGGACGGTTCCCTTCCAATGCCTCACGCCATAATACTTGCATGGCAACTATCGTCCTCCAACCATTGGGGTTGAGCTGGTTTGGCCCAATACCCAACCTTTGGAAGAGGTCTCTGCAGAAAGAGTTTAAGGGAAACCTAAGGCCAGCTAATAGGTAAGAAGTGTATACCCCTAAGCCAGAGGAAGGGGAACAACACCATTCTCCAGGCTGGGGTAGACGAGGGTTAAACTCTTTAGGGATTTGATATCTATCTACAAGAGTTTTTAACTTAGCACCGTCTAAGGTGGATGCTACTTCTGGGGCACAACTATAGATTACATCTTCGTCCTCTTCCTCGTCTTGAGGACTTGATGGCTGTCTGGACGAACTAGCCCCAGATCCGGAAGCCGCCCTACGTCGTTGTTCCTGAAATTCCTCTAAGGGAATGCCAGGAACCCCAGACGAGTAATGCTCGTCTGAGGAATCACTACAGGACGATCTATCTACACTACCGTCACTCTCAGAAGAACCGTCCTGGTAGTCGTCTATCTCTCTCTCTAGACTAGAAGATGAAGGCATGGTTGAAATGTAGAGGACTTAAAATGAGAGCCTAAAAAGAAAAAAGAAAGAAAGAGGAAATACCTGATGAAACTAGGACGAGAGCTAGACGAAAATCTTGGACGAGTTGGCAAAAGAGAGAATGAGGAAAAAGTGAGGGGCATGAAAGAGAATGCGCTATTTATAGGCCCCAGCAACAGGGTCAACGAAACGACACTCACCACTCAGAGATTGACACGTGGCGATCCCGTTGGGAAACGAGATCGACGCGACAGGCCAACCAACAGTTTCGTGACACGTGGCGTACGAAAAAGCGAAATTTTGTTGAAATCACGACAATGTCCTGGACGACCCTTTGAACAAAGGGGCAACTGATAGAGAAGCGGAAAATAATCCATCTCCAGCTCGTCCAAAGGGCTCGTCCAGTGCCTACAACGCAGGTCGATCCCAGAGTTTATCCAGAAGAAGAAGAAACGTCCATGAATAATAGCACCATTCCATAAACTGTCTTCCATGAAGACAGTGATCGTCCATTAGGTTCGTCCATGAGCAATCGATGGACATCCTTGGACGGAAGCTCAACACTTTGACTTTCGACTAAACCCGCAACTATCTCGACAAACCCTTCTTTTAAGTTAACTTACATTAGCGGTTATAGTTTTATATCCGTTGAGGTAGTTAACTCCGGAGTTTTTGGTTTCCACAAATCCTGGAACGGTTATTGGACAAGTAACCGTCTCAGGCTCCCTATATAAAGGACCGGTCTGAACCCAACAGAGGTAAGATTTTCACTTAGACAAAATTTCCAAAATACTAGGAACTGCCTTTCCTACGAAACTAACTTCTCCATCGGAGGGGGTTCGACCGGTCTTCTCCGGTCTCCTCTTTGATTGCGTTTCCTTCCTTGCAGGCCATCAACCGTTTCGATAGCCCACCGAAGCCAGGCCATCTACCTTACTGATTCGGAGCGATATCATATACAATTGTTATATTGCGTTGGGGTCTCATGATAACTTTCAAGACAACACTTTATAGGAGGGTTTTTTTTTTGGGGGGGGGGGGGGTGGCAGCTGTTTAATTTAATAGTTTCTTTTACAGCCACCTAAAACATAAAAATATCATGGTTTTTTTCTTATAAAGTTTCAACTTATGACATTTGTTCCTGATGATAGTTCTTTATTATCAAACCAAGACATTAATCTGTTTTTTTTATTATTATAAAACATCATTCTTATTAGCTTAATCTCTTCAAATAGATCTGTTATATATGGGTAGAATAAGAGGGGTAGATGATACTGCAATTCATCATTAATTAAATCCAAATTTTAGCCAGATATGCACTGCAGAATATATACATACATACATATATATATATATATATATATGAATTTAATTAAAATTCACAAGAGTCATATATGTTTCAAAACAATAATTAATAGGACCAAAGTTTGGTTACAAATTAGGTTGTAGCCAATGACTACAACTCCCATTGAAAAAATTAATATGAGTATATATTTTGTGTTAATCGGATGCTATTTACTATTTAATCTATAAAATTATTTGTTGTGCATAATTTTTTATTACAAAAATTTGAAATTTAAAAACTTGATTGATGATATAGTTATTGATCATTGATATTTTGGAAATTTTGCAAGCATATAGAATATAAGAAGAAAATGTAAATGTAATCTAATGGTGAATTTATCAAAATTCACATTCAAATTTGTAGCTCAACTGCCAAAGGCCTTGTGGCTGAATTGGCATCTCCCCATATACAAAGTGCTTAGGGGTCTAGGGGGAAAAGAGTTCGAGCTGCAGAATTAGCAGCATGTTGTAATTATTTCTCAAAAAAAAAAAAAAAAAAAAATTTGTAGCTCAACTTTGCCCTAATAAATATTTCTCTGCAAAGGTCTTATACAACAAAGTTATTTTTTCCCTCTAAATATGGCAATTTTTGTTGGAAGTATTAAAAAAACGGTACATGTCATTTGGAATGCTGATGAGTTTTTCCATTAATCAGGATTCAGGCATTACTTTTTCTTTGATACGGCTAACTGCTTTCTTTGACGAAGCGCATTAGCCCAATGTAACTATCAACTATTATTTCTACGGGAAGTACGTTGAAATAATCAAAATGAATCTTCCTTATCCAATTACTACTACTTTTTTTCCCCTCAATTTCCTTCCCTAGGCCTAGTGTTTGGCAATGATCCAATCATCAAATTAAATCATGATGAATGGCTCATTGACAAATGGTCTACCACCTTGTTTAAAAGTCAATTGATTTGAAATGCAAATAAATATTTATCGATGGATCAATTATTAGTAAATGTTATTGAACAGGTTTCACTTCTTAAAAAAAAAATTTTAGTGGGTTTCAGTTAGTTTAATTAGTAAAGTCTCTTGTTGTCGAACAAGAGATATGAAATTTGATTCCCGCCTATACCAAAAAATCAACTGGTAACTTGGTCTGGTGATAAAAAGAAATCATCTAGAGCGGACATAGTAAATTGAAACTATCTTTAATTTTTTTTTTTTTTTGAAATAAATTGAGAATTCTGTTTGGAATTCCATTTGAAATTATTTATTTATTTTAAAAATATTTCATCTATTATCCTTTTTTTATTTTTTTATTTTATAGAAAGATTCATCTATTATCTTGTTTGGATATTTAATAGAAAGAAATGAAATAAATAAACAAAGCTAGCTCATTCCATTCAAATTCAATTCCCTTCTAAATAATCGTCTCAAAAGTGTAAGTACCAATTGTACCCTTAGTTTGAGGAAAAACAAATAAAAAGTTAATAATATAATAATAAAATTATATATTTCTTGTCTTTTCATTTTTCATCTTATAAACTCACAAGAAAATATGGGACGTTTCATTTCATCTTATTCTATCCTTTTAAAAACTTCCCAACATATTAAAAATATGACAAAGTTTAGTTATAAACTTGATTGCAGCCTAAGGTAACAACTTCAGTCAATATCTTTTTATTGGATATGAATTTTCAAATCTATTATTGAATTACATTTTTTTTTTCTTATATCCTTCGTGTGGGGGCCAATTAATCAGCTCGGCCCAAAGCCCAATCTGAGGATGTTAGACCATCCGAGGAGGTCCAAATAAGACTGTGAAGAGAACAAAGCTAAGAAAGGAGTAAAGACAACATGAGATGAGTCCAATAAGTGTCCGAGGATAAAAGTGTTCTCGACAACGTGTAGCCGAGGTGAATTAGAGTGTCATACTATCACAGACTTACTTCAGAGTTGCACCACAGCAAAAGACGGGATATTAGACCAGGGAAAAGACATGAGAGGTAAACAAATATCTGTAAGGTTGCTACCTCCACATTAAATGCCTTCCAACTAACTCTCTGGCCGCATTAATGTGGAGGTGATGCCTGAACAGTGATGAAGTAGTCTTACAGCTACTGGTTGAGTTTCTAGGAAGTGTTGGATGGGACAGGAAGGGATCCCCCAAATCCAACCTACACGTGTGTGGCGAAGATGACACCAAGATGTCAGTATATAACATGAAAGAACGCATTGAGAAAGGGATCGGGACTCTGATACAATAGACTTCTGAAAGAAAACCATAGAAAAGAAAAACAACATAGTTGATTTCGAGGATAAAATCCGATAATCTTGTCTGTATTATATCACAATAAATCGTCCTATTTAATCGCTTTTCCTCTGGAAGAAATTTAGCTCTTCTATCCACGCTCTATAAATTTATTGTGTGGACCATTAACGTTTGAGCCCATTCCTGTTTTGGGATCAATACAATTTCAGTCTCTACACTTCGTACTTGCAAAAGTTCTAGAAGATTAAAGATCATTAACTATGTCATCAATCAATTGTTTAAATTGCAAGTTTTTATAGTCTAAAATTATGCATAAAAAAATAAGTTTATAGATCATATAGTAAAGAATATTCAATTGTTACAAAGTTTGACATGTGTGCTAAGAGCATAAAGAACATGCAATCCAGTTATATATTAGATTTTCAAAATATGTAACTATGTTAATTTTTTAATGTAAGTTGTAGCCTTAAACTAGAATTAAGTTCGTAGTCAAATTTTGTCCGAATAAAATAAATTTGATGGAAAATTGAAAAAATAGTAGTAAATGAAAACCTACTGTATTTGTGTAATCAAGCATAAAATTATTTTATTGTAGCTGGTGCGTGTGCTCAGACATCATGATTATTGAAAATTAACTTTAATCCCTACCCAAAAATGATCGTCCTAAAAGAAAGGTTGACGTGAGATTTGAAATGGACGAGATGAACACCATTTTTCTTTAAATAAAAACACACTTTATATACCTCTTTTTTGGAAAAGTTTAGGACAGCATAACTTTTTACAATTTTTTGTCACAACTGTCACGTGGTAGAGTGTAATTGGTAAAGAAAAAAATGATGGGTCCATGTGTAAGTGATAGTTAACCACTCATAATCTGCCACGTTAGAATTGTGGTAAAAAAGTTGTGGAATAATTTATGGCCCTAGAATTACTCACATTTTCTTTTTTGGATACAAGATAGAATTTCTATTTTTTGATAACCCAAGATAGAATTTCTATTCTAGCCTAATCTAAGTCTATATGTGTGTGAAGCTTCTTTCTGGAGATTTGAATTCCGACTTTACCTCCAACACCCCACAAGCATTTATATTTGTGGAGTGACCACTGCACCAAGGATGCACAGTGATAGAACTACTCACCTTTTCTTTCCACACTATTTCTTGACTAGTCATGATTATCTTTCCATTTTTTAGTCATTAATTTTGAGGGTCACGGAGCCTAGGCAATCAAAATTACCTAGATCATAACATGATTTGGTGATTAAAAGAGAAAAGAGAACAATATATTTTACAAGAAAAAGTTAAGAGTGATCTCTTCATCCTTGCTTTAATAAACAAATTTGCACAAGATCTCTTATTATTTTATTTATTTTATGTTTCTTCCACAAAAAAAAATATTACCTTTTCTTTGTGGCACAAATTTAATAATCACACCTTGAAAAGTGTTCCTAAATCTCAGCAAAAAAATAAAACGAAGGCAATCCTCAGTTTGCTTCTTGCTGCACAACCACCCTTTGTGCGCGAGTAATCTTTATAGTGTTTAGGAATATTCCCGGTCCTCTAAATTTTTTTTTGGTTGGTTAAGAAAAATTTGATTTGAATTATGAAAGTTTATATTAAAAATATCATAAAATATATGTTAAGTTATAAGATTCATTCTAAGAATCTTGTAGCTGATCAATTTATTAGTAATTCTTGATATCTTTGACGTCTTTGATATCCAAAATTCAATTGTTCTTTCTCTTAATTATTGAATTATCAAAAAAGATTTATAAGATTCTTGGTCCCAACCCTCTATTTATTTTGCTATTTTGTACTTATACCAAAGGAGCCAATTTCCTACGGGATGCCATTTTGGTTTTTTTAGGAGAATGTAATATTTTGGTATATGTTGATACTGGTGTACTGTTTTAAGGTTGCCATTGTGTGTATGTATTTATTTGTTTATATGTTTATTAATATATAATTTAAAATTCACATATTTTATAAGCACAAATATTAGTTTGAGTACATTAATCTTATGTATTAACTTAAATAACATTTTTCTAAATGTTTTTAAATTTTTCAAATTTTTTTTGTACCAGCTAAAACACCCTAAAAGCCTTCGCCTTCAGTACAATAAAATATTTTATATATCTAGTATATTTTATAGGGGTACTAGTACTGATTTAATAACCACTACATCATATTTGTTTTTATTTTTATTTTTTATTTATAACAATAGATAAGCTAATGTAGTGAGTTTTAAGTAATTTGTTTGTTACAACGACATCTTGCATTATTCGATGAGAAAACTCGTTACTTATATTTGAATCCACCACAATTCTAAGTAGACTTTTACCTACTTCTTTTAAAGGGTGCTAAATTAATCATAAATAACAATAATAAAAGAGGTAAGTAATTGATCTTAGGAGTCAGGGGGTGTATTCTCCAAGCCTAGGACAGTATATTCTTTCCCACACCAACCTTCTCTTTCTTTCATGGCGATAATGATATACACATACACCAGTAAATTCTTCCATGCATCATATATATATATATATATATATATATATAATGGGTTCCAGTTAGCTCAACTGATAAGAGATTTGGGAGTTTAATTCTCTCCTATATAAAAAATCGATTGATGTTTTAATTCGATGATAAAGAGCACAAAAAAAAAGTGTGTATATATATATATAAGCTCTGTTTGGATTCGCGGCACGTTTTGGACGTTTGCGTTTCAGGCACTTTTTTTTTTTTTTTAACCAGTGCGTTATGCACTTTTCATTGGCCATTAAAGGTGATTTTAGGCCAATGAATAGTGTTGAACAGTAACAAACAGTAAAAAAAATTATTATTTTTATTATTTTCAACTTTCAGCAAAATAAGCTGCATCCAAAACTATCCAAAACTATCCAAAACGCACACATAGTATCACTTTTTGCTGTTTGAATGGGTTAGATTTGTTAACCAAAAAGGAACAAGTTCGAACGGTCGGATTCTATACCCTTTTTTACGTAAAACATTTCCGTTTGTAATACGAACAAAAATGGTATCGTCATGCATGACACATGCGCACAGATGATACTATACACGACATGATTATATTTTATAGATTTATTTATTTATTTATTTTTGGAGAGAAATGATCGATTTATATTTATAGAGGGGACCAGACCAACTCATATGGAAAATTCTACGTTCTTTCCCAGATACCCTCTATCACAAAGTATACTATTTTAACAAAGAAATTTACAATATAGCATAGCATTAGCATAGGGCAATGATTGCCACACATTTTTTTTAAAACGTTCACACTCCACACACACGGGACATTACTATATAAAATGTGAATATCAGGTATCATATGAAACAATATAATATATAAATGAGTTAAAAATATGGGTCATGTCCTTAGGGTAATGGTTAACAATCTATTTTAGAAAAGTTTTGACACCACTTTTATGGGAAATGAAAAAAGTTATCAAAAATTTTTTTTTTTTCTCTTTTCTCATAAAAATTTTCTTTAAATGAATTGTTAACCATTGCCTTAAAGACATTTGTTAGCATTTTTCTAAAAATATTTATGTTGCGTGTGTGTTGCTTCCTAGTTCTTTAGGAAAAATTCAACTCTCTTTTCAAAGATTTTTTGTTTGAGGAAAAGAAAGAGGGGTTGTGGATAAGTTTCATTGAAATTTCTAGGTTGAAGTTTGAATGTAAAAGGACTTTAATTTTCAAATTTTCAAGTCTACTTCATTATCGGTTTTGACAATGAAAGGGAGGAAAGAAGAAACATGAAAACTAAGTTTTAGACAGAGATCTTTTTCTTTCTTTCTTCTTATTTTTTTATCCTCCTTTATTTTTTTCCCATATTTTTGAAAAAATTATATTTTAAATCCTAAAGTTTAGGAATATAACAAATTAAACCATATAATTTCAAAATTTCTCAACTTTCGATCATAAATATTATACAATCAAAGGCCGTGTTTGGTTTGACGAAAAAGAATTTTTGAAAAAGAAATTATTTTCAAGCCTTTAGCCGCGTTCTTGAAAATGCAAGGGAAAGTGTATTTTCTATTACTTCTCACATTTTCTCATCTCCCAAGTACATATATAATCAAAAAAGAAAAAATTAGATTAAAAAATTGTGATTGTGATCGGCGGTGGTTGGCTATCGGAGACTAGGGACAATAGTGGGGGTGGTGGTTGGGTGGCAAACAATAGAGAGTGGATGTTAGGTTGATAATTTTTGAGTGAGCCAGAAAATGGTTTACGAAAATTAAAAGTGTAAGCAATTTCTATCATAATTGCCTTTATTTTATGATTTTTGGTTGACCAACATTGTTTGTCACCCTAAACACCCATAAATGCGGAAAATATTTTTAAGAAATCAAATTTTTTCGAATCAAACACAACCAAAGTTGCATTCTACATGTGGATGTGTCAAGTGTGCTCCATCGCCCTTTTTCTTTTTCTTCCACTTATGTCACGTGAATAGTCTTTTACCATTTATTTTGCATATTTGAAGATTTTTAATCCTAACTAAGGGTAGAGTCATTACACTATACAAAAAGAGTCCAATTAAAATTCTATGTGAAATTCTGTTAATAAAGTATCTTAATCAGCTACCATAATTTTCTTTATTGAGTCTGTAAAGATAGTTCCTTACTTCCTTATGTGTGAAATGCTATTACAAGGTTTAATTAAAATTTCATTGCAAAAATTCTCATGAAATCCAAAAGAAGTTTCTATTTAATTTAAATTTGTTACTAATCATAAATTTATTTTAGTAAAAAATTGAACGTACACTACTTTGTCACGAATTTAGGCCTTTTTTTTTTGGGCTAGTAAATTCACAATATTGATTCCAAAGAAAAAAGAGCCACAAGGGGCTGAGCCATCTCATTCCTCAACAAAAGCCCAAGAAGGAATGTTAGTGGGCTGCCAGGAATTACAAGATATAGCCCATGTTATAAGGCTATGAGCGAAAGAAATTTGCCTTTCTCAGAATATAACAAAATTGACAATCGGCAAAAGAATAGAGCATGAATTTCATACCAAGAACAAAAGATTAGCAATCTCCCAGTTTGGTTAATCAGTGCTCAGCTATATAGCATATTGGCATTCACATTACCTTCAATAATGTCAAGGCCCTCATGAACTAGCTTGCTTCTAGACCACCAGAGCTGATCACAAAATATAGGAGCAAAAAGAGTGCAAGTGTTGCTCGTCTTTTAACCACACCTAGGTACTTTTTAAATGGATTAAGAATCATTTTGAGTCCATTCAATGATTGGCAGAGAATTTGAGAGATTACAAAAGCGTTTAGACCCTAAATTATGGCTTATATCAATTTTATGCTACTTACTAAATTAAGCCCAATTGTTAATTTGATCAGACAATTGATAAATGCATCGATGCACAAACACAATAGCAAATTCCAAAATCAATCACAAGCACCCAAACACTAACACTGCAAAGTGTTTACTGAGTGAAAAACTCCTAAGGAAAATAGGTAGCTCTCTAGCTCTTCAATTTGTGAACTGGGTCTAGCATTTCTTGGGATTAGAGGGTTATATGGCAGGGCTAATTGGATGGGTGTAACTGATTTCTCTTAGGTTAGCAATCTCGCTCGATCGAGTATCAGGCAAGACTCAGGTGAGATTGCAGGTTAATTGTTTTTCTAATACTGTACTCGGCTTAATAGACATATCTCGCCCAATCGAGATTCTCAATGCAGCAACTCCAGCTTCAGCACTTTGACCTCTCAATCAAATACAATATAACCCACAAATATTCAAGATGAAATTAATAACATTAAAATGCATGGAAATTTGTTAAGGAATATGTCAACACTAAGATCCTAACAAAATTTATAGATGTAATAATGTAAAGTTAAAATGGCCAAAAGAGTTATTGCAAACTGTGATCAAATAGACAGACAAAAGAAGTGTTCATGCGTTTTAGTACTGCCATTACACCTGTGGCATGAAGAATCTGGGAGATTGAATTTCCTACTATGGATGGCAGATGGCTATGGTTGAAGAAGAAAATCTGCCTAATTAGTGAGGTAGGTTTGTTTTAACGGTATAATTTCTCTGGCAATAAGAAACCCAGATCAGCTTATACTCAATGCTAGATCAGATAAATTAATAAATTCTTTGGATTTGATTAGCAGTAACTGAATGATCCTATTGTCTAGTTTGCTCATCTATAAGTTCAATTAATGAACACAATGCCTGGGGTGAGGTTTAAAAGAACTCAAGGAAGGTATCCATGGATCATCCCATATCTTGACTGAGGCATCAGTACTAATCAGTAATCACTGATACTTGAAGGAAGTGTAAACTTTTAGCCTTTTAGGTGTTTTTGTAATACCAAAGGCCATACCCAATGTATAAAACTCTCGTTTTTGCGGGATTTGAGAGAATTGATGGTAAGTAGCCTTACCCGCAATTTCTTCTTTTTTTTTTGGGAAAAACTGATTTCTCGATTTGAATCGGCTACCGGTCATTTTGGGTGAAAGGCAAAGCCCAACTTTTATGGGGTTTATGCATTACCAACTGCGCCCATAATTTGTTGCTGCCAAAACCAACTTGCCAGCCCAATTTAGCTAAAAGGGCATTACTTACATCATTGACCCATCTTAAACCAATAACTCCAGATTGTTTAGACTCATACAGACCGGGATTTTAATGATATCAGTGAAATCTTTTTCTTAAAGAAAAAAAAAAAAAATACAAAATTCTTATTTAATTCATTCATACCACTAGTCTAAACAAAAAGAGAGAAAGAACATAATATTTGACGAGAGTAATGGTATAATTCTCATCAATTAGCCTAAAGACATAAATCAAAATGCAGACGAAGTAGGAGTGTTAAAGAATTATCATTGCCTCAGCACTTTGTCATATAAATATTGCCTTCGTTATATGTTGTACAGCATAGATGACTCCATACATCTTAGTTTAAATTAATCCTGCCTACTTACATTTCAGGACAAATAGAGCACAGCCACGGGCTTTTACTCCCCTTGATATAGTCTGCTTTCTAACTCTAATGTCTTTTCCACTCCATACTTCTTTGCACTGACAGGAATTTCCATTGAAGTTTTTACCAGGAAGTACCTTAGCCATGTCCGATATCTTTGCAGATATTACTGTCCTCTCAGGGTTCAGATTGAAAAAAGCAACATATATTTCTCCTAGAAAGGCATAAAGAATAATCATTAGAAAGCATGAAGAATAGAGTTTTGCACTTTTTATTTTTATTTTATAATTCATAAAAAATCATTAAAAATGTGAAGAATAGAATTATGCATTTTCTAAAAAAAATTTCAAAAAATAGTCTTGCACTTGGGGGAAATGCGCAGCTATGGGGCTCTACAAATTAGAGTTCTATGCTGGTGGGGGAGTCATACCTTTTCTTCCAGTTGCGATCCAAGAACGAGTTCCACCAGGACGGACTTCAGCTGCACAAATGATCAGCTAGTAACTCAAAAATATGAAATAATGGGACCACTAGCAAAGTTGTTTGCAACATTTTATAAAATAAGGCACGAAGTATACAAATTTATCACCTTTGATAGAGTTTACTGTTGCACATAGACCAGAATAGCTATTTGCCAAAGTTCCATTAACGCTCAGCTCCCACATCTACTAAGACTAAATGCATTAGCTTCCAACATCAATTCATAAATGTAGCTAAGAGTAAGTAACACAATAATGAAATTAACATACAAAGGCAAAGCACACGATTTAAAAAAAGTACAGATGAATCGGTCATCCAGAAATAATAGTTTACTCCCTGCATTTATACCTAAAACTTATATTATTTTGTTTGAAACATCTCTCATTCATGATATATGGAAAGAAAAAAAAGAAAAAAAAGAAAAGAAAAGAAAAAAACCTGATTTGTGTGCCATCTGCAAGGTACAAATGCACCACTCTTTAACTCTTTTGAAGTAAGCTTTTGATTTGGAGAACCCCCCAAGCAAAAGTCCATTCTATCAGTTGCAAATAATTGGAGTTTCCCTTGATATTGTTGTTTGTGGGACATCCATTCATCTCTGTATCAGAACAAATGTATTAAAATTAATTTGTAATTATATAATTAAACATTGATATAAAAAATTTAGTATAAGTAAACATGAAAATATTGTAAAAAAAACATTTTGATACTATCAGATCAGAGAAAGAAAGCAATTTTACGATGAAAATTGAGGCTCTTTCTTGTATAGGCAAAATGGCTTTTGATGCTTGCTTCCTAAGTGTTCTTTCCAGCAGATTTGTTCAAGGTCTTGGTCCAGAGCTTTAATAGACCACCCAATTGCTTTTGAATTTGTGCAGCTTGTGAGACTCAAAACATGTGTATCCGATGTACTTACATCTGTCAGATATCTTCCTGATTGGCTGTCAAGACTCTTAAAATTCTTTGTACTAGTAATATAAGGAAACTGTACAAAAAAGTAAATAATATGTTATGTAGCTATTTAGACGAAGTTTATTTTTCCCAAGACTACAAAAGAATAGATGAGTGCACATGCCTCCATATTATTTAAGCTGAAAGAATTTATCTCTAACAGAGTAGGATTTGTTAAAAGGTTGTATGTGGCCCCATCTAGCTTTCTCACATCTCCTCCAAACATGAGAGGAGACTTAGCCATAGACCACAAGGTCATCTGTGAAAATAAGAAAGATAAGGTCAAATTAGAGTGCTTAGTTATTTTAAGGGATACAGAGAACTAACTATTTTGTTTTATATAGATACCTGAGTTCTTTGCTCATCTGGACGAAGCATAGATGTTCTGTGTGGACCTTCATTTGAACCTATAATATTTGAACATACAGAAGTTATTTGTTAGTTTTTGTATGTTTAGGCTAGGCCCAACTTTAAAATTAAGCAGTCAAATCTAATCATTTATATTCTGAGACTTTTGAAAATCTCTAATTCACTTGCCAATGCTTTGTAATAGATATACAAAACGTTTCAAGTAAAGAAGTATGTTGTATAGCTTGTTTCTGAAGCCATGCCACTTGGTCTAGACATACTTCTGTTTTAGTAGAAGTCACTCAGCGGACTTGGAATGGTGAGTTCTTTGTTTTTAATGTTGACGTTATGCATATTTGAGTGCATGGACCTATTTGAAACTCAATACTGCTAGATCAAGAAGCCCAAAATGTACAGCAAACATCACTTAAACAATAACTAAGTTCATCGATTTATCTAACAGTACTCTGACAGGGCCAAACGAATTGTGGTTCATTTGATCCTACCAGGCCCTTTAAAATAAGGGTAAAAATTTTCTTCATGAGATGAATGAAGGAAAAGCATCAAGAAAATTATTATAACCTGGATCAGTAAGCCATCCTAGTGGTAGCATATCCGAGTCAGGCCATGACTTCCCCATCAAGCCCTTAGCTCCTATCATATTAGCAGTAGAAAAGTCCCTGATAAAAAAATTAAATTTTATTTCTGCATTCTATAAGGATAGGTCAAAAGAGCAGTAAGTGGAAAAGAAATAATGATTGAAAGGTAACCTAAACTCCTAAACTCTTGAACAGAAACAGAACAGTCTTTTCACCTTGTAATATTGAAATGAGCCGCAACATCTGCCCACGTATCCCAATCATCCCCAGTAATGCGGTACATGTTCACTAGTCCACTCACATCCTTGGCCATTGATGGGGTCACACCGGTTCCAGGAGACAGTGAATACAATATGGGGCGGTCAAGTTGCTTAAGAACCTGGGCAAAGGTGCACCATGCAAAATGTTAGCAACGCAAATTTTGTACAAAATATTTCAGATGTAACAATGATGGTTGTATGCAGTTTACCTCTGACACATAGGTTATTTCATTTATATCTAAGTCATCTCCAAACACACAGTCGTGTTTCACTACAAGAAAACAGAAGCAATCAGTGTCAAACTTAGAAAGTGGAAAATTAAGATTGAACTGACAAACAGGTGACTGTCCAATTGGATTTGTTGTAATAGGTAGTGGATGCAATCAAAAGATTGTACAAGGTTATGGTTGTACAACATGCACAAATCAAAAGTTTTAAGTGTCTACGTGCATAAATTCATAGGATGTCAAGAACACCCTAACTGATACTAATTCTACAGTATGCATTGTGGCAATGCATATAGACTAAGCAGGACTACTTTCCATTAACAATGGTCAAGTTACCAAAATCAACACCCCACTCAGCATACTGTTCATAGAGTGACCTCAAGAAGGCTCTTCCTGCTCCCAACTTGGTATCTACACTCATGAAACCGTGCGGCATCCATGCACATGCCCTTTCCTTAATCCCTATATCTTTTGCATTCCACGTTCGGCCAAACTCTTCATAAGCACGTCCCTGATAAAAATAAATAAATTAAAAACAGAATCTTAAGCAATGATTACTAATGCTAACTCTTAACACTTTTTGAGGTAGTTGCATTACATATTCCTATAACATTGTTTATATTTCTGAGAATTAAACTTTAAATTGGGCGTGCTTCCTTGTTCTTTCATAAATAAATGATAATAAATGAATCATGCTCTAACACTTTCAATTTTATTGGTATTTCCAAAGTATTTATAGCTGGAATAAAAAGCAATACCGTGTTTATGTCCAAGATAGGGGTGTTTGCATTCACTGCCTGTGTACTTATTCCTCTCATAACATGAATCCCAAACTTCAAACCCATCCTATGCACTTTCTTGGCTACTTTAGCGAACCCTTTCCCGCCTTCGGAGGAAGGCCACCTCTTTGGGTCAGGGGCCATCCTCCCCCATTCATCAATTACATCAAATCCTAGAGAGTCAGTGTAAGCACCTTTGACCTTTCTCCGATACCAAAGATAATCCACCACAACATACTGCAATGCAGAGATAAATGGTAGCAATAAAAAGACATAAATAAGTTTCATCACTTAATAAAATCGTCAATCATAATACCACTAAATCAATCAAAAAGAAAATGAATTATAGACATCCACAGACTTCACACCTTATATTTATGGGGAAGTAGCCGCTCAGATATGATTTCAGCATTTTGCAAGAACTCTTCTTGGGATATGGTCCAGCTAAAGGAATCATACGAGTTCCAACCTCTAGGTGGGGAGCTCGCTTGTTTTGGTTCTTTAGCGGATACCCTGAAACGAGACACCATTTATGCACATAATTTTCTTCATAAAACCAGTAAACTCAGTTACATAACCTTGAGACAACTGACAAATGAAATAGATGGTTCAACAAAGACATGAAAAAAAAAAAAAAAAAAAAAAAAACGATACATGAATCACATAATACCACACTCATGAAATCATTTCAGCATCTTCATTTTCTGATATTGGACAAAGTACTAAGCTAATCCATCCCTAAGGTTTTGTGGAGTCTGTGTTGCTCATAAATTTGAATGATTAACCACTACTTTTATAATTTATGCACCGATCTTCACTAATATCATGAAATTTGTATAAAGAAACTAATGCATTGTTAGTGTTTAGTAATTGTTTTGCGTTGGAAAACATATTACTAAGCAAAATGATGACCAAAGAATACCTTACTAGTTATAGCAAATTATCCCAAAAAAAAAAATATAAAAAAACAAACTTATAGCGAAGAGTCTTGTAGTTGAACCGGCAATTTCCAACAGAGAAATCCATTTCAACTACCCCTGGCCCCTCCCCTACCTATCAAATTATCAAAAATAATAATAATAAAATAATAATAGTAGAGAATTTTAGCAAATAGCAAACTTGGAGTTCCACCAATATATATATATATAATTTTTTTTATTATTATTAATAATTTGATAGTTTACAATGGGGCAGAGGGGATTTGTCTCATAAACACAAAAAAGTGTCAGGTGAGGTATAAGACTCGATTTCTGTATACATACACATTGTGTGATTAATGCATGTTGGAGAAAATGATGAATCAGACATGCAAAAACAGATAACCATGGTTATCTTCAAAATTCAGCAGTGGATCAAATCTCACAATTGAATGTAAAAAAAGCAATGCAGGTATTGGGAAAGTGAATAACAGTAAAATGTAGAAGAAGAAGAAGAAAGAAGCTACGTACGTACGTACCTTGTTGGGTTTTCAAGAAGAAGAAGAACAAGGAAGAGAAAACAGAGAGAGGTGAAGACAACATTGTTGATCTTCATCATATTCATGGTACCCATCCGAGGAGAGACTGGGTCTGAGTTTAACTGTGTTGATAAACTATAATATATACTGTTACCTATAGGCTATAGCTGGTATTACTATTTTCGTACCTTATTTGTTAAAATACAGATAAAATATATGCGGCTGTTTTTTTTATAGTTTTATTTGGTCACGTTAACAAGTGTTTTAAGGCATTGGTTAAGAATCCATTTTAGGAAAGTTTTAACATAACTTTTATGAGAAATGAAAAAAGTTATCAAAGTATTAATTATTTTTTTTTTTTTCTCGTAAAAACTTTTTTTAAAAGAATTATTAACCAATACTCTAAAAATATTCGTTAAGATTTCTCATACTTAAATATAAGGTTTGTACAAAATATATAACTAAATTAAAAGTTCACTTTGTTTAAAAATAATGTCTTTTTTTTTTTTTTTTTTTTTTTTTGTTTGAGGGGAAAAAATAATGTCTTGTTAATAAGTGTCTTTAGCACATTTATTAATTATTAGTTATTTTAGAAAAGTTATAATATAATTTTATGAAAATTATAAAAACTGTCAAAAAAAATTCTAAACTAATGCGTTTCTTAACATTTTCCTTAAAAGAAGGGAAATTAGTTTTGTGAAAATAAAAAAATAAAAGTAAAGTCAGACAAGAAACAAACAGAAAAGAAGCAAATGGAAAGCAGGGATTTTATTTAACGGCGTGTGATGGAAGTTAACGGCGATGGTGATGTGTTATAAGAAAGAAACAGCGTTAATGTCTGGAACCTTTCTTTTTTTTTTCAAAGTTAATATCTGGAATCTTAATTCGTCACCTAGCACTAAAAAAAAAAAAAAATGTCGGTCTGTTTCTTCAAGTAAAAATATATACTTGAATATATATATATATATGTGTGTGTATGGAGAGAAAAGTAATTATCAAGTAAGTAATTTAGTGTGTGTGAGACGGAAGAATTGTATATACTAATACTTAAAAGAGGTTTGGATACTAAATATATAACTAAATTAAAAGTTCACTTTGTTTAAAAATAATGTCTTTTTTTTTTTTGAGGGGAAAAAATAATGTCTTGTTAATAAGTGTCTTTAGCACATTTATTAATTATTAGTCATTTTAGAAAAGTTATAATATAATTTTATGAAAATTATAAAAACTGTCCAAAAAAAATTAATTACTAATATTTTATTTAAAAAAAAAATTCTAAACTAATGCGTTTCTTAACATTTTCCTAAAAGAAGGGAAATTAATTTTGTGAAAATAAAAAAATAAAAGTAAAGTCAGACAAGAAACAAACAGAAAAGAAGAAAATGGAAAGCAGGGATTTTATTTAACGGCGTGTGATGGAAGTTAACGGCGATGGTGATGTGTTATAAGAAAGAAATAGCGTTAATGTCTGGAATTTTTTTTTTTTTTTTTTTTAAGTTAATATCTGGAATCTTAATTCGTCACCTAGCACTATTAAAAAAAAAAAAATGTCGGTCTGTTTCTTCAAGTAAAAATATGTACTTGAATATATATATATATATGAGATTAAATTCTATAAGGATGGGGTGTAAAACCCATGTTTTACACCATCTAATAAGTGATTGCCACATCAGCATTTTACTTAAAATTCAATATATCCTACCACACCTAATAACATCTCGATAGATTCCCAATTTGGTTAGATTTATATATGGGTATTAGAATTGATTGAGTGTGATTGTGTTTATTCTTAAATATGTGATAAGATGATGTGGAATGTTGGGATTGGAGGGGTAAAACATGGGTTTTACACCACGTCCTTATAGAATTTAATCTCTATATATATATATATGTATGTGTGTGTATATATGGAGAGAAAAGTAATAAACAAGTAAGTAATTTAGTGTGTATGGGACGGAAGAATTGTATATACTAATATTTAAAGAGGTTTAAATACTCTTATTTGTTAAAAAAAAAACCCAGCTAAATCTTTTTTTTTAAGGATAATTACATATTTGGTCATTATTTTTTATACCATATTTTAATTTGATTCCCTGATCTTTCAATTGTGTCAATTTGGTCTCTATCTTTTTAGTACGGTATCAATTTAGTCATTACTATTATTTTTTGGATGAAAATTGCTAATATTGCAAACGACCAAAAAAAAAAAGATTATTGTCACACTGATAGAAACAAATTTTTTATTTTATCTGTTAGCCATGTTAATAATTTCATATAAAAGATACGAATTAAATTGACATAATATTAAAAAATTAGGAACTAAATTAGGACAATTAAAAAGTTAAGGGTCAAATTAACATACGGTGCAAAAAGGAAAGGAGTTAAAAAAAAATCATCTTTTTATGAGGAAAAAGAAAAGAAAAGAAAAGAAAAGGCAAGGCAAGTCTTTTTTTTTTTTTTTTAGAAAGGTGTCGGCCACTCTCAAAAAAGCAGGAAAGTAATAAGTAGATAACATCAAATTCAAGGAAAAGATCTGTCCGTAACGGATTAGATGCCGATGGACCAGACAACCATTTAATTTATGTTTGTCCTTTTCTTTATTGTATTTATTGATCCAAAAAAAAAAACCAAAAGGATCCATATTTTTTTTTAATAAAAATTGTGCATTATATATCTTTTAACCAATGCGTTAAAAACTAGACAAATAATATATAGGGTTTATCTGTTTATTTTATTGAAAGTATTGTAGATAAAAGTAAAAATTAATTGAAATAGTACAGTAAGATCTATGAATAATACTAAAAAGTGCAGTGGAGCTTATAAATAGTAGCAAAAATAATCTATCCAAACGCAACTATAATCAGTGCATCAACTCTTTAAGCACTAAAAATTGCCAATTCAACGAAAAAAACACAAGACACTAAAATAGACCGAAAATTTTGCTAAAAATAGAAAATATAAATTCTTACCCAAAAATTGGAGAAATTATTAGGTATAGTATGAGGATTGCTGAAATGGCCTTCCCAATGAATAAAATAATGCCACTTATATAAATGTGTGAGTCAGATTCTTAATCAACATAATAATTAAAAATAAAAAAAAAACCAATAGATAATATCACATTTGAATAAATAACAGCGTTTTATTAGTTTTTTTTTTTTTGAAAGAGTTTCAACTTATGACATCCGCTTCTAATAATTTCTCCAAGACACCAATCAGTTTTTGATGTAGACAGGGATTGAATTTCAAATCTCTTATTCAACTATTAGAGACTTTATTAGTTGAGCTAACTGGAACTCACAATGTTTTATTAGTTAAAATGACCAGGAAGACCCCTTTAGCAGTCCCCCAATGGAGCTAATAATTTCTCCTAAAATGGATAAAATTTTTTGTACAAATTGATATAAAATTTTGCACAGACTAATGTGAATGTTCTAAAATACAAGAAGACACCCCTTACAACTAGCTAGAAACCAACAGAATTGTTTTATTTATTTATTTATTTTATTGGCTGGATAAACAAGATTTTACTGTGGTAAAAAGGAAAACAAAGAAATTAGCTAATGGGCCCTTACCATATCCTGTTGTTCCTTCCTTCATAAAAGACCCAAGAAGGGGTGCTTAGAGATGGACACAAGCCCAAAATCTTCTGAAGAAATAGTCCAAGTAGCGAGGTTACATTCCTTGATCCGGGAACAAAATCAAAAGGGACCAAATTACAAAGAATTCAAGCTAAATTCTAATAATATTATGACCAGGAATGTTTGTGAAATTATTCAAAGCACTCAACATACTAAACACTAATCTCACTTACCACCGCCCACGTTAGGTAAGTTGGTACTTCTCCAAGCCTTAAAGGCTTGAGGGGTTCATGGACTCAGGTTCGAGTGGTCTCAGGATGGGGTTATACTGTCGATTGTTTTTATAAAAAAAAAAAAAAAAAAAAAACCCTAATCTCACTTAATGGTAGATCCCACATCCGAGTCTCTGACATAAGATTCACGTTTATGTGAGAGGAGGGTGCAGTACATATAGATTATAGTCGCTTTGAAAATTGAAACATCTCCCTTTTAGTTTATCAAACCTCCATTGAAGCACCAAGTCCCAATCAGAGATAGCTTTATGCACCAAGCTTAGTTGCAAGACTTGAATCCATTTTCTTTGAGTGAAAGGACACTTAAAAAATAGATGATCACGAATCTTCAGCTTTCCTTTATAATACACACACAAGTTTTGGTCAGAACCCGATTTAGCAAGTCTTTTTCAAGTTGAGAGCATGTCCTTAACTTCTAAACAACATAAAAAGGAGTGCCTTGGAACAACAGAGCTTAACCAAACTAGCTTGTGCCAATCAACCTTACCTTACTTAGTCCTTAACTCATTCCATGCATGTAAAATTGTCTGTTCTTGATGGCGTAATTTGACCAATCACAGTTTGTCAAGCGCAAAAGATTGAAGAAAACAATTTATAAATTCTGCAGAGGAAGAATATTTGTTTTATTGACCTTGGGGCTTTGTATTTGTTAATGGCTCTGAATCAGAAACATAAGAAGCTATCAAACCTTATACTTGTGAAAAGCTCTGACTTGTCAGTAAACCACTCAGGGATATCACAGAAGATTTGCACATCATCCTTCAGGGAGTCAATGAAATGATCTACATCATTTCTTCAAATTCCGGGCAGAAATTGAAAGGGAAAATTAAAGACACATGTTCCTGTAAAAAAAAAAAAACACATTACCATGCAGTGTTAAATAAGTGAGTATCCATTGACCAATTTTTTATGTTAAAAAAAGTGAGATTTTTCTAGAATTTAGCTCAAAGAGAGAATACCAATAACAAAACAGAACCATGGCAATAAAAGAAACCGTTTGGACATGGTAATTAAGTGGTACTTCATAAACTCAACAGTGGTCAGCCAATTGAAACCAAATTAAATAGTGAAGTTTATTTAGAAGAAGCATTGAAATTTCAGAGTAAAATTGCTTTTGAGAGACAAAATTGACACAAGGACTATGATCTGCACTAAAATGAATAATGGAATCTGCTCTTCCAATGCGCACATCTGTGAATCGCCAAAGGTGCAATGGTGGAGCAGGTGGTTGTGGCAGCATAAGGGCCAGTGAGAGTGGTTGTGGTGGGTGTGCAATGGTAACAGTTCTGCTGGGGAGTGTATTTTGAAGTTGCTGGGCAAAAGGGTAGCATAAGTGCTGGCAATAATGATGTCGGAATCGGAACATGCAGCATTTGGTAGTGGTGTTCATGTATATAATTGTGATGGTGGTTTGACTGTGGCAGCCATGAAGGCTATAGATGATAGCCGTGCAAGTGCTACTGAAGTTGGAAATTTAATTAATGGTGTGGTGCTACAGTGGTTAACTACCCTTGGAGTGCTGAGGATAGTGGTGCAAGTCTCATGTAGTAAACAGGAAATATCCTCACTCATTCCAAGTGAAGTTTTGAAGGTCTGGGAACACTTGAATTCAAACAAGGAACCAGGATTAATACCAAAAAGAATTGCATAAACACCTCCACAGTTGTTTACCTAAAATGGAAGAAATGGAATTTGGGGACTGAATTAGATTCTAGATCATGAATTCTTATTTATCCAACTACAGCCTAAAGTAATTAGATTCATTAGATGCTTAGGGAGGGATTTTAAATATTACATGATTGCAGCATAATGTCCCAAGATTTATTGTCTATGAATGGGCACAAGATACTCTAAAAAGGCACAATGATACATTTTGCATCATTTTAGGGTGTATTACAAACAGAGCCGACAGGTTTCTCACAAAGCTTTCCAAATTTTGGCAGTTCAGAAAACTAATACATAAAACAGCAAATGCTGAAACATAGAAGGGAGGGATTTCCAAGAATATATGGGAACATACATAATGATATCAGAAACAGAGTCCAACAGATTTCTCACAAAGAATTGTCATTGCCACGGCGCTTTGTCATATAACTAATGCCTTCCTTATATGTAGTACAGCAAAGATGACTCCTTGCATCTTTGTAAAGATTATCCACGGTGCTAATAACAGTTCAGGACAAATAGTGCACATCCATGGACTTCTACTGTCATTGATATAGACTGCTTTATTACTCCGAAGTCTTTTCCACTCCATACTTCTTTGCAGTTACAGGAAGTTCCATTAAATTTTTTACCAGGAACTACACGAGCCAGGTCTGATATCATTGCAGATATTATTGTCTTCACAGGGTTCAGATTGAAAAATGCAATGTATATTTCTCCTAAAAAGGAAGAAAGAATAATTATTAGAAATCATGAAGAATAGAGTTATGCACTTTTTTAATTCATAAAAAATGTGAAGAATAGAATTATGCACTTTTTTCTTTTTGAAAATAATCTTTGCACTTGGGGCAATGCAGAGCTATGAGGCTCTACTAATTAGAATTCTTTGTTGGTTGGGGAGTCGTACCTCTTCTTCCAGTTGCAACCCAAGAACGAGTTCCACCAGAACTGACTTCAGCTGCACAAATGATCAGCAAGTAACTTGAAAATGTGAAATAATGGGATTACCATCAAAATTGTTATTGCAACAATCTACAAAATAGGGCACAAAGCATACAAATTTATCACCTTCAACAGAATTTACTGTTGCACATAGACCAGAATAGCTATTTGCCAAGGTTCCATTAGAGTTCAGCACCCACATCTGTTAAGACTAAATGCATTAGCTTCTAAAATAATTCATAAATTTATTTAAGAGTAAAGCAATAAAGAAAATAAGATCTAAAAGAAAAGCCAATGATATTAAAAAATTATGCAGTGATATTGTATAACTTCTTTCTTTATGCTTTCAAACAACAAACTAGAGAGGATGTGTATTGGCCAAACGATCACAGAAAGCCTGGATGACTCTGTTCATCAGAAACAATAGTTTACTCCCTACATTTTTACTTAGAAGTTATATTGTTTTGTTTGAAACATATCTCATCGAAGATTTAAGAAAAAATAATTCAAAATGGGAGAAAAATGAAAAGAAAAGGCGATACCTGGTTTGTGTCCCGTCTGCAAGGTAAAAATGCACCTCTCTCGAACTCTTTTGAAGTAAGCTTTAGAGTTGGAGAAGCACCCAAGCAAAAGTCCATTCTGTCAGTTGCAAATAATTGGAGATTTCCTTGAAATTGATGTTTGTAGGACATCTTTTCATCTCTACAACAACACTAATATATTAAAATTAATTTCTAGAATTATATAATTAAACCTTGATATAAAAATTTTAGTATTAGTAAGCATGTAAATATTATAACAAAAAATTTGATACTATGAGATCAGAGAAAGAAAAGGCAGTTTTACGATGACAAAAGAGGCTCTTTCTTGTATAGGCAAAACAGTCCTTGATGTTTGCTTCCTAAGTGTTCTTTCCAGCAGATTTGTTCAAGGTCTTGGTCCAGAGCTTCAACAGACCACCCAATTGCTTTTGAAGTGGTGCAGCTTGTGAGGCTCAAAAAATGTGTATCAGATGTTCTTACATCTGTCAGACATCTTCCTGATTGCTCGTCAAGAACATCGTTTTTACTCTTAAAACCGTTCGTACTAGTAATATAAGGAAACTGTACAAACAACTAAATTATGTTATGTTGCTATTTAGACAAAGTTTATTTTTCCCAAGACTACAAAAGAATAGATGTATACACATGCCTCCATGTTGTTTGAGCTAAAAGAATTTATCTCCAACAGGATAGGATTTGTTAAAACGTTGTATGTGGTCTCATCAAGCTTTCTCAGATCTCCTCCAAACATGAGAGGAGACTTAGCCATAGACCACAAAGTCATCTGTGAAAATAAGAAAGATAAGGTCAAAATAGAGTTCTTAGTTATTTTAAGGGATATAGAGAGCTAACTGATTTGTTTTTATAGAGATACCTGAGTTCTTTGCTCGTCTGCATTAAGGTTAGATGTTCTGTGTGGACCGTCATTTGAACCTAAAATATTTCAAAATATTAAAACTAAATGTGGGTTTTTATAGGTCTAGGCTAGGTTCAACTTTAAAATTAAACAGTAAAATCTAATCATTTATATTCTGGGACTTCTGAAGCCACACCACTTGTCTAGTCATACTTCTGTCTTAGTAAAAGTCACTCCGCGGACTTGGAATGGCAAGTTCTTTGTTTGTAAACATTGAAGTGATGCACATTTGAGTGCATGGACCTGTTTGACACTCAAAACTGCTAGGTGAAGAACCCCAAAATGTAAGAGCAAGCATCACTTAAAGAATAACCACTTTCGTTGATTTATCTAACAATACTCTTTCACGTGCAACTGATTTGTGGTTCATTCAATCCTACTAAGCAGAGTAAATAAGGGCAATATATTTCTACATTAGATGTTTGAAGGAAAAGAAACAAGAAAATTCTTATAACCTGGATCAGTAAGCCATCCTAGTGGTAGCATATCCAAGTCAGGCCATGACTTCCCCAGCAAGCCCTTAGCTCCTATCATATTAGCGGTAGAAAAGTCCCTGATTAAATTAAAAAAAAAAAAAAGGATTTTATGTATTCTATAATGACAGGTCAAAAAGCAGTAAATGGAAAAGAAATCACGATTGAAAGGCAACTTAAACTCCAAAACTCTTAAACAGAAACAGAACAGTCTTTCACCTTGTAACATCGAAATGGCTTGCAACATCTCCCCATGAATCCCAATCATCTGCAGTTATCCGGTACATGTTTGCTAGTCCACTCACATCCTTGGCCATTGCTGGGGTCACACTAGTTCCAGGAGACAGCGAATACAATATAGGACGGTCAAGTTGCTTCAGAACCTGGGCAAAGGCACACCATGTAATAAGTCAACCATGCAAATTTTGAACAAAATATAGCAGATGTGACAGTAATGTAGAGAGAGGGAGGTATGCAGCTTACCTCTGACACAACGCTTATTTCATTTATATCCAAGTCAGCACCAAAGACACAGTCATGTTTCACTACCAGAAAACAGAAGCAATCAATGTCAAACTTAAAAGGTGGAAAATAAAGATTGAGCTGCCAATCAGGTGACTGTCCAATTGAGTTTGTTGCGATTGGTAGTGGATGCAATCAAAATATTGTACAAAGTTACAGTTGTACTACATGCACAAATAAAAAATTTTAAGTGTCGACATGCATAAATTCTTGGGATGTCCAGAACACCCTAAATGATACAAATGCAATGGTATGTGTTGTGGCAATGCATATAGAGTACGCAGGAAAACTTTTCATTAAAAATGGTCAAGTTACCAAAATCAACACCCCACTCAGCATACTGTTCATAGAGTGACCTCAAGAAGGCTCTTCCTGCTCCCAACTTGGTATCTACACTCATGAAACCATGTGACATCCATGCACACGCCCTTTCCTTAACCCCTATATCTTTTGCACTCCATTTTCTGCCCGATTCTTCATAAGCACCTCCCTGATAAAAATAAATATATAAAAACAGAAGCTTAAGCAATGATTACTGATTCTAACTCTTGTCATTTTTTTTGCTAGTTGCATTACATATTCCTATAACAATGTTTATATTTCTGAAGATTTTCTTTTGATAATTCGATAGTTGGGGGAGGGTGTATTTGAAACTTGGACATCTCCATTGGAAACACTAGGAGGTACCAATTGGTTAGATTTCCTTGTTCTTTCATAAAGAAACTATAATAAATGAAGCATGCTCTAACACTTCCAATATTACTATTATTTCAATCTTTGAGTAATAGTGGGAAGAAAGAACAATACCGTGGTTGTGTCCAAGATAGGGGTGTTTGCATTCACTGCTTGTGTACTTATTCCTCTCATAACATGAATCCCAAACTTCAAACCCATGCTATGCACTTTATTGGCTACTTCAGTGAACCCTTTTCCACCAGCAGAGGAAGGCCACCTATCTGGATCAGGGACCATCCTCCCCCATTTGTCAATTACATCAAATCCCTTAGAGTCAGTGTAAGCACCTTTGACCTTTCTCCGAAACCAAAGAAAGTCCACCACAACATACTACATTGCAGAGATAAAAATGAGTAAATTTGTTAATCCTAATACTGCTAAATCAATTTGAATGCAAATCAATTATAGACATCTTCAGTCTTCACACCTCATATCCATAAGCATGTAGACGCTCAGATATGATTTGAGCATTTTGCAAGAACTCTTCTTCGGAAACGATCCAGCTAAAGGAATCATAAGAATTCCAACCTCTAGGTGGGAAGCTGGCATGTTCTGGTTCCTCATTAGATAGAGTTTTCGCCGATACCCTGAAACACGACACCATTTATACACATAATTTTCTTCATAAAAAACTCAGCCACATAACCTTGACACAATTCAAACACAGGGTTCAACACAAAGACATAGAAACCGATGCAAATCATAAAACACTACACTCATGAATTCCCTTCAGCCCACTAATTTTACAGTTTATACACTAATCTTCATCTTCACCAATATCATGAAATTTGTACCAAAAAAAAAAAAAAAAACTACTGCAATTTTAGTTTTTTGAGCTAAAAAGAGTTCAATCCGTCTGAAATCTCACATATATGCAACTCCAAAATGCAAAACAAAGAAGACCCATTTAATTAATTGTACACATAAATACATAGCCCAAGTAAAAAATTCAGGAAAGTGAATAATAGAGTAGAATGACTAATCAATTGAGACAGTCACAAAAACGTGAACGATGGTTGTTATATCTTTATGTTCAAAGCTTGGCAGTCGATAACAGAGCAGAGAAGAAGTGGCTACCTTGTTGGGTTCAGATGAAGTAGAAGAAGAAGATGAAGGAACAGAAGAGAGAGAGACATGAAGATGTCAACTCTGAGCTTCATCGTCATCATGATTGGCTTTCTATTTTTTCAGCTACTTGAATGAGTAGAGAAAGTGGGTGTGTGTGTGTGTGTTATTTAAATACTACTTCGAATGCGTGCTAATGGGACATTAACGGCGTGTAATGGAAGTTAACGGCGATAATGATGTTTTTTGGAGTTACTGTGTGAATGAGTGAATTTGTCGCCTAGCTTTTGAGTTTTTTTTACTAACTTCTGCAACTAGAATCTTATTACCATAAGAAATTTGCTTTTATTCAATAATAAATAAATAAATAAGGAAATGACTACATATAGCCCTTTTTATTTTTTATTATTTTTTAATTTTTAGAAGAAAATTGCTACATATGTATGATAACGATAATCATTTAAAATGGACTTACCAAAAATTTCATTGTAAAATTTTTTACTAAATATATTTTCAACATTTTACGGTGTTTATTTCATTGTAAATTTTGTTCAAACTTAAAAATGGTTTCCATTGACTATAAATTTAAAATATTTTACAAAAACACACAATGGCTCTCCTCCCATCTAATGGCTGGACTACTAGTTCAATTGCTAGAGTCGCCTGTCATGTGGTTAAGCCATCGATTTTGGTAGTTTGTGCTTGAAAGATTTTACATGTCATACCATACACTTGAAAATGTTTTATATGTAAATTTTTTTACATTTGAAAAAATGTTTTATAGTAAAACAAATGGAACGATAGTACGGTACTTACAACATTTTACAAAGGATTTACAATCAATAAAAAATACTTTCAAGTTTGACCATATTCTACTATAAGGACACTTTTTGCAGCTCAAGCCCAAGATGTATGAGATCTTAGCCTAGTGAGTCCAGTACAATAAATTTGTAGAGAGTGGGTCAAAGAACTAGGTCTTAATAAATTGGACAATGGCTTGAATGGATTTAGAAGATGGTCAAGTAAGAACAAGAAATACAGAACTAAATAAATTCACTGTCCGAGGAGGTTATTCTTCACATAAATCAATTAAATAGAGTACATGTACAATTTTGATTGCTACAATATTCAGTTTCTGTTTTTTCGATCCCCTCCTCATGGGAGGTCTCTTACATTATATATCTCCCTTAAGATCATCTTGATCCTACATTTGTTGATTATTTGAGTTTTCACTTGAGTACCTGTCCCATCGGGCACCCTTTTTGGCTTTCTGTGAATTGTGGTTGCCAAGACAGCACTATTCAGAGGTCTTCTCCACATAAATGTGGTCAGGAAAGTAGCTGCAGTGCATTCAATGCGGTGGTAGTAGTTTTTTCCTGGATATTTTGGATTCCCTTCCTTCTCGTATGTTCATGATGCATGTCTCTATCATTGGAGCTTCATGGAAGGTCACTCTGATCATTGGAAAACATATTTGAGCTGTACTTATCGTATTCGAGGAGATATTCCTTCTCGAATAACTTTCCTATTTGCATCTTGCTCATTAAATCCTGAGCCTGAACTGTTCTTCACCATTCATTTCTCCTCGGACCACCCACGTTCTCGGACAAGGTCCAAGGCCCAATATATAATTTGGACCCTTAATCCTACAATAGCCTCTCAAAACTTCGGTTTTTTCCTCTCATCCAAGGAGAAAATTGGCATTTTGAATTTTTAAGAGCTAATTCTACTTTATCCTTTGATTTACACGTGTGGGGGTGTCGTTTTATGCGCCCCATAATTGCCACTAGCGCTTCGAAGTTCGCGAGGCGCCATTAATTGCTCCAGGCGATGCTTTGTTCCCCAGATCTAACGGCGAGGTGTAGATCCAACGGTTGATCTTTTTCTTGAAATTTTGAGCGGGATAACTCCCACTATTTTCACCATCTATATAAAGCCTTGAGGGAAATCATTCTCCCCTCATTTTATGAATTTTCAAGCTCTCCAGAGATCTCAAGCACTCCAACTCACTAAAAACTCCATACTCCTAAGTTTCCTTAACTCTTTTCCTTTAGAAATTCCTAAAAGATTTTTCTAAAGGTTTAGGATTTAATACACTTGTTTTTGTAAGTATCTTTCTCTTTAAATTTTCTTTTTCTCCTCGGCCAACCTCCTCGGCCTTCTTTCTTTTTTAGAAAACTTCATTCGTGTCACTTATGTTTGCTTAGATGGGTAGATTTAAGCACTTAGTAGACTCTCCGGCCGGTATGGAGGGATTTAGGTCTAGATACCACATTCCGCAGGGAGTAGCCTTGCAATATTGTGCCCCAGACCAAATTCTTACCAATAGAGAAGTGGGTGAAGTCGTCATTCCCATGATTGCTTTCATAGAGGGAGGAATTACGCTTCCCATGGGTAGGGTAACTAGGGATTACCTGATTAACCACAGACTGACTCCTTATTAATGCGCCCTTAACCTATTTAGGGTCTTGGGTTGCGTAGACGCTCTCAATGAGCAGATGGGCTTGGGGCTCACGTGGCATGATGTGGTTCACATGTACGAGTGCCACAAACTTGCCGGCACAAGATACTATCTCAAGTCCTGGTCCGACATTGTTAGACTGATATTGTGCTTTCTTAAGTCAAACAAAGGCATGAAGGATGACTACCTTATTGTCTCCAGGAAGTGGAACGACGGTTTTCACTGCCCAACTTGAGCGAGAGAGCCAGGTGGGGTACACTAGGATTAGTCCCTTTGGCAGGGGATTTAGCGCTCTCAGTTTTATCCCTTTTCGCTTTTAACACTTCATCTCATTTTGATGGTAGTTTTTATTGGTCTGACCATGATTTCCTCCTCAGATGTTTTTGCAGATAAAAGCCACGTTGCTCCGAGACTCAGTTTTGTCAACGTACTGGGTCTCAACAAAGTGCTGAGATCTGAGATATTCATAAGCGAAGACAGATAGCTACGGGCCACTCATTTAATTTTGGAATACGAGCCCTTGTCTCGCTTATTTCAAGACGCAAGCCGACAATAAAGGCTGGTGACCCTAGATTGAATCGCATAGACGTTTCTAAGCCAGGTTTTTTTGGCTCAGAGAGACCTTCCACCCGTGGTGTTATCACTTCAGTAGGTTCCTTAGGAAGTAGCTGCTCCGAGAGAAGAGACAGACTTTACACATTTATCCCTCGAGGCCGAGATAGACCAATTCCAAGGCCGGTAGAGCTCTTTGACACTGAGGCCGATTTTGATAGATTCTCCGTGGCCAATCTTCCAAGACTTGTGGTTGCCCGAATTGATTCTAGTTCAGAAGAAGAAGAAATGGCTTTAAACCAAAGGAGAAGCCTGAGGGACCTTATGTCTACCAGGAATAAGGGGGAAACTTCACAAGAAGTCCCCAAGTCCCAAGTTCCTCAAACTCTTCCCCCTCCTCTCCCCACTAACCTCAGATTGCATGCGATGCGAGATTTAAAGAAGAAAAGGCCAATACAGGAAATTGAGGAGGGGGAGTTGCCCCCTTAGAAAGGCGCGAAACAACAAAAGATTGCCAAGGATCCTAAGGACAAGAGGTCCTCTTCCGTGGACAGCAGAGAGGAACAAAACCTAGCCGAGGTACGCCTACAACAGCGTACTTGGTCTCCTCGGCTAGAGGTGGATGGGGCTGCCATTCCTTGGAATTCCTCCATCAGGGAGTACCAAAAAGGTCACTCTGCGCATGCGGTTGAGGCCTTAGAGCAGCCACTCCTTTTACCCAAGGACATGGATGCTGTGAGGAAGCTGAAGCAACATGACCTCTTCCTGTCCCTAAAAAGGGACCTTGCTATGGTAAGTTCACAGTCTCTTTCTTTTTACTTATTTTAGTACTAATAGGCTCTCTCGTTTGTTCACATGGGGTTACAATATTGTTTTTGTGCAGATTACCCAGAAGGTTTTTGTGGTCGAGGAAGGGGTCAACAGGGCTCAGAATGATGTCAAGAATGAGGCCTACCTCTGCCTTGAGATTGAAAAGGCCTTGGGGGCCGCAAAGGAGGAGAATAAGGAGCTGCTCTCCAAACTGACTGCCTCGGAGAGGGATAGAAAAAGCGCTTTGGCAGGGCTAAAAAGTGCTGAGACTCAGGCTGAGAACCAACGCAAGTTGCTTTATCAAACAAAGATAGAGTTGGCTACTTCTAGGCAACTTGTGCTAAATCTTAGGGCAGAGCTGCAGAAGGCCAAAGAGGCGGCTTAGTTGGCCAAGGAGGCAGTAGAGGCCGAAAAACAAGCAACCTACAACCTCGGCGTGGAAGAAACACAAGCTAGGCTAACTGAGGAGCTAGCCGAGGCATGTAGGGATTACTGTGATGCCACGTGGGCAGAAGCCCTCAACATTGCAGGAGTCCCTGCAGACTCGGAGTGGAGACAACCGGGAAAAACATACTACCACCCTAATATCTGTGAAATCCCGGGCGACCTCCCATCTCCCTCTGCCACTGCTCCTGAGTCTTTAGAGCAGCCTCTGACTACTCAAGCTGCTCTCCCTCTTCCCGTGGCTTTGAAGGGATTCAGCCAAGCTGGTGATCAAGGCCAGGGGGCTGAGGGGGCCAAAGATAAGGGCAAGGGCAAGGAGAAAAAGTCCTCTTCTGAAGCCAAAGACGCTGCCAAGGATAAGGAAGCTGCATTTAAGACAAAAGAAGTAGAGGCCGAGACTAAAGAAGTTGATCCTAAGGCCAAGGACGCTCCTACCTTCAGCCTAGCCAGAAAGAAGACCCTCCTGCTCCCAAGGCCAAGGCTTAGCACTTAGGATTTTCCTGTATTTATTTATTTATTTATGTTGTGGCATTCTGTCACAGAATATAATGTACTCTTCTTATTTAATGAAAATGCTTCTTTTATTTATTTTTTATTTTTTATTTTTTTTTATCTCTTGCACTTTTACTTTATATGCTTTGAAGCTTATCACCATCATAAATAGCATTGAACTGTTGCTACTTTATACTTAATAAAAACAGATAACAATACATTGCTAACAAATTGATCAATTTAACTAAGTATCAGCAAAATAGGAATTTACCACATACTTGTGCTGTGAATTGACTTTTCTACAATGAAGACCATATCTAAGGAAAATAAGTAATATAGTTTGTAAAGAATAGAAAGGGGCAGATATCCTTCATTCTACCCAACACTTAGATAAACAATAAAGGGCTTCAACTTGCTAAAAGCCGGCCGTCCGAGGAATTGGATATAGGCCTGAATCTGTTTTGACATTTAGTGAAAAGCAAATAGATGTTATCGAGTGTTAATTTCCCCTAAGTATGTGGTTTGAGGAGCCTGACATAACTTAGGTTCTGTTCAACACTTATAAAGATGTCATAGAGTGTTAATTTCCTCAAAACATGTGGTCCGAGGAGCCAGGCATGTCTAAGGTTCTATTTAATCACTTGTAAAGATGCCATTGATTGTTAATTTTACCAAAGTATGTGGTCCGAAAGACCTAACATAATTTAGGTTCTGTTTAACACCTATAAAGATGTCATAGAGTGTTAATTTCCCCAAAGCATGTGGTCCGAGGAGCCAGGCATGTCTAAGGTCCTGTTTAATACTTATAAAGATGCCATTGAGTGTTAATTTTACCAAAGTATGTGGTCTGAGGGACCTGGCATAATTTAGGTTCTGTTTAACACTTCTAAAGATGTCATAGAGTGTTAATTTCCCCAAAGCATGTGGTCCGAGGAGCTTGACATAACTTAAGTTCTATTTAACATTTATATAAGATGTCAAAGAGTGTTAATTTTCCCAAAGCATGTGGTCCGAGGAGCCAGACATGACTAAAGTTCTGTTTAATCACTTATAAAGATGTCATCAAATACTAATTTGGCCAAAGCATGTGGTCTGGGGAACCAGGCATGTCTAAGGTTCTACTTAATACTTGGAAATAATAAATAAAGGGAAGTACAATGCCTTTATACAACAAATGAACATATTGATAAAGGAAACTTTCATTAATAATAATACATTTTCAGGTTATTTACATTCCAAGGGTGCGGTATTACATGCTTATCTAAGTCTTCCAAGAAATATGCTCCTATGCCAGCCACCGAGGTAATGCGATATGGTCCTTCCTAATTAGGCCATAGCTTTCCCCATGCTGGGTTCTTCATAGTACCCAGAACTTTTCTCAACACCAAGTCATCGGGCACTAATGGTCTCAGCTTTACATTGGCATCATAACCTTGCTTGAGTTTGTGTTGGTAGTATGCCAATTGAACCATTGCACTTTCCCTTCTTTCTTCAATAAAGTCTAAGCTCTTTTCTAGCTGCTCGTTTTATTGTTTGAATTGAATAAGCTGGTTCTTAATGTTGGGAAGCCAGTTTCTAAAGGAATGACAGCCTCGGCTCCATAAGTCATTGAAAAGGGGGTCTCTCCTGTTGACTTACGAAGTGCAGTTCTATACGTCCAGAAGACATGTGACAACTCTTCTACCCATTTTCCCTTCGCGTCATCCAGCCTTTTCTTGAGTCCGTTCACTATGACCTTGTTTACAGCCTCGGCTTGTCCATTTCCTTGGGGATAAACTGAAGTGGAATACCTGTTCGTAATCCCAAGATCACAACAGTATCTTCTGAAAGATTTGCTATCAAATTGAAGGCCATTGTTTGAGATAAGGGTACGAGAAACTCCGAATTGTGTGACGATGTTTTTCCAAACAAATTTCTTGGCATCCATGTCCCTTATATTTGCTAAAGGCTCAGTTTCAACCCACTTGGTGAAGTAGTCTGTATCGACCAACAAAAATCTATTGTTTCCTACTGCCTTGGGGAAAGGGCCAACAATATCTAAGCACCACTGAGCAAATGACCACAGGCTGGACAAGGGGTTAAGGACTCCTCCTGGTTGGTGTATGTTTGGTGCAAATCTTTGGCACTGATCACATTTCTTCACATACTCTTGTGCTTCCTTCTGCATATTTGGCCACTAATAGCCCTGCGTGATGGCTCTGTGAGATAAAGATTTGCCTCCCGTGTGGCTTCCACAAATCCCTTCATACAATTCCTCAAGGAGTAATTCTGATGCCTCGGGATGTATGCAGAGTAGATATGGCCCAGAAAAGGAGCGTTTGTACAATTTTTGGTCATCAGATAGCCAGAAACAAGGAGCCTTTCTCCATACTTTGTTAGCTTCCAATTTATCCTTCGGCAAGATGTCTTCTCTCAAGAATAGTATTATGGGTGTTAGGTTTTAAAAGTTTAGAACAATTGGCAAATTGTGAACACACAAGAACATACAAGCTGCAGGAAGAAGATTTTAGAATTTGCCTGGTTCGATCGATCGAAGAACAGGCTTGACCGATCGAAAGTCGTATCTGTAGAATTTTAATTAAACCCAAACAACAGTTCAAGCCCATTAAGGATTAGGGTTTCAGATCTACTTCTCTCAGTATATAAAGGAAACCCTAAGCACGTTTTTAAGAGGCTTTTAAGAAAGAGAAGAGTGTGCCTCTTTTGTATTTAGGGTTTTATTCCTAAAAAGCTCTCTCATATCTTCTACCGGTGTTATTACTTGAAGAATCTCAAGATCCAGAGTTGTAGAAGTTGTTGCCTTCTCTAGTCATCAAATGTGCTAATGATCTAAACTTTCAAGGGTGGTCTTAGAGTAAAAAACTAGAGAGTTTTTGTTGCTAAACCTTTGAGTGGGATCTCAAAGTCACAAATGTGGGTGTTTGTGTTTTGCAAAGACCAAAGAAAGAAGTAGTCCATGGACTCAGAGCTATCATGGGGTCGTGGTAGTAAGTTTTCTACTCGAGGTAGCAATAGAATGTTAGTGATCTAAGTTCTATTGTACAAACTTCAATTATTTCATAGTGGATTTGCTTTTTACCTTAAGGATAGCTAGGTTAAATCCTCCTAAGGTTTTTACCAGTTTGGTTTCCTGGGTCATCAAATCTTTGTGTTCTTTATTTTCTGCACTTTACATTGATATGATATATTTGTGTAACCTAGATTTGTTAATTTACCTAATTTAATCACTTGGCTAAATAACTAGGTTAATCTGGTTGTGTTTTAAGGGGTCTAAAAACGTACAATGGGATCCATCCAACTAGGCCCTACTTTGACTTGGTGAACATAGATCGCCTTTCCCCTTACCTCCGTGGGTTTGTACAAGTCCTCTATAAGAATAACCCGAGGTAAACTCTCCGCTGAGGAGGTTGCAAGCGTGGCTAGGGAATCAGCATGTGTGTTTCCACTTCTAGGGACGTGCAGTAGGCTGAATGATTCAAAATTTGATTACAAATGCCTAACTTGACTTAAGTACCCTTGCATTCTCTCATCTTTTGCTTCTAACTCGCCCTTCACTTGGCCAACAACCAGTCTTGAATCCAAGAACATCTTCATTACCTTTCCTCCAATTCTCTAAACCATGGACATTCCTTTCAGCAGAGCTTCATATTCAGCCTTATTATTTGTAGCCGAGAAGCCCAGTCTTAGTGACTTTTCGATGGTGATTTGTTCAGGAGAAACTAGAACTAGCCCCACTCTAGAGCCCCTTTAATTTGTTGCATCATTAACGTATACCTTCCAGAATAAAGGCTCTTGCAGGGAGATTCTGCCAACTGATTTTCCATCTATGTTTTGTGTCGCTACCACTTCTTCTAATGGGGGTTCGGCGAACTCAGCCATTAGGTCCGCGAGGACCTGGCCCTTGACATAGGTATGAGGCATGTACTTGATGTCAAAAGCCCCTAGAAATGTGCCCCATTTAGCAATCCTCCCCGTGTAATCAACACTTCGAAGTATAGCCCTGAGTGGAAGCTAAGTCATGACAACAACTGTTTGTGCTTGGAAGTAATGGGGAAGCTTTCGTGTACCATGCACCACCGCCAATATGACTTTCTCCAATGGTAGATAATGAACCTCGGCCTCATGTAGTGACTTGCTCATATAGTAAATTGGCCGTTGTATGTCACTGTTAACTCGTATCAATACCAAACTTACAGCATGAGGGGCCACAGCGATATAGGCAAACAGGACCTCATCTACCTCAGGACTGGACATGATAGGTGGTAGAGATAGATATTCCTTAAGTTGCTGGAAAGCCAAAGCACACTGCTCGGTCCACTCAAATCCCTTCCACTTATTCATCAAGAAGAAGAAGGGTCTGCATCTATCTGTTGACCGTGAAATAAACCGGTTTAAGGTAACAGTCATTCCGATAAGCTTCTGGACCTCTTTGGGATTCCGAGGTGGTTGTAAACTGTTAATGGCTTTGATTTGGTCGGGGTTGAACTCAATTCCCCTATGAGTTACTATGTAGCCCAAGAACTTGCCTGATCCCACACCAAATGAGCACTTGGAAGCGTTTAGGCGGTACTTATGTTTCCTCAGGATTTCAAAGATGTTTCCGAGGTCTCCCACATGCTTAAACACCACCTTACTCTTCACCACCATGTCATCTATATATATCTCAATACTTTTGCCCAACTGTGGTTCAAACATTCTCGTCATCATCCTTTGATAGGTAGATCCCGCGTTCTTCAAATTGAAAAGGCATCACTTTGTAGTGGTAGTTTCCAATGGGAGTGACAAAAGCTGTCATTTCCTGATCGTCCAGGGCTAGTGGTATTTGATGGTATCCTTGAAAGGCGTCTAAGAAGCTCATTCAAGGATGTCCCACCATTGCATCCACCAACTGATCTATTCGAGGCATAGGAAAGGGATCTTTTGGGCAAGCTTTATTCAGATCTGTGAAGTCCACACACACTCGTCACTTCTCGTTCTTCTTTTTCACCACGATAGTATTGGCCAGCTATTCCGGGTAGAAAACTTCCTTGATAACCTCTGCCTGTTTGAGCTTCATTACTTCATCTCTGACAGCATCTGCATGTTCCTTGGATGGGCATCGAGGTGATTGCTTTTTGGGGGTGATGGATGGGTTAACATTTAAATGTGGCAGATGAAGCTCGGGTCCACCCCCGGTGCTTCGTAAACATTCCATGCAAACACGTCAACATTTTTCCTAATGTTAGGACATATGTGATTCACTTGTTAGGAGCATATGTCACTATTTTATGTAATTGGCTAATCCTTTGACAAAACGCACTTTACTTGTAATTGGGTAGATCTAGGATGTGTTTAATACTTTAAGAAACTTTTTTTCAAGATCAAGTGTTGAAGCCATGCAAGTCTATCCAAGATTTAAGCTGAAAAATGCCTATCATTAAAGCTCGACAGCTAGCCATCTATCAAGCTTAAAAGAGTTGTTCAGCCCCGTGGCTCGACAACAGCTTGACAAATAAGGTATCTGTCGAGGTTTATGAAAAACAGATTTTCAGTTTTGTTTTGACTCTAATCCGTGTTTATGTGTTTGAGCTTTCTTTTCTCACAACCTTAGACATATAAAAGAATTATTTTAAGGGCCGTCAAAGTGTTCACAAGTTGTACAAGTGTTGAGCAAAGTTTGTTCAAGCAATTTGTGACCGGAGACACAGTTTTGCCCTAGTTCATCGTTCTTGTGAAGAAGTTGCTGTATTTGTGCACCGTAAGGTTTTGTGACCAAGCATCTTCTTGATCTTCACCGTTGGGATGAACTGAAGAACTTTGCAGCCAACAACCTTCTCTAGTTGGTGATTGAAGTAGCGTACTGGGATCTGCGCAATTGGTTAGTCACGTACTGGGAGCCGTGCATCAAAAGGAGAAATTGTCACTACAGAACAAGTCCAATTGGGTATTGGGGTAAGGGTTCAACTATAGGTTGGTATAAGGTACTGAGATTCCTTTACTTGTAACCACTTGTTGTGATAATAATGGAATTTCGGGAGTGGTGACCTTAAAATCACTCGGTGGGGTTTTTGCCGTTAGGTTTTCCCTATTCGTAAACAAATCATCGTGTTATTTATTTTCCACTGCATACTTAGTTTAATTGGTGATTTGTTTGTGCTACCACGCGTTTACATGTTAATTTGATTAATTATAAAACTTGGCTAATTAATCAATTAATCTATCACAAGAGTCAATTCGTTTTTGGCCTATCACCTAAGAAATTCTATTAGCTTTCCCTTTTCCTAGGGAGGTAGTTGAGTTTTGATCAGAAAGAACTTCTCCGAGTCATCACCGACCATAACCGTTTCCAAATCTTCACACTTTGCCTCCTCGACTGGTCCATTTATAGGTAATGCCGAAGCCTTTGATTGCTATAAGCCCTCTCTAGCAGAGGCTGAGGACTCAGCTTCAGGTTGATGTAAGATGGTAGCCACTAGGCATTGCCTGGCTATGGATTGACTCCCCATGATTTCTTCAATGCGACCCCCCGACGGAAATTTCACCTTCTGGTGTAGAATGGAAGAGACGGCCTCTAGGGCATGAAGCCAGGGTCTAGCTACAATGGCCGTGTAGGGGGAATAGACATCCACCATGATGAAATTTACCCCTATCACTTTTGAACCAGCTTGCACGGGTAGTCTTATCATACCCCTCGGAATGACAGCCTTCTCATCGAAACTCACCAAAGGGGAATCGTAGGATGTTAGGTCCTCGGGCCTCAAATTTAGCCCCTTATACAGGTCGGGGTACATAATCTCAGCACCACTACCATGGTCTACCAACACCCTTCTCACATCATAGCCCCCAATCCTGAGTGTGACCACTAAATCATCATCGTGGGATTGGATGGTTCCGATCTTATCTTGGTCCGAGAAGCCCAGAACCAATTGGATTTCTGTTCTAGCCCTTTTTGGCTCAAAATTAGCGTCCTCGGCAAGTAGCCAAGTAATAGACATCACTCTAGAGGGACAGGAGCCGGTTTTTCCTAGAGCAGCAAAGATGACATTTATCGTTCCTAAGGGAGGTCTTGAGGAATCATCTCTCCGAGGTTCTAAATTTATCTGGCCCCCCTGGCCACTGGAGTGATGCAAGAGCTGCTTGAGTTTTCCCTTTTGGACCAGCTGGTCTAAATGATCCCACAAATTCCTGCAGTCCTCGATGGTGTGTCCCTGGTCTTGGTGGTAGTGGCAATAAAAGCTTTAATTGCGCCTCATGGGGTTTCTTGTCATCTTATTTGGCCATTTGAAGAATGACTCATTTTTAATCTTTTCAAGAACTTGATGTACTGGTTCTCGGAACACAGCATTGACCGCCTGAGTATTAGCAGACCCTGACTGCCCAGCAAAATCTCTCTACGGCCGGTTGTTATTGTATCGGTCCGACTTGAAATCCCTCCTCTCCTGAGGGAGAACCTTAGCCTTTCCTTTCCCCTGCTGCTGGTCTTCCTCAACCTTTTTAAACTTATCAATCTGATCCATGAGTTGGCGCACACTGGTGACAGGTTAGCCAGTCAGGGATTTCCTTAGGCCATGCTTGGCTAGGAGGCCTACTTTAAAAGTACTGATGGCCACATCATCAAAGTGACCATCTATCTCGTTAAACATCTCCCAGTATCTGTTGGAGTATGCTTTCATTCACTGTCTCCCCCTCTCTCATGGACATGGATAATTGAGAGTTTAAGGGTCGAGGAACCCTGCTGCACGTAATAAAATGAGAGTCGAACGCTTGGGTGAGCTCCTTAAAGGAACTTATGGAATCAGCCCTCAGGCCATCAAACCATCTCATCGCCACTGGTCCCAGACTAGATGGAAACACCTTACACATTAAGGCCTCGTTCTTGGAATGGATGGCCATTCTTTGGTTGAAGTGGCTCACATGCTTCACAGGATCCGTTCGACCATTGTAGATGGTGAACATTGGCTAGTGGAACTGCCGAGGGAGTATTGCCTCCTCAATGTTGCGCGTGAAGGGCGATCTGGAAATCTGGTTCAACGCCTTGCTCATAGCATCATTCCCCAGGCCTCTGTGTGGCGGGCTCTTGTGTTTACGTTCATGATGGTGTTCTACTTCATAGGAAAAAGATTCGTTAGGTGGAGTTCTTGACCTTCGCCTATAACTAACATCCTCTTCTTCTTCAGAGGAAATGTTAGAGTTGGAGGGGGCTTGGTCTCGCTGTGCATGGCACAACTTTCTCTTTAATTGGTCAATCTCCAATTGCAGGTCCTTGTTACTCTTTGCTTGGGAGATATGGGTTCCACCTCGAGGTTGACTCCTATCAGTATGTGCGGTATGCACACTTCTCTCACGGTCACCTCTTTGCTCAAGATTGACAAACAGATTGCCATGTTGGGATCCCAAAAACTCTGCATGGTGTGGACTTGATCCTACCATAGTTAAGCGTTGCACTCATTATTGCACAAGTTCTCCCCACAGACGACGCCAATTGTAAGGACACTTTTTGCAGCCCAAGCCCAAGATGTATGGGATCTTGGCCCAGTGAGCCCAGTACAATAAATTTGTAGAGAGTGGGTCGAAGAACTAAGCCTTAATGAATTGGACAACGACTTGAATGGATTTAGAAGATGGTCAAGTAAGAACAAGGAATACAGAACTAAATAAATTCACTGTCTAAGGAGGTTATTCTTCACATAAATCAATTAAACAGAGTATAGGTACAATTTTGATTGCTACAGTATTTAGTTTTTGTTTTCCGATCCCATCCTCATGGGAGGTCTCTTACATTATATATCTCCCTCAAGACCATCTTGATCCTACATTTGTTAATCATTTGAGTCTTTACTTGAGTACCTGTCCCATCGGACACCCTCTTTGGCTTTTTGTGAGTTGTGGTTGACAAGGCAACACTGTTCAGAGGTCTTCTCCACATAAATGTGGCCATGAAAGTAGCTGCAGTGCATTCAGTGTGGTGGTAGCAGCTTTTTCCTAGATATTTTGAATTCCCCTCCTTCTCGTATGTTTATGATGCACGTCTCTATCATTGGAGCTTCATGGAAGGTCACTCTGATCATTGGAAGACATATTTGAGCTGTACTTATCGTATTCGAGGAGATATTCCTTCTCGGATAACCTTCCTATTTGCATCTTGCTCATTAAATCCTGAGCCTGAATCGTTCTTCACCATTCGTTTCTCCTCGAACCACCCACGCTCTCGGACAAGGCCCAAGGCCCAATATATAATTTGGGCCCTTAATCCTACATCTACAATGAAAATAAATACGGTAAAATGCTAAAATAGTTTTTTGTAAAATATTTTATAGTGAAAACAAATAGAATGTTAATTAATACTTTTTAGTGTTTCAATAGTGATTTGTAGGTTCAAATCCACCTTAATTATTAAGAATTAACTATCACAGTATTGGACATTAGCAATAATGTAAAAAAATGTCACTTGTATTTGCATAAGAATATAAGTGAGGTTTCAAAAGCAATAAAAAACAAAGTGGGGTGGGGTATTGAGCTGCTAGGCCGGCTGGGTTCATATTTATTAATTTTTATCATGTGAAAGTCTTTGTATTTTTCTTTTTTTGGTCAAAGGATTAATTTTATTTCTGTTTTATGAAGATCAATTATTTATCTATGGGTCCTATTACCAATACCATACTTGTTGGTTTTACTTAATAGATATCGGTCTTCACGGTAGGCTACCACATTGCCATGGTAACCTAGTTTATTTTATTTTATTTTTGGTCAATTTGGCTTGCAATAATAAGATCACGGATGGCTGTAACATGATTATGGTAATTCACATTTCACATCATATTTAGTAGTAACTTTATGATCTGTTAGTATTTGTTTCATTTCTACTTTTTTTTTGCCTTTAAACTAAGACAGAATCACAAAAGTATTGTGTAGATGTCAAATCCAATGGTAGATTCTTCCAAATTGCATGCTAACGTATTTATTTCTTTATTTTTTTTTTTCACTTAATAAAAAAGCACTAACAAGGTCACTTATTACTGTAATTATCTCACCCATTTTATTTTGACAATTTTAATTTATTTTTTACGTTACACTCAGATCATGTCACATAAAACAATATCTACGTCAAATCCAATGGAAATCTCTTTCAGCAAAAAAAAAAAAAAATCCAATGGAAATCTCTGTTATGTAACTTATATAGCATCATATACCATGTATATATATCTATATATATATATATAATTCATTTTTTTTTTTTCACTTTGGCAAAAGCAGTAACCAAATCACCTTCGAGGGCAACCAACCTCCTGAGTTTTAGAGAATTAAAGAGAGAGATGAGAACAAACTTGATTGAATTTTTGGATAATTCTCATTGCCTTCCTTAACAGGTTATATATATACAAGTGCTCAAAGCATTGTTCATCCAAAACTAACTAACTAACTGAACAGCTCAGCTTCTCTAACCGTTCTATACAAGTAACTAACATACAATGCAAATGTGTAACGAACATACCAGTAACCAAAAATACTAGCATACCATATAAAACTATCATGACTAGACTCCTAACAAATATACACTATTTCGCAAAAAAATGTAAACAATTTAGTACATTCAATGTATACAATTTTTCTTGGAATGTACACAATTATGTATATTTAAAGTACAAAATTTTTCAAAGAATGTACATAATTATGTATATTCAAAATATACAATTTTTTAAAGAATATATACAATTCTATATATTCAATGTACACAATTAACTATAAAATATACAATTTTTCTTGGAATGTACACAATTATGTATATTTGAAGTACACAATTTTTCAAAGAAAGTATACAATTATGTATATTCAAAATATACAATTTTTTAAAGAATGTATACAATTCTATATATTCAATGTACACAATTAATTATATATTTTAATATTTTAATTCTATACTTTCAATAGGCACAATTTTTTAAAAAATGAACACAATTTTTTACATTCAATGAACACATTTTTTAAGAAATGTACATAATTCTGTGTATTTAAATAACAAATTTTTTCAAAAATGCATAAAATTATGTACATTCATTATAAATACTTTTTAAAAGAATATACATAATTCTGCACATTCAATACACACAGTTCTTTAAGAATGTACACAATTATGTATTTTTGATGTACACAACTTTTCATGTCTTTATATTACATGTATACAAATTTCAAGGAATGAACACAATTCTTTATATTCAACATACACAATTTTTGAAAGAATTTACACTATTCTGTACAATCAATTGACACGAATTTGAAAATAATGTACAAAATTCCATATATTCAAAGTGCACACATTTTCAAAGAATGTAAAAAATTGTGTATATTCAAATTACACAAATTTTCAAAGAATGTAATAATTCAAAATATTCAACTCATGTAATTTTTTAAAGAATGTATACAATTTTGTATATTCGAAGTACATAATTTTTCAGAGAGTGTTCACAATTCCGAATATTCAATTTCTCAAAGAATGTGCACAATTTTGTACATACAACATGGACAATTTTTCAAAGAATATGTAAAATTTTATACATTCAATGTATACATTTTTTTTTTTCCAATGAATGTACACTATCCTGTACATTCAATATACATAATTTTTCAAAAAATGTAGACAATTTCGTATATTCAATTTACAAAATATTTTCAAAGAATGCACATAATTTCGTATATTCAAATTACACAACTTTTCATTTTGGTATATTCAATATAATGTGTATAAAATGTACATAATTTTTTAATTCCGTACATTCAATGTAAACAATTTTTCATAAAATGTACACAATTTTATATATACAACATACATAATTATTAAATGGGAAAGATTTAGGTAGAGTACTTAAGTGCAGTTCCTTAGGTTTCTCTCTTAAAATTTTTCATGTGGATTTTTTTCATGGAATGGATCGAAGTGTATTTTTTAGTTAAGTAGCGACATGGCTTAATCTTAAGAGGGAAACCTAAGGAACAGCTAAAGGGAATAAATACGAAATTCCCAAATCTGTGAGATGCAAAAAATAGAGAAAAAATATGCGTAAAAGAAACAATCACACAAGACAATATTTACATGGTTCAACAATTTGCCTATGTCTACAGAGTTGTAGGGATTTCACTATTCTCAGGGAAAAATTTACAAGATGCGGCAATATAGTTTTCTCTCTAAAAACTCACACAAAACCCTAATCTCCAGAACAACAGTTTTTCTATCCTGTGCACAAGATTCAAAACGGGTTTATTGGCCCAAGCCTTTGCTCCATGGACTAAGCCTAAGAAAATCTCCCATAAAAAATCGTAGCAATATTATTTCGAGTCAGTTCATGATCCAAATCAAACAGAACTAGGTTCCATAAAGCCCAAAAATAGCATCTAAAGTACTGTACTTAAGTTTTGTCCTTATTAAATTCTGTAAATTCTGTAAATTCAATCTACACAAATTTCAATAAATGCACACAATTATGAACATTCAATGTACACAATCTTGTACATTCAAAGCACACAAAATTTTGTAAGAATGTACATAATTAGGTATATTAACATACGCTATTTTTCAAAGAATTTTTACAACTGTGTATATTCAATAAACATAATTCTATATATTTAATATACACAATTCTTAAATTATTTACACTCAATGTACACAACTTTTCAGTGAATTTACAAAATTCTGTAGTTTTATTTACGCAAATTTTATGAAGAATGTACACAATTATGTATATTTAAAGTACACAATTTGTCAAAAAATGTACAAAGTTCTATACTCCCAGGTGTACGATTTTTCAAAGAATATATACAATTTTGTACAATCAAGGAACAAAATTTTCATTGAATGCTAAAAATATTTCAAAAAAATTACACAATTTTGTATATTCAAAGCACATAACTTTTAGTAGAAAGAACACAATTTTGTACATTCAATATACACAAATTTTTAAAGAATGTATATAATTTTGTATACTCAACTCGAATGTACATATTTATGTAAATTTAATGTACAAATTTTTTTAAAGAATGTATATAATTTTGCATATTGAACTCGAATGTACATATTTATGTAAATTTAATATACACAATTTTCCTAAGAATATAAACATTTTTTTATATAAAAAAAATGTATTCAATTTTGTCCATTATTGTACACGTTTTTTTCAAAGAATATAGATAATTTTGTATATTTAATGTATACAACATTATATATTAATGTACAAATTTTTTTTCCAATTCTATATATTCAATATGCACAAATTTAATGTACAATGTACAAAAATTTGCACATTTAATTTACACAAAATTTCAAAAATTGTACACAATTTTGTTTATTCAAAGCATATACTTTTTCAAAGAACTTAAAAAATTTGTATATTAAACATACACAAATTTTCAAATAATGTACAAAATTCTGTATATTCAACATACACAATTTTTTAAAGAATGTACACCACTTTTCAATTAATATACATGTAAGGACTAGATTTGAGTCCCTAGCCCAGACGATGGATGGACCTAGGCCCAAAAAGCCCAAAACAATAAATTTGTAGAGAGTGGGTTGGAAAACTAGGTTCAAATGAGCTGGACAACAAATAAAGTGAACTCAATTGACAAGAACAGGAAAGTAGATTGAATTGATCCAAAGAAAATCATCATCGGTAAAGTCCGAGGAAGTTAGTTCTTATATATTTCTTACAAGTTTGTTCACAAACTTGGTTCCTGATTGCTATAGTGTTTCCCTCTTCATTCCCCCCCACCCATCTCCTTCATGGAGGGTCTTTTCTATTATATAGTTCTCCTTAGACAATCTTGGCCCTTCACTTGTTGATCATCCAAGCCACCACTTGAGTGCTTGTCCCATCGGACACACTCTCAGTCTCTCTGTGCGTTGGGGTAGCCAATGTAACACTGTTCAGGGGTCTTCTCTACATTAATGTAGCCAGAAAGTTAGCTGTAGTGCATTCAATGCGGTGGTAGCAGCTTTCCTCTTAGATATTTTAGGACACCTCCCTGTCCTGTGTTCCCATAGTGCTTATCCGTATCAACAGAGTGTTCCTAGGTCATTCTCCCAGACGACGGACTACCACTACGGACCTCGGCCTTGGTTATTCAAGGAGGCTCTCATCCTCAGCACAACCCTCTGGGCCGTTATGATTAAAACTGGCTTCTCTGTTTGCTAACATGGGCTCTTTTGATGGCGTTTACCCTTCCCGGACGTCTTTAGTCCTTGGCTTGGGCCTTAGGTCCATTATATACATAAATAATGGGCTTCGGGGCCCAATGCCCCTACAATACACATTTTTGTAGATTTAATGCATACAATTTTCATTTCATATACACAATACTATATATTCAACATACATATTTTCTCAAAGAATGTACTCATTTTAGTTATTCATTGTACACAAATTTTCAATTTTGTGCATTCAATGTACATAATTTTGCAAAGAATGTAGAGAATTCTTTACATTTTGTTAGGTTCTAAGACTTTAGGAACTAAATGTATTAGAATTTCATTATGTATTATGTTGGCAAATCATGATCAAAACATAGAGTCTAGGTTTAGGCTTGCTCAAAGTGTGTTTATTTGTAAAAGTCGGAATCGAATGATTGCAGGATTTATTGGTCTAAATCTGCAAGGCTCGATCAATCAAAAATTAGACTTGATCGATCGAACCTTGTGCAGATTAATTTTTCTGCAGAATTTTCCACCTCAGCCTAAGCTTGGTTTGATGTGTAGGGTTTTATGTTTTACTCCAAGTATAAAAAGAAAAACCCTAACTACGTTTTAGAAGTCTTTGATGTGCTGTGTGTTGAATCTCTTGTGAGATCTAGAGGTGTTTACCTTCGTACACACTTAGGATTATGAAGATCAAAATTCATGTCAAGAACTTGGTGATCGTTTCAGTTGCTGCATAAAGAACTTAAAGAAGATCTAAAACTTTTGAGTGGAGTCTCAAAGTCATAAGTGGGAGTACTTGTGTTTGCAGTGGATCAAGGAAAGAAGTAGTCCGTGAACTCGGAGCTGTCACGTGGTCGTGGTAGTAAGTTTTCTACTCGAGGTAGCAATAGGATATTAGTGGTCTAAGTCTTATTGTACAAACTTCAATTCTTTCATAGTGGATCTGTTTTACCTTAAAGATAGCTAGGTTAAATCATCCCCATGTTTTTTACTGGTTTGGTTTTCCTGTGTTATCATATCGTGTGTTCTTTATATTTCCGCATTATTTACATGATATGATTTGAATGTGTTAACCTAGATCTGAATAATTTATCTAAGTAATCACTTGGCTAAATAACTAGGTTAAACAACTTGTGTTTTAAGGGGTCTAAAAAAATGTACACATTTAATGTACACAATTTTTCAAATGAGCAAGACTTAGGTATAGTACTTAGGTTCTGTTTCTTAGGTTTTCCTTTTAAAATTCTACCATATGGATTTTTTCTCACAAAATGGAAGTGTATTTTTTAGTTAAGTAGCCATATAGCTGAATCTTAAGAGGGGAACTTAAGGAACAACACTTAAGGTACTGTACCTAAATTTTTTTCTTTTCAAATAATATACATAATTTTGTACATTCAATATCCCAACCTTCATAGAGTGTAACACAATTCTACATATTCAATGTACACAATTTTGTACGTTTAATATACAAAAAGTTTCAAATAGTATACAAAATTATATATATTCAACGTATACAACTTTCCAAAAAATGTACACAATTCAATACATTTAATATACCCAATTTTTCAATAAATGGATATAATTTTGTATATTCACTATAGACAATTTTTTGATGTCTGAACATTTTTCTTCACGAATTATTGAGTGTAATTTTTATACATTTAATATCCAAACGTTCAAAGAATGATTAAACTTGGAATTTAGGCTATGTTTTGTTCGACATAAATTGATTCTGGAAAATATTTTCCGCATTTACAAGTGTTAGGGTGACAGAAATAATTGGTCTACGCTTTCATTTTTTGTAAACTATTTTCCGCCTCACCCAAGATTAAATGGCAAGTTGGCAACATACATTATGATATCAGAAACAGAGTCCAACAGATTTGTTACAAAGAATTATCATTGCCCCATATAACCAATGGGTTCATTATATGTAGTAAAACATAGATGACCGATTACATCTTTGTTTTAATTTATCCACAATGCTAACTGCAGGACATGATAAATAGTTCACAGCCATGGCTTGCTACTGCCTTTGATAGAGACTGCTTTAATACCCCACAGTTTCTTCCACTCCATAATTCATGGCACATACAGGAACTCAAGTTTTTACCAGGAAGTACCTTAGCCATGTCGGATGTCATTGCAGTAATTTCTGTCTGATCAGTGTTTACATTGAAAAATGCAAGATATACTTCTCCTAGAAAGCATGGAAGAATAATCATTAGAAAGCGTTAAGAATAGCATTACTATTATTATTATTTTATAATTCGTGAAAAATCATTAAAAAAAATGTGAAGAATAGAATTATGCAATTTTTAGTTTTTGAAAATAATCTTTGCACTTGGGCAAAGCAGAGCTATGAGGCACTACAAATTAGAGTTCTTTGTTGGTTGGGGAATCGTACCATCTCTTCCAGTTGCAATCCAAGAACGAGCTCCATTAGTAACATAAGGAAACTGTACAAACAATTAAATAATATGTTACGTTGCTATTTAGACAATGCTTATTTTTCCTAAGACTACAAAAGATTAGATGGGTACACATGCCTCCATGTTGTTTGAGCTAAAGGAATTTATCTCCAACACAATCTCATTTGTTATGAGGTCGTATGTGGCGTTGTCAAGGTTTCTCACATCTCCTCCAAACATGAGAGGAGACTTAGCCATAGACCACAAAGTCACCTGTGAAAATAAGAAAGATAAGGTCAAAATAGAGTGCTTAATTATTCCAATTTTCAAGGGTTACAGAGAAAGTTGGATCCGCAGTTTAAATTAATAAAATAATTTGATATTTCACAATTATGTAATAAGCTTACAACAAATAAAATGAAATTTCACTTCTTATCTCAATGCATTCATATGAATGATAATATATGACATAAAAAAAAAAAATTATAGATATCATGGTAAGGCATGGCTCGACTGAGGTGTGATACTTGCTATTTTTAAGACATTTTGTGTCACCCGGGAGAATATAAAGATACATCTCATTCGGTGCAAAAGGTTCACCGGCACGATTCCCTTAGGATACAATAGCCTAGTCACACATGCTGTATTCTCCACGAATTTGCACTATGTAAAGTTGTGATTTACAAATTTGTATTTTGTTGGCTTTTATTCCGTGCCAAATTTGATTGTAATTTTATTTAATCTTTTGTACCCTGTATTTGTTGTGGGAATTTATTGTAAGGGTTGTGTGATAGTGAGAGAGAGTGTGAAGACTCAATCTATTGAAGACTAAAGAGTTTTCGCGGGTATCTTGCGACTAAGCATCCTGCGAAAAGATGCATGTGCCCTGCACATGACTGGAAGGCGAAGAGTCTGTACAGATGGAGACAGCTGTGTCTCGCGAGTATCTCGCGGGTAAGGCCTCGAGATACCCGCGAGACATTCTGTTTTGCCAGCCTGTCCAGTCTGATACACACTTTCTGTGCCTACACTATTTATACACACATTACCCACAAATGTATGAGAGAGCTTCTAAGAGAAAACCCTAGCTAAAACACTTGAGAGTTATAAATTTTTATTCCAACAATTCTCTACACATTTTTTGTGTGGAATTTCCTCATCTCCTACCTCTCCATTTCCATACCATTGAGAGGTCAATAGCCCAAACACTTACCACACCTTTTGAGAGTGTCCAGTGAGGTTTTGGTGTTGTTGGGAAACATTGGAAGAAGCCAAGGATGGCAGATGCAACATGGAGCTTGTTGCAGGATCCGGAGAGCTAGACAAGATACGGTTTCGAGAAGCCTTGTTGGAGTAGGAGCTTGGAGGGCTTAGGTACAGAGGGTAGATTAGGCTTGGAGGGTCTCTTGCTTACCCATGTATCCCAACTGATTGTCTAGTGGATCGATTACCGCTTGGAGGGTGGCGGAGAGGTTTTTCGCCGAGTTCTTCGGTTTCCTCTTCGATAACACGTCTCGGTGTTATTTGTGTTTGCATCTCTTTTCTCTACTCTTGTTCATTTCATTTTACTGCTGTGTTGCTTTAAATATGGATTAGAGTAGCTCTCGTGCTTATATGCTTGTATTTACACTATTCCGCACTTAGTATTAAGTTAGTGTAAAATTAACCAAGCCGTAATTTGAATTGGGGGTCTAAATAAGCTCTTGTGTTTTCACACATTTCGAGCTTTCAATTGGTATCAGAGCGGGTACACTCGCTGTGGTTTAAATACCTAAGTGTGTTCCTTGACCCCGTATTGAGATGGACCGATCTCAATCTTTGAATGTTCCACTATTCTTTGATGGTAGTAATTACGCTTTTTGGAAAGTCCGAATGAGGGCATTTCTGTGTTCTGTAGATGATACTGTTTGGGATGCCGTAGAAGTAGGTTGGACTAGGCCCGAGGCTGCTAAATCCACTTGGGATAAAGCAGCACTTGCGGCAGCTAATGCTAACAGTAAAGCATTGAATGCTATATTTTGTGGTGTTTCTCCAGATGAGCTCCACAGGATTTCTCACATAACAGTAGCCAAGGAAGCTTGGGAGATATTGGAGACCACCTATGAAGGAACAAAGAAAGTTAAGGACACAAAGCTTCAGATGTTAACCACCAAATTTGAAGAGCTTAAGATGGGAGATGATGATTCCTTTGATTCATTCTATGGAAAGCTCAACGAAATTGTGATTACGAAGCTCAATCTTGGTGAGAAGATTAAGGATGCTAAGGTGGTGAGAAAAATTTTGAGGTCTCTACTGGAAAGTTTCCGAGCGAAAGTCATAACTATAGAGGAGAGTAAAGATTTGGATGAAATTAAGATCCAAGAGCTCATTGGGTCTCTTCAAACGTATGAGCTTGGACTGCCTTCTCATAAGACAAGTAAATCTCTTGCTCTTAAAACCATCACCGAAAGAATGAATGATTCCTCTGAAGAAAATGGAGTGGAAAAGGATGTAGTATTTCTGGCAAAGAACTTTCGGAAATTTCTGAAGATGAAGAACAGTGGGAAACCGTTCAGCGGAGGGAAGTTCTCATCCTTCAAATGTGATAGGAAGAAGTTTAAGAAGAAAGAAGGAAAGGATTCCCAGTCTCCTCAAGGCTTTGTGTGTTATGAATGCAATGGCCATGGACATCTAAAGAAGGAGTGTCCCAACTATCTAAAGAGGAAAGGGCAAGGCGTATGCCACAACACTTAGTGATTCAGATTCTTCAAATTCTGATTCTGAAAAGAGTTGTGATGGAGAAGGGAACTACTCCGCGTTTATGGCTATTACCCATAATGAGTTTTCGGAGGAGTTGAACTTGCTGGTACAAGAGCTTGGGGATCATAGTGATAAAGAATCAATGGGAGTTGTCGAAGAATCTGATGCTGAAGAAGATGAAAACGCAGCCGGCCTTCAAGAGAACTACAACTCACTCCTTGAGAAGTCAGGAGAGTATACAAGGATAGCCAAGGCAGCCGTAAAGAAGATGAAAAAGGTAGAGGAGGACTATAAAAGTCTTCTAGCACGGTATAAGGAGACCAAGTGTGAGATAGAAACGATGAATGGTGAGCTGACTGAAGCTTATTCAAAAATCAGATTTCTTGAGCTAGAGGTAGTGCAAGCAAATGCCAAGATAGAGAGGGTATCCACGAAGAAGTTAGATGATGTTATTTCATCTCAAAAACATTTCTCAGACAAGTCCGGGTTGGGATATACCGGAGGAAGTAGCTCATTGGCCAATGTCATCAAAGAAGTGAAGTTTGTGAAGGCCAGAGAGCCGGTTGTAGTTGCCTCTACTCCTGAGAAAGTAAAGGATGAAACGAAGAAGAATGTGGCTAACCAACGGGTGCTGAACAACTCTCGTAACCAATCAGTGGTTAGAACTGAAGCCAAAGGAAGATTACCTCCAAAATCACAAAGAGGTCCGAGAATGAACCATGTATGTCATCATTGTGGACTTCAAGGACACACCAGACCAAATTGTCATAAGCTGAAAGCATTGAATAATGCTAGGGATCAAAGGTCAAGAGGACCAAGAGATAACAGGAGGAACTGGACTGTTGGGCAACCACGAAGTCAAAATGAAGATTCTAGTGTGATGGATGTAATGAAGATGATTGAGGCATTCACCACATGTTTGGCGAACTTCAACAGCAAGTTTAAAGGTCACAATTCACGTACCCAATCCTATAGGGATATCACCCCGAACGCACGTGATGTGTGGGTGAAGAGGGGTACTCATGCATGATTATTTCTCATGTCCATGCATCAATACTTCCAATGCTTAGGATCATAGGTTCATGCATCATATCATGCATTGTTTTCTGTTTATAACATGTCTTCTTTTACAAGTTATGTTTGTGTTCTTTCAATTCTTGCTCTGTTTTTGAGTGTGTTCAAAATTCAAAAACCCATAAAAATTGAAAAATCTTCAAAAATTTTGATCGCTTGTCTTTGTGTATATCACATGTGAGTTTGGCCTAGTACCTTCGTACTAATGGCGTAGTGCATTTATGAGCTTAGCTTGTTTCTATATGCACATCTATCTGTGTGAAAGAAATCTTGAAAACTATGTGTGATTGTTGTAAATAGATCTTCAAGCTTGTCATGAATGATTGGTCAATTGTCTTGATGGTCTTGATACTTGCATAGACTTGTGCCTATATCTCTTCCCACGTTTTTTTATGTTTTTGCAATTGAGCTCTCCAAATGTAAATCTCAAAGTGAAAAAGAGATATTGAACTGCAAAAGCCTGTCGTATATACTAGTATTTGACTAGGAAAAAGGGAAAGCGACTTTTGTATTGAAATGTATGGTGCTCAAAAAGTCAAAGGCTAATCTTCAATGTTGAAATATCAAAAATTTCAAGCACCGATCTCAAAAAGAGATGTATTTATCCAAAAAGGATCAAATGTCATGATTTCTGCAGATGCCAAATGAAAAGCTTCTAAGTTGTGTAATCAATTTGTGGGAGGTCATATATGTTCATTTCTATAATTGAGATTGATCACTTGACTTAGTACTAGTTGTGTATGACTTGATTGAATTGATCATTGAAGCTTCACTCTGGTCTAAGGACTATTTCACACTTGATACTCACCCACAACACACAAGACTTTGATTCAATGAATGCTTATCCCATTTGTGTGATTGTACATGTTCAAATGTGAAGTGTATGCTCAAGTACTTGATGATCAAACCCAAAAAGATTTTTGAGTGTTTTATTTGTTTTTGAAAGTGATTTTATACTTTCGTGCTTTTAGTTTTTGTTCAAAATGCATTTTTGTGTTTTTCATCAAAAACTGGTTCAGAGGCTGTTTCGCGAGAAGCTTGCGACTTAGAGCTTCCCGCGAAATGTGCTTGAGGGAAATCAAAAGTCATATTTCTCATACAGAAAGTCTCGCTACTGCCTTGCGGGTATTTCGCGACTAACCTCTTCTCGCGAAATGGTTTTTAGGCAAAAACTGAATTTTTCTCAAAATCACACAGAAGCTATCGCGACTGTCTCGCTATTGTCTCGCGACTTAAAGCTTCTCGCGAAAGGTTTTAAGCTTCAGTGGCTCTTCTTGCGACTGTCTCGCGACCGCTTCGCCATTGCCTAACCCGCGAAAAACGCGTGTTTTCAGTCTAATTGTGGTAGATGTGATAGGTTTTCAAACATTTTTCATTTCCCTCGCACAAGTCTCTTGAACCCCTTTCAACCCAAATCACTATTTCACTCAAACCCCATCAATTCCAAGCTTGTTTTCTGCGATTTTAACTTGAAGGTATGTTTTTTAAAACATTTTTCCTTTTGTTTTTCGTAGATTATGCAGAAAATTAGCTAGGGTTCTCAAAATTGGGGATTTTTCGAAAATGGGTTGGGGTTCTTGATTTTTGTGAAAATTTCTTCAATCTCTTGATTGGGCTTTGTCCCATTTGGTGTTTGTGCATTTGTGTTGGCCGCTTGTGGCAATTCAAACATGTATTGAGGCATATTTTCACTATGTTCATGCATTTTCCATCATTGTTGTGCATTGTTGCATTCAAGGTGCTTGACAGAATGTCTTAGTGACATTTCAGTGTTTGTTTTGAACTCAAGTGAGTTCCTAAGGTTTAGTTCTTATCATGTTTACTCTTGTCTACCTTTTTGGTCAGTGCTCGTGTGTGTTACACACTTTGTTTACTTCGTGCATCTATGCCATGTATTGCACTCACTAGGCACTCTCTAGGGCCTTTCGAGGCAACCCTCATGCATCTCAAGATGCACACACATGCACAAGCACATGCACAGCCTAGGCACACACAGACACACTCACTCTATTCATGCATTCTGATTATACTTACATGCTCTAACATTTTTAGCATGTTGGTTATGTCTGTTTGCTCTATTTTGAGTGTGATATGCTCTATTTTGAGATGTCTTCATTTTTGTTTGATCTAACATGAATTTAATCAATTTTTGATCTGTTTTGTGGTGTTGTACTTCGTTCTTTTCTGTGATTGTGTGACTTTGCACAGATGGCTCCTACTAAGCATGCAGCCACCAAGAAATCATCCAAATGTGCACGCACTGATTTCGACAACTTCAAGTCAGCAGAAGTAGATATGAAATACAATGATTGCTACAAGGGCGCAACCATTATCATGGAAAGGGTAGTGCAATTGGAATCACTTGAGGGCACTTTCATTCCTGAGGTGTTCAAAGAAAGAACTTGGACCAAATTGTTGAACCCGGTTGGGGTTGTGTATTCAGAGATTATCAAGGAGTTTTTCTCCAATGCTGTTGTTAACGGGGATCGTATTGAGTGCTGGATGAGGCATAAAGAATTTGTGATTACAAGGGAAATCATCGAAGATTTTTTAGAGGTTCGTCCTCCCTCACAGCCGATTACAGTGCAATATGAAGATAGATTGGGGTCTACTGATGAGATGATACGGACACTTGGTGGCACATTGAAAAGGTCATCCATGAACACAATACCATTCTCACCAGAGATGAGGGCTTTGGCATATGTGATGATTCACAACTTGTATCTGATCACCCACCTCACTACACTGTCAGCTCCAAGGACAAGATTTCTGTATGATCTCTTTACCCATAAAGAGATAGATATTTGTGGGCATATCATCCATGTATTGAAAAAGAGCATTGAGAAGCAGAATTCAAGGACTATAATGCCTTTTCCCTCATTGATTATGGGATTGATTGTTAAGGCAAAACTGAAACTCCCGAGTGGTCTGACAGTAGTCCAGAGGGACTATCCTATTGGTGCACACACAGTAAATAGGAGCACAGCTCACATCAAGGGCTCTAAAACAGGTGTGCATACGATACCACGGCATCGAGTTGAGGACGAGGGTGGTGATACTGAGGAGGAGATTGATAGATTTACTTCTGCTCCAGAGTCCCCAGCACAACCATCCTCTTCTGCACCAGCACGAGGACCAGACAGACTCGATTGCCTCCTGGATAGAATGGATCAGATGTTTACCATGTTAGACTCCCATGTACAGCATACAGCAAACTAGTTCACTTATGTTCAAGGACAGATCACAGCATTATCTACTCAAATAGAGGAGTTATTCGTCGATCATGGTTATGACTCAGAGTCCGAGGCATTCTAACCCTTTGGCCATTCCGGTCAAAAAGGGGGAGAAAATTTTGAGGGGGAGCTGAGGGAGAGCCTGCATAGTGAAAGGGGGAGTTTGAAAAGCTAACACATAAACATAGTTGTTTTGGTTCAAACTGTTTTTAGTTTTTATAACTAATAGTTCTTGTTTTTGTTTTTACTGATTTATGTAAAGCTTTATTACTCTATGGTTTAATTTTCAGTATTTGTTTTTGTTTGTGACTATCTCAATGCTTTTATAGCATTTTTTTCTTGTACTTCTAAATATTGCTAGTATGTCTTGAGTACTTCACACTTGTGCCCTTAGTAGGATTGTTCCTAGATGCATATACTTCATGTATATTACATTGGTTGCGTGATTGGACATGCAAGTAATCATAAGTGATTGCTTCGTTGTACATGTCCGGATGAACATTTACTTGTTATATGTTCATTGGAGTCATTCTTTAATGACTGCCCTTATTTGATCAAGTGTTTGTTTGCATGATATCTATTGTTTACATACTTGATCGCTCTATGCTTGCTCTTGTTTATACCTTGTGTTCAACTTGTCATAAGCTTAATGAAAGTTTTGTTTATGTGCGAGTGTTTCAGGTTACAGGTATAAACTGTAAGTGCTTCACAGTTTCTAGATTAGGTGTGAGTGAGTTTTGCCTTTGTTCTCAAACTCACGTTTAAGTCTAGAGTCTGTTATTAGGGGTTTTGTCATGGAATAGCCAAAGGGGGAGATTGTAAGGTTGTGATTTACAATTTTGTATTTTGTTGGCTTTTATTCCATGCCAAATTTGATTGTAATTTTATTCAATCCTTTGTACCCTGTATTTGTTGTGGGAATTTATTGTAAGGGTTGTGTGATAGTGAGAGAGAGTGTGAAGACTCAAGCTATTGAAGACTGAAGAGTTTTCGCGGGTATCTCGCGACTAAGCATCCCGCGAAAAGATGCATGTGCCCTGCACATGACTGGAAGGCGAAGAGTCTGTACAGATGGAGACAGCTATGTCTCGCGAGTATCTCGCGGGTAAGGCCTTCCCGCAAGACACCCGCGAGACATCCTGTTCTGCCAGCCTGTCCAGTCTGATACACACTTTCTATGCCTACACTATTTATACACACATTACCCACAAATGTATGAGAGAGCTTCTGAGAGAAAACCCTAGCTAAAACACTTGAGAGTTAGAAATTGTTATTCCAACAATTCTCTACACATTTTTTTGTGGAATTTCCTCATCTCCTACCTCTCCATTTCCATACCATTGAGAGGTCAATAGCCCAAACACTTACCACACCTTTTGAGAGTGTCTAATGAGATTTTGGTGCTGCTAGGAAACATTGGAAGAAGCCAAGGATGGCAGATGCAACATGGAGCTTGTTGCGGGATCCGGAGAGCTAGACAAGACACGGTTCCGAGAAGCCTTGTTGGAGTAGGAGCTTGGAGGGCTTAGGTACAGAGGGTAGATTAGGCTTAGAGGGTCTCTTGCTTACCCATGTATCCCAACTGATTGTCTAGTGGATCGATTACTGCTTGGAGGGCGACGGAGAGGTTTTTCGTCGAGTTCTTCGGTTTCCTCTTCGATAACACGTCTCGGTGTTATTTGTGTTTGCATCTCTCTTCCTACTCTTGTTCATTTCATTTTACTGCCATGTTGCTTTAAATATGGATTATAGTAGCTCTCGTGCTTATATGCCTGTGTTTACACTATTCCGCACTTAGTATTAAGTTAGTGTAAAATTAACCAAGCCGTAATTTGAATTGGGGGTCTAAATAAGCTCTTGTGTTTTCACACATTTCGAGCTTTCATACTACTCCCAAGAGCAAAAGCTCCACCACAATAACATCCTTCTTTGTCCACAAAAAGTCTATAAAAAAAAAAAACCCATTCTATACATGTTTTCTCATTTTATCATTTTTGTACATTTGTGTGTACACATATGGGACTTTTAAGTTCACCTCTCTAGAATGGTAAAACTCCCTTTTTATAGGTATAGAAAACATGTAAGTTATAATATCAATTTAATGACAATATAATGGAGATATAAGTTACAAAAACATAATAAATTTTTGTAATAACCATTCTAAATTAATAGATAGAATACTCATAATAAATTATAAGTTGTAAATGTAAACATTTATTTATTTGTATTAATAAAACACACCAACAGATAACTAACTTCTTTGTTTTGATATAAATACCTGAGATTTTTGCTCATCTGGAGTAAGGTTAGTTGTTCTGTGTGGACCTTCATTTGACTCTAAAATATTTGAAAAAAATAAAGTTAACTATAGTTAACTGGGACTTTTGAAAATTTCTAATTAACTATCCAATGATTTGTCATAGATATATATAACATGTTTCAAGTAAAGAAGCAGGTTGGAGAACTTGTTGCCATGCTACTTGGTCTAGACAGACTATGTAGAAGTCAGTTAGCAGAATTGGAATGTCAAGTTCTTCATTTTTGAAGATTGAAATTGAAGTGATGCATATTTGAGTTCATGGACTAATGGACCCATTTGTCACTTGAAACTGCTAGGTCAAGAACCCCTAAATGTAACAGCAAAAATCACTTAAACAACAACTAAGTTCATTGATTTACCTAACAGTACTCTGTCGCTCCCAGTGGCAGAGCTAGAAATTTTTTTGGGAGTTAAATTGAACAATAATTTATAAATCCACAAAATAATACACATATATTCTTTTTAAAAAAAGTAATGTACATATATGTATAATTTATACTTAAAACATGTCTTTTAAAATAATTTATTCTAGAGGCCAAAAAAAAAAAAGATTTATTCTACATATCATTTTCTCAAATATAAGAAAATTTCATCAAGTTATTTTTATATAATTGAAGGACAAATAATATTTTCTTTCATTAAATCGTGTATAATTATGCTTCAAAATTTCAAATTATATTCATCATAATTAATATTCTTTAAACACTTTTTTAGATATGCTAGGATTTAAAACTTATAGAGTCCGTTCTATAATAATTGCTATTTCTCATCAAGCTAAGACATGCGTTAGTTTCATTTTTGCTTAGGTTTGGATTTGAATCCAAGTCTTCTATTTAACCACAAGAGACTTTACTCATTAAGCTAACTGGAATCTACATTATTTAAAAATTATAAATCAATGTTTTTATTAAATAAATTAAATATCACACATTTAAAGTTAAAAATAGGAAAACATAAAAGTATACAAATCAATTAATTTTAATAAATGTTATTTTATATGTCTTGATGTATATAATGTATAATAAGGGAAATATAATAATGACAATACTAAATAAAAAAATTAAAATAAAATTATTTTATTTATAGATGAGAAAGTAGGTCATGTCTCAAATTTTTTTTTCATAAAATCATAGCATGTTTCTTCCAATTAAAAATAAAAAATAAAAATTCATGTATTCGTGTATCCTAAACTTTTCTAAACACAAAATTAAAGAGAATTTTTTGTAGAAAAGAAAAGAAGTTTTTATTAATAAGCTTTTACTTATATATTTTTGGAACTATATGCTCTTTTGCTATTAAGGCTCCGTTTGGTGGGATGTTTTCTAAATGAAAACTCGCGTATTTGATAAAAAACGCTGGAAGCTATGCGTTTGGCATTACGTTTTTTGAAAAATTACGTTTTTGAAAACTCTGAAAATTCACGTTTGTGAAACACAACGGTGGATAGCTTTTTAAAAAACCAGATAAAAAAAATGCAACTATCATAGTTGGTTGAAGCTTGAAATTCCTAAAATAACCTCACAAATAATAATGTCTTGCCTGCTACCTGTGGGCGCAACCTTGCTATCATCTATCTCTTCTAGGCCTTGCCACTATCTAATTCCGCTCAGCTTTGATGAAATTTCTTCTCTCTAGCTAGCTTTTTTCATTAATTGAATATTTTGGGCATGCAAAAATTGGAGTGCAAGCAAAAATTACTTTGGTATGGGATGAGATTGTGGGTGACGCAAAGAAGATGAGTCTGGAGAAACTTGGATGCAATTGAATGAATTTTTTTAGAAATTACTAAGGTTAGATGCGGACCATGTGATTGGCAGTAGAGGATTTTTGTCCAGCTACCCAGCAAGTGAAGGAGAAGAAGCTTGAGGTAGTAGGAGATAGACATTGGGAAAGATAAAAATTAGGTGTCCTTCTTGTGTAATTTTTTATTAATATAATAACAAAAGAAATTACACTATTAAATGGAACCATATTATTATTATTACTACTTTCTTTATTAATTTTTTATGGGACGTTTTCTTATTATTAAATTATTAAATAAAAAAAATATTATTACTCTTATTATTATCATTATAGCATAGCCTGTCGTGTCATTTTTTGTAATTTTCTCAAAACAACAATTTTAGAGCAACATGTTTTACCAAACGCTCAAATGTAGCTTTAAAAACTGAGTTTTCAAAATGGTCATTTTAAAAACGCTATTTTTTGAAAATGTACCTTTTAAAACAGCTTATCCAAATAGGCCCTAAATCTAAGGCTAAAATGCAAATTACATCCTCTAAGTTTGACTGAAATTTATTTCATTCCTCTAATTTTACTTTAGTTCAATTAAATCCTTTAAATTTCAAATTTATTCAATTCAAGTCTCTTGTCTTATTCCGTTAAAAAATATTGTTGTTAAGTATGCCATTAATTAATGAGAAAAAAATTTTTGAAAAACATATCACATAAAAAATCTATAAAATATTTTCATTAATTTCACAGAATTTTTTATGTGAAAATAATATTTTTTTAATGAAATTTTTTTAACAAAATTGGACAGAATGCTTGAATTGAGTAAATTTGAAACTTAAAGGACTCAATTAAACGAAAATAAAGTTAGAGGATTAAAATGAATTTTAGTCAAACTTAAAAGGTGAAATTTACATTTTTGTCTAAATCTACTGAGTTATATATGACCAAAAAAAAAAAAAAAAATTAAATGTTAAAAGAAAGAAGAAAGAAGGCAAATCCGGGGGCCAATTAAGAAAAAATTGTATAGGTACCTGACATTAAAAAAAAAAAAAAATGCTAAATTCTTCATTAAATGTATAAAGGAAAAGTATAAAGAAAATTCTTATAACCTGGATCAGTCAGCCATCCTAGTGGTAGCATATCCAAGTCAGGCCATGACTTCCCCTTCAAGCCTGTAGCTCCTATCATATTAGCTGCAGCAAAATCCCTAACCAAAAAAAAAAAAAAAAAAAAAAAATTGTTTTTCATTATATATTCTATAATGATTGATCAAAAAGGAATTAAATGGAACAGAAATCATCTATCAATCAATTAATATATATATATATATATAAAAGCAAAGACATTATGTGAGAGAGAGCATTAGGTTCTGCCAAGTGACACATTCCTTAAGATTCTCTCATTTAGGCTTCCACCTCATCAAAATTTGTAGTTATGTCAAATTTTTAGTTCATTGAATGTGCCAATGGTGTAATATGCATATTAATTATCTATAGGTGTGCACTAATTATATATAGGTGTGCACCATATATAACATTATTTTTTTTTTTTTTGAGATACATATATAACAGTATTTTATATGCCTATTATTTTAAAATTTTATTTCAGATAGCAAAAATCTCACGTGGGAAACCATGCAGTTCTGCCATGTAGATCTTTGTTAGAATAATTTTTCATTTAGCTTTCCACCTCTTATTCTTTACATATTTTGGGTTATAATAAAATTCTATTAGTAGGATATTACTATTTCACCGAGTGTTTAACCTATCATTTTCATACTTCAATAATATAAATGTGACATCATAATTTTTCTATGATATTTCTATAAGTCAAAACATTAACATGATATTACAAAAACTTTAAGTTAACTCCAATGCATTGAAGAAACAAAAACTATGAAACACCACATAATAACTAATTTCTAATTTACATGACATTTAATTACTCTTACTCTATAATTTAAATTCTTCATCCCCTTAATTAATTTTGTATTACATCATTAATTTAACAAAAACCTCTTCATGTTATCACAACATTACTTCATGTTATTACTTTAAAATATTTTGAACATTTTATATAACCTTCTCACATAGCAATTTATAGCATTATTCGTGCATTGTGCAAGCCCATTGCTAATAATGATTAGTGTAACTTAAGCTCCAAAAATCTTGAACAAAAATAGAACTGCCTTTTCACCTTGAAACATCGAAATGTGACACAAGATTTTCCCATGAATCCCAATCATCCCCAGTTATCCTGTACATGTTCACTAATCCGCTCACATCCTTGGCCATTGCTGGGGTTGCATGGGTTCCAGGAGACACAGAATACAATATGGGGTGGTCAAGTTGCTTCAAAACCTGGGCAAAGGCACACCATGTAATAAATCAACCGTGCATGTTTTGAATAAAATGTTGTATTCCACAACTTTTGTTAGATTTCTTATGTGAAAAACTGTGACTAACTGACTATCATTTTCATATAGGTCAATTATTTATTCTTTATTGAGAAATGCTAAATACACTCTAGCATATATTTAGAACCCCATAAACCAATTTTATGGCTTAATCACTTTTAATCCTAAACTACCATTTAGTTCAATGTAAGTGATTAATCAAATTTCATATTGTAAGCATGTGCAAATATGAACTAAAGCATACAAAGAGCAATATGAAAATGCAGAAATAAAGCAAACCAAGGCTAAACACAAGGAAGTGTTTGGGAAGAGGAAAACCTGAGCACCTAGCGGAAAAAATCTCTCCCCCAACCACACCATTAGAAATTGTCCATTATATGAATAGTTGTAGTACAAGTAAGACTATGAACCTTCCAAACTTATATTCCCCTATATACTTGAGCCTCCTAAGCTCCACCTATCAACCAGCTTCACAAAACCGTATCTTCAACTAGCTTCCCAGAGACACCACTATTGAGCCACCAACAAAAAGCCACCAATAGGATTGGATATGTGATAGCACCCTAAGTTTCTAAACCTTCAACACATAACTCACAAAACTTAGTAGATGGCGAAGGAGATTTAGGCAACAAAATTTCTCTCAAATGTATGGCAATGGTGAGAGAAATGGAGAAGAGAGGATGAGAGTATTTTCAGCTTTTGGGCAAAGGTTCTCTCTTTCTTTACAAGGTGGATGGAATGAAATGAGGTCTCTCATAAAGTTTATAGTCAGATTCCACTCTCTAGCCACGTTCAGCATGCACATAAATAGACAATCTTCATCAATTTCTTCCATGTGTCACTCATGAGCAAGGTAGATCGCATGCTGGACACAATATGTAGCTTTGGCCACTGTTTGACTAAGCTCAACTACTTTCTATCCAAATACAATCCCCCCCCCCCCCCCCCCCCCCCCGGCCCCTACCAAAAAAAACAAATTAAAATAAAAGGAAAAATATATAATATGTGTGTTTGGGACTAGCTATGAGCTAGTTTTTTTTTTTTTTACAACATTTTAAAACCTCTTTTTATAATACTTTTTTTTTATATACTTTTTCAAATTACAAGTATATTTTAGCACACTTTCAACAAAAAAATTAAATAAGTTATTCTCAAATCAACAAAAAATTTTATCATTGAATTAAACCAACATTAATTTGAAAAACATGAATTTATTAACATTAGCCACACATCAGAATTGTTGTGCAAAAGTTGTGTCCTTAAATTTTCTCCAAAGTGTCACAAATGTCACTGCAGATGTGACAGTAACGTAGAGAGAGAGAGAGAGAGAGGGGTATGCATCTTACCTCTGACACAACGCTTATTTCATCTATATCCAAGTCACCACCAAACACACAGTCATGTTTCACTGCAAGAAAATATAAACAATCGATGTCAAACTTAAAACGTGGAAAATGGAGATTGAGTTGCCAATCAGGTGTCTGTCCAATTGAATTTGTAATGATCAAAAGATTGTATATAAGGTTACGGTCGTACTACATGCACAAATCAAAATTTTTAAGTTTCTGCATGCATAAACTCATGGGATTTCAAGAACACCCTAACTAATTAATATGTTGTAGCTAGCAATGTATTGAGAGTAAGGACAACTTTCCAATAACAATGGTCAAATTAATTACCCAAATCAACACCCCACTCAGCATACTGTGTATAGAGTGACCTCAAGAAGGCAGCTCCTGCTCTCGTCGTGGTATTTACACTCATGAAACCATGTGGCATCCATGAACATAGCCTTTCCTTAATCCCTATATCTTGTGCAGTCCACTTTTTGCGACCCTCTTCAAAAGCCTCTCCCTGATAAAAATAAATATATCAAAACATAAGCTTAAGCAATTATTACTATTGCTAACTATTCTTGACACTTTTGTTTTTGCTATTTGCATTACATGTTCCAATAACATTGTTCATATTTCTGAGGATTAAACTTTAAATTGAGTGTGCTTGTTCTTTCATAAAGTAACTATAAATAAATGAAAAATGCTCTGACAATACCGTTTTTGTGTCCAATATGAGGGTGTTTGCGTTCACTGCTTGTGTACTTATTCCTCTCATAACATGAATCCCAAACTTTAAACCCATGCTATGCACCTTATTGGCTACTTCAGTAAACCCATTTCCATTTACAGAGGAAGGCCACCTATCTGGGTCAGGGACCATCCTCCCCCATTCGTCAATTACATCAAATCCTGAAGAGTCAGCGTCAGCACCTTCCACCTTTCTCCGATACCATAGATAATCCACCACAACATACTACATTGCAGAGATAAACTGTGAGTATTTACTCGAAAGTATTAGAATGAATATTTTGGCGATTTGTGATTGTGGTATAGAAAATTTGTATCTGTAGTCTTCCTACCTCATATCCACTAGAGAGTAGACGATCAGATATGAATTGAGCACTATCCAAGAACTCTTTTTCAGAAATGGTCCAGCTAAAGGAATCATAGGAGTTCCAACCTCTAGGTGGGGAGCTCGCATATTGTGCTTCCACATATAGCCTTGACACAATTCAAATAGATGGTTCAACGAAGACATAACAAAATGATACGAATCATAAAAATACTACACTCATAAATTCCTCTTAGACTACTTTATTTGCTTTTTTATCTTATACATAGTGAACCCTTTCCAAAGTTTTTAGGACTAAGGCTTTTGTGGAGTCTAGCTAGGTTGATAGATCATGCACTAATCTTTACCAGTATCATGAAATTTGTACAAAGAAACTAATTTTGCGTTGGAAAACGTATTGAGAGTAAAAGAGACCACCATTCGGTGAGAATGTTGCTCAATCTAATATGCAAGAAAATTCATTCTCCAAAATGTTAAGCAAAGAATACCTAAATAATTGATTGTACATCTAACAGGAGCAACTCCACATTGAAGCCAGGGTGGTCACAGGACCACCCTAACCTTTTTTTTTTTTTTTTTTTAAGAAACAAACACATGCACACACGCACAAAAGAGAGAAAAAATTACTAGAACTGCCATTGCGTCTATAGCATAGAATTTAGCAAATAGCAGAGTCCCATCAAAACCCTTACCAAAGCCTTTATTATTACCACTCTGAAGTTCCTAAAAATGGTTAACTTGCCAAGAATCTTGAAATTCAACTAGTGGACACCTGGTATTTTTTTATTTTTTTATGGAGACATCCAGAATTCAAATTTCTCATCTCTAACTATCAAATTTTCAACCAAAAAAATAGTTAAACTTACTCTAGTCATTAATTTAGGAGAAACATGTAGGAAAAAATGATTAATCAGTTTAGACAGCAATAAAATTGCATGTTATGGAGACATCTAGAGTTCAAATCTCTCATCTCCAACTATCAAATTTTCAACCAAAAAAAATAGTTAAACTTACTCTAGTCATTAATTTAGGAGAAACATGTAGGAGAACATGATTAATCAGTTTAGATAGTTATAAAATCGCATGTTATCTTTATCTTCAAAGCTGGGCAGTTGATCATTATAATTAAATGCGAATGCAATGCAATAATGGGAGTATTAGGAAAGATAATAATATAATATAATATAATAGAAGTAGAAGAAAAAGGAAGAAGAAGGAGCACCTTGTTGTATTTAGAAGAACGAATAGAAAATAGAGAGAGGCGAAGACGTTAACAATGATATTCATCATAATGGATGGTTTTAAGTTTTCATGAATTGAATACCTGCTAATTGGGAGTTGGAACTTGGGACATCAATGGTGTTGATCTATGTCACACATTTGACGATAATAATAGGAGTGATCGAATAGTTTCACAGCTCAAAAGTATCTGTATTTGGAACAGATAATTTTCCTTAATTACCATCCTTAACTGTTAAAAAATTAAATGAATAAAAAATCTAAAATATAAAAATTTTAAATATAGAATAATAAAGAATATATAATTAAATAAAATCTAAATATAGGTTGATGAGTCGAAAAAATAATGAAACCGTCACTAGAACATTGACGAGCCTAAAATGCGTTACACATTCATTACAAGCATTTATGACAAAGAGTAATGGACGGAGCAACAGTAACAAAGGAGCTTTGTATACCAAAGCATCCGTCTGTGATGCACTAGCCGCCGGTGTATATTTTCTTAGCTTGAGTCTTATTGAAGGTATTCATCAGAGATGAATCCAATATTATCGTCCATCTACACTGATGAGGAACTTAACTACGGATTTTTTGCATCATCATAGGTCTTACAGCAAGTCTTTTGTAATTTTGCCAAATCAAGGCAAAATACAAAAGCCAGCAATTCCCATTATTAGTATATCTTGCTATAGTCAACCGTCTTCTAGGAAAACAATCTCACAATAGCCTCCAAGCAATTACGCCCCTGATACCAAATTTGATCTTTGCCATAATTATTAGAGCTAATTTTTTTTTAGGAACAGTTATTAGAGCTATTTAAGGAAGCAATCACATGATCTATTTTTTTTTTGAAACGATCACATGATCTATTATAATCTCTCTTTTATTACAATTTGACTTTTGGTTGACGTCATAATATTTTGTCATATAAGCTTTTGAGAGCTTATAATTTTGCACATCATTATTCTATTATATACTTTTTAATTGGTTTTGAATTCTATTCTATTTTTTAACCCTACATTGCTTTCAAAAAAAAAAAAAAAAAAAAACCCTACATTAAAATCTTAACAATTCATATTTTTTTAAGAGTTTGGCTTACCTCCAGTACTTTTTTAACTGGAGGTCTCCTTTTGTTTTAAATACACAATGACAAACGGTAGTGAGTTTTAATATCTACCTTTTATTTAGTTAGTGGGTGATGTGACGATTTCTCGTTAAATCAAAAGGAGATTCCAGTTAAAAAAGTACAACAGGTAAGTCAAATCATTTTTTTAAATAGTAGATTCTATACTTTCATAGACAAGCACAACAATAATAAATGCCTAATACTATTTTTTTTAGAAACAATAAATGCGTAATTAATTTTAGAATAGAAGTTTCTATATACAAATTCAATCATAATAAAATTATATAACTACCATAATCTATATATATAATAATAGGTGAAGTAAAGAGAAATTCAAATTAGAATTTCTAATTAGAGTTTTAATTTTGTGCCATGTCTCTAGATTTATCCTTCTAATTGTTCAATTCAAATATGAAATTAGAGTCCAATTTTGCTCCATCTCTTATAAAACGCTGTCCTCTTTTCCTTTTTTTTCCTTGAATAAAACGCTAGGTTCACCTCCCCTTCTAGAAATTTGTTTTACATTAAATGTTGTGCTATTTTTTTTTTTGGCTAAATAAAACCTTTTGATATCAGACACGCCTGGTTCACCTCCCCTTCTACAATAATCAAACACAAATTAGAAATACAGCTCCCCACAGATCCAAAACTCTCAGATTCAACACCTCCAGAACTCACACTTCGACCCCAACAACACCCACGATGACTTCTTGGAGCCTTCGTGTTCTTGGCCTGACCTCAACCCCAAAACCCCGTGGGACCTCAAGCCCAGAGACCTTTCCGATGAAACGCCACCGTCTAACCTTGACAACTAGGGGTGTTTGCGGTGCGATTTTGGGCCATTTTTAGCACCGCACTTTGCGGTGCGGTTTAGCTAAAACCATAACTGCACCGCACCTTATTTTTGCGGTCACATGTGCGGTGCGGTGCGGTGTGGTGCGGTTTAGAGTTTAGCCAAAACCATAACCGCACCGCATCTCATTTTTACGATCACATGTGCGATACTATGTATAAGATGGGGTTTGAAGTCGGTATATTTTTCAAATTTTGGGCTTTTCCTACTTAGCCTAAAACTCATTTTTCCTTTTTTTTTTGGCCAAGTTTTAAATTATTGAACGAGTTTTTCTTTATTTTGGGTTGGCTTTTCTAGTTAACACTTGCTAGGGTTATTAAACTATTAATAATATATTTAATATTAAAAATAAATAAATATATTAATATATAGAGAGGGTGCGGTGCGGTGCGGTGCGGTTTGTGCGGTTTTCTTATTATAAAACCGCAAACCGCACTGCACCATGCGGTGTGGTGCGGTGCACTATTACTTGCGGTGCGGTGCGGTTATGCCATTTTGCGGGCGGTTTTGGTGCAGTTTTTGCAATTTGTGCGGTTTATGCGGTTTGGTGAACACCCCTACTGACAACAATGCTCCTTACCAGTTCGACCATGACTCTTCAACCCTCGCTTCCAAGCTCCGTAACCACTAGATTTCCAGCGCTACTAAGTCCTCCGCCGCAGCTGCCATCATGCTCCAGCAGCAACTCTTCATGTCTCGCAGTGCCGGCAAGTCTGGTTTGATACAGATGCCGCTTTCTTTGGGTGCCTCCGACGATGTCGTTGATGGGTCATTGTCTTTCAAGTCTCCCAATACAGTGAGTTTTCGAGTTTTGAGTTTGACTTTACAGTAACCGTTTATGCTTTGAGTGGTATTAATGTAAATAGTGGTTAATTATGAGGGTGTTTTTGTTTAATTTACCAGGGATCAATGATGAATGCTTTTCAGCTGTGACTATTCTTATTTAATATTTTTTGGTTATTCGTATTTTTTGATTTCAAGTATTTTGGATTTATATCTGTCAATGTCAATTCCTTTCTCTACAGAGATGAGGTGGGTTCTTTCTAAGCTTTTCTTTTTCAGGGTTTGTAGGTGGAAAGGGAAATCCTTGGAAGCAATCCAAGTCTGAGTAGAAGCAGTACTACCAGGTATAGTTTCTACTTTATTGGAACCATCACCGGTAATTTTTTTTTTTTTTTTTAATTGAATGTTAAATATACTTTATGTTTGGATATTTGGTTGGATTGGTTTGATTTTTAGGTATTTGGGTTAGAATTTATTTTTTTTCATTTAGGTATTTGGGTTTGGAATTTTTTTTTTCTATTTGTTTTTGTTTTAAATATTAGGATTAAAATGGTTCTGGGCTATTCTGTGATTGATTTTACAATCTGCATACTATGCTGCCAACCATGTCTTCTTTGCCGGATGCTGCTTCTCTCTTTACAACAATTTGAACCTATATAGGTATGTATTGTTTTAGACATTTCTTATATGATTTATTCTATTCTAATCTATTTGTTTATAGGACTTCTACTAGATGTTTCTTTGCATATATTTTATTTGAATTTTCTGCAATATATTTATTTAATGGTATATTGCTATGATCAACATGAAGATTAATTAATATTTTAGATGCCTCTTAGAAGTAGTGAATCTAATTTTTAATATTAGTGCTTCTCATCAAAAAGTCTAAATATGTGCACATTCTCATAGATTGATTCCTTAATGTACAACTTTGCCCAGTTTTGAAACTGGTGGATATATGACAAAAAAACAGGTATACAATAGTTTTTAGTGGTAGATGATTTTAATATAGTTATTATTTTTTTTTTTTAAAGTTCTATTGCCATTTATAAATGGCCATTAATATCAGATTGAATTAATTATGAATCTAAGAGCAAGCACCGTGAAACTAAATTGAATTTTAGTATAAAACTTCGAAATGAATAGCAAAGTAGAAATTGACAATGAACATTCCACCTGACAATTATCAATGAATATTCCATGCCTTTATGTATGGGTGGATTCTTTTATTTAAGTTCTCTTATTTAGAACTCCCTTCATGCCATATCATTAAGCATTATGATATGTTAATCATGGAAAATTTTGTGTGTATTGTTGTGTTTTCCTTCTCTAAAATGGGATGTGCTATGAAGTTTTTGGGTTTATGCATGTGCAGAAATAATAATAGCTTAATATTTTAAAATACACCAAATTTTATTTTGTTTTTGTTGGATATTTTTATAAAAAATATTATATTTATTTTAATACTCATTTATGTGAATTGAGGAAATCAATTATCCCTTAATGTCAGATACGTTGATTGCTAAATTTTGAAAATTCAAATATAATTCAAAATTTGAATAGCTATTGTCAATGGTTTTAATTAGGAAATCTCTAAAAATTAATGTGAATTTTAATACCATATATTGCAAACTTTTAGTATACTTTCCTTTATAAACTTTTGCTTTAAAACGTTTTTTTTTAATATATTTAATAGCAACGTTATAGATAGAAAGTATCAGATATTGTACAACTATATATTTATATAATTTACTGTTGATGGGTTATAGCATTATATATTACTTTCTATTCTTGGTTGTAATTATGGTGTATAGTCAAAGTTTCAAAGAAAAGCATTATTTGACAGCTTAAACACAGCCACGTTAGGGGCTATAAATTTTTGTTTTAATGGCATTATGAGTTATGACACTACAAGACAAACTTGATTTGTCTACTAACTTACCTCACCTCAACGTACACTTTGGCAAATAGTTTGACCGGTTTATATATATATAAAATATATGTATAAAAAGAAAGCAATTCATGACATTGAATTCAATACCTTTATGACCATTTAATTGATATCAAATCTTTTTTGATTTTTTGGCTAAAGACAAGTTAAAGGTCCGGCTGTATATATATGGAAAGAAAAAAAGTGGAAGACACACATTATTTTTGAATTACAAAGCTGAAAACCTTTCAAAAACAATTTTTTATTGTCCTAAATACTTACTATCTATTGCTTTTTTACTACTCACAAAAATATTCTATATCTTACAAAATTTTCTGGGAAAAAAAAGTACTATAGACAGCTTATATCCTACGAGCAGTGTAGGCTCGCAAGGATAATTAGTAAAGGTGGCTGGGCTGTTGTATCCTAGGGCAACGTGCAGAAACTATTTGTCTAACTATATCGGATATACCATAGACGGCACGATTTGTTTCAAGACAGTGACTTGGTCCACGCCTCATCTCTGCCACCTCTTTTGGTAAAAAAAAATTGTGTAATTTCTAAGGAAAATTCAGGTATTATCTTTCCTTTATTTCCAACAGTTTTAAAATACATCAAGTAGGCTTTAGGATTGAGGTTGAATTTTTTTTCCCCCATCAATTACATTTCAGGGTTTGCTATGACTTGAGCTACATTGTCTAAGGAAGTCAAACACTTCAGTGAGAGTTCTGTTCTTTTGTTTATGTGTCCTTAGTATGTTTAATTATTTGGTTGATTTATTAATTGACATGCTATATCAATAATAGGCTGTTGGTTGTTGCATCTTCATCATGATCACAAGGCCTCATCAATATAGCTGTTCTGACATATAGAAAAAAAGCCCATTTAAAACTACACAATGTTTAAGTTAAAAAGTGAAAGGTTATACTGTATGAAACAAACACGTCTAAAAAAATTAAAGCCAGATGCTAAATCTCACACAAACGTTAAACCCACTCATCCGAAGCTAACTGCCATTAAAACTACCTATTCTCTTCCTCAAATAAACATATTTTTCAATATGTTTTTTCCGTCCTTTTGTCAAAGAACGAATTCACAAAGATCTTTATCAGATAAGATGGTGGGTATTTTGCAAGAAGATTACTAAATCAAAAGGTTAGGAACCGCCATTGTGGGATTGTCTTACCACAGTCTTCAGCCTTACTGCTACTGTTGGACTGCTGGACCCGCTGTTGGTATTTATGTTTTTAAAATTAGGACGGAAAATATGATTTAGGCTTTTGGGTTAGATTTGATTAGTTTATTTTAGATTTCCTTTTCACTGTTCAAGTGACGTCACAAGGCAGCAAGAGAGAAGAGCAAGAAAAAATATTGTAGACAAAGAAGGTATAGGCAATAGGGAGAGGCTTTGGTTGAACTTTGAAGTTAACAAAGAAGACAGATTAGTCTCTTTCTCTCTATATCTCTTTCTTTATTTTTTTTTGTTCAAAAAAATTTTCGTGCTTTTTGTTTAGTTCTAAATTTTAGATATCATAGTTTTTTATTGCGCAAATGTTACTATTTTATTATTTATTGGCATTGTTTTAGGCACCCTTGAAATATCTTAACCCACAATTCAAATGTTATCAGGTACTAGATCTCTTGGAGATAGCAAAAGATATCACTTTCTTACCCTTTTTCATAACCATCATAACTCCAAAGTCAAAATAGAGCAACGTCTTTGCCAAACAAACTTCTTCTTCTCTTATTGTGTATGCTGTGTTTATATTCAATTGCTACTCGAATCAATTTCTTCTAAAGAAAAACCCATACAATATATCCCCTGTTTTTTTAAGCGGGGCAGGTTAGTATGATTTCAAGAGAGAGGAATATTCAAATATGTCTATTTTCTTAATGCCAATCTCTTTCTCTCTCCTTGGAAGACTGACAATTAAGGGGTTTTATTTTTTTAAAAGGGCACTATTTCGTTTCTCTATCCTAAAATATATATATGTATATATATAGTTTTTGTATTTGAATAAATGCTTGAATGTGTGACAAAACCCAAATACCTAAATATTTATTGCAAGTTTGGGTATCTTAGTATCTATTTTTTTTGTTAGTTTTTATCACTCATGTTGTTGAATAATTTGTTTTGTTGAATTATTTTTGAAAATTTGTGCACTCATCTTAATGTCACTGAATTTTGCATATAAACTCATGTTGTTGTTGCATATAACCTCATGTTTAAGTTGTTTTTCATATTAAATAAGTAGTGTGGTACTCAGTTAAGGTACATCAAGATGTTTCTTCATATTTAGGTGTGGGTAGACTCATTACATGACTTTGAGTGTCCATATTCTAAATTCGCAACATATGTGCACCTTGACAGCAAGTGTAAACTATAATATGGTGACATTTGCTGGCTGTGTTCATAACTAGGACTTTTTTTTTTCTTTCATATATGCCTGCTTTTTGTTTCCTTTTAAAGGTTGGATGGAATACCATGTTGTCTTTGGCAAGATGCTATATGGGATGGATGTTGTCTACAAGAGAGAAGTAGAAGGATATCTTCCTTTATTCTTTTGGGATGTTATTGGTCAAATATATATAAATTTTACCATTTACCTAGAGATGGTGTCTTTAAGAAAAGTCTTCAAAAATCTCATCCACAATCCATCTATTTCTAAGTTATTTTCTTAGAACAATGGTCACAGTCCATATGCAGTTTATTAACAAATTAACTGTTTTTAAATGGATAACATTAGAACTACGTTTTGATCCAATTTAGTATTGGTTTCCTATGAGCATTCAACGTTACAACCTTATACCCAATTCTTGATATGCAAGTGTTTGCACCTGCACCCAATTAGTGACCAACAAATTGGATAATTTATGATATAATAATCCTTTGAGTTTTATAGTGCAACTCAATGCATCATTTTATGTTTTATGCTAATGCTATTTTTTATGAATATTTTATTTTTATTTTGCTAGGTCTTAATTGCTAATTAGGCTGTGTTTGTTTTGACTTCAAATCACTTCCAGAAATGCTTTTCCGTAAATGCGGGTGTTTGGTTGCGCATGAAAATAAATTTTCCGGAAAATATTTTCAGTTGACCGTGTGTTTTAATGGCTTTGACCCGGAAATTGGTTTCAGTCAAAATTTTCACTTCAAACCATTTCCGGACTCACGCGCAAAGAAAGAGAGAGAGAGAGAGAGAGAGAGAGAGAGAGAGAGAGAGAGAGAGAGAGAGAGAGAGGAAGAAGAGAGAGCCCAAACCACACCTTCGACTTCGTCGGCGAACCCAAAATACCCGTAAAATTATTTCCGTTCATATTTTCACTTCAAATCGTTTCCACTCCTCACACAACACGGTCTGAGCTCTCTCACAGCAGTGCACTCCTCAGATCGAGCTCCAGTCTGACGACCCACACTCCATCGGTCTCGTTGATCGCTCCATCGCGCCGATCAAGCAAAGATCGACTCCAACGCCGCTCGATAACCGTTTCCACTCCTTACACAACACGGTCTGAGCTCTCTCACAGTAGTGCACTCCTCAGATCGAGCTCCAGTCTGACGACCCACACTCCATCGGTCTTGTCGATCGCAGCACCGCGCCGATCAAGCAAAGATCGACTCCAACGCCGCTCGATCTCGCCTTCGCCGCGCGATCTCGCCTTTGCCTCCACCACGCGATCTCGCCTCTAGATCGAACCCAGTCGCCTTTCTCTCTTCCTTCTTCTCTCAATTTGACTGAATTTGATGAATTTTTTTTTTTGGGTTTTGTTTCTTTTGTGTTTCTGTATTGAGGAATGATATTATATATTTGTTTGGCAGCTGAGAAAATGTGAGCAACAAGTAGAAAATGTGTTTTCTATGGTATTTTCAAGAACACAACCAAACACCAGAAAATATTTTTCAAAACATTTTTTGAAATGCAACCAAACACTTGAAAATATTTTCCTTTCCCGAAAATAGCATTTCTGGAAAATATTTTACATGAACCAAACACAGCCTTAGGGCCAGAGAGTAGTTGAAAAAGAGGTAGAGACAAATAAGAAAATGAATATTGATGAAACTGAGAAAAGTGCAAATATTATCAAGATCCTAATGAAATAGGAGTTGATGGAAAAAGACAATGGTAGGAAGCATTAAGAAATTGAAAACCAAATGTACACAGCTCAAGGAAAGAGCAAGGCAATGTAGATTTCTATTGGTACTAGCTCTTATCTTTTAATGATTGGTATTGAGAAAATTCTATAATGGAAGACTTGGATAGGCCTACCTTAGCCACTTCCTTTGCACTTACATAGGCTTGGACATTTGATCTTAAGGGACCAATTTTTAGTTTCAATCAGTGCAAGTACAAAATAAGGATTGGCTTTAAGGGATCTCTTTTTTTCTCTCCCCTTACCTCATGATATATTTTTTGTTTGACTTTGTATTCTTGGAATGAATTGTCCTCTTTTCAATGTAAATTGGGGAGTTACAGTAAGAATCCTATAATGGTGAAGAGGTGTTTTGTATTTTCCTCATTATGTTTCATTTGAATATATTTCATGCATAAATACAGATTAAGAGGGATTTTACAATCTCCTAAAAGAAGGAAGTTTATAAAAAAAAATAAAAAATAGGGAAGTTTTTTTTCTTCTTTTTGTCTTTTTCTTTTTTGACAGAAGTATTTAGTTTTCTATTGTTGTTGTTAGCTTTGCTTATTTTGTTTATTCATTTGTTTTTATTGTGTATGTCTTGAGTACTTATAGATGATTTACTTTTATTTATTTATTTTATGAATAGATGATTACATAATAATCGATGGAAAGTTTCATGAATTCCATAACTTGGGTGTGCGTATAATCTTATATATCTCTTTCTGTAATTTTGGAGGAAAGCCTAATAAATTTGAGGAACCTTTGTGTAATTAATCTTGATTCTTGCTGTCGAAATTAGAAACTATTATCAACTTCCTTTTAATGACTATTTTTGACTTTTTTCTGTAGTCTCTCTTTACACTATTCCCCTATTTTTACTATCCCTTATTGAGTACTTATATACGAAATAGGACATAGAATTATTTTAGTGTTATTAAACTTCAATTTGGTTTTATTAGACATTCATATTTCTTGCTGTTTACTTCAAATAAACCTGCCACGTTTTGTGTTTTCAATGATATTTTTATTCTCATGTGCTATTGTAGATTTATCACTTCTTTGTTTAGGATATTTGTGTCACATTGGTTTGCTTTTGTTTGGGTTAATTGGTTTTGGGTATTTGCCAATGATGTTTTCAAAATAGAGAAAAAGAAACACAATCATGCATTTCTTTTCCTTTTTCTTAAGAGATGAATGGTGACAGTCTTAAGTTTGGAAGACACTATATATTTTTTTCCATAGTGTTACCAATTGAGATAACCTTAATAGAAGCTTAAATTAGAGATATGCACATGTTTTGATCCTAGCCACTTTGAGATGTACATATATATTCTTGATTACCTTCTTGATTTGTAGCTGATATTTCTGCTATAGCTGTTAAAATTATGCATTAATCTTGATTTGGTGTACTTTACTTTCTATTGCATTCATCTCTTAAGTTGTATTGTAACTATTGTAATTTGATATTGTGGTTAACATAGTTCTATGGTGCATAGGCTTATATTAAAAAACAATAAATTATACTGTTTCACAATGTTACTGCTAGAAATACATAGCAAAAGCTTGCAATATAAGAGGAAAAAAAAAAAACCTGTGATACAGAGATAGAGGAAAAAAAAAAAAAAAAAAAACCTTACGACACAGATATAGACCATCATCCATTCCCTTGCTGGACTTAGACATTTTTATAGATTATGAAAATTACAAAAAGATTGGTTACAGTTTTGGGTCTTCACTGTAAATGAACGGAATTAAAAATAGTTATATGTAACTAATCTTAAAGATGTTGTTGGGATCAAATCAGTATAATATTGAACATTGTGCTGATATTTAAGTTTCTATTCTCAGCAATTTAGTTTTGATAGTGTTTGTTCTGTAATGAACATGTGTTGTTCATTTTGTTATGCGTGTTTGTTACCAGTGTTCTTAAAAAGTTCTATTACGTATAACTAATTGGCAAATACAATTGTTAACAACATTCTATGTAATTTTTATCTATTTAGATTAGTACATCAATCTTTGGCATCCACATCCAATTAAGGGCTTCCCTAGCAGGTGTGTAAGTGATTCTACTGATCACTACCAAGTATATAAAAGATCTTATACTCTACTTATAAGTAGATTAAAGTTCTTTTGAGCTATCAGCTATGCTTTCTCTTATTAACTAGTAACTCTATCAGTGTCATATACATACCTTTAGACCATTTTAAACCTGGCAGATTTAAGGTGTTGTTAGTTTCATTAAGGTTTGTAATATGTCATTACTAAAATTTAATTGTATTGTATAAACTACATGCCTATAATATAACGGACAAATACCTAATTGATCTATCAACAAATATGCCTAGCAGTGGGTTCCAGTTAGCTCAACTGGTAAAGTCTCTGATGGTTATATAAGAGATCTGGGGTTCAATCCCCACCTACACTAAAAACTGATTGATGTCTTGGTTTGATGATAAAGAGCTATTATCAGGAGCGGACGCCATAGGTTAATATTCTCTCAAAAACAAATATGCCTAAAATATAAATTGTATTGCATAAACAACAAATATAATTGACATATTTCTTGCAAAAAAGAATATTTCATAGCTAGCTACTAGAAGCTCTCTCAATGTTCAACTGGATTGGATGTTCACATATTTCAATGGGATCTATTATAATGTTGATGGTTAGACTGTCATTTGAATTAAGCTTTTAATACAAAGTTAAATTTATTATTTACATTTTTTCTTTTTTTCTTTATTGTTTCTTTAGTGTTTGATAGATTGTGCTGAGAAACTTAATTTAGCCATATTCATGATTGGAGAAATTGGAGGGAATGAAATAGATGTTGTTACAGTAAGTATTATTAGCAAACAAAAAAAAATCCTTTTTATTTTCCTTGCAAAATGAATTGTTATGATTATTGATTCCTAATTCTCCATTATTGTTCCATAGGGTCATTGGTTATGGTGACACCCAAGTAGTTGTCACAGAAATCTTCCTAATAGGCTGTTTACCAATCTATCTTACAGCACAATACACTAACAATTCTTCTACTTATGACAAAATTTGGCGAGTCTCTTTCTACCTCTAATAGAATGCATAAAAAATAGAACATGATATGAAGGAGATTTAGTAATGGATTTTGTAATTTTTCAAGGAACAAGATTTGATGATGCAAATGTGTAAAAACTTGCTGTGTGTTGGAGGTGAATATTTCAATGACTCCAATAGATTCCAATACACCAACCACATCTAGGAACACCATGATATTAAATAAAGAGTTAGAATCGAATTATCAATGGTATTATTTTCTTTGCTTTTTAGGAGTTTTATGCTGAACTCATTGATTTAATTATGTTCAGGTTTTATTCCAAAAGTTTTGGTAGTCATAGTTGCCCCTTTTTCCAATCCTCAACTAAAAAAATTTCTTACTCATTTTATTGGTTAAACACATAATTTCTAAAGTTCTTAGTTACTACTTACTGGACTTTTTGGTTTTCAAATTCTGTGGTGAATGTTAGAACATGTTTATTTCAGTTAGGGATTTCATCTAATGTAGCAGCAGCTACTGCAATATATAGATGGGAAAGGGTCTTAGTGATAGAAAAGTCATTATTTTGCTATAAGTCTTATTGCCTTTTTCAAATTAATATAGAATCTCTATAACATGTTATTATATTATGATAATCAGTTTAGCATATTTTAATTGAAGTTTCACTTCAAAATCCCTTTGAATATGCTTATGATGACTCCCTTTGTACTCCTACTGATGGTAACATTGATTTTCGGACGATATATGAGGTTCCAGCAGAAAGGGCATAAGATTGATATAGCCAGAGATTTGAGTTTTGCATTTGCTAGAGACTCTGCTTTGAGTTTGCTGGCAAGAAAAAGGGAAGGGGTAGCCATGGTTCATGGGGTTTTGGATGGTTCACTGACTACATTGTTCAGTTCCAAAGCCAAAGGAGTTGATGGACTTAGCAATTTTTGGAGAAGATTAATATGAACTAATTGTATTTGATTGATGACAATATAGACTTCATTATTATTCTTGTTTCTTTTTCATCATGCGGTTTAGTGGCTTGATGAAAGTACAAATTTAAAAAAAATCATGAATCTAAATATTTATGAGGATTGAAAAAATTAACTTAGGGAAAATAGTTTGTTTCCCATTGCTTTAAGTTTTACATTTAGTTTGCTTTAAAAATGTCCAATAGCATCACTTAAATAATAAAATGCAATATATATTTTTATTGTTTTATCTAATTCTATCCTCCTTGTGATAAACCCAAAAAGACAAAAAAGAAATTGACCAATAGTATCACTATAATTAACCATTCCCGTGCGGTAATACCAAAATACAATATATACGAGTTTATTAATATAAAATATATATACTGCTAAGTTTTGTTAATGAAATTTTTTTGTTAATAATATGAATTTAGACTTAACTGAGCCTTTTAAACATGAATAAACTCATGATTAATAATATATCCATTCCCGTAGCACGGGCTACATACTAGTTATTTATAAACTCTAGGTGTTTTAGTCACTTACCTTTATTGCACATTTTTGCAAGTTGTGGATGGGATTAGATTGTTGGTTTTGCCACCATCTGTTATCATTTGCTCTTTACGTCATTTATAATTGAGGAATAGATATATCTTCATTATGTAATTTTTTGCGATTGAGGACAACTATATTCAAGCAGTAGTTGTAACATCATCTTGTCATTCCTTATTTTTGCCTTCTTCAAATGTTACTCCTATTAGGTTCTAAAAGTTTAGAACAATGGGCAAACCGTGAACATGAACGTGTTTAGATATAGATCATAGAGTCTATAGGGTTTATTAGACAATGCTCAAGGTGCTGCAAGTTAGAATACAAGAAAAAGGAAGCTGCAGGTTCAGAAATTCGAAACATGCCAAGTTCGACCGATTGAGAGAACAGGTTAGACTAATCGAAAGACGGGTTCTACAAAATTTAATTTTGGCCCAACAGCTCGTTAAGCCCATTAAGTGATTATGATTTCAGATCTATTTCACATAATATTTAAAGGAAACCCTAAGACACGTTTTGTTATGACTTTGGAGGTGTTCTTGTGAGATCTAAAAGGTATTGTGCTTTCTCATTTCAAAGTCACTGCCGGAAATCATTCTCATACCATTAGAACCGGTAAATCTAAAGTTGCTGCTACAAGATTAATAATTGCTAATGATCTAAAACCTTTGAGTGGGATCTCAAAGTCACAAACGTGGGAGTTTGTGTTTAGCACATCTAAGATAGAAGAGTCAGTGGAGCATGGACGGAGCCATCATTGGACTAGGGGGGCAATGCCCCCCCCCCCCCCCCCCCCATTTTTTTTATAAAAATATTATTATATGTATATGTACTAATTTTAGCAATTTTGTTATGTAAAATTACATTTTGTATTCCTTAAACAATATCATTGATTCTTTTAAGAATAATACTATATTCACAAACTTTTTTACAAACTGTTTTGGTAGCAAATTCTTATTGGTTCGTATATGGGCCCACTACTCGCATAATTTTTTTACTTACCACTAACCGCTTATCACATCAGTAATTTATAAAAAAAAAAAATTGTAACTCTAGCATTTTCCTCATTTTAGTGACCATAAAAAATTTATAGATCTAAAATCTAAAAAAAAAATATACAAGCCCAAAAAAAAAAAAAAAAAAACTCAACAACAAAAATTACCAATAATAAAACTAAAAATATTAAGCTTAATAAACCAATTTTATCCAAAATAAACAACCCTGCCCTTTAAAAAATTCTAAACAAAAATAATTTTGTTCTTACCCATACAAAAAAAGAAATCTCAGTAGCTAAGAAGTAACTCAAAGTTTTGGCTCCGTCCTTAAGGTGGAGTCGGAGCTATATGTGGTCATGTTAGTAAGTTTTATAAGAGGTAGCTTTAGATTTAGAGTTTAAATTTATTGTAAACATCCATTCTATCATAATGAATTTGTTTACCTTGAGGATAGCTAGGTTAAATCCTCTCTAGGTTTTTTATCTTGAAACGATTGGTTTCATTAGTTTTCCTGAGTCATCATATTATTGTCTTTTTTACTTTTCCGCACTAGGTAATATGATTGCATGAGTTTAATCTAGATCTGAATAATTAACCTAAATAACTACTTGGCTAATTCATTAGGTTAAACAAATCTGGTTTATAGGGGTCTAAACAAAACAAACAACTCCATTTCTGAACTATATATTTATGGTCATCTCTTCTTCAAATGCAACTGATGAGCCATGATTGCTCTTTGCGATTCAGAATCAACAATTAAATAGTTATTTTATGTTATTTTATTATTTTATATTTTTACAAGTCTTGCAGGGAGTCTTTCAATCTTAATAAATGAAGTGTGAGTAATACCCGAAACATAAGTTCAGCAATTAAAAAAGTTAACTTTAATTTTTATAAAAAGAGTATTTTTCTTAAATACAGTATTTATCTCAATAGGTCACAAGTAGATCCAGTGAAAAGAGTATTTTTCTTAAATTTCAAGATACGAACCAACCTTTGGAGAGACCCTTTTTTTTTTTTTTTTTTTTTTGTCTTTATATGTTGTATGATGTTCTCTATCAGTTTTGTTTATAATGTTTGTCTATAGAACTTTCTGCAATAATTAAATTCATAAAAACCATTGTTTGTTTTGTCTTTATATGTTTGTATGATGTTCTCTATCAGTTTTGTTTATAATGTTTGTCTACAGAACTTTCTACATGTGAATTAAGAGAGACTGAAGAATGAATTGAAGCTAGCAAACGTATGACCTAAAAGTTAGTTTTGTTAATAAAATAGAGAATTAGGAGCCCCATTAAAGATCTGAAGGGATTATCAAATAGTGATAATATAACTGAAGGATAACTTATATACCTTAAATTCGGTTCTCTACTATCCATAGGTTTGGTTAATTGGTATTGGTCTTTATGAGATTATGAAATTCTTGATAATAGAATTTGTGGTAAGTTCCAATTTTAAATGGAAGTTGAGCCTAATCTTGATGCCAAATATGTATTCTTTCATGATCAATTTCCTTTACACTCATTGTTATGTGGGAAACCCTTGTGTGGGAAACCCTTGAATTGAAACAAGGAATTAGGAGCTTCTCTTTAATAGCAAAGATAATTGCATAAATACTTCCACAGTTGTTATTGTTTATCAAAAACGGAAGAAAATGAATTTAGGGACTGATAAGATACATTTGATGATTAGGGAAGGATTTTACAATATTACATGATTGCAGCATAATGTCCCAAGACTTATTTTCAATCAATGGGCAATAGATAACTCTGGAAAGGCACAATGATACATGTGCATCATTTTAGGGTGTATCAAAAGCAGAGTCCAACAGATTTCTCACAATATTTTCTAAAATTTTAAACTTCAGAAAACTAATACAAAAGACAGTGAAACGCTAAAACATAGAAGCGAGGGATTCCCAAGATTAAATGGCAACATACATAATGATATCAGAAACAGAGTCCAACAAAATTTCTCACAAAGAATTATCATTGCCTTCTTACATCTTTGTTTTAATTTATCCACAATGCTAACTACAGTTCAGGATAAATAGTGCACATCCATGGCCTTCTACTGCCGTTGTTAGAGACTGATTTAATACCCCAAAGTCCTTTCCACTCCATAGTTCATGGCACTTACAGGAATTCAAGTTTTTACCAGGAAGTACCTTAGCCAGGTCGGATGTCGTTGCAGTTATTACTGTCTGAACAGTGTTTACATTGAAAAATGCAAGATATATTTCTCCTAGAAAGCATGAAAGAATAATCATTAAAAAGTTTTAACAATAGCATTATTCTTTTTTTTTTTTTTTTAATTCATGAAAAATCATTAAAAAATGTGAAGAATAGAATTATGCACTTAAAAAAAAAAAAAAAAAAATTGCACTTGGGCAATGCAGCGCTATGAGGTTCTACTAATTGGAGTTCTATTGGAGTTCTTTGTTGGTTGGGGAGTCTTACCATTTCTTCCAGTTGCAATCCAAGAGCGAGTTCCATTAGTAATATAAGGAAACTGTACAAACAATTAAATTATATGTTACGTTGCTATTTAGACAAAGCTTATATTTCCTAAGACTACAAAAGATTAGGTGAGTACACATGCCTCCTTGTTGCCTGAGCTAAAGGAATTTATCTCCAACAAAACAGCATTTGTTATGAGGTCGTATGTGGCGTTGTCAAGGTTTCTCACATCTCCTCCAAACATGAGAGGAGACTTAGCCATAGACCACAATGTAATCTGTCGAAATAAGAAAGATAAGGTCAAAATAGAGTGCTTAGTTATTTCAAGGGTTATCGAGAACTAACTTCTTTGTTTTGATATAGATACCTGAGTTCTTTGCTCATCTGCAGTAAGGTTAGATGCTCTGTGTGGACCTTCATTTGCAGCTAAAATATTTGAAAAAAATTAAAGTTAATTGTGGGTTTTTATATGTCTAAGCTAGGCTCAACTTAAACAGTCAAATGTAAGCATATATATTCTGGGCCTTCTGAAAATATCTAATTAACTGTCCACTGATGTAAAGTAGGTTGGAGAACTTGTTTCTGAAGCCATGCCACTTGGTCTGGAGTCTAGACAGTACCTCTGTTTTAGTAAAAGTCACTCAGCGGACTTGGAATGGCAAGTTCTCTGTTTGTAAAGATTGAATTTGAAGTAATGCACATTTGCGTGCATGGACTGATGGACCTATTTGACACTTGAAACTGCTACGTCAAGAACCAATAAATGTATAACTAAGTTCATTGATTTATCTAACAGTACTTTGTCATGGCGTAGCGGAGCCAGAAAAAAAAAAAAATTGGAGTTAAATTGATCATCAATAATTTATAAATGCACAAAATAATACACATATTATTTCAAAAGAAAACGTAATATACATATATGTATAATTTACACTTAAAAGTTAAAACATGTCTTTAAACTAGGTTATTCTAGAGACCAAAAAAAAAAAAAAAAGATTTATTCTACTTATCATTTTTCTCAAATATAAGAAAATTTCATCAAACCATTTTTATATAATTGAAGACAAATATTTTCTTTTATATAATATGTTTTAATTATATTAGTCACAATTAATATTAATTAAATATTGTTTTATAAATGCGATAGGATTTAAAACCTATAGTGTGAGCTAAATAATAATTGTTTTTTGTCATTAGGTTAAGACACTATTTAGATTATTTTTTGTTTAGGTTAGATTTGAGTCCATGTCTTTAATTTAACCACAAAAGACTTTACTCATTACCCTAATTGGAACCCGCATTCTTTAAACAATATAAATCAATGTTTTTATTAAATAAATTAAATATTACACATTTAAAATTAAAAATAGGAAAACATAAAATTATACAAAATAATTCATTTCAATAAATTAAATAATAAATGTTAGGTTTATCTTGATGTATACAATGTATTATAAGAGAAATATACTAATGATCATACTAAATAAATAAATAAAAATGTCTTTCCTTTATAAAATATAGATGACAAATTAGGTCATGTCTCCAAATTTTAATCTTTAAATCATTGCATCTCTACTTCTAATAAAAAAGAATATTCATGGATTTGTGTATCCGAAACTTTCTAAATACCAAATAAAAAGGATTTTTTTTTTTTTTTGAGAAATAAATACAACATGCTGCTAAGCCCACAATTCGAATCCTTTCCCCCCTAGACCCTCAAGCACTTTGTACATGAGGAGGTGTCAATTCAACTACAAGGCATTTGGCAAATAAAAAGGATTTTGTTTGTAGAAAAGAAAAGAAATTTTATTAATAATATTTCCTTATAATGTTTTTGGAGCTATATGCTCTGATGCTAATAAATCTAATGTGTTATATATGGCAAAAATTATATTAAATTTTAAAAGAAAGAAGAGAGAGAAGAAAAAAAGTAACAAGAAAATTATTCATTTTATGTTAGAAGGAAAAGTAGCAAGAAAATTTTTATAACCTGGATCGGTAAGCCATCCTAGTGGTAGCATATCCAAGTCAGGCCATGACTTGCCTAGCAAGCCATCAGCTCCTATCAAATTAGCTGCAGCTAAGTCCCTAGTAAAATAAATAAATAAATAAAATTGTGTTTTTCAGTATTCATAGATCAAAAAGGCATTAAATGGAAAAGAAATGGTAATGATTAGTGTGACCTAAACTCCAAAAATCTTGAACAAAAACAGAACCGTCTTCTCACCTTGAAACATCGAAATGAGATGCAACATCTCCCCATGAATCCCAATCATCTCCAGTTATTCGATACATGTTCGCAAATCCACTCACAGCCTTGGCTAGTTCTGGGGTCACACCAGTTCCAGGAGATAGCGAATACAATATGGGTTGGTCAAGTTGCTTCAAAATCTAGGCAAAGGCGAACCATGTAATAAATCAACCGTGCAAATTTTGATCAAATTATTGAGTTTCACAATTTTTATCAGAACTTTGATATGGTAAACTATGACCGGATATCTATCACTTTTATAAGAATCCATCATTTGTTCTTAACACTCACCAGTCACATTAGGGTTATGGCACAAAAGTTGTATGGATTAGATTTTTTCCAAAATATCGCAGCTGAGAGAGAGAGAGAGAGAGAGCATCTTACCTCTGACACAGTGACTATTTCGTACATATCCAAGTCAGCACCAAATACACAATCAAGTTTCACTACAAGAAAACATAAGCAATCAATGTCAAACTTAGAAAGTGGAAAGTAAAGATTGAGCTGCTAAACATGTGACGGTCCAATTGAATTTGTTGTAATCAAAAGATTGAATAAAGTTATGGTTGTATGCACAAATAAAAAATGTTAAGTGTCTAGATGCATAAATTCATGGGATGTCAAGAACAGTCTTAACTGATATGTTGTAGCAATGCATACAGAGTAAGAAGGAAAACTTCGCAATAACAATGGTCAAATTAATTACCCAAATCAACACCCCACTCAGCATACTGTGTATAGAGTGACCTCAAGAAGGCATTTCCTGCTCCCAACGTGGTATCTACACTCATGAAACCATTTTGCATCCATGAACATGTCCTTCTCTTAAGCCCTATATCTTGTGAACTCCAATTTCGCTGACCCGCTTCATAAGCCTTTCCCTGATAAAAATAAATATATCAAAACAGAAGCTTAAGCAATCTTGAGACTTTTTTTGCTAGTTTTATTACATATTACTATAACATTATTTGTTTAAATTTCTGAGGATTAAGCTTTAAAGCCGTGTGTGCTTCTTTGTTCATTCATAAAGAAACTATAATAATTAAATGAAGCATGCTCTGAGAATACCGTGGTAATGTCCAATATAGGTGTGTTTGCATTCACTGCTTGTGTACTTATTCCTCTCATAACATGAATCCCAAACTTCAAACCCATGTCATGCACTTTCTTGGCTACTTCAGTGAACCCTTTTCCACCTCTAGAGGAAGGCCACCTATCTGGGTCAGGGACCATCCTCCCCCATTCGTCAATTACATCAAATCCTAGAGAGTCAGCGTTAGCACCTTCCACCTTCCTCCGATACCATAGATAATCCACCACAACATACTACATTGCAGAGATAAAAAGGGGGGAAAAACACATTACTAATAAGTTTCATTAGTTAATCAATATGTCAATCTTAATACCCTGAAAATAAATTATAGACATCCACCAATACAAATATGATTTTTTCCCCTCATTTTAAACTTTGAGTATTTTACTCATAAAAGGAAAGTAAAAGGAATATTTGGCATGTTTTGATTGATGGAATATATAGTCAAAAATAAAAAGTGGGATAGAGGATTTTGAATCCGCAGTCTTCCTACCTCATATCCACTAGAGAGTAGACGCTCAGATATGATTTGAGCATTTTGCAAGAACTCTTCTTCAGAAATGGTCCAACTAAAGGAATCATAGGAGTTCCAACCTCTAGGTGGAGAGCTCGCATGTTCTAATTTCACATCAGATAGATTTTTAGACAATACCCTGAAACATGACACCATTTATTGACATCATTTTCTTTATAAAACCAATAAACCATGTCACATAATTTTGACACAGTTCAATAGATGATTCAAAAAAAAAAGAAAAAAAAAAGATACGAATCATAAAAATACTACGCTCATAAATAGATGATTCAACAAAGACATAAAAATAATAATAATAATAATAATAAAAGATACAAATCATCAAATTCTACACTCATAATTTATTTTCTTTCTAATCTAGTACAAAGTGAGCCGTTCCAAAGTTTTTAGGACTAAGGCTTTTATGGAGTCTGGGTTGATTGTAAAGTTGAAAGATAATATTGTTAGCCACTACTTTTATATTTTATGCACTAATCTTCCCTGATATCATGAAATTTGTACAAAGAAACTAATTTTGCATTGGAAAACATATTGAGAGCTAAAGGGAGCAACATTTGGTGAATTCGATCTCAATCTAATATGCAAGAAAATTCATTCTCCAAAATGTTAAGTAAAGAAGACCTAAATAATTGATTGTACATCTATAGCAAAGAATTTAGCAAATAGAAAGCGTTGAGAGAGTCCCGCCAAAACCCTTTCCAAAACCTCTATTATTATTACTACTCCAATGGTCCTAAAACTGGTTAACTTGCCAAGAGTTTTCTAACCTCTGGTATTTTCAACGGAGAGATGCAGGGATAAAATAATAATAATAATAAGAATGTAAGTGAAATTTAACTGCGATTAATGTAAGAGAAAATAATTAAAAAGTTCAGACAATTATAGAATCACATGATATCTTTATGTTCAAAGCTTGGCAGTTGATCATTATAATTAAATGTAAATGAAATGCAATATTGGGAGTATTAGGAAACAGAATAATATCACAGAATAGAACAGAGGTAGAAGAAGAAGATAAAGCACCTTGTTGGATTTAGAAGAATGAATAGAAAAGAGAGAGAGGCGAAGACGTTAACAATGATCTTCATCTTCATCATGATGGATGGTTTCCAGTTTTCAGCTGCCAAGCAGAGGAGAGTAGTGTGTTATTTAAATACTACTACTTCTGCACGTTTTGAATACCTTGCAAATGGAGTTAATCATTAATGTCACACATTTGATGATAATAATAGTAGGAGGAATGAATAGTTTTACAACTAACAATCATCTGTATTTGAAACAGGTAATTCGGAGTTGGGATATCAATGGTGTCACTATCTGATTTCGTCTCCTAGCTGTTGCGTTTTCTTTAAGGAAAAAGCTTTATTCCATGGAAAATAAGGAAATTGCTTCATGTAAAAAAAAAAAAAAAAACTTGTATGGTATAGTTAGTGGTACACACCATTGATGTCACAAAATTGATGATGATAATAATAGGATTTATTCTAATTTTATGTACCGATTCCTGAATACCATTTATGTAATATTTTCTCGAATTTTAAATTACCGTAAGCACGGATGAATGCAAATGTGAATAGTTTCACAAGGAAAATTATTGAATGCTTTATCTATCATTCTTATCTATCATTTGTATTTGTATTTGTAACAGATAATTTTCTTTATCTACCATTCTTATCAATTATCTAATAAAAAAATAAATGAATAAATGAATAAAAAATCTAAAATTTTACTTTTTAAAATATAGAACAATAAAGAATATATAATTAAACAAATGGTCTTTAACGGTGCTCTTAGGGAAACTATTAATAAGCTATTTTTAAAAATTTTGGTACTAATTTTATAAGGAAAAATATAAAAAGTCGTCACAGAAATAAATTTTTTTTTTTATTAGTCTTCCAATGTATCATTTTTGAGTCCAATAAAATTCATAGATATAGGAAGAAATCCTGTCAATAGAGATTTTTTATTTTTTGTCCATCTTTTTCCATAAAAATTTTTTTAAAATATTTTCTAAACTAATACTCTTAAAACATCCATTAAATTTTCCATTAAATAAAATCCAATTTAGGACCTTACAATAAGTCTTGGTTATTATCCTACAAGCCCCAGCAAATCCCATTATTACCCTATCTTACTATATAGCCAACCATCTTCTAAGAAAACAATCGCTCAATATCCTCCAAACAATCACTCCATTGAATCATTGATACCAAATTTTATCTTTGTCAACTACTATTATATTACAGCCCACTTATAAATAAAACAATCACATGATCTCCTATAATCTCTCTTTTGTAATTTATAATTTGACTTTTGGTTGATCTTACAATATTTTGGGAGAAAATTGGCCTTTGCCTCTTTCGCGTAAAAAATCCAGCATTTTGTCTCATTTTCCAAACAAATTAGGGAAATGTCCTGTTTTGAAACTCGATTTTCTCAAAATCGAGTTTCAAGGTCACTATAGGGCTTCTTAGAACGCCACTATAGGTATGGGATGATCAAACTTAAAAAAAAAAAAAAAACTTGCATGGAACTCGAGTTCCAAAACGCCACTATGGCTCCAGGAATATTTTTTATTTTTTATTTTTTTTAATTTTCAGTTTGTTATAACTCGAATGTCCAAAAATCGAATTTCAAAACTGGGGCATTTCCCTAATTAGTTTGAGAAATGGGGAAAAAAGCTAGATTTTTTTTTTTTTAAAAAGGGCAAAAGCCCATTTTCTCCCAATATTTTGTCATATAAGCTTTTGAGGTCTCATATTTTTGCATCTTATTATTCTATTATATATATTTTAATTGATTTTAAATTCTATTCTATTTTTTTAACCCTACATTAAAATCTTACCTATTCATATTTTTTTTAGAATAGTAGCTAGATTCTATACTTTCATATACAAGCACAATAATAATAAATGTGTAATACTAAAATATAAATTTTATATAAAAATTAATCATCACAAATAGTATCTATAAAATAACTACCATAATTATTCATAATCTCTAGGAGTTGCTTACCTATATTGTACATTTTTGCACGCAGTGGATGGGATTAGACATGCAGTACTTGGTTTTTGCCACCATCTGTTATCATTTGCTCTTTATGTATTTATAATTGATCAGTCGGATTAGAGATATATCTTCATTATGAACTTTCTTTTTCTCCCGAAACCATTGCATTATTCATTGTGATTATCTTTAAGTCATTGCCAAAATTGGTTGTTTGACATATGAATAAGTAATAGATAGGAAAATAAGTAATTTGCAATTGCGGGCAACTATGTTCAAGCAATAGTTGCAACATCAACTTCTCATTTTTTTTTTTTTTTTTTTTTTCCTTCTCCAATTGATTCTCCATTTATGAACTATATATTAATGGTCATCATCTCTTCTTCAAATGCTACTAATGAGCCATTATAGCTCTTTGTGATGCAGAATCAACAATAAAATAGTTTTTTTTTTTTTTTTTATGTTATTTTTTTAATATATTTTTACGGGTTGTAAAGTTGTGATTTACAACTATTTTGTGTTGGCTTTAATTTCATGCTAAATTTGATTGTAATTTTATTCAATCATTTTTCCCTGTATTTATGTGGGTTTTTATTTGTTGTAAGGGATGAGTGTGAGAGAGTGTGAAAACTCAAGCTTAAAATAAAGAACAAGTGGATTTCGCGAGAAGCTTGTGAGAAGCTAACCCGCGAAGTAGCCACGTGTAGAGCACATGACTGGAATGCGAAGAGTCATGCCAGCCTGGAGTTTTCGCGAGTGTCTTGCGGGTAAGGCTTTCTTGCGAAATACTCACGAAACATTCTGTTTGGCTGATTTGTCATGTTTGTTTTACCAAGTCTTTACCCACACTATATATACCCTAATTACCCACATATTCTAAGGAGTGATTTTCAGAGAGAAAACCCTAGAATACAAACTTAAGAGTTAGAGATTGTTATACCCACAATCATCTACACATTTCCTTGTGGTTTTCCTCTACTCCTATCTCTCGATCTCTAAATCCTTGAGAGGTTGATAGCCCAAACACTTACCACACCCAATCTGAGTGTCAAGTGAGGTTTTGGTGCTCCTGGGAAGCATTGGAAGGAGCCAATCATTGGCAGATGCAGCCGAGTGTATTACGGGATCCGGGAAAGCTAGAGAAGACAAGGTTCCGAGAAGCCAGTTGGTAGTAGGAGCTTGGAGGGCTTAAGTACATTAGGTAGACTAGGCTTGGAGGGTCTTTTGTTAATTGTGTACTCCAACTTTATTCTCTAGTGGATCGATTACCTCTCCATCTCTAAATCTCTGAGAGGTTGATAGCCCAAACACTTACCACACCCAAGCTAAGTGTCAAGTGAGGTTTTGGTGCTGCTGGGAAGCATTGGAAGGAGCCAATTATTGGCGGATGCAATCGGGCGTATTGCGGGATCCGGGAAAGCTAGAGAAGACAAGGTTCCGAGAAGCCAGTTGGTAGCAGGAGCTTGGAGGGCTCCAGTACATTGGGTAGACTAGGCTTGGAGAGTATTTTGTTATTTGTGTACTCCAACTTTATTCTCTAGTGGATCAATTACCGCTTGGAGGGCGGCAGAGAGGTTTTTCGCCAAGTTCTTTGATTTTCTCTTCGATAACACGTCTCAGTATTATCTTGTGTTTTCATCTCTCTTCCCTACTCTTAAGCTTTACTTTATATTGTTGATAATGGATGAATATGGCTTAGGATAGTGTTATCGGTTGTTTGCGCTCATTTACTTCTATTTCGCACTTAGTCTAAGTTAGAGTAAAAACAATCTAGCCGTAATTTTAATTTGGGGGGTCTAAACAAGCTCTTGTGTTTTCACACAAATCCGAGCTTTTAATTGGTATCAGAGTGGGTACACTTATCGGATTTCATTATCCTAGTGTGATCCTAGACCCCAAGTGAGATGGATCAATCTCAATCTCTTAATGCTCCTCCATTCTTTGATGAGATTAATTATGCTTTTTGGAAAGTACGTATGCGTGCTTTTCTTTGTGCTATTGATGAGACGGTATGGGATTCCATTGAAAATGGGTAAGTTAAACCCACTATCACCAAATCCGAATGGGATTAGGCTGCTCTTGCTTTGGCAAATGCAATAGCAAAGCGATTAACGCTATTTTCTATGGTGTTTCTACTGATGAGTTCCATAGGATTTTGCATGTGAAGACCGCCAAGGAGGCGTAGACCATTCTTGAGACGACCTATAAAGGTACAAAGAAGGTCAAAGACACTAAGCTTCAAATGCTCACTACTCGATTTGAAGAAGTAAAGATGAGCGATGATGAGTCGTTTGATTCATTCTATGGGAGACTCAACGAGATAGTGATTGCCAAGCTCAATCTTGGGGAGAAGATTAAAGATGCTAAGGTGGTAAGGAAGATTTTGAGATCTTTACTCAAAAGCTTCCGGGCTAAGGTCACAGCTATTGAGGAGAGTAAAGATTTGGATGAGATAAAGATTCAAGAACTCATTGGATCTCTCTAAATCTATGAGCTCGGACTGCCTTCTCACAAGTCCAGCAAATCACTTGCTCTCAAAACTATAAATGAGAGAATGGATGATTCCTCCGAAGAAGACGATGTGGAGAAGGAGGTGGCGTTTCTTGTAAAGAACTTCCGGAAATTTCTCAAGATGAAAAACAGTGGGAAGTCTTTAGGCAAAGGAAAATTTTCATCCTCAAAAGGTGATAAGAAGGAGTTCAAGAAGAAAGACCGAAAGGATTCTCCATCCACTCAAGGAATCGTGTGCTATGAATGCAATGGTCATGGACATCTCAAGAAAGAATGTCCAAACTATTTGAGAGGAAAGGGTACAGTGTTTGTCACTACCCTCAATGATTCCGAAAGCTCAAATTTCGATGCAGAAGGAGAGTGTGATAGTGAGAGAAACTATTCAGCTTTCATGGCAATTACCACGGTTGACTCTAGGGAAAATTTGAGCAACTTGGTTGATGAGCTTGGTGTGCATTCTGAAGGTGAGGAAGTTGAAGATTTGGAAAATGAGGATGTGTGCCTCAATGAGGGTGAGAAGAACCTTCAAGAAGTGTATGATGCATTGCTAGAAGAGCATAGGTTGCCAACAACACCGTGAAGAAGATGAAGAAAATTGAAGAAGAGCATAGGTGTACACTTGTGCAACTTAAGGAGGCAAAGTGTGAAGTTGAAGGGCTAAAGGAAGAATTGAAGGGAGCCTATTCAAAAATCAAGTTTCTTGAACTTGAAATTATTCAAGCAAATGTCAAAGTGGAGTGCATTTCCACCAAGAAACTTGACAGCGTGCTTTCTTCTAAAAAATCTTCACATGACAAGGCCGGTCTAGGCTATACCGGTGAAGGAAGCTCAAGCAGCGAACCCAAGAAGGAAGTAAGGTTTGTATCAGCCAAAAATGTAGAGAAGCTTGAGATTAAGACCCCTGTTGTTGCAATTAGAACCATTGGTGCAAAACCAAAGAATAAAGGGAAGTCATTACCCAGAAGTCAAAGGGGGCCTCAAGAGATGCACTTTTGTTATCATTGTTGTGCGCAAGGGCATACAAGGCCAAATTGTTTCAAGCTTCATGCACTCAAGAGGGCTGATTCTATGCATGGCCAAGACAATGCAAGTAGAATGCCAAAGGGAACAAAAGCTAAGGAGAAAATGAGGGACAACACATTGGAGATGTTATGGAGATGTTAAAGAACATTTCATTATGCCTTGCTAGCTTCACCTCAAGGTTTGAGAGTTATGTCAGTCGTACCCCTCCATCTAAGGATCTTACCCAAAACACTCGTACAGTGTGGGTGAAGAAGGGTACTCATGCATAATCATTCTATGCCCATGCATTAATACTTCCAACGTATTAGGGTTATATTTTCATGCATCATGACATATGCAATCTTCTTGTGTCATTGCTTCCGGTTTATAGTATGTTTCTTTTTCATGTTTTTGCTTGTTGTTTTTGTTGATCTTACTTTGCTTGTTCAGTTTTTGAGTGTGTTGAAAAATTCAAAAACCCATAAAAAGTGAAAAATCTCAAAAAAATTTATCGCTTGTGTTATGTATATCACATGTGAGTTTGGCTTAGTACCTCCGTACTAAAGGCGTAATGCATTTACGAGTTTAGCTTGTTATGTATGCACATTTTTTCTAAGTGTAAGCGATATCTAGAAATCTATGTTTTGATTGTTGTAAATAGATCTTCAAACTTGTCATGAACGACTGGTCAATAGTCTTGCTTGATCTTGATACATGAGTAGCCTTATGTTTATATATCTCCTCACACATTTTTTTCTTTTTCAAAGAGCTCTACAAATGTCTATCTCAAAAAGAGATATTGAGCAGAAAAAGTCATCGCACAAACTAGTGTTTGACTAGGAAAAAGGGAAAGCAATTTGTATTAAAATGTATGGTGCCAAAGCCAAAGGCTCATGTTTGTCAAAGTTATATCAAAATGTTTATGGCATCGCTTCTAAAAAATTTAAGTTGTTTTTGATCAAAAGTATGAAAAATGGAAGCCAAATGAAAAGTTTTCAATCAATTGTGATCACATTGGTGAGGAGTCATATATGTTCATTTCTACAAGTGAGATAGGTCACTTGACTTCGTACTAGTCGTGTATGACTTGATTGAATTGATCATTGAAGCTTCATACTAGACTATAGACTAGTTCATACTTGATCCATACACACAACACACAAGCCTAATGTTCAATGAATGCTTATTCCATTTGTGTGTTTGTACGTGTTCAAATGTGATGGGTATACTCAATTGCTTGTTGATCAAACCCAAAAGGATTTTGAGTATTTTACATGTTTTTGAAAGTGTTTTTATACTTTTGTGTGTTTAGAGTTTTTGTTAAAAATGTCTATTTCTTGTTTTTATCAAAAAACTCTTTCAGAGGCATTTTCGTGAGTAAGTCACGAGTTAACTCTTCCTGTGAAAATGAGGATGGCAAAAATAAGAAAACACTGAAATTCATATAGAGAGTTTCGCGACTGTCTTGCCAGAAACAACTACCTGCAAAAACTGATGAGTGCTTCAGTGGCATTTTTGCGAGTAACTTCGAGAGAAGTTTACCCGTGAAAAGCGCGTTTTTGTAGTTTTTAAAGGCAAATAGTAACAGTTTTTCAAACATTTGTATTTTGCCTCCTCTGAGCCTCTCTCAACCCAAAACTCATTTTCTCTAAAAAACTCACCTAAAACTCAAGATCAATCACTTCTAAGATTCATCTAAGGTATGTTTCAACATCTTTTTACTTTTGATTCCTTAGATTAAGCCTTAGATTCTAGGATTTCTAGGGTCGGGTATATTTTTGAAAGCATTAGGAAAAACTTAAATTCTTGATTTTTTTTTTCTTGATTGGGCTGTGTCCCATTTTGCTTGTTTGTGTTTGTGTTGGCCCTAAGTGGCATTTTAACATGTATTTAGGCAAGATATTATCATGTTCATGCATTTTTTTACATGTTAGTGGTTTGTATGCATACTATGTGTTTGATGAAATGCCTAAATGACATTTTGTTGTTGTTTTGGATTCCGATGAGTACCAAACTTTGAGGTTTAAAATGATTTTACATGTTTATCATGTTTTGATAATTGGTTGTGTGTTTTACACACTTTGACCCATGCATGCTCTATCATGCCTTGATCATGTATCACATATGCACACCACATGCACACTTGATGCACACACTTGATCACTTGACATGTTTTGCACTTCACTCATACTAGATAAGTATTGTTACATGTTTAGCACTTAAAACATGATCCGGTGACATTAGGTTTTATGTTTTTATGTTCTTTTTAGGACTTGTTATTTGGTTTATGGACCAACTTGTATCTAATCAAGTTTGTTTCCTTGTTTTGTTTCTGTCCTTGTTCCTTTATTCTGTGGCTATTCTTTTTGCAGATGTATCGTCGTTCCTCTCACGGTAAAGAACAAGTGATTGACCTCACGTCATCCCCTGTGTCAAAGAGGACCCGACATTCATCCGATGACTTCGACAGAAAGATATTCAAGACTCTCTTGGACTCTCAGACGTTCTTCAGCATCTTTAAGAATGCACCTACTGTGGTAGAAAGGAATGTGCGGTTTGAGAACCTGGGATCCACTTTAATCCCTAAGATTTTTGCAGATAAAGATTGGGCAAGCCTATTCGGAAACTTTAAGGATCCTATTGATGAATTGGTCAAGGAGTTTTACTCAAATGCTAGTTTCACAGGAGCTGAACTAAAGTGATGGGTTCGAGGAAAGGATTTTATCATCACTCCAGACTATCTTGCAAAGATCCTACGCATCAATCGTCTGGAAAATGTGGACATCTCTCCATATGATGACAGACTTGCTCCAGTGAAAGATATTCTTGACATTCTAGGAGCTGATCATGAGGTTTTTACCAAAGGCACGTCCATTGGAACTGCGAATTTTGGACCAGAATTGAAGGCTCTCACATTGATCATGTTCTTCAACCTTTATCCACTGACCTACACTGGATTCATCAATCTTGGAAGAGCACAGTTTTTGTGTGATCTCATTACAGGTGCTCTGATTGACATTTGTGCTCACATTTTCCAAACTATGGGGAAAACAGCAAGACGATCAGCGGTACGGATGTGTCTTCCATTTTGTAGTCTCATCATGAAAATCATGGTACTTAAATGTGTTCATCCACCAAAAGAAGGAACTACCTTACTCTGTCAATGCCCAATATCCCTGGTGTCTCTCCAAATGAGCAAAAGTCATTCTTTTACTGAACGGGGAAAGCAAAGTCCCTCCAAAACACCAAAGAGTGACCCTTCCCCACATGCCACTCCTTCCGATCATCGTTCAGCTGCTCCCACTACCCCCGGGCATCCCAAGACTGCATTTCCTCACACTCTTGAGTTGCAGTCTACTAGCACTCAGCCGGGACCATCTAGTTCTCATTTCGATAGGTTGACTACCTTGGTTGAGGGTTTGCATTAGCGAATTTCAGGCCTTGCTAATGTTATCTACTCCACCAACAACCAGGTTCAAATGCGTCTAACAACTATTGAGACACAGTTGTTAGGACATGTGTGAATCATTGTTAAGAACATATGTCAACATAAAATTGGCTAATCCTTTGACAAAACGCACTTTACTTGTAATTGGGTAGATCTAGGATGTGTTTAATACTTCAAGGAACAAGGTTTCAAGTTCATGTGTTAAAGCCATGCAAGTCTGTCCAAAAATCAAGTGAAGAAGTGCTGGATTTTAAAGCTCGACAGCTAGTATCTATCGAGGTTTAAAAAACTGTTTCAGCTCGATGCTCGACAGCTGCTCGACAGATAGGGTATCTATCGAGGTTTATGAAAATCAATTGTTCAGAGCTGATTTCACTCCAATCTGTGAATAGATGTTTGGGCTTTCTTTTCTCACAACCCTAGACATATATAAGGATTGTTTTAAGGGCCGTCACAGTTAACGCAACTCAATGCAAAAGTTTTTCACAAGCATATTGTGAACCGGAGACATATGCCCTAATTCGTCTTTCTCTTCAAGAATCTGCTGTGTTTGTACACCGTAGGGTTTTGTAACAAAAGAGCTTCGTGATCTTCATCGTGTTGATGAACTGAAGAACTTTGTAGCCAACATCTTTCTCAAGTTGGTGAGTAAGTTGCGTACTGGGATCTACACATCAAATTGGTTAGTTACGTACTGTGAGTCGTGCATTAAAAGGAGAGATTGTCACTACAGAACAAGTTTAATTGGGTATTGGGGTAAGGGTTCAACTGTAGGTTGGTATAAGGTATTTGGATTCCTTTATTTGTAACCGCTTGTTGTGATAATAGTGAATTCTCGGGAGTGGTGACCTTAAAATCACCCGGTAGGGTTTTTGCCGTGTAGGTTTTTCCCATTCATAAACAAATCATCGTGTCAATTTATTTTCCACTGCATTTTAACTTAGTTGGTGATTTGTTTGTGCTACCACGCTTATTGCATACTAATTGAATTAATTAATTAACTTGGCTAATTGATTGGTTAATTCATCACAAGGGGTCAATACATTCTTGGCCTATCAACAGTTGGATGAGATTCAACGCAAGCTAGAGGAGAGCCTTTAGCTATTCGTGCCAAAAAGGGGGAGAGCAACTCACTGTATAGTTTTGACTATAGCATATAGTAAGGGGGAGAGCATCACAAGAAAGGAAGTGTGCATATTGAAAGAGGGAGTTTTGTGAGCTCAAAAGGAGGAAGCTTACCTACAGTCACATACTTTTGGATAGTCTAACCATTATTTGGCTAGTCTAGTTTACTTTTTAGTTTTTATAACTTATGGTTATTTACATTGCTTTCTTTTAAAGCTTTAAAGTACTTTAGTTTAAAACTTTTTTATCTTTAGTACTATTTGTGTATCTTGGTTTTTATAGCCTTTTTTATGCTTATTGTTTTCTATCGCTTTTAGCTTTAGTTTCTTTAATGCGTCGTGCATGTTGGACATGCAATTGATTTTAGCATTGCTCTTAATTGCATTGTATGTCTGGATGATCATTTACTAGATAAATGTTCATTGTAGTCATTCCTTAATGATTGTTCATGTTTGATCAAGTTACGCTTCATAGCTTATATCTTGCTTAATATCTTGATCGCATTTTACTTGCTCCTATACGTACCTTGTGTTTAACTTGTCATGAGCTTAATGAAAGTTTTTGTTTATGTGCGAGTGTTTCAGGATATAGATGTATACAGTGCAAGTGCTTCACAGCTTCTAGAATTAGGTGTGGGTGAGTTTTGCCTATGTTCCCAAATTCACGTTTAAGTCTAGAGTTTGTTTAGGGGTTTTGTCACAGAATAGCCAAAGGGGAATGTAAGGTTGAATTTAATCAACCATCTAATTGGCTTTATTTCGAGCCAAATTTTCTTGTATTTCAGCATTTAGTAACCCTGTATTTAGGTGGGTTTGTTGTGAGGGTAGTGAGTGAGATAGAGTGTAGATTGCTCAAGAGTGTGCAAGAAAACAGAGACTCGTGGCTTGATCTCGCGGGTGACTTGCGACTGCAAGCCGCCAGATGCAGCACACGTGCCAAGCATGCCAGAAGGTGAACAGTCATGCTAGCTGGAGCACTACAAGACAAAATAGGACAACTGGCCATACGGTTATCTCGCGACTGGATCTCGCGACTCAGTCAAGTCGCGAGGCCAAGCCGCGAGCCAGCCCTGTTTTGAAAAACCTGACGTTTCACATTCTCCTCTCACCTCAGTATAAATACCCCTTATACCCACAAATGAGAGAGAGCTTCCAAAGAGAATTTTGAGAGAGAAACCCTAGAGTAAAACAAGATTGATTCATCTACAATCTTTACATAAGAGTCTCTTCAAATTCCTCAACTCTCTTCCTCTCCATTGTAAAACCCTTGAGAGGCATTTTACCAAAACCTTGTTCTCACCATATCCATTACTGTGAGAGGGCTGTTTGGTGTTCTGGAAAGCAGTTAGGAAGGAACCAATCTTCATTGGTTGATACCATGGTCAAGTAGCGGAATCCGGGAAGCTAGAAAAGAAAAAGGTTCGGCGCAACCTCGTTGGAGCAAGAAGCTTGGAGGGCTTAGGTGCACTAGGTAGATTAGGCTTGGAGGGTCTATTGCTGTCCATGTATCCCAACTACATTTTCTAGTGGATTGTTTACCGTTTGGAGGGCGGCGGAGAGGTTTTACGCCGAGGGCTTCGGTTTCCTCTTCGATAACACATCGCGTGTTGTCTTTGTGTTTGCATCTTCCTTCCCTTTTATCTTTGCCTTTTATTATCTGCTGTGAGTTGTGATTTTAATTTGGCTTAGATAGTTTTTCCAATTCTATATTATAACTTTTGTTCATTTTCCGCACACTAGTTGTTTGACATAAAGCTTGAATTGGTTAATTTGTAAATTGGGGGTCTAAACGTTCAAGGGTGTTTTTACACTATTTGAACTTTCAATTGGTATCAGAGCGGGTACACTTTTATTGGTTTCATTACCATTGTGTGATCCTTGACTCCCTATTGAGATGGATCGGTCTCAATCCCTAAATGCACCTCCATATTTTGATGGTAGTAATTATGCTTTTTGGAAGGTTCGCATGAGAGCATTTATGTGCTCCATTGATGAATCTGTTTGGGATGCTGTTGAGATTGGTTGGACCAGACCTGAGGCAGCCAAATCCACATGGGATAAGGCAGCACTCGCTGCATCTAATGTTAACAGTAAAGCACTCAATGCTATTTTCTGTGGTGTGTCTCCAGATGAATTTCACAGGATCTCCCACATTACCGTTGCCAAAGAAGCATGGGAGATATTGGAAACCACCTACGAAGGCACGAAGAAAGTGAAAGACACCAAGTTACAAATGCTAACCACTCGGTTTGAGGAGCTCAAAATGAGTGAGGATGAGTCCTTTGACTCTTTCTATGGGAAGCTGAATGAGGTGGTTGTCAGCAAGTTCAATTTGGGGGAGAAAACGGAGGATTCTAAAATAGCAAGGAAGATCCTTCGATCATTGCCGGAAAATTTTTCGTGCTAAAGTGACAGCGATTGAAGAGAGCAAGGACCTTGATGACATCAAAGTCCAGGAGCTGGTTGGTTCTCTTCAGACTTATGAAATGTCGCTGCCAAATCAACGGAGGAGCAAATCTCTTGCTCTTAAGACCATTAATGAGAAGGTAGAAGTCCATAACTCATCAGAAGAAGATGTGGTGGATAAAGATGTTGCATACCTTGTAAAAAATTTCCGAAAATTCTTGAAATTCAAGAATAATGGAAAATTTGGTAATAAAGGAAAATTCCAAAGTTCAGGAAGGGAGAAAAGGGAATTCAAAAGGAAAGATGGAAAAGAATCCCAATCTACACAAGGTGTCACTTGTTTCGAATGTAACGGGCATGGACACTTTAAGAAAGAATGTCCGAATTATTTGAAATCGAAAGGCAAAGTGTATGCCACGATATTGAGTGACTCAGATTCATCCGACTCAGAATCTGAAGAAAGCTGTGATGGAAAGGGGAACTATTCAGCTTTTATGACTATTGCCCATGTTGAATCTTCAGACGAGTTGAATCTGCTTGTACGAGACCTTGGAGAACATAGTGATGAAGAATCACTGGGAGTTGCTGAAGAATCAAATGTTGAAGAAGATGAAAGTATAGCCAATCTTCAAGAGAATTATAACTCACTCCTGGAAAAGTCGGGTGAGTACACAAGGGTGGCCAAGGCAGCTGTGAGAAAGATGAAGAAGGTAGAGGAGGACTATAAAAGTCTCCTAATTCGCTATAAGGAGGCCAAATGTGAGATAGAAACTTTGAATGGTGAGCTGTCAGAAACTTACTCAAAAGTGAGATTTCTTGAGCAAGAGGTTGTGCAAGCTAATGCCAAGATAGAGAGGGTTTCCACCAAGAAACTAGATGATGTTATTTCATCTCAAAAGAGTTTTTCAGACAAATCCGGATTGGGATATACCGGAGGAAGTAGCTCATCTGGAACTGTCACTAAAGAAGTGAAGTTTGTAAAGGCTAAAGATCCAGTTGAAGTTGACCCTACTGCTGAGAAGCCCAAGATAGAGGAGAAGAAGAATGTGGAGAACCAACGGTTGTTGAATCCCCGCAATCAGTATGTGGGCAGGTCTGAATCCCGAGCCAAGTCTCGTCCACGACCACAAAGAGGTCCTAGATCAAAGTATGTGTGTCATCATTGTGGACTTTAAGGGCATACTCGACCAAATTGTCAAAAGCTGAGAGTAATGAATAGTGCAACTCCTCAAAGGTCACGAGGACCTAGAAAAGATAGAAGAAATTGGGCTGGTGAACCATCAAGAGATCAAAATGGTGATCCCGGAATGATGAACGTGATGAAGATGATTGGTGCATTCACCAACTGTTTGGAAAGCTTCACACGAAGGTTTGAGAGCCCTAACTCCCGTACCCAATCCTATAAGGAAATCACCCCAAACGCAAGTGACGTGTGGGTGAAGAAGAGTACTCATGCATAAGCATTACAACATGTCCATGCATTAATACTTCCTATGCTTTGTGACGATGTTTGACTGTTTGCTTGTTGTTTGAGTTGATGGTTGTGTGTTTGTCTATTTGTGTATACTTTTGGTCATTTTTGTTTTTGATCAATCTTTTTCCTCTTATGTGTCAAAAATCCAAAAATCACATAAAAATTAGAAAATCAAAAAATTTGATTGACATTGTCGAGTTTTTGTCTCAAAACTTGTTTTGCCTTGTACCTTTGTGCTAATGGCTTAGTGCATTTTCGAGCATAGCTTGTTTCTTTGCACTTTTATCTCTGTGGGAGAAATCTTGAAATCTATGTGATTGTTGTAAATAGATCTTCAAACTTGTCATGAATGATTAGTGAATGGTTATGTTGATCTTGAGACATGCATAGACTTATGTCTATATATCTTCCCACTCTTTATTTTTGTTTTTGCTAAAAAGAGCTCACCAAATGTAAATCTCCAAATGAAAAGAGATATTGAGCTGCAAAAGCCTGTCGCACATACTAGTATTCGACTAGGAAAAAGGGAAAGCGACCAAAAATTAAAGTGAATGATTATTCAAAAAGCCAAAGGTTTGTTCATTATAGTGAAATATCAAATATCACTCTCACAATGAGAGGTGATTGCCTCAAAAGGATCAAAAAGATCAATTGTTATGATTGAAAGTGGAGTCAAATGTAAAGCTCCAAGTTATGTTATCAAGTTTTGTGGGAGGTCATATATACATATTTCTATAATTGAGATGGGTCACATAATCTAGTGCTAATTGTGTATGCCTTGGTTGAATTGATCATTGAAGCTTCACATTAGACTATGGACTATCTCATTGTTGATATCCACACACAACACACAAGTTTATGTCAATAAATGCCATATTCATTTGTGTGATTGTACTTGTTGAAATGTGTTTTCACATACTCAATCTTTGTTGATTCAAGCACAAAAAGATTTTTGAGTATTTTAGGTGTTTTTGGAAAGTATTTTGTTCTTAAAAACTGAAAATTTCAAAAATCATTTTTGCCCTGTTTTAGCGACTCAGTCGCGGGTAAGTCAAGTCGTGAGCCTCAGTCACGTGTTCGCGGGTCTATTTTGGCGACTTGTTCGCAAGTGAAAGGTCCAGTCACGAGGGTTACTTAGAGATTTTCGCGGCTCAGCTCGCGACTCCCTCGCGGGTAGACCTTCCAATCACGAAAAACACTTAGAAAATTTTTTCAAAATTTTGTCTTTGAGTGTTTTGGCGGCTTGACCTGGCAACTTGTTGGCGACTCACTTCAGTCGCGAAAAACGCGTGTTTGGCAAAAATAGGGGCAGTTTTTAAAATCATTTTCAGTTTTTCCCTCAAACTTTTTGTGACTGTTCATTTTCTCTCTCAACTGCTCTTACCCATACACACCGTGCCTCCATTTTCGAACTCCATTGTTGCTTCATTTCTTCTCAAAATCATCAAGAAAAGGTATGGTTTTTCTCTTCCTCACTTCATATTTATGTTTTGAGTTTCATTTTCTTGCTTTGTTTTGAGTTGCTATTGTTTTTAGAATCTTAATGTGTTCGATTGTTTTTCCCTGAAAGTACTGGGTTTGGTTGGTTGTGTTTGATACTGATTTAATCTGATGTCGTATTGTTGGTTACATTGTGCTTTGGCGATTGTTGGGTCTTCATACTCATTTGGGAAATGGGTTTGGTAATTTTTTTTCCTGGGTTTTTACTCCGTTTGTGAGTTCGTAAGGCTTAGATCTGTCATTTGCTCTATTGTGGTTGTATGTGGTTTTCATTGTGCATATCATACTATTAGTAGATTGTCTTATTGACAGTTGACTACAAGGTTATTTTACTCTGTGATTTATTGCACTTTCACCATTTTGATTTACCTGCCTCATTCTATATTGTCATGACTTATGTTTGAAATTGTGTGCGTTTTCTATGGCTTACATTCTGTATCTAATCAAGTTGATATCTGTCATTTGTGGTGGTATAGTGGGTTCTTTGCTGTGTTCCTATTCTCTTGCAGATGTCTCGTCGATCCTCTAAAGGCAAAGATGTTGTAACTGATGATTCATCAACCCCGATTGCTAAACGGACTCGACTCTCATCTCAGCCATCCAAAGACTCTAACTGTGAGAGATTTAGAATCCCTCTTACATCACACATCTACTCAAACATCTTGACAGGTCAACTCCTATAGTGGAACGTGTGATTGAGTTTGACATCTTGGGGACCACTTTTGTCCCTCGGATCTTTGAGTCAAGAGATTGGGCAAATTTGTTCGGGAACTTTGACTACCCAATGGATGAACTGGTTAAGGAATGCTATTCTAATACAAGTGACCTTGGAGGTGAACTAATTTGCTGGGTCAGAGGAAAGGAGTTTATCATCACTCCGAACTCCATAGCCAATACTCTCCGCATCACTAGGCCTCAGAATGTGGATCTAACTCCATATGATGATCGAACTCCAGCGATTCAAGACATTCTACAAGTTCTTGGACCTGACCATGAAGTCTCTAGTACAGGCACATCCATAAGCACAGCCAAGTTTGCACCAGAGTTGACCACACTAAAGCTGATCATGTTCTCCAATCTCTACCCGTTGTCCAACACAACCTTCATCAATCTTGGAAGAGCTCTATTTCTTTGTGACCTTATTACAGGAACCCCCATTGATATATGTGCCCACATCTTTCAAACCATGAGGAAGACCGCAGTTAGATCAGCAGCACGAGGATGTATTCCATTTTGCAGTCTCATCATGAAGTTCATTCTTCGTGAAGGTATTAATCCTCCCTCAGATGGAAAAATGATGACCCGTCCTCGTCATTGTAAAGTTATGATTTACAACTATTTTGTGTTGGCTTTAATTCCGTGCCAAATTTGATTGTAATTTTATTCAATCATTTTTCCTTGTATTTATGTGGTTTTTTTATTTTTTATTTTTTATTTTTTGTATTGTTAGGGATGAGTGTGAGAGAGTGTGAAGACTCAAGCTTAAAATGAAGAATAAGTTGATTTCGTGAGAAGCTAACCTGTGAAGTAGCCACATGTAAAGCATATGATTGGAATGCGAAGAGTCATGCTAGCCTAGAGTTTTCGCAAGTGTTTTGTGGGTAAGGCCTTCCCGCGAAATACTCACAAAACATTCTATTTGGCTAATTTGTCATGTTTGTTTTACCAAGTCTTTACCCACACCACATATACCCTCATTACCCTTATATTGTAAGGAGTGCTTTTCAGAGAGAAAATCCTAGAATACATACTTGAGAGTTATAGATTGTTATACTCACAATCATCTACACATTTCTTTATGGTTTTCCTCTACTCCTACCTCTCCATCTCTAAATTCTTGAGAGGTTGATAGCCCAAACACTTACCACACCCAATCTGAGTGTCAAGTGAGGTTTTGGTGTTGCTAGGAAGCATTAGAAGGAGCCAATTATTGGCAGATGCAATCGGGCGTATTGTGAGATCTGGGAAAGTTAGAGAAGACAAGGTTTTTGAGAAGCTAGTTGGTAGTAGGAGCTTGGAGGGCTCAAGTTCATTGGGTAGACTAGGTTTGAAGGGTCTTTTGTTATTCGTGTACTCCAACTTTATTCTCTAGTAGATCGATTACCGCTTGGAGGGCGGCAGAGAAGTTTTTCGCCGAGTTATTTGGTTTCCTCTTCCATAACACGTCTCGGTGTTATCTTGTGTTTGCATCTCTCTTCCCTACTCTTAAGCTTTACTTTATATCGTTGATAATGGATGAATATGGCTTAGGGTGGTGTTATCAGTTGTTTGCACTCATTTACTCTTATCCCGCACTTAGTCTAAATTAGAGTAAAAGCAATCTAATCGTAATTTTAATTTGGGGGTCTAAAACAAGCTCTTGTGTTTTCACACAAACCCGAGCTTTCATAGGTCTTGTGGGAACTCTTTCAATCTTAATAAATGAAGTGTGAGTAATACCCGAAACATAAGTTCAGCAATTGGGAAACTTTTTATGAAAAATTGAAAAAACTATAAATAAAAGCTAGTAACTTTTTCTTCTTTCCATAAAAAATTTCCTAAAATGGTTTACTAATATATGTTCTAAGGGCATACGTCAGTAAAACTCATATATATATATATATATATATATGAGATGGGTTGAAGTTACACCTAGTGTAACTCTACAAAAGTTATACCTTTTTTAGACTGTAGATTTCTAAGAGATCTAATGGTTAAAAAAAATCATTAAATATGATTGCTTCCATCTTATTACCTAATTAGTACTAGTATTCTCTCTCTCTCTCTCTCTCTCTCTCTCTCTCTCTCTCTCTCTCTCTCTCTCTCTCTCTCTCTCTCTCTCTCTCTCTCTCTCTCTCTCTCTCCTTATTTATTTCTTTCCAAGCGATACTATTTTGTTCAACACAACCTAAACAAAAAATCTAATTTTTTGGTTAGACTGAGAAAAAACTTTTTGGTTAGACTAATTTTTATGGAACTTTGCTTTTGTTTTGTTTACTGGTGTTTCGTAGCCATGGCCCATCAGGGTGGCCCGTGTTCAAACTCATTTTTTTCTTTGTTTTTTGTTTACACAAATATAAACTTCTATCTTCAACGTAAATTAAAAAAAAAAAAAAAGTTATCTGCTTCAACGCAATCTAACCAGAAAATTAGATTTTTTGTTTAGGTTGTGTTGAACAAAATATTATCTCTTAGAAAGAAATAAATAAGGAGAGAGAGAGTGAAAGAGAGAATGCTAGTATTAATTATGTAATAAGTCGGAAGCAATCATATTTAATGATTTTTTTTTTTAACCGTTAGATCTTTTAGAAATCTACGGTCTAAAAAATGTGTAACTTTTGTAGAGTTACACCTGGTATCAATCGGATGCTATTTACCATTTGATCCATAAGTTCATATTTTATGCATTATTTTAAACTACAAAAATTTGAATTTTAACAATTGATTGATGACATGGACATTAATTTTTATCACCTTGAAATTTTGCAAGCATAAAGAATATACAAAGATAATGTAATCTAACGGTAGATTTGTCAATATTCACATCCAATTAAAAAATATTGAGTGGTGTAATATTGCTTAGAGTTACCCCAGGTGTAACTTGAACCCAACCCTAAATATATATATATATATATATATATAAAAGCATTAATAAAGTTGTTGTTGAAAATCAAAGGTGATCAAAGTTGTTGAAAAAATTGACATAAAGAATTCAAAGAAGTAAAAAAAAAAAAAAAAATGTAATTATCTAGGTGCAAAATTGCCCGCACACATGCGTATACCAATTTATATATATATATATATAAATATATATATATATATACATATACATATATAAGGAAAAGTTACTTAGAGCTTGTTTGGTAGAGGAATTTGAGTAATATTATTTGTATTTTTTTTATATACGTATAGATGAAAAAGTGTGTGAAAATACGTGTAATATTATTTAAAATCTGAAAACATGTGTTTGAGTATGCTTACCAAACAAGCCCTTATTGTCCTAAAGTTATTAGTTTAAGAAATAATTTTAAAATTTTTTTATAAAAAAGAAACAAAAAATTGACTTTTTTAATAATTTTTTATATTTATTATAAAATTGATAATAAAAATTTTCTAAAATAATTTATTAACAATCTGTTATATATCGACATCTGTTATCAAGACAACAATAGTCCAACAGGCAATAGTCAGAACTCCCAAATGACAAGATTGATATTTAGAGCACATGTGGTCACTATTTGTTGCGTGCACGAGTTTACAGCTCGAGGATGGTCAAATGCTTCCCAAGTTTGAATTTCAGAAACCATACATACACTGAACTATCTTCAATTTAATTAAATTGGTTGAATTTTCCATTCCAATAGCTAATTAGTCATATCATAAAAGTCAATGTTCAACTTCATATAACAAATGATGGTGTGATTGATCTTGTGAAGGCTGGACCATAAACTTCAACCAAAAAAAAAAAAAAAAATGCTAGGTTTTACGTTTTATTTTCTATTCATAATAAGAGAAAATATTTTAATAAAGTATATTATTATTATGTTATGGTGAAAAAAAAATTTCTCCTATATCATAATCAAAATAATAATTCATTCGATATAGTAACTTTTCAGTAAAAATATAATCTATCAAAATCTATTTTGCAGAAATTCAAATTTTATTTGTAGTATTTTAAATTAAACAAATAGCCTAAAGGTAGTCATTTTTTTTTTCTTCTTTCAATAAAGCATATATCTACAAAATCAACAACTCACCTAGATTCAGTCATGAATGAAGACTAATTAAACAACATACTTCACTAAAATTTTCTTCCTACCTACAAACATTGAAAGTTCAAAAACGTGTAAAAACACCTTTGAACGTTTAGACCCCCAACTTACAACTTAACCAATTCAAGCAATATGTCAAACAATTAGTGTGCGAAAACTTAACATATGCTATAATATGAAATTGGTTAAAAACTATCTAAGCCATAACAAAATAAAATCCACAGCAGATAATAAAAAGGCAAAGATAGAGAGGAAGGAAGATGCAAACACAAAGACAACACGCGATGTGTTATCGAAGAGGAAACTGAAGCCCTCGGCGTAAAACCTCTCCGCCGCCCTCCAAGCGGTCAATAATCCACTAGAAAATGTAGTTGAGATACAAGGACAGCAATAGACCCTCCAAGCCTAATCTACCCAGTGCACCTAAGCCCTCCTAGCTTCTTGCTCCAACGAGGTTGCGCCGAACCTTTTTCTTTTCTAGCTTCCCGGATTCCGCTACTAGACCATAGCATCAACCAATGAAGATTGGTTCCTTCCTAACTGCTTCCCAGAAATCCAAACAACTGTCTCATAGATGATGATAGTGAGAACCAGGTCTGGTATAATGCCTCTCAAGGATTTGACAATGGAGAGGAAGAGAGTTGGGGAATTTGGAGAGACTCTAAGGTATAGATTGTGGGTGAATCAATCTTGTTTTTCTTTAGGGTTTCTCTCTCAAAATTCTCTCTGGAAGCTCTCTCTCAATCGTGGGTAAAAGGGGTATTTATACTGGAGTGGGAGAGGAATGTGAAACGTCAGGTTTTACAAAACAGGGGTGGCTCGCGGCTTGACCTCGCGGCTTGACCAAGTCGCGAGATAACCGTATGGCCAGTTGTCCTGTTTTGTCCTGTAGTGCTCCAGCTGGCATGACTGTTCACCTTCCAGCATGCTTGGCACGTGTGCTGCGTCTGGCGGCTTGCAGCCGCGAGTCACCCGTGAGTCTCTGTTTTCTTGCACACTCTTGAGCAATCTTCACTCTATCTCACTCACTACCCTTACATCAAACCCACCTAAATACAGGGTTACTAAATGCTGAATTACAAGCAAATTTGGCACGGAATAAAGCCAATTAGATGGTTGAATAAATTCAACCTTACAAACATCAAGTACTTTCTACCCCTCAATTAATACACTTAGGCTGTGTTTGTTTCAGTGTAAAACCACTTCCAGAAATGCTTTTCAATAAACGTGTGTGTTTGGTAGTTACCGAAAATTGGGTCAAACTGAAATTGTTTTCAGTGTTGACAGTAAAATAAGGCTCACGGGGCGTAAAAGCATTTTCGTTTCTATTTTACCTTCAAATCACTTCCGGAAAGAGAGAAAGAAAGAAGGACTCATAGACATAGCCTGAGAGAGAAAGAGAGAGAGAAAGAAGGACTCACAGACGTGCCCCAACCCCAGACGCAACGACGAGATCGCGCCGCCGAGTTCTCAGTTTGCGCCGCCGAATTCTCTCTTTCTCGATCTCCCTCTCCCTTTTGAACCGAAATCCACTGAACACTACCACCGCTGAGTCCGAGTTCCGTCAACGAGTTGCCACTCTCAAAATCCAACCGGACAAGGACGTGTACCGTCCCAGCGATCCTCTGATCGTCACAATCCAGATCTCCAACCCCGACACAGCCTCGTTGCTCTTGCTCGACCGAATTGGTTTCGAAATCAGGGTCGTCGAGAAGCTCGATTCTCAATGGTTCGCCACTCACAAACCCTTACCTGGATCGTCGCCGATCTGCTTTCTCGCCAATCACTCTCTCGCCAATCTGCTTGATCTCTTTGATATCTGATTTTTTTGTTGTTGTTGTGGTGGTGTGGGTGGTGGCATTTTGGTGGTTTCTGTGTTGTGTGGTGGTGGGTTTTGTGTGGATAGTGGTAGATTGTTTGTGGGTGCTGGTGTGTGGATAGTGGTGGATTTTCTGTGGGTGGTGGTGGATTTTCTGATATAAAATTTGGTTGGAAGCTGAGAAAATGGCTGAGAAAGTGTGAAAATTTTGTAGGAAAATAGCATTTTTAGAATATTACCAAACACTGAAAATTGTTTTCTACTATAATTTTTAAAATGCAACCAAACACTAGAAAATATTTTCCTTTCTCGAAAATATTTTCACCTGAAAATATTTTACACCCGGAAAATATTTTACACTAAAACAAACACAGCCTTACAATCACCATCTCACACGGTCTACCCATCATTTCTTCTCTTCAACTCAAACTCAAACTCAAACTTAATCAAATCCAAACCTCTTTCTCTTTCTCTCTCTAAATTTTCCTCACCCTCCATTCCTACCAATAATTAATTTCCTATTGAAGATCTCTCTCTCTCTCTCTCTCTCATTTAGTATATAATGGTCTTAGAGGTCCAACATCAACGCGAACACCAACCTTTGATGGTGGGATATAGGTACATGCCAGGTGCTTATTAGCAAAGCTTCGTCCTGTTGTCCTGCATTCTCAATCTCTCCAGCTCTATTCTCTCATCAAATTTCACTTAATTACCACGTTACTTTCCATTTTGAAGACAATAATCCTTGACCTTATACAAGGTATACTTAGTTACTATAATCCATTAGTTTATCTATTTTGCTAATCTTTTTTAGGCGTTACTTCCACTTTCGCTGATTTACTTGACAATATCATAGCCTCAGGTAAAATATTGTGCAGAAGAAGACGGAGCAAAAGGTGTTTTGGCAAATACGAACATGAGCCGAAGACCGAATAGTCCAGAGCTGGACTTGAAGCTGAACTTGTCACCACCAAGGGCAAACTCACCAGATGAGTCGCCAAATGTTTCGACTTCTTTTTCTTCAGACATGTCAATTGAGGGCTCACGCGTTTCATCAGAGCCTGAAGAGACTTTGCAGTGCCCGAGCAGCCCGGATTCCACATCAATGGTGCTCGTAGGGTGTCCTCGATGCCTCATGTACGTCATGTTATCCGAGGTGGATCCAAAGTGCCCAAAATGCAAGAGCACCGCGCTGCTTGATTTCCTCAAAGAAGAAAACAGCAAGAATAATAGAGGGAACTGAGGAGAGAGTAGCATGCCTTCCTTTCCTTGTTCTTCATGGAGCACCTACTTGTCTATGCTACCTTAATTAGGCCTTTACTCTTTTTGCTTCTTCTTTTCTTTTCTTTTTTTCTTTTTTTTTTTAATTTTTTTTTTTTTTTTTTTTTACTTTTAAATGTTTTTCTCCATCTTCTGTTTTGTATGCTGAGATTTTTCTATTATTTACTCTCTTTTTTCTTCTCTTTTGTGAAATTTGGTTGAGGAGTTCAAATCTTCTGTACCACTCTCCCTGCTCCACTCTATACTCCACAAATAAAAATTTGACACATGTCTACCTATTTAATTAGATGCTAATTTTTTGCCTTTTTATATTCCAAATTTTCAGTTTCCTAAAAAAAAATTAAAACAAAAAACCCAACACATGTTCACCGGCCACCATCACCGGTCCAACCAGCAGAGTGAGAACAGTAATAAGGAAATCAATCAATTCCTTGCCTGCTTCAGGGAAGAGCACTTGGTGTCTCTTTTTGTCAATCAAAAGCTTCAGGCTTACCTTAGTGGCTGCCATGTTTTGTATGCTGCTTAGAGCATTTACCTTAGTGGCTAACTTAGGTCCACCTTAGTGGCTACCTTAGGTCCACACCTCAGCCGCCAGGTCCACACCAACACATGGTTTTGTTGTGTTTATTCTGTTGTGTGGCACGGTGCTTCGTGGCTTTCTATTCTTGAAAGTTTTCAGTTTCTGTGTGCTGATTGATTAATTGTGGTAATCAAAGTACGGACAAAAGGTTACGCACTGACTTATACCAATTTGGGGTTGAGTACCTGCAGTGGCGGAGCCACATACAAAGGTGGGGGGGCCAAGGCCCCCCCAAAATTTAAAAAAAAAAAAATTTAGTATGTATATTATTTACATTTTTAAAAATGTAGCATGTAAAAATTGAAGTTGGCCCCTCCAAATTTTGATTTATTTCAATGGTGCTCTTAAAAGAAAAAAGAATTATATTAAAATCATATAATTTAAGAGGTTTAACAAATTAAACTATGTAGAAAATGATAAATTTTTGTACATGTCTAATAGAAGAAATACATGACTTTTATATACTCATTAAAATTTAGAAAATGATAAATTCTCTTAGTAAATTAATTTATATACATGTGTGTGTAGAGGTTTGTCTTAACTAATATATTAGCATTACAACTTGGCCCCCCCAAACCAAAATTTCTGGCTCCGCCCCTGAGTACCTGGTAAATTTTTGATGGATTGTTTGTTGGTGGTGACCGGTGAAGATGTGTTGGTGTTTTTCTTTTTCTTTTTTTCTTTTTCTTTTTTTTTAATAAACTGGCTAGCCGGCTGATGTGTGGACCTGGCGGTAGCAGTGGATGGCCGATGACAATGTTGGTGATCTCTTTTTAGTGGAGCCGGCGAAGTTGGTGGTGGACTGATGCTGGTGGCCAGTGAACATGTGTTGGTTTTTTGTTCTAATTTTTTAGGAAACTGAAAGTTTGGAATATAAAAAGGCAAAAAATTAGCATCTAATTAAATAGGTGGACATGTGTCAAATTTTTATTTGTGAAACATAGAGTGGAGTAGAGAAAGTGGTACAGAAGATTTGGACTCGCCTATAAGACGAAGAAACGAGGTTAAAAAAAATAAAGGTTGTGCTAGGGTTTGATTGTTTCATAAAACACTTTTATGAATTTTCATTTTCTTTCCTACGTCTTCTCTAGAACCAAACATAATCATCTTATTCTTATACTTATAATTAATGATTAATGATGGTGTATATTGTCCCCCTCTTCTTTTGCGTGCTTCTAAATTAAACCTAAGTAAATAATATTTAATACAAAAAAGCCCATATTCTCATTATTTTGGTCAGGCAAACATTGAGAAAACCCTTCTTGCAGCTATATAGAATTATGAAAAAATCTTGTTACACACTCCATTTGAAATTGTGTTATAAAAATACAATTTTAGTTAAAATTATAAAATTATATTTTTAATAATCATTACTTTATAACTAACATGTAACTCATGCAAACGCATGGATGCGTTTAAAATAAAATACAATTTTATTATAAAAATATAAATAATTAGTCAAATTATTATATATAAAAAAAAAGTATGTAACACATGCATTAATGCATACATATAGATACGTTTAAAATTAAACAAAATTTTTATCATAAAAATATAGATAATTAGTCAAATTATTATTTTCAACATAAATGTAATTAATCAGATATTAAAATTCTTATATAAATTTAATACTACTTATGATCATTTTTTTTCCTAATTTTTAATAAGATAGAACGTGTGGTGATTTTTATTGAGTATATGTGATTGTTGTTGTTGTTTTTTTTTTTTTTTTTTTTTTTTTTATATATAATTTTATAGTTCAATAATATTAGATTCTTAGTATTTTACACTCACTAACTTACTTGGCACAAAAATTAAAAAACTTAAATGGACACATAGCACAAACTTAAATAGATAATTATGGTGTGGTCTCTACATAAATTTAGACACATGACACAAAATTGAATTCTAATTTCAAATTCTAATTAAACTTTCTCTAAGCTTTACCTATATATATATATATATATAGAGAGAGAGAGAGAGAGAGAGAGAGAGGGGTACATAAGCTCGTTATGATTTTTGCTCAACTGATATATCCCACGTCCAACTATGTAGTAAATGTGGTACACATCAGGGATACCAAAATAACTATACTGCTACGGCCATTTGAATAGCCAGTTGGACGTGGGATATTATCTATGTACAGAACCTAATTTGAACCAGAAATTTACAGCCCAAATGTGGAAAGAATTTAAGAGTTATTACTTATTATGAACTTAAGTTAGCTAAACATTAAAACCTCATAAGTGGAAAAACTTTAAAGAGGCCAATTTACATCTGCTTTGGCTTACCTTTTGGACCAACCTACACTGGGTCGAGGATAATTGACTTTCAGTATAGCAAAGCATTAAAAGCAGCATTTCTTTTTCAAGCGATTGTAGCATTGAGCATATAGTTTCCTAGTTTCATGAATTCTTCTATATTATTTAAAAGGTAATAAAGTGAAAACAAGTTTACTATAATAGATAGTATATATGCTTATATTCTGTGTGCATGATTTTGTAGCATATGAGACATGAGCTACAGTTTATTAATAGTATGCTTATATTCTTCAATATTTATAGTACTGTTTTATAGTGATTTTTTAGGATTATCATATTCCTTAGGGCCAGCTCAATCATATGGGCAACTTAGGAGATGGCCTAAGGCTACCAAATTAATAAAAGAAGACCCCATTAACTTATACAATATTAATTTATTTGTCTAAATATTTTTATTTAAGGTTGTTTCAAAAAAGAAAATATAATTTTAAGACTCCCTCTATTAGCCAATAGAATGCATTTTAACAGTTGAACACGTTTACATCTTATATCCTATCTTTAGGATAAAGTTTTTTTTTAAAAAAAAAAAAACTAATTTGGAGAAAAACTGAAAAATCATTCAAACTTCTACTATATCTTTTTATTGGATGTGGATTTTAAAGATCTAACCATTGGATTGCATGTTCTTTATGTTCATAACACTCATGTTAATTTTTTTTCAAATTAGATGTTATTTACTATTTGGTCCATAAATTTATTTTTTATGTATATATTACAAAAACTTAAAATTTAAATACTTAATTGATAACATAACTATTGATCTTTGATTTTTTTGAAATTTCACAAACATAAAAAATGTAATCTAATAATAAATTTATCAAAATTCATATATAATTAAAAAAAAAAAAAAAAATATATATATATATATATATATATATATATATGTGGGGCCCAGTAAGTTGTGGTCCTGGCCCATCCATTCATCGGGGCTCAAGGCCCAAGCCGAGGAAGATTATAGCCCAGGCTCGGTAGTGTAGATGTGAAATGGCCTTGGGACACAGCCGAGGACGATTCAGTCCTCGGCATGTCCAAAGTCGTACCAAAAGAAAAGGATAAAAATGGTACAATAACAGCTGGAACAAAATCTAAAATATCTAAGTCAATAGAAAAGGGTACGCTGGAAAGTGCAACAACCAGGGAAAGCTGCCCTTACTGCTATTCAATACTGTGCACCTAACAGAGCCATACTCCCCAGCTTTTACAACCACTTCCAATGACTTTGAGTATGGGCTGATGGGACAAGTATCAGTCCTGAAAAGCCGACCCTACACGTGGACGAAGGATAAGGAACACGGGCTAGTATAAAAGGAGAAGTAAGCAACCCTTAAAAGTGGCTGGGAAAAAATGGCCAAAACCAGAGCCTCCCAGCCCACCTCTAGGAGGAAGACTCCCAGAGCGTGCACGACCTATCTATGTATGTACACGTTTTATTTATGCATGAACACCCCGGAAAACCGCCGTCTCGTGATCAAGGCCTAGCCTTTCAAACCCACACTCTATAAATGATATTGTGAGGGCCTATTTACGTGCGAACCCAGTATCGTTCTTAGGTCGTTCCAAATTGCGTCCTTACAATATATATATATAAATAAGAGGAATTTAAAAAATTTCAATTCAAACTATTTTTGGACTTTGGAGAAAAACTTTCTACGTATATTTTATTACTTTTTATCTTCTAATATTGTTTCTCGACTGCATTTACTTGTCCTTGCTTGTTGACTTTTAATTATCACATCACATCAATTTTTAAAAACTTATTACAAAAAAAAAAAGAAAAAAGATACTTTTTATCTTCTATAATTGTTTCTCCACTGCATTTACTCTTTTTTTTTTTTTTTAGTGTATGTTTTCATAAATTTTCCTGCTTTTTTTTTTTTTAATAATAGATATTTTTATTATATCTAAATATCGATGTAAAAGTTACAATAACAAAAATATGAATTTAGAATAGTCACTTTGTATTAGTCTTAATTTATTGACTTATATGATAAATAATTTTTTTACTCATACAGGTTTAGAATATAAAGTGATTATATCATTTAGTAAAGTTACAATATTGCTTTTGATAAACCAAATCTATTGTTTTATACTAAATTTTATTTTAGTTAAGTTATAATTTTCTATTATAAATCTTGTTAGGGGAACTTGAATACAAAAAATTAATTAGTAATTTTGCATCTCAAATGGCAAGAAAAATAAATTTAAATAAAAAATTATATCAAAATTTAAATAAATATTGTTTAATTAATATTAAATATAAAAAGTGTTTGCTTAAAGTTTTTGCCTTCGGTCCCAAAATTCATTGAGCTAGTCCTAATATTCCTATCATATTTCCTCTCTCTCTCTCTCTCTCTCTCTCTCTCTCTCTCTCTCTCTCTCTCTCTCTCTCTCTCTCTCTCTCTCTCTCTCTCTCTCTCTCTCTCCATTCATACATGTAAGCCACTTTTTTATATATATAGAGTACATTGTAAAACAAAAAACAAAATAATAAAGATGTAGTCATTTAGGGGTTTATATTGTACATGTAAGCCACATAAATTGAACCACCTTACTCTTCTATGTTTTTTTTTTCTTCCTCTCCACCTTATATTACTTTTTATTCTTGTTAATTTTTTTTTTATTTATGTATTAATATTTCATTAGAGTTGGGGTTTTGAAATTAGGAACTATTTTTTCTTTCTCCAACTCTTGTGTCCTCTCCATTAAAGCCTTTACATACTTGGCAACTTTGCCAACGTGCATCACACCGCCTCAATCCCAGCATCCTATCCCAACAATAGCACCCTTCCCTATCAAGTGCCAACGATCTTAATTATCTGATAGTCATGCAAATTGTCTTATTATCCCCGACATATATATCTACTTCTCATACATTAATAGTGCTGCTCTAGCTCTACTAGCAATTTCATCGTCTTGTGGCCATTGTTCTGACTCACGAGCCACGCTATTACTATTCTGTCTATAGACTCTATACTATCTATACTCTGCACAATGTTGGGAGACTCGTTGTCGATTAGTGATTTAATCCTAGCTCGTACCCTACACGTACAGATGTATTGATTCATCTGGCCACAGTCCACTGTTTTGAATCATGAGCCCTACACAATTTTGCCTATATTATTTATACTCTACACAATATTAGGAGACTCAAGCAGTTTGATATGTGATTTTGAGCAACAATTTTCAATTTTTAAATAATATTACATGTATTTTTATACATTTTTTTTCACGCGTATTTTTGAAAATAAAAACAACGTTACTAGAATAACGTTACCAAAATTGTCCGAAATGACCAGTCACTACAAAAAAATTGGGAGTATAACTGTGTTTTTTATAAGCTGCAGTTATAGTCTCAAAAAGCGCTGATATAGACTCAAATGGGCTATTCCAGCGCTTCCTTGCGCTGCCCAACAAGTGTAACACTACCGACACCATTTTGTGTCCCTTAGAGCATTCACATCCCAATCTATCCCATCCTATTTTACTATTCTAAAAAATTACTTTATCAATTATACTATACCATTTTACAATATTCTCAGCATCCCAACTTTTATTTTATAATACAACATATTAAAATAATATTTCTACACAATAAAATAATATATCCCAAAACCCAAATAAATAAAAAAACCCAAAAACCCAGTGTGAGAGAGAAGAATTGATAAAGTAAGTGAATAAAATATTAGTTTTTTTTTTTTTTTTTTTAGAATTGAGCTACAGTGTAATTCTACCTTTAGAATTGCACTGTAGTACTATTGCAATTTTTTTTGTAATAGTTGGTTTTTACAAGTCCGGATGTGTGGGGGCGGCCGGGGGGGGGGGGGGGGGGGGGGTTTGGGCTTTTATGCTAAATTTTGCCTACATATGACATATGCCATTCTCAATGTGAATGCTTTTACTACTTAAATTCTTGCTTAACAACAGTCTCAAGGACTCATTTCTAAGAGTTCATGGCCAAGCTAGAACAATTTAACTTGAAGCTTTCAAAAATGGACAAAAAAATACACTGAAACCCTAGCTTTGCACGTGCAGCTTTGGATTCCCGCGTATGCAGCCTTGATATTGCGTGCACATGGTATCAAGCTTGTGTACGTAGACGAAAGTTGCTGGAGCTTTACATGAGAATTTTCTTGTGGAAACGAAGAAAAGCTAATCTCATATCTACTGGGAATAACCTTGCACCTCGTACTATCAAATGCCTTTTTGGGCACACTTCTTAACACACACAAGAATTGCCTCAAAAATGTTTAAAAGAGGGAGTTTTGTAGATAAATTCAATTTTCTTACTTGGCCTAGACCTCTATAAAATTTGGGCTCTCTAGTTAAATATTATTAACCCTTTGTGATTTTTTTGGTTTTGTTAGATTGGCTAAGTGAAGCAATCAAGAATCAAGTTTTTGGCTCTTGTTTGAGGTACTTTTTAGTTCTTGTTTGAGTTGTTGTTGTTGTTGTTTTTTTTTTTGTTTTTTTTGTTTTATATATTTCACTTTAGTTCTTCAATGCTCGGAGTGGTTTAGTTTAATATAAGATGCTCCGAGTGGTTTAGTTTAATATAAGTTCTAGTCGTTTTAATAGCTTTTTTCAGGTTAGAAACATGCCTTAGGATTTGAGTTAGAACTAGGTTATAGGTTCTGCCACGGGGTGCGTGCTCAAAGTCAATATTGTGTACACAACTTGAGGAGCTTGCATACACAACCTTAGTTATACGGAGGCTTTCATGGAGGAAAATTATTGCATAATTTGGGACTATACTTCCTGATTTTCACATAGAGAGGTGGGTCCCATGATGAGTGAGACTCACCCCTATGTGAGAGAGAGGGAGCACAGTCTCAAACTATGCAATAACAGCCTTTCATAGAGGTCTTGTAATTTTATATTATTGGAGGCTTTTTGAGTTCTAATAGTTTTTGTTACAACTTATGAAAAATTTGGTTATTTTTAATTAATAAAGACTTGATACAAGTGCAAATTAAAATAATTCAAAAGGTTATGGTTTTAATTAAAAAAAATTAGGATTTAATATGAAATAATTCCAAACTACATGGAAATTATGTAATTGACTAAAGTATTTAATTAAAAAGAATAGGAGTAACTATAATTTTTAAAAGTCAACTTTTATTATAAAATAATACATAGTGTATGAAGTATATGGTGTTATGCCCCTAAGCTTCTTTTTCACTGGCTAAATAATGATTTATATTATTATCATGCAATATGTTTTAGCAAAGCTAAAAAGAATCTTAAAATGTTAGTCCCACAAGCTACCGGATTTATTCAATTAATTCGATTGCAGTACTCATTGCTTAGTTCACCCACACCCAGCTTGACTATTAATATTTATATTCTAAAAAGGCTTGTGTATGAAACTTAATCGGATTTTAACATTTTATATATCATCGAAAAAGCTTCATGAAAGAATAATTTTTGACAAATTCAAATTCTCCTAAAACGTAGCTGACTGCAGCCTCAGCCATGTCTCAATTATCTACCAAGTGATGACTGATTCCCAAAAAAAAAAAAATTGATTAAAGTGGTGAAAGTTCAAATATGTGTAAAAACACCCTTGAACGTTTAGACCCCCAATTAACAAATTACCAATTCAAGCTTTAAATCAAACAATTAATGTGCGGAACATGAACTAAAGCATAACACAGAATTGGTAAACAATCTAAGCCAATTAAAATCATATCCACAGCAGAAAATAAAAGGCAAAGATAAAGGGAAGGAAGATGCAAACACAAGGACAACACGCGATGTGTTATCGAAGAGGAAACCAAAGCCCTCGGCGTAAAACCTCTCCGCCGCCCTCCAAGAGGTCAATAATCCACTAGAAAATGTAGTTGGGATACATGAACAGCAATAGACCCTCCAAGCCTAATCTACCCGATGTACCTAAGCCCTCCAAGCTTCTTGCTCCAACGAGGTTGCGCCGAACCTATTTCTTTTCTAGCTTCCCGGATTCCGCTACTACACCATAGCATCAACCAATGAATATTGGTTCCTTCCTAACTGCTTCCCAGAACACCAAACAACCCTCTCACAGTAATGGATATGGTGAGAACAAGGTTTTGGTAAAAAGGCCTCTCAAGGATTTGGCAATGGAGAGGAAGAGAGTTGAGGAATTTGAAGAGACTCTAATGTTAAGATTGTAGATGGTTCAATCTTGTTTTGGTCTAGGGTTTCTCTCTCAAAATTCACTCTGGAAGCTCTCTCTCATTTGTGGGTAAACGGGGTATTTATACTGAGGTGAGAGAGGAATGTGAAACATCAGGTTTTTCAAAACAGGGCTGGCTCGCGGCTTGACCTCGCGGCTTGACTGAGTCGCGAGATCCAGTCGCGAGTTAACCGTATGGCCAGTTGTCCTGTTTTGTCCTGTAGTGCTCCAGCTGGCATGACTGTTCACCTTCCGGCATGCTTGGCACGTGTGCTGCGTCTGGCGGCTTGAAACCGCAAGTCACCCGCGAGACCCAGCCGCGAGTCTCTGTTTTCTTGCACACTCTTGAGCAATCTTCACTCTATCTCACTCACTACCCTTACAACAAGCCCACCTAAATACAGGGTTACTAAATGCTGAAATACAAGCAAATTTGGCACGGAATAAAGCCAATTAGATGGTTGAATAAATTTCAACCTTACAATCTCCCCCTTTGGCTATTCCGTGACAAAACCCTAAAACAGGCTCTAGACTTAACGTGTGAGTTGGGAACAGTTGATCAAAACTCACTCACACCTAACTCTAGAAACTGTGAAGCACTTGAATCATATGAACAAAAGGCTCCTGAAACACAACAATACACCATGATCATTGTAAGCAGAAAATCGTGAAATGCATATGAAACAGGCAATATGTGATCAAGCAAAGATGGAGTTAAGAAACAAACCATGGCTTGATCAATCAAGTAATCACTACAAGGCAGTGACCACAATGCTCATTCACACTTGGAATGAACACTAGGACATACAAGGTAACAAGCTCAATGCAAGTCACTTGCATCCCAAACACTCAACCAATGCATAATACACTACGTATATGCATCTAGGAACAATCCTACAAGGGCACAAGAGTGACAGTACTTAAAAAAAATGCAATACATTTAAATAGAAGTACTGATTTAAACAAAGCATAAAAAGGCTGCATAAAGCATGGTACAAACCAAAAAGCCTACAAAAATATGCATAAAACATAACCCTAAAAGCTTACAAAAGCAACATGGGTACAAGAAACAATACAATCCTGAAAAACATCAACAGTAATATATATATAAAAGATTAAACCAAGATTATAAGTTATGAGTTAGAAACAAAAGTACACCAAAACCTCAGTGTATCAAACCCATATAAACACTAGACCAAAAAAAAAGATATAAGATAAAGTAATGCTCCCCCTCAACATAATGCTCCCCCTCAAGGTCTGTTTCTCAAAACTTTCTCCCCCTTTTTGACCGGAATGGCCAAAGGGTCAGTTCCCATGATTTGTGGCGAAGCTGTCGAATTTTGCAGAGAGAATATCCAGCTGATCCTGCATGGTTATCATTCTCTCAGACTGCTCTGTCTGGACCTCTCTGAGTCCATCAAGTCTGTCCAGAATTATTTGAAATGCGTCTTGAGGTACATTTGAAGAAGTTGATACTCTAGTCCTCTTGCCACTCCTTCTGGGTGTTGAAGTTGATGCCTGGCCTGCTGCCTCTGTCTCAGTCCATTTGAGTACCTTCATCTTGTTCAGCCCCTTTTTCATCTACATCACCCGGAAGCCGAACTTGTATCCTTATGATGGTTTGCTTGTTGATTGCTGAGGGTATTGGCATTAGACTGAGGTCTTGAGGAATTGGAATTCCTTTTGTCCTGAAGATCCGCATGAGAAGGCTAGGAAAAATTAGCTTAGCACGGGAAGTTGTTCTGGTCTCTTCCATGATTGTATCAAATATATGAGAGCTAATGTCAATGAATGTTTTCTCCTTTAGCTCCATAAGAAAAATGGCTCTGGCATTGTTGATTGTAGTGAGTTTCGTCACAGGATACAAGTTGTGCATCATGATGATGGTGAGGCACCTCATGTCAACTGGAAAAGCTGTGGTATTGAGACACTTTCCTTCTCTCTGTCCTCCAATGCGGTTTTGAACAGATTCTAAAGACAACATTCTGTCTTTGTAGTTGGTAAACTCATGCTCCTATAAACCCTCAAGACCAAGGACCCCATCAATATCATGGGCATCTAGAGTAAATTCATGCCCTCTGATCCAGCAATCTAGCTCATCTTCCCTAATCTTCACATTCGAGTAAAATTCTCTTATCAGTGGCTCACACACACCCGGTAGACCACTTAACAACTTTTCCCAGCCTCTGCCTTCAAAGCATGTGGGAATAAATGTATCTTTGAGGTCCACTAAATCCACAAATCTTTCTTGAATTATGGTTCCCTTCATGAAAGAATCTTTGTATCTCTCAAAGTGTTGAACAGACCGAAACAGATTCGAATCCATTTTCAATCGTTTGTCAGCCTTCTTTGCAGGCGTTTTCTTCTTCGGAGGTGAGGGAGCCATCTGTTACTTGAAGATTTTGAGAAGAAATGGAGCAAAAATGATGTTTGAAACTGGAGGCACAGTGTATGTGTAAGAGCAGTGTTAGAAAGACAATGAACAGTCACAAGAGTTTGAGGGAAAAACTGGAAAACGCTTTTAAAAACTGTCCCTATTTTTGCCAAATACGCGTTTTTCGCGACTGAGGTGAGTCGCCAGCAAGTCGCCAGGTTGAGCCGCCAAGACCCTCAAAGGAAAAATTTTGAAAAAAATTTTTCTAAGTGTTTTTCGCGACTGGAAGGTCTACCCGCGAGGGAGTCGCGAGCTGAGCCGCGAAAATATCTGAATAACCTCGCGACTGGACCTTTCACTCGCGAACAAGTCGCCAAAATGGACCCGCGAACACGCGACTGAGGCTCGCGACTTGAAATACCCGCGACTGAGTCGCCAAAACAGGGCAAAAATTTTTTTTGAAATTTTCATTTTTGAAGAACAAAATACTTTCCAAAAAGACACCTAAAACACTCAAAAATCTTTTTGTGCTTGAAACAACAAAGATTGAGAATGTGAAAAACATATTTCATCAAGTACAATTACACAAATGATTATGGCATTCATTGAACATAAACTTGTGTGTTGTGTGTGGATATCAACAATGAGATAGTCCTTAGTCTAATGTGAAGCTTCAATGATCAATTCAACCAAGGCATACACAATTAGCACTAGATCATGTGATCTATCTCACTTATAGAAATATGTATATATGACCTCCCACAAAACTTGATAAAATGACTTGGAGCTTTACATTTGACTCCACTTTCAGTCATAACATTTTATCTTTTTGATCCTTTTGAGACAACACCTCTCATTGTGAGAGTGATATTTGATAAATCTCTTTAATGAACAAGCCTTTGGCCTTTTGAATAAACATTTCTCTTTAATTTTTGGTCGCTTTCCCTTTTTCCTAGTCGAATACTAGTATGTGCGACAGGCTTTTGCAGCTCAATATCTCTTTTCATTTGGAGATTTACATTTTGGTGAGCTCTTTTTAGCAATAACAAAAATAAAGAGTGGGAAGATATATAGACACAAGTCTATGCATGTCTCAAGATCAACATAACCATTCACTCATCATTCATGACAAGTTTGAAGATCTATTTACAACAATCACATTGATTTCAAGATTTTTTTTTTTTTTTTCACAGTGATATGAGTGCAAGGAAACAAGTAATGCTCGAAAATGCACAAGGCCATTAGCACAAAGGTACAAGGCAAAACATGTTTTGAGACAAAAGCTCAACAATGTCAATCAAACTTTTGATTTTCTAATTTTTTATGTGATTTTTGGATTTTTGACACATAAGAAGAAAAAGATTGATAAAAAACAAAACAAAAAAAATATGCACAAGTAGACAAGCAAACAACCAGCAGCAAAAACAATAAGCAAACAAACTAACATCGTCGCAAAGCATAAGAAGTATTAATGCATGGACATGTTGTAATGCTTATGCATGAGTACCCTTCTTGACCCACACGTCACTTGCGTTTGGGGTGATTTCCTTATAGGATTGGTTACGGGGGTTAGGGCTTTCAAACCTTCGTGAGAAGCTTTCCAAGCAGTTGGTGAATGCACCAATCATCTTCATCACGTTCATCATTCCGGGATCACCATTTTGATCTCTAGATTGTTCATCTGCCCAATTTCTTCTATCAATTCTAGGTCCTCGTGACCTTTGAGGTGTTGCACTATTCTTTGCTCTCAGCTTTTGGCAATTTGGTCGAGTATGCCCTTGAAGTCCACAATGATGACATACATAAGTTGATCTAGGACCTCTTTGTGGTCGTGGACGAGATTTGGCTCGAGATTCTGACCTGCCCACAGATTGATTACGGGAATTCAACAACCGTTCGTTCCCCACATTTCTCTTCTCCTCTATCTTGGGCTTCTCAGCAGTAGGACCAACATCAACTGGATCTTTAGCCTTAACAAACTTCACTTCTTTAGTGACATTTCCAGATAAGCTACTTCCTCCGGTATATCCCAATCCGGATTTGTCTGAAAAGCTCTTTTGAGATGAAATAACATCATCTAGCTTCTTGGTGGTGACCCTGTCTATTTTAGCATTTGCTTGCACAACCTCTTGCTCAAGAAATCTCACTTTTGTGTAAGCTTCTGACAGCTCACCATTCAAAGTTTCTATCTCACATTTGGCCTCCCTATATCGGATTAGGAGACTTTTATAGTCCTCCTCTGCCTTCTTCATCTTTCTCACAACTGCCTTGGCCACCCTTGTGTACTCACCCGACTTTTCAAGGAGTGAGTTATAATTCTTTTGAAGATTGGTTGTGCTTACATCTTCTTCAACATCTGATTCCTCGACAATTCCCAATGATTCTTCATCACTATGTTCTCCAAGGTCTCGTTCAAGCAGATTCAATTCATCTGAAGACTCAACATGGGCAATAGTCATAAAAGCTGAATAGTTCCCCTCTCCATCACAGCTTTCTTCTGATTCTGAGTCGAATGAATCCGAGTCACTTAATGTCGTGGCATACACCTTGCCTTTCGATTTCAAATAATTCGAACATTCTTTCTTAAAGTGTCCATGCCCGTTGCATTCAAAACAAGTGACACCTTGTGTAGATTGGGATTCTTTTCCATCTTTCCTTTTGAATTCCCTTTTCTCCCTTCCTGAACTTTGGAATTTTCCTTTATCACCAAATTTTCCATTATTCTTGAATTTCAAGAATTTTCGGAAATTTTTTACAAGATATGGAACATCTTTATCAACCACATCGTCTTCCGATGAGTCATGGACTTCTACCTTCTCATTAATGGTCTTAAGAGCAAGAGATTTACTCTTCCGTTGATTGGGCAGCGACATCTCATAAGTCTGAAGAGAACCAACCAGCTCTTGGACTTTGATGTCATCGAGGTCCTTGCTCTCTTCAATCGCTGTCACTTTAGCACGAAAACTTTTCGGCAATGATCGAAGGATCTTCCTTACGATTTTAGAATCCTCCGTTTTATCCCCCAAATTGAACTTGCTGACTACCACCTCATTCAGCTTCCCATAGAAAGAGTCGAAGGACTCATCCTCACTCATTTTGAGCTCCTCAAACCGAGTGGTCAACATTTGCAACTTGGTGTCTTTCACTTTCTTCGTGCCTTCGTAGGTGGTTTCCAATATCTCCCATGCTTCTTTGGCAACGGTGATGTGGGAGATCCTGTGAAATTCATCAGGAGACACACCACAGAAAATAGCATTTAAAGCTTTACTGTTAGCATTAGATGCAGCGAGTGCTACCTTATCCCATGTGGATTTGGCTGCCTCAGGTCTGGTCCAACCACTCTCAACTGCATCCCAAACAGATTCATCAATGGAGCACAAAAATGCTCTCATGCGAACCTTCCAAAAAGCATAATTACTACCATCAAAATATGGAGGTGCATTTAGGGATTGAGACCTATCCATCTCAAAAGGGAGTCAAGGATCACACAATGGTATTGAAACCAATAAAAGTGTACCCGCTCTGATACCAATTGAAAGTTCAAATATGTGTAAAAACACCCTTGAACGTTTAGACCCCCAATTAACAGATTACCAATTCAAGCTTTAAATCAAACAATTAATGTGCGGAACATGAACTAAAGCATAACACAGAATTGGTAAACAATCTAAGCCAATTAAAATCACATCCACAGCAGAAAATAAAAGGCAAAGATAAAAGGAAGGAAGATGCAAACACAAGGACAACACGCGATGTGTTATCGAAGAGGAAACCGAAGCCCTCGGCGTAAAACCTCTCCGCCGCCCTCCAAGCAGTCAATAATCCACTAGGTCAATAATCCACTAGAAAATGTAGTTGGGATACATGAACAGCAATAGACCCTCCAAGCGTAATCTACCCGATGTACCTAAGCCCTCCAAGCTTCTTGCTCCAACGAGGTTGCGCCGAACCTATTTCTTTTCTAGCTTCCCGGATTCCACTACTACACCATAGCATCAACCAATGAATATTGGTTCCTTCCTAACTGCTTCCCAGAACACCAAACAACCCTCTCACAGTAATGGATATGGTGAGAACAAGGTTTTGGTAAAAAGGCCTCTCAAGGATTTGGCAATGGAGAGGAAGAGAGTTAAGGAATTTGAAGAGACTCTAATGTTAAGATTGTAGATGGTTCAATCTTGTTTTGCTCTAGGGTTTCTCTCTCAAAATTCACTCTGGAAGCTCTCTCTCATTTGTGGGTAAACGGGGTATTTATACTGAGGTGAGAAAGGAATGTGAAACGTCAGGTTTTTCAAAACAGGGCTGGCTCGCGGCTTGACTGAGTCGCGAGATCCAGTCGCGAGTTAACCGTATGGCCAGTTGTCCTGTTTTATCCTGTAGTGCTCCAGCTGGCATGACTGTTCACCTTCCGGCATGCTTGGCACGTGTGCTGCGTCTGGCGGCTTGAAGCCGCGAGTCACCCGCGAGACCCAGCCGCGAGTCTTTGTTTTCTTGCACACTCTTGAGCAATCTTCACTCTATCTCACTCACTACCCTTACAACAAGCCCACCGAAATACAGGGTTACTAAATGCTGAAATACAAGCAAATTTGGCACGGAATAAAGTCAATTAGATGGTTGAATAAATTTCAACCTTACAAGTGGTATCCCAAAAATCGATGAACTTAATAACAAGTAGGACCATTTTTTATAAATGTGCTGTGGTCCTTGAACTTGAATTCCCAATTTGTACATTTTACACTAGAGTGGTTCCTTCCTAGACAAAATTGGCCTCTACCCTTTTCGGGCAAAATAAATAGTATTCTATCCCATTTCCCAAACTAATTAGGAAAATGTCCTCCTTTTGAAACTCGACTTTCTCAAAATCGAGTTAAAAAAAAAAAAAAAAATTCCTAGAGCCCTATAGTGGTGTTTTAAGGAGCCTATAGTGACGTTTTAATGACCTATAGTGGCATTTTGTAACTCGATCTCTATGAAGTCGAGTTACATGCAATTTTTTTACCTATAACTCGATTTCATAGAGCTTGAGTTAAAAAAACGTCACTATAGGTCCTTAAAAACGTTACTATAGGACATAACTCGATTTTGAGAAAGTCGAGTTTCAAAAGAGGGGCATTTCCCTAATTAGTTTGAAAAAGGGGGTAGAATGCTATTTATTTTGCCCGAAAAGGGCAGAAGCCAATTTTGTCCGTTCCTTCCTTCTCATCTGTGGACTGTAGTCTTCAAGTATTTTAGTTTAATGGTATATATATTTTTTGAGATGAAGTTTAGTGGTATATGTTGATTGGTCTTTTTAAGAAGAATTATCAATTATATCCAATTTCAAATATCCTTGTAACAATTAAAAAAAAAAAAAATTAACCAATAATCTTGTTATTATAAATAGCTATAATAAAGGAATGAATTCAAAAGTGAAGTATTGTTTGGTGAGATGCATTATTAGAGAACTTATTATTGTTGTACTGTATCACCCAGCAAAAACTTATTGTTGTACTCTAAGGCTATACCTACCTAATTCAGGTTCACAAATATTTGTAACAAATTGCACCTGAATGCAGTGACAGAGTAAAAATAAATTCTCTTTGGGGAGCCGCAATTAACCTTAATCTTTATACATATATAATATTTTATAAATTATATTTAATCACTCTATTTCTAAAAGAAACAAAACTACAAGCAATGTATATATCACTAGAATATATTTTGGGAGGATTATGATGTAATTTACTTATTCATCCAAATGATGTAGTTTGCTTGGGTATTCTCTAGAAATATGCTTCCATCGATAATAACTTAACAATTTTGTGCCACAACTCGCCTGGTGACGAGTTGTGATTGAGAAAAGTGTGATGGTGGGCTATGTGGGGACACACTTTTACCGATCACAACTTGTCACGTGATGAGTTGTAGCACAAAGTTGTGTCAATTTATGTATCCCTAGCACTACTCTTTTTCTAGAGACTGTAAGTCTAATTATAACATAAGGGGAAATAAAGAAATTTTAAAAAATTTTAAGGGCCATGACCCTCCCTGTCTACATGTGGTTCCGCCACTTCCTGAAGAAGCGAATATGCTTTCCACTTTCTCTGCATTGGAACCAAACTAAAAACTGATTTCTATTTGTGCAATTATGCAATATGAAGTAAAATAAGTCAGAAGATTATCAAAGTGGTCATTTTTAGTCCTCCCAACCAATAAAACATTGTCACTTATGCAAATATGATATTACCTGAGTCTTTTTTTTTTTTTTTCGTTTGTGCTGATTGATTAAGAAGCTAACTCACACACATGGATAAATAACATTGTTTCATTAGTTGGAAGGATTGCTTCAAAAATCTCCCAATAGATCTAATAATATTTCCTTACTTTTGGCTTATAAATTAAAGAATATATTTTATATGGAAAAAAAAAAAAAAAAACAAATAATAAGCGCGTGTATATCTTGATTGATCCTAAGACACATGGATGATTCTTAGAAAAAATTTCATATGTGTTGGGCGTATGAGATCACTGTCTCACATGTGGGACCCACCTGTTAGTGAGACAGTGATCTCACTATAGGGTACCTATAATGGCGTTTTTGACAAATGCCACTAAAAAAACGTTGCTATAGGCAGCTTTTTTTGTAGTGAATGTAGGCTAAGGAATATATGTGTAGATAATGACTCCAACATCTGTTTTGACTCCAATATCTATTTGCAGGGATTTTTTTTTTTTTTTTTTTTTTTTTTTTTAAAACAAACAAACACACACACGCACAAGGTAGAGAGAAAAAAATTCCTGGAACCGTCGTTGCATCTATAGCACAAAATTTAGCAAATAGCAAACACAGAAAGAGTCCCACCAAAACCCTTTCCAAAGCCTTTATTATTACCACTCCGAAGTTCCTAAAAAGGGTTAACTTGCCAAGAATCTTGAAATTCAACTAGTGGACACCTCTGGTGGTTTTAATAGAGACATCTAGAGTTCAAATCTCTCATCTCCAACTATCAAATTATCAACCAAAAAAATAGTTAAACTTACTCTAGTCATTAATTTAGGAGAAACATGTAGGAGAAAATGATTAATCAGTTTAGACAGTTATAAAATCGCATGTTATCTTTATCTTCAACGTTGGGCAGTTGATCATTATAATTAAATGCGAATGCAATGCAATAATGGGAGTATTAGGAAAGATAATAATATAATATAATAGAATAGAGGTAGAAGAAGAACAAGAAGAAGCACCTTGTTGTATTTAGAAGAATGAATAGAAAATAGAGAGAGGCGAAGACGTTAACAATGATCTTCATCATAATGGATGGTTTTAAGTTTACAGCCGCCAAGCAGAGGAGAGCAATGTGTTATATAAAATTATAAATAATACTACTTCTACATGAATTGAATACCTGCTAATTGGGAGTTGGAACTTGGGACATCAAGGTGTTGATCTTTTATTTTTTTTTATCTTTAATGTCACACATTTGACGATAATAATAGGAGTGATCGAATAGTTTCACAGCTCAAAAGTATCTGTATTTGGAACAGATAATTTTAACTGTTAAAAAATTAAATGAATAAAAAAAAATCTAAAATATACAAATTTTAAATATAGAATAATAAAGAATATATAATTAAATAAAATCTAAATATAGGTTGATGAGTCGAAAAAATAATGAAACCGTCACTAGAACATTGACGAGCCTAAAATGCGTTACGCATTCATTACAAGCATTTATGATAGAGTAATGGACGGAGTAATGGTAACAAAGAAGTTGTCTACACCAAAGCACCCGTCTGTAATGCACTAGCCGGTGTATATTTTCTTAGCTTGAGTCTTATTGAAGGTATTCATCAGAGATGAATCCAATATTATCGTCCATCTACACTGACGAGGAACTTAACTGTGGATTTTTTGTATCATCGTAGGTCTTACAGCAAGTCTTTTGGATATTAGCCAAATCAAGGCAAAATACAAAACCCAGCAATTTTCATTATTACTATATCTTGCTATAGTCAACCATCTTCTAGGAAAACAATCTCACAATATCCTCCAAGCAATTACGCCCCTGATACCAAATTTGATCTTTGCCATAATTATTAGAGCTAAATGTTTTTTAGGAACAGTTATTAGAGCTATTTAAGGAAGCAATCACATGATCTATTATAATCTCTCTTTTATTACAATTTGACTTTTGGTTGACGTCACAATACTTTGTCATATAAGCTTTTGAGAGCTTATAATTTTGCACATCATTATTCTCTTATAAACTTTTTAATTTTTTTTTTTTTTTTTTGAGAATGTTATAAACTTTTTAATTGGTTTTGAATTCTATTCTATTTTTTAACCCTACATTAAAATCTTAACAATTCATATTTTTTTAAGGGTTTGGTTTACCTCCAGTACTTTTTTAACTGGAGGTCTCATTTTGTTTTAAATACACTATGGTAAGTGGTAGTGTGTTTTAATATCCACCTTTTATTTAGTTAGTGGGTCATGTAGCAGTTTCTCATTAAAACAAAAAGAGATTCCAGTTAAAAAAATACTAGAGGTAACCAAACCTTTTTTTTTTAAATAGTAGATTCTATACTTTCATATACAAGCACAACAATAATAAATGCCTAATACTATTTTTTTTAGAAACAATAAATGCGTAATTAATTTTAGAACAGAAGTTTCTATATACAAATTCAATCATAATAAAATTTATTAAATAACTACCATAATTATTTATAAACTCTAGGTGTTTTAGTCACTTACCTTTGTTGCACATTTTTGCAAGTTGTGGATGGGATTAGATTGTTGGTTTTGACACCATCTGTTATCATTTGCTCTTTACGTCATTTATAATTGAGGAATAGATATATCTTCATTATGTATTTTTTTTTTTCCTCTAGAAACTATTGCATTAGTCATTTTGATTGTCTTTCTTGAATCATTGCGAAAGTGGTTGTTTGACATATGACTAAGTATTAGAGAGGAAAATAAGTAATTTGCAATTGAGGGCAACTATATTCAAGCAATAGTTGCAACATTATCTTGTCATTCCTTATTTTTGCCTTCTTCAAATGTTACTCCTATTAGGTTCTAAATGTTTTGAACAATTGGCAAACCATGAACACGAACTTGTTTAGATATAGATCTTAGAGTCTATAGGATTTATTAGACAATGCTTAAGGTGCTGCAAGTTAGAATACAAAAAAAAGGAAGCTGCGGGTTCAGAAATTCGAAACATGCTAAGTTCGATCGATCGAGAGAATAGGTTCGCCTGATCGAAAGACAGGTTTTGCAGAATTTAATTTCGGCCCAATAACCCGTTAAGCCCATTAAGTTATTAGGATTTCAGATCTATTTTACATAGTATTTGAAAGAAACCCTAAGACACGTTTTGTTGTGACTTTGGAGGTGCTCTTGTGAAATCTAAAAGGTATTGTGCTTTCTCCTTTCAAAGTCACTACCGGAAATCATTCTCATACCATTAGAACAGGTAAATCTAAAGTTGCTGCTACGAGATCAACAACAGCTAATGATCTAAAACCTTTGAGTGGGATCTCAAAGTCACAAACGTGGGAGTTTGTGTTCAGCACATCCAAGATAGAAGAGTCTGTGGAGCATGGACAAAGCCATCATTGGACAAGGGAGGCAATGCCCCCCCCCCCCCCCAGAAATTTAAAAAATATATATATATATTATTATATGTATGTGTACTAATTTTAGCAATTTTGTTCTATAAAATTACATTTTTTTTTCCTTAAATAATATTATTGATTCTTTTAAGAGTAATACTATATTCACAAACATTTTTACAACATTTTTACAAACTGTTTTGGTAGCAAATTCTTATTGGTTCGTATATGGGCCCACCACTCACATCATTTTTTTATTTACCACTAACCACTTATTACATCAGTAATTTATAAATAAATAAAAAAAAAAAAAGTTTATAGCTCTAGCATTTTCCTCATTTTAGTGACCATAAAAAATTTATAGATCTAAAATTTAAAATAAAATTGTTAGGTTCTAAGACTTTAGGATCTAAATGTATTAGAACTTCAATGTGTAATGTTGACAAACCATGATCAAAACATTTAGTCTAGATTTAGGCTACTCAAAGTATGGTTATGTGTAAAGTTGGAATCGAGTAATTGCAGGAAATTACTATTCAATTTCTGCAAGGTTCGATCGATCGAAAATTAGACTTGATTGATCGAAGCTCATGCAGATTGTTTTTCTACAGAATTTTCCAACACAACCCAAGCCCATATGACGTGTAGGGTTTTATGCTTTGCTTCAAGTATAAAAGGAAAAACCCAAGCCACATTTTAAAGGTTGTTGATATGCTATGTGTGTGAATCTCTTATGAGATCTAGAGGTGTTTACCTTCATACACACTTAGGGTTATCAAGATCAAGATTGATATCAAGAGCTTGGTCTCTTCGGTTTTTGTTTCAAGAGCTTAAAGAAAACACAAGTGGGAGTACTTGTGGTTGCTGTGGATCAAGGAAAGAAGTAGTCCGTAGACTCGGAGCTGTCACGTGGTCATGGTAGTAAGTTTTCTACTCGAGGTAGCAATAGGATGTTAGTGGTCTAAGTCACTATTGTAAAACTTCAATTCTTTCATAGTGGATCTGTTTACCTTGAGGATAGCTGGGTTAAATCCTCCCCAGGTTTTTTACTGGTTTGGTTTTCCTAAGTTATCATATCGTTATGTTCTTTATTTTCCACATTGTTTACATGATATGATTTACTTGTGTTAACCTAGATTCGAATAATTTACCTAAGTAATCACTTAGCCAAATAACTAAACTAAACAACTTGTGTTTTAAGGGGTCTAAAAACGTACAAAAATATACAAGCCCAAAGAAAAAAAGCTCAACAACAAAAATTACCAATAATAAAACTAAAACTATTAAGCTCAATAAACTAATATTAAGCTCAACAACAAAAATTACCAATAGCATTTTTCTTTTCTTTTCTTTTTTTTTTAATTCATGAAAAATCATTAAAAATGTGAAGAATAGAATTATGCACTTTAAAAAAAAAAAAAAAAAAATTGCACTTGGGCAATGCAGAGCTATGAGGCTCTACTAATTAGAGTTCTTTGTTGGTTGGGGAATCGTACCATCTCTTCCAATTGAAATCCAAGAACGAGCTCCATTAGTAACATAAGGAAACTATACAAACAATTAAATAATATGTTATGTTGCTATTTAGACAATGCTTATTTTGGTTAAGACTACAAAAGATTAGATGGGTACACATGCCTCCATGTTGTTTGAGCTAAAGGAATTTATCTCCAACACAATCTCATTTGTTATGAGGTAGAATGTGTCGTTGTCAAGGTTTCTCACATCTCCTCCAAACATGAGTGGAGAGACTTAGCCATAGACCAAAAACTCACCTATGAAAATAAGAAAGATAAGGTCAAAATAGAGTGCTTAGTTATTTTAAGGGATATAGAGAACTAACTGATTTGTTTTTGTTAAGAATATAAAGTGAGAGAGAAAGACTGAATAGTCTGTATATTCTATGTAAATAATAATGTACAATAGAGAGCCTTATATAGGCTAGGTATGTGTGCAATACAAGTAATATGAGTAAACTACAAGTATAGTATACTGGGCTAAGCCCAATGGGTTAATCTAGTCTAAACTATACACTAACATCCCCCCTCAAACTCAAGGTGGCAAGGAGGAAGCCAACTGGAGTTTGGATATAAGATCTCGAAGACGACCAAGCGGGTGAGTCTTGGTGAAGATATCAGCAGACTGGTCAGCAGAGGAGATGGAGAACAACTTGAGATTGCCTTTCTTGAGATGCTGGCGAGTGATGTGGCAGTCGATCTCAATGTGCTTGGTGCGTTCATGGAAGACATCATTATGAGCAATGTAGATAGCACTACGATTGTCACAATAAAGTGGAGTGGCAGTAGGCTGTGGAGCATCCATGTTAGCCAAGAGCCAACGAAGCCAAACAAGCTTGCAGGTGGTGTCGGCAAGGGCAAGATACTCAACCTCAGTACTGGAACGAGAAACCACATCCTGCTTCTTGCTACGCCACGAGACAAGAGAAGTAGCCAACAGGAAATAGAAACCTGTGATAAAGCATTGATTGGTCGGATCACCTACCCAGTCCGCATCTGAATAAGCATGAATCTCAAGAGAAGACCGAGAGGAGTAGTGGAGACCATGATTAAGTGTGCCCTTGACATATCGGAGAATCCTTGACATATCAGAGAATCCAACGAAAGGCACGCATGAACTCACTAACCATACCCACAGCATGTGAAATATCCGGACGAGTAATAGTGGATAGATCAAACTACCAACCAACTAATGATAGTGAGTAGCATCAGATATAGGTTCATTATCCAAGGGTGTGAGCTTTGCATTGTATTCCAAGGGAGTGGAAACAGTCTTGTTGTCGGTGATACCGGCTTTGGAGAGAAGATCAGAAGCATATTTAGCTTGGGAAAGATAGTATCCATCAGAGGATGAGGTAACCTCAAGCCCAAGAAAATAGCTGAGAGTGCCTAGATCTTTCATCTCAAAATGTTGACTAAGGAAGTGCTGAAGAAAGCAAATACCTGCAGAATCATCTCCAGTAATAATCATATCATCAACATAAAAAAGAATAAGAGTAATACCAGCAGAGGATCTTCGGACAAAGAGAGCAATGTCATGAGGACTCGAAGTGAAACCCTGCTGAGCAACAACTAAGCTAAAATTTTCAAACCAAGCTCAAGGAGCCTGCTTGAGGCCATAAAGAGCACAGCGAAGGCAACAAACTTGACTGCCTGGGTATGGATAGCCAGGGGGTGGTTGCATGTACACTTCTTCTTGGAGGTCTCCATTGAGGAAAGCATTCTTCACATCCATTTGATAAAGAGGCCAACGGTGAACAGCAGCCATAGCAATGAGACATCTAACAAATGTAAGGCGAGCAATAGGAGCAAATGTTTCCACATAGTCAATGCCATACTCCTAAGTAAAGCCCTTGGCAATGAGGCAAGTTTGTATTGTTCAACAGATCCATCAGCCTTCGTCTTGATCTTGTAAACCCACCTACAACCTACTACAGACTGACCAGGAGGCAAATCAACGATATCCCAAATGTGATTCTTATGAAGGGCATCTAGTTCTTCGTTTATAGCTTGCTACCAAAAAGGGTCAGTATAGGACTCACGATAGGTGTGAGGTTCATAGAGGGTGGAAAGAGCAAAAGAGCGGTGATAATCAGTGAGATAAGGGGGAGGAATACTTACCTTGGTGGAACGACGAAGTTCAGGACCAACAAGAGACTCAGGAGAGGGTGGTGCCACTGGATCCAAGACATGCGAGTCATATGCCGGGGACAGAACTAGAGATGAGTCGTCTGAAGAGGTAGCCGATGTCAAAGAATCCCCCACAAGTTCAGGATAGAGAGGGAGGAAAAGGTCAGTAAAAATGGGAGACTCTAAGGAAGAGGATGCAGGAAACCGCTGAAGACTGGTGAAAGGACGATGTTCTCAAAACTCAACATGATGGGAGACACGAAGGTGATGAGAAATGGGATCATAGTAGCAAAACCCCTTTTGAGATACACCATAACCGAGGAAACAACAAAGACGAGCACGAGGCTGGAGCTTTGTTCGTTTATGAGGAGGAAGAGAGACAAAGCAAGCACAACCAAAAACCCAAAAAGAGGAGTAGTCAGGGGTTTGACCATAGAGAAGCTCAAATGGTGATTTGTTGTGTGTAGTTGGTGAAGGAATACGACTAATGGTGTACACAACAGTAACCCAAAAGCGCTCAAGAAGAGAGGAAGAAATGAGAAGGGTGCGAACAACATCAAGAATGTAACGATGTTTTCATTTTGCATGACCATTTTGTTGAGAGGTGTAAGGACAAGACCGCTGAGGAAGGGTACCATGACTTTCTAAAAAGGATAGGAAAGATTTATCATTATATTCTTGAACATTATCTGATTGAAAGACTTTGACGGTGCGATTAAACTGTGTTTCAATCATTTTTATGAAATGTTTGGTATATAGACACAAGTTCAGAACTATGGTAAAGCAGATAAATCCAAGTATATCAAGAAAAATCATTCACAAATATGACAAAATATCTAAATCCCCCCTCAGTGGGAACCAATGCAGGACCCCAAATATTAGAATGTATAAGATCAAAAGGTGCAGAAGAAAATGAGTCACTATTATTAAAGGGAAATTTTGTTTGTTTGCCAAAATGACAGGAAGTACATTCAAATTTTTAAAACTGAACTGAACCTAAATGACCTTGAGAAGCTAACAACTGAAGACAAGATAAGGATGGATGACTAAGACAAGCATGCCATAGATCAGGTGAGGGGGTGGCAGTGGTAGTAGCTGTAGAAACAACTTGTGAAGGAATCTTCAAGTCATGAACCTTAAACATATGACCAACCTTAAGGCCTATCCCAAGCACTTGACCCGTCCGGGGATCCTGCACATCCACACCATGATTAGTAAATAGAAGATCTATGCCTAATTCATAAAGTTGACCAACAGAAAGCAAATTGAGGGATAACTTTAGGATATGAAAAGTGTCACTAAGGGATAAACAAGGAGAAGAGATTGTTCCTTTATGACTAACAGGCATAGGAGTTCCATCAGCAGTGTAAATGGTGATGGGGTGTTCTAAGGGTGCCTTATTAGAAAATTGGGATTCATCAGGAGTCATATGGTTACAACATGCAGTATCAAAAAACCAAGATTGTTTACCTGAGGTGACAGATTGGGTAGTGGAAGTTCGGGATAAAACCTGTTGAATTACTGCCTCAATATCGGCCGTAGTAAGTGAGGAAGCCAAAGATGGACCTGTAGGAACCGATGGATCTAAAGGACATACAGCAGCTGCTCGAGGAAGAGAAGCTTTATTCTACTCTTGCATAAATTTTTGCAGTTTGCAACAAACTGAGATGTCATGGCCTTTGGCACTACAAAACTCGTAGCGAGTACCTTTGGAAGACTAAGAGGTGGGACGCCCAGAGTTTATTCGTGGAGGAGCAGTGAATGCAGCAATAGGAGGCTGTGGAGATGGTGTAACCAATAGATGATCAGATGATGACATATGATGAGTAGGCCGACGGTTCTCCTCAGAAATGAGCTCCTTGACTGCAGCATCAAGAGAAGGATTAGGAAACCAGCTAAGCATAAAAGCCCTAGTAGGCTCAAAATCCTCACGTAAACCCATCATGAAGTACATAAATTTACAGCGATCCCGATATTTGACAAAGAGCTCAATGTCCTTAGAACACAATAGTGGAGGATCTGCAGCAAAGAGTTGTTCCCACATAGTAGAAGTCTGAGAATAAAAATAAAAAATAGACTAACTTGTCTCTTGGCGCATTTGATAAAGGTTTGATTCAATGTGGAACTCCAAGCTTGAATCATTAGTGCAATTATAGCGATCGGCTAGAAATTTCCAAGCAGCCTCAGCAATCTCAAGACGAGGAAGAAGATTATGAATGGAGGGAATAGAGGTATTGATAAACCAAGATAAGATCTTACTCTGAATACTCTCCCAATCCCCTAGGCGTTCTTCATAATCATCCACTATAACAGCAGTCTTGGAGGCATCTTCAGCAGCTGTGGGCTAGGGCTGTAAATGAACCAAGCCGTTCATGAATAATTTGGACTCGGCTCGATAAAAAGCTTGTTCATGTTTGTTTGTTTATAAATAATTCAAGCTTGAGCCTTAGTTTTAGACTCGTTTAATAAACAAGCCGAGCCCAAGCAAAAAAATTTGTTCATGAACAAGCTTGTGAACTGTTAGGCTTGATACACAACAATTCAAGCATAGACTCATTTATAAGTTTATATATGTTAGTTACATATACTCATTACACAATCTTAATAATGACATGGCCAACATGAGACCACTACCTATATTACCTTAATTTTTTCCTTCCCTTTAAATTGATCAAGAACTACTTTAGACTATAGTTACATTTAAAAATAAATAATTAATTAATTAGGCCATATATGATCCTTCTCTATCAATCATCTAAAGTAAAGTTATGAAACATTTAGTATTTTCTCATTCATAATAGTTACAAACAGGTATTTTTCTAGTTCTTCACCATCTAACGTGAATGTAAAAATTGTATTTTGAACAATTGCTGAAACTGTAAATAAGGAATGATGAATGAACAAATTTAATTATGTAAATTATTAATTTGAATAACAGCTAATCTCATAAGAAAGACTAGATGCATGATAAAATGAGTATACTATTTTTTTTTCTTTTTTTTTTCTTAATTTTAGAGATTTAAGCATTTAATAATGTAATTTTTTTAGATCTCAAGCTCAAAAACTTGACCTGAGCTCGAGTTTGAGCTTGATATTAAGCTTGAGTTTGGCTTGACTAATTAATCAAGCCAAGCCAAGCCAAGCTCAAGTTTTTTGGCTTTCCCACGAGCTCAAGCTCAAACACTATTTTTAGGCTTGTCACAAGCTTAAGCCAAGCTCGAGCTTTTGATTTTTCCTGACGAGCCAAGCTTGAACATGCACTACTCGACAAAGCTCGGCTCGTTTACAGCCCTAGCTGTGGCTTTGGACTTTGGTTTTGGTATTGGCTTAGGAATTGAACCAGTCACATATCTCCACAATTTACGACCCTTGAGAAAGACAGTCATATTCTGAGACCATGCATGATAGCTAGTAGGACCATCCAACATAATGGTGATAGGACGTATGATATCTAGTTAGTTTTGTTGAGCCATAATGAAGAAAATGACCAAAAAGATGGATTTAGGGACCTCAAACGAAGAAACTGAACCCAGAAACATAATCTACATGAAAAACTGAGCAAGATAGGCCCCTTTGAAAAATTTTGACATCGGTCAATGGCGGCGGTGGCGATCAAGGTCAACGGCGATGGTTAAAGTCAACGGTGGCGGCAAAGTCAACGAATGCTGATGTCACTAGGGCTGACGTGGTGATGTGGCAGTGAATGGCGCATGACGGCACGTGAGATTAAGCAGTGGCGTGTGTAGGCGCATGGGCGCGTGTTACTGCAAGACCGACCCTTCTAGTGGCGCATGGGAGCGCGTGAGAGGCCGGATGGAGTTGATTCGGGTTGGGTTTTTCTCGGAATTGTGTGATCTATCAATCTATGCTCTCAGTTTGGTAGGGTGATGGATAGAAAGATTGGATCCAAGAGTTTTTGGTGCTGTGGGTCTGATGGCGGTAACTTGCTTCTAATAGTGGGCAATGGACGAAGGCAAGGGCAGCAGAAAGACGCCGGAGAAGACAACAGGTGACAGAAAGTCAGAGCATTGGCTCTGATAACATGTTAAGAATATAAAGTGAGAGAGAAAGATTGGATAGTTTGTATATTATGTGTAAATAATAATGTACAATAGAGAGCCTTATATAGGCTAGGTATGTGTGCAGTACAAGTAATATGAGTAAACTATAAGTACAGTATACTGAGCTAAGCCCAATGGGCTAATCTAGTCTAAACTATATACTAACAGTTTTTCTATAGATACCTGAGTTCTTTGCTCATCTGCAATAAGGTTAGATGTTCTATGTGGACCTTCATTTTTTTTTTTTTTTTTTTTTTTTGAGCAAGGTGTGGACCTTCATTTGAATCTAAAATATTGGAAAAAAAAATTAAAGTTAATTGTAGTTTTTTGTATGCCTAGGCTAGGCTCAACTTAAACAGTCAAATGTATGCATTTATATTCTGGGACTTTTGAAAATCTCTAATCAACTATCCAATGATCTGTTGTAGATATATAACATGTTTCAAGTAAAGAAGTAGATTGAAGAACTTTTTTCTGAAGCCATGCCACTTGGACTCGACGGACATACTTCTGTTTTAGTAGAAGTCACTCAGCAAACTGAATGACAAGTTCTTTGTTTGTAAAGATTGAATTTGAAGTGATACACATTATTTGAGTTCGACTAATGGACCTATTTGACACTCGAAACTGCTAGGTCAAGAACTTTCCCTAAATGTGACAGCAAAATCACTTAAACAATAACTAAGTTAATTGATATATCTAACAGTACTCTAAGGGTGGCAATTCATTTTTGCATGTTGGGTTCGTGTCGACTTATGAGTTTTTTATTATGTGGATCGACACTAACCCGACATGTTTATTAAACCAGTTAAGATTCCTTTACCCTAGCATGACTAGTTTATTAAACGAGTCAATCGCGTCAACCTATTTATCAAATTTTATAAAGCGAAAAAAATACAAAATTTAAAATTAACCCAATTGATCTAAATTATGAAAACCAAACAACTAGATTTTTTAATATAAAATTCAGAACTAATGAGTAACTTTATCTCGAAGTATTTTTTAAAACTAAAGCATATCCCAATATCACAAATAAATCAATAACAATATGTTAAACAAAATAAACACAATAACCAATAAGTTTATATACCTAGGGTTTTGAAAGGTATATTGGTAAAATGATATTTAGTTAAACTAGTTAGATGGGTCAAACAGGTTCCGTGAATTTGACACAAACATGGCACGTTTATTAAACGGGTCAATCGTATCAACCCAAATATGACATGAACCCATTAAGTTTCAACCCATAATCCGCTAACTTCGTGTCATGTCATATCGTGTTCGCATGTCGTGTTGAATTTTTCCACCCCTACAGTAGTCTATAGTAGCAAAACCAGAAAATTTGTTTGTGGAGTTAATAATTTATAAATCCACAAAATAATACACATATATTCTTTTTATCAAAAGAATTAATATACATACATGTATAATTTATACTTAAAACATGTCTTTAAAATAATTTATTCTAGATGTCCCACAAAAAAAGAAAAAAGAAGATTTATTCTACATATCATTTTTCTCAAATATAAGGAAATTTCATCAAGTCATTTTTATATAATTGAAGACAAATATTTCTTTCATTTTTATATAATATTCTTCCAATTATATTAATCTCAATTACTATTCTTTAAACATATTTTAATAGATACGATAGGATTTAAAATCTATAAAGTCCACTCCATAATTATTGTTCTTTATCATTAGGGCAAAACACTAATTAGTTTCTTTTTTGTTTAGGTTAACCTAGGTCTTTAATTTAACCACAAGAGACTTTAATCATTATACCTAACTAGAACTCACATTCTTTAAACATTATAAATCAATGTTTTTATTAAATAAATTAAATATTACACATTGAAAATTAAAAATAGGAAATCATAAATGTTTATAAATCAATTAATTTCAATAAATTAAATAATAAATGTTACTTTTAAATGTCTTGATGTATACAATGTATTATAAGAGAAATATAATAATGATCATACTAAATAAATAAATAACTTTATACAATATAGGTGAAAAAAGTAGGTCATGTCTCAAAATTTTAACCATAAAATCATAGCATCTTTACTTCTAATAAAAAAAAAAGGGTATTCATTCATTCGTGTATCCTGAACTTTCTAAATACAAAATAGCATATCCAAGAAAGAAGAAAATTCTGAGAAAGAAGAAAAAGAAGGGAAAAGTAACAAGAAAATTCTTCATTAGATGTATGATGTATGAAGAAAAAGTAACAAGAAAATTCGTTATAACCTGGATCTGTAAGCCATCCTAGTGGTAGAATATCCAAGTCAGGCCAAGACTTCCCCAGCGAGCCATTAGCTCCTATCAAATTAGCTGCAGCAATGTCCCTAATAAAATATATATATATATATATAATAAAAAAATAAAAAAATCTATAATCTAATGCATATAGATCAAAGAAGCAGTAGCTTAGCAAAAAAAAAAAAAAAAAAAAAGATCAAAGAAGCAGTAAATGGAAAATAAATAATGATTATAAAGGGAGACTTATTAAGCTCCAAAATATCCTGAACAGAAACAGATCAACAGTCTTTTCGATCACCTTGAAACATCGAAATGAGATGCAACATCTCCCCATGAATCCCAATCATGCCTAGTTGTCCTGTACATGTTCGCCAGTCCACTCACATTCTTGACCATTTCTGGGGTCACACCGGTTCCAGGAGACAGTGAATACAATATGGGGTGGATAAGTTGCTGCAGAACCTGAGCAAATTAAGGCAACACCGTGTAAAATAAATCCATCATGCAAAATATTGTAGAGAGAGATAGAGTGTATGCATCTTACGTCTGAAACAACGCTTATTTCATTTATATCCAAGTTGTCACCAAACACACAGTCATGTCTCAGCGTTTCACTACAAGGAAAACAAAAGCTATCAATGTCAAACTTAGAAAGTGGAAAATAGATTGAGCTACATGCACAAATTAAAATTTCCAAAAACAATGGCCAAATTAATTACCCAAATCAACACCCCACTCAGCATACTGTGTATAGAGTGACTGTAAGAAGGCTTTTCCTGCTCCCAACGTGGTATCTACACTCATGAAACCATTTTGAATCCATGAGCATGTCCTTTCCTTAATCCCTATATGTTGTGCACTCCACTTTCGGCCAGACTCTTCGGATATGATATGAATGTTAGCCACCATAATCTAAAAGACCGATTTCACCAAGCAATGTGGGTGCCTAACACCTTCCCATCTATTAAAATAGCCTCCAAGCTTAGATCAAGGATTGGTAGATCAATGTTTATTCTTGTAATTTTCAATTTCAAGATTGTAACTAGGAAACAAAGTCATGTACTTTATCTTAGGTTATATCTCGGACCAAAGCCATGTAGTTTCTTATGATCAATGTAAATTCATTTGCAAATCAATAAAATGAGGAATTTTTCAATATTGGTGTAGACACTCGATTTTGCACCCATGATTTAATCAAGGAAGATGACTGGAATGACTATCCATGTACCCCAAAAATCATGATTGCGTTACATGCATTAATTCATTCATTGCATATCATAAAAATGATCTTGAGATTCTAACGGTCACAACGGTGTGTTCGATTTTCAAATTGGACCGTCAGATCGAAAGATATCATATAATCAAGTTTGCACAGTCAGCATGCATTGTGTCTAGGTAGAGTCGACCATGCATGATTAGTTTAAATTAATTTTGATTGGTTAAACAATTAAAATTAATTAAATAATTTTGTGTTTGGGTGACAATTAGTGTCTAAAATAAGATTGCTTGCATAGGAATAAAAGGGATAATTGAATAACAATAAAATTGTGGATAATCTGAACTTTATCAAAATTTATTTTAGGGTACTTATCTACAAGATAATTGTTCCTAAAAAGACCTGAATTATCCAGAAAAGAGATAAAAATCTTAGAATATGAATTGAAAACACATCTAAATGCAAGGCCTGGTTCAAGAAAACCTAAAAAATGAGTCCAAAACGCACCCGAACACAAAAGCGCGATCAACACCCAAGAGTACCATTCGGCACTTTTGGAGTGCCGAATTGAACCCTTAAGGGCTAAGGCCCAATTCTCCTCGGGTGTCAATAAGGCACACCCTTTTCAAATTTTTCGTAGAAAGACACTTCCCGATTTGCATTCTACCCGTGATTGCTTATTTTTTAAGCATTCCAGTCTCTATAAATAGGGACTGGATCTCAAAATTCAGCACATTCTTTTACGCTCTAGGAGAGATACCTTTTCACACTCTCAAATTTCTCACCCCTCTTTTCTGGTATTCTTTCTTAAACTAGGGTTTCTAGATTTCAAAGATAATTGAATAATTTTTTTGAACCCTAAAATATCCTCTCAAGAAGAAGAGCACTCCGTGCAAGAGGATGTTTCTTAACCCTTTTTCTTATGCTTCTCTTGTTGTGATGATGCATGTTTATTTTTTTAGTTTAGTTGTTTCAAATATTCATATTATGAAATATTGTTTCATTTAAAGCATGATCTTGAATCTTTTATAATTGTTATGATCTCTTTCTTAATTTCAAAGATCTGTATGTAATCAATTCTTTTTCTTAAAACTAAAAATAGATCTGCATCTTCATTAGATGTAGATCTGATTTTTTCTCAAAATAAAAACAGATCTACATCTTCATTAGATGTAGATTTGAATTTTTCTCATAATAAAACAGATCGGCATCTTCATTAGATGCAGATCTGAATTTTTTATTAAATCAAAATTTGGTTTGCATCTTCATTAGATGCAGATCTGAATTTTTCTCATAATAAAACGAATCTGCATCTTCATTAGATGCAAATCTGAATTTTTTTATTAAATTGAAAACGGATCTGCATCTTCATTAGATGTAGATCTGAATTTTTCTTAAAATAAAAACGTATCTACATCTTCCTTATATGTAGATCTGAATTTTTCTCAAAATAAAGCAGATCTGCATCTTCATTAGATGCAGATCTGTTTTTTTTTTTTTTATTATTAAATCAAAAATTGGTCTGCATCTTCACTAGATGTAGATCTAAATTTTTCTAAAATCAAAAGCTGATTTGTATCTTCCTTAGATACAGATCTGATTTTTTTTTAACATAGCAGATTTTGAAATAAAGAAAAAAGATCATGCATGGTTGTGTTTGTTGTGTTTGTTTTATTCAATATATGTAGCATAAATTTACTTCATGAATGAAACTCTCTTCTCAAGCCAAAAGACTTTATTTTATTTAATAAACACAAATCTGAATTTTCTCTCCAAAAACCACTTTTTTTACACAACAAAAGCAAATCTGATTTTTTTTATATAAACTGAAATCAAATTCTTTTACTCACAACAACAGATCTGAATTTTTTTAAACAAAGAAGAGGATGCATTCATAAATAAATTTGTGTGATTTAGTTTTGTTCACATGTACAACATATCATTCATAGCATGCATGAAAGGAGTACATAGGTCACAAGAGTCTAGAAGACCAGATTCTATCTGGGCGAAATGGGTGCCTAACACCTTCCCATTCCGTAACCTAGCCTCCGAATTTAGGTCTTTTGGATAGGTAGATCCAACCTTATCTTTGTTTTATTTTGGGTAGTTTGTAACTAGGACAAAAAGCCATGTAATTATTTAGTAGTTTGTAACTAGGACCCAAAGCCATGTAATTTTTCAAATTTTCAAATATGTATTTTTTTATTCAATCAATGAAAGGAAACAATTCAGTCATGTATTTATATTTAGTTTTTCTTATTTTTTTGTATAAAAATAAGTGGCGACTCCACACCACTTACCCAAAAAGAGAGATGCCCTTAAAAGCATCCAAATCTCTTTTTTGAGAGGCACCTTTTATTGTCTCTCACAATGGCGACTCCGCTAGGGATGTCGAGGGCTAAGCTTCATGTTAGACTTAAGTGACCAAATATGTACCCTAGTTTTGCATGGTCTTGCATGATATTGTTGTTTTTTGTTTATTTATGTTTGTTGAAGATGTTGTATAATACTTTGTTGTATGATATTTTGTTGTATATATTGTTTGTTAAAAGCTTTCCCTAACTGTCCTAGTGTGTGTCATCCAAGCAACAATGTATGCACCCCTTTCAACAACTTGTGATGGTAGTAACCATGGATCATCGGTCTTCATTAGATTCGGGTACCCAATGGCGAACTTACCAACTTATAGCCCAAAGTCACTGAATCATTTCTTGTTGATTGTAAAGGACAAACCACGTCGTTTGGACCAACGCAATGTTCACTACATTACAAGTTGGGAGGTTTAATGTCCTAGCCATAGGAAACAACGAAACAACAAACCCACCCTACAACATAATGACTTAGAACCTACCCTTAGGTCGATCTCGGTTAAAATTGCATTGCATGTTATGTGTGTTTGTTTGGTTGATTGATTGATGTGGATGAGGTCTTAGCTTTGATTAACTTGACCAAGCCTGTCATTAGGGGAGAATTTGGTCAAGATTTGAAGAAAGGCAGCAAAGAGAACCTAAGCCCGACACTCAAGCCAGTAGCTCTAGTTCCAAGCCTGTCACTCCTATTACAGTATTGAAGCCCTTAAGCATAGAAGAAACTCCGCTTTACAAGATAGTTCAAGCCACAAGAAGTCTGAAGCTCCTAGCACTATGGCAAAAAAGGGAGAACACTCAAACACCGAGGAACCCATGAACACTCAAGAGCTACTCAACACCATGGTAGCCAGTCAAATCTAGCTAAGAGAAGACATGAACCGTATGGTGCAACAATTTCAGAATCTGAAGAGTGACCAAGAGGAGAACAACGATGATCATGATCCACTAGCCATAGAGAATAAGAAAAAGATCAACGAGAGAATGAATAAAATGGAGGAGATGATTAGAAGAGCCCGTAAGATGGAGGACCTTATGGATCCCTCTCACTTTTCCCTAATGTGAGACTGCCTCCCAAATTCAAGATGCCAACCTTGGACAAGTTTGACTGGACCGGTTGCCCAAAGTCTCATCTGAAGATGTATATGAGGGCTATGCAGCCCTTAGGCACGACTAAAGAAGTACTTGCTTAAATGTTCCAAAACACACTGACTGGAGCCGCTCTTAGGTGGTTCCTCAACCTAGATGATGCAAGAGCTAGAAGTTGGGAGGACACCTGCCGAGAGTTTCACAAGCAATACAAGTACAATATAAAAGTGAACATCACAATAAGAGATCTCGAGACCATAAAGCAAGAGTCAAAAGAATCCTTCTCTACTTTCATTACCAAGTGGAGAGCCAATGCAGCACAGATGATGAATAGGCCTAGTGAAGAAGAGCAGTTAGCTATGGTTGTAAAGAATTTATTACCTGTATACCATAAGCACTTGTTTGCACAATACTTTCCCAATTTTAAAGCCTTGATTGCTGCTGGAACCCAAATTGAGGATGCAATAAACAATGGCACTATAAAGAATGATGACCCACCAAGGTTTAAAAAGAATGTAAGATCTAATTCTAAGGCTACAGAAATTTCTAATATCCATAAAAATGATCCTTATCAATTGATTGCACCCATTGCACCTATGTAAGTACCACAAAGGCCTAGACTTAGGGGGAATTTCATGAGTTGTATATGCCTATAAACCAAGTATTTAACAAGCTAAAAGCAAAAGGGTTACCGAAACCCTTAGCACCAAGACCAATTCCAAACCCCTTGCCATCAAAGTTTGATGTGAATAAGAGATGTGCTTACCACCAAGGCCCTGGCTATGATACTGACCGTTGTTTTGGCCTTCGTCATGCAATTTAGGACCTAATAGACAACAAGGTGATTGTGCCGCCTACAAGGCCTAGCATCACTAATAATCCCTTGCCCGATCACAATTTTGGGAAAGGACCAAGGATTAATTGCCTGATGACTGAAGAAGAAAGTAAAGAAGACCCATCTGAGCTTATCTATGACCTACCCGAATGCTATATGATGACATGGGAAGAATTAATGGATAGGACATCTACTACCACCACAAGATATGATATATGGAATGAAGAAATACCAGAACCCAAAAAATACTCAAATGGGGGGAGACATTTTAAACCCCAAGTACAAAACCAAATACCCACAAATGGGGGGAGACACTTCGAACCCCAATCAAACAACCCAATATCTACAAATGGGGGGAGACACTTCGAACCCCAATCAAATGGCCCAACATCCATAAATGGGGGGAGACACTTCAAACCCCCACATTTGGAGACTGACAAGCCTACAAACATGGAGGTCGACGATGAAGCCACTGATTACATGGATGAAGATCCCACAGTGCTGACGCTGAGGGAAGAAGGGACTTACTGGGAGCCACCTGCCATCATTGAAGCCATAACTGAGTTGAAGAACTAGGCATGGGAGGGAGCCGCCCACCCCATGGAGGACTCCATGAAGAAGATTAAAACCGTCAAGTCAGTCACTCTTGCCAAGAAAGTCAAGATCGTCGAGCCAGTCACCCCTGCCAAGAACATTGTTTCCGTCCCTATTGAGTCTATTTTTGCTAGTAATAGTTTTCCAGTCGAGTCTAATTTCGTTAAGTCTATTAAGTCTGTTGAATCTGTTAAGAACTCTTTTCCTTTTAATATGATTTCTGATTCTGCTTATTTGTTAAATTTGAATGTTTTTATTTCTGAAATTGGTAAAGAAAATCTTAATAATAAGGAATTAAAACATGGACACCTAGAACCCATAAAAGAAGAAACACAACCCATTAACTTGGGAACTAATGATGAACCTAAAATGATAAAAGTGGGCAATACTCTAACCATTTTAGAGAAAGACGCATTAATGGCACTCCTGACAGAGTTCAAAGAGGTCTTTGCCTGGTCATACGAAGACATGCCTGGGATTGATACAGATATAGGACAGCACTACATTCCAACAAATCCAACCATGAAGCCGGTCAAGCAGAAGTTGAGAAGAATAAAGCCAGATTGGACTCTCAAGATCAAGGAAGAAGTGGAGAAACAGTACAATGCAAGATTCTTGAGGGTGGTCAACTATCCAGAATGGTTAGCTAATGTGGTTCCGATGCCAAAGAAGGATGGGAATGTTAGAATTTGTGTAGATTTTCGAGATCTGAATAAGGCTAGTCCAAAAGACGACTTTCCTTTGCCTCACATTGACATCCTAGTTGATAATATAGCAGGTCATGCTTTGCTATCATTTATGGATGGATTTTCAGGATACAATCAAATTAAGATGGCTCCAGAAAATATGGAGAAAACCTCCTTTATTACACCATGGGGGACGTATTGCTACAAGGTCATGCCATTTGGCCTTAAAAATGCTGGTACTACTTACCAATGTGTAGCCACTACTTTGTCGCATGACTTGATCCATAAAAAAGTAGAGGTTTATGTTGATGACATGATAGTGAAGTCCAAAGACCGTGAAGGACATATGCTAGCTTTACGGAAGTTCTTCGAAAGAATCCGATTCTACAAGTTACGATTGAATCCAAAGAAGTGCACTTTTGGTGTAACATCCGGAAAGCTATTGGGGTTTATTGTAAGCCAAAGGGGAATAGAAGTTGATCTTGACAAAATCAAGGCAATTGTAGAGATGAAGCCTCCAAGAACTGAAAAGGAGATTCGAGGATTTCTAGGAAGGATACAGTACATTAGCGGATTCATAACTCAACTCACCATGACATGTGAACCAATCTTCTGATTGCTTAAGAAGGAAGTTCCTACAGTATGGAATGAACAATACCAAGAAGCCTTTGAAAAGATCAAGAACTATTTGATGAAACCACCAATACTTGTTCCACCGGTACCTGAAAAGCCATTGTTGTTGTATCTCACCACTACAGATACAGTAATGGGGGCTCTACTTGCTCAATACCTAGAGAAAACTAGAAAGGAGAATGCAATATACTACATCAGCAAGAAGATGTTGCCTTATGAAGAAAAGTATTCACCATTAGAGAAGACATGCGTAGCACTTGTTTAGGCAACCCGCAAACTCAGACATTATATGCTTGCCTACAAGATTTTGTTGATTGCAAGAATGGATCCTTTGAAGTACTTAATGGAAAAACCTGTGCAAGATGGAAAGACTACTAAATGGGCATTGCTTCTGTCAAAATTTGATATTAAGTATGTGACACAGAAATCTGTGAAAGGGAGAGCAATTGCCGTTCACTTAGCCCATTGTTCACTAGAAGAAGCTGAAGAGATCCAAGGAGACTTTCTGGATGAAGACATCATGGGGATTGAGGTAGAACCATGGAAGATGTACTTTGACGAAGCCACAAATCAAAATGGAAGTGGAATTGGAGTTCTCTTAATTTCTCCAAAAGGGACACACATTCCATTTTCTGGCAGACTCAACTTTCCTGCCACCAACAATGTCACTAAATATGAAGCTTGCATTATGGGCTTACAAGCAGCTTTAGGCCTAGGAGTAAAAGAGTTGGAGGTATACGGAGACTCAGCTTTGATAATCTCTCAAATTAAGAATAAATGGAAGATCAAAGAAGAAGGGCTAATGCCTTATCATGAATGTCTTCAGAAGTGGGCATCAAAATTCAACAAGATCCAATATCAATATGTGCCAAGGATGCAAAATCAAATTGATGATGCTTTAGCAACCATGGCATCCATGATGGATAGGCAAAAGAAGATGAAGCTAGACCGATAGTGTTGGAACAAAAAGAAGAACCAGCCTACTGCATGACACTAGAAGAGGATGAGGGAAAGAATGGAGAAGCTGAATGGTATTCAGACATCCTACAATACCTCAAGGATGGAACATATCCGAAGTCTGCAGACAAGAATGATCAATTAACCATCTGGAGGTTGTCTACTAATTACATTATTTGTGGTGAAAGGCTTTACAAAAGATCATATGATGGAATTCATCTCCTTTGTGTGACTTCCAAGGAAGCACAATAAATAATTGAAGAGGTTCATGAGTCAAGTTATAGGCCACATATGAATGCACACATGTTGTCAAGGAAGATAATGAGACAAGGATATTACTGGACTACTATGGAAGCCGACTGTGTAGTTCATGTTCGAAAATGCCATCAATGCCAAGTTTGTGGAGATTTGAAGCACATGCCACCCATGCCACTACACACCATGTCGTCACCCTAGCCATTCTCTACATGGGGAATAAACATTATTAGGAAAATTCACCCAACAGCATCCAATGGCCATGAATTCATACTCGTAGCCATCGATTACTTCACCAAATTGGTAGAAGCTGCCTCATACAAGGTTCTGAATTCAAAGAAAGTGGCTCAATTCATCCAGACCAATATCATCTGCAGATATGGGGTACCACATGAAATTGTCTCTAACAATGGGCAACATTTCAAGGGAAAAACAGAGAAGCTACTATGACAGTTCAATATTCAGCACCACAAGTCTTCACCTTACCGTCCTTAAATTAATGGAGCAGTTGAGGCTACTAATAAAAATATAGGGCGAATCTTGAAGAAGAGCACAAAGAATTACAAGGATTGGCACCTACAATTGCCCTATGCACTCTGGAGGTACAGAACATCAATTCGATTTTCCACAGGAGCCACTCCTTATTCATTGGTGTATGGGATGAAAGTAGTTCTTCCCATTGAGATGGGTGTCCATTCACTAAGGATAATATTGGAAAGTGAAATTGCTGAAGTAGATTGGTTGCAAAGCAGATATGACCAGCTATACATGTTGGATGAGAAGAGACTCAAGGCCTTGTATCATATTCAAGGTTACCAAAGGAGGCTTAGGAAAGCTTTTGACAAGAAAGTAAGAACTAGATATTTGAAGTTGGGGGATTTAGTGTTGAAAGAAATCTGAGCCTCGATTCAGGATGCAAACAGGAAGTTCAAGCAAAATTGGGCTAGCCCATACATTATCAAGCAGATATACTCTAGGGGAGTAGTAAGGTTGATGGATTTAGATGCAAACCCTTTCACTTAGCCAACCAACATGGATCAACTAAAGAAGTACCACGTCTAAGGTGGTAGTCTAAAAGCATCACATCTGAAGTGGTTGTAAATTATATTATTTCCCTTCCTAGGCTTGACAAAAAAAAAAAAAAAAAAAAAAAAAAAAAAAAAAGAAGAAGAAGAAGAGGAGGAGGAGGAGCTCACTAGGCTGAAAACCTAAAAGGGCGATCTAGGCAAAAATTATAGCCAAAAAAAAAAAAAAAAGTAGGTTGAAAACCCGAAAGGGCGACCTACGCAAAAGGAGAGTTAAAAAAAAAAAAAAAAAAAAAAAGTGAGAAAGCCTGCTAGGTTGAAAACCCGAAAGGACGGCCTAGGCAAAAGTTAAGGCAAATAAAAAATAAATGAACTACGTGATGACCTGATCCTTCTACAAAGGGGGTATGTAGGCAACCATGCATTGGTCCAGTCACAATTTCCTAAAACCACCATTTGCCCATTAACCAAAATTTTTCAAAAATTCAACCATTCCATTAAACCATGTCATTACACAAAACCCTAAATCAAATCTGCAACCAAACCAAAACTCAAGAACCCAAACCCTAAACCAAACCCAAAAAAAAAAAATCCCAAAAGCCTACACTTTAAACAAAATCCCTAACTTGCAAATCCTAAATAATTCCGAAACATAAGGGTTTTTACATCAACTTTTAAATAAACATATTCAAAGCCAAAAAATAAGAAGGTTACTTTGTCTTCAGTCTTTTCTCTTTTTATTGATCACTGATTTCTTCTGTGTTAGGTACTTCATTATTCTTGTCCCTTCTTTTGAACTCATAGTTGTCTTCATCGTGTCTTTCCCGATTATCTCTAAGAAACTGCTTTCTCATAGCAACCATCTCAACTTCCTTGTCAACAATCTTGTTCACCAACCAGTTAGAGTATTCAGTAGTCATTTGGTGAAAATGGACTTTGGCAAAAGACTGGTCTACTCGATCAGCCATTTCCAAGACCAAGAGCATGTTCTTTATAGAAGTAGGATTTGTGTCCACAGAAGTGAAAGTTCTTCTTCTTTTTCCACCGGGCATTCCTTGCTCATACTGGAACTGTCTTAGGAGTCTATTTGCCTTGTAGAAGGTTGCCTTCCGTAACCCAATAATGAAGATGTGATCTGATCCTGAAGACCGCAGTAGAGGGGGTGGGCATTTCCACCAATAACAGTTTCATTGGATTGAGGTACTGGATTTCTTGTTCAAGAACTTCACCTAGTCACTTTCAGTTTGGCATTCAGTTTTAATTACAGTCCTGCTAAGAACACTGCTAGGCCCATAATTACCAGTTGTAGGCCTGGCAATCATATCTAGTAGCTCCATCAGCCATATCTGCAAAGTTAAGGGACTCCCTAGGAAGTTTTGAGATTCTCCACCATGAAGTACAGCATCCAGTCCTAGAAGAGTTTCTGCCAAGATCAAAGAAACAGGATTATCACCATCCTTAATTTGACTCACAACACTTATGGCTTGAGCATCCACAAAACCATGCCTTACAGAGCAAAGCAAAAATTCTCCCACGAAGCATAAGGCCAAGCCAAAGTTTTTTTGCATATTGTCGGTCACTCCATAGGTGCGTTTATCAATTAGCCTCGAAACAATTGCACGAAGATTTACCATATGTCCTTCAACCATACTACTAGTGATGGAAGTAGGAAGACCGAGAGCATCAGAAAAAATATTCCCTATTGTGAGAGACCGCACCCTTGGCCCGTTTTTAGGATATTGGGCCAAACCCACGTGAATGGGTGGAGTCGTGCTATTGCCTCTCAAAATGGAGGTTCAACTAGTTATATTTTCCCCTTTAGATTAAGGGTTTTACAATGGAGTCACCACTTATTTAATTATTAGGATAAATAAGAAAACCAAAATTGAAAAATTCCTCATTTTATTAATTTTCAATTGAATTTACATTGATCATAAGAAAATTACATGGCTTTGATCCTAGATACAATCTAAGATAAAGTACATAACTTTGTTTCCTAGTTACAATCTAGAAATTGAAAATTATAAGGATAAACATTGGTCTATCAACCCTTGATCTAAGTTCGGAGGCTATGTTACAAGGTGGGAGGGTGTTAGGCACCCACCTTGCCTGATGAAACTGGTCTTCTAGACTATGGTGGCCAACATTCATATCACATCATCCAATATGTTATCAATCAATTTGCATGTTGAATTTAAAGTGTGTGCATGTGATAAACCCTAATTCAATTTATTAAGCATTTCATTTGGATTGAAAAATAAATTCTAATGAATGTGTGTGGATGGTGATATCCTAGATTCAAGAATTTAAAAGAATTATTAAACAAACATATTTTTCATGTTTTTGATGTGGATTTAAGATCGAAACTAGTGTTATGCATGAACATGTGATGAACAACCAAGAACACGTGAAGAACATATAAGAACAATTAAGAACATTCAAACATATTCAAAGGAATTTAAATGATTATTATCATGCTTTAATCTTTAACTCTCATCATGGCAATACAAAAAAATTAGGGAAAGGGATTATACCTTCATGCAAGATCCATATGGTGGATGAGGAGACTCTTGAGGGAGGTCCTAAGGATGGAGGAAAAGAAGAGTTAGGAAAGGAAGAGTGAGTCTTACTCAATACCTTGAGTTTCAAGAAGACCAAGATATGGCATGACTACTCAACCTCTTAGAACTCAAGAGAGGAGAAGAGAGGGAGGTTTTGTGTACCGGAATGAAGGAGAGGGGGTTTATATAGTAGTAGTGGAGGAAATATGAATGGAAGACTATTTAATGAGGGTTGAAAAAGAATCATGAACCTAGACCTCATTTTAGCCTTTGGGGAAATCAGGTGCATTAAATGTGGAGATTGGTAAAAGTGAGGAGCAAGTAAAGTTCGGTTTTCCCGTAGCTACTATAACAGCCTATATAGTCAAATTCAAAAAATCATATCTTACTCAATTCTAATCAGAATTGTTTCATTCTTATGCTCAAATTGAAGCCCCTGATGTCTAGTTTCAGGAAAAATTAACCTCATTCACATATTCAAAATATTCTGAGAGATATCAATGAAATGGGGAGCAGAGGTCATTTGTTAAAAAATAATTTCAGCACAATTAGCATTAATAGGTCCCAAATTAGTTTCCAATTAAAATTAATAGGCTCTAATCACTCCCATTTTAGACCTAACTAGTTCCAAATTTACCCTAATTAAAAGATAATTGCACAAATTACTCATTGAATGATTAATGTTTAACCATCTAATTAATTAGGTGTGTGCAACCCTACCATAAAATGTATTCCTAACCAATCAAATTATGACATATCATTGATCTCAAATTGATTATACTTATGACCAATTGAAATCAATTGTTCATAATCACATATAGTCGAACTCAATTTGTGATAGTGCATCTCAGCCATTAAAACTTGATTTGATGATAACTTTCAATCTGGTGGTCCGATTAGGGCTTATGACCAGTCAATTTGATCGTTACAACATCAAGATCATTTTGGTGAAATGAGATTAAGGATCTAATGACAAGAATGAAGATGCATATTTCCAAGGCAAAATTACCCTTTTACCCTCCAGGTGAGGTTAAATACGGGTTGCAAAATAAGGTGTCAACACCTATGCTTGGGATCACAAGAAACCGCCACAAATTTTTTGCTAGGGTCATAGCCCATGAGAGCGGAAAATTCTTCAATTGTCGGACAAAGTTTAGCAGTTTTAAATCGAAACACATGATCTTCGGGATCCCAGAATTTCACAACGTCACAAAGGAAATCCCACTTGATTTTGACATTCCTCAGAGCCTTAATTCCCTCTAGTTTGTAGACTGTAAAATTGGTCTTGGTACTGAAATCAAAGCTACGAACCCATCTATTGATATCATGAATTGTTGTATGAGAAAAATTATGATTACTAGCCATGGATGACTTTTGCTTATGATTATTTTGTTTTGCTAACCTTGATGCAGAGATATGTTGCAGGAGAGATCATCAATATAAGTTACATCAGTTCCTAATCAGGTTTTAAATAAGTTTCAAAGAGTTTGTAGCTAAGTAGGAGAGTGTTTCACGATCACAAACGAAGAAAATATTTTAAAAAAAACACGAAAACGCGAAACACGCATTGGAAAAGCGTGAGGAGTCAGCCCACCACGACGTAAGTGTCATGGTGTGACCAAGTGCCATTCGGCACTCTAAAAGTGCCAAATGGCACTCCTCATGTGCCAAGTGGCACGCAGCCCCTCCATCATACTTCCATGCAATTCCATGCAATTTTGTGTTGTCAGACATTTTGTTTAGAATCATTTAACATTCAAAAGATTTTTTAGGTCAAACTGGGGCATTCTGATATGCCTAACTCATTTTCAAAAATCATCGCTTCCATCATTGTTTTCAAAAATTGATCAAATCAAGATTTTTTCCAAGACTAATGAATTCATACTCCATTCTAGGGGCATTCGCCCATCGCTCATTCATTTTCAAAAAAAAAAAAAAAAAGACCACCATCATCATTTTTAAAATTAAAAAAAAAAAAAAAAATCCATCATCAAGATTTCCAAAAAATCATGCATTCATTTTAAACTAGGGGAATTTGGCTCCGCCTCATTCAAGTAAGTGCAGATTCAAATAAAGCTAATCAAGATAAGTTTAAATTGGTACTACAAGATCTCATTAGGTGAATTCTAAACTTGTCTCAGTTAAAGTTTCTACATGATCCAAAGCGATTCCAAGGACAAAGAGCTAAACATGGAATGTAATATAAGATTGTCTAAGGAACACTTCCATTTGTTTTGTAGGAAAAATTAAAAATATAAGTCAAACATCATTGGGACTCCGGGTTCGCCTGTGTGAGGATCTCCTTGACCCACCTCTAGAGGAGCCGCCTTTAGTATTTCCTTCTTGACTTGTGAAAAATCAAGGATCATACTGACGATTTTCAAGTTCGAGGCTCCTGGTCCTGTCCTCCAAAGTCCTTCTGGTGGAATCAGTAGCTTCCATTCGATGTGCCTAAAAAAGTCAGCAAAATCAAGTGTTAATTTCATCATCAAGAAAAGTCTAAGCCAAAGACACTCAGAAAACATCATTGCATACCCAACGATTGCAAGCCTCCAATCATCCACATGCTTTCCTCCACAAGATCCACATCAACCTGAAGCACAAATCTACCAAATCATGAGTCATTCAATAAGCTAAGTAGAAATAAGGACAAAGAACTGAACAAGCAAGAACATACCGAATCAGGCCAAGGAACATTCGGTGTGTGCTTTGGCCTATTCAAAGGCATGGAACTATACGTTCCATCAGAATTCATCACATCATATTGCCATGCCGGAAAATGGGGATAAGTCTCCATGAAGGAACTAGAAGAGCTACCAGCATGGTGAGGAGAGGGAATCTCTTCCTCTTCCTCTCCCCCTTCCTCTCCTTCAAAGATGGAGGCTGAAAATCAAACATGCAAATTTTGTTGCTGAGCAAAAATATGGAAAAAGAATTTACGAGATGAAAATTTGACTTCAGAAGGGAAGAGAAGTACCATTATGCCAACCAAGTAACTTTGCAGATGAGTTTGAATGAATTCAGAATAATCCCCTTCTACTCCTACAACGATATAGCCATCACGGGCCCGAGCAATATCTTCATCAGCCAGAAAGTCAACCAACCGAATGGAGGGACAAGGAGGAATTGGAATTGTTGTAGGAGGATACTCATGTTGAACTTAGGACAACACCGGATCACCAAGATACCAATACCTTCCATGCCCACATTCAAACAATATCTGATGGCCATTCAACTCCAAAGCCCGCTCACACTTTACATACCCCTCACATCTAGCCCAAGGATTTAAAGACATCTGAAAAATCACAAAGGAACCCAGAATGATAAAAGACCAAGCCATAACCAAGTACCAAAGATTCAAAAAAAAAAAAAAAAAAAAAAAAAGAAGAAGAAGAAGAAGAAGAAGAAGAAGGGGGAAAAGGACTCACATCATCAACAATCAAATTGTCAATCACCAAGTGCCAAATTTCCAAAGAACGCTTGGAGGGCATCGACAAACGGTGTTTGGGCAACCAACAGAGAAATCTAGGAAAAATGCAAGCAACCTCCTCCCGAATTTCAAGACCAACTCCAAAGTATTCATACATCCAAACCTGAAAAATGTACAACACTATTACCACAGATAGCCAAGATAACCTTCCATTACAATCTAGCCAAAAAAATTTCCAAAACCTACACATAGCCAAATAAGGGTCATCAAATAGCCCATGACCCATGGGCTGGCCCAGTAGCCCGCTAGCCCACCAAGCTAATGGGCAGCCCAGCCCGATAATATTGAAGCCCGTGGGCAGCCCAGTAGCCCAATGGGACAGGCTATGGGTTGGTTTCTTTACCCATGGGCACCCGGTGGGCCGGCCCGTTAGCCCAGCCCAGTAGCCCGACCCGTTAACTTGACTCATTGTCCAAAATTTATAACAAAATAATTTGGGGGTTGGGTGGGTGAGGGATTGAACTTTAGACATTATAAAAACTTTAAGACCACATACCTAACCACTAAATACTTGGAATGATTGTGATACGATATGCATAATAAATATATATTTTGGTATTAGTCTAGTAGCTTTGATTTTTAAAACAAAGTTACTAAGATGATTGTTGCCCTACCTCTGTGCCTCTGGAAAGAAAGTCATTCTTTCCTTTGATAAATTCCAATTCTTTCTTTACAAGTTACAATTATAGAAGAAATTCCTTTAAAAAAAAAAAAAAAAAAGCTTACCGTTGGTTGGAAGAAATTCTTTCCTTAATGAGTTGATATTTGATTCTTCATATACTTCCTTTAAGAATTGATATTTTATTCTTCAAATATTTCCTTTAAGAGTTGATATTTAATTCAATGTACTTATTTATTCTTATCAATAAAAGTTAATTAATCTTATTTTAGTACCTTTTTAAGAGGTATGTCTTAGTATTTTTTTTTTAATAGAATCTTTTTAGTAGATTTAATTGTTCAATTTGATAGTTTGTAATAATATATAATTATAATTTTTTTGGTTAAATTTTTATAACCCAATTGAAGACCTGTTAAAAATGCCCATGGTAGCCCATTAAACCCACCTCACTAGCCCAGCCCGCTAAAGCCCAAATGGGCATTGCCCATGGGTAGGGCCATGGGCTAGGGTTTTTCCATCCAGCCCGGCCCGACCCAGCCCATTGACTAGTCAACAGCCCGTTAAGCCCAGCCCATTAGACCCGTGGGCCAAGTAAAAACGGGCCGGGCCGGCCTGGCCCGGCCCATTGACGAGGCCTATAGCCAAAAATTTCAAACCTCACATGCCATACAAATGAAGCCCCACCCAAGCTTGAAAGGCTTAGCCTAGAAAGTTTAAGTCATGAAATGCAACAGAGTAGCAAAGCCATACTGCCCCAGTCATAATTCCGGATTCGCTCAATTTTTCTCAAACTCCACAAGTAACGCAGATTCACTATACTGCCTAAATTCAGACACAAGAAAGTCCCAATAAAAAGAAGCATGAACATGCGAGCACCCTTTACGACAGTATCACATTGGGGAATATTCTCACATAGCCAAGACAAAGGAATATTTTTACTCTTCATTCTAGAAGACACTACACCTAGAAGTTTCTTGATTTCAGTTGAAGTAAGGGAGCCATTGACACGGATTCTCTCACCACCCAACCTTAGACCAGTGATAATAGAAGTAAGGTGTCAACATCACCTCACCAATGCCTGGAAAATGGAAGGTACATGTAGTGTCCCAGAAGCGCTCTGCTAAGGCAAGGAGTAACTGAAGATCCTTGTATTCATTTGTCTCTTGATTTAACAAAGTTTCAAAGAAAGTACCAAAGACCGCTTCATTGTTGATGTTTTTGATGTTAGGAGACAATGCTTCCCACGTGTTCTTCAACACTTGGAGACTACCTTGACTTTTGAGGCTCTGCAACACAACAGTTTAGCTCATCATTCCATGACAAATCACATGCCAAAAAAAAAAAATTTCCCAAGCCACAACCCACATGTCCAAAAATTCCATGCAAAAAAAATCACATGTCCAAAAAAAATTCCACAACCAAAACCCACATGACCAAAAATTGTTCACAACCAAAAATCATGTGCCCAAAAAGGTCAATGCCCCACCACCAAAAAAAAAAAAAAAAAAACAAACAAACAAACAAACAAAAAAACAAAACAAAAAACAAAAAAAAAAAAAAATGCCCCACCAAAAATTTCACCACAATAAAAAATTTTCACATATCTATACACAACTACCAAATCTTTTTTCCATAACCATGCACAAAAATTTCTAAATGACCAAGATAGCCAACAAATAATTTTACCTACATGTCCATGCACAACAAGTAATAACTTTTTCATGAACCAACATCACATACGCAACAAAATTTTTCCATAGCCAAAATTTCATGTCTAAAAAATTTCATACCCACAAATTTATCCATGCACATACCCACAAAATTTTGCCATGTTCATGAAACAAAATTTACACATGCCAACAAAACTTCCCACAAGCATCATGAACATATTCATATAAGCCCATAACACAAATTTTTCACAATGCCAATACTCCCAAAATCCAAGCCAAGATTCATCCAACAACATCACAAACTTCAAACATTGTCAAAATTCCATAAGCCACCAACATTGCCCAAGTTACACCATGATAAAAAATAAACACTTCAAAAATGCTCCAAAGCCAACATTACAACATGATCAATCATACAATGCCACAAATTCCAACAAGAACACACAACGAAATGACAATGTCTCATCATCAAACTTTCAATGAAACATGAAACAAGATTTTTCCCAGCAAAGAAACCAAAGAAAAACTCACCTTGATGTCCATTTGAGAATATGGAGCATGGGTCTTAGGGTCTTGAAGGAGCCCCTCCCCATCATGCCGATCAAATGTTGGATCATATTTCTTACCATGAAAAGTAAGAAAAGATGATCCATTGGAAGAAGAAGACATTTTGATGCAAAGAAAAATGGGTTTGAAAATGGGTTCCACCAAAAATGGGTGCGTGGCAAAAGTGCTCAAAAACACAAGGATCTAAAGAAATATTGAGGGAGATAGATGAAGGAAGGTTGAGAAGCTTAGAAAAGTGTTCTTTTTATAGAAGAAATGGTGAGATGAAGAAGAAAAATCAAGTGGAAGATGAATGTGAATAGATTTAATGGAAGAAGAAAAGGTGATAAACTAGGAAAAAAAGTCATGTACTTTATCTTAGGATATATCTTGGACCAAAGCCATGTAGTTTCTTATGATCAATGTAAATTCATTTGCAAATCAATAAAATGAGGAATTTTTCAATATTGGTGTAGACACTCGATTTTGCACCCATGATTTAAACAAGGAAGATGACTGGAACGACCATCCATGTACCCCAAAAATCATGATTGCATTACATGCATTAATTCATTCATTGCATATCATTAAAATGATCTTGAGATTCTAACGGTCACAATGGTTATTCAAATCGGATGGTCGGATCGAAAGATAACGCATGATCAAGTTTGCACGATCAACATGCATTATGTCTAGGTAGAGTCGATGACGCATGATTAGTTTAAATTAATTCTGATTGGTTAAAAAATTAAAATTAATTAAATAATTTTGTGATTGGTTGACAATTAGTGTCTAAAATAAGATTGCTTGCATAGGAATAAAAGGGATAATTGGATAACAATAAAATTATGGATAATCTAAACTTTATCAAAATTTATTTTAGGGTATTTATCTACAAGATAATTATTCCTAAAAAGACCTGAATTATCCAGAAAAGAGATAAAAATCTTAGAATACGGATTCAAAAAACGTCTAAGTGCAAGGCCCAGTTCAAGAAAACCTAAAAAAGGAGTCAAAAAGGCACCCGAACACGAAAGTACGATCGGCACCCAAGAGTACCATTCAGCACTTTTGGACTGCCAATCGACACTTTTGGACTGCCGAACGGCACTTTAAAAGTGACGAATTGCACCCTTAAGGGCTAAGGCTCAATTCTCCTCAAGTGCCGATAAAGCACACCTTTTCGACTTTTTCATAGAAAGATGCGTCCCAATTCACATTCTACCCGTGGTTGCTTATTTTTTAAGCATTCCAGTCCCTATAAATAGGGACTACATCTCAAAATTCAGCACATTCTTTTACGCTCTAGGAGAGACACCTTTTCACACTCTTAAATTTCTCACCCCCTCTTTTCTAGTATTCTTTCTTAAACTAGGGTTTTTAGGTTTCAAAGATAATTGCATAAATTTCTTTGAACCCTAAAATATCCTCTCAAGAAGAAGAGCGCTCCATGCAAGAGGTTGTTTCTTAACCATTTTTCTTATGCTTCTCTTGTTGTGATGATGCATGTTTATTTTTTTAGTTTAGTTGTTTCAAATATTCATATCATGAATTATTGTTTTATTTAAAGCATGATCTTGAATCTTTTATAATTGTTATGATCTCTTTCTTAATTTCAAAGATCTGTATGTAATCAATTCTTTTTCTTAAAACTAAAAAAAAATCTGCATCCTCATTAGATGCAGATCTGAATTTTTCTCAAAATAAAAACAAATCTGCATCTTCATTAGATGTAGATCTGAATTTTTCTCATAATAAAATGGATCTACATCTTCATTAGATGCAGATCTGAATTTTTTATTAAATCAAAAACTGGTCTGCATCTTCATTAGATGCAGATCTGAATTTTTCTCATAGTAAAACGGATCTGCACCTTCATTAGATGCAGATATAAATTTTTTTTATTAAATCAAAAACGGATCTGTATCTTCATTAGATGTAGATCTGAATTTTTCTTAAAATAAAAGCGGATTTGCATCTTCATTAGATGCAGATCTGATTTTTTTTATTAAATCAAAAACTGGTCTGCATCTTCATTAAATGTAGATCTAAATTTTTCTTAAATCAAAAGCTGATTTGTATCTTCCTTAAATACAAATCTGATTTTTTTAACATAGCAGATTTTGAAATAAAGAAAAAAGATCATGCATGGTTGTGTTTGTTTTATTCAATATATGTAGCATAAATTTACTTCATGATTGAAACTCTCTTCTCAAGCAATCTTTTTCATACTTTTTGAACATATAAAAACAGATCTGGTCTTTTATAAGCCAAAATCATTTTTTTCTAATTTCTTAAAAATAGATCTAATTTTTAAAAAACCAAAAGACTTTGTTTTAGTTAATAAACAGAGATTTGAATTTTCTCTCCAAAAACTACCTTTTTTACACAACAAAAGCAAATCTGGTTTTTTTATATAAACTGGAATCAAATTCTTTTACTCACAACAATAGATCTAGATTTTTTAAAACAAAGAAGATGATGCATTCATACATAAATTTGTGTGATTTAGTTTTGTTCACATGTACAAGATATCATTCATAGTATGCATGAAAGGGGTACATAGGTCACAAGAGTCTAGAAGACCAGACTTTGTCTGGGCAAAATGGGTGCCTAACACCTTCTTATTCTGTAATCTAACCTTCGAAATTAGGTCTTTTGGATAGGTAGATCTAGCCTTATCTTTGTTTTATTTTGGATAGTTTGTAACTAGGACAAAAAGTCATGTAATTATTTGGTAGTCTGTAACTAGGACCCAAAGCCATGTAATTTTTCAAATTTTCAAATATGTATTTTTTTTTTTATTCAATCAATGAAAGGAAACAATTTAGTCATGTATTTATATTTAGTTTTTCTTATTTTTTGTATAAAAAATAAGTGGCGACTCCACACCACTTACCCAAAAAGAGAGATGCCCTTAAAAGCATCCAAATCTCTTTTTTAAGAGGCACCTTCTGTGGTCTCTCACAATTGGTTTTCTTATTTATTCCAATAATTAAATAAGTGACAACTCCATTATAAAACCCTTAATCTAAAGGGGAAAATATAATCAGTCGAATCCCCATTTTGAGAGACAATAACACGACTCCACCCATTCACGTGGGTGTGGCCCAACACCAAAAAAGGGGTCAGGGGAGTAGTTTCTCATAGTGGCGGCTCCGCTGGGGATATTGAGGGCTAAGCTTCAATTAGGTTATGGTGGCCAACCATGTCATTTTTTGTTTATTGCTTTTTGTATATAATATGTCTAATGTGTCATTATATTGCATGTCATGCATCATTTGCTTGAATGAAATTTATTTTATTTGTGTGCTAGCCCGGAAGCTCGGTAGTATTAGCCGTGGATTGTGGTCTTCCTAAGACTCACATACCCAGCAGTGAACCTACCACCCACCGCAACAAGGATCATCATGGAAGTCCAACGCTTGAGCCCATCATAATTGTTTGAACCTTGTATGCTATGAATGAACTCAAGCCTAAAAGCCTATGATTGAACTCTACTTGGCATGGAAGCCCAAATTTGTTTCTTGAATGAGTCAAAGCCCAACACTTGAGCCCATCAAAGGTGTATATGCATGATCAACATCAAAGGCCAAAAGCTCACCAGATGCATGCCTTCCAAGTGTAAGGTCAAGCCATTTCAAGCAAATACCAAAAGATCATAATCAAGGTTCAGGCCTTCCCAGTGCAAGTCCAAGCCATTTCATCATAATCAAGGTTCAAGCATACCAAGTCTCGAGCATCCTAAATGGACCAAGAAGAAGCAAGCAGCCCAACTTTGCCTCACTTCACATTAGGTTTGCAATATCATGGTTAAGCTTAAAGTTTGTTTGTTTATTCCATGTTTCTATGTTTCTTTGAATTCAAAAATTTCATGTAGCATTTAATGTGCTTTGTTTGTGTATATATATTAAATAAATAAATAAAAAATCAAGATTTCCAAATCTTTCCCAAAAAAAGAGAAAATTTTTCAAATGAATAAAGTCTTTGGACTAGGGGCATTAGGCCCTTGAGTTATTTAAAAAAAATAAAAAATCTTTGAACTAGGGGCATTGGACTTCCTAGTGACTTTTTCAAAAATGCTCATTTTTTTCTTTCAAAGATTTCAAGATTCTTTAAAGTCTTCTTTTCAAAATGGTACTTGAGGATCCCTTGGAAATTTTTTTTTCTAAATTGTGATGTTTAAAGGCTTGAACAATCAACTTGTACTGAGAAAGGATTAATTTCATTTGACCCGTGTAAAGACTTTTGCTAAATTACTTTGAATAAAAGAAGAAATGCTCTTAAAAGGAAATCAAAGAAAATCTATCCATTAGAAAATTCAAAAAGCTCATGCATTCATTCCAAATTTTTGAAAACTTTTGTGTCTCCAATAGAGCATTCATACTTTTTCTTTTAGGAGGAATTTATTAAGAGAGCTCAAGTCACTGTGCCTACAAGCAAGCATTGCTAGGGATAGGAGACCATCTTTGGTAAAACAAGATTATACCTTAATACCTAGAATGATCATTATCCATTGCTAGCCCATCTAAGCCTTTAAACACTTAGCCTCTTTTTCACATGAACCCACTAAAATCTAAACCTAGGGTGGGAAAAATCAAATTATGTATGCTTAAATCTCATGTTGAGGAGGAGTCGACCTTGTAGCTTTGAAGCTAATTGATAAAACTCTCCTAGAAGACATGAAAGACAAGTAGAGAATTCATTGAGCTAAAGATAAGAGATCATCAAAGAAAAATGAGGTTTCACTCAAGCAAGGAAAGATAAATGAAATTCCATCAATGTGAGAGAAAGAAAAAAAAAAGTGTGCATTAAGTTTGAAGAGCCCAAAATTCATCATGCCAAGAGGAATACAAGATTCATCTAAAAGAGAGTTCATCAAAAATATGAAAAATATGTTTGTTTCATAATTCTTTCAAATCCTTGAATCTAGGATGTCACCATCCACACACATTCACTAGAATTTATTTTTCAATCCAAATGCAATGCTTAATAAATTGAATTAGGGTTTATCACATGCACACACATTAAATTCAACATCAAATTGATTGACATATTGGATGATATGATATGAATGTTGGCCAACATATTCTGGAAGACCGGTTTCACCGGGCAAGATGGGTGTCTAACATGTTCCCATCTTGTAACATAGCCTCCAAGCTTAGATTAAGGGTTGATAGATCAATGCTTATCCATTTAATTTTCAATTTCAAGATTGTAACTAGGAAATAAAGCCATGTACTTTACCTTAAATTATATCTAGGACCAAAACCATGTAATTTCTTATGATCAATGTAAATTCATTTTCAAATCAATAAAATGAGGAATTAAATAAATGGCGACTCCATTGTAAAACCCTTAATCTAAAGGGGGAAAATATAATCAGCTGAACCTCCATTTTGAGAGACAATAACATGACTCCACCCATTCACGTGGGTTTAGCTCAACATCCAAAAAAAAAAAAGGAGGGGCCGGGGGCGTGGTCTCTCTCGCCACTGTGAGAGATTGCACCCCTGGCCTATTTCTTGGGAAAATTAACCTCATTCACAGATTCAAAATATTCCGATAGATATCAATGAAATGGTGAGCAGAGGTCATTTATTAGAAAATAATTTCAGCACAATTAACATTAATAGGTCCCAAATTAGTTTCCAATTAACATTAATAGGCTCCAATCACTCCCATTTCAGACTTAATTAGTTCCAAATTTACCCTAATTAAAGAGATAATTGCACAAATTACTTATTGAATAATTAATGTTTGACTATCTAATTAATTAAGTGTGTGCAACCTTACCATAAAATGTAGACCTAGCCAATCAAATTATGACACATCATTAATCCCAAATTGATTATAATTATAACCAATTGGAATCAATTGTTCATAATCACATATAGTCGGACTCAATTTGTGATAGCGCATCTCAGCCATTAAAACTTAATTTGATGATAACTTTCAATCTGATGGTCTGATTAGGGCTTATGACCAATCGATTTAATCGTTACAACATCAAAGTCATTTTAATGAAATGAAATTAAGGATCTCATGGCCACAATTAAGATGTCTATTTCCAAGGTGAAATTACCATTTTACCCTCTAGGTGAGGTTAAATGCGGGTTGCAAAATAGGATGTCAATATGTTGCTGTCTGAATTTGTCGCCTAGATGTTGTGATTTTTTACAACTCGTCTAGGAAGAGGGAAATGAATGAAAAAAATAATTTTAAAATATTCTTCTCTTCCATTGTTTAGGAGTTTTAATTGAGGGAATGGAAAGTTCATATTCTTATTTAAGAGTTTAAATGGGAGGGAAAGGAACAGGTAAGAGAGAACACATTCCTCTATATTCCCTCAAAATCTCAAATTTTCATTCCCCCCAAAATTGGGAGGAATTTGAAGGAATGAAATTAGATTTAATAATTTTTTTACTAAAACTCTCAAAATACCCCTATATATTTAGCCATTTATTTTAAAATAGGGGTCTAATAATTCTATTGGTATGAAATGATTTCATTCCTTTCCCTTTATGTTACTCCTAAACAAGTTTACTTACCTTCTATTTCTTTATTAATTTAAAATATCCAAACAAAGTTACTTAATTCCATTTCATTCATTTCTTTCCATTCTTTTCCCTTACTTAAATACATTCTATTCCTTTTTATTCCTTTATGATCATTTCATTCCATTCCGATATAAACTTCCAAACGAAACCTTAAGGAAATTGCTTTATTCCAAGGAAAATAGGATTTTTTTTTTTTTTTTTAATGAATAAGGATAATTATAAAGAAAGAAAGCAAAGGAAGGACCCAACTCATCTCACTTTTATAGAGAAAAAAAACCAAAGGAGGAAGTGAAGAAATGGAGGGTCCATCTCAATTACAAAAAGCAACCCAACGAGCCAAAATGTGAGAAAAGAAATTAATTTCCCTAGAAAAAAATGAAGGATCCAACTCATCTCAATTTTATGGAGAAAAAAACCAAAGTAGGAAGTGAAGAAATGGAGAGTCAATCTCAGTTACAAAAAGCAGCCCAACAAGCCAAAATGTGAGAAAGGAAATTATTATCCCTAGAAAAAATGAAAATAAGGAGATTTCTAATATGAAAACATCAAAATTTTAACGCAGTGTTACCATCATTAATGTCACACATTCGATAATAATAGGATTCATTAAAACTTCATATTCGAAGCTGTTTTTTTTTTTTTTTTTTTTTTCTTATCTATCATTTTTATCTATTAAAAAATTAAATGAATAACAAATCTAAAATGGGCAATGCTACCCGTACTACAAATTTTAGAGTAATGCGGGCACAAACTATTTTACAATATTTTTACAAATTATTGATATAGAAAATTCTTACTAGTTCTCATTTGTAGTGGCGGAGCCACGTTGAAGTCGAGGGGACCATGCCCCCCGCCCCCAAAAAAAATTTTTTGAAACAATTTGAGTAGATATACTTAATTATGAGTTATCCAAACCATTTAATTTTTTTAAAATGAATAGATATGCATTCCCCCCCCCCCCCCCCTCTCCAGTTAGTTTCTTTTTCTATATAAGAAATTCTAAAATTACATTTAAGATTCATCTAAAAGCTTAATATAATTTTAGCAACTTACCTAATCTGCAACACCATATAGTTGCAGACAACACTAGCTTTCACTGGCAGATGCATCTGGGTAGGCACTATCTAAATAAGCAGTCTTCACACTTTTCTTTGCTCATCTCCTTTAAATCTCCAACATCCTAGCTCATCTACCTTTTTTTTTTCTTCCAGTTCTTCTTTCTTTACTTCTTCGATTCTTCCGTCATTTTTATGAAGTAAAGAGTGTGACTTTTTTATTTTACCAAGCAACATTTATCAATTACCCATCCTACTTCCACCACGTGTATGGTTGAAACTTCAAGTCTCAAAATTTAGAGTCCCTAGGTGGTCAGGCAATTGTATGGATCATAAATTCTTTTACAACTTTTCTTTTTGATCTTTATTTGTTAAATGAACATAACAAACTATATAATTGGTTGTATTTAATTATATATTGAAATTTGGATGATGGTTTGTCTACTATTTAGTTTTTTAAAAATTTATTAGCATTTTTTTTTATCTTAGTCATTATACTTAATGGGTGATAATTTAATTTAATAGTCTAGGTCAGTGGGCAAGTTAAAAACTATTGATTCATTATGCAACAGAAATAAATAGTAATTTAGAAAATAATACACTTTTTGTTTTGGGTTCTTATCGTAAAACTTCAACTTTCACTAAACGTACTTCTAAATCTCCACGAATCGAATTCAAAGAGCATCCTTCTGGATAGTCAATGGTGGAACCCAAAAATATCATTTTGGATCGTTAATGGTGGAACTTTGAAAGCTTTTTCTAAATCTCCAACAATTTAATTATCACATTTTTTATTCGCGCGGCCCCCCTAGAGACAAATTCTTGGCTTCACCACTGCTCATTTGGGTTAACCACTAACATCACTTTTTTACTTACCAATAATCACTCACGACATCAACAGTTTGTAAAAATTATTGTAAAATAGTTTGTATCTCTAGCATTTCCCCAAATTTTATTACATTGAATTTATAAATTGATATGTCGTCAATTATAAATAGATAATTCAAATATTCATTTATAAGGTGGTTGAAGCCCACTAATCACATTCATTGTCATATTAATTTGTAAGTTTTATATAGTAACGTTTGTAGTACCTTTAGCATTTTTCAAAATAATATTAAATATAAAATTTGATCATTATGAATAAGTATTTATTATGACTATATTTTATATGGAACTATTAAACACATAATTAATTTAATTATTAATAGGTATTTATTATAGTTGTATTCAATTTGTATATGGAACTATTTACTCTATTATTTAAAGTAAATATTATTCTTAAAGATTCTAATATCCTTTATTACTTAAAACTTTTTCAAATTTTAGTAGAGGTGTGTGCTGGCTTAAGCATAGTAAGTAGTTTCTTATTAAATTCTTGTAAACATTATATTTTGGGATTTTGATATTTGGTTTTGTGGTGGATTGTTGTGTTGGAGCAAGTGGGTGGCTTGCATGGTGTTATAAGGTGATTTAAATTCATATTGAGAGTGTTTCTTATTTTTTGGGGAATTGTGAATGGATATTGTTGAATTATGTGTGATGGATATTACTTAATTGTTTTCTAAGCATTATATATTGTTTTGTTAAGAATTGGTATTGTGGTGGGTTGTTGTGTTGGAGCAAGCTGGTGGCTTACGTGGTGTTATAAGGTAAATTAAATTCATATTGGGAGTGTTTCTTATTTTTTAGAATTGTGAATGGATATTGTTGAATTATATGTGATGGATATTATTTAATTGTTTTCAATACTTGTAAGCATTATATATTGTTTTGTTGAGAATTGGTATTGTGGTGAGTTGTTGTGTTGGAGCAACGGGTGGCTTGCATGATGTTATATGGTGGTATAAATTGATATTGGGAGTGTTTGATTGTGCAATGTATATTTGTTTAAGTATTAATAAAGACTTGTGCATTCATGAATGGGATGTGACTTTATCTAAGTAGCTTATAGACTTAGATGTTAGAATATGAAAGTTCAATTAGTGTATAAAACACTATGAACGTTTAGACCCCCAATTAACAAATTACCAATTCAAGCTTAATATCAAACAATTAATGTGCGGAATATGAACATAAGCTTAATACAAAATTAATAAACAATCTAAACCAATTAAAATCACATCCACAGCAGAAATTAAAAGGCACAGATTAAGGGAAGAGAGATGCAAACACAAGGACAACACAACGATGTGTTATCGAAGAGGAAACCGAAGCCCTTGGCGTAAAACCTCTCCGCCGCCCTCCAAGCGGTAAATAATCCACTAAAGAATGTAGTTGGGATACATGAACAGCAGAATACCCTCCAAGCCTAATCTACCCAATGTACCTAAGCCCTCCAAGCTCCTACTCCAACGAGGTTACGCCGAACCTATTTCTTCTTTAGCTTACCGGATTCCGCTACTTGACCATAGCATTTACCAATATGAAATTGGTCCCTTCTTAACTGCTTCCCAAACCACCAAACAGCCTTCTCATAGATATGGGTATGGTGAAAAAAGGTCTTGGTAATATACCTCTCAAGGATGTAACAATGGAGAGGAAGAGAGTAGAGGAATTTGAAGAGTCTCTATGTGAAGATTGTGAATGAATCAATCTTGTTTTTCTCTAGGGTTTCTCTCTCAAAATTCTCTCTGGAAGCTCTCTACATTTCGCGGGTATAAGGGTCTACATATAGTGGGGTGAGAAAGGAATGCGAAGAGTCAGTTTTTCCCAAACAGGGTGGTCTGGCGACTTGGCCTTGCGACTGGATTGAGTCGCGAGTTCAAGCCGCGAGCTAACGGCCTGGCCAGCCTGAGACTTTTTTCCTATAGTGCAACAGCTGACATGACTCTTCAGCTCCCCTGCATGCTTCACACGTGTGCCAGTTTTGGTGACTTGCCAGTCGCGAGTCACCCGCGAGTCCCAGCCGCGAGTCTCTGCATCCTTGCACAATCATGAGCATTTCTTCATACTCTCTCACTCACTACCCTTACATGATTCCCACCTAAATACAGGGTTACTAATTGCTAAAATACAAGCAAATTTGGCACGGAATAAAGCCAACAAGATGGTTGATAAAATTCAACCTTACAGAATACATTATGCATGAGTTGTCCTTATTTTGCTAAAGTAACATTCACCACAATACTATAGCTTAGGTACACTATTTGAGGCGCAAGCTAAGTAAGAAGAGGTGCAAAAGAATAATCTTAACTTTTTGAAGAGCAAGGGTTATGATGACACTCTTACCTATGGGGGTGGTTCATCTTCAAGCTAAAAGACTTATTGGTTAGTATTTTAACTTAGCAATTGTGCACTACATGGTGTGACTACTTTTAATGCATTATTTGAAATTAATTGTATTACATTACACTTGAAAATCTATATTTGCTTTCTACAACTTATATATTAGGAGTTGTGATTTTAATTCATTGGTATGTCTACTCTTAATGCATTGTTAGAAATGTTTCTTATAACATAATTAATGTTTTTACTTTATGATTTTAATGTAGTATTGTTTTTATATTTGTACAAATTTCTTATTGGTGGTTTTTAAGGCTTTTTTTTTTTGGCACTACTTGAAGACATCTTCTTTTGGCCCTAATTATATTATGCTAAACTTTTTGTATTGTTATAAAACATCTTGTGTTACTGTATGTGTTGCAATCAATTTGTATGGATGGATTGAATTGGATACTTGTTTTATTTTTACTTGTGGAATGTATGGATCGTCTTCTTATAAATGTGTTGTTGAAATAAATGTGTTATTCAAATGTGAGGTTTTAAAAATATAATGACAGGTTACAAGTTAATATCAAAGACAGGAAAAAATTAAAAATAGAATATTAGTTTTAGCGACAAATTTTTCTGTCACCAAATATAGCAACAAAAAAAATTTTGTTTTAGTGACAAAATATTTCATTACTAAATGTAGCAAAATTTTTTAAGAAATAGTTTTAGTGATGAAAATTTTCGTCACTATATGTGCCTGAATTTTCCTAAAAATAGTTTTAGTGATGAACTTTTTCGTCACTATATGTACCCAAATTTTCTTAAAAAATAGTTTTAGTGACAAAATTTTTCGTCACTAAATATGATTTAATAAAATAAAGTGTTTTTGGCAACAAAATTTCGTTGTTGAATAGTGTCTTTAACGAGGAAAACATTTAGTGACGAAATATTTTCGTCGCTAAAACTTTTTTATTTTTTTAACTAATCGAACCTTTAGTGACGAAATTTTTCGTCACAATGACCTTTAGCGACAGGGTATTAGCGACGAAATGAATTTCGTCACTAAAAAGCAGATTTCATTGCTAAAGGTCCTTGCCGACGAAAAACTGGACATTTAGTGACGAAAATTTTCATCACTAAAAATTCATTTTGTTGTAGTGATTAGAGTCTTAATAAATCATTTTTCAAACACAATCATAATATATAGTACTACATAGTATATACAATTCTATAAACAAATACAATCATAATAAATGCTTAATAATATAATATATAACTCCATATACAATTACAACCATAAACAAGTGGTTATCTTCTCTTTGCCACAAATCCTTATATTCTCATTAATTAAAATATTTCACTTTAAATAAAACTCTATTATATAAGTTTCAAGAAATTTAAAATTCTACTCCTACTATAATTTTATTACCAAAAATTTTAAAAAAATTAAAATTTATTTTCGTTATGTTAATCTTCTTGTTATAATTTTTTATTTTAATATATAAATTTTAATCAAATTTGTGTCATGTGTATTGCTTTTATAAATACAACAACAACAACAAACAACGTCTTTGTTCCAAAATATTGGGGTCAGCTATGAATCTTCAACAATTTAGTTAGGATCGACCATGTATATTATTTTCTTGTATTCTACCCCTATCTAAAGTCTTGCTTTATGTTATTTCCTTAATTGATATGTCTTTTTTTTATTACTTCTGCGGATGTGATTTTTGTTTTTCCTCTACATTTTTTTCATTCTCTCAACCATTGCTTTTATAAATACATACATAGATAGTACATACATACATACATACACAAATATATATATATATATATATATATATATTTCACACTTTTATCCTCCTTTTTAGCTTATCTATATATATATATATATATATATATATAATCAAAGCCTTTGAAACTCCCACAATTTTCCACGTCAACATTTTATTTTTATTTTTTTAATTTGATTTATATGTTTTGATTTTTTTTTTCCCAACCCATTTACTCACATCAGCATTATTAAAAATAAAAATTAAATCTCATTATTTCTCCCACCAAATACACATTACAAAACTGATACTTCTTCAAAACCTAAACCTAAAACCGATTCTTCTTCAAAATCTCTCTTCTCTTCTAACACGCTAACATCACCTTCCCCTAAACCTAAAACTCACCCTTTCCTTCACCCAAAATCAAAACCCAAAACTCATATTCTCCCACCCATGTTGAGCATAGCTGAAAATTATGGTTGTCCAACCTATTAAATCAGGATTCTCTATGTGATCAAATGCTTTGCGGCAATCTCCTACGCTTCCACATTTGGAGTACATAGTCATCAATGAACTACCAACAGAGACATCTAAATCTAAGCCCAACTTTGCAATATAGGCATGCAGTTGAGTCCCAATGCCTGATCTATTCGAAAGTGCAACAGCTCCCAGCACGATGAAACTGTGATATAGTCCATGGCGAAATTAGCCATCAACATATCACGGAACAACATAAGGGCCTTTTCAATGTACCCATTTTGGCCTTTTCAGCATATCACCCTTTCCACACCCAATGCCTAGGTATGCTTGCTTTCCTCTTTCTCTTTTCTCTAAATTTAAGTTTTTCAATTGAAACCAAACAAAGGAAAGGCAGCCTACTTAATGTTGAAAACAGATGAAATATTTCTCTCTTTTTTTTTTTGGTTTGGAAATATGATTTAGGTTATGGTATTGTGGTCTGATTGGTTTTTGATGTAGGAAGAACAGATGCTTGACATTGATTTGTAAAGCCTTTGCTTTTTTTAATTAGGGTTATTTTAGGCAGGGTACCAATGGTTGTTTTTCTTTGATTTTTTAAATTCCCCAGTTTAAATTATTTAAAAAAATTTACCATCTTTGGCTCATATATTTGTTTCACGTTGACCTTTGGTTCTTTGCAGTTCAATTTTCAATAGTTTTAGCTGTGTTTCTCTTTGTATCTGTAATTGAGTTTGTACACACACTTAGATAAGTCTTTGGGTTTGGAACTCTGTAACTAAGTTTAGTATAATCAATTTTTTTTTTTTTTTGTGTGGAAACTGAGCTATGGGTTTCAATTTGTTTAGTTGTGTTCTGTTTGTGTGTATATGTGTACATACTATGTATGTATTTAAGCTTCGCTGAAATTAATGCTATGTGTTTCATATTGTTCTGTCAGTTTTGTATTCCGTGACTAGGTTTCTATGTTTGTGTGGTTGGCTTCAATGTTTTGCTTAATGAAATGATTTGGGACATGAAATTTTCTAAACTCTGTTTTTAGTTTTTAACTGCCTTGATTTAAAGCTTTGAGAACTTCTGATTTGTTCTCTTGATTGTGGTTTACTTTTATGCCAAAACTGATACAACTACACTAAACTTTATTTAAAGCTTTTTTTGAGTTGTGCTTAGAAAAGATGTATTTTCTTTTATGCATGTTGTACACATTCATTACATTGAGGTTAGACATTCATTACATTGTTCAGATTGTGTGTTGCAACACAACCTAAATTTTATATGTTGAGGATGCTATGCTACCTTAGCGAAATTAGTGTGGGTAGATTTTTTGTAGGCCATGTGACCCAAGTGTTTAAAACCTTTTTCAACACAAACAAAAAATTGTAGAGTGTAGCTTAACATTGTTAAAATTTTAGAAGCAGAAAGTTGTAAGTCAGACTTAATGTTGATTGAATTGTAGTTTTAGCTGTGTTTCTCTTTGTATCTATAATTGAGTTTGTGCACACACTTAGATAAGTCTTTGAGTTTGGAACTCTATAACTTAGTTTAGTAGTGTGTTTTGACGATAATATTTTTTGAAGTGAGTTACATCTTCAATATTTTAAATAGATATTAAAATGGTGATAATCAATTTTTTTTTTTTTTTTTTTTTTTGTGGAAACTGAGCTATGGGTTTGAATTTGTTTAGTGGAAACTGAGCGAAATTGGTGTGGAGTACGTTTTTGGCTCTGGTGGAGTTATCAGCTTGCTTTCATCACACAACATTCTTGATAATCTAAGCGAAATTGGTGTGGAGTACGTTGAGGTTAGACATTCATTACATTGTTCAAATTGTGTGTCGCAACACAATCTAAATTTCATATGTTGAGGATGCTATGCTACCTTAACGAAATTGGTGTGGGTAGATTTTTTGTAGCCCATGTGACCCAAGAGTTTAAAACTGTTTTCAAAAAAAAAAAAAGAAAAAAAAATTGTTGAGTGTAGCTTAACATTGTTAAAATTTTAGAAATGTCCGTGAGCACAGTGTTGTTTAGTTTTTCAGATTTGAATATTGTTCAGATTTTTTGTCTTCAAAACACATGAACGTATGGACATGCAAGGTATGATGCAGTTGACACATTGATTAGATAAGATACATTCAAATACTTGCAAGGCTGCAAGACTATAACTGAAAGTAACTGCATAAAACAAAATGGAATTCTTAAATCAATTAGAGGATTTAGTTTAGGCTTTTGCTTTTAATTTCTGGGTTCCTTTGCCTCTATAAATTACTGGTCACTATCGAAAACATGAGTTGAAGTTAGCTGACAGCAGCAACTATGGTGATGCAAGTGATTGTTTTTTCATTGAATAGAAACATTGAAATTTTTATGCTAATCTCTTTAATTCTTGAAGAAAATAACATATATAGGAAGAGTTCTCATTTTTTTTTATGAGGGTAAGCTGCCTACTCTCACAATCAAATTGTTTGATGATATGAAGGAGATTAAAAAAGAAAGGAAGAATTAAGATCAAACAAGTAGGGTATTTGAATATTGTAGTCATAAAATTGAGAACATCTGTTTCAGTATCACGTTGATAACCTTATGTACATTTTGGAAGGTACATATTGTACTTTGTAAGTGAAAGGAGAAATTGGAGTTCTTTCTCAAGTGCAAATTTCTTGATTGATGCCTCAAAAAACTGTGTTTGAAGTGGTGCTGACGGGAGCAGATTTCTCTCTTGATCATCAACTATTATCTCTACAATTTTATTGCGGTGGCTTTCCTTGCATCATTCCATTCTATTTGATGTAGTTTTGGTTTATTATTTTGTCTTTACAACTGTTAATGTTGATTATAATTTCTCTGTAAGTGAACATAAGCGGAAACACATTTAGAATATATCACTAAATCAGTTACCTATTTAAATAATCTTAATTTTTTGGCGAGTTTTTTAATTCTTGGTAATTCATGTTGACAATGACACTGATTTTTGGTTTTTGCTCATTTAATTGGATGTCTAATACCATCCTATCTTAGCAACTCAGTTCAAGAGAAAGTCAGGAAAATTGTTGGAACTACCTTGCTTGAGATAGTTTGACTCATTTTTTTTTTCTTTTTTCTTTTTTTTCCTTTCTGATTTTTTTTTTTTTTTTGTTTTTGTTTGGAAGACTGCACAAATTTTGACAACACTACCAAGCCACTAAGCCTTTGTGAACTACACTCAAGCATGCCTTTAGTTTTGGTTTGGCATAAACTTGAAACAAATGCCATAAATATCTAGATTTTTGGCCTTTGTATTCTTAATGTTTGAATAAAACCATATAGTACAATTTAAACATGTTTCACATATGCTTTTGAGGTCTCAGGTCATGTTGTATTTATATATGGCAAAAGATAGTATCATTTTCCACCTTAGCACAAATTCGTACTGGTATTTTATTTATAACTTGGATATATTGAAGTTTTTTTGTGTGTGAATAATCTATTTTGTTATTTATTTCTAAATTCATGATAAAAACCAATGGAATACTTATTTTCATGAAGATTATAGAAATGTTGAACTTTCAATAGTTGGGGCGGGGTTATTATGAAATTTATTGACATTAAGAGTGTTTGGTTTTACATTTTAAATCTTTGATGAATTGATATAATTTGGTGTTATACTTGATACTAATTTGGCAAAAAATTAAGTAGTTTGAAGAAGTTGAGAAAAGAGAAGAGCCTAAGAAAGGGAGGAAATACATTTTTGAAAAGCATTGGATAAAGCTTGAAGATGTAAGCACAATTGTATATTTATTCTATTTATTGGGTCTTTTGTAATACTTATTAAACCAAATGTAAGAACACATTATGATTATTGTAATATATTACTTCATAATATTTGTATTTATCTCATTTTTAATATCACTTCATAATATTACATGTTTCATCTTATATTAGAGCCAATTTAGTTTTCAATAATTGAAATTTGAGAAATGTTTAAACTTGAGCATGTTTATATTTGATTTAAAACAATCCCGTGCATCGCACGGGTAAGCGACTAGTTACTCAAAAATCTGAAACCAAACTTTAGCTAACATACATATTTCAATTATAAATCCCAAACGAAACTCTAGCTATAACTAATATTTATATTCCAATTATTGTTTATAAAAGAATCAATCCACATATTTCATTTGATTCAAAACATAGTAAAAAAGTATCAAATACTCCAAATATTTTTTTTTTTTTTGGGTTTGACTTACCTCCAGTACTTTATTAATTGGAATCTCTTTTTTTGTTTTAATGAGAAACTATCATATCACCCACTAACTAAATAAAACGTGGAGATTAAAATCACTACCACTTGCTATTGTATATTTAAAACAATAGAAGATGTTCAGTTAAAAAAGTACTAGAAGTAAGTTAAATTCTATTTTTTTATATGAGTGGATAATAATCTATTTAGATACTCCATTGTTTTATGAAATATTTAGATATTCCATTTGAACTCTCTTAAAAAAATAAAAATATAAAAAGATATTCCATTTGACTCCAGGCATAACCACATTTATAAATTTCACTTCTTTCATCTATTAGGGAAGTTAAAAAAAAAAAATTTTAAATTAAAAAAAAAAGGTCAAAATGGTTGAGGGAGCTATCGCTACATCGAATGGAGAGGATTTAATTCTTGATTCTCGACCAGCTAATACAATTGATTTACAAAGTAGTAATAAATATTAAAAATTAGAGATTAAAAATTTGCAACAAAGTCATGAATGTATTCTCATAAATATTCTTGCATGCGCATTCTAAGCTTTAATTATGTGCCCTTCCAGCAAAATTTAAATTTGTGATTGCTGTTCAAAGAATTCAAGTAGATTTTATTTTATTTTGGTTCCACTTGCTTTTCTGAGTTAGAGCACTTGTGTTTGTTTAATAGAAAAAGTACCATATTTTAGCAAACCAAACTCAAAATTTACCTACATTATGTTATGCAAAGTTGTGTGAAAATACATGGTTGCTACAATAATCATGTAAATTTATATTGACACTATTTATTATGCATTTAGTTATGTGTGAAGAAAAAGAAACAACTAAGAAAATCAAGAAAATTTAATATTTTAATGAAATGTAGTATAAAATAAATAATTTAATACATGACGTTTTAAAAAGTGAGTATATAAAATAAAATAAAAAAATAGATTATTATACTAAAATAGACAATAATTATTGCACGAGCTCTAAGTTTTATTTGTCCTTTTTTTTTTTTCCTCATAGGTAACTAAGGGTGCGGGGCTGATGGGATTCAAACCTCATTGCCGAGACACCACCACAAGTGCCGGAACAACTAGGTTATCCCTAGACACCACCAGAATTGCCAGAACAACTAGGTTATTCCTAGAAACCCTAGTGGCTGATCTGTAACATGTTTATATTCTTATATTACTACTACAATTATTAGCTGAGAAAGAAAAGCAGCAGCGGAGCAAGAGCATTATAAAATCCAAATTTTAGGGAAGGGTTTGAGTTTAACTCAATTTTCTTGGTCTGTTTACACATACGTTTTTCTGTGTTGATAATATCCAGTTATCCACAACCAATTAACCAACCCAAAAAAAAAAAAACACCTATTCCAAACATGATTACGAAGTCCACTGCTAGGAAAAATCCTGGGTTACTCAAGCACATGTCATAAGTTACCGAAGAAGAATACTTGTCATCAAACAATAAATAAAGAGATGGGTGTGAGAGAAGAGACGAGAAGAGGCTGTGGTTGCGTGCTGGATCCTAACATTGCAATTTTCTCACACATCAACTCACCTTTATCTTGAACTCGTCTCTCCTATCTATCGTTTTAATCAAATCAACCATTTCTTGCAATTCCATGGATACCTTTATAGCCTCTATAAGGTTGAAATTTATCAACCATCTTCTTGGCTTTATTCCGTGCCAAATTTGCTTGTATTTTAGCAATTAGTAACCCTGTATTTAGGTGGAAATCATGTAAGGGTAGTGTGTGAGAGAGTGTGAAGAAATGCTCAAGATTGTGCAAAAGAATCAGGGACTCACGACTGGATCTCGTGGGTAGCTCGCGGCTTGCAAGCAGTCAGAAGTTGCACACGTGCCAAGCATGCAGAAAAGCTGAACCGTCATGCCAACTGTAGCACTACAGGACAAAAAGTCCAGTCTGGCCATTTAGTTACCTCGCGGCTGGAACTCGTGGCTCAGTCAAGTCGCGAGGCCAAGCCGCCAGCCAGTTCTGTTTTGGAAAAACTGACTCTTCGCATTCCAAACACATACAAGTATAAATACCCCTTATACCCAAGAATTGTAGAGATCTCCCAGAGAGAATATTAAGAGAAAAACCCTAGAGAAAAACAAGATTGACTCATCCCCAATCTTCACATAGAGACTCTTCAAATTCCTCTACTCTCACCCTCTCCATTGTTACATCCTTGAGAGGTTCATTACCAAAACATTTTCTCACCATACCCACATGTGTGAGAAAGCCATTTGGTATTTGGGAAGCAGTTAGGAAGGGACCAATTTCATATTGGTTGATGTTATGGTTTATAGCGGAATCCAATAAGCTAAAGAAGAAATAGGTTCGGCATAACCTCGTTGGAGTAGGAGCTTGGAGAGTTTAGGTACACTGGGTAGAGTAGGCTTGGAGGGTCTTCTGCTATTCATGTATCCCAACTACATTCTTTAGTGGATTATTTACCGCTTGGAGGGCGGCAGAGAGGTTTTACGCCGAGGACTTCGGTTTCCTCTTCGATAACACATCGTTGTGTTGTCCTTGTGTTTGCATCTCTCTTTCCTTAATCTTTGCCATTTAATTTCTGCTATGAATGTGATTTTATTTGGTTTAGATTGTTTATCAATTTTGTATTAAGCTTATACTCATATTCCGCACATTAATTGTTTGATATTAAGCTTGAATTGGTATTTTGTTAATTGGGGGTCTAAACATTCATAGTGTTTTATATACATATTTGAACATTCAATTGGTATCAGAGCGGGTACACTTTTTGTGGTTTAAATACCTAAATGTGATCCTTGACCCCTAGTGTTTATTTGCCATGGATAGTGCTTTGTATGCCTCTATGCATGTTTTGGATGTTGATGATTGTAACATGCCACATGTTTGTGAAAATGCCTCTATGAGTGATACTCCTCATGATTGTGATGCTATGTTACATGAATCTTTGGGTGTTATTGATATTCCAAATGACAAACTCTTGAAGAAAAAGGTTAGGAAATTTCAAAAGAATTTAAGCAAGTTATTTTGTGAAAATGATGATTTGATTGCTAAGCTTAATGAATCCAACAAATTGGTTGAGAAATATAAGAAACTTGCTGAAAATTCTCTTAAAAAACTGAAAGAGTTTGAATGTTTGAATATGGACTTGGATGCTAAACTTGTTTTGTCTAACAACCTTGTTGATGAACTAACATGTGAAAATGAATCTCTTAAGATGCATGCCAAGTGTTTGATTGCTGAACCTATTGCTAAAAAGGATGATAATATATGTTGCAATCATGTTATGGTACCCGATTTCGTGCCTATTGTGGGTTTTACCTCAAAGGACAAATCGGTGTACATTCCTCCACATAAAAGAAATCAAAAGGTGGAGAGAAAGGCTGTTAATTCAAAGCTTCCATTTAGGTCTCAACCTAAGGTTTTAGATGGATCTAAGCTTGTTCCAACTTGCCACCATTATGGTGTGATTGGTCATATAAGACCTCAATATCATAAGTTGAAGAGGGAACAAAACCATGTTGCTAGATCCCTTCCCAAAAAGCCTAGTGGACCTAAACACATTGTTTGTCACCATTGTGGTGCCTTTAGTCATCTAAGACCTCAATGCTCTAAGTTTCATGTTTTTAAAAGAATCAAAAGAAAAGAGAAACTTGAGCTTCTTGGAAGCTATGCTAAAAAGGGTAAACCGGATTTGAGTGAAAATAGCATGTTGTTAAAAAAAAGTGTTTAATGCTCTTAACTCCTTATCTATGTGCATCTCCGATTCTCATTCTTCCAACCCTCGTCTCACTTCTCATAAGACACTCATTCCAAACAATCGTTGTGTTTGGATGAGGAAGGGTTCCTATGGTTGAGCTTTTGCTCTTTTAGTCTTTGATCTAATTCTTTCGATCTTTGTAAGACCCTTCATGCATTAGATGCTTCATTGTCATGCATTTGTGCATCATGCATCTCTTTATATGCATTGTTTTGATTGTTTTTGCATTTGATCTTATTTTTTTTGTTTTAGTTTTGTGTGAGTAAAAATCCAAAACCACATAAAAAGTGAAAAATTCAAAAAGTTTGATCATATATGTTTGAGCACATATCATATGTGAGTTTTGCCTTGTATCTTCGTACAAATGGCTTTATGCATTTACGAGCTTAGCTTTTTCTTTATGCACTTATTTCTTTGTGGGAAAAATCTTGAAATCTATATGTGATTGTTGTAAATCAATCTTCAAGCTTGTCATGAATGATTGCTCAATAGTCTTGATGGTTTTGATACTTGCATAGACTTGTGCCTATATTTCTTCTCACACTTTTTATTGTTTTTGCTTAAAGAGCTCAACAAATGAAAATCTCAAAATGAAAAGAGATAATGAACTGCAAATACTAGTATTTGACTAGGAAAAAGGGAAAGAGACTTGTATTGAAAAAGTATGATGCCCAAAAGCCAAAGGCTTGTTCATCAAATTGAAATATCAAAAATTTCAAGCATCAATCTCAAAATAAGATGTATTGATTCAAAATGATCAAATGTTATGAATTGTAAAGAAGCCAAATGAAAAACTTCAAAGATATGTAATCATTTTCTTGTGGGATGTCATATATGTTCATTTCTATAATTGAGATAGACCACTTGACTTAGTACTAGTTATGTATGACTTGATTGAATTGATCATTGAAGTTTCACTCTAGACTAAGGACTATTCCACATTTGATACACACACACAACACACATGCCTAATGTTCAATGAATGCCTTATTCATTTGTTCGATTGTACTTGTTTAAATGTGATGTATGTGTGCTCAACCATATATGGATTAATCCAAAAAGATTTTTGATAATTTTATATGTTTTTGGAAGTGATTTTTATCACTCTTTGTGTTCATATTTAGTGCTTACTTTGTTTTTCATTGTTTAAATATGTTCTGTGTTGAAAAACAAGTGTCAGAATTTTTGGCTACTCATTCTAGCTACTTGCGCGAGTAGCGAGCAAGTTGCGAGTTTTGACTACTCGTTTTGGCAACTTGCAAGTCGCGAGTCCAAGCCGCGAGTTTACACAGAATGGTTTCGTGACTCGGCTCGGGTGAAACGCCTAGAAATAGCTTTTTAAAGAGCTTTTTTCGTGGGAAACTTGTTTTAAACCTCTCCCATCCTTTCTCAAACCCCTTTTTCAATATTTTTACATCAAAACCCAATCAATTTGAATGGTTTTTCATTCCATTAACATCTCTAACATATTTTTAAACTCTTTTCGTTGATTTGGATCCTTAGATTATGTTTTGGAGAGTTTTGTGCTCTTGGTTGGGATTTTCATCATAGAGGTTGGGAAAACTTAATTTTTGTCAAATTCTTGTATGGGATTGGTTTCTTTTGATGATTTGCTTTGGATGTTGGCCCCTTGTGGCAAAAAGAACATGTATTAAGGGTGGATTTCATGATGTTCATGCATTGTTTTGGCCCCTTGTGGCAAAAAGAACATGTATTAAGGGTGGATTTCATGATGTTCATACATTGTTTTACATTGTTGTTCATAGTGTGCACGCTAAGTGTTTGATAAAAAGCCTTTTAGGCATTTTCTCGCTTGTTTGGACTCCGATGAGTACCAAACTTTGGAGTTTCTCATGTTTCCTCATTAGGAACATGTTTGGTTCATTGGTTGTGTATTTAACACACATTGCCCCACAAGTGCTTTTTCCATACATTGGTCATGCATTGCACATAGCCACCTCTTGCACACACCTTTGCTACCCTTGTCATGCATTGGTCTATACCTTGCTTCTTCATCCTAGCATGTCATATTTACCTTATTCTTTGTAGCATTTTACTTTGTCTTAGGTTTGAGCTTCATTTTCTCATTCATCTCGCACCCCTCATGCATCATTATCATTGTTCATACCTTTATCTCTTGCCCTCTTTTCTCCTTGACCCTTTGTCTATTCCTGACAAAAAGAGGGAGAGTATACTGGAGTGTTTTTGTCATTTCTATATGACTCTTGTGCACATCCTTAGGGGGAGAAATTCTATTTCTCATGCACATTTGTAGGGGGAGAGATATTCCATAGGGGAGATGCATATACCAAGGGGGAGAAGACATTGAGTTAATAAGAAAACTTTGTTTTGTTTGTTTCTCTTTATGTTTGTTTTCTTGTATTGCATCGTGTTTGTGTATTGGACATGCATACTTCCTTATGCTATTGTGCTTCATTGAATGCATGTTTAGATGATCAATTGTTTTACTATGTGATCATTGTAGTCATTTCTATATAACTGTTTTGGTATATGATCAAGTTACTCACATGTTTCACATCATGTTTACTTGATCGCAATTTACTTGTTATATTATACTTGTCCTTTTATTACTTGCTTTACTTTGAGGGTCTAATGTGTTTTGTGCAAGTGTTTCAGGTTACAGGTATATATGTTCCAAGTTCATATGACTCATCAAAGGGGGAGTATTGATGTTGAAGAGCAGGAGTTGCCTATGTTTAATGTTTTGCTTATTGTTATCATATGTCTTAGTTTATATTCAGTATTTTGTTTTGTACCCATGTTGCTTTTGTAAGCTTTCAGGGTTTGTTTCCATGTGATTTGTAGGCTTTTATGGTTTGTACCATACTTATGCAGTCTTTATGCTTTGTAGCCTAGTACTTCTAGCTAAATGTTATGCTTTTTCTTTAAGTACTCTCACTCTTGTATGGTCAAGCCATGGTTTATTACTTAATTCCATTTTGCTTGATCGCATTGTGCTTACCTCATATGCATTACAAGTTTTTCTTCATACAATGATCATATTGTGTTGTTATGTTTCAGGAGATACTTGTTCATATGATTCAAAAGCTACATAGATTCTAGAGTTAGGTATGAGTGAGTTTTGTTCAACTGTTCCCAACTCACATGTTAAGTCTAGAGTTTGTTTTAGGGTTTTGTCACGGAATAGCCAAAGGGGGAGATTGTAAGGTTGAATTTTATTAACCATCTTATTAGCTTTATTCCGTGCCAAATTTGCTTGTATTTTAGCAATTAGTAACCCTGTATTTAGGTGGGAATCATGTAAGGGTAGTGTGTGAGAGGGTGTGAAGAAATGCTCAAGATTGTGCAAAAGAATCAGGAACTCGCGACTAGATCTTACGGGTAGCTCGCGGCTTGCAAGCCGCTAGAAGTTGCACACATGCCAAGTATGCAGAAAAGCTGAACCGTCATGCCAGCTGTAGCACTACAGGACAAAAAATCCAGTTTGGCCGTTCAGTTACCTCGCGGCTGGAACTCGCGGCTCAGTCAAGTCGCGAGGCCAAGCCGCTAGCCAACCCTGTTTTGGAAAAACTGACTCTTCGCATTCCAAACACATACAAGTATAAATACCCCTTATACCCACGAATTGTAGAGAGCTTCCAGAGAGAATATTGAGAGAGAAACCCTAGAGAAAAACAAGATTGACTCATCCCCAATCTTCACATAAAGACTCTTCAAATTCCTCTACTCTCACCCTCTCCATTGTTACATCCTTGAGAGGTTCATTACCAAAACATTTTCTCACCATACCCACATCTGTGAGAAGGCCATTTGGTGTTTGGGAAGCAGTTAGAAAGGGACCAATTTCATATTGGTTGATGCTATGGTTTATAGTGGAATCCGGTAAGCTAAAAAAGAAATAGGTTCGGCGTAACCTCGTTGGAGTAGAAGCTTGGAGGGCTTAGGTACTCTGGGTAGATTAGGCTTGAAGGGTCTTCTGCTATTCATGTATCTCAATTACATTCTTTAGTGGATTATTTACCGCTTGGAGGGCGGCGGAGAGGTTTTACGCCGAGAGTTTCGATTTCCTCTTCGATAACACATCATTGTGTTGTCCTTGTGTTTGCATCTCTCTTCCCTTAATCTTTGCCATTTAATTTCTGCTGTGAATGTGATTTTATTTGATTTAGATTGTTTATCAATTCTGTATTAAGCTTATGTTCATATTCCGCACATTAATTATTTGATATTAAGCTTGAATTGGTATTTTGTTAATTGGGGGTCTAAACGTTCATAGTGTTTTATAAACATATTTGAACATTCAGCCTCCACAGCCTCGTTCTAATCAAATCCACAATACAGAAGCAGCAGAACCCTTTTTTTCTTCTCCAATATTGACTCTCTAATAAAGTCACTTAAACGATAACCAAGTTCATTGATTTATCTAACAATACTCTGGATCATGCCCAGTAGCGGAGCTAGAATTTTTTTTTTGGGGGAAATTAAATTGATCAATAATTTATAAATCCACAAAATAATACACATATTCTTTTCAAAAAAAAAAGTAATATACGTATATGTATAATGTATACTTAAAAGATGTCTTTAAATTAATTTATTCTAGAGACAAATTATAAAAAAATAAATAAAAGATTTATTCTACATATCATTTTGCTCAAATATAAGAAAAATTCATCAAGTCATTTTTATATAATTCAAGACAAATATTTTCTTTCATTAACTCATGTATGATTTAGGGACTGATAAGATACATTAGATGCTTAGGGAAGGATTTTAAACATTACATTATTACAGCATAATGTCCCAAGATTTATTTTCTATCAATGGGCAATAGATAACTCTTGAAAGGCACAATGATACATATGCATCATTTTAGGGTGTATCAAATTAAAACAGAGTCTAACAGATTTCTCATAATATTTTCTAAATATTTAAACTTCAGAAAATTAATACAAAAAACTGTGAAACGCTAAAACATTGAAGCGAGGGATTCCCAATATTAAATGGCAACATACATAATGATATCAGAAACAGAGTCCAACAAAATTTCTCACAAAGAATTATCATTGCTGTTAGAAATCAACACTAACTCTGTTGTCTCTAGAAACTTCTAGAGTTCCACTCAATTTACTTCTCTCCGGAATTCTCTAGAAAGTTCTCTTGCATTCCGAAAATTTCTCCATGATGCTCTTTCCGGATTTCTCTATGAGATATCTCTAGAGACTTCTATGAAGAAGTAAATCTTAGCCACATGTTTATAGAATAGTCTAGAAGTTTGGTAAATAAAGTATTCAAAAAGAAGATGCTAGAAGCTTCAAGTTGGATTCCTAACCAACATACACCTAGTATAAATAGATGTGGTGGTATGTGAGACTAGTGTGAGACTAGTGAGACTAGTGTGTGAGATTAGTGAGAATAGTGAGATGTGTGAGAGACTTGTGAAGAGTGTGAAGTGAAGAAATAAGTAAGAGTTATTGTGTAGTGTCAATACATAGGTGTCTAGAGAGTTGGTGTGTGTGTCTTGTAAAAGCATTAGTGCTTGTAAAGTGTTGTAATTCAAAGAGTTAAGTTTTTAAATAAAAGCTCTTTGTTCAGTCATTTGTTCAATAATCTAGTGTCAAAGCTTCCGCTAACTCAACAATTGCCTTCTTACATCTTTGTTTTAATTTATCCACAATGCTAACTACAGTTCAGGATAAATAGTGCACAGCCATGGCCTTCTACCGCCGTTGATAGAGACTGATTTAATACCCCCAAAGTCTTTTCCACTCCATAGTTCATTGCACTTACAAGAATTCAAGTTTTTACCAGGAAGTACCTTAGCCAGGTCTGATATCATTGCAGTCATTACTGTCTGATCAGTGTTTACATTGAAAAATGCAAGATATATTTCTCCTAGAAATCATGAAAGAATAATCATTAAAAAGTGTTAAGAATAGCATTATTCTTTTTCTTTTTTTTTTAATTCATGAAAAACCTTTAAAAAAAATGTGAAGAATAGAATTATGCATTTTTAAAAAATAATAATAATATTTGCACTTGGGCAATGCAGAGCTAAGAGGCTCTACTAATTAGAGTTCTGTGTTGGTTGGGGAGTCTTACCATTTCTTCCAGTTGCAATCCAAGAACGAGTTCCACTAGTGATATAAGGAAACTGTACAAACAATTAAATAATATGTTATGTTGCTATTTAAACAAAGCTTATATTTCCTAAGACTACAAAAGATTAGGTGGGTACACATGCCTCCATGTTGCCTGAGCTAAAGGAATTTATCTCCAACAAAACAGCATTTGTTATGAGGTCGTATGTGGCGTTGTCAAGGTTTCTCACATCTCCTCCAAACATGAGAGGAGACTTAGCCATAGACCACAATGTAATCTGTCAAAATAAGAAAGATAAGGTCAAAATAGAGTGCTTAGTTATTTCAAGGGTTATCGAGAACTAACTTCTTTGTTTTGATATAGATACCTGAGTTCTTTGCTCATCTGCAGTAAGGTTAGATGCTCTGTGTGGACCTTCATTTGCAGCTAAAATATTTGAAAAAATTAAAGTTAATTGTAGGTATTTATATGTCTAGGCTAGGCTCAACTTAAACAGTCAAATGTAAGCATATATATTCTGGGCCTTTTGAAAATATCTAATTAACTGTCCACTGATGTAAAGTAGGTTGGAGAACTTGTTTCTGAAGCCATGCCACTTGGTCTGGAGTCTAGACAGTACCTCTGTTTTAGTAAAAGTCACTCAGCGGACTTGGAATGGCAAGTTCTCTGTTTGTAAAGATTGAATTTGAAGTAATGCACATTTGCGTGCATGGACTGATGGACCTATTTGACACTTGAAACTGCTACGTCAAGAACCAATAAATGTATAACTAAGTTCATTGATTTATCTAACAGTACTTTGTCATGGCGTAGCGGAGCCAGAAAAAAAAATAATAATAATAAAATAAAATTGGAGTTAAATTGATCATCAATAATTTACAAATGCACAAAATAATACACATATTATTTCAAAAGAAAAAGTAATATACATATATTTATAATTTACACTTAAAACACGTCTTTAAACTAGGTTATTCTAGAGACCAAAAAAAAAAAAAGATTTATTCTACTTATCATTTTTCTCAAATATAAGAAAATTTCATCAAACCATTTTTATATAATTGAAGACAAATATTTTCTTTTATATAATATTGTAAGGGCACGATTCTGTCGAGGCCCAATAAGGATGTTGGGCTCGCACATGATAGATCCCTCACAATATGATTTGTAGAGAGTGGGCTTGAAAAGCTAGCCGTTGGGCACGGGGCGATATTCCGGTCTTGATTTTAGAGGAATTCGAATAGAAAGAGGAATTGGGTCTGAACATTTAAGCAGTGTAGTGTCGCATTCCACGGGGTTGGACTCCTCGGACTTGATCCGAGGAGCATTAAGGTCCTACTCCGTTTCCTCAATGGTGGCTTTCTCTCTGATCAGCATGAGTCGTTCCGGTGTTTTTCCCCTGGAGTCTCTTCCCTCCGTGGGATGGATAGGCCCCCCCCTTTTAGGTTTGCTTACTTTCTTCTTTTATACTTGTCTGCGTTAACTGTCCTTCGTCCACGTGTAGGGTCAATCTTTACAACACTGATATTTGTCCCATCAGTCTAATCTCAGCATTGTTGGGGATGGTTGATAAAGCTGAAGAATACGGCTCGGGTAGGTGCAGAGCCTTAGCTGGGAAGGCTAGTAAGGATAACTTTCCCAAGATATTTTAGATCTTCTTTCAGGTTTTAGTCCTATACCAGTTTTACCCTTTCTTTTTTAGTGGAATTTTGGGTCTGCCGAGGACTGAACTGTCCTCGGCTGTATCCCAAAAACAGTTGTGTTCTACGTTATCGGGCCTGGGCCATAGCTCTCCTCGGCCTGAGCCTTCGGACTCTCCATGAGCAAATGGGCCTGGCCCATAGATTATTGGGCCCCACAATAGCCCCTCAAAACCCGGCTGTCCAACCTCCTGGTTGGAAAGGGGGGTTTTGGCAATGCTGAGCCTTTATTACTGCTCCTTTACTTTAGCCATCCATTAAGGCTGACGGTTCTCCAACTGCCCAGGAAACGCACCGGTCTGCGAGACGGTTTTTTGATTTTATCCCTAATGCATTCTTGACGTTTGGTTATCCAAAGCGCGTTTTTAATGACCTCTATTTACGAGACTACTTTAATTTGACGGTTTCTTGATGAGGTGGAGAAGTGGAACCGGCACATCTGCGTTTGTAGGTTCCCTTGGAGATCTGATCCTATTAAATGCCCCCCGCTCCACCCTCCGTATAAGAGGGAAAGTAGGGGGTTATTGTTTTTTGCAGAGAGTTCCCTTTCATCCTCTAAGATTTGAAATACTTGGCTTCCCTTAGAGTTTATTTTACCCATTAGTTTATACACTAAATCGTGATACGCTTTACCATACAACGAGTAATGAAGGAACCATGCCCCTCCCGCAAACGCCACATTCTAATAAAGCTCGTAATGGCTCGGTCAGGGCAGGGGTGGCGAAGACTCAAAATCAACCTCACCTTTCTTTCAGCCAAAATCCGAAGCAGGGACTCGTTACATCAAGCTTCCGGTGTGACTGAGTCGAGGACACCCATTATCATAACCAACCGCTCTCTTATGAGCTTACCTAATATGGCCCCAGCGTGTTAGGAGTCAGGACCGAGGCAGGGACTAAGTGTCTCTGCTTCTTCCTCTCTTCGTTCACTGGTGGCCCTCTCCGCCTCCCTCTCTTAGTCTTCCCAGCACCAGATCCATTCTGGTGCTTTCTCTTCTCCCTCTTTTGCTCCTTTTCTTTCTTTTCATCTCTTCTCTCTTCTTCTCCTCCTTCTTTACTCATGTCCTCCATCTTCTTCATTCATCTCCTCCATCTTCTTCATTGATTTCTTCCTTACTATTTCCTTCTCCTTCATCTCTTTCCAAAGAAGGCTCTTATCGTAATATGAGAAGTATTGAGGCAGGGATTGGAGAGACTCTGAAGACGAGTTTAAGAGACGCCTGACTGTTTACATATCTGTATTGCGGATGTTATCGTTGCTTAGGCAGTTCACATTTTGTATAGGCTTGTTTGAGCCCCTCTTTGTACGTTGTAATAACGTTTCGTATTAATAAAAATTGCTGTTACTTTATTTCGCATGTTTTGTCTTTATGCTTTTTTTTATTTATAAACGCTGCTCGGCACAATAATACAGCATTTGAATCAATGATAACTAAAGCCAAAGTACTTGCTAATAAAAAGATGCCACCATAACTTTAATAGAACTGTTTGACTTAGCAATGCGTACCTACAAATAGCGATACTTGCCCGAAACAAAGCCGAGATTAGAACCGGATGTTCTCCGTGGTGTAGGAGGTAGTTATTCGAAGGCATATCACCCGCGAAAAGGAACAGTCCCCGTAGGCTGCCGAGTAACGGAGCGTCCCGCCATCATCCTAGCACTCTTATTGGCCTTAACATTTTACAGTATCTGGGCCGAGGACTTTCCCTGTCCGAGCAGTTGGTTTGCTCATAGGCTTGAGTCCGAGGACCATGCAAGGCCTTGGTTCTGTCCAAAACTTGTAATTAATTTTTATTTTTTGTACTTGGTTTCCCCATAGGCTTGAGTCCGAGGACCATGCAAGGCCTTGGTTCTGTCCTTGGGCCCCTATGTTGAACGGGCCTGGGCCGCGAATTTACTGGGCCCATAAATTAGGGGGTATTTCCGTAGTCTTGGGTCACGCGGTACTTTTTGGCGTCCCAGTGTTCGAGGTGCGCCTTCACGAGGCTCCTTTAATCTCAGGGTTGCAGACGGCATTGGAAATCGAGCCGGGGACATTTTGTCTGTAGCGTTCCTTGGGACGCTGCGTGAATTAAATGCCACCACCTTACCCTTTAAATAAATAGGAGAGAAAGTTGCTTTACCTTCACACAGATCCTTCAGTCTCCTCTCCCAGTACATCATGCTTAAGGCGTGGGTTGGGGCAAAGGAACTCTCTCCGCCACAGAGGCGCCGTGTCCTCCTAAGACTCCAGATAGTGAGGTACGGGCAAAAGCGGCATAAATTCAAGAGAATATTCCAGTTCGACAGAGGGGAAAAGGTGTTTCTCCTTCTTTTAGTCAAAATCCGAAGCAGGTTCTGTTCACGCCAGGACCCTGGTGTGTCAGAAGAAAGATTCTCCGCCATCAGCGCCTCTGCCCTGTTGCAGACAAATTTTTGGTGAAGGCTCCTCAACTTCCGGCTCCCTGCACCTTTCCTTCCGCGGTGCAGGCCCCAAGCTGGGTTCTTTTGCTGCCGAGTTATGGGCATGCAAAAGCATTGAGGAAGAACAAAGTTCTGAAGGAGTAGCCACCCTCTCCTCTGTGCTTCTTCTTCGGCTTCACCTTCATTCCCTTGTATTTTTCAGAGTAATGGTTGAGCACTGAGCGATGCATGCAAAATAGATGTCCGAGAACGATGATCTCTGAATAATTCGTCCGAGAGGGTAGCCGAGTGGAGAGGGGTTTCGATTGTGTTTTTGGGTGATACATTGCACTATGTTACATCAATCCCTTGGGTATCGGGGATCTGAGGGTAGACTGGGAAATCCGTGCAATTTAGGGATTGACCCAATTGTTAATGGGGAGTTCTCCTCGGATGGATTTTAAGCTTCATGCAATCAGTTTTTCCTTTTAAGTAGTTGGTTTCCCCATAGGCTTGAGTCCGAGGACCATGCAAGGCCTTGGTTCTGTCCAAAACTTGTGAGAGTTCTTTTAAGTAGTTGGTTTCCCCATAGGCTTGAGTCCGAGGACCATGCAAGGCCTTGGTTCTGTCCAAAACTTGTCAGTTTTCCCTTAAGTAGTTGGTTTCCCCATAGGCTTGGGTCCGAGGACCATGCAAGGCCTTGGTTCTGTCCAAAACTTGTGAGATTTGTTTTAAGTAGTTGGTTTCCCCATAGGCTTGAGTCCTAGGACCATGCAAGGCCTTGGTTCTGTCCAAAACTTGTCAGTTTTCTTTTAAGTAGTTGGTTTCCCCATAGGCTTGAGTCCGAGGACCATGCAAGGCCTTGGTTCTGTCCAAAACTTGTGAGATTTGTTTTAAGTAGTTGGTTTCCCCATAGGCTTGAGTCCGAGGACCATGCAAGGCCTTGGTTCTGTCCAAAACTTGTCAGTTTTCCCTTAAGTAGTTGGTTTCCCCATAGGCTTGGGTCCGAGGACCATGCAAGGCCTTGGTTCTGTCCAAAACTTGTGAGATTTGTTTTAAGTAGTTGGTTTCCCCATAGGCTTGAGTCCGAGGACCATGCAAGGCCTTGGTTCTGTCCAAAACTTGTGAGATTTGTTTTAAGTAGTTGGTTTCCCCATAGGCTTGAGTCCTAGGACCATGCAAGGCCTTGGTTCTGTCCAAAACTTGTGAGATTTGTTTTAAGTAGTTGGTTTTCCCATAGGCTTGAGTCCTAGGACCATGCAAGGCCTTGGTTCTGTCCAAAACTTGTGAGATTTGTTTTAAGTAGTTGGTTTCCCCATAGGCTTGAGTCCGAGGACCATGCAAGGCCTTGGTTCTGTCCAAAACTTGTCAGTTTTCCCTTAAGTAGTTGGTTTCCCCATAGGCTTGGGTCCGAGGACCATGCAAGGCCTTGGTTCTGTCCAAAACTTGTGAGATTTGTTTTAAGTAGTTGGTTTCCCCATAGGCTTGAGTCCTAGGACCATGCAAGGCCTTGGTTCTGTCCAAAACTTGTGAGATTTCTCTTTCTTTCTTTTTTTGCTTATTTATTTTCGAACGTAAGCCCCTAGACCAGGGCGGGGAAAGCCGGCTTGAGGCCAGAAGCCCCCAAAGTTGTCCGCGCCGTCGTCACTGCGAGGCGCAGCCCCTAGCAGAAGTCTATGCCAAAGCAACAACTGCATGTCGCCGGAGACGGAGGAAACTCCGCGAACCTCTGCTTGCTAGAAAGTTGACTCCGCCGCCACCTGCGCCAACGCGCAAGCTTCCCACAGACGGCGCCAATTGTAAGCGCACGATTCTGTCGAGGCCCAATAAGGATGTTGGGCTCGCACATGATAGATCCCTCACAATATGATTTGTAGAGAGTGGGCTTGAAAAGCTAGCCGTTGGGCACGGGGCGATATTCCGGTCTTGATTTTAGAGGAATTCGAATAGAAAGAGGAATTGGGTCTGAACATTTAAGCAGTGTAGTGTCGCATTCCACGGGGTTGGACTCCTCGGACTTGATCCGAGGAGCATTAAGGTCCTACTCCGTTTCCTCAATGGTGGCTTTCTCTCTGATCAGCATGAGTCGTTCCGGTGTTTTTCCCCTGGAGTCTCTTCCCTCCGTGGGATGGATAGGCCCCCCCCTTTTAGGTTTGCTTACTTTCTTCTTTTATACTTGTCTGCGTTAACTGTCCTTCGTCCACGTGTAGGGTCAATCTTTACAACACTGATATTTGTCCCATCAGTCTAATCCCAGCATTGTTGGGGATGGTTGATAAAGCTGAAGAATACGGCTCGGGTAGGTGCAGAGCCTTAGCTGGGAAGGCTAGTAAGGATAACTTTCCCAAGATATTTTAGATCTTCTTTCAGGTTTTAGTCCTATACCAGTTTTACCCTTTCTTTTTTAGTGGAATTTTGGGTCTGCCGAGGACTGAACTGTCCTCGGCTGTATCCCAAAAACAGTTGTGTTCTACGTTATCGGGCCTGGGCCATAGCTCTCCTCGGCCTGAGCCTTCGGACTCTCCATGAGCAAATGGGCCTGGCCCATAGATTATTGGGCCCCACAAATATGTTTTAATTATATTAGTCACAATTAATATTATTTAAATATTGTTTTATAAATGCGATAGGATTTAAAACCTTTAGTGTGAGCTAAATAATAATTGTTTTTTTATCATTAGATTAAGACACTATTTAGATTATTTTTTGTTTAGGTTAGATTTGAGTCCATGTCTTTAATTTAACCACAAAAGACTTTACTCGTTACCCTAATTGGAACCTGCATTCTTTAAGCAATATAAATCAATGTTTTTTATTAAATAAATTAAATATTACACATTTAAAATTAAAAATAGGAAAACATAAAATTATACAAAATAATTCATTTCAATAAATTAAATAATAAATGTTAGGTTTATCTTGATGTATACAATGTATTATAAGAGAAATATACTAATGATCGTACTAAATAAATAAAAATGTCTTTCCTTTATAAAATATAGATGACAAAGTAGGTCATGTCTCCAAATTTTAATCTTTAAATCATTTCATCTCTACTTCTAATAAAAAAGAATATTCATGGATTTGTGTATCAGAAACTTTCTAAATACCAAATAAAAAAGATTTTGTTTGTAGAAAAGAAAAGAATTTTTATTAATAATATTTCCTTATAATGTTTTTGGAGCTATATGCTTTGATGCTAATAAATCTAATGTGTTATATATGGCAAAAATTATATTAAATTTTAAAAGAAAGAAGAGAGAGAAGAAAAAAAGTAACAAGAAAATTATTCATTTTATGTTAGAAGGAAAAGTAGCAAGAAAATTTTTATAACCTGGATCGGTAAGCCATCCTAGTGGTAGCATATCCAAGTCAAGCCATGACTTGCCCAGCAAGCCATCAGCTCCTATCAAATTAGCTGAAGCTAAGTCCCTAGTAAAATAAATAAATAAATAAAATTGTGTTTTTCAGTATTCATAGATCAAAAAGGCATTAAATGGAAAAGAAATAGTAATGATTAGTGTGACCTAAACTCAAAAAATCTTGAACAAAAACAGAACTGTCTTCTCACCTTGAAACATCGAAATGAGATGCAACATCTCCCCATGAATCCCAATCATCCGCAGTTATTCGATACATGTTCGCAAATCCACTCACAGCCTTGGCCAGTTCTGGGGTCACACCAGTTCCAGGAGATAGAGAATACAATATGGGTTGGTCAAGTTGCTTCAAAATCTAGGCAAAGGCGAACCATGTAATAAATCAACCGTGCAAATTTTGATCAAATTATTGAGTTTCACAATTTTTATCAGAACTTTGACATGGTAAACTATGACTGGATATCTATCACTTTTACAAAAACCCATCATTTGTTCTTAACACTCATCAGTCACATTAGGGTTATGGCACAAAAGTTGTATGCTTAGATTTTTTCCAAAATATCGCAGCTGTAACAGTTATGGAGAGAGAGAGAGAGAGAGAGAGAGAGAGAGAGAGAGAGAGAGAGAGAGAGAGAGAGAGAGAGAGAGAGAGAGAGAGAGAGAGAGAGAGAGAGAGAGAGAGAGTATGCATCTTACCTCTGACACAGTGACCATTTCATACATATCCAAGTCAGCACCAAATACACAATCAAGTTTCACTACAAGAAAACATAAGCAGTCAATGTCAAACTTAGAAAGTGGAAAGTAAAGATTGAGCTGCCAAACATGTGACTGTCCAATTGAATTTGTTGTAATCAAAAGATTGAATAAAGTTATGGTTGTATGCACAAATCAAAAATGTTAAGTGTCTAGATGCATAAATTCATGGGATGTCAAGAACAGTCTTAACTAATATGTTGTAGCAATGCATGCAGAGTAAGAAGGAAAACTTCGCAATAACAATGGTCAAATTAATTACCCAAATCAACACCCCACTCAGCATACTGTGTATAGAGTGACCTCAAGAAGGCATTTCCTGCTCCCAACGTGGTATCTACACTCATGAAACCATTTTGCATCCATGAACATGTCCTTCTCTTAAGCCCTATATCTTGTGAACTCCAATTTCGCTGACCCGCTTCATAAGCCTTTCCCTGATAAAAATAAATATATCAAAACAGAAGCTTAAGCAATCTTGAGACTTTTTTTGCTAGTTTTATTACATATTACTATAACATTATTTGTTTAAATTTCTGAGGATTAAGCTTTAAAGTCGTGTGTGCTTCTTTGTTCATTCATAAAGAAACTATAATAATTAAATGAAGCATGCTCTAAGAATACCGTGGTTATGTCCAATATAGGGGTGTTTGCATTCACTGCTTGTGTACTTATTCCTCTCATAACATGAATCCCAAACTTCAAACCCATGTCATGCACTTTCTTGGCTACTTCAGTGAACCCTTTTCCACCTCTAGAGGAAGGCCACCTATCTGGGTCAGGGACCATCCTCCCCCATTCGTAAATTACATCAAATCCTAGAGAGTCAGCGTTAGCACCTTCCACCTTCCTCCGATACCATAGATAATCCACCACAACATACTACATTGCAGAGATAAAAAGGGGGAAAAAAACACATTACTAATAAGTTTCATTAGTTAATCAATATGTCAATCTTAATACCCTGAAAATGAATTATAGATATCCACCAATACAAATCTGATTTTTTTCCCCTCATTTTAAACTTTGAGAATTTTACTCCTAAAAGGAAAGTAAAAGGAATATTTGGCATGTTTTAATTGATGGAATATATAGTCAAAAATAGAAAGTGGGATAGAGGATTTTGAATCCGCAGTCTTCCTACCTCATATCCACTAGAGAGTAGACGCTCAGATATGATTTGAGCATTTTGCAAGAACTCTTCTTCAGAAATGGTCCAACTAAAGGAATCATAGGAGTTCCAACCTCTAGGTGGAGAGCTCGCATGTTCTAATTTCACATCAGATAGATTTTTAGACAATACCCTGAAACATGACACCATTTATTGACATCATTTTCTTCATAAAACCAATAAACTATGTCACATAATTTTGACACAGTTCAATAGATGATTCAAAAAAAAAAAAAAAAAAAGAAGATACGAATCATAAAAATACTACGCTCATAAATAGATGATTCAACAAAGACATAAAAAAAATAAAAAATAAAAAGATACAAATCATAAAAATACTACACTCATAATTTATTTTCTTTCTAATCTTGTACAAAGTGAGCCGTTCCAAAGTTTTTCGGACTAAGGCTTTTATGGAGTCTGAGTTGATTGTAAGTTGAAAGATAATGCTAACCACTACTTTTATATATTATGCACTATTCTTCCTGATATCATGAAATTTGTACAAAGAAACTAATTTTGCGTTGGAAAACATATTGAGAGCTAAAGGAAGCCACATTTGGTGAATTCGATCTCAATCTAATATGCAAGAAAATTCCTTCTCCAAAATGTTAAGTAAAGAAGACCTAAATAATTGATTGTACATCTATAGCAAAGAATTTAGCAAATAGCGAGCGTTGAGAGAGTCCCGCCAAAACCCTTTCCAAAACCTCTATTATTATTACTACTCCAAAGGTCCTAAAATTGGTTAACTTGCCAAGAGTTTTCTAACCTCTGGTGTTTTCAACGGGGAGATCTAGGAATAAAATAATAATAATAATAATAAGAATGTAAGTGAAATATAACTGCGATTAATGTAAGAGAAAATAATTAAAAAGTTCAGACAATTATAAAATCGCATGATATCTTTATGTTCAAAGCTTGGCAGTCGATCATTATAATTAAATGTAAATGCAATGCAATATTGGGAGTATTAGGAAAGAGAATAATATAACAGAATAGAACAGAGGTAGAAGAAGAAGATAAAGCACCTTGTTGGATTTAGAAGAATGAATAGAAAAGAGAGAGAGGCGAAGACGTTAACAATGATCTTCATCTTCATCATGATGGATGGTTTCCAGTTTTCAGCTGCCAAGCAGAGGAGAGTAGTGTGTTATTTAAATACTACTACTTCTGCATGTATTGAATACCTTGCAAATGGAGTTAATCTTTAATGTCACACATTTGATGATAATAATAATAAAGGTGATGTTAACGGGTGCCAACTCCATAATAATGAGAATCATTCTAACTCCATAATAATAATAGGAATTAATAGGTTTACAACTAACAAGCATCTGTATTTGAAACAGGTAATTGGGAGTCGGGATATCAATGGTGTCACTGTCTGATTTCGTCTCCTAGCTGTTGCGTTTTCTTTAAGGAAAATACTTTATTCTATGGAAAATAAGGAAATTGCTTCATGCAAAAAAAAAAAAAAAACCTTGTATGGTATAGTTAGTGGTACGCACCATTAATGTCACAAAATTGATGATAATAATAGGATTTATTCTAATTTTATGTACCGATTCTTGAATACCATTTATGTAATATTTTCTCAAATTTTAAATTATCATAAGCACGGATGAATGCAAATGTGAATAGTTTCACAAGTATTTGTATTTGGAACAGATAATTTTCTTTATCTATCATTCTTATCAATTATCTATAATAAAAAAATATAAATGAAAAAAAAATTTTAAATCTATTTTTTAAAATATAGAACGATAAAGAATATATAATTAAACAAAGGGTCCTTAACGGTGCCCTTAGGAAATTTGTTAATAAGCTATTTTCAGAAAATTTTGACACCAATTTTATAGAAATTTTAAAAAGTCATCAATGAAATAATTTTTTTTTTAATTAGTCTTCCAGTGTATCATTTTTGGGTCCAATAAAATTCATAGATTTAGGAAGAAGTCCTGTCAATAGAATTTTTTTTTCGTCCATCTTTTTCCATAAAAAATTTTAAAAAATATTTCCTAAAATAATATTCTTAAAACATCCATTAAATTTCCGCTTAAATAAAATCTAATTTAGGACCTTACAATAAATCTTGGTTATTATCCTACAAAACTCAGCAAATTCCATTATTACCCTATCTTACTATAGTCAACCATCTTCTAAGAAAACAATCACCAATATCCTCCAAACAATCACTCCATTGAATTGTTGATACCAAATTTTATCTTTGTCAACTACCATTATATTACAGCCCTGTAAATAAAGCAATAACATGATCTCCTTTAATCTCTCTTTTATAATTTATAATTTATAATTTAACTTTTGGTTGATCTTACAATATTTTGTCATAAAGGCTTTTAAGATCTCATATTTTTGCACCTTATTATTCTATTATATATTTTTTAATTAATTTTAAATTCTATTCTATTTTTTTAACCCTACATTAAAATCTTACCTATTTATATTTTTTTTAGAATAGTAGATTTTATACTTTCATATACAAGCACAATAATAATAAATGTGTTTGTCTCCAAAAAAAAAAAATTGTGTAATACTAAAATATAAATTTTATATAAAAATTGTAAGGACCTGATTTGGACTTCTAGCCCAACATGTATATGGACTTAAGCCCAAAGCAGCCCAAAACAATAAATTTGTAGAGAATTGGTTGGAAAATTGGGCTCTCGTGAATCAGATAACAGAAAAATAGATTTTGATGCTAAAAAGAGAAAGATAGCAGAAGTTTATTAAGGAATAACGCTCTCGAACTGGTCCGAGGACACTAATTCTTAAATATTTACTCTTAAAGCTTTATTACAGATTTTGTTTACAGTTTTTCCTCCCCTTTTCATGGAGGGTCTTTCACGTTATATAGCCCTCTCCGTACCATCTTGATCCTACACTTGTTGATCATCTGAACCCTTATTTGAGTACCTGTCCCATCAAACACCCTCTTTGACTTTTTGTGAGTTGCGTTTGCCAAGCCAGCACTGTTCAGAGGTCTTCTCCACATAAATGCGGCCAGAAAAGTAGCTGTAGTGCATTTAATGTGGTGGTGGTAGCTTTCCCTTAGATATTTTGTGTTTCCTTCCTTCTTGCACGTTCATGAGACACGTTCCTATCGCTGGAGCTTTTTGGAGGATTACCTTAGTTGTTGGAATGCACGCTTAAGATGCATTCACCATATCCGAGGAGGAGTTCCTCCTCAGATCACCTTCAGTTCATTCCTCACTTATAAGACTTTCACTGGAGACTTCTGATAACTACTTGCTTCTCCTCGGACAATTCAGTGTTCCCGGACAAAGGCCCAAGGCCCAAGGCCCAAGGCCCAACATGTCATTCTGGGCCTTTATCCCCACAAAAATTAATCATCACAAATAGTATCTATTAAATAACTACCATAATTATTTATAATCTCTAGGATTTGCTTACCTTTATTGCACATTTTTGCACGCAGTGGATGGGATTAGACATGCAATTGGTTTTTGCCACCATCTATTATCATTTGCTCTTTATGTATTTATAATTGATCACTTGGATTAGAGATATATCTTCATTACGAACTTTCTTTTTCTCCCGATACTATTGCATTATTCGTTGTGATTATCTTTAAGTCATTGCCAAAATTGGTTGTTTGACATATATATGAATAAGTAATAGATAGGAAAACAAGTAATTTGCAATTTAGGGCAACTATATTCAAGCAATAGTTGCAACATCAACTTCTCATTCCTTTTTTTTTTTTTCATCTCCAATTGATACTCCATTTATGAACTATATATTAATGGTCATCATCTTTGTGATGCAAAATCAACAATAAAATTAGGAATGGCAACGGGTCGGATTCGGGCCAGATTTTTTGATACCCGGACCCGACCCGCGGGCCTGGACCTGCGACCCAGACCCGGCCTGATTATTAAACGGATTTTTTTTTGGGGACCCAAACCCGCCCCGCCGGGCCCCGTAGGCCCCAGGAGAGGCTCTATGATGCAACGGCGCAGTTTCAGTCTCGCTGTTAGATTCGCGATGAAGATGATGGTGTAACACCAGTAATGAATCGCGATATTTATTATAAAATATATTTTTATGTTATTTTATTTTTAGGAAAAAATTTAGGTACAGTACCTTAGGTGTTGTTTTTTAGGTTCACCTCTTAGGATTCAGCCATGTGGCTACTTAACTAAAAAATACATTTTCATTCTATGACAAAAAACTCACATGACAGAATTTTAAGAGGAGAACCTAAGGAACAGCACCTAAATATTGTACCTAAGTCTTACCCTTATTTTCATATTTTTTCGGGTCTTGTGGAAACTCTTTCAATCTTAATAAATGAAGTGTGTGTAATACCCGAAACATAAGTTCAGCAATTGGGAAAGTTAACTTTAATTGTTATAAAAAATAAAAAATAAAAATAAAAATGGTTTAGTTAATGTATGCCTTTAAGGCACACATTAATCATCCATTGTAAAAAACTTTTTATGGGAAATTAAAAAAACTATCAAAAAAGCTAATAACTTTTTCATCTTTTCAGAAAAAAAAAAAAAAAAAAAAAAAAAAAAAAAAAAAAAAAAAAAAAAAATCCTAAAATAGTTTGTTAATATATGCCCTAAGGGTATACATCAGTAAAACTCATAAATAAATAAATAAATAAATATATATATATATATATATATATATATATATGTATGTATGTATGTATTCTTTATCTCAACAAGTTATAGGTAGATTCAGTTAAAACTTAAAAGAGTATTTTTCTTAAATTTCAAGAGACAAACTGGCCTTCGGTGAGATACAGGTTTTCTTAAATAAATTCATAAAAACCATTGTTTGTTTTGTCTTTATATGTTTGTAACTTTGTATGATATTCTGATTGTTCTCTATCAGTTTTGTTTATAATGTTCGTCTACAAAACTTTCTACATACTAGTGAATTAATAGATTGGTTGAAGAATGAATTGAAGCCAAACATATGACCCAAAAGTTAATTTTGTTAAATTTATATGTTTTTCCTACATTTAATAAAATAGAGGATTAGGAGCCTCATTAAAGATCTAAAAGGATTTCTCTCAACAAAAAAAAAAAGATCTAAAAGGATTATCACATAGTCATGGTATAATTGCAGGATATCTAATCTGCCTTAAATTCAGTTCTCTACTATCCATTTGTTTGGTTAATTGGTATTGGTCTTTCTTTTCTTTTCTTTTCTTTTTTTCTTTTTTTTTTTTTTTTTTTATAGGGGTATTGGTCTTTATGAAATTTTGAAAATCTTGATACTAGAATTTTTTGTTAAGTTTCAATTTTAAGCGGAAGTTAAGCCTAATCTTGATGCCAAATATGTCTTCGTTCATTATCAATTTTCTTCACACTTATTGTATTGCACTTTTTTATATGAAATGTTGTTGATTTTTAGGCAAAGGTCTTTATAAGGCTTAGATTCAAAATTGTGTCACTTCCTTTTTTTTTTTATGGGAGTGTCACTTCCTATTTTGATGAGCCTCTTAAGCAAATTCAAAATATTGAGAATATGCCAAATACCAATTGAGGTTTGCACCTAGGGATGGCAATTTTTCCCCACCCCGCTTAACCCGCCCCTCCCCGCTTCGTCCCGCGTGGATTTTCCCTGTCCCACAAAGGTGGTGGGGCGGAGATGGGGCAAGATTTTAGCCCCGCCCCTCCCCATCCCCACCCCGCCCCGCGTTGCTAAGGATTATAATTATAAATTTTTCATACTCTAAAACTCTACTATTTAAACAAACATAACAATATTAGCTTATTTTATTCTACCCAATGTGATTCTCTGCCTTTATTTTGTTATGTGATATACTATGAATTTTTTTTTTTTTTTAATGATTGTCTTGTTAAACACTTAGATATATTATTCAATTTTTTTCTAAAAATTGATTTGATTTGATGGGATAAATTTAGTTGTAATTTCAAGTATATTTTTATTAATGAAATAGTTTTCATTAAAAAAATTGTACTAGTTGTAGGACAAATTAACAAAAAGTAGAGTTTTACAGGGTGGGGCGGGGTTTCGCGAGGCCCCAAGGGGTGGGGATGAGGTGAGAAATTTTTCCCTATCATGCGGGGCAGGGAGGGGACGAAGACCCAATCCTTCGGCCCCGCCCCACCCCATTGCTTTTCTTCTCTCCTCCACAAATGCTTACACTCTCATGAATTAAGGTAGTTTACTTTATCTAAAACTCTGATAGATAAATTTGAAGACATTTTAAATTTTACTCCAACTAGAATTCTATTACCAAAAAGTTCAAAAAATAAATTAAATTTTAAGTTAGTTATTTTGATCATTTTATCATAATTTTTTATTCTAATTTAAAATTTTTAATTAAATGCTTCAAAGATTTTAATTTTGTTATTACTAGTAGGTTTCAGCTAACTCAATAGATAAAGTCTCTTCTCATTGAATAAGAAATATGAGATTTGCATCCCGCCTATGTCCAATACCTATTAAGGTTTTAGCCTAATGATAAAAAGTAATCATTGTAGAGCATATGATTTGTTCATTTCTTTTTTCTTTTTTTTTCCTTGACAGGGTTACAAAAGATTGTATACACCTTAAACCCCAATGGTAGATTTTTTTACATTTACGTGCTAACATTTTTTTAAAAAAAAATTCTACACTACAACAAGCAGTAGGTCACTTATGACTACAATTTTCTCACATATGCTAGTAATTAACATCACATTGAAGAATGAGTCCATTTTATTCTAGCAATTTTAATTTATTTTTCACTTATACACTCCAATACTCCATCATGTCACATGAAACAATATATATTTTGTTAGGTTCTAAGTACTTAGGAACTAATGTATTAGAACTCTAATTTGTATTGTTGGCAAACCATGATCAAAACAGGTTTTATAGTCTTGTTTAGACTTGCTAAAATTGTATGCGTTTTATGTAAAGTTGGAATCGAGTTGCTGCAGAAGTTATAGTATGATTCTGCCTGGCTCGATCGATCGAGAATTAGACTCGACCGATCGAAATTCGGGCAGAACGTTTTTCTGCAAATTTTTCCAACTCAGCCCTAAGCCCATATGACGTGTAGGGTTTTATGTTTTACCCTAGGTATAAAAGGGAAACCCTAGCCACGTTTTTGAGGTGGCTCTATTTGCTGTGTGTGTGAATCTCTTGTGAGATCTGAGAGGTGGTTGCCTTCACACATGCTTAGGATTATCAAGAAGAAGATTTCATTGAGAGCTTGATGATCATTCAGTTGCTACAATAAAAGCTTAAAGATACACAAGCAGGAGTGCTTGTACTTGCTGGAGAATCCAAGAAAGAAGGGGTCCGTGGTCTCAAAGCTTGCACGTGGTCGTGTCAGTAAGTTTCTACTGGTGGGTAGCAATAGGATGTTAGTGGTCTAAGTCGCTATTGTAAAATTTCGATTCTTTCATAGTGGATTCAGGTTTACCTTGAGGATAACTAGGTTAAATCCTCCCCAAGTTTTTACCAGTATGGTTTCCTGAGTCATCATATCTTTGTGTTTTTTATATTCCACACTTTACATTGATATGATTATATGATTGTGTGTTAACCTAGATCTGAAATTTGAACTAAGTAATCACTTGGCTAATTAACTAGGTTAATCCAATTGTGTTTTAAGGGGTCTAAAAACTCACATATTTCAAATCCAATGTCAATCAATCTATATTATGTAACTTATGTTGCCTCATAACCCATGTTTATATTTTTCTAATTTCTTTTTTTTTTTTTTGTCACTTTGGTCAAGGAGTAACAGAATCACTACTTATTACTGCAATTATATTCATAATTAGATGCTTAGGGAAGGATTTTATATATTAGATGATTGCAACATAATGTCCCAAGATTTATTGTCTACGAAGAATGGGTAAAAAAAGATGACTCATGTACATCATTTTATTTTTAGACATGTGGAAGCATACATAATGATAATAGCAACCAGGGGCGGCTCCAAGACCAACCCAGGGGGTTCAAATGAACCCTCTGACCTGGTCCCAAAAAAAAATTATATATAATTTTTTTTTGATTCCTACAATAAATATTTGAACACCCTAACTTTAAATTTTTTGTTAAACCCAATTGAAATAAGTTTAAACATGATCCTTAGTTTTTCTCTATGTTTGATTTGTATTTATGTTTTCTTAGTTTTTCTCTTTGTCCGATCAAGTATTTTGATAAATGTTCTACACATTTGCAAGTCTAAGAAATCTTATACTATTTACTCTAATTCCAAGAGAGTGATAGCGTACATATTTAAAAAACCATACACTGCAAAAGCAAAATTTTATTACTGAAGTATTATTTTTCTTAGTTTCACACTTACTCCTAGGCCCCAGCCCTACTCCTAAGTGTATTACTATTCTTATTTATTTAATATTTTTTTATTCAATTGATATAACTTATAAATATAAATTATATAATAAGTTATTATTAATTTGATAAAAATGTATAATTAGTTTTTTAATTCTATTCGTTTACGCATCCAATGATTGTTGTCTTAACGACCTTTCGATTGTTAATATTTTTTAAGATTATTGTACAATATAGTTGTGTTGTATATAATGTGAAAGTTATATATACAGAAAAAAAATAAATAAATAATCATTTTATTTTTTACTCACGCCTCCTCCGCCAATAAATTCATGACTCTGCCATTATTTGATCCCCGGAATAAAAATACTGGAGCCGCCACTGAGGGCAACAGATTTCTTACAAAGAATTATCAATGCCTCAGCGCTTAGTCATATAACGAATGCCTTCATTATATGTAGCACAGCATAGATGACTCCTTGTATCTTTGTTTTAATAATCCACAGTGCCTAAACTACACAGTTCATGACAAGTAGTACACAGTTATGAGAAACCAATGGCGCTGATACAGACACATTTGTTATCCCTACGTATGATTTACTCCATGCTTCAGTGCAGTTGCAGAAAGCTCCTTCCAAGTTTTTACCAGGAAGTGCCCTAGCTATGTCCGGTATATTTGCAGTTATATATGTATCATCAGGGCTCAGATTGAAAAGTGCAAGATATACTTCTCCTAGAAAGCAAAAAAGAATAATAATCATTAGAAAACGTGAAGAATAGAGTTATGCACTTTTTTTTTCATAAAAAATTCATTAAAAATGTGAAGAATTAATAGAATTATGCAGTTATTTCTTGGAAATAATCTTTGCACTTGGGCAATGCAGAGCTATGAGGCTCTACTGATTAGAGTTCTTTGTTGGTTGAGGAATCGTACCGCTTCTTCCAGTTGCAATCCAAGAACGAGTTCCACCATACGCAGGAGTAATATAAGGAAACTGTACAAACAAGTAAATAGTATATTATGTTGTTATTTAGACCAAGCTTATTTTTCCTGAGAGAATACAGAAGATTATAGGGATACACATGCCTCCATGTTGTTTGAGCTAAAGGAATTTATCTCCAAAATGGTAGGATTTGTTAAAAGGTTGTATGTCTGTTCGTCAAGTTTTCTCGCATCTCCTCCATACATAAGAGGAGACTTAGCCATAGACCACAATGTCACCTGTGAAAATAAGAAAGATAAGGTCAAAATAGAGTGCTTAGTTATTTCAAGGGTTACATATATAGAGTACTAACTTCTTTGTTTTGATATAGATACCTGAGTTCTTAGCTCTTCTGGATTAAGATTAGTGTATCTGTGTGGACCTTCATTTGAAGCTATAATATTTGGGGAAAAAAATTTGAAGTTAATTGTGGGTTTTTATGTCTAGGCTAGGCTCAACTTTAAAATTAAACAAATGTAAGAATTTATATTCTGGAACTTTTGAAATTTCTAATTAACTATCCAATGCTCTGTCATAGATATAGAACATGTTTTAAGTAAAGAAGTAGGCTGGAGAACTTTTTTATGAAGCCATGCCACTCGGTCTAGACAGACATATTTATGTTTGGAAAAATGCTAAAAGCACAAACTATTTTATAAACTTTTTTACAAACTGCTGATATGGTGACTAGTTAATAATAATTATAAAAGTAATGTTAATGGCGAGCACATAGAGAACCATAAGAATTTTCTATATCAATAATTTGTAAAAATATTGTAAAATAGTTTATGGTTATAGCATTATTAGTAAACTCCAAAAAAAAAAAATTCCAAATTCTTCATTAGATGTATGAAGGAAATGTAACAAGAAAATTCTTATAACCTGGATCGGTAAGCCATCCTATTGGTAGCATATCCAAGTCAGGCCATGACTTGCCATTCAAGCCATTAGCTCCTATCAAATTAGCTGCAGCAAAGTCCCTAATAAAAAAATAAAATAAATTCATAATGCATATAGATCAAAGAAGCAGTAAATGGGAAATAAATCATGATTATAAAGGGAGACTTATTAAACTCCAAAATCTTGAACAGAAACAGATCAACAGCCTTTTCACCTTGAAACATCAAAATGAGATGCAACATCTCCCCATGAATCCCAATCATCCCCAGTTATCCTGTACATGTTCGCCAGTCCACTCACATCCTTGGCCATTGCTGGGGTCGCACCGGTTCCAGGAGATAGTGAATACACTATGGGATGTTGCTTCAGAACCTGATCGAGCAAATTAAGGCAACACCATGTAAAATAGTTCCACCATGCAAAATATTGTAGAGAGAGAGAGAGAGGGTATGCATCTTACGTCTGAAACAACGCTTATTTCATTCATATCCAAGTCGACACCACCAAAAACACAGTCATGTTTCACTACAAGGAAAACAAAAGCAATCAATGTCAAACTTGGAAAGTGGAAAATAGTTTGAGCTGCCAATCAGGTGACTTTTCCAATTGAATTTGTTGTATTTGGTATAAGGTCGTTACGGTCGTACTAGCTAGTAGCTACATGCACAAATCAAAATTTCCAAAACAATGGTCAAATTAATTACCCAAATCAACACCCCACTCTGCATACTGTGTATGGAGTGACTTCAAGAAGGCTTTTCCTGCTCCCAACGTGGTATCTACACTCATGAAACCATGTTGCATCCATGAACATGTCCTTTCCTTAATCCCTATATCCTGTGCAGTCCACTTTCGCCCAGACTCTTCATAGGCCTGTCCCTGATATAAAAACAGAAGCTTAAGCAATCTTCACACCTTTTTTGCTAGTTGCATTACATATTCCTATAACTCTAAATTTGCGTGTGCTTCTTTAATTTGTTCACTCATAAAGTAACTATAATAAATGAAGCATGCTCTGAGAATACCGTGGTTATGTCCAAGATAGGGGTGTTGGCATTCACTGCTTGTGTACTTATTCCTCTCATAACATGAATCCCAAACTTCAAACCCATGTCATGCACTTTCTTGGCTACTTCAGTGAACCCTTTTCCACCTCTAGAGGAAGGCCACCTATCTGGGTCAGGGACCATCCTCCCCCATTCGTCAATTACATCAAATCCTAGAGAGTCAGGGTTGGCACCTTCCACCTTCCTCCGATACCATAGATAATCCACCACAACATACTGCATTGCAGAGATAAAAAGGGGGAAAAAAACACATTACTAATAAGTTTCATTAGTTAATCAATATGTCAATCTTAATACCATGAAAATGAATTATAGACACCCACCAATACAAATCTGATTTTTTTTTCCCCTCATTTTAAACTTAGTATTTTACTCCTAAAAGGAAAGTAAAATGAATATTTGGCATGTTTTGATTGGTGGAATATAGTCAAAAATAAAAAAGTGGGATAGAGGATTTTGTATTCAGTTTTCCTACCTCATATCCACTAGAGAGTAGACGCTCAGATATGATTTGAGCATTTTGCAAGAAGTCTACTTCAGAAATGGTCCAGCTAAATGAGTCATAGGAGTTCCAACCTCTAGGTGGGGAGCTCGCCTGATCCGATACCACATCATCTTGATTTTTGGATGATACCCTGAAACATGACACCATTTATACACGTAACTCTTCATAAAACCAGTAAACCATATCACACAACCTTGACACAATCTAAACGGATAGTTCAACAAAGGCCGAAAAAAAAAAAACAAAAAACTGATATGAATCATAAAAATACTACACTCAGGAATTCCTTTCAGCATACTTTATTTGCTTTCTAATCTTGTACAAAGTGAGCGAGCTTGTTCCGAAAATTTTATGACTAAGACTTTTGTGGAGTTTGAGTTGATTATTATAAAGTTGAAAGAAAATATTAACCTCTACTTTTATAGTTTATGCACTAATCTTCATTGATATCATGAAATTTGTACAAAGAAACTAATTTTGCTTAGGAAAACATATTGAGAGCTAAAGGGAACAACATTGGGTTAATTCGGTCTCAATCTAATATGCAAGGAAATTCATTCTCCAAAATGTTAAGCAAAGAAGATCTAAATTAATTGTGCATACATAAAGAATTTAGCAAATCACAAAGAAAGCCCCGCCAAAACCCTAGCCTCATTTTTACAAATTGCTGATGTGTCAAATTTTTACTAGTTTAATATGGGTCCATCACTAACATCACATTTTTACTTACAATAACTATTTAAAAAATGCTAAAGCCACATCAGCAATTTGTAAAAATGTTGTAAAATAGTTTGTGTCTGTAGCATTACTCATTCCTATATTATTGTTGTTGTTGTTGTTACCACTCAAAATGTCCTAAAAAGGGTTAACTTATCAAGAATCTTTTAACTCAACTAATTAACATTTTTTGGTATTTTCAATGAAGAAATCTAGAATTCAAATCCCCCTCTCCAATTGTCGAACTAATAAAAAAATACTCAAGTCATCAATATTATAGAAAAAAATTATTTTAATTAAATTTATCTATGTAATTAATATATATAAAATCAAATTATTTTACTATTAGGGAGGGGATTCTCCTCTCTATCCCCACGGTGGGAACTATGGAGGGGATTCTCCTCCTTGTCTCTCTGTTGCTAAGAAAAGGGGGATTTTCCTCCTTGTCTTCAACAGTAGAAGTTGTTTGTCCCTTCTATACGAAAGAGTGTTTTGTTTTGGGATTGTCCTTTTGTCTCTCTAGGGATATCAAGAGTATCCATGGAGCTAGTGGGGTTTTTTTGTTGTGGGGTTGGGGAAACACTTTTCTTTTTGTGAGGAGCCTACTACTCATTTGACGTCAACTAATATGGACGAAATCACTGATACCTGCGTATTATGAGCGAAATCAATATTGCCCAACAAGGAGGAAGACGGCGGAGACTGAGAACGTAGGGAGGAGTGCAATAAAATTGATGGAGGAAGGCCGTGCTGACATGGTGCACATGAACGTTACTTCAGTTACAACTCCTGAAGTAACGCCCTCATTAATGCTGCCCTCAGCCACGCAACTGGATTGGGCTTCAATGCCTGCAATTATTGAGGATTTAGTGCTGCCAAAGTCCACGCCAATTATCAATAAGTCCAACTCAATTAATACACCTTCTATTTCGGAAGAGGTATTACAGGAGAATACGTTTTTGGCAAATATAAATAATAATGAAGAGTTATTATTGGCAAAGATTGTTACACCCGACTTGGAGTCTACCAGCCAGCTAGCACATACAATTGGAGTTTATCCAATTAATACCTTGAAAAAATATTCCAAGGGAAATCAATTTCAAGTGGCGGCAATAGTGGTAATTCGGGATAATAATGGAGCTGTGCTAGCTTCTTGTTCAGAAAAAATTCATCAAGCTTACAAGCCTGACGAGGTTGAGGCGCTGGCTGCTCTGAAGGCAGTGACCTTTGCGCGAGAATTGGGTTTTCGAAGAGCTACTCTTGAAGGAGATTCTCTCAGTCTTATTAAAGCTTTGAAGTCAACAGAGTGTAGCCTCCCTCCAACAAGTCTGCTGGTAGACGATGTGAAAAGGGTTGCTAATAGTTTTGAACGATTGTTGTATTCTCATGTAAAGAGAAACGGCAATAGGGTTGCTCATAGTCTGGCGAAAAATGCATTACGCATACCAGATTTTCAAGTATGGATGGAAGATGTAGCATCGCATATTGTTTCGATTTTAGATTTGGATGTAATTGTTTCAAGTTAATAAAATAAGTCAGCTTCTTTCTATAAAAAAAAAATATATATATATATATATAAATTATTAATTAGTTCAAACAATTATAAAATCGGATGTTATTTTTATATACAAAGGTTTGCAATTGATAATTATTATTAGATGCAAAGACGGAACTAGGGGAGGGTCCAAGGAGGATCATGACCCCCTAGATTTTTAAAATTTCCAATAAAATAGGTATAAAACCATGAATCCCAAATAAAAAATTTACTCACTGCCCCCCTTCAATTTTAGGATTTGAGCACTACTCTCTTTCTCTCTCCTTTCTTTTTAATTAAACGCTGGCTCTGTGCTTGCTATTATATTATTGGTTACTTACTGCTGTATCGTACTTCAAAATCAGATCTGTGGCTAAAAGCCTAAAATGAATAAATGCCTTGCTTTTATGTTTCTTTTTATAACTTTAATTATATATAATAGTTTTTAATATATTATAATTTGTGAGTATCCGTTATATAAGAATATAGTTTCTCCACACAAAAAAAAATTATATAAGAATATACAATAACAATATATCCTTAAAAAAAAAAACACACAAGAATATTTAATATATAATTGTGTAGTTATATTGCCTTATGTTCTTAGGAAAATTTTAAAAATATTATAGTTTTCACTCCCAAAATATTTATAAACTGATCTAGTTAATAATGAATTCAATTAGTGAAATTTAATAAATTAATATTATAAATTAGTTATCTGTAATTATTAACACATCATTTTAGATGTTGGCTATTCCTTGCATTACACATTACCTAATATTATGACTTAATTTTATAAGAAAGATGGTATCTAAACAAAACTCATTATATTAAAAAATAAAAACACAACTTGATCAAGAATGTCTCGATAATTTTAGTTTAGTTATCTCACACTCCGAAGGAAAGATTTTTAGGTCTGTCCTTGATTAAATGTAAACGCAATGCAAATTATGCAATATTGAGAAAAATATAATAGAATAGAGGTAGAAGAAGCACCTTGTTGGATTTAGAAGAATGAAAAGAAAAGAGAGAGAGGCAAAGACATTAACAATGATCTTCATAATGCTGGATGGTGTTTACTTTTTAATTTTCAGCTACCAATGCAAGCAGAGGAGCGAGAGTGGTATATTACTTAAATACTACTACGTCTGCTTGAATAAGCAAAATAAGGAAAAAAATTTATGAATAAGGATAATTATAAAGAAAAAGGGCAAAGAAAGGACCTAATTCATCTCAATCTTACAGGGGAAAACCCAAAGAAGGAAAATAAGAAATGGAAGGTCCATCTTAACACAAAAGACAGTCCAAGTCCAACGGACCAAATTGTGAGAAACAGAGAAAGGAAATTAATATCCCTATCAAAAATGAGAATAAGGAAATCGCTAATATGAAAACATCATAATTTTGACGTAGTGTTACCACCATTAATGTCACACATTTGATAATAATAGGATTCATTAAAATTTCTATTTGAAACTGATTTTTTTCTTATCTATCATTTTTATCTATTAAAAAATTAAATGAATAAAAAGATCTAAAATAGGCAGTGCTACTAGTACTACAAGTTTTATGTACGCTTAGTTTGTTTCAATGGAAAACTTTATGTAAGATAATTTTTTGTGTTTTCTAGTATTTGGTAGTATTAAAAAAAATAAATCAAAGGAAAATTATCTTTAGTCAACAAAAAAAGTATGACTTATTTTTAGAGATTGTTTTTCATTAAATTTTTTTGAAAAAAACAACTTTATCTCACAGTAAGCTAAATAAGGAAAATTAGTAAATTGTTTTCAACTAATATAAGGTTGCTACCAAATCTAGGAAAGTAAGATAGTTTTATAGAAAAATACATTTTAAAAAATGACTCATTTACTAAAAAAGAATTATCGCCAAAACAAGCAGAGCGGAACATTAAATTTATAAAATGATATGTCATCAATTATAAAGAAACAATTCAAATATTCATTTATAATTCCAAAAATAATAATCCATTTATAAGGTGATTGAAGCCACTACCGCACATCTTTGGTGTGATGGTCACTCCACAAGTATAAGTACTTGTGGGGTGTGGGAGGCAAGAGCCGAGGTTCAAGTCTCTAAGAGGAAGCTTCACACATATATACACTTAGATTAGGTTAAAGTAGAAATTCTATCTTGTATCAAAAAAAAAAAAGTTGTTGAAAGCCACTAATCACATTTATTGTTATATCAATTTGTAAGTTTTATATAGTAACATTTGTAGTACTTTTAGCATTTTCCAAAATAATATTAAATGTGAAATTTGATCGTTATGATAGATATTAATGAGTATTTATTATGATTGTATTTTATATGGAACTAATAAACATATAATTAATGTAATTATTAATAGGTATTTATTATATTTGTATTTAATTTGTATATGAAACTATTTATTCTATGGGTTTGGCTTACCTCCAGTATTTTTTTAATTGAACATTTCCTGTTATTTTAAATATACAATAATAAGTGATAGTGGGTAGGCGTGGCAAAATTGGACACAACCCATAAACCCGACGACACGACATGAAATTAGCAGGTTATGGATTGAGGCTTAACAGGTTCGTGTCATATTTGGGTTAACACGGCTGGCCCGTTTAATAAATGGGTTGGGTTAGTGTTGAACGCATAGAACCCGTCTGACCCATTTAATTAAATGATATTTTACCAATATACCCTTCAAATTCTAGGTATATAAACTTATTAGTTGTTGTGGTTTATTTTCTTTGACATATTGTGATTGATTATTTATGATATTGGGATATGCTTTAGTTTTGAATGATTATTTGTGATGCAATTACTCGTTAGTTCTGAATTTTACATTAAAAATATTTATTTGTTTGTTTTTTCATAATTTTTTTTTTCGTTTTGATAAAATTTGATAAACAGGTTGACACAACTGACTTATTTAATAAATAGATTGTGTTAAGGTTAAGTAATCTTGACCCGTTTAATAAACATGTCGACTTAGTGTTGACCTATATAGTGGAATACTCATGAGTTAACACTACACGAACCCGACACGTGAACACGAATTGCCACCCCTAGTAGCGGGTTTTAATCCTCACCTTTCATTTAGTTAGTAGGTAATGTGGCAGTTTCTCATTAAAACAAAAGGAGATTCCAATTAAAAAAGTACTTGAGGTAAACCAAACCCTAATTTTATTACTTAAAGAGAATATTATTTATTAATGATTCTAATATCCTTTATTAATTAAAACCTTTTTAAATTCCATTCCATATTTAAATCATCTATTAATTAAAATCTTAGTAAATCATATACGATTATAATAAATGCTTAATAATATAATATATTACTCCATATACAATCACAACCATAAATGTCTCTTTTTTTTGGCCTAGAAGCAGTAGTTGCGTCAAGTGGTTATCTTTTCTCCGTTACAATTCCGTATATTCTCAGTAATTAAAATAGTTCACTTTAGATAAAACTCTATTATATAAATTTCAAGAAATTTAAAATTCTACTCCTACTAGAGTTCTATTACCAAAAATTTTAAATTTTATTTTCTTTATTTTGATCTTCTTATCATAATTTTGTATTCTAAAATAAAAATTTTAATCAAATTTGTGTCTGGTGAATTGCTTTTATAAATACTACAACAACAAACAAAGTTTTTGTCCCAAAATATTGAAATCAACTATGAATCCTCGACAAATTAATTAGGATCGACCACGTATTTTATTTTCCTGCATTCTATTTCTACCCCTATCTAATTAAGGTCATACTCTATGCTACTTCCTTAATAGTCCTTTTTCATTACTTCTGTTGATGTGATTTTTTGTTTTTCCTCTACCATTTTTTTGGTTCTCTCAACCATTGCTTTTATAAATATTTTTACTATTTTCTGTAAAAAAAATTTTAAGAAACCACTTTTATTCTTTTCATTTTTTTTATTGAATTGTTCTCGTCAACTCACTTTTTTTTAATAGACTCTTTTAAGCTTATCATTTTTTTTTTTTTTTGAATTGTTCTATCAATGTAACGGTTTTAGTTTTCGTAAACAACCCTTTTATATATATATATTTCATACTTTTATCCTCCTTTTTAGCTTATCATTCAGAAATCCGAAACCAAACTTTAGCTAATATATATATTTCAATTATAAATCCCAAACGAAACTCTAGCTATAAACCTATAACTAATATTTATATTCCAATTATTGTTAACAATAGAATCAGTCCACATATTTCATTTGATTCGAAACATAGTAAAAAAGTACCAAATACAATCCTTTTTTCTTTTTTTTTATGAGTGGATAATAATCTATTTAGATATTCCATTGAGTAGATTCTAATTAGCTCAACTGTTAAAGTCTCTTATTGTTGAATAAGAAATTTAGGATTCAATTCCCGTTTGTACCAAAAACCTATTAATGTTTTTATCATCAAAAGCAGATGTCATAGGTTAAAGCTCTCTATAAAAATTTTAAAAAAATTAAAAAAAAAATTCCATTTAAACTCTCTCAAAAATAAAATAAAAAAGATATTCCATTTAACTCCAGGCATAGATATATAGTACAAGAGTTTAGAGGACACCACCTTTATAAGTTTCACTTCTTTCATCTTATTAGGGAAGTCAAAAAGAGAGAGAGAGAGAGAGAGAGACCAAAATGGTTGAGGGAGCTATCACTAAATCGAATGGAGAGGGGATTTTTTTTTTTTTTTTTTTTTTTGGAGAAAAATTATCAATCTAAATATTATTAAGGAGCTGGTAAATCAGCAGCAATAAATTTATTTATATCAGATGGAATAGACTCCATCCAAACTAAAATTGGAAAAGAACATCTTGCTCTCTGAGATAAGATATGAGCAACAACATTACCTTGCTTCGCAAGATGAGAGAAAGAATAACTCCACATGAAAGTTGTCTGATTGTCTCTAAGTAAATGACCAAAAGAAGATGAAAACATATCTCCACCCCTTAGAGCCTTGACAACAATTTCAAAGTCTCCTTCAAAACATGAGTGATTAAGACCTATCTCCTTCACAAACTGCACAACTCATCTTGCAGCTAACATCTCCAGAATCTCAACTGATGAAGGATTTTTAATTTTTTCTGATTGAGCCGCCATAACCTCACCTGATGAGTTCTGAACCACAACCCCAATCCCAGCTTCGTCTTACTCTTCAAACATCATCTCGCTCTTCAACCCCAAGTAAATGATCAAAAGGGGATTTAAGTCTTAATTCTCGACCAGCTAATACAATTGATTTACAAAGTAGTAATAAATATTAAAATTAAAAATTAGAGATTAATTAGAAAGTTGCAACAAAAAAAAAAAGTCATGAATGTATTGTTAAAAAAATTCTTGCATGCGCATACAAGGTTTTATGAGCCCTCCCTGCAAAATTTGTGATTGAAGTTCAAAGAAATTCAAGTAGATTTTTATTTTATTTTGGTTCTACCCCATTGCCCAGACACCAAAAGAAGTGCTAGAACCACAAGGTTATCCCTCTAAACCCTAGTGGTTGATCTTTAAATATATCCAAGTTACACACCTGTCTATTACATGACTTCATAATTAGGATATGGCATCAATAGTAACTTGTTAAATTGTTAATATTCCCATATTACTACTACAATTTTCTTGGTCTCTTTACACAATATTACACAATATGCCATGGATTCCTTTTAATCAAACCAACCATTTCTTCGCTTCTTGCAATTCCATGAATACCGCTGGTTCTAATCAAATCCACCATGCAGAACCTTTTTTCCTCCCCAATATTGACTCTCAAATAAAGCAATTGCCTTTCAAGCCAAAGGAGCAATTATTTCCACAGCTCTTGGATGACTTGGAATCTGCAAAAGGATTGGGTCTTGCATTTTACACTTTCGTACCACTTGCTGATGATAATCACAGTTTGATTGCACGGCTATACTAGGCAATGTATATACTATCAGAATAACATTGATGTGGTGGCCAAAACCTTTCTAATGCTTAAGTTAGAAAATAAAGGATGATGGAGCTTTGGTAACAGATGTGCCCTGGATAAGAATCCTAGGATTGGCATTTTATTATTTTTTTTCCTGAACTCTTTGAGTTGACTGAGCTGTAGAGTAGCAACACTGTTATGGCTTTAACCCTTCCTACCCTGTACGGGTGCATTCTACTATATATGATTCTGCCGGTCTGCCCTCTATACCATATTCACCAATAAAGCTACAAGAACTAACAACGAATGTGAACTAGTAAAGAAATCAAAGCACCACAATCACCAACAAATAATCCCCTGTAAAACCTCCTCTAAGATTCAAGTCCTTATTTCTGAACAAGTTGCTTTTTGTAAAACTTGGACTAGCACAATCTGGAGATGACGAATCTGGAGGGAAAATGCAAGAAAGCTCAAGAGCTGAATTAACAAGTTGCTTTGGATTGTCTGTGCATTTTCACTTGCAAGAGTTGCATTAGTAAAGGACATCTGTCACACTAAACTTAAAATTTACACGATTTCAAATGATACATTAGAAATTATCTAGTGTTTTTGTACCAAAAACTGGTAAAAAAATGATACAACGTTCTGAAGTCAAAACTGCCGCATCTCTTAAAAGAGGATATAACCAACGATCTTACAATGAGAGCCCCCAAAAGATTCTGTTAAAACTTCTCTCCCTCAGGCCACTGTACCTCCAATGCATATTGTAAGTCTCCCACCTCAAAACCATATTGCCACTCCGTGCAGACTTTTCTTTAGGGGTGGGATAAGTCTCCAATTTTCGATTGAGAATGTTTTAGGTTTTTGGAGATACTCCAAATAAATCTCAGTGAGAAACATTCGTGTATATAAATCCTTGTGGTCAGGCTTTACACATGCAAGGAGTCAGAGGGTTCTCCCAGAGGTCATAGTTGGGAAAGGTCTCTTCCGGCAATCCAGTCCGTGTCTGATGGGTAACAACCACATCCTCTACAAAGTTGGCCCATCCCATGTAAGGGTCTCCAAAAGATTTAGACATAAGCCCCTTGTCCGGTTTTATAGATTTTTGACTGTGACCCATGTACCTGCGTGCCCCAATTATCAGTTTAGCAAAGTTGCCTCCATGGGTCATCACAAATACATCAGACTTCAAGCAGACCAAGAAGTCCAGGGCTGCTAAGCTTGTAACATGCTTCCTGAAACCAACCAACTCCTCCTTAGTCGCCAACTCCTCTTTTGTAACCTGTCATAAACACTCAAAATGAACAATGAATTAAGAAAAGGAAAAAAAATGGACAATTTAAAAATCTTCCCTCACTCAACCCAATCAATTTCTTACCAAGCCAACAGAAACAAAAAGTTGTTTAGCTACCATGACATATAATTCCTTAGAAGTTCTCAACTTTTAAATTCTTCATGATCCAAGACATATTGCATATGTGATACTTTCAAAGAATTTTTTTCTCCCTAAATGCCATCCATGAGAGGGGGAAGAGAGGGAATGAAGAGTGGGGTGAGGGGATTATTCCAAACAACTGCTACTTTACCAGGTTTGGGAACATGTTCCTGAGGGGTGCCATTCTGTTATGTCCACCATAGACCTGCCCCGAAGCTACATAAATTTGAGTTTCCTTAGGATAGCCCATTGCCCGGAGAAGCACAGCCACTTCTGCAGGCTCAAGAGGACATCGTCCTTCCTTCCGCTTCTGCAGGGCCAATTGCCAGAGATGGGAACCATTCTGCATATCAAATCACCACAAGATGAGAAATATTTGGTAAATTGTTTCTATTAACTTCTATCCCAGAAGCCAATCAAAGTGTCATCATTCCAGCTCACCTTATAACGTCTAGGCCATTCCTTCTTTCTATATTCTGCCATTTTCGCTTTCTCCTCCCTTGTTCCCACGAAATCACAGAATGATAGGCCTACCATCCCTTTTTCAAACCGAAGATGAAGAGCCCTATTATTTAAGGTAAATTGTTAGTACAGTTGGGTACTAGAAAGACCCAGAATATTGTTCAGAAACCTTCACAACAAATTTCACATACATGTAAGGATTTGAACTGCCTGTACGGTTTCTCATCCTTGATGCCAGTGAATCGGCCATCTGCTCAATCTCAGGAAGAAATTTCAGAGCATGATAATTCACCCTGCACCTTAGCCTGTTGATTTCTTGAGGAACGTTGTCATACCTGAACCCAGATCATTGCATGTGACAATCATTCCATTTTTTTGGATAAATCCAGAACTGCGACTGCAGTAAAACATAGACAAAAAACACTCATGACTTACCCAAGCCGATCGACAAAAGGTTTAAGTGCCATTATCTTCTTCTCCTTGATTCGGGGCAGAACATTATCAATGTAAAATTGTGCCGGTGCATACTTAGGAATGTTTTTTACCGTCCGTCTATATAACATAACATAATTTTGCAATCAAAACAAGTCATAAGCAATTGGCATAAATTAAACATCAAGATAATGTTTAGTTCGTTCATAAATGTTGACCTTATAATTCATAAGGTCAATCCAGGCATTTTGTATTCAGTAAAACCTTAAATAAACTATCTAGAAGTCCTATGTGAAAAAGTTTTCAATTCCCTCTATGGTCACTAGTAAAAGCAACAACGATTTCAAATTTATTTTTCAATTAGTACAAAAATCCAAATGAACAATTTCATCCGAAGATATAAAATATAAATTTAGTGGAAAGCTATATTTGACTGATAACCACATTTTTTTCAAGCGTAAAAGATCAAAGAAAACAATTTATAAATCCTGCAGAGGAAGAATATATGTTTTTTTCGGGTTATTGTATTTGTTAATGGCTCTAAATCAGAATCATAGGAAGCAATCAAACCTTATACTTGTGAAAAGCTCTGATTTGTCAGTAAACCAATCAGGGATATCACGGACGATTCGCACATCATGCTTCAGGTAGTCAATGAAATGATCTACATCAAAGATGTCTTCAAATTTCCTGCAGAAATTTAAAAGAAAAGTAAAGATAGGTGTTCCTGAAAAAACACATTACCATGCAGTGCTTAATGACGTGATGGTATCCGTTGACCAACTGTTTTTTAGGTGGGATTTTGCTCAATTTAGCTCTGAGAGACAATACTAATGATCAAAATAGAACAATGGCAATAAAAGAAACTATTTGGACATGATGATTGAGCAGAACTTCATAATATCAAAAAAGGTTTTTTTTTTTTTTTTTGATAAGTAACATCGATAAAGGTTAGCCAATTGAAATCAAATTATTTTTTTTTTGATAAGTAATAAGACTTTTATTGAAAAAAAATTGAACATCATGTTCACGATGGTGAACACTTTGAACAATGAAATAAATACAAGAAGATCAAGAGCTAAAGGAAATAGAAACTAAAAAATCAGCTACAACAGTACAGTTCGTACACCCCCAAATACGAGCCCAAAGAAACAGAGTACAAAAAAGTAAACATTTTAAATGTTCCAAAGTTCTCGCCTTGTCTTCAAAAATGCGGGCATTACGTTCCTGCCAGACTAACCACATTAAACATGCCGGCACCATGTTCCAAATGATAGAAAGATGCTTTCCAAACCAGTTTCTCCAAATAAAGAAAAAAGATTTCACTGACCTTGGCATTACCCATTGAATCCCAAACACTGCAAAAACTTCACACCATAAGGCATGAGAGAAACTACAATGAAGAAGAAGATGGTCCACTGATTCCCCATCGCAACAACACAAACAACACCTATTAACCAAAACTGACTTTTCTTAATAAGGTTATCAATGGTGAGTATCCCATCATTAGCTGTTGTCCATAAGAAGAAAGACACCCGTCTAGGCACCTTAGTACGCCATATACCCTCCGAAGGAAAGGCATCAGTGGTAGGACTAGCTAATAGCTTATAAAAAGAGCACACATCAAAAACACCAGATGTAGTCAATCTCCAGACCAGTTGATCATCCCCCTCACCCCTCGGCATAGACGAATAAATAAACTCAAGGAATGAGTAGACAGTGGTTGCCTACCAATCCTGAGGACCATGACGGAACAATAAATTCCAGCTCCTACCTCCTTCTGAATATGAAACAACCCAGTCAGAGACACATGCTTCTTTAGAAACAGAGCAATCATACATGGAAGGGAAGAGGTCCTTCAAAGGAGTAGGCCCACACCATGGATCATGCCAAAAACTAACACAGTTACCCTCCCCCACATTATACAAAATTTGTCTAAAGAACTTCTCTGTTCCTTCTTTAATACTCCTCCACATCCCACACCCGTAAGCACCTCTTACCCCTCTAGTGCACCAGCCTCCTCTTTCCTCTCCATATTTGTCTGCTATAACCTGACGCCATAATCTATGATTTTCTTTCCCAAACTGCCACAACCACTTCCCAAGCAAAGCCTTGTTAAACAGCCCAACTCTCCGGATTCCCAAACCACCACATTCAACTGGCAAGCATACCTTATCCCAAGCAACTAAAGGATATTTAAAAACATCCTCTGAGGCCCCCCCAAAGGAAATTCCTCTGAATTCTTTCAATTCTTGCAGCCACAGCCTGAGGGATAGTAAACAACGATAAAAAGTAGGTGGGAAGACTCGATAGGGTACTTTTTAACAAAATAAGCCTACAAAAAATTTCATATGGTAAAATTTCTTTTGAGATACAAAAAATTAAGTGAAGACTATGATCTGTACTGAGTGAATGAATTAAAAGTCTCACGGAATTAAGCAATCTAATCTTCCAACGCACTCATCTGTGAAGTTTTAAAGATGTGATGGTGGAACAGGTGGTTGTGGCAGCATAATGGCAGTGAGAGTGGTTGTGGTGAGAGCAATGGAAACAGTTCTGCTGGGGAGTTTATTTTAAAGGCTTTAGAGAGAAAATAAAAAATAAATAAATAAAAATAAAAAAAAGGGTCACATAAGCACTGGCACTAATGATATTGGAAGCAGAAGGCAGCATTTGGTAGTGGTGTTCATGTATATAATTGTGATGGTAGTCTGACTGGCAGCCATGAGGGCTATAGATGATAGTAGTGTAAGTTCTACTGGAGTAGGAAATTTAACTGCTGGTGTGGTGATAGCAGTTGTAGGTATCCTTGGAGTGGTGAGGATAATAGAGGTGCATTTGTCATGTAGTAAACTGGAAATAAATGAACTACTTCCTAGTGAGGAATCGAAGGTGTAGGAACCCTCGAATTCAAACATGGAACCAGGAGTTCCCTTTGATTCCAAAAAGAATTGCATAAAGGCAGTTGTTATTTTCTACCAAAAATGGAAGAAATGGAATTTGGGGACCGAATTATATTTTAGATCATGAATTCCTCTCCATCCAACTATGCAGGAGACTCAAATAGATATCTCTTTTAATTTAGCATTATTTAATTTTGCTAGTCTTTTGTATGTTTGGTCAATGGTATTTTAATTTTAGGTCATGGTATTTAATTAGGTTATTAGTCTTGTAATTTCTAGAAGCAAGGTTATTTTTGTAATGATGCAAATAGGGTTTCTTACACCCGTTAGAATTAGGGTTCAATATTCCAATGTAAGCAAAGTATATAGGAAGAACTGCAATCAGGGTTGCCTGAATCGCCTCTCAAGTTCAATTCTCATCGCTGAGTGAGAACCCGTCATGAGAACCAGTCAGGTCATACAGGGCCCCATTACTGTCATGTCATCACTTGAGAGGCTGATACTTACAGATATTTGAACAGAGCCTTTGAAAACCTAAATCAGTAGAACACAACCAGAACGATGCAACAGAAAAGTTAAAAAGCGGGAAAATAAAGGATAGGAACCTAGGAGTCAATCCCTAGGCCTACTTGAAGTCAGCACCAAGCATAAAAAACCACTAGAGTCACCACCAAGCTATGGTACAATTTAAATAGAGACTTTATTCATCAAAATAATCTCCCTTTGATAGGAGTACATACTTTGCTTATGTAGGAATACTAAACTATAATTCTAAATGGCATAGGAAACCATAATCGCCTTCTTACAAAAATAACCCTGCTTATTGAAACAAAAATACTAATAACCTAATTAAATACTAGGACCTAAAAATAAAATACAATTGACCAAAAATACAAATGACTTGCAAAATTGAATGATACTAAATTGAAGTATATATCTATTTGAGTCTCTCACATCAAAAGCAATTAAATTTATATCTGTTTTGGGAAAGGTTTTAAATACTACATGATTACAACATAATTTCTTAAGATTTTGTTGTCTATGAATGAGAAAAAGATAACTCTTGAGAGGCACAATGATACATGTGCATCATTTTAGTCTGACAGATTTCTCACAAGGTTTTCTAAAATGTGAAACTTCAAAAAACTTAAAGATAAAATAGTAAAGTCTGAAACATAGAAGCAAGGGATTTCCAAGAATATAAGGCAACATAGATAATGATATCAGCCAAAGTACAGATCAGGGTTTGTAGAGAGTCAATTTTAAGACTACACTTGGTGTTTTCTTTACTTTATTGAAAAAAATATATTTCTTGCTATTGTCAGAGGTGTAATCCTGATAAACGTGATATTACAATCACAAAAAGTTCTCTAATCACAAAATCCTTATTCGCTTTTTATACCATATAAAAGAAAAAATTTGAAGCAGAAATTTTTAAGTTTCAATTCTCATGACATATATCGGAAACAGGGACCATTACTATCAGGATTATACACTCCAATTATTTATCTATACTTATCATGTGACTGGGTGAGTATATTAGACATAAAAATGTATAACAGTATCAATCAAGATGTCTCACGTTTGGTCTTTCCAAATCTGGTCTTGCTTCAACACTGGCAAAATTAAGGTAGCATTCATTATTTTAGCCACTGCAACTGCATTGCATATCTGCACACAAGAAAGATTCACCATAAGTAAATTGTTAGAAAGCTATCAGTCATTTAATTATAAATATACGGCAAAGCTTTACAGAAATTAATGAAAACTGAACTGATACAAATTTTAAATTTACATGGGAAACATAATATCAAACTACACCATGACTCACAAGCAACCAGCAGAAAAGTTTAACCCTGCTTCCATAAGTACACTTAGGTTTAATAACTGTAATCCACTGTGCATGACCTTATTTAGAAAAAGATCATAGTGGTCATTAATTATAGATTAGCACAACACACAAAACCTGTATATGCTTTACAGAAGTCTATATAGCTCAATGGGCCACACAGAAGAAAACCAAAAATTTTAAGAATGTCTTGATTAATTTCCAAAGATATCATTTCACCATATTAATGGCATGAAACTTCTATTTTCAAGCGAAAAAGCATGAAAGTTCTATCATGTAAATGACAGTGGCGATGTTTTTTTAAATGCCATTGAGGCAAGTCACAAGTATCAAAATATTTGGGAAAAAATTTCCCTTTCCTTCCTTCTTCTCATCATGTATTATGGTTTTATTTTTTTATTTATTTGGGAAAAACTAACATTATGATTTTCCTTTATATATAACCATTGAACCTCTGCAACCTATTTTTGTATGTGATTCTTCAAAAATTTGTTTGGAGTTTGTAGTCCACATGCATGATTTCAGAACCTGATAGCTTTCTTACATATCAATTCCCAAAAATAATAAAAAGGGCACTCATAAACTTTAAATTACAGTCCCACATCCCTAAGACAATCTAGTTTGATCAAATATATAATGTGCAATGAAGCTAAGCTAGGCAATAAATCATAGCGCCGGTCTAAGAGGATAAACATAATAGAAATGGTACTTCAATCATCAATTTTTGCAACCCATATCTAGTTGGTCCATTTCTGTTAGTTAAGTTATATCCTTAGATAATTGCCCCCTCAAATCTTCACCATGAAGGTAAAAATCTTCCTTTATATCTAACAATTTGAACCTCTACAATCCACTGTTTTATGTTATTCTTAAAAAAAAAAGTTTGGATTTCATGGTCCACATACATTATTTTTTAACATTATAGCTTTTTTACATGTCAATTCCCAAAATAATAAGAAAGATATTCATAAAATTTAAATTACAGCTCTACATTACTTAGAAAATCTAGTTTGACCAAATATATAATGTGCCACAAAGCAAGGCACAATAAATTATAGTAGTGCGAGTCTAAAAGATAAACACGACAGAAATGGTGCTTCAATAATCAATTTTACGCATCAAAACTAATTGCTACTTTTACATTAGTTAAGTTATATCCTTACACAATTACTCCCTCAAATTTGCCAATAAGTAGTAGCTCAACTAGCACCTCCTACGCTTATAAGATCTAGGGAAAGGGTGAGATTGTGGGTTCAAGACCCACTGCGGTATAATGTTAAATTAAGCACATGCATATATACTATACCACACTAATGCATCTTTTCACCCATTTCGTTCACTTCAACTTTTCTTAACACAAAAAGATTGAAGAACCATGAAATATGCTGCACAATATAAAGAGAGAGGCATGGGAGGAAGAAGGGAATAATAAATATGTATAGATTGAAAACAATACAAAGGAAAAAAAAGGGGGGGAATTTCTTGATCAGATTACAATTTTGCAGAAAAGAAGTCATACAGCAATTCTTTGTTGATTAAGACCACCCTCAGCATGGATGAATATATAGCCATTTGTTTCATTTTCAGGAGGAAGATCTGCAAATAGGCAAGAAAGTTGCTAGAATAAAATGAAACACATATACACAGCAAAAGAAAAGCTAAACTTGAAATTAGCAATCAAGAATTTTGCAATAACCACATCAGAAGAAGGTAGGAAGAATAGAATAGCATAACAGATCTTTTTTTACATGAACAAGATAGGCACAATCTTCATTAAAATGCAAATTTTAATTTTAACACATCTTTTAACTCCATCATACAACTTTAAGGCATGCATATCAGAAATATGTCTTCATAATAGATTTGAGTGTATAGGGCAACAAATATATGGCCCAAGCCAGGTCTCCTGTGTGACATAAAGAAAATAAAAATTACACATATATAGTTATAGATCAACCCAGAGAAGTTCTCCAAGGGGGTAAAAACAATAACAAAAATAAGAAAGAATCCAAAAGAACAAGGCCATATGGCAGTTGGGGAATTCCAGTAATGCACTAAATGCTAGATTTTGTTCCAAATATTCCACAGCCCCCAGAACACTAAATAGCAATTCAACCTAATTAAGACCAATTTCACCCAAAGCATATTGCCTATACTAGTTAGATGTGAGATGAATGGATTAAGGATCTCACAGTAGATAGAAAAACAGAAAATTAGAAGTCAACTTCCTGAATGACACTATCCTTACTTCAGTTCCACAAATATAAACTCTTCCACATGGCCCTAGAAGTATAAACTGAAAATTTATAATTATGTGTGTGCATGCGTTTGTATTTTTTTTTTTTTGATAAGTAAGAAGAGATTATTATTAATAAAAGAAAAGCAAGAGAAACACAAAGAGTTCATGGTAGTGAACAATGGAAAAAAAGAAACAACAAGACAAAAACAGCCCCTAATCTATTCTAATAGAAGAAATAAAATCCATAAGGGTAGAAAAATCCAAGAAACCCCAACATCAAGACCAATCAAAGAGGGTCCTCTAGCAAATCTCTAATAACTGAACCACAGTTTTCCCCTCATCCTCAAAAGCCCGCCGATTCCGTTCAGAACAAATAGTCCACATTAAACAGCCTGGGACCAAATCCCAAGTGTCAGAACTATGCTTCCCAAGACAATGAAACCAACAGAATAATAAGTCCTCAACTGAACCTGGCATGACCCAATCGATCCCAAACAACCGAAGCATATACATCCACAAAGAATGAGTTATCAAACAAAAAAAGTAACAGGTGATTCACAGATTCCGCATTACAACAGCACAAATAACAACGATTCGCCAAAGGGCGACCACGAAGCATAAGATTATTCAACAAACCCAAAATTTACCTGATATTCCACCATTACGGCGCTCAGCACAAGGCTTCCAAGATGTGGTTGTTGAGTAAGGATTCTCCCAGAGTGAGGGACCTTCCTTGACCTAAAAATAAAAGATAAGATAAATGTTTGGTAAAGATACCAAGAATATATGTGATCAAATTGGAAAGAAATAACCAAAAGAAGAACCTTTGAGAACTTACAAGTGGGCAGTGAAGAACAATGCCATCTTTTTTACACAAATAAGGGGCATTCTGCAATAAGTTGAAAACAAAGTTAGCTATACAGATTATGAAGACAAGAATATATTTGAGACTATCAACGCTAAAAATTTTCTCTACATGCTAGATAGTAGATACACAACCCTGCCCGCAAGATCTGTGTATAGGGTAATCCCAAGAGTTGAACAGGAGACCTCACGGGCACGGAGGGGTTCCCATGAGAACAACCGATTGAGCTACCTTGTGCGAGCGACCTTTTCTTTCATAATAAATTCATGCATTTCATTATCTACGGAAGTCAGACCATACAGTAAACAGAATTGCCAACACCATAAAGAAACTAAAACTACGACGATAGTCAAAACTCAATCAGCAACAACGTTTTACAACAAATGCAATACATCTCATTGAAGAAGCACCAAAGCACATAACCCTAAACAGTAAATGTGAGTGTATATAATCATTTTTCAGCTCCATCCACATACAGCTAATTTTCAAGATCAATCCAAATTTCACCAAAGCACCCTTAAATTCGTACAATAAAGAGAAGTGCTACATCTACAACATTGTTGCAAAAATTTCACAACAAATCTAAGGTGGCAATCTATTACTGGTTCTCACCTGGGTCCACTACTAACATCAATTTTTTTTACCTACCACTCACAGTTTACCACTTAGCATTTGTTGTGAAAATGTTTTGTCGCTAGCATTTCTCTACTATAAATGTTAATACAAACAAAATACAAAGCTTGATACAGATTAGCTTCCTAATCTCCTAAAATAAAATCATTATCAGTCAAAATCCAACTGTTCTCTGAATGTTTGAAAACAAAGCGTTCATAACAGTATTAATAAAAACTAAACAGTGCCTAATTTAGTAGGTTTTTTCAAACTCCAACCAAAATCCAAATTCTCATTCCTTTTCCACATTTTCTGAGCAACCAAACACAGGCACAAGTAGAGGGGAAAAGAAAAAACAGAATTTCACAGAAACACAAACCGAATCCCCAAAATGCACACAACCAGAAATGACATGAAACGAGAGCACTAACCCAATGGTTGACGATCGAGAAAGCGGAAATCAGGCCAGCGAGGACGAGAACGAAGAGCAAGCAAAGCGAGATCCTGGAGTTGTAGGGAGAAACCCTAGAATCGTCGCCGAAGAAGGGGCACCAGGAATGGAAATTGTACCATGAAAACGGACGGTCGCGATCTTTGGAGGAATGTCGATCACGATCCTCGTCGTCGTCGGGATAGTTCTCCGGAATCAGAGGGGAAGAGTCACCGTCGCGCTTCATCGGCGACGAAGTGGCTCGAGGCCCGATCGAGCTTGAGTGCCTGAGCTCGATCATGGCTCGCCTCGGACTGAAATCCAGCTCTCTTTCTCTATCTGTGAGGACGAGTATTTTGGGTTTTGGCTTCTTCTTTTTTTCCGCTTCTTTCTTTCTTTTTTCTGTTTGGATTTTGGATTTTTTTGGTTTTGGTGTTGGTTTGGGGCTTTGTGTAATTGTTGTGAGTTATTGTGCACTTGCTAGTCTGTGAGTGGTGGAAGGTTCTTTTTCCTTGTTACACGGAGTCCATGTGAGTTCAGATCGAGTTCTGCTGCATCGTTCGTACATCTTAAAGTATATCTCAATCTCAAGGGCACTTTGGTCATTTAAAATGGCAATACTCCTCTCGGTATAAATTAATAATATTTTATGAAAAATTGAAAAAAATTATCAAAAAAAAATTAACCACTTTTTTATTTACCAATCAAAAGTTTCTTAAAATAGTTTACATATATTAGTAAAGTGTAAAACCCCTTTGTATTAACCAAAAAAAAAAAGTTCACAGGTAGGTTTGTTTATGAATAACTTGAGCTCGACTCAAAAAATGATTGTTTTTGTCCGTTAAGCAAACAACCCAAGCTCGAACCAAGTTTTGGCATGACTACTAAATGTATCAAGCTCAAACATAATAAAGTGTTTGTGAACAAGCTCGTTAACTTGCACACTCAATTTAACTATAAACATTTCTCTTCTAAACTCCTTAGCACTTTGTGCATGGAGAAGTATCAATTAAGGTACAAGACTCTTGAATTAATAATGGATTGTGTAAGTTTGTAAATAGGATCATATAATAGTAAATTAGTATTTATAGTTTATTGATAATATAGAGTCCATTTATAGTAAAAATTAGGTGTGTGCATCAATCAAGATCAGTGCAAGACAGTATGAGGCCTAAGGCAAGAATTTTATAAGAGGCTTTTTATATTTAAATATTACTTAAATAATATTTAGTTTATTTATATTTTTTTTTTTTTCATTTCAAATATGTTATGAATTTTTACTTTTTAATATGACTGATTCACCCATAGTGAGTTAATGATTCTACAATTTTTACTATTAGGTTTTACAAACTAACATGTCACTGATAAAAAAAGTTTTTTATAAATTCATTTATTATATTGTTCAAGTGGCACTAATCATATTCTTACTATATTACTTTGTAAGGTTTTTGGTTATAAATGTGTAGTAACTTTAGTACTTATCACTCACTTAATGGTGATTGGATTGAATTTCTGTTAATTTTTAATTTTTTGTGGAGAAAATGATAAAATTACCACAAATTTTATTATAAAAAGCTTACAATTTATGTGTTAATGATGTGGTACTTCAATAAAAGAATAAATCAGTATTGAATTACTTATTGGTTTGGTTAGGTTACATATCAATTTATAAGACTTATGTAGTAAACATGTAGTATTACTAATAAAACTTTAATTTTTTTAGGCCTTCTTAAGAGTGGGGAGAAATATATACAACATTACTCACATACTTCTTTTAGTTTTAAAATAATAAAAAATTAAAAAAAAATTATTGCCCCTATATTTTGGGGCCTTATATTTGGGGGTCCTAGGCCATGGCCTAAATGGGCTAGGCCTAAGGTCGGCCCTGACATCAAATCCACCAACCCAACGCCTCACATTGGAATTTTATTTTTAATGTTGGGCCCGCTTGGAATTAAGTTAATAATTTTTTAACCCCTCTAACCCAACACAATCCATAGTGTATTATCCTTATTTAAATTTTTGTAGTTTGATTGATTTTGGTATTTTAAGAATTATTTTGATGAATTTGGAAATTTTGAATATAATTTAATCATACCATACGGATTATAACAATTTATTGAAAAATAAATAAATAATTAATGAAAATCCAATTTTTTATAAGGCATAAAACATGTATGCACATCCCAACCACTCAACTTAACCTTGTGTATATCCTTAGAGGGAGAGACATCATTCAAAGGGGGGCAATATGGAGGATAGGAAGTGGAGAAAAAATTAACATTTGGCAGCAACGCTGGTTGCCAAGAAAACACCCACCATTGCAACCAAGTTATCCTTTAGAGAGTTTTGAAAATCACACCGTGGATACACTTATTGATCCAATCACAAGAAGATGGAATGAAGAGTTGGTTGATGGTCTCTTTGTGGTAGAGGATGCAGAGTTGATCAAGAAAATTCCCCTTAGCCGAAGTGTAGCAGAGGACACCCTATATTGGCCTTATTCCACCTCCGGTCACTATTCGTGCAGGTCTGGGTATAGATTCCTTAAAAAGGAGTTAGAGATGCAAGCTTATCCACAAGCTCCCCCAATTTGTGACAAGAAGATTTGGAAAGAGATATGGCAAATGCAAGTTCCATTGAAGGTAAAAAATTTTATTTGGCGAGCTTGTCGTAATGCATTGCGAACCAAACAAACTTTGATGCGTAGGAAAATAGTAGCAGACCCAATCTGTGAAAGGTGTAAACTGGCTGTGGAAGAAGCATAGCATACACTATGGTCATGTTCGAAGTTGGATGTGGTGTGGGCTGATTAGGAAGAATGGAGTTTCAAGTATGAAGTTGGGTTCACGGGTGTGAAAGAGTTGTTGTCATGGATGGTTGGGAAAAGAATGTCCTTGGAGCTGTTTGCTTATACGGCTTAGAGTGTTTGGAGTCAGAGGAATAAAGTCCGGATGAACATTCAGGTCAATCCGCTTCATTAGGTTGCATAAAAATCGAAAGCTATGTTGACGCAATACCAAGCAAACATGCAAATTGTAGAGATGCAGGTTGTGAGCAGTGGCATTGGAGGAACAAGGTGAAGTCCTCCACAATCTGGTTTTATTGAGGTTAATTTTGATGGTGCCGTGTTCGGTAATTTAAACATGTCAGGCATTGGAGTTGTAATAAGGAACAATAATGGAGCTGTTATAGCATCTTGTGCAGAAAAAATAAATCAAGCTTACAAGGCAGATGAGATAAAAGCTTTGGCAACACTTAAAGCATTGAAGTTTTCGCATGAACTAGGTTTCCAAAATGCCATACTCGAAGGGGACTCTCTTGGTCTGATTCAAGTTTTGAAGGCAGAAGACCATAATCTATCCCCATTGGGTTTATTGGTAGAGGATGTGAAGTTGTTTGCAAATAATTTTGTAAGATTGTCGTATTCTCACATTAAGAGAAGCGGCAATAGTATAGCTCAAAATCTGGCGAAACATGCTATACGCATGCCAGATTTTCAAGTATGGATGGAAGATGTCCCATCACATATTGTTTCGTTTTTACAATTGGATGTAGTTGATTTATCTTAATAAAATCACACAAGTTCATTCTCAAACAAAAAAAAAAAAAAAAACTTAACCTTGTGTAGGTTGGATTGGGTTGATTTCTACGTCTGTGATAAGTTAGGTTGGATTGAGAATTTCTTAACTTGACAAGGTTGGGTTGAATAAAAAAAAAATTTAAAAAAAAAAAAAAAAAAAAAAAACTTCACACTCCTAGTAAAAACTCATAGATTTGTGAAGGTTCAAGAAATTTCAAATCATAGTTTTACTATATATGGAAACAAAAAATAAGTTAATTAAGTAGCTCATGAACAAGCTTGAACTTGTTTGATAAGAAAACGAACCAAGTTTGAGCATGTAATATTGTTTGGTGATGAGCTTATGTTTGAAATAAAATTACATGAACAAGAAACTTTTAATACTCGGATTTGGTCGGCTCCTTCACATCCTTAATTGATTTAATTAATGGGTCACCAATTGGACTGTAAAGGTATTAAAAGTTGAGTTAACTGGAATCCACACAATTATAATATTTTCACAACAAATTATAAGCAATAAGTTATAAGATTTTATTTTTTATTTTTGTTAAAATGCAAATTACACTCTCTAATTTTGACTGAAATTCAACTTAGTCATCTAATTTTGCTTTCGTTTAATTGAGTTCTCTAAATTTTAAATTTATTCAACTCAAGTTTTTAATCAAATTTCATTAAAAAATTACCACTAAAAATATTTTTCTCACATTAAAAAAATCTATAAAATTAATAAAAAAAATTCATTAGTTTATTTTTTTGAGAATCATTTTTTTCATTAGTTAATTACATACTTTCTTTCTTTTTTAGGAAAATTTAATTACATACTTAATAGCAAATTTTTTAATGGAATTATATAGTGATCTAATCATACAACTTAGACCGGTTTAGGTTGTAGGTTTGAGCTTAATAAGCCATGAGTCTCCTAACCCATGTGTTGAAAAGCAACCGCGGAAACTCATATCGATTTTCCGTTGAAACAAGGAGAAGGCCTTAATCAATAAATCAATATATTATTATTATTATTATCATCTAATATTAAAACCAAAACTTCTTAAACTCTCATAATTTTTCCTAATCAGCAGACTCAGCACAATATTTTAAAAAAAAAAAAAAAAAAACCTTTTCACGCAACATTTCTAAAATCCGATAAACGCAAAACCCAGTCTCTGCCTTCTCCTTCCTCAGTCAAAACCCACCATACCCACAAACCAGCAGAGATCTCCTTCCTCAGCAGCACCACCACCCACAACAACCGCAAACTCTCTGGATCGAAGAAGAGCCTTTCTCTTTCTCACAGTGTATCTGAGTTCCTTCCTTCTTGTCTTCCTCTCCTCAGAGTGTGACAGAACGTGGCTGCTTCGGTCGAGGTATCTCCAAATCTCAGTTCTTTTTGTGCTCCATTCTTTTGCTTGATGATTTTTGTTTTCCTTATCACATTTTGTTATATGGATTGGTAGTAATGGTTTGCTGCTCGGTTTTGAACACACAACTCAGTTTCTGAGATTATAAGGAAGACAAACACACATTCAAAATTGAATCTTTATTATTCGTCTGAGAGTTTGGGTCTTTGACAGAGATATAATTGATTAATTGAGAAACAGAGAGAGAGAGAGAGAGAAAAGCCCAGGAAAATTGATACGGATATGGACTCTTTTAAGTCTTATCTATATCTCTGCGCTGTTCTTGTAATTCACGGGTTTAATGGAGTGTGCTTTGGCAAATCAGAGAATTGTGGGTCAACTTTCATCCAAAACATTGTATCTTGCCACAAGCTGTTCGGTTTTACTTCCAAAATATAATGTAAAAGTCAGTCTTTTACAAAGCTATAGTACTTTCCTACGCTCTTTTACTTTTTATACTTTCCTTTCTACCGTTTTGCTTTTCTTTGTCTTATTTTTATGCTTAAGGGAGGTTTTAATTTCTGAAATAAGCTATAGGTGGAATTAATACCCAATTAATTGTGGTGAAATTGTACTTCTGGCTTAGGCAACCATGCCTACTGACCGATTGGAAATAACTTGGAATGTAAATGTTCAAAGCCTTGTTGTTTTGCAACTTATCTTTTGGAATCCAGGTAGGACAGGCTTAGCAGAGGTGCAGACATTGTAATTAACATTGAATTGCTTTGCCGTGGTGTGGATGATTGTTTTGATTCCTGTGGTTTTTAATTGGAGCTCTGTCTTTTGGTTCAATTCTGATAGACACTACAGAAAAACTGCCCATACTGTCACATGCTGTATTTTAAAACTACAACCATAGTGTCATGTTTTGTCACCAGTTGCTTTTTTTAGCACATTCATTTCTTATTATGCTTTGTGTTTTTGTTTCTTCAATTAGAAATAAAAATGAATTGCTTTGTTGGGAAATTCCATTGTTGTGAATCTATTCTGCTTTACTTGGAAATAACATAACAGTTGATGAGATCCTATGCCGTGTAATTTTAATCTCTAAGAATATGTGAAAGGAATGTTAGGGGATTTTTTTTCCAAATAGTTGTCTGCAAACCATTTTTAAGGTTGCTTTGAATGTTGTGTAAAGAAGAAAATACAGATTGATCTTACTTTATTTACTTATTGTGTTTTTTGGTTTGTGAGAAATTAAAAGTTATGCATAAGTAAGCAGAAATAATGTGTGAACCAAATAACTTAAATATTTGTTTCAAAAACTTTAAAATATAAAGAAGCAAAAGCAAAAGCAAAAAGAAAAAGAATAAAAAAAAAAGGCATATAGAGCATGTAGGTGAGAATTCGGGGCAGAGCTCAAATTCAATTAGAAATAAAAATGAACAAAAGCAACAGTTAATTGCATTGCTGAAGCTATTTTTTTTTAATATAAAAAGATGCAAATTGTATGGGAATTTAATATTTTTTTGCCTTTATGATCAGCAAATGATTAGTGTATCAAATAAATTAAGCCACAACCTTGCCTTTTCTGTTCTTTAAAGCAGTGTAGATGCCAAGTTTATTCATTTTCTTGACTGTAGTTTTATTTCTCAATCTATCAGTAAAATATATAACTTTTAACTTTACACAATGAAGTTTTGCACAGTTCTAGGGTCATTATATTTTTGAAAAAAAAAACTTGGACTTCTTGGCTTTTGTAGCAATTTCCTCAGCTGGCAGACCACCTATGATAGCAGCTATCAATCAGTTATTCTTCATCTTTAATAGAAATGATTATAGACTTATTTAAATTTGATAAAGATTTAAATTTTAGGTTCAAATGTATAGTTAAATTTGCCCCCAAACACACTACAAATAAAGAGGTTGAATATGACCCAGTTACTCCAGGTGAGTGCCTAATTGTTATTTCCATATTCTTGAAGAGATTAATATTCTAGGTACTTGAAGGTTTTGAGAGCATGATTTTTTTCCAAAATAATTTCTAGACCAAAAGGATTCTAATAATTTCCCTTCGCTTTGTTGGTGGCAGTGTATGGTTAGTGTGGAAGGTTCAAAACTGTTGTTCATAGTAGTGGTTTCTGTTCTGTTGTCTTTGGCTTATCTTCAATTGTCATGAATTTCATATTAGTTTTGTGTGTCCTGTGATATCAGTGGTGGTGAATTATAATTGGTAAGTGTTGATTGCTATTATCAGATATGTTGATCTCTTACTTCCCAGCCTTTGTTTTATTATCAAGTATCATGGTCAATGTCTGATAGCAATTTCAAATTATCTATCAGTTAGTCTGATTGGGGGCTGCAAAAGTAGGAAATGAAAATTCTGGAATTCTACTTTTGTTTGTGAAGTTTTGCAAGGCAGGAAAGTTATGATGGGGGAGCTTTAGTTGTAGTGCCTGATAGAAGAATGAAGCAATCCAAGAGAGATCCTTTGGGATACAGTGTAGAGTCATATTGTGCAACTGTTACAATGTTGCTTGGGAAGATACAAATTCTCACCAAAACTAAATGGAATTATAGATTCTCACCAACATGTCTAACATTTGTTTGATTTGGCAAAAGCTTTTATATCACCAAAGCTATGAAGCTCAAGCTCCAATTCTTCCAACTACTGATGGCACTTGGAGAGCCTGAGCATTCAAGGAAGAAAAACAAAGAAGAATCATATTAAGAGTAGTATGAAATTTTAGTTGTAAAATAGTGTTCAGTACATAATAGTAAGTTTATTGATTTTCATCTGTTCATCTTTTCTCGAAAGAACAGTAGTTTCTAGAGAGCTAACACTTTTCCTTTTTGGAAGTTGAAGACAATTTGGTGGGTTAACATAGGTGGACATGGCTAATTGTTAGTGTTACAAATGTATATGAAATTCTAGGAAGACCTCCAGTGGACAGTGAGCATATGTTGAATAGGTGAGGCTCTATCATTGTTGGTGGGGCATCACGCCATCACTACAAATATATATAAAGGGCATTTTGTAAATTTAGTTATTGTTTTAATACTTTGAACCAAATTCTCATGTTGTAGTTACTTTATGGTTAGAATTGTTAGATACATATGTTTGATTGTTAGATACTCCTTTTTTTTTTTGGTAAACAATTTCCACACCATGCTGTTGTTGATTAGTCATAAATTTGATTAAGTTATTTGTATCTTAGTGAGCATATATTTTCATGTTCTATGGTTCCATTAGACACTTTATACTTTGGATGATATTTTGGCATATGAAAGAAAGCGTTACTTTACAATTCTACCAAATTACTCTCAGTTCTTGGTTTGCAAAAGTTTGTGTCTTCCTCACTCAAGGGCTTTAATCATTTAATATAATGCTCTGAAACAAATGTCTTTGTTCTTTAAATTTAATGTAGTTGTGAATTTTCAATTCATTCATCATGATAATATTTGATATCATTTTCATTGTCCTTATATATGTACGGTTTTGTTTTTAGGTTCAATTTCAAAGAAAGTAAAAACTAATTGTATTTTTTACCAATTTTTTACTTGAACCTTTATTTTGAACTAAATTATTTATTTTCCTTCATTTTTAACTCAATTTTATTTAATTATCCCGTGCATTGCACGGATTAGCGACTAGTTTCATCGAAAATGAACTCAGTGGCGAGGCAGGCATGGAGGCTATTGAGAGGGCCGAGTCAGAGTGGGAGCATCAACTCAGTGAGTTGGGGAGGGAACCATTATCAGACTCAGCAATGGAGGGGGATCCGAGTGAAGGTCCGGGATGGTAACTTGGAGCAGGCGCTAACGTGGATGCAGAGGAAGATGCAATCGAGCGGTATTGAACGGCTGATCAAGAAGGAGCAGAGGCACCACATCAAGAACTCCGAGAAGCGCATCTTGGCTCGCAAGAACCTCGAGCGCAAGATTCGATCCCAGGACCTCGCTCGCAAGCTCAAAGCCATTCTCGTCAAGAAAGTCAGGTTGGTCCTTATTTCTATTACTTTCATTTCATCTTTTTAGATGCAAGTTGATGAAACTTATTAGTTGATTTTTACTAAATAATTTAAATTTGATATTTGGTAATTTGAATAATCATCAACTTATAGTATGTCTGTGCAAAATTAATGAACTATGGTGCTTCATTTGATTGTGATTAGTAATTATATATGGCCCATGATTATGTTTGTTTCTTGGGTGTGTGTGTTTTTTTTGTGCAATTTAGGGTTTGTTTGGGATCTACTGCTTATTTTTAGTGAAACTGAAAACTTTTTGCTAAGTACTATAGATAAAGGTAAAAGTTAGCTAAAATAACACAGTAAAACTCATGAATAGTATCAAAAAGTGTAGTGGGACCCATGAATAGTAGAAAAATAAGCTGAATAGTAAAATAAGTTGGTTTTTTAATTTGTAGCCAAACGCACACTTAGTTTGAACAGTTAGAAAATGGTGAATTTAATCATTTGATCTCACTTCACGTATGAGTCGCTTGAACTTAAGTGGGACTCAATATGCAGAAGTTTTTTAAAATGAGAGGTAAGGTGGACACATGGAATTGAACCCAAGATGATATTATGATAAATTACGAATGCCAAGAGTTTGTAATTATTGAATTATCAAAAAAGACTTATAAAAAAGGGGATAAATTACCGATTGTCTTAAAAATGTTCGAAAATAGGGAGTTTAATTATTTAATCTAACAGTGTCTAGAAAATTCTTTCTAGAATTTGTTTGAGTTACCTGTCTTGTTTTAAAGTTCTTCATTTTGGGTTAAATTATAAAGCTTTGTTGAAGCTGGTATTAAAAGTGAAAGCTTTGTTGAAGCTGGTGTTAAAATTGAAAGCTTTTGTTGAAGCTTGTGTTTTTTTTTCCTCTTCCTAACCACATATAGGGCAGAGCTGTGGAGGAAATGAGTTGAAACTGTAAGACCAAACTTTTGTAGTTAGTTTGAGTGTGCGACATCATACTTAGCCTATATGGACCTATCTTCTTGGACTGATAACATAATGAGTGAATTTGCTATCTGATGGGCCTTAGGTGAATCATCTATTGCATTTTGGCTATAAACAATTTGTTGAAGATGGATGTACTATATTAATCTGAGAACTCTTCTAGCCTCTTCTTGGGCTTTCATGTACTGTATGTGCAGTGGCATTTTTTTCATGGTTCTTAGGAAAGGTTTTTCTTCATCTAGGGATATGATGCTTAGGATTGGCATAATTTGGGCTGCTCCTATGGAATTGAACTGATTATGCCAAGAGTCCTGTGGGATTTATGAAAATTTTCAAATTTTAACAATGGGGAGATAGAAGGGGTGGTTTCATTCCTCCATTTGTTAGAATCTCATGTTCCCATTAGAAAGGGGGGAGATAGGATGAGATGGCAGTTAAAGAGAAGTGGCGACTTCACTATTTGATCTTTTAAAGAGACACTAAGGGGTTCATTCCCATGTCTTTCCCTTGGAAAGCCATCCATAGGAGGAGGGGGGGGGGGGGGGGGGTTTAAGGCTCTTTGGGTTTCCTTCTTTGTATAGACATTGGCTTGATTGAAAATTATTACATGTGAGAACCTTCTCAAGAGGCATTACTCTTTGTGAGTTGGTGTTGTGTGTGCAGATGTAGTGAGGAGATGGTGGACCATCTTTTGATACATTTTAGTGACTAGTGTGCCATTTGGGTTGTGGAGTTATGTTTTTAGGTCCTTTGGGATCCTGTGGGTATTACTCCATAAGGTCTTTGATCTATTATGTGGGTGGCAGAATTGGGGAGCTACTCATTCTTCAGATTTCTGGAATCTTGTTCCTTTATATTTGTTGTGAACTATATTGAGGAAAGGAATCGATGTACTTTTGAAGATGTGGAATACACTAGGACTCAATTGCTAGTAATCATCAATAGTTCTTTATATCAGTGGTCTTATGCATTGCATCTTATGGATAGTGATTTCATTGAATCATTCAGTTATTACACATGTAGAATGTAGATATTTCTTTCCTTTGTAATTCTTTAGGCTCCTTTGTGTATTCTTATCCAAAAAAAGAAGTCTTGTGGCTCAATTGGCAACTTCTAGTGTTTCTAACAAAGACGTTCATGATTCAAACCCTCCTCCCCCACTATCCAATTATAAAAAAAATAACAATAATAATATTTGAACTGATTATTATTTTCTTAAATCTAGGTTTGGCTTTGGGGTACTGTTGCTTGAGTCCATAGCATATAAGGAGTTATAGTTGTATTTTGTATTTTTAGGCAGGTAATAAGGAATGCAATTTTTTTAATCTTCCGCAAGTGAAGGTAAAATGGTGGTAATGTCATTTGTTAGTTGTGAGCAACAAGGTCCTTGGATTTTTTTTTTCTTCTTTCTTTTTTTAACTTACTTCTAAGGTGACTTGGAGATATAGGTAATGGTTCTTGAGTTTGGTTACTTTGTTTATTTATGCACTGGGAATCTAAATAGGGACGCCAAGGGAAGTCTTTCTCTTTGAAGTATTATGGTGAGAATATAATTGTCTTATTTTGTTCTTCTTCGTCTTCTTATCTTGGTTTTTATGTTTTTTTGCTCATTCTTGAGATGCACCGTCACCTGTTTGCTTTCTCATTTCCACATCTAGAATATTCTTATATCTTTATTTATTTTTGCTCACGTACACTGATACGCTTTTGGAATTCGCAGGGGTCTATGAGAATATCTGCAGAGCAGTTTCTTGGTAGAAAAAAAGTATCATCATAAGTATGCTTTTAATTTGCAGGCATCTTGTTTTTGTTCTGGAACTTAGGGGTTTATGCAGCATTCTGTACTCACTATAACAAATATGATTGGGTTGGCTTTTCTTTGAAGCTTTCATAAATTTCATTCTCATTTTGAGACTTGATACTCCACATGCATTGAAATTGTTAAATGGTGGATAAGCGGTTCACGATTATGAAATCTTGTTGCAGTGTGCTCAAGGCTGAAACATGAACATGGACTGCAAAGTTGAAATCGTGAATCACTACGTTGTTAAGTCAATCATGTTTGAAGAATCTAACCAACTTTACTGCACATGGCATCTAAAGAATAGGTCTACCTACATTTGTTATTCAATTTGCCCAAGAACACTATTAACTACAAGATTCTTGGCGAAATAACAAATTAATTGACATAAATGATCATTATAGATGTTTTACTACAGAAAAGTGTATATCCATTTGTATTTCCAAACTTTTGGATGCCAGCAGTATGTGAATTGGTTAAAAAATGAAAATTGTATTTCACTATTGCGATTAATACATATACTCACATATTTGGAGAATTTGATTTTGATTTGTAGCAGCAGCCAGGAAGACTTTCTAGAAATTCTCAAAGTTTTATGTTTTGAATCGAAATACTGCCAATGCATATTTCCTATTGATTCTGACTCCCAAAAATATTACCTACTAGTCTCTGCGATATAGATTAACTTAAAATTTTATGCCAAAGGAAAAAAAAGTTATAATATTATTGTAAGTTTGTAACTGTTATAATAATACGTGAGTCCTTTAAAACACACACATATATATATTGTGCCATGTAGAGACAATATGTTGCCGGCAAATATATTTAAAAATATAAAATTGTGATAGATGGTTAAAATTTTTAAAATAAATAAAATAAATATTAAATTTATTGAGATTTTTGGTCATAAAATTTCAAATTCTTGAAACTTAGTTAATGAAGTTTTTTGGCTAAATAAAACTATCATAGTAATTAATAATTAATGAAGGTGTATCAACTTCTTGTAGAGTTATGTAGTGACTTGAAACAACTATGTATTTTATTTTATTATATAGTATATTATGTTGATTAAATCTTAAGTAGGAAAATGATAATAACATAGGAGCTAACTTTCAGTTTCCAAATTTATTATCGTGACAAAAGATGGTCTTGATGTCGAAAATCATTTACCTTTTACAATGTCAAATATTAAAGTCTCTCAAGTTGCATTATTGTGTCATTTGTCTTGAATAATGGTGGGTTTTGGTTAATTAAACTGGTAAAGTTTTTTGTTGTTGAATAAATGATCTGGGGTTAGTTACCCGTATGAGATTTGATTAACAGTTCTCCTATGTCAATAAAAATGTAAAAAAAAAAATGGAAAAAAAAGTCTTGAATAATTAAAAATGAATAAGTACTCAACAACAAACGACAAAAACCAAAAACACATTAAGGTAATAATCTTCAATCGCATATAAGGCCCAGTTCTGGGGCAGTAAATATACCCCAAAAGGGCCCAAATCTTAAGAGCAATGACAACTGCTCTAGCGTTAAAGAGTCAGAGGAAGGAAATGTCACCGACTTTCAAAAAAAAGTTTAAAAATAAAAAAACGCGGGTTTTTGCGTTCTTTGTACGCTACTTTCAGAAAACAAAATAAAACCCTCAAAACAATCGCTTTCACTCTCACTCAGACTCTCTCTTCCTCCATTGAAAAACCCTAATTCCAAAGGCAAATCCGTTCCTACTCCATGAGGTTTATAGATAACAAGGTCAGTTTCTCTTTCGCTCTCTCTCTCTCTCTCTCTCTCTGTTTGGTCCATTAGAGATCTTTCTTTTCTTCTTCTAATTATTGAGGAAATTTTGTATTCAATTAGGGATGTTATAATTGTCCCCAAAGATTTGATGGAATCACCGTAAATCCCGAGCCGGATTGGAAGTTTGATGATATGTTATCAGAACTTAATTCACTGCAAATTAAGCTCCATCTCTCTGCACCTAAATTTGCCAAAACAGGACCTAGGTATCACATTTTTTTCATAAATATATACATGCATGTTGTTATTGTTTTGCTAGTATGAACATTTTTCATCTTGAACTCTGTTTAGAGATTTCTCCAATACAAGCTGTAAGCCTTTTACAATGCGCGTCTCTGTGGATGAGAATGATGACGACACTGAAAGCGAGGTTGAGGAGTATGGAAGTTTGAGGTGCTAACTTCTTCTTCTTCTTGTTTTTCTTTTAACACGGGAAACTTTGTTTGACGATATAAATGGGTGTTTGGTTTGGAATTTTATTTTTTAATGATGGTATTCATTCATTTTTTACCTTCCAATATCAGTGATGGCGAGTCGACTTTTGAAAACCAATGCTCCTACTTGATGGACGAAGAGGGAATAGTAGGAACTGCTTTGCATGAGCTAAGCCATGAAAATCACCTTCAAGTTAAGGTATGTAGCTATCAATGTTGATTTTGATTGCGCGCTGATTGTTGTATTTTCCACTTGCTATAGATTGAGCTAAAGATTCAAAACCCTTTTTTTTTCCCCTAAATAATAAAAAAGAGATGAAATTCAATGGATTTAAAATTTAGAAGGAATCATTTTCTATTTCGAGAATGTCTATTATATTTTAATTTTATGCATTTTCTGCAAAAAAGTTTAATTTTCATTGAGTTGTTATGACTTTTTGAGGCAATTATAAATCCTAGGGGTCGATTCTGATTGGTCTATAAAAATCAATTTTAATGCTATTTCTTTTGGATTTTTCTAGACAATCTATCATGACAAATAAAGTAAATTGAGAGCTATACATTACATTACACTATCGTTTCAGAAACATGACATGAAAATTATGATAATTTCTTCTCTACATCCATATCCATAAGGTTATTTTTATAATCTACTTCTGTTGCTGCTACTTCTGGTTCTTGTACTACTCTATTCGCACTTAGTTATGGAGCCTTCCTTTTCTTTTTGCTATACAATTCTTTGTTAAGTCTGGATTAGTAGAAAAATGAGTGAGTTTATAATATTAAACATGGATGCAAAGAAATAAATGAATTTATCTTTTGTTCTTTACTCATGTTTGACCTTTTTGAGCTGTCATAGATAGCAAAGAAACCCATGATTTGATTTATGTCTGTTTGTAAATGTTTCATTAATATTTTTCCCTTTTGCTTGGTGCATAAACATAGTATTTTGATCGATGAGCAGGAGGAGATCAGGAACAAAATTTCTGCTGTAGAGACAGATTTACGTGAAAAGTATACTTCTGCCCTTACTCAAGTTGAGAGATACAGAGAAGCAAGATGTGAAATGGATAGGAGATTTGATACTCAATACCAACGCAAAATGTAAGACAATTTACTATGTCATGATGACATTCTTTATTTTGATGAAATGGTGGAGTTTTTGGAATGTCGTCCTAGTTTCTGTAGTTGTGTCTTTCTGCTACCTTTGCCTGTGATATCTAAATTCTTACCATATCTTTGTAATAAACCTATCAAGTGAATGCAAACGTGACACAATCCATTTAGTTGATGATTTGTCAATTCCTTTATATGGATTTCGTTCTCATAGATTCAATTCTGTTTGTTTCTATAAAAGATAGTAGAGAATAACAAATGACAGAGGGAGGGATGGAGAGCTGTAATTAATGGGAAATAATGGGCAGGTAACTTAATATTGTTATCCAAGTTGAGGGAACGAAAAAAGGTAGAGGAAGACCAAAGATCACATTAGTAGAAGTAATAATAGAGAGTATGACTTTAGATAGGGTAGATTGGAGACAAAGAATACATATGGTTGGCCCTAATTAATATGTTGAGGATCCATAACCGGCCCCAAAATTTTGGGACTAATTGTTTGTTTGTTGGTGTTGTAGGCAACTGAAATGGTTCATTGGTAGGTTTTATTAGAGATCTTTTGATGCTTGGCAATGTTCTCATTTGCAAAAGATGTGGATATAAGAAATATATTTGAAAAAGTAACTTCATGTTTTATCTAAAGGGGAATAAATCTGGAGTTTGATTTAGGTATTTTGATATATAAATTGAAGCCCTTTGTCTTGTCATTGTCAAAAGATGGTGTTTAAGCATCTATTGCTGCTTGCTGGAGCATGATACAATTTGATTTAATATTGATAAATCTTGAAATCTGAATTTTTTCCCCATTCCCTAGTTGTCTTAATGGATGCTTGTTTTCTGCTTATTTTATTTTATTTTATTTTATTTTTTATTTCCTTTTTTCCGGTTCCATAAGGGTCAAATCAATTAAAAGAATCCCAGAAATGTCTTTTGATATTTTCTTACAATCATTGCAGTGCAGAAGCACTTGATAATCACTTGACTACTGTTCAGCAGGACCATGAACTGAGGTCACAAATAGAAGAAAGGAAAATTAGAAGTGATGTAGCTTATGAAGAGGCCAAAAGAAAGGAAAAGGCTTTCCGTGAAGAAAAACTACGCCAAGAAAAAGCTAAAGCAGAATCTGAGGTTTGTTGGCTTGACCTTTCAGTTTGATGTTTTTCTGCTAAACATTTTGATATTAGTTCTTTCAAGCCTCCTCTATTCATGTTATTCCTATAGATATCCTTTGAAATGCATGCCGAGTTATCTTGAAAGCTCTTGGATTATGAGCAATAAAGAACTCCTTTGGCGCTTGCCATGCCTTGTGCTTTTTGGGGCTTCATTTTTGCACTTTATGCGAACGCTTTCCATTAAACTACACAAGAATTTGTTATTCCATTTCTTCGTCAGATGCATTTTGTTTACCACTATTTCTAATTGGTTTTCTGGCCATTTGGTGCCCTTCCTGGTCAGTCTCCTATTGTGACAAAGTACTTCTGGAATAGCTATTGGAATTTCAGGGCTGATACCATCATCCTTCTAAGTAATAAAAATATTTTGGAATGTAGGCCAGACTTGGAGTTGAGGAAGCAAAAAGAGCTGCTTTGGAAGCTGAGAGAAGAGCCGCGAAAGAAGCTGCAGAAAGGCTAGCTAGTGAAACCTCAACAAGAGTTGTTGCTAGGGTGGCACAAGAAGATGCTGGACTTCAAATGAATGCCAATGCAGGAACTTCAAGTAAATTTTTTGAATACTTGATGGATTTTATTATAGCATGCTTTGTGTGTGTTGTTTAGTGACTTGTCTCATTTAATATTTTTCCCTCGTCAATTGGCAACGTGATGGTAGGTAAAGTACTTTGGGCTGCAGAAAGTGCTCTAAATTTTGAACAGGCAAGACTACATAAATTTAAAGAGGTAGATGAAAGAAACCAGGCTTTGAGGTTGACTTACAATAAGGTATTGCTGACACTACAGGGATTAAGTTTTGAAAAATTGGAATTAGAATATATATTTTCCTAAATTTTAGTTGGGCCTTATATATTGAAAAGGCTAATGTTATTATTTATTACTCACCTAGGTACCATTATTGTAGATTAGAATTCTCATTTTGTGTCTGTTATTTTATTGAAGTCTAAGTTATAGGCTATGTGACTTGCTTCCTTAATATTGGTAGGTGATGTGGTCTTATTTTTTGTTAGGATTTGAGCAGCTATGAAAAGCTTATTAAAAGGTCGATAAATCAAATACGTAGGTCAACGAAAGTTGTCAGGTGAGATGGATTTGATTTTTGCTGCATTCTAGCGAAACGTTTCATTATCAAAGAATTTTTTTTTGGTTCGTCTTTATTATCTATATTACTTTATCTAAATTTTGTTATCATGATGAGTATACTAATGGCATCAATGTTTTCCCTTCACCCCAGCGAATTGCAGCATGTCACTGATACGAAGGACTTAGATTTTGCTATCCTTGTTTAAAAAAAAATGTTTTTGCTTGCCTTTACAGCTGGTCAGACCAGTAAATTAATGCCAGCCCTTTTGCCCTGGACTGCCTTTAGGGTTTTTAAAAATAAAAATAAAAATAAAAATATACTGTATTATTCAAGGCTTTGAACTAAAAAAGTGATTGTTACTGATCAAGATGGCTGATTTATGATCTGTCATTCATTCGTGAATGTTGTAGACTTGTAGTTGCTGCTTCAGCCTCTTTAGATAGAGGAGGGTTTTCCTTATTCTTGAGATGATTTTTGTGTAGTTGTATTATTTCTGTTTGAGCCTGAATGAACTAAGACACTTTATTGTTTTGGCATGGTATCTTATAAGGCCCTATGATTGGCTTTGGGAATCCAATCCTTTAGCTTCAGCTTGAGGAGCTGTACACAAGAATTATTCCCTTCTAATGCTAAGAAAGCCTCATTGTTAAATAACTCAAATTCTTGTTTTATTCATGGCATTGATTTTAGTTATAATTCTTCACCACAAAAGTAACTAATACTTCTGGATCTTGTTTGTATCGATTTACCAATTGCAGTGAAAAGGCATGTGAAATTGTTAAGATTTTCCATGATCCTCATTGCCCTCAATCTGTCAGCATGGCAGCATTTGCAAAGAAGGTAATTTCATAAATCTGGCCAAAGACATGCTCTTGTGTTCTACCTAGATTCATTTTTTGGTTGGATTGTTCAGAGAATGGCAGAAGTAGACAGAAAATTTTGGAACATGCATGTTAACATGCTTAAAGTTGGAAAATGTGGAATTTTATTTGGTATCTGGAAAGAGTTCAAAAGATTTTTTTTTTGATAATTAAGTTTAAAAAAAACATTTAGAGTTAGATCTTTATACACATCAAAACAAAAGAGAATGTAGAATTTGGAAATTAGGGTTAGCCAAGTCTAGAAGTTCTGTACTAACTACTATGAGTCCAAGTATGGAGTTAAATAAAAATTGTCTGATGATAGGATTTAAATATTTGTTTCCTCTTATTTTAATACAGCATTGGAATCACTGTTGAGAGGCTCTGCAGCTCATAAATTTTTTTTTCATGACATTTGATGGTCTTAGACATTCTGACTATTATGCTCTGGTGAAATTCAAATTGAAAATTTGTTCTTGTTCTTATAGGATAATGGCAGTAAATCCTTTTATTTTTTTTATAAGTAAACAGTAAACTAAAAGAGATGATATTAATATATTTCCCAATTTTGATGGTACAGGTTCTCTCCTATTGTATCAGCCCTGATAATGATGCTTTTGCTTGTGCGTATGTCATTGTTCTTGTTACCTCACAGGTAAAACATGTTTAATTCATTGTGTTTAGGGCTGGATGTTCGTTAATGAGATCATCGGTTGGTGACAGTTGGATGCTCCTGTGTTTTACCTTCGTCTACACATTAGGATGCTACTCAGTGGTTGTAAAAATTAAATAATTTGTTTCAAAACTTAAAGATATTGTAACATTGAGGACTGCTAGTTTCTAGGTTATTGTTTATGCCTGAATTTTCTTTTAAAAAAAGGTTTGAAGTTTGATTTTGAATGGTGTAATTGGTTGTGGTTAGGGTTTGATTTTAATATGTTTTAGGAATATCTCAAGGATACAAATTCTAGAAGCCTTCATGGAAGGCTTTCTTTTTGTATAAAGTTGAAAAAAAAGGTTTGAATTTCATGAATTTGGTTCAAATGACTGAGGAGGATAGCCTTCAGGATGTAGGTCACTGTTCATATATTGTTTCTTGAAATAGACAGACAGACATGCATTTTTCACAAACCCTCACACCAATCACAGCAATCCTAATCACAAGGAAGGTGCATATCATTTCTTCATATGTATGTGTGTGCTTGTGCTGCATGCATGTGTTTATAGAAAGCAATCAGATGCTCCTTTCCTTGGAGTTAGTATTATGTAAGAATAAAGTTTTGTTATACCAAAGTAACTGTTGTTTTCTGAATTTACTGAAGGATATAGAATTTTCTCTGCAAATTGCTCAATAGATCGGTTTGCTGAACCAACCTAATTTCTGAGTCATTAGTCTGAAAGTCTTATCGTGTCATTAGTTATGTTGGAAGGGGATTTAAACCCAGCTGCAGCTCTTGTATGTAATTACATTTATTTGCTTATATTTTTATGATATGTGAATCAGGTTCCACATACAATGGATCTCCTTCTTGCTGAACTCCACAGAGCCTGCATTTACACTGTTCCAAAGCATATAACCTACTCAGAGGTGATGTTTATCAACTCAGAGAAGCTATTTATTGAGGTTTTTAGTGTCATGATATGGTTATTTTGAATTTGACACTTCGACTTTGACTGTGTTTTGGGGAATTTGTCATGTCATGTCATGTTAGTATTGCATCTAGAGCATGAAGCCATGGGTTCAAGACCTAATAGTGCATGTGTAAATTACTAATAAAAAAAATTGCATTTAAAGGAAAAATAAAAAATGGGCATCCTTATTTATACTTGTTTTGCATACTTGGTTGACCTATGAATGGTTGGAATGGAGTATATTACTAATAAATCAGAATCTGCTAGATATTAAGTTTATTTTTTGGAGTTTTGTTCTTCCTAATCCTTAAAAATTGCATAATCGTTTGGTTATCTTGATTGAAGAGAATTGCTGAGTTCAATAATAAATGTGACTTTTATATATGGTTTATTTACTTAGAAGTCTCATCTTAAGTAAAGGTTCCTGCTTTAAAGTAGACAAGAAAAGTCCTGAGTGACCCCTGACTGGATGTAGTAGAGAACCAAATTGTGATCTTCTTACCAGTGGTGAGCCTTGATGGTGACTTTCAAATGTTGAATAGTTATGTGAACATGAGAATAAATTTATCTACATTCCATTCTTTTGCTTAATTTTTTTTTATTGGAGTGGCAGATTGTATATTTTGAGTTGAATGGTAATTATTTTTACACACATGTAGCTATTTTCCTAAATCCAACATTTTGAAAATAGTCCAAGTTGGGAGAGTTTGAAATTTGCCAAATTTCTCTTAATTTTCTGAATTATCCTTTCTATCTATGACCAATCCAATAAATTATCTAAGTCAAAAGTTTAAATTCCTTGGCCTATTTTTTGTTATTGCTGTTTTGTTTCTGATTTTGCTGCTAATGCATGGATATTTAATTATATTTTCTTACTGCAGTCGGCATTTGAATGCAAGGGGGCTTATTATAAGGTTCTTGGATACAAAGAAAGTGACGGAAAGCTTGAGAGCACCAAGGACTATCTGAGACGGTTAGAGTCCTACATGAAATTGTATGGGGCTCTAGTTCAGGTTTGCAACTATGATCTTATGCTTTTGACTTTTGAGGTGTTGAAATGCTTTATTTTTAGCAATGGGCAATTTACAAAACCCCAGCTGTCTTGACATGGTGCTATTGTCTCACCTTTCCTTTATCCCTTACTCCCTTCATCTCTGAAAGCAAAAGAAGCTTACCAAGAATGATTGTTTTGGCAGACAGAAGTACAGGGTTTCCAGAACACACATGGCCTGAAAGAAGGTTGGGCATGGATTGCAAGGTTCTTAAATACTCTGCCTGTCAATAGAGATACAGCGGTTGCACTGAGTGCCTTCCTGAAAGTAAGTTGATACAGAAACATAATGCTATTAGCAAAACAATATTTGAAAGCCCTTAGAGTAAAAAAACAAATTATGATTTACAGATGGCAGGGTTTGCTCTCTTCAAAAAATATAAAACTCAGTTCATCAAAGTACTGAGCTACATCTGGAACAACTTTCTACAAGAATTGAAAGCATGTGAAGATCCAGCTCGTGAAGATCTAAAGTTAAGTGCAACAATCAGGGATATTCAAAACTACATGGAGGATAAGTTGTTCCTTAAGGAGCCGGAGGGAAGGGCCCTGATGGGTGGTGTATTGCTATCAGATGTTTTTCTGGTATAACCAGATTACCAAGAATTTGTTACTTGCTTTTAGATAAGATAGAATTTCAATATATGACGTCTATTCTATGATGATTGCTTTTATCACAGGGTAAGACACCCATTGGTTTTTGGAGTAGGCAAGGTTTGAATCCCAAATATCTTATTTGATAAAAAGAGACTTTACCATTTTAAGAATTTATTACTAAGTACTTCATTTGTCATATATATATTTTTGTAGGATTAACTGAGTTTTGAATTATATAACTTTTTAAAAAATGGTAAAGATCTTTGGGAGTGATGGATGTTTAAATTTTAAAATCTTAATATGTAGGCAAGAAGTAATGGGTGGAGATCTAGGATGTTCCATATGGCAACTACCAAGGGGGTGTTTGGTACATGTGTTTGAAAACATGTGTTTTGTTGTTTGAAAACATGTGTGGAAATACGTGTAGGTGAAACAGTATGTAGAAATGCGTGTAATGTTGTTTAAAAACTGAAAACATGTGTTTAAACATGTCTACCAAACAGCCCCTTGAATGTCCGTGAATTTTAGATAATTCATTCCCCCAGCAACGAAGACTATGGATAGATTAGCTGATTGTTTTGTGTTAGGCTCTGCCCCTGCTGTTCTCTCTAATTTTATCCTCTTGGAGCAAGCCTTTGTCTTAGGCTCTCCTGTGTAGCCCTCTGGGTTTTTTTCTTGGCAATAAAATCTTTAAGCCGATTTTGAAAAATAATAATAGTAATAATAATGAAAATGTGACCGTGAATGCTCTGCTTGGTACCATTTTTTTTCTTTTCATTAATGGACAATTTCAGTTCATTTTTTATGTGTGTAAAAGAGTGTGTGCAATAGACACTACTCCTTGATCAATATATTTAATTCTTCTTTTGTCTATTGTTTATTGACCAAATTTGGCCATGTCCAATGAAAGTAGGACTATTGAGATTGGATCTCCAAATAATCGATGCTAAAGAAAAATTAAAAATTTATTTGGCAACAAGTTGATTAGCAGCCAAGTTAAATTTTTCAACAATCGGGGAGGGGAATATGAACTATGGATGTCTCCGTTGAAGATACTAGGTCTCAATGAGTTGAGCTATATTTATTGAATAGGAGGACCATTGAACATTGATGATGTAAATAATTTCTCATATACTTGAAATAATTATCAAAGACAGTAATTTTTTCTTTAAATTAAAAATTTTGGCCTTTAATAATATTTTCAGCACTAATATTCTTTTTTCCCCTAAAAGGCATTGACTACTAAGAATTATGATTTTTTTTTTTATAAGAAGATGGTAACCTTTATTAAGACGAAAATAACAATAGTATTTCATGAATCACAGCAGATTCAACAGAATTATGATTATGGTTGTTTCTATAAGTGTTGAGATTGATTTATTATGTTATAAGATTTTTTACTATAATTTTTTTTAATGAATTTTCATTCAAATTTAAGTTTAATCAGTATACCAAACATACAAGGTAGGGGCATAAAAAAAAACACAGGGAAATATGATAAAATTTTCATTAAGGTTGGTTTTATGTCTTTAATGAAAAATTTAGCAAATAGTTAGATTCTATATTTGTTATTGCTCATGAAATTTTTTAGAGTTCTAACTATCTTAAAATATATGGATATGCCTATATCTTAAAAAGTACTATGCATGTAAGAAAATTATTTATGGAGAAGAATTTTTAGTATTGTCTGTTCATGTATATTTTAGTATGAAACTTTGTTGTTTTATATTCTGCAAATAAATATACCAAGCAAGGAGCACGACCTTGCACACTCTTTGCACCCTTAACTAAGAGTAATTCCTAGATATTCTTGGACAGGGACGAATTCAGGATTTCAAGCTAAAGGGCTAGAGTATAAGAAAAAAAAATTGAAATAGACATCCATATAGTATTAACAAATTATTAACCAAGACAAATACACAAAATTAGGGGTGTGCATGGGTCGGGTTGAGTCAGGTTGAGGGGATTTTTCGACCCAATCTACCATGGTGAGTTTAAAAAAATTCAACCCAACCCAACCTATCACAGAGGTTCAACCCAACCCAACCCATGTGGATCAGGTTGGGTCGGGTTGAACCCATGGGTTGGACAGTTTTCTTTATTACTATTGTTATTAAATTAAGCAAAATATATATATATATATATATATATATATATATATATATATATATATATATTACACTTGTCACCTGAGTTGGTAAACAAAATATACATGAATTAGTATTCCAACTTAGTTATAAACAAAATACATCCAACTGAGTTTATAAACAAAATATACATGAACTAGTATCCTAACTTAGTTATAAACAAATAAAAGTGGAGTGGGAGGCAGTAAAGAGAGAAATAAAATTGTTAGAGTTTGTGACGTAATTGAGTTTTATATAGGAAGAGACGAATAGGAGAAAAAAATTATTAATTATATAATATATTTCTAAATATATATTAAATATATAATTTAAATTTTAAATATATATATATATATATGTGGGTCGGGTTAGGCGGGTTTGTTATTATTATGACCCAAACCCAACCCGATTCACTATTAAAAATATTTTTATAACCCAATCTAACCCACCAATCCCTAAAAACCAACCCAACTCGGCGGGTCGGGTCGGGTTAGTTTTGGTGGGTTGGCTGCACACCCCTACACAAAATCATTATTTTTGAATACATTAGATGCAACTATCTACCAACAATGTCAAAAAAAAAAAAAAAAAAAAAAAACACAAAATAATATTGTTTCTTTAGAACATTTGCATCAAACAATGCAAAATAGGGAGAAAAAAAAGTATAACTTTTACACATTTAACCTCCAAAATCACTCATATAAGTCAAACTAAAAATGTGTTAATTTGCAAATGTGCTACAGTAATTGTGTAAATTTAAATTGATATTAATCACTTTGCATATAGTTTTTTATTTTATTTTTTTTCTTTACATATCCTAAGGTTAGGGGTGGCAATTTTTATCTATATTCATGAGCCCACTCATTACCCACCTAATTTGGATAAGTCATAACCCAACCCATTTGAATATTTGGGTTAAATTGGTAAAAACCCATTAGGTTATTTAATTATATGGGTCTTAATGGATAAACCCATTAATACCCACTGAAACCCATTTAAAATTTAAATAAACAACGTAAAATCTAAATTTCTAGAAAATGACTGAAATACCCACAAAACTTAAAAAATAACCAAAATACTCATGAAACCTAAAAATGACCAAAATACCCCTGAAATATTAAAATTACCAAAATACCACCGAAACTTAAAAAATGTCCAAAATACTCAAGAAACCTAAAAATTACCAAAATACCCCCTTTAACCTAAAAAATGACCGAAATACAATCTAAAACCTATAAAATGACCAAAATACCCTCTAAACCTAAAAAATGACTGAAACACTCATGAAACCTAATAAATGACCAAAATACCCCCGAAACCTAAAATTACCAAAATACCCCTTAAACCTAAAAGATGATCGGAATATCTCCGAAACCTATAAAATGACCAAAATACCTTTGAAACCTAAAAATTACCAAAATACCTCCAAAACCTAAAAAAATGACCGAAATACCCCCGAAACCAAAAAATTACCAAAAAACCCCAATAAACCTAAAAGATGATTGGAATACCTCCGAAACCTATAAAATAACCAAATTACCCTGAAACCTAAAAAATACCAAAATATCCTCTAAAACCTAAAAAATGACCAAAGTACCCCCGAAACCTAAAAATGACCAAAATACCCCATAAACCTAAAAGATGACCGGAATACCTCTGAAACCTATAAAATGACCAAAATGACCTTGAAACCTAAAAATTACCAAAATACCCCCTAAACATATAAATGACCAAAATACCCCCGAAACATATAAATGACCAAAATACCCCCAAAACCTAAAAATTACCAAAATACCCCATAAACCTATAAAATGACCGAAATACCTCCGAAACTAATAAAATGACCAAAATACCCTTGAAACCTAAAAATTACCAAAATACCCAGTACACCTAAAAAATGACCGAAATACCCTTGAAACCTTAAAATGACTAAAATACTCCGAAAACCTAAAAAATGACCGAAATACCTCCGCAACCAAAAAATTACCAAAATACCCCCCAAACCTAGAAAAAGTCCGAAATACCCCTGAAACCTAAAAAATGACCAAAATACCCCTTAAACCTAAAAATTACCGAAATACCCCCAAAATACCTCTAAAACCTTTAAATTTACCAAAATAGCCCAAAAATCTAAAAAATTACCAAAATGCCTCTAAAACCTAGAAATTTATTGAAATAGTCCAAAAATTCAAAAATGACCAAAATACCCTTAGAATCTAAAAAATGACCAAAATAACCATGAAACCTAAAAATTACCGAAATTCCCTCGAAACCTATAAAATGATAGAAATACTCTTAAAACATTTAATTTGTATCCTCAAAACAACCAAAATACCCCAAACCTCTATTTTGGTAATTTTAGATGTTTCAGGTGTATTTTGGTCGTATTACATGTTTAGGGGTATTTTGGCCATTTTTTAGGTTTTAGGGGTATTTATTAGTCACTTTTTAGGTTATAGAGGTATTTTGGTCTTTTTTTTTTTTTTTGGTTTCGGAGGTATTTTGATCTTTTAGGTTTCAGGGTATTTTGATCATTTTTTAGGTTTCGAGGGTATTTTAGTCATTTTTTTAGGTTTTTGAGGTATTTCAGTCATTTTTTTAGGGGATATTTTTCTAATTTTTTGGTTTCCAAGGTATTTCGGTCATATTTTAGATTTTGGGGGTATTTTGCTAATTTTTAGGTTTCGGGGGTATTTCAGTCATTTTTTTAAATGTTTTGGGGGGTATTTTGGTCATTTTAAAGGTTTTGAGGGTATTCTGGTTATTTTATAAGTTCTGGGAGTATTTCAATCATTTTTTAGGTTTTAGGGTATTTTGGTCATTTTTTAGGTTTAAGGGGTATTTTGGTAATTTTACAGGTTTCAGGGTATTTCATTCATTTTTTAGGTTACAGGGTAATTTGGTAACTTTTTAGGTTTCGGGGGTATTTTGGTCATCTTCTAGATTTCAGGGGTATTTTGGTAATTTTTAGGTTTTGGGGGTATTTTAGTCATTTTTTAGATTTAGGGGGTATTTCAGTCATTTTTTAGGTTTATGGGGGTATTTTGGTAATTTTCTGGTTTTGGGATATTTCGGTCGTTTTTTAGGTTTAAGGGGTATTTTGGTAATTTTTAGATTTTAGGGGTATTTCGGTCTTTTTCTAAAGGTTTTAGGGGCATTTTGGTCATTTAAAGGTTTTGAGAGTATTTTGGTCATTTTATAGGTTTTAGCGGTATTTTAGTCATTTTTTAGGTTTTAGGGTATTTCAGTCATTTTTTAGATTTCGGCGGTAATTTGGTAATTTTTATGTTTCGGGGGTATTTCGATCATTTTTAGATTTTGGGGGTATTTTGGTAATTTTTTAGGTTTCGGGGATATTTTGGACATTTTAGAGGTTTTAGGGGGTATTTTGCTAATTTTAGAGATTTTGGAGGTATTTTGGTCATTTTAGTGGTTTTTGAGCAGATTTGGTGATTTTAGAGATATCGGGGGTATTTTGGTCATTTTAGAGGTTTTATGGGTATTTTGCTCCTTTTAGAGATTTTGGGGATATTTTGGCCATTTTAGTCATTTTTGAGTATATTTGTTAATTTTAGAGATATCGGGGGTATTTTGGTCATTTTAGAGGTTTCATGGGTATTTTGCTCATTTTTGAGATTTTGGTGATATTTTGCTCATTTTTGAGGATAATTTTGGATGTCCAAGGGTATATTGGTAATTTTGGAAGTGTAGGGGTATTTGGGTCATTTTAGGTATTTAAGGGTATTTTGGTAATTTTGGAGGTCTAGAGGAATTCAAGTAGTTTTAGAGGTATTTGGGTCATATTGAGTTAAATTGGTGGGTTACTAATTAAATGGGTTGAATTGGTAATGGATAATTAATTTATATATAAACAGGTCATAAATGGATAAATGGGTAATTATACATCCAACCCATTTATGACCCAAATCGCTCATTTCCCACCCCTACCCAAGATTAAAGGAAGAGAGTGGATGATGGTTATTGTCTGTGAAGAAAGAAAAACTATTAAAAAATTCAAGAAAAAAAATGATATTTTAATGTAATATAGTATAAAATAGATAATCTGATGTGAAATGTTTAAAAATGAGTATGTAAAATAGGGAAAAAAAAAGGTTCTTATGCTAAAATATACGGAATTTTTTGTATGAGCTAATGTAAATGCTCTTATATTGGGCTGACTAGGATTTTAAATTTTGTTTTTGTTAAATTTTTGGGCGATGTATTGTGTACAAGATGAAAGTGTAAATATCATTGAGGACAAATTTTTCACACCACATGAAATTTATTTCATTGGCAACTTGCACCATATCAACAAATTATGGATTTTGGAAAACCCTCTTTTAAAGCCCAAAAGAGCCCATATTCACAAAATGACGCCGAAGCCCTTGGTCCAAAACCCATGGCGATATTATCTCATCAAAGCCCATAGTTCAAGCTCGTGGCACAATATCTCATTCTCGGCTCATGATCTAAGCTTATGAGTCTCATCGAGGGAATTTTAGGAGTTGTGGTTTGGAGGGCCAAGAAGTATGTTTAGTAAAACTCCAGCAGTTCAAAGTTGATAAAGGAAAACATGTTGCCTGGCATGTCTTCCCCAATTCCCTAAACTTTGACTGGTCAATGTACAATATGTAGCACCTAGTAAGCCTCTCATATCACATAATACTTAAAATGATAAAACTCTCCATACTCTTTACATAAAAATTAATGTTCATTATATAATATAAGTTTAAAATGTAATTATATTATTTCATATAAATTATATTATTATTTAAATCAATCCCAACCACATGGCTAAATCTATATTAATATTTCATATCTAGCATTAAATGCTCCCCTTGCTTTCCAAGATTTGGTCAAAACACAAAGAGACCATAATTACATCTCTAAAGCTTCATCAAATATCAACCAACTAGTCTATTACTTGCCAAAATTTTATTGTAATAAAATCATGGACTAAACATATAATTTTCCAAAAGAGGCAACTTAGCCAAAAATACTAGCAATATTTCCAGCAAAAGCTACCTTAACTTTAGTAGAAATTGCAACAGCTTCAGCAGAGATAGCAACGGCTCTAGCAAGCTACAATAGCTTCAGTAGCAATTGCAATAGCTCTAGCAACAACTTAGGCAATTGACATATGTCCAAAGTGACATCATCAACCCTTTAATGCCCATTCCCAGCAGCTTTTTGCTACACCTAAAGAAGCAAATATCCTATAAAGAAGTCCTACCATTTTAAGCTAAGCCTTCAGCTATAGTACTAGAAATAGGAAGATCCTATAAAGGCTATCTTACCATTTTTAGCCAAATCCATGAATTTAATGCAAAATATTTTCTCCAGCAGAAGACCTCACACAGGTGACATCGTCCAACTGTGTTAGGACAGCTACTGTTGTAGAGCTGTCAACTGCAGCAGCTACTGCTGTACTGCTGTGTGTCGGGGGCTGTTTTGGTGCGCGTAGCCATGTGTCTCCTGCTGGAAGTGTGACTTTGCTAAGCCCAGATTTGTTTTAGGGAGTTCAACCTGGAACTCGACATCGGGCATAGACCAATGGCTTCCGGTGTATTTTTAAGCCTACAAAATAGATGAAGCCCAAAGTCTTAGAATCATGATAATGGTTGAAATAAATAAATGATATGCTTAGCATGATATCTTTGATTAGATGGTGAGTTGATACGTTATTATTATGTATATTAAATGATGTCTAATGTTAGAAAATAATTAATTAGGTGTCAAATGTCCCACAATGGGATGAGTCCAATAATCCATGTCTAGTTGCGGTTCATGGTTCATGTTCAACACAATAAGGTATGTCTAGCAATAGTCCATGTCCAAATAATATATGTCCAATGGTAGTTCATTTCAAAAATATGTGTCCAAGCGTGGTTCATGTCCAAATAATATATGTGCAATGGTAGTAGATCGATTTATTAATATGTATGTTCATTAATGAAGTATTAGTGAATCCATGATTATTAGATGGTGAGATAATATTAAAGTAATTTGCATCCAGCGGTAAAATGATAATAAATTACCATATACTTAATAATGTAATTTCAAAGATGGAGAAAATATTGACTTATCTATTATGTTTCTGACTCCAGCTATATAGCAGCACTTCATTCTTTATATGATTTGTGGCTCCGGCCATTTAGCATTAATGAGTTGATAACCTTTATAATCTTCATATTTTGTAGCTCCAGCCGTATAACATTAATGGACTTTAACATTTCAGCAACATGAGAAAATGAGTCCAGCAGCATAATAATATCAGTTGAGTGGTATAGTGATAATGAATAAAATATACTTACATATAAATTTGAAAACAAAAATATGATGACTTATCTTCATGTTTTGCAGCTCCAGTCGTATAACATCAGTGGACTTAACATTTCAACAGTGTGATAAAATGAGTCCAGCGGTACAATATGATATTCTGAGTCCTTCGATGGTGATTTCATGATTGAAGGGGGAAAATGGGTGCAACTAGAGGGAGAGAGAATATGTCCAGCCGTGTGCATAGGTTGGTTAAGTTTATCCCCTTTTATCATGCACTTAAATGACTTTCCCCATGTAATGCTCTTTTGGTTTTTTTGGTCAAGTATGAGTGATATTGCCTTCCATAAGAAGGGCTTTTAATTTTATAAGTTTTTGCCTTTCATAAGAAGGGCTTTTAGTAATAAGTTCTTGGAAAAGTGTTTGATATGTTTTAAGGTGTGTGGAGATGGTAAGAAATATATATATTTTGTGAGATATGGTGTTTGTAATATGTATAGGAATTATATGTAGATACTTTGTTGGACATGGATCTAGTATGTGTATACTTTGTGAGACATGGAGTTTAAAGATATATGAGAAGTATGTATGAGTATTTTGTGAGGAATGTGTTTGTAAAATATATGGAAGTGAGAGATAGAAAATATGAAGGTTAAATGTAGTAAATACATGAGATTATAGCTGCTGCTGGAGTGATTTTGTGTTATGTCATGGGTTATGTTGCTTTCTAATAAGGAGGATTTTGTATGAGAAATAAAGAATGAGATGGAGATATGTTTTTGGGCAGCAAAATGATGAAGTTTCAGAATATTTAAGTGTGGGAGAGATGGATAGTAATGGATAATGGTGTGTTGTAATATGTGTGTTGTGTTGTTATCTATGAAGAGAGATTTTGTAAGAGAGATGAAGAAAGATATGGAGATCTTTTAGAGATATAGTAGCAAAATGAATGGAGTTTCAGAATATTGAAGATGAGAGAGGGATGGATCCCCTTTTAGTGTGTAGCTTGGTCCTCTTTATATAGAGCCAAGTATGTAACTAGATCAGAATTAGTTGAAGGGAAATTCAGCAAATAAGGAAAAGTCTTTGACAAAATAAGTGGTTTCATTAGTGGGATTTTGTTTTTTAGCCAAAAGAAGAAAGTTAGAGACTTAATGGTGCTATCACAGCTGTTACAGCTATTAGTCATAGCTATGAGTTGTCAAATGATGCCATCTGAATGAGATCTTTTGCTTGAAGGGAAAATATTTGGCATTAAATTCATGGTTTGGCTAAAAATGGTAAGATAATCTTTGTGGGATCCTTACTTCTATTTTTGGTATCATAGCTGGAGCCACTACAGAATGTGCTGGAGCTGTTACAGTTTTTACAGAAGCTGTTTCTGCTTTTGCTGGAGTTGTTTGCAGCTTCTGCTGGAGCTGTTTGCAGCTTCTACTAGAGTTGTTTGCAGCTTCTGCTGGAGTTGCTGTTGGTATTTTCAGCTAAGTTTTCTCTTTTGGAAAATTATATGCTTAGTCCACAGATAATTTTGGTAAGTAATGGACTAGTTGGTTGATATTTGATGAAGTTTTAGAGATGTAATTATGGAGAGTAAGGAGAGCATTTAATACCAGATATGAGATATTAATATATATTTAGCCATGTGCTTGGAATTGATTTAGATGATAATAATATAATTTATATGAAATACTATAATCACATTTTTAAACTCATATTATATGATGAACATTAATTTTTATGTAAAGAGCATGGAGAGTTTTATCATTTTAAATGTTATGTGATATGAGAGGCTTACCAAATGTTACCTATTGCATACTGACCCGTCAAAGTTCAGGGAATTGGGGAAGACATGCCAAGCAACATGCTTTCCTTTATCAACTTTGAACCACTGGAGCTTTATTGAACATACTTCTTGGCCCTCCAAACCACGACTCCCAAAATTCCCCCGATAAAACTCATGAGCTTGGATCATGAGCCAAAAAATGAGATGATGTGCTATGAGCTTGAACCATGGGCTTTGACGCCTTTTTGTGTAAATATGGGCTCTTTTGGGCTTTAGAAGAGATTTTCCCAAAATCCATGATAGTGTTGACGTGGTGCGGGTCGCCAATGAAATGAAGCCATGTGGCATGAAAAATTTGTTCTCAACACTGTGTTAGCTGCTGTACAGCTATAGCAGCAAACATTAATTTCAGACTTTCTTCTTTTGGCTAAATACCAAAAACCAACTAAAGAAATCACCTGATTTGCCAAAGATCTTTCCATATTCACTGATTTTCCCTTTAACTAATTCAAACCAAGTTACATACTTGGCTCTATATAAAGAGGATCAAGCCATACAACTCAACACACTACTACCCCATCTTATGCTCAATCTGTCATTCTCTACATTTTGAAATATCATCATCTTGCTGCCCATATCTCTAAACATTTCCATACTTCTCCATCTCTCTTCTTAGATAACACCATTACAACACACCTATTACACCACACTATTACCCCATCATATACTTACTCTCTCTTTCCCTCCATATTCAGAAAATGCTTATATTTTTCTGCCCATAAACACATCCCCATCTCTTTCTCCATTTCTCTTACAAAATCTTTCTTCTTAGAAAGTAACATAACCTAAGACATAACACAAAAAACCACTCCAGCAGTAACTATAAGCTCATGTATTTACTATATTTGGCCTTCATATTATCTATCTCATACTTACATATATTTTACAAACATATTCCTCATAAACTATCCATACATACTTCCCATATATATTTCTAATATATCTTACAAACACCATATCTCACAAAACATGTATATTTCTTATCATCTCCATACATCTTAAAAGATATCAAAAACTTTTCCAAGAACATGTCACAAAGGCCTTCTCATAGAAGACATATATTTATAATGCTAAAAAGTCCTCCTTATGAAAGGCACAAACTTATGATATTAAAAGCCCTTCTCATGGAAGGCAATATCACTTATATCTTACTAAAAACTAAAAGAGCATCATCTTAAGTGCATGATAATGGAGACAAACTGAACCAACCTATGCACATGACTGGACATATTCTCTCTCCCTCCAATTGCACCCATTTCCCCCCTTCAATTATGAAGTCACCATGAAAGGACTCGCAATATCATACCGCACCATTGGACTTATTTTATCATGCTGCTGAAATGTTATAAGTCCACTGATGTTATACGGCTGGAGCCACAAATTATGAAGATAAGTCATTATATCTTTATTTCTATATTTAAATTATTGAATATATTTTATTTTATTATCATTGTACCGTTGTACTCATATTATTATGCCACTGGAATGTTATTAGCTCACCAATACTGTACGGCTGGAGCCACAAATTATATAAAGAATAAAGTAATGCTATACGGCTAGAGTCAGAAACATAAAAGGTATCTTTTCTTTTCTTTCTTTTATAGATACATTGTTCTTATACATTAGGTCTTGTGACCATTTTTTTACATACATTGTACTTATTTTCTTTATATATGTTGATGTATGTTTTTCTTTCACCTACCCCTTTCATGTGTTGTTTCTTTTCTCTCTTTATGCACATGCTTCTTATTATGTGTATGCAATCTATTATTTCTGTTTCACACTAAGATGCCTTGATGAGTTTTGTTTAAAGTGTTTCAGAAATACAGGTTGTCAAAGTCTACTTGCCATAAACTCTCTTCTTGCAAAGTTTTTCAAGAGTTTGTGTTAGGATAGATTTTATTGTATTCAACAAGTGAATATGAGTTGAGTGATTTATGACTTCTCTCATATATTCATTTGTTTGTTGTGGTTTTGTCACGGATTGCCAAAGGGGGAGATTGCTAGGACAAATGTGTTTCACATGTTAAGAACATATGTCATGATTTTATGTAATTGGCTTATCATTTGACAAAACGCACTTTACTTGTATTTGGGTAGATTTAGGATGTGTTTAAATACTTCAAGAAACCATGTTTCAAAATTAAGTGTTGAAGCCTTGAAGTCTGTCCAAGAAAACAAGCTGAAAGTGCAGAGTTACTAAAACTCGACAGCTAGCATGTGTCGAGGTTTAAGGAAGCTGTTCAGCCCATGTGCTCGACAGCTGCTTGACACCTCCTATCTGTCGTGGTTTAAGAATTTCAGAATTCTGATATGATTTTCTTGGGATCTGTGAATGTGTCTTTGGGCCTTCTTTTCTCCTAACCCTAGACATATAAAAGAATTGTTTTAAGGGCCGTCAAACAGTTCACAAGTTGCATAAGTATTGAGCAAACTCTGTTTAAGCAAATTGTGACCGGAGACGAAGTTCTTGCCCTAGTTCATCTCTTTCTCTTGAAGAAGTTGTTGTGTATGTGCACCATAGGGTTTTGTAACCAAGCATTTTCTTGATCTTCATCATGTGGATGAACTGAAGAACTTTGCAGCCAACAACCTTCTTAGTTGGTGATTGAAGTCGCTACTGGGATCCGCGCAATTGGTTAGTCACGTACTTGGGAGCCGTGCATCAAAAGGGGGAACTGTCACTACAGAACAAGTCCAATTGAGTATTGGGGTAAGGGTTCAACTGTAGGTTGGTAAGGTACTTGGGATTTCTTTACTTGTAACCGCTTGTTGTAATAATAGTGGAGTTTCGGGAGTGGTGACCTGAAAATCACCCGGTGGGGTTTTTGCTGTTAGGTTTTCCCCATTCGTAAACAAATCACCGTGTTATTTATTTTCCGTTGCATAATTAGTTTATTGGTGATTTGTTTGTGCCACCACGCATTTGCATGTTAATTAACTTAATTAATTCACTTGGCTAAATTAATTGGTTAATTTATCACAAGGGGTCAATTCGTTTTTGGCCTATCAGCTGTAAGGGTGTGTGCTAGTAGAATCTTAATGAACTGAAAATGTGCAGAGAGTAGGGTACAATAATCGTGCAACTCACGACCTTGTTGCGACCTAGCTGGTCACAAGACGGTCGCGAGATGGTCGTGACTTGCCTTGTCATTACTTTGATCCTAACATTTTGCCACATGTCTCTTGTAGGCATAGCAGGTCGCCTGAGGTCGTGAGATGACTCTGAATGCAGTTTTCCAAACAGTATATAAGGCTCAAGTACTTTTACCCAAATATAATTATGTCTCCGAAAGACACATTTAAAAGAAAATAAAAACATATAAATTTGTCACTAAATAAAGCCAACAAACATGAACTTCTCATCCATCACATTTAATGTTACCTTAGTTCCTAATTTTTTTTTTCTCTATAACTATCAATTATTCTCGGAGTACATCAATGTGATATTCTCTCTCAAATAAATGATGGATTTCAGCATCTATAATCATCAATATCAATATATATCTAATACTATATATAAAAGCAGAAGCCTTATTTTCTTGCAATTAAGGTAGTGCTGCCACGTAGGAAAATAACCAATCTAAAATTCTGCCACGTTTACACTTTAAAAGTGAAGAGTTATTCTGTTTCAGGCACTTTAAAACTCAAAAATTCAATGGCCAAACCCATTCGTTCAACACATAAACTGTTTCAAATGCATAAGCCATTCCATCAGGTAAGTAAATTGTAATGTTCCTATAATTTTCTTTCACTCTTTCTCTCTCATTTTCTCAATGAAGTCCCCTTCTCTTAATGAAAACCACCCTTCAACCCCAATAAGCCCCAAATTTCTTTTCCCTAGAAAGACCTAAAGATTGAAAACAAAAGGCACCCTTTGTATCCGTTTCGCAAAAACTAAGATCGAAAATCGCTGACTTTATTTATTTATTTATTTTTCCAGAAGGAGGATGATATTTCACATTAAGAAAGAAAAAAAATTATAAGTTCTTTCATGTAGTTTCGTGTGTAGATGAAGAGGGATCTGGTAAACGCTAATGTGACACTATTTTGAAATAAGCTAACAAAACTCTTGAAATAACTTTGTTAACCGTTGAAATAAGTGCTGGAAATAGGACCCACGAGTTTACCCTCTAAAATTTATGCTCTTCCTCTCTGTTGAAATAAGTGCTGGAAATAGGACCCATGATTTTTCAAATTCATCCTTGAAATTGATTCAAAGAGCCTAGCAAACTTAGTGGAAAACAAAAGCCCTCTCTGTATTCGAAGAGCCTAGAATTTACGCTTTTCTTCTTTGTTAATTTCTACAATCTCAGAGTATTTAGGCTCTTATTTTCTTTGATTTGTTTTTCATTCGATTGCTTTCTCTCTCTCTATAGCAATCACTCTCTCTCTCTTTCTCATTTTCTCTACAAAAATTTTGGTGTGCGGGAATCTTTGATCGGAGTAAGGAATATTCCGACGAGCTAGGTCAGCAGCACCAACGAATATTTGCTTCCGCATGCATCTTCACCAATCTCAATCAAGGTCTGAACCTTTTGATGCCCTAATTTTTCATTTTCTAATCTCTGATTGAATATTGTGCAATACTTTTGTTGCTGTATTTGTTTTTATTGATTGAATGTGGCAATTAGGGTTCGGTTTTGGTGTGTGATTTAGGGTTCAATTTTGGTGAATATAGGCTTTTGGTGTGTGATTCAATTTGCTCCTTCAAGCTTCATTTAAATACTCATATGATTTTTGAGAGATTTTGCTGTGTTTATACTAGTATATATAAAAGCAGAGACCTCATGTTAGAGAATATAAGGTTGTGCCATATGGCGCATTCCTTGAAGTTTTCTTTATTTAGGATTCTAAATCAACAAAGTTTGCATTTATATCAAAGTATTGGTTTATTTAATTAGCCAATAGAGTAAATGCTTATATTAATTATCTATAGTTGTGCATAAATTTTTATATCGAATGAATATGATTATTTTTATAAATTCTATATAAGAGATAATTTTTAGTTGGAATAATAATAATAAATTTAGAATATAACATTCTTACTCATGTTTAATTGCTTTGACAACAATTGACACAAAATCCATAAAAAATTAAATATTTGTTAATTCACTAAAATAAATTTTAGCCCTTCAAATTTCCTAACTCCTTTCAGTCACATGTAATATATATATGTGTGTGTGTAACAGAATAAATATATTTATTTTGTTATAGCATAATGAAATTTCAATATAATTTTTTTAAGATTGATATGAGAAACAATTTTTTTTAAAAAAATTTTATGTTAGAAATTTCCAACAAAAAGGGGAAAAAATTAGTAGCACACAATCAAGAATAAAAAAAAAAAAAAAATTGAAGGATATATGCATTTTTTTGGCTCCAACCTATGATGTGACGATTAAATTAAAAGACCATCCATGTGTAATTGTAGTCATATGATGATTAAAGAGATCATTCATGTATAATTTTAATCATATAACTTCTTTAATAGGTCATGACTTATTCAAAATAATAGACATGGATAATCTTATAAATCAATACGTAATGAGTTGGAAAAATAACTCCAAACATGCTTAAACCCAAACTTTGTTCTTTTAATCAACATTCCGTATAACATTGTTTTATGTTTCTTCTTAGAGTTCGAAAAGGTTGGAAATGTTTAGGCTTTGAGTTTGGGCATTTGACCAAGAAAATATAAATGATAAGCCTTTCATGTTTTTTGGCCATCTTGGTCCTTTAAATAAAAAAATAATTTTTACAAGAGTTAAGTTGGTGAGTTTTTATTGGTTCTTATCTTGTCCCAATCACTTTATGATTCATCATTCACAATTTATTGGCTTGACAGTTGTAAATTGTTTTGTAAAAATTGTTGTAACTCTAGATTTATTGAAATAATAATAATAATAATAATAATAATAATAATATTATTATTATTATTATTAAAAGTTTTTGGCGTTTTTGGAATGTGACTTTTATAATAATTAAGAAATTTTGTGGTGATACTGAATTTATCATTGCCTTTTTTTCGCTAAAACTATGTGGGTGTGTGAGAGTATACCATGATTTTAAAAACCGGTACGATCAAAGAACCACTTTTTGCTCCGGAACTCAATTTTTGACCAATTTTAGCTAGTTTTATACCGATTTTGGGGGTTTTACTAGACCAGATTGGTGCCCGATTTTGATTGAATCGGCCGGTCTAGTTGGATCCAAAATTTAAAACTACGGAGTATGGAATAAGTTTGGTGTTTGTGGCATGGCTCGCTTGGATGAAATCCCAACTTTTCTACCATGACCACACATTTTGCCACAGTTTGTATAAATGTTAACTTGTGATTAGAATCCATTACTTACACATGGATCTATCACTGGTAAAATAATCCAATCAACATTTAGCATGTGCAAGTTAAGACAAAACTGCTAAGAGCCTTATGTGGCGTTTGGTATGGGGTAATGTTTTAGGATTCTCAGGAATTTTTAAAGGTTCCCATGTTTGGTTGCAAATCACGCCAGGGAATCAAATGCCAGGGGAATCTGGATTCCCCCTTTAAATCCCTCTCAGTAAGAATGTGAATTCTCTTTAAAACAGGTGGGTATCTAGATTCCCAAGCTTAAAAGAAATTGTATTTTTTATAAATTGATAATTTTAACCCTTTTTCCTTATCATCTAAGCAATTAAGATAAAATATAAAACAAATTATCAATATTTTTTCCCTAGTCTTTATCTTTTTCCGCCAAAATAACATAAACAGGATGAACAACTTTGTTGATATATTCTTTAACAAAGTTCAATTTAGGTTTCACGTGTGAAAAAAAAAAAAAAAGTTTGCAAGGGACTTTCCATTACTGCCAGGTATTCACTTTTGATGTTGTGTGTGTGTTGCTCAACAAATTATTAAGGGTACGTTTGGTACACTAAATGTGGATTACAACATGAATGGTAATCTTTATTACCAGGAATAAAATATGTTGTAATGGAATAACTAAACCTATTCATTAGTTTGGTTATGAGTTGTAATATTAGAATAAAACTTATGATCTATTTTAGGAAATATATCATTCATACAATTATATTTCCTAGAAAATAATATATTTTAAATTGTAGAGAGATGAGTTATTTTTTAATGATTTTTTATTTTCATAATTGTTAGGTGGATATGGAAAGTTTATTTATTTGGAAATATATTAGTGTTGGAAATTATTACATCTACTAAGGAATAGTTATTACAACCCTTTTAGAGAGGAATAATTATTCTTCATTTTAAAGAATAGCTATTCATAAGGAATAACTATTCCCTGTAATAAAAACATAACCAAACTATTGAATAGCTAAACCATAGTAATAACTATTACATTACAGTGCCTATTACAGTCTACCAAACGTGCCCTAATAGTTTATATTTTGTTTTTCATTATTTATTTAGAGGAAGATTTTTTTTAAGGGTCATGCTAACGAGTGCCCTTAGGGCATTGGTTAACAATCCATTTTAGGAAAGTTTCGACACCACTTTTATGGGAAATGAAAAAAGCTATCAAAACATTAATTGTTTTTTTTTTTCTTTTCCCATACAAACTTTCTTTAAATGGATTGTTAACCAATGCCCTAAGGGCATTCGTTAGCATTTCCCTTTTTTTTAAAGGACTTGGTAGTTCACATTTAAATCTAAGGATAGAATGGGAAAAATAAATAATTCATTTAAGATTTTTAGGAATAAACCAAACATTATCATTTCATATTCCTAGGAATCTTAAGAGATTCCCAATGAAACAAACATAGGAATAGCTACATTCCTAGGCATCCAAATTGCAAGGAATTGCAAAGAATCACATTCCCAGCCACCATCGACCACTACAAACCCAGCCACCATCAACCACCACATAACCAATTACTTTGAAAAATCATATTCAAAACCCATTAATCTCAAAATCAATATCAAAACCATCTACCAAAACCCATAATCCACCACCATTGAAACCCACAAACCACCCTAGCCAATGATCCACCATCAACGCTTAAACTCACCCCTAACCCACCACCACTGAAACCCATGAATCACCCCAACCACCAATCCTCCAAAACCCAAGCAAAAATGTTATTTTACAATTAAAAAAAAAAAAAAATTAAAGGTAGCAACGACGTGGGTGGAAGAAGGATGGGTCTAATGAGTGAGAGAGAGGATGAAGGTGAAGTAGATGAGAAACTACCTTCATCGGCAGAGGGGCTTGCAGGCACGACTGTGAGGCCATGGGTAGGGGACTAGGATGTGGTGAAATTGGGGTGGGTTTAGCTGGGTTCATCGGAGATGGGTTTGAGCACGACGGAGGAGCTGAGGCAGCGTGATCAGACCAGCGATGGGTTTGAGTAGTGCGATAACACCGGCGATGGATTTAAGTGGTGCGATCTGACTAGCGATGGGTTTGGGTGGATCGAAGGTTGGACTACCGTTGCTCTCTCTCTCTCTCTCTCTCTCTCTCTCTCTCTCTCTCTCTCCTTTTCTATTTTCAGTCTATAAAATTCTATTTGAAGGTAATTTGAATGTGTAAATTATTTTACACTTGAAAACCTCTTATTTTACAGTCAAATTATTTAATTTTCCCTTTGACCGAATTTTTTGAGCATCTCAAATAGCAAGCACGGTGTAAAATATTTTCCCGACTTCCTTTACAGCTGAAACAAACGCAGCGTAAAGGTGTATACTGGTGACTTTTGAATGAGTCAAAATAATTTAGGGGTTGATTATTGATTTTAAACTTAGAAGAAACAACATTTAAGATAGAGCATTTAGTTAAGTTCGATATTTAAAAAGAAATTGATGGATACTTGATACCAAGAATAGGCCGGAGACATTTAAATATCTTTTTAATGAGTAGTGTTTATTACACAAACTATTTTACAAAATTTTACACGCACCTCCAAAAGCAACCTCTAAGTGAAGAAGGGAAGGTGATTTGGATTGTGTAAAACGTATAAAACAATTTGTGTGCAACAAATTTAAACTTTTTGAAATTATCATACCCATAAATATCAAATGAATATTGATAGAACAAGATAGAGTGAAATACTACACTTTGAAAGAAAGATTTAGAAAAGAAACTCAGAAGGTGGATTTTGAAAGAACTTTTCTAGTTCCTAGCCTTTTCTTCACTTCTTTCCAAAGGTTGTAGGTGATTGGTGGGTATTCTAGTCTTCTAGAGCCTTATACCAATCCATTTTTATTTTTGAAGTGTGAGGATCTTTATAAATTTTTGAAGCATGAGGATCTTCTAGAGCCTATAAAGAGTTGGGTTCCGAAGTAAGGTGCCAATTAAGTTTTCCTAGAAGAGTAATATTTTTAGCTTTGGCAGCTTGGATACCCAGACCACCTTCCTTCTTAGGCTTAGAAATCTTGTTCCACTCGATTAAGTGCAGTTTCTTCTTGTTCTCTGAAGACCCCTATATGAAGTTGCGACTCAGCCTGTCCACATTAATGAGCAGCTTAGCAGGAAGTGCACAACATTGCATTGCATAATTCAGAATTGTGGAAGTGACGGTTTGGGTGAGAACAAGCCTCCTCGCAAAAGAGAGCAAGTTAGCTTTCCACCCCGCAAGCCTCCCTTGCACCCTTTCCAAGATAAACCCAAAATCCTGTGGTGTGCCCGAGTGTTTAATGGGGAAACCAAGATACTCTCCAAGCGACGGGGTAGACCGAAATCCTAGAATATTACACAGGTCAATCCTACCATCTGTTGAAACATTGGGAGAAAAGAAGACCCGAGATTTATCCTGACTTACCTTTTGACTAGAAAGCTCGCAAAAGGACTCCAAAACATCCCTCACAGCCACACAATTTTCCGATCCGCCTTTGCAAACAACACCAGATCATCAGCAAAGAACAGTTGAGAAAAAGTAATCCCTCCCTGAGAAGCCTTGACCGGATTCCACAACTTGGAGCTGCATTTCTCTGCTATCATGGCACCTAAAACCTCCATACACAAAATGAAAAGATACGGGGATAGCGGGTCCCCTTGCCTAATACCTCTGGAAGGGTGGAACGGCTCCAAAGCACCCCCATTGAAGAGAATGGATATTGAGGAAGAAGAAACACAGCTCATAATAAGAGCAATCAGCTGGCTTGGAATTTTGAAAAGAGTGAGGGTATCTCGAATAAAACTCCACTTCATGCGATCGTAGGCTTTCTCCAAATCAATCTTAATTGCCATATACCCACTTCTCCCCCTAGTTTTAGACATGGAGTGGATAATTTCTTGGACAATTATCGCATTGTCAATTCCTTTTCTCCCAAGGACAAAAGCGGTTTGGAGAGGAGAAACCAGATTTGGAAGAAAAGGCTGAATTCGAGCAACAATGATCTTGGAGACGATCTTGTACACCGTGTTACACAGACTGATTGGGCGGTAATGACCAAAAGATTCTGGATTACCACGTTTCGGGATCAGAGTAACAACCGTTCTGTTGAGGTACTCGGGAATCCTATCGAAGGTAAAAATATGTTTTACTTCCTTCCTGATTGATTCCCCCACTAATAACTAGAAGTGCTGGAAGAATCCAGCGTGAAGACCATCAAAACCCGGAGCCTTAAATGCCTTAAGGGACCAAAGGCTTGCAGAGATGTCTTCATTCGATACTGGGTGAGTAAGCATAGTTGAGTCCTTCTCTTTTAAATAGGTCTGCCAGAAAGGAGGGTCCCACATGGCAAGGGTAGAGTGTCTGTGACTTGAAGAAAATAAATCGATATAACCATTTCTAATAAATTCAGCTATATCCTCTTCTCCTTGAATCCAATTACTAGCTCGGTCTTTCACGCAAGTGATTCGGTTTCTTGTTCTCCGCACTAATGCTGAGGTATGGTAAAAGCTGATGTTTCTATCCCCCTCCACCAACCAAGTAATTCGGGATTTCATGGCCCATCATTCCTCTTCAAGCTTCGAAATTTCCGTGAACTCCTTCCTCAAATCCCTTTCCAAATCCACAAGAAAATTATTGGGATTAGTGGACAGAGCTGTTTGGACACCTCTAAGCCTCGCAATAACTCTCTTTTTTCGGTGAAAAATGTTCCCAAAGACCTCCTTATTCCACACTCTAGCCTTTTCCGCGAAAGTGGCCATTGCATTGGCTAGCACAACAGGATTGATCCAGGCATCATGCACTACATTTGGGAAATCAGGATGTGACAACCATATGGGTTGGAACCTGAAGGGGTGCTGGAGTCTGGCTTGTTGACTATGCTCGAGACAAACTAGGATGGGGCAATGGTCTGACTGAACTCTTTCAAGGTGTTTAACATTAGCTTTCGGGTAAATGTTATTCCATTCAGCATTAACAAAGACCCTATCGATCCTTTCTTGAATTAGATCTGTCAACGGCCTGTGATTGGACCACGTGAAACGAGGCCTAGAAAAACCAATATCAATCAGCCTACAAGTGTCCAGACATTCCTGAAAGCGAAGCGCACGGCAAATATTGACTGGATGACCCCCAAATTTATCTTCACCCACCAGGAAATGAAAATCTGATCTTTTTTTAAGGGCTGGTGCGTTACAACACAATGGATTGAGTTATGTTTCTTTTGCTGCAGAGAAGACGAATTTCTGTCATACATAAAGGCTTTATACATGAAATGAAAATTCTAGAAGCTAAAAAAAATCCTGTACATAAAAAAAAATCCTGTACGTACATAAATATCCTGTACAGGATTTTTATTATTATTTAGTTCTTAGTTTCTAGAATTTTCATTTCAAGTGTAAATACCTACTAGAAAAAAAAAAAAAAAAAAAAAAAAATTTAGATACAAAGAGCTAGATACCATTATCTCATCATTCAGGATTTTTTATTATTAAATTACAAATCAATTCCATTATCCCAGCATGAGATTTTAAATTATGTGAGACTAAATGGAAACTAAATCCTTAGCATTCATCAATCTAGGCCACATTCATCAATCTAGTAGTTTAAATGTCTTCTCCATTTATTGCGTAGGCCACATTGCTTAGCACTAGGCAATATCAAACTTAATCAATTTGAAGTATAAACCCCAGATACTCTTGTCCTCATTTATTTAACTTCTCAACATAAAGAACAAATATTAGACCCCAAACTCCATCCACCACACCCTCTAGCACCCATTTCGTAGCCACTATTGACTTGGGCCGATCGATAAGTTTACAATTTTTACCTTAAGCTCAGACATAGACCACACATATTTTATCTCTAAATTAGTGAAACAGGTTCAATCATCAATGCTAACACTCGGTTCTTCGCTCTCTCATCTGGGTCCCCAAGCCCATCTCCGTACTGGTATGTGCATTGGGCAATCCGAGCAAGGTTGATTGCTAATTCCACAAACGGTTCTCCAAATGAAGAATCAACTACTCGCTCTTCATTTATCTTTTTCCAAGTTCTGTCAACCATAATTCTGATGTCTTTGCAAGCACGTTTCTCTGAAAGACTAGTTTCACGCATGTAGCAATGGATTGCATTTGCAGTTTTACCAGTCTCTAACTCTGCCTGTTTTTCAAACAAACGACAAAATATATTAATGTAAAGTAATCTTACCAACTATGATATAGATTTTAAAATCCAGTTTAGCACAAAAAAGAACAACATGGGGGTGGTAAAAAAATGTAGAATTAATACCGCGGAAGTAGTCAAATCATTGAAGAGTCGAAAAATCATGGATGGCCAACGAAAGAGATCGTGGTGTTTTTCTAAGCCCCCAAGTGCTTGCTTTGTGACAGTTTGGTTCAATAAAAAATAAGTATGAACTAGCATGACAACCCCAGATACTGATACCCATGCATTGTCAAGATAGTCCCTGAATGTTGGCATATCTTTGTTGTAACTCCACTTTGCTTCTTGTAGGAAAGCTTTTAACATATCAGCCCACTAAAGTAAAACATACAAGATACATGCATTAGATTCCTCCACTTGCTATTTATGTGTTAACTGAAAGCAATTATTAACATGTGTCCTTGGACAACTACTGAGGTTTCAATATATATATATATATATATATATATATTAAAATGCCTTTCTTTTATGAAATCGAGAAAATGTATTAGCAAGTGCTTGTGTGTGTTATAAAAGCATAAATAAGATCACAAAAAAGTTGAGAACTATGGCAAAAATTGTAAATTTTTTTGTGATCCTAGCATTTTAAAAAAATTACTATAAGGTTGTAGTAGGATTGCAACATATTGCATTAAAGGCTTTGTTATCAAATAAACTAGAACACCCATTAACTATAAAAGAAAACCTACATGCTATTTATTCATTAAAAGAAACGATTAAATGGCTACATATATATCTACCGCTTTTGTTAGGTATGGAAGGCTGTCTTCTTCATTATCCTTAAGATTGTCATATGCCATCTCATTAACTGTGTTATAGAGAGCTAGGAAGCTCAATTTCATACAGTTGGGAAGATTTTTCACCACACTGATATCCCATCTGAAATAATCATTAAGAATGATCAAATTAAAGCTATGACTTGCTATAATAAAAATTGGAAGGTTGAAGAGTTGGTTAGTATAAACCATTCAACAGCATCAGTAAATAGCTCCAGTTCATCCAGAGTACCATAAACATCATAGACATCATCAATGGCGGTTATAAGAGAAAACACTTTCGTTAACCCTTTACGAAAATGACTGAATTGAGGTTCGTAGGCCATTCCAACGGTCCAAAAGAAGCATTCCATCAGTCTATCTCTACTGAAGCTCAACTTGTTTGCTAGACCCATACCCTTCCACCACCTAAATGCATGTGGGAAGCAAAATTAATTAGTTCCCACTTAACATGCAATTTTTTTTTTTTTTTTGGTAACGTTATTTAGCAAAAGCCCGCCTAATTGATCACATATAAATACATTGAGAATTATCTTACCTCGACATTTCTTGAAGCTCAGTTTGATGTACTGATTGCACAATGTTAAAATCCAACTTGGCGAGTTCAAGTAGAACACCATTGGCATCCTCCCTCTTACTATATGCCTCAATATACCATCGAGCTTCCAGCCTTAGCATTCTATGGTGCAATGGAACCTCCAATGCGTGACTAATTTGTTCTGCGATGCTTTTACTTACATCCCTTTTGAGGTCCTTGAGATGCATTCTTGTGAATGCCAGGGCCTCATCCAAGAGATTTTCTCCTTCAAAAGCAAGATACGAGGCTTCATATAGACTGAGCATTCCTTGAACATCCTTTCCGAGGAATTCCTTGAAATTGCCACTATCATCCTTGAATCTGTTGAATACATCTGGGTTCCATACAGACATTATCCAATAAGATTATGAGGTTATGAAGTTGACATGAGATGAAAAATGTTATAGATATTACAAATTTTATCATAGTAAAAATTACAAATTAATATGATAAGAAATACGATTGGTGGATTTTAACAATATAATAAATGTATGTCCCAATTTTTTATTATTATTATTTTTTTTTTTTAATGATTGATGATTGCATTACTTTGTAAAACTTTTTTTTTTGATGAACTACTTTGTAAAACTTTTACTTTATAAAATGTAGTAAAAATTATAAATTGATATGAAAATAAATATAATGGGCAAATTTTAATAATATAATATATGTATGTCCCAATTACATTTTCTATGATTGATGATTGCATTACTTTATAAAAAAAAAAAAAAAAAAAAATTATGCAGTAAAATTTGTATTACCTTAATATCACAAAATCTAAAAATCATGAGGACCATATATTGAAAAGAACCCATGATGTCCCAGAAGGTAGATATTTAATTATACCTTGAGAAACCTCATAGCCGTGTTGTCTGAGGAGCCTAAATCTGAGAGCAGTAGCATGCAGACTCTTCTCTACTCTCTCGTTACAACCTTTTGAAGATGCAAACTTTACAAGGGCTCTTGCTATGTCCTTCTCAAAGCGGTGACCCAAACCTAATCGTTGAACATCATCAATTAGTTCAAGTGTTTCCACTAAGTCCGCATTTTCATTATTAATCATACTCCTCACATCTTCTTCCACTTTCTTTACCCTATCTTCGTATAGTTCACCCTGCATGGTCACAACATGATTATAGGAGAAATATAGTGTAACACTTTACACTTATTGACTACTTCATGAGTTATAGCAAAATATGACAAAAATGCCAACAACCTTGTGGCTCAAAGACACTACCCAATTATATCTCCCATGGTGAATTTGGGTTCCAACCCTTTATTCCCCACTTATTGTGAGGAAAAAAAAAAGATATATCGCTGTTAATTAAGTATAATGATTCTCCCACACAACTCATTTCACATTTTCATACTTGTTTCAGCCCTTTCCACGTTTAAACAAGGTTTTGACCTTTTTGACATTTTAAAATGTGTATATCGCGTGTACTATTGTGGATATTGTGTGTACAAGTGTGAATAAATATTTAATTGAACTGTTAAATATGGTTTGTCTGGTACGTTATTAATTTGCTTTTCAAAGAAGAGAAATGAAGCGGGGGAGAGGTGATACAAAGGAGTTAAAGAGATGTAGTCACCACAAAATCACTCTTTAAGGACTGCACAAAGTCGTAACTCCAAATGCTTGGCTGGTAATTGGCGGATTGTCTTTCATCTTGGACATGTGAAGTTGGTGCACTTGCCAAGCATCGGAATTGGTGGTGGTGGTGGTGGTGGTGGTGGTGGTGCATAAGAAGAGATTTTTTCGTGGCATATTTTGGTAAGTCATGTGTGAAGGAGCACAAATGGGACAAAGCAGGGAAGTGATGGATTAGTGCCATGCTAGAGAGTGTTCTAGAATCAAGTAGAAATAGAAAAAGTAAAAAAAAGAGAGAGCTAGACAATGAAAGAGAGAGTCAGGAATGAACTAGAAAAAGAAAAAGAAGAGTAGATAGATATATAGGAGTGGGATACGTGAATGGTGGAGAAAAAACCAAGAGAAAAAAAAAAATGTATGGATGAAATTAAGAAAGGAAAAATAATATAAAAAATAAGAAATGGCAATTAAGAAATACTACTACAATATTTTCACTATAAATCTTAAGTAATAGATTGTTATTAGCTAATATTGGTGAGTAAAAAAATAATTTCAGTGATGAATTCAAATTAGAACTAGTAATAACTTTCCACATAAGATTTTGATGTGATTCTTGTGAAAGTTTTGCGAAAAATGTTGTGGATATAACACTTTTTATTGAAAAATATAATTGTTGGGAATGAATATAGGAAGAATAAATGATGATCAAAAAAAGAATAAAGAATGAATGAAGAAATAATATTTAAATGAGATGGAGAAAATGATAGAGAATCTGTTGGAAAGTATATTTGAAAACGTAGGTAGGTAAAAGCCAAATGTCACTGTTCATTCTCATGTATTTGAAAACATGTGTGGAAATACGTGGCTGCAAAGTTCTCTGTTCATCACACGATGAAGATCATGAAGTTGCTTGGTCACAAAACCCTATGGTGTACAAACACAGCAGCTTCTTGAAGAAAAAGAAGAATTAGGGCAAACTAAGTTTCCGGTCACACTTTTCTTCACACTTGTGGAATAGTGCTCTTGTGCAACTGTGCGTAACCTTTTACGGCCCTTAAAATAATCCTTATATATGTTTAGGGTTGTGAGAAAGGAAAGCCCAAACATATACCCATGGATTTGATGAAAAACAGTTTTAAAAAACTGAGTTTCATAAACCTTGATAGATAGCCATCTATCGAGCTAGCTGTCAAGCCACGGGTTTCAGCAGCTTTTAAATCTTAATAGATGCTAGCTGTCGAGTTTTAAAATCCAACACTTTCTCACTTGATTCTTGAACAGACTTGCATGGTTTTAACATTTGAACTTGAAACCTTGTTTTTTGAAGCATTAAACACATCCTAGATCTATCCAAATGCAAGTAAAGTGCATTTTGTCAAAGGATTAGCTAATTACATAAAATGTTGACATATGTTCCTAACAATGAATCACATATGTCCTAACATCCCATACAAACTTTCTTTAAATGGATTGTTAACCAATGCCCTAAGGGCATTCGTTAGCATTTCACTTTTTTTTAAAGGACTTGGTAGTTCACATTTAAATCTAAGGATAGAATGGAAAAATAAATAATTCATTTAAGATTCCTAGGACTAAACCAAGCATTATCATTTCACATTCCTAGAAATCTGAAGAGATTCCCAATGAAACCAAACATAGGAATAACTACATTTCTAGGCATCCAGATAGCAAGGAATTGCAAGGAATCACTGTAAACACAAAATTTCCCAATTGCAGAAAATCAAACAATTGAAAAGAAATATGGTTTGCAAATATAAATTTGTATTGATGTATAATGAGTACAATCTCTATTTCGATTCTTTTACAAAAGAATACCCTCTGATTCTATCTTCATTGAATTTGACTCGAACAAGAATCTTCTTGACTTTAATTGGAAGATGGATTGATCGGTCTTCACAATAAATCTCTAGCTTTGAGCTTATTAGAGATTTATTGTCCTTCAAGTTCTTCAAGCCCTTCGAATGTTCTTCAAGTTCTTCAAAGATTCTTCAAGGTTTCTTGAGACGGAATTTCTCCAGAGCTTGGGCCTCTTGAAAACTTGGTGATCAAAATGAAAGGGGATGTCCTCTATTTATAGTGATTTTAGAGATAAACTCCACTTCGAATTGATATACTTGAAAGTATGTAGTAGACTTTTGATTGGCCCAAATTCTTCTTAGAGATAATTATCTCTATTTATCTATTTTGATAAATATCATATTTTAATAAAGATAATAATCAATAAAGATAAATAATTATCTCTATTTAATTTATTTTAATAAAGATAATTATCTATCAATTTTGAATAGAAAATTTATCTTTATTTTATTTATTTATAAAGATAATTATCCATAAATTTTGAATAGGAAATTTATCTTTATCTTGTGGGCCAAATGACACGTGGCGAATTTCAACATGTCAATGTAATATCAGTTTGGATGACACATGTCATCATGTAATTTAATTAATTTAATGACATTAATTTAGAATTTGCCACTAAATTTTGATGTGGCATTTTATGATTGGCTTAAAATTTTCGCCTCCTACAATCACATTCCTAAGAATCTAGATGCCAAGAGTAATTTGGATTCCCCCTACCAAATGCCACATTATAGTTTAACTAGTTAATACTTCTTGGTGACCAAGACATAGTATTTCTATTTCCTATTACTCGTAATTAAAAAAAGAAAAAAAGAAAAAATTGCAATCTACATTCTTTTAACCTTGTTTACAAATCTTTTTAGTCGTTTATGTTTGAAGTGGGTTAATAAAAAAAATATTAGTCCTTTAATTGTCAAAGAACTTAAATGATTTTTGGTTAGGCTGCGTTTGGCAATATGTAAAATGTTTCCCAAGTGTAAAATATTTTCAATTACGAAAAGGAAAATATTTTCAATTGTTTGTTTGTGTTTTGGAAAATTTGTTGGAAAAGTATTTTTAGTGTTTGGTATTGCATGTAAAAACCTATTTTCAGAAAACCCAACAACCACAATCACCACCATAAACCCAGCCACCATCGGCCACTACAAACCCAACCACCATTAACCACCACATAACCATTTAATCTGAAAAATTATAATCACAATCAAAACCCATTAATCTCAAAATCAATATCAAAACCATCTACCAAAACCCATAATCCACCACCATTGAAACCCACAAACCCCCCTAGCCAACGATCCACCACCCCCAATCGACCACCATCAACGCTTAAACTCACCCCCAACCCACCACCACTGAAACCCATGAATCACCCCAACCACCAATCCTCCAAAACCCAAGCAAAAATGTTATTTTACAATAAAAAAAAAAAAAAAAAAATTAAGGCAGTGATGGCGTGGGTGGAAGAAGGATGGGTCTGATGAGTGAGAGAGAGGATGAAGGTGAAGTAGATGAGAAACTACCTTCACCAGAAGAGGGGCTTGCAAGCACGACTGCGAGGCCGTGGGTCGGGGACTGGGATGTGGTGAAATCGGGGTGGGTTTAGTTGGGTTCATCGGAGATGGGTTTGAGCACAACGGAGGAGCTAAGGCGGTGCGATCAGACCGGTGATGGGTTTGAGCGGCACGATCAGACCGGCAATGATTTGAGTGGCGCGATTTGACTAGCGATGGGTTTGGGTGGATTGAAGGCTGGACTACCGTTGCTCTCTCCCTCTCCTTTTCTGTTTTCAGTTTGTAAAATTCTATTTGAAGGTTATTTGAATGTGTAAATTATTTTACACTTGAAGCCCTCTTATTTTATAGTCAAATGATTTAATTTTCCCTTTGACCGAATTTTCTGAGCATCCCAAATAGCAAGCACAGTGTAAAATATTTTCCCGACTTCCTTTACAATTGAAACTAACGCAGCGTAAAGGTGTATACCGGTGACTTTTGAATGAGTCAAAATAATTTAGGGGTTGATTATTGATTTCAAACTTAGAAGAAACAACATTTAAGATAGAGCATTTAGTTAAGTTCGATATTTAAAAAGAAATTGATGGATACTTGATACCAAGAATAGGCCGGAGACATTTAAATATTTTTTTAATGAGTAGTGTTTATTACACAAACTATTTTACAAAATTTTACACGCACCTCCAAAAGCAACCTTTAAGTGAAGAAGGGAAGGTGATTTGGGTTGTGTAAAACGTATAAAACAATTTGTGTGCAACAAATTTAAACTTTTTGAAATTATCATACACATAAATATCAAAAGAATATTGATAGAACAAGATATAGTGAAATACTACACTTTGAAAGAAAGATTTAGAAAAGAAGCTCAGAAGGTGGATTTTGATAGAACTTTTCTAGTTCCTAGCCTTTTCTTCACTTCTTTCCAAAGGTTGTAGGTGATTGGTGGGTATTCTAGTCTTCTAGAGCCTTATACCAATCCATTTTTATTTTTGAAGCATGAGGATCTTTATAAATTTTAGAATGGAAAATTTTTGCCCATGCTAATTGTACAAGACATGGCATAAATTATAACTCTGTGAAGTTGTGAACTGCCAATATCTGAAATAGATTAGAGCTTTATGAGACAATGATTACCTAGATGATATCGAGGAGTCCAAATCTTCTGTTCCACTTTTTCAGAAAATTATTGTGTACTCCCGAATTACTATAAATGCGTACTCCCTCCTCTCACATGAATGGTGGGTTCCACTAATTAAATTCATGGTGGGACTCACCATTCATGTGAGAGGAGGAGTACGCATTTATGGTACTCCGGAAGTACCTAATAATTTTTTCACTTTTCCTGCTCTACTTTATACTCTACCAATAAAAACTTGCCACGTGTTCACCTAATTAATTAAATACTACTATTAATTAATAACAGTAGTATTAATAAGTCAATAATGATAGTATTTAATTAATTAGGTGAACACGTGGTAAGTTTTTATTGGTGGAGTATAGAGTGGAAAAGAAAAAGTGAGATAGAAGATTTGGACTCGATATCGAGGGCAATGGTAGAGTTCCAGAAAATTAAAATTCCATAATTATCACGTGAATTCCATGATCTATATGGCTTCAATTATCCTGATGAGGAAAGCAGATCTAACAAATCTTTTTTTTTTTTTTTTTTGATAGGTCAGGTCTAACAAATCTAATTGACAAAATTTAAATAAACATTTAAGAGGTGCAGTGGGGGCAAAAAAAAACGTGTTGTAATTCCAACCGAAAACCGACCGAACCGATTGAAATCCAGTCAGTTCGGTGTCGGTGTTCTTCCCTTTCGGTGTAAGTACCAAATTTGGTAAAACCGAAAATTTCGGTTCGGTGGAACATATCTTTTTCTTTCTTTGTCTTTTATGTATCAATTTATAAAGAAAAGATGTTTTCTTATACCTGTTTCTGTCGTCCAAATACTATTGGCTGTCGGTAGGATATGAGCAAATCACTCAATTCTCGATATTATATATATAAGCTCAATGTTCTAAAGAGTTGGTATGTAAAAAAACAAAATGAGTGGCACTAAACAGCTAAGTTTCAAATTGGTCCCAGCTGAAAATGCTACTGAGTTACTTGATGCTCAAGCCCACATATGGAACCACATCTTCAACTTCGTAAACTCCATGTCCCTTAAATGTGCAATTGAACTAGGTATACCAGATATCATCCACAACCATGGCAAACCCATGACTCTCTCTGAGCTCATCACTGCACTACCAATCCACCCTACAAAATCTCCCCATGTCTACCGCCTCATGCGCATTTTGATCCACTCTGGCTTCTTTGCTCCAAAAAATACCAACGAAAATGACCAAGAAGAAGCGTATGTACTGACTGAATCTTCCAGGCTCCTCATTAAGGACAATCCCTTGAGTGTGACACCTTTCTTACTAGCCGCGGTTGATCCAGTGTTGACAACGCCATGGAATTATTTGACCACTTGGTTCCAAAATGAGGATCTTACACCATTTGACACGGCTCACGGGAAGACACTTTGGGATTATGGGGGGGATGAACCAAAATTTGCTAATATTTTTAATGATGCTATGGCTAGCGATGCACGCTTAGTCATGAGCATTGTGGTTGACAAGTGTAAGGGGGTGTTTGAGGGACTGAAGTCATTTGTTGACGTTGGAGGTGGCACAGGAACCGTGGCCAAGGCCATTGCCGATACATTCCCAGATATAGAGTTCACTGTATTTGATCTCCCACCCGTAGTTGCTGACTTTCAAGGGAGCAAGAACTTGAAATATGTTGGAGGGGACATGTTTGAGGCAGTTCCTCCAGCTGATGCTGTTTTTATGAAGGTAAAACATATTTTAGTGCTATTTCCACCCGGTACATGAATGGTCGTACATATCATATGATTTACATTCGGTGATTAGAGGCATTTTCACAATTTATTTCCAAATTTCCATATTGTGGATCAACTTTGATGAAGTGCAGATTCGTCGGTCATTGTGAGTGCGTTCAAATGGAGTTGAGTATTCGTCTGTGTCACCGTGAAAATGGTAAGATAGCTCCCTTAGAGTGGTCACCGGTGTGGTGCCTGCCACAACGTCTCCGATGCCAAAATCAGTATAGGAAAGCTTTCAGGAAATAACAAAGTATCAGAATGACTAGTAATGCTTTTAGGTGTGTATATGTACCTTGTATTGGTGTTGTGAGGGCTTTATATATGTTTCCACAACCCCTAGCCGTTGTGGTTGTTAATGTGGCTTTAATGTCTCTCTTGGTAACGCCTCATGCTCAGTAATGTGAGCTTAAATGAGGCGTCCAACGGTCAGTATAGCTGGTCTTGTAACCCCTTGGGACATTATTGGCTGTATTGAATGGCCTCATTACTTTCATCAGTGATGTGGACATGTGGTTAGCTCGTCTCAGAGGACGGCCTCGTTGGTCTTGATGAGATCGTTCAAGTAGGTTTAGTTCGTCAGTCCCATCAAACTCTATTCATGTAGTGGCAAACCCACCTGGGAGAACGGCGTTATAGCTCCTAAAGTCTTCAAAATTTTCTTTTATCCTTTTAAAAATATATTCTATGGACAAAGTTTAGCTACAAAATTGGTTGTAGTTTTAGGCTACAACCATACTCAATATCTTTTTATTGGAGGTGAATTTTGACAAATTCACCATTGAATTACATCTTCATCTTATATCCTCCATGTTTGCAAATTTTCTATAAAATTAAAGATTAATAGCTATCTCATCAATAAATTGTTTAAATTATAAGTTTTTGTAGTTTAAAATTATGAATAAAATATTAACTTATAAATCATATAGTAAATAACATCTAATTGATACAAAATTTAACATGTGTATTAAGAATGCAAAGAACATACAATTTAAATGTTAGATTTTTAAAATATGTAATAATATTTATTTTATTGAGTAAGGTTGTTGTCTTAGACTACAACCAATTTTGTAGCTAAACTTTATCCAAATTCTATTCAATAAAAATTATCATGTCCCTTCAACACACACACATATATATAAAATTTGCTTCAAGTTACACATGGTTTATGGTGTAACTTTTGGATGTTTTTCTATGAAAAATCCACCATTCTAATAAATTGTCTTGTTATGCACTATATGTATTCAAAACATCAATACTATTAGAGGCTAATAATTGTCTCATCTATTAAATAATTTAAATTTCAAATTTTTTATTTTAAAATTTTGTATGAAACATGATTTTATTAATATGAAGTAAATAACATTCAATAGATACAAAATATGACATATATGTCAAGAATATAATGAACATGTAATCCACTCTTAGAATTTTCAAAATATTAAGCTTGTTTCATGTAACTAGGTATGTTTCATTTCATCCATTTCATTTTTTTTTTCAATTTTGGTAAATTAGTTTGTTTCTTTGCCTAACCATGATTATTTTAATAGCATGGACTAAATAAAATAATCATAAAAGAATATAAAATTTCATTATGTCTAAGGGTTTGACCTCATACAGTTTTAGTGTTTTTGATTGATCTTGCAAATGAGGAAACAGTGGATATTGCATGATTGGAATGAAGAGGACTGCGTGAAATTGCTTAAGCGATGCAAGGAGGCAATCACTACCAATGATAAGAAGGGAAAAGTGATTATCATAGAGTTGATGATGGAGAATCAAAAGGAAGATAAAAAGTCAATTGAGACACAACTCTTTTTTGACATGGTGATGATGGTATCAATGAAAGGAAGAGAGAGAAATGAGAAAGAATGGGCTAAGCTATTTATGGATGCTGGTTTTAGTAACTATAAGATAACCCCCATACTAGGTTTAAGGGTTCTTATTGAAGTGTATCCTTAATAAGTTCTTGCAAGTTTGATGGATTTTTATGTATGTATTATATTATTAAATTTTGGTTTCTTATGTGCTCATGTGTGTTATCAGCAATATGTTGACTCTAACTACAATAATGTATTAATGTTCTATCTTGTGTCGAAGGTGTGTGCAATTATTTACCACTAGTTGATGTACTGCACAATATGCTATCAGTTTATTTATTTAATTTTAATAAGAAATAATCTTTATGGTGTATAATTAATACTCATTATGTGTTATGATAATTAGAAAATTAATTTGGTTATATTACTCCACTATATTTAGAAATTATATATTATATCTTGTTAGGTTCTAAGACTTTAGGAGCTAATGTATTAGAACTTCAATTTGTATTATGTTGGCAAACCATGATCAAAACATAGATTCTAGGTTTAGGCTTGCTCAAAGTATGTTTATTTGTAAAATTGGAATCGAATGATTGCAGAATTTATTGGACTAAATTTGCAAGGCTCGATCGATCGAAAATTAGACTCGATCGATCGAACCACGTGCAAATTTATTTTTCTGCAGAATTCCAGTTCAATCCAAACTCTATTTAAACGTATTGGGTTTCAAGTAAAACACTCCTATATATAAAGGAAACCCTAAAACATTTTTTTAAGTTTTTGGAGAGATTAGAGTGTCTCCTGTGCCTCTTTGGTATTTTAGGGTTTTGTACCCAAAAGCTCTCTAAGGTTGTTGCTCTTTGTGCTGTGTGTATGAATCTTTTGTGAGATCTAGAGGTGTTTGCCTTCACATACACTTAGGGTTTTCAATCTCAAGATTGATGTCGAGAGCTTGGTGATCAATTCAGTTGCTGTTTCAAGAGCTTAAAGATACACAAGTGGGAGTGCTTGTACTTGCTGGGAATCCAAGAAAAAAGTAGTTCGTGGACTCAGAGCTGTCACGTGGTTGTAGTAGTAAGTTTCCTACTCGAGATAGCAATAGGATGTTAGTGGTCTAAGTCGCTATTGTGTAAACTTCAATTCTTTCATAGTGGATTTAGTTTTACCTTGAGAATAGCTAGGTTAAATCCTCCCTAGGTTTTTTACCAGTTTGGTTTTCCTGGGTTATCATATTGTTGTGTTCTTTATTTTTCGCACTTTACAATAATATGATATATGTGTGTTAACCTAGATTTGATAATTTGACTAAGTAATCACTTGGCTAATTACCTAGGTTAATTTGGTTGTGGTTTTAAGGGGTCTAAAAACAAACATATCTCACTAAAATAAGTTAAAAATATAAATTATTGGTTAGATATTATATTACCTCTTTATATTATCTCTATATTTGCAAAATATTGAGATGATACGAGATTAATAACTATTTTATTTGTAAAATAATTAATCAAATAGTAAATAATATCCAATTAACACAAAATTTGACATACGTATTAAGAGCAATGAAAATGTGTAATCCAATTGTAAGATTTTAAATATTTTAACAAATAAAAAAATATTAAGTTGTGTAACTTTAATAAATATCTACCCAAGAACCTTTGCACATCATCAAACCTTTGAATTTATGTCAAAATATTAATTTATATATCATTAACATATGTAATGGATTAGTATTTTGACAAAAATGTAAAGGCTTGATGAAGTGGAATGCTAAATGAAGAAAATTGCTAAGGAACATGCCCCTTAACAAAACCTTAGACTACTATAGTACTAGGGCTAAGGACAAACGATCAACTTTCAATATTATGCAAACTAGAAAATACGCAATGCGCAAATACAACGCTTTATTACTATTCAACTTTAAATACATTTTCAACAAAATATGTAAAATAAGATTTTATTGTTTTTAAAAAAAAAAAAAAACAAACACACACATACAAGAAAGAGTGAAAGAGGTTCGAATACAAAGATACACCATAAACACAAACTTCACTCAAATTATACCACCACAACACACTCTTTTAAGCAGAATGGGATAATTTCCCATTCTTTTGTTTTCTTTTTTGGAGATTCCTTTGGCTAATAGCTAAAATTAATCCCTTGCCAGTGACTTGTCCGGTTAGCCAGTGCATGGATCCATGATTGCCTTATATATATAAGCTCGTCAGCTTCAGTCAATGTGCACACGGTTTTTTTAAAAACGACAGTATGTTGGGCATGGGATTGCTTAAGTTTGCAACCATACTTTTTCATTAGCCTTTTCTTTTTAAAAAACTTTCTGGCAAAACTTAATCTTCTTATCATTTTCTTTATAGAAGTAATTTTTTAAGAAATCGTAGGAGAATGATTTTTAATTTTTTTAGAATTGTGGCAGCATTTGTACTTTTTTTTGTATATTTCTTTTAAAGACTGTGGCAACAATTGAACTTTTGAAATTTTATTAGAGAAGTAGTAAATTTTTTTAAGAAGCCTTTTAATAATAGGATAATATATATTTTTTTTAATTGTGATAGTACTTGCACTTTTTTTTTTTGGTTATTCAACATATATATATATATATATATATATATAAACACCACTTTAACTTCTTTTAATTCTTCTAGAGAAGTAAACTTTCTTAAGAAGTCTTTTAGTAGTAGGACAATGAATATTTGGAAATAATTGTGACAAACGCTCGGGGTTTTTTTTTTTTTTTTTTTTCTTATTCAACATGGATATATATTGTTTAAAGAATTGTGGCAGCACTTGAATTTCTTTTAATTTTTTTTAGATAAGTAAATTTTTTTAGAAGTCTTTTAGTTGTAAATTTTTTTTCTTTTAAATTTTTTTTTTTTTAGTTTGACAAAATTATCTTGACTACAAAAACATTAGTTGAAAAGGTATTAGGTCTCTATAGAAAAAAGGCAATTATTAGTTTTTTGGGGTTGATAGAATACATATAATGAGAGTTACATGAGAGAGGTTAAGCGTTTTAATCTGCATTGGGAATAGTGGATTTAGTGTCTGTTTGGGAACAGCTTATTTAGTTGAAACTGAAAACTTTTTTGTTGAAAGTATTGTAGATAAAGCTAAAAGGTAGCTGAAATAGTATAGTGAGATCCATGAATAGTACCAAAAAGTGCAATGAGACTCATGAATAGTAGCAAAAATAAGCTAAATAGTAAAAACAACTGGCTTTTTAAGCCAAAGCCAAACGCACACTCAATCTATTTCTATATATGGTGAGCTTGGTGAGAGAGTGTAATTAAAGTGTGTGTGTATGTTTAGCAATTATTTTGTTTCTCAAAAAAAAAAAAAAAAAAAAAATCTCTTTCTATGGAGATATGTTATGTGACGAACCCCATAAATTATTGTATCTTCTATGTGGTGCCTCTTGACTTATTTGCCTTTATTGTAATTTGCTCAAATCAATGAGTGCTATTATACAAGAAATGGTATCAGAGCTTCCGCTGTTGCACAACAAATTCCAAGTGCAAATTAAATCTTCAACAATCTTTGGCAGAATACAAGATTGATAATAACTTTACATTTTGTGCTAAAAGTTTATGTAACCATAGTTATAGGAATACTCAAAAGATCATATGCCATTAAAGGTAGCTCAAAAAACTGATTGCAATGCTCTTTTTGCCATGAGAACATTCATCTTTGCATATTGGTTTCAATTTAGTCTAGGATTTCCTGATAAAGTCTAATTGATGGTGTGTGCTTGTGTGTGTGAACTTTCATAATAGTTCAATTCCTAATCATTTAAAAATAAAAATAAAATAAAAAGGCAAAAATGCACTTTTGGTCTCTACATTTTGGGCCAATTCTCATTTTGGTCCCTAAATTGATTTTGCTACTAATGTCGTCCCTAAAAAAAGCAAATCGATTCTATTTTGGTCCCTATCGTCAACCCACTAGCGGAAACCTCCTACGTGGTAGATGGAGTAACCTACTTGCTGACGTGGCGTTAACGTGGTGCTGACGTGGCCATTAAAATATTATTAAAAAAATTATTTGACATTTCTTAAATGCCACGTCAGTATTTTAATTAATAAAAAATTAAAACAAAAAAAATTTAATTCCTTAATTTTAATTTTAAAAAATCAAAAACAAACAAAAATTTTACTTTTTTAGTTTTAAACGATTTTTTTTATTAATCTAATTAAATTAATTAGAAAATTCAAAAACAATCATTAGACCATTTTAGTTTTAAGTGTATTTACTTCTTTTTTAAGTGTGTTAGTCAAAAGTGTATTTACTTTAAAAATCATCAAATGATTTTTTTTTTTTTTTAAATTTTCATTAAACCATTTTAAACCATGATTTGAGTTTAGAGAGAGAGAAAGAGAGGGGGGGGGGGTGAGAGAATGAGATGATGCCAGCAGTTTGGAGCAGATCTAGAGGAAGGGGGCTGGCTGTGGTTTAGAGAGAATGAAGCTCGATCTCGGCCTCCGCCTCGGCCACAATGAAGCTCAATCTCGGCCTTCGTCCCAGTTCGTTGATGATTGCGAAATTCCTCTTCCTCTCTCTTGTTTGACCAACGATGGTGGTAGTGGGTTTGGTGACTTTGTTGGCATGGGTTTGTTGACTGATCGGTGGGTTTGGTGACTGATCGATGGGGTGGATCGTTGGTTTGGTGACTGATTGGTGGCAATGGTGGTCATGTTCTAGAATTTTTGTGGGTTTTTGAGCTGAAGTTCATGTTCTAGATAAATGTTTTTGATCGGTGGGGTGGTGGTGGTATGATTGTGTTGGTCAGTGGTGGTGGGATCTGGGTTTGATTGTGTTGGTTTGGGTTTGATTTTGTTGATCTGGATTTGTTGTGATTGGTTTCTTGATCTGGGTTGGTTCGTTTACTGGGTTTATGGGTTTGATTTGCTAGAGAATTCGGTGTTGATTGTGTTATAATTTGGGGAAGAACATGAAGAATTCGATGGTCTTGATTTGTGTTATAGTGATCTGGATTTGAGTTCTTGGGTTGCCGGGTTTGTGTTCTTGTGATGGATTTGAGTTCTTGGTTGCTAGGTTTGATTTGGGAAGAATATGAAGAACAAGTTGTAAAATGAAGAACAAGTTGAAGAACATGAGAACATTAAGAATTTTTTTTTAATTAAATTAGATTTAAGGTTTTTTTAATTTAATTTATTTTTTTAAAATTTTCCGACATGGCTTTTTAAAAAAATTAAAATGCTGACATGGCATTTAAAAAATGCCAAATAATTTTTTTAATAATATTTTAATGGCCACGTCAACAAGCAGGTTACTCTGTCTATCACGTAAGAGGTTTCCGTTAGTGGCACAATATCTCATTCTTGACTCATGTATATTTCTTATCATCTCCATACATCCTAAAAGATATCAAACACTCTTCCAAGAACATGTCACAAAGGCCTTCTCATGGAAGACATATAATTATAATGCCAAAAAGTCCTCCTTATGAAAGGCACAAACTTATGATATTAAAAGCCCTTCTCATGGAAGGCAATATCACTTGTATCTTACTAAAAACTAAAAGAGCATGATCACGGGAAATTTCATTTAAGTGCATGATAATGGAGACAAACTTAACCAACCTATGCACATGGCAGGATATATTCTCTCTCCCTCCAATTGCAACCATTTTTCCCCTTCAATCATGAAGTCACCATGAAAGGACTCACAATATCATACCGCACCGCTGGACTCATTTTATCATGCTGCTGAAATGTTATAAGTCCACTGATGTTATACGGCTGGAGCTACAAACTATGAAGACAACTCATTATATCTTTATTTCTATATATAAATTATTGAATATATTTTATTTTATTATCATTGTACCGTTGTACTCATATTATTATGCCGCTGGAATGTTATCAACTCACCAATGCTATACGGCTGAAGCCACAAATCATATAAAGAATAAAGTAAAGCTAAACGGCTAGAGTTAGAAACATAAAAGATAAGTCAATGTTTCTCTATCTTCAAGATTACATTATTAAGTATATGTTAATGTTGAGGTTCAAAATATCACAATATTGTACCAAAGCCCAAAACAATACAAAAAAGATTGAAATCCAAGAAACACTTGGGATTTCAATGAAAAGGCAAGGCCCAAATCCATTAAAAGTCAATAGGAAGGGACCCAAGCCCATGAATGGGCAAACATTGGAACTTACGAAACAAAGAAAGAAGACTGAAGCCCTTAAGTGAGAAAATCCTGGGGAACCCAGAGAGAAAACTGAACCAGGATACCTGGGGATTCCCAAAAGCCTGGGATCCTTGGGATATGCAGCAAGGCGAGGTTGGGATTGAGATAGCTCAAGGAAGCATGCCTAGGAGCACAAAGAACGAGAGCAGATGTGTCCCATTAGCCACCCAATGATGCAGAAAAGGGGCAGAAGACTTGGGGAACCAGCAATTCATAAATAAGGGTCTGGTACCTCGAGGAACCCAGAAGGATAGACCATGAAGGAAGGTGATTGGGGATCTTTCAGCTTGATGGAAGGGAATCCGCCCATTTAGGAAAAATGACAAAAAGGAAAGCAGCCAAAAGGTAGGTTTGAAAAGGTGGTATCTAGAAGTTTTGGAAAAAGAAAGATCAAAGGTTAGCCCTTTAGGACCCTTCAGAACAGGAAAGTTAGCTGGGGGCTTTTGAAGAGTGAACCTCAAAAGAGGGAAATAGTGAGAAAATAAGGAAGGGGCCAGTCACCAATGTTGCTGACACAACATTGGTTCTGGTACTCAGGGCAGCAAATGGAGGAAATCAAAGGTACACCAAAAAGCCCTAGGATGGCACAATAAAAGGAGGGGCAACCAACATTGAAGGGCATTCAGCAACAATGAATCAGAGGAAAAAATCCTTGAGAAAAGTCTGTTATAATTCAAAAGAGAAAAGAGAGGGAAAACACCGTCCGGGATCTTGAAACAGCCACTAGAGAATACACTTGGATTCAAAGGGATTCAAACTTCGCAAGTCTTAGAGACCTGAGGAGTCATCTAAGTCTGTGATTTTTGAACTTATTTGGACCTTGTAACATATCCTAGTGAGCGTGATGTATTAAAAACTTAAGAAAATAATGAAACATTCCATATCATCCTAAGGATCCCTAACGTTTATTTCATTTTTTTCTCTTATATCGTTTCTTTACTGTTCCTTGCTATACAATATGTATATGTTTTCCGTGTGTTAGTATGTATGTGTTCTAGAATCCGCACTTTATGCACAACTTGGTTCAAAATTAGCCCGACTGAGCTGCGATGAACCAAGCCCAGTCCCTTAGACATAAAGCATTGGACCTAGGATCCTTACTTTCTACTTGGGCTTGTGTGCTATTTTACCAAAAAAAAAAAAGAAAGAACCCACACAGTTAACTCATTATTATTGCACCGTTGGATGCAAGTTACTTTAATATCATCTCACCATTTAATAAAATATGATCTTTGTAATACTTCATTAATGAACATATATATTAATAAATTGATCTACCTTTGCTGGACATATTATTCGGATATAAACCACCGATGTACATATATTATTCAGACATATACCATCGATGGACATATATTACTTGGACATGAACCACTATTGGATGTGTAATGTTTGGACATAAACCACAGCTGAATATGTATTATTTGGACATAAACCATTGTTGGAAATATATTATTTGGACATAGACTATTGCTGGACATACCTTATTATATTGAACATGAACTATACCATAGCTAGATATGGACTGTTGGACTCATCTCATTATTAGACATATGCCAATTAATTAATCATTCTAATGGACATCACTTAGCACACATAATAATAACATTCAACTCACCATTTAAACAAATCTATTATGCTAAACATATTATTTATTTATTTCAACCATTATCATGATTCTAAGACTTTGGCCTTTATCTATTTTGAAGGCTTGAAAATGCACTGGAAGCCATTGGTCTATGCGGCCCAATGTCGAGTTCCGGATTGAATTCTCCAAAACAAATCCGGGTCTAGCAGAGTCACACCTCCAGCGGAAGACACATGGCTACGTGCAAAAACTGCCGCCAGCAAATATCACAAGAAATAGGAAATAGGGAAATGGGTTTTAAGGTTTACCCTGTCAATGCACCTCCTTCCTTTTTCTTTTTATTTTCGTTTTCCCTATTTTGATGATTGCTGGTTGTTGCTCTTTCACTTTTGCATATTGTGTTGTGTTGGTTCCTTTTAGTTGCTCCACTTGATGTTCAGCTAGAAAGAAAACACATAAATAAGTTAAGATTCAAGCTAAATTAAAATCCAACAAAAGAGTAAAGGAAAAAGGGAGAAGAAGCTCATGTTTTCTGCATCTGCTTTGCTATGGTTCTATACTATTGTTTCTGATTCTTCTTTTCTCTGCTTCTGTGTTGATTTTTAGGGTTCTTGTAGAGAGTTTTTCTCGGTTGATGATGGTGAAAAAAAGGGAGAGAATGAGGTAAAGGTAGAGATGATTTTCTCTCTACCCAAACCGTGGGAATCAAGGAGGCTTTTTTGAGTAAGTGAGGTCTGTCCCTTGTGTGAGGTGGGGACACGTAGTGAGTTGAGGACAACATGTATTGGGTACTAAGTGAAAGCGTGGGAGTGAGAGTGTGTGCTAGCAAATGAAAGACAAAATCTATTATTAGGGAATTCTCTAGAATATGGGAAGGTGGGATCCATCCAATGGCAATGCAATTCCAGCTCTTTGTATTAATCTAATTCCATCCTTTGTAACAATGTGACATTCAACCAATAATCAATGGACCTTAAATTAATATTGGACACACTCAATAAAATGTCAGGAAAATTAGACATATTTAAATATAATGAGACCAATTAAAATAAATGTGGAATTGTTGGACCCAATTAAAAATAGTGGCAAGCATTTCTTGACAATTCCAACTATTTTCCTAAATTTAATGGCAATTCTGAGCATGCTCCAAGATTAATTTTTAACCGAATGTGGGCTCATCAAAGCAACCCAGAAACTATCGTAACACATCGGTGAGGAGCCCTAATGCATTTCAAGGGAAAACAAATGTTAGTAAAGAAATAAAGCATGTCTTCCATGGCAAGCCCTAATTGACAAATTCCATATTTCCACAATAATTTGATCAATTCGAGCCTAATTTTTGCCTTTAAATAATTAAATTGAAAGGACTTTCAATATTTTTAATGTAATGTTAAAATAAGTCTGTGAGACCCTTGATTTAAAACTCGGATTCCCAACCCAATTTGAGGCCAAACAAAATACGGTATTAGCACTAACCATGCATAATAGCTGTGAGGGTGTGTGCTAGTAGAATCTTAATGAACTGAAAATGTGCAGAGAGTAGGGTTCAATAATCGTGCAACTCACAACCTTGTTGCGACCTGGCTGGTCACAAGACGGTCACGACTTGGCTGATCGTGAGATGGTCGCGACTTGCCTTGTCATTACTTTGATCCTAACATTTTGCCACATGTCTCTCGCAAGCATAGCAGGTCACCTGAGGTCGTGAGATGACTCTGAATGCAGTTTTCCAAACAGTATATAAGGCTCAAGTACTTTTACCCAAATACAATTATGTCTCAGAAAGATACATTAAAAAGAAAATAAAAACATATAAATTTTTCACTAAATAAAGCCAACAAACATGAACTTCTCATCCATCACATTTAATGTCACCTTAGATCCTAAGTTTTTTTTTTTTTTTTTCTCTCTCTCTATAACTATCAATTATTCTCGGAGTACATCAATTTGATATTCTCTCTCAAATAAATGATGGATTTCAGCATCTATAATCATCAATATCAATATATATCTAATACTATATATAAAAGCAGAAGCCTTATTTTCCTACAATTAAGGTGGTGCTGCCACGTAGGAAAATAACCAATCTAAAATTCTGCCACGTTTACTCTTTAAAAGTGAAGAGTTATTCTATTTCAGGCACTTTAAAACTCAAAAACTCAAAGGCCAAACCCATTCGTTCAACACATAAACCGTTTCAAATGCATAAGCCATTCCATCAGGTAAGTAAACTATAACGTTCCTATAATTTTCTTTCACTCTTTCTCTCTCATTTTCTCAATGAAGTCCCCTTCTCTTAATGAAAACCACCCTTCAACCCCAATAAGGCCCAAACTTCTTTTCCTTAGAAAGACCTAAAGACTGAAAACAAAAGGTACTCTTTGTATCCGTTTCGCTAAAACTATGATCGAAAATCGCTGACTTTATTTATTTATTTTCTTGAAGGAGGATGATATTTCACGTCAAGAAAGAAAAAAAATTATAAGTTCTTTCATGTAGTTTCGTGTGTAGATGAAGTGGGATCCGGTAAACGCTAATGTGACACTATTTTGAAATAAGCTAACAAAACTCTTGAAATAACTTTGTTAACCGTTGAAATAAGTGCTGGAAATAGGACCCACGAGTTTACACTCTAAAATTTACGCTCTTCCTCTCTGTTAAAATAAGTGCTGGAAATAGGACCCATGATTTTTCAAATTCATCCTTGAAACTGATTCGAAGAGCCTAGCAAACTCAGTGGAAAACAAAAGCCCTCTCTGTATTCAAAGAGCCTAGAATTTACGCTCTTTTTCCCTGTTCAAATTTCTACAATCTCAGAGTATTTAGGCTCTTATTTTCTTTGATTTGTTTTTCATTCGATTGCTTTCTCTCTCTATAGCAATCACTCTCTCTCTCTCTCTCTCTCTCTCATTTTCTCTACAAAAATTTTGGTGTGCGGGAATCTCTGAGCGAAGTAAGAATATTCCAACGAGCTAGGTCAGCAACACCAACGAAGATCTGCTTCCGCACGCATCTTCGCCAATCTCAATCAAGGTTTGAACCTTTTAATGCCATAATTTTTCATTTTCTATTCTCTGATTGATAATTGTGCAATGCTTTTGTTGCTGTATTTGTTTTTATTGATTGAATGTGGCAATTAGGATTCGGTTTTGGTGTGTGATTTAGGGTTCAATTTTGGTGAATATAGGCTTTTGGTGTGTGATTCAATTTACTCCTTCAAACTTCGTTTAAATACTCATATGATTTTTGGGAGATTTTGCTGTGTTTATACTAGTATATATAAAAGCAGAGACCTCATGTTAGAGAATATAAGGTTGTGCCATATGGCGTATTCCTTGAAGTTTTCTTTATTTAGGATTTTTTTTTTATACAAGATAGAATTTCTACTTTAGCCTAATCTAAGTGTATATGTGTGTGAATCTCTCTCCTGGAGACTTGAACCCCGGCCCTTGCCCCCCACACCCCACAAGCATTTATACTTGTGGAGTGACCACCACACCAATGGTATGCGGTGGTAAAAAAAGGATATGTTAGGATTCTAAATCAACAAAGTTTGCATTTATATCAAAGTATTGGTTTATTAAATTAGCCAATAGAGTAAATGCTTATATTAATTATCTATAGTTGTGCATAAATTTTTATATCGAATAAATATGACTATTTTTATAAACTCTATATAAGAGATTATTTTTAGTTGGAATAATAATAATAAATTTAGAATATGACATTCTTACTCATGTTCAATTTCTTTGACAACAATTGACACAAAATCCATAAAAAATTAAATATTTGTTAATTCACTAAAATAAATCTTAGTCCTTCAAATTTCCTACCTCCTTTCAGTCACATGTAATATATATATGTGTGTGTGTAATAGAATAAATATATTTATTTTGTTATAGCACAATGAAATTTCAATATAATTTTTTTAAGATTTATATGAGAAACAATTTTTTTTTAAAAAAAATTTTATGTTAGAAATTTCCAACAAAAAGGGGAAAAAATTAGTAGCACACAATCAAGAATAAAAATAAAAATAAAAATTGAAGGATATATGCATTTTTTTTAGTTACAGTAAGTATGAAACATGCATTTCTATATTAACCACTATATTATGCAATTTTCAATTTGTGAACACACACACACACACACACACACACACACACACACACACATATATAGTGTGATTTCTATTTTGTTTATAAGATAACTAAAGATTACAATTTGTTACAAGGAAATTTATTCAAAAAAATTTTTATACATCGATAGTTGGGGGATCTGAATCATGAATGTCTCTATTGGAAATTGAGATGCCAACAAATTAAGTTACAAGATTCTTGGTAAACTTATTGAAATATTGGAGAAAATTAATAATAAGTTTCACCACACATCGTGTGGGAATCTAGCTTATAGAAAAGCAGAAGCATTTTCTTGCAATTAAGGATGTTGCAACAAATAAGAAAAAAGCTCATCAAAAAATTTGCCACGTTTGCAATTAAAAAAGGAAAGTCAGCATGTTTCAAGCCTGTCATAGTGTTTTGCGCGTCTAACAACTTAAACCCAAACACTACGCCTGTTCGGTATCATTAAATTTAAACTGTTTACTTAAAATCGTTTCACTAAGCATAAAATTGAGGTAGTCCCTTAAACAGAGAACTAGAGAAGGCACAAATTTTTTTTTTTAGAAACCGAGTTGGGAGAGAGAAAAGTCTGAGAAATCTATCCTCCAAGTCGTAAGACAATCCTCTATTTTTTTGGTTCTTTAAATTCGGGGTTATATATGATTTAGGTTTGGAGAGGGCAAAGACAGAGAAACAAGAGAGAACGTGGGTTCGCTATTTGGAGAGAGCGTTGGTAACAAGAGAAATTTGACATCTTTCGGTTAGACTGCCAGAAGCCTTTATCTGTAATTTTTTTCTAAATATTGCTTTAAACGTTTAAGTTGATTTAGTCTTAGGTTTGGTTATTTAATTGAATTGATTATGATTCAAGATCTGTCTTCCTTTTTTACTTTTTTCCCCATAAACTACCCTCTAAAATACCATTAAAGGATAGAAAAACAGACATCTCCTTCCATTAGAGAGCGAGTGGGAGATTGAAGAAGTTTGATTTTTTTAAATTTGATTTTGATTGTCAATTTGTCATATACTTACTACTACAATTATTGTTTCTTCATGTCTTATTGTTATTTCCTTTTATTCTTGTTTTGATCTCATGTTGGGTTAAAATTATAGGAAAAAATAATTGTGTTACCTGTGTTCTTAAAATTTTCTATTGCATATGACTAATTGTTAACAATGTTCTATTCAATTTTTATCTATTTTAGATTAGTTCTATGACAGATTTTGTATGCTGTTTCTTAAATGATTTCAAATTGCAGAGTGAATATTTGTGGTGTAAATTCGAAATTATTTTCTAGGATGTTTAGGGCCCGTTTGGTTTAGAGCTAACTCAATTTTCATATCTCAATTTTTAAAACCCATAACTCAAACCCAAAACTTATAACTCATTCTCAAACCTCACCTTCACTCAAAATTTGCAAAACACATGTTTGGACTCAATTCTCAGTTACATATCTCTACAACTTTTCCCCAAAACCGTGGACCCCACCATTGACACTACACAGAACGGTCATATGGCTACCCGCGTGTGACATTCTCTCTCTTCATTTTACTGCTCTTCCTTCCCATCACAAAACCCAGCAATTGATTTCACGCCTCTGTAGTCTGTACACCACAAAACCCATTTCACATAACCCAGCAAGAGACTGGTTCCCTCCCACTTCCGGCACCATTTCTCCATGAATTTTTTCTCTTACTCGTAGCACATATTTTCCCTCTTCCCTATTCCAAATTTCAGATTTTTTTTTTCTCTTACCCACAAACCGAAAACCACATATACAATGGCAAACTCAGAACCCACCACTGTTAACACCACCAACGGCCACAAAACGAAAAAGAAAAATCTCAACCAAAAGAAAATCCAACCATCAGCTACAGCCACAAAAAGAAAAAATTTCCAATTATCAATACCACCACCAACCACACAAACCCACCTCCATCACAGCCCAAGCTTCAAACCACAACTACAAACACAGAAAACCCAAACACACCAACACAAAATCTTTAGATCAGTGATCCAAAATTGCCAACTCAAACCCACAAACACAGAAAACCCAAATCCAAACCCAGGAATCCTTAGATCGAAGACCAAGATCATGAAAATGAGGAGTGGGTTTCTGTTTCTAGGTATATGTTTATGCGTGGATGAACATGGTGAGTGGGCCTGAAGAAGAAAGAAAGAAAGGAAAAGAAGAAAAGAAAGAAAGACAACCAGGAAGAAGAGGACAGAAAAAAAAAAATCGTTGGTGGTGGAGTGGGTCTGATGAAGAAGAAGAAGAAAAAAATGTTGTTGGTGGTGGAGTGGGTATGAAGAAGAAAGAAACAAGAAGTAGAGAAAAGCAAAAAAAAAAAAGAAAAAAAAAGAAAAGAAGAAGAAGCAAGGAAGCCAGTGGAACTCAGTAGAAGAAGAAAGAAAGAATGAAGAAGAAGAGAACAAAAAAGGGGTTGGTGGTGGAGTGAAGAAAGAAGTAGAGAAAAGCAAAAAAAAGAAAAAAAAGAAAAAAGAAAAAAGAAAAAAAAGAGAGGAAGCCAGTGGAGTTGACAACACAAAAGCTGTGGGCTCCACAGAGATAAGAAATTTACAATCCTGCCACTGAGTTATGTATTTCAGAAACTGAAAACACCAACAAATTGGTGTTTTCGGTTTTCATCACTCTCACTCAAAATTTTTGAGTTTGAGTGATGAAAACAAGATTAGGAAATCAAGCCAAACAAAAAAAATTATGTGGGTCCCACGTTTTTTGATAACTCAATTATGAGTTTTGGATCATATCACTCAAAACATCTCTAAACCAAACAGGCCCTTAAATTCTTAGTGTGATTCTGTTTTTGAAAAATAATTTCCTCAAACTAATTTTCGAACATAATAAAAACTAAAAACATCATCTTTTAAAATAGTCTTTCTCACAATCAAAAATCATTAACAAAGGGTATCAATATACATATTAATAGTCATTTGCTCTGTTAAATCTCATTACTTTATGCTTTCACAATTTTTTGAACTGTTTAATTGTACTTTCTTTAAAGAATATAATAATAAAAAAATATTATCTCAAAAAAAAAAAAATACTGCAAAAACTAATGGAGCTTTTATGATATATATGGAAGGTCGTTGAAATGGGAAGGAAACTTTTCAGCTTTTAACGTATAAATTAAAGGAAAATTAGTGGCATTATAATACATTAGCATTAATTTCCTACAATAATACCATTCGGTAATTAACATTAAATAATTACAAACAAAAATGTTCCTTTGACAATGGCCTACCCGATAATTAGCAAAGAAAACAAAAACTTCCAAAAGGAGAGATGGTTAATTAAACCAATAATTAAAAAAAAAAAAAAAAAAAAAAAACTACAAAAACTATTTAGTAGCATCACAATGCTTTTGCATTAATTTATTTTAATAATCCAATACAATAATTATTATTAAATACAAAATGGTATCAAAGTCATTTTTTTAGGAGTATGCAATACAATATAATTTTTTTGAATAAAAAAAAATTCCAAAAGGAGATAATTACTGCTACATATTACTCGATTAAATCTTCCAAACTCTTTTTTTTAAAGATTAAATAATGCAAATGGCGTAATATATATATATATATATATATACACACACACATCAAGGCTACCATAAAATCTCATCAGGGAAGATCTATGGTTGCATAAAAGTCTTTGGTTTGGTTCCACTTTGATTTAACCTTTTGTTTTCTTCAACAGATTCATTTAGTAAGTACTATATATTTGAATATTAATATCTTAATTGGGTATTATCAATTTTTTCTTCAATTGCCCAATCCAAAAGGTATATGCTCTTTTTTTCATTAGCTGTTTTGTTGCATTATTTATTGGTGGGTTTGATTTATGGATTATGTTTTGTGCATTTTTAATTTTCTTTTTGTTTATACAATTTCACCCACCAATTGTTTGATGTTTTATATGTTTAGCGTTTCTTTCTCTTGATTTCAAATGTTTGGTTACTGAAAAACCATAGAAAATAAATCCACATTGCCTTTGGTTTTGTTGATGTTAATTTTTATTAATATATTGGAATGTGTTTTTGTTGATATCTATTTCTTGATTTCTCTCTATTTAATTGTTTAATAAACTGTAAAAAATAATCTTAATTTTTCATGTGTTTGCTAACAAATCTATTTGTAAAGAGTGATTTCACAATGAAAGGTTTCTCTAAGTTTGTGCATATAGATCAATGAAGAGAGGATGAGTGAAACTACCTTCACCGACAGAGGGGCATGCAGGCACGACTATGAGGTCGTGGGTCGGGGACTAGGATGTGGTGAAATTGGGGTGGGTTTAGTTGGGTTCATTGGAGATGGGTTTGAGCATGACGGAAGAGCTGAGGCGGCGCGATCAGATTGGCAATGGGTTTGAGCGGCGCGATCTGACTAGTGATGGGTTTCGGTGGATCGAAGGCTGGACTACCGTTGCTCTCTCTCTCTCCTTTTCTGTTTTTAGTCTGTAAAATTCTATTTGAAGGTAATTTGAATGTGTAAATTATTTTACACTTGAAGCCCTCTTATTTTACAGTCAAATGATTTAATTTTCCCTTTGACTGAATTTTCTGAGCATCCCAAATAGCAAGCACGGTGTAAAATATTTTCCCGACTTCCTTTACAGCCGCAGCGTAAAGGTGTATATCGGTGACTTTTGAATGAGTCAAAATAATTTAGGGGTTGATTATTGATTTCAAACTTAGAAGAAACAACATTTAAGATAGAGCATTTAGTTAAGTTCGATATTTAAAAAGAAATTGATGGATACTTGATAGCAAGAATAGGCCGGAGACATTTAAATATTTTTTTAATGAGTAGTGTTTATTACACAAACTATTTTACAAAATTTTACATGCACCTCCGAAAGCAACCTCTAAGTGAAGAAGGGAAGGTGATTTGGGGTGTGTAAAGCCTATAAAACAATTTGTGTGCAACAAATTTAAACTTTTTGAAATTATCATACACATAAATATCAAAAGAATATTGATAGAACAATATAGAGTGAAATACTACACTTTGAAAGAAAGATTTAGAAAAGAAACTTAGAAGGTGGATTTTGATAGAACTTTTCTAGTTCCTAGCCTTTTCTTCACTTCTTTCCAAAGGTTATAGGTGATTGGTGGGTATTCTAGTCTTCTAGAGCCTTATACCAATCCATTTTTATTTTTGAAGCGTGAGGATCTTTATAAATTTTAGAATGGAAATTTTTTGCCCAAGCTAATTGTACAAGACATGGCAAAAATTATAACTATGTGAAGTTGTGAACTGCCAATCTGAAATAGATTAGAGCTTTATGAGACAATGATTACCTAGATGATATCGAGGGCAGTGGCAGAGTTCCAGAAACTTAGAATTCCATAATTATCACGTGAATTCCATAATCTATCTGGCTTCAATTATCCTGATGAGGAAAGCAGATCTAACAAATCTAATTGACAAAATTTAAATAAACGTGAATCATGGAAGTTCTCCGGATTTTCAGCAAATTATTCCTGAAACGGTTGGCACCAATGAGATTAATATGGAAAGTGGATTTATGGGTGATGTAGGAGAGGTAAATCAAGATTTAAATTTGAAGAGATGTGATGCTTCAGTAAATTTGAAATGGGATGAAATAAGTGCCAACGGGGCTGATGGGTCTAGTATTAGGTCCAAACCAAAATGGACTCGTATTGTGCACATGGAGGGTGGGCCTGTATTAAGTGAAGGAAATAATCATAAGGAGCAGCTGGGTAAAAGGAAGGCTATGCAATACACCGAAGAGGGTAAAAACGAAAATTTGGATGCAGTTGTTTTGAAGCAGCAAAAGGTGGATGGGCAACAAACAATTCTTACTGACAGATCGGCGAGGGTGGAGACACACCCTTGCCGGGAGCAATGAGGCTCCTAAGCTGGAACTGCCAAGGGCTTGGGAACCCTTGGACAGTTCGAAGCCTTCGCAAAATTGTGAAGAATCAAGCCCCTAATGTATGTTTTTTAATGGAGACAAGATTAGACAAGGATGGATTTGAAGAATGGTGTGGGGATTTACCTTTTCAGAACAGAATTATTGTAAAAAACCAAACACAGGAGGTGGCTTAGCTTTACTTTGGAAGGAGGACGTACAATTGGGCTTAATTAATTACACCATGCATCACGTGATGGTTAAAGTGGTTGAGGTAGATGGATTTGCATGGTTCTTAATGTGCTTTTATGGATGGCCGGAAGCAGATCAACGATTTAAATCATGGGTCTTGCTAAATCATCTCAGATCTTTTGTGAATGGTCCGTGGATGTGCATAGGCGATTTTAGCTATTCTAAGCTCATCAGAAAAATTGAGCAGACGACCGCCACAAGCTCGACTTATAGATGATTTCAGAGAAGCACTGGAGATGAATGAGTTAAAAGATTTGGGGTACCAAGGTTACCGGTACACTTGGAATAATAAAAGACCCGGAGAAGCTAATACATGGGAGCGTTTAGATCGGGCAGTAGCAAATGGAGAATGGAGAGAAAAATTCCCAATGACCACGGTGACCCACCTATCTTCGCACACCTCTGATCATGCGCCAATAATCCTCCAAACAAAGTCCCACATGTTTCGGGCTCGGACTAGTGGCTGGCGAAGCTTTAAATTTGAAGAATCATGGCTCCTCTGGGAAGATTGTGAGGGGGTAATAAAGAAAGCTTGGGAGAAGAACATTGAGGACAGCTTGGGGTTAGAAGCAGTAAGGCAGAAAATTAAAACCTATGGAGATGAGATGCAAGCGTGGGGGTCATCTTGAACACACCCCGACGCTGAAGAGATTAAGAAACTCCAAAAACGGGTTGAAGTGCTTCAAGCAGAGGAGTGTACAGTGGAGAACAGAGCTGAATTTCTGGAAGTGAGCAAGAAACTAGATAGTTTACTAAGGCAACAAGAAATATATTGGGCTCAGCGATCCCGGGTAACTTGGCTGAAACATGGTGACAAAAATACAAAGTTTTTCCACTCAAAGGCCTCACAAAGGAGATGGAGGAATTTTATACAATGGATTAGAGATGAAGAGGACAATTGGGTTGAAGCACAAGAGGACATTGCAAGGGTGGCCATTAGTTACTTTGGGAATATGTTCAGTGCTGGTGTGTGTGACCGAATTGAAGAATGCTTACAGGTAGTCCCACGCAAGGTAACAGAGGAGATGAGGCAGTCTTTGTTCAGGGAGGTTAGTGCAGATGAAATTAAGGAAGCATTGTTTCAAATGGGACCAACAAAGGCACTTGGACCCGATGGTATGAATGCTCTCTTTTACCAAAAATTTTGGCATATTGTTGGTGATAATGTGGTTTCTGCTATACTTGAATTTTTACAGTCTGGTAATATGGTGTCTGAAATAAATCATACAAATATTGTGCTTATTCCCAAAGTAAAATCACCTGAAAAAATGTCAGACTTCCGACCAATTAGTCTAGGCAATGTCATATACAAAATTATCTCTAAGGTGTTAGCCAATAGATTGAAGCAGGCTCTTCCTCAGCTTATATCTCCTACACAGAGTGCATTTGTACCGGGCCGACTTATCATAGATAATGTGTTGGTGGCATATGAGACTTTGCATACTATGCATGGGAGGAAAAAAGGAAAGAAGGGATCTCTTGCTCTGAAGCTTGACATAAGTAAAGCTTATGACCGGGTGGAGTGGGACTTTTTACGAGGTATTATATCAAAATTGGGCTTTCCTGAAATCTGGATAAATTGGGTGATGACATGCATCACAACTCATACATTCTCTGTTCTCATAAATGGTAAACCTTTTGGATGTATACCACCATCTAGAGGACACCGTCAAGGAGATCCTCTTTTGCCTTATTTGTTTCTCTTGTGTGCAGAAGGCTTTACTGCTTTGTTAGCAAAGGCAGAGCTGGAGGAGTGCATACATGGTGTTTCCATTTGTAGGAGAGCACCAAGGATTTCCCACCTGCTGTTTGCAGATGATTCTCTACTCTTTTGCCAAGCTACCTAAGGGGAGGTTATTGCGGTCACTGATATCCTACAGACATATGCACAAGCTTCTAGCCAATGCATAAATATGGAAAATCATCAGTTCTTTTTAGCAGCAACACACTAGATACATAAAAGGAGTGGATCAAGGCTACTTTTGGAGTAAAGGAAGTGGAGCGCTTTGAGACTTATTTGGGTACCTACGATGGTGGGCCGAGCAAAGTACCAATCATTTGCTTATCTGAAGGATAAAGTTTGGAGGAAATTGCAAGGTTGGAAGGGTAAGTTGCTTTCAAGAGCTGGGAAGGAAATTTTAATAAAGGCAGTAGCCTAATTGATCCTGACATACACAATGGGTGTGTTCTTGCTACCAGTAAAATTATGTGATGAGCTAAACTCAATGTGTGCAAGGTTTTGGTGGGGACAAGCTGAAAATGAAAGGAAGATACATTGGAAGAGTTGGGGGCTGCTATCTCAATCAAAGAGGAAGGGTGGTATGGGTTTTCGTGATCTAAGGGCCTTCAATTTAGCCATGCTAGCAAAGCAAGGTTGGCGTATGATGCAAAATCAGGAGTCTCTCATCTACCAATGCTTTAAAAACCGATACTTTCCTCGGTGCAATCTGTTGGAGGCATGCGATTCCACAAATGGTTCATATGTTTGGAAGAGCTTAATGGCTGCTATGCCTTGAAACAAGGAAGCTGTTGGAGGGTCGGGAATGGGGAATCAATTAGTGTCATGCATGACAAATGGATTACAAACCATCCTAAATGTAAGGTTCTTCATCCCCCAGAAGTGCAGGAATGGGAATGGCGGGTCTCAGATCTAATAGATCCGAACAAGAGGTGTTGGGATAGAGAGCTGATCTGGAGTAAGTTTCATGAAGAGGATGCGGAAGCAATCTGTCGAATGCCCTTGAGCAATCGGTGTGTAGCAGACCAAGTAATATGGCTTCACAATAGAAATGGCAAGTACTTAGTAAAATCCGGATACTACATGGCGAGACAGATTCTTAGAACGGAAGAATGGGTTAAGTGCTCATCGGGTTCAAGTGGGCTGGATGTGTGGATGAATCTGTGGAAAATGAATGTCCCAAGCAAGATAAAAGTTTTTGGGTGGAGGGCTTGTCAAAATATCTTGCCTACACGTGTGAACTTAGCCCAAAGGAAGATTATTGAGAGTGATTTCTGTGAACTGTGTAAGTGTGCTCCGGAGAATGGAATTCATGCGCTATGGGAATGTGGAGTCGCGTGAGGTATATGGCTCAGAAACTTGGTGACATTACAAAAGTGCACTCAAGGCCAAGGAGATGTATTACAACTCTTTGCTGAATTGTTGAAGAGGTTGTCTACTGAGGAGTTTGAATTATTCTTAGTATTGGCTTGGCTTATTTGGAATCAGAGGAATTCGGTGATCCATGGAGGGAAAGTGAAGGATTCGCGGCAAGTTCTCAAAAGGGCTGAAGATTTTTTGACAGAGTATCACCAAGCGCAGGAATAGTTGGTGATTCTGCAGACCGTACAGCAGCATACAATTGGGTGGCAGCCTCCTCAATCTGACCATTACAAGCTGAATTTTGATGCGGCAATATATACAGATTTGGGGTGTTCTGGGGTGGGAGCTATTTTTCAAAATGAGAGGGGAGAAGTTATGGCAGCTTTGTCTGCTAAGGGACCGTTTGTTCAGGACAGTGAGGAAGTCGAGATATTAGCTTGTCGAAAAGCACTTGAATTTGCTATAGATGTGGGATTTTCTGACTTGATAATTGAGGGTGATAATGTAAATGTAAAGAGAGTTGTTGCATCAAATTGTATGGATGGATCCAGATTAGGCAACGTACTTGAAGACATTCATTGCCTTATAAGTGGACTGCGTTGGAGTTCAGTTAGCTGCGTGAAGAGAAGTGCCAATGCCGTCGCCCATTCTTTAGCCCGTTTTGCTAGAAATGTATCTGAAGAACTGGTATGGATTGAGGATAGTCCACAACTTGCCAGGGAAGCTTTGTACTATGATTTGTTGATATTCAGTTAAATGAATGCAAGCTCACATTTCCAAAAAAAAAAAAAAAAAATATATATATATATATATATATATATATATATATATATATATGTATATTGATACCCTTTGTTAAAGATTTTTGATTGTGAGAAAGACTATTTTAAAAGATGATGTTTTTAGTTTTTATTATGTTCGAAAATTAGTTTAAGGAAATTATTTTTCAAAAACAGAATCACACTAAGAATTTAAACATCCTATAAAATAATTTCGAATTTAAATCACAAATATTCACTTTGCAATTTGAAATCATTTAAGAAACAGCATACAAAATCTGTCATAGAACTAATCTAAAATAGATAAAAATTGAATAGAACATTGTTAACAATTAGTCATATGCAATAGAAAATTTTAAGAACACGGGTAACACAATTATTTTTTCCTATAATTTTAACCCAACGTGAGATCAAAACAAGAAATAAAAGGAAATAATAACAAGACATGAAGAAACAATAATTGTAGCAGTAAGTATATGACAAATTGACAATCAAAATCAAATTTTAAAAAATCAAACTTCTTCAATCTCCCACTCACTTTCTAATGGAAGGAGATGTCTGTTTTTCTATCCTCTAAATGGTATTTTAGAGGGTAGTTTATGGGGAAAAAAGTAAAAAAGGAAGACAGATCTTGAATCAAAATCAATTCAATTAAATACCCAAACCTAAGACTAAATCAACTTAAACGTTTAAAGCAATATTTTGAAAAAAATTACAGATAAAGGCTTTTGGCAGTCTAATCGAAAGATGTCAAATTTCTCTCGTTACCAACGCTCTCTCCAAATAGCGAACTCACATTCTCTCTTGTTTCTCTATCTTTGCCCTCTCCAAACCTAAATCATATATAACCCCAAATTTAAAGAACCAAAAAAATAGAGGATTGTCTTACGGCTTGGAGGATAGATTTCTCAGACTTTTCTCTCTCCCAACTCTGTTTCTTAAAAAAAAAACTTTGTGCCTTCTCTAGTTCTCTGTTTAAGGGACCACCTCAATTTTATGCTTAGTGAAACGATTTTAAGTAAACAGTTTAAATTTAATGATATCGAACAGGCGTAGTGTTTGGGTTTAAGTTGTTAGACGCACGAAACACTATGACAGGCTTGAAACACGCTGACTTTCCTTTTTTAATTGTAAACGTTGCAGATTTTTAGATGAGCTTTTTTCTTAGTTGTCGCAACATCCTTAATTGCAAGAAAATGCTTTTGCTTTTATATATAGTATTAGATTAGCTAGATTCCCACACAATGTGTGGTGCAACTTATTATTAATTTTCTCCAATATTTCAATAAGTTTATCAAGAATCTTGTAACTTAATTTGTTGACATCTCAATTTCCAATAGAGACATTCATGATTCAGATCCCCCAACTATTGATGTATAAAAAATTTTTTGAATAAATTTCCTTGTAACAAATTGTAATCTTTAGTTATTTTATAAACAAAATAGAAATCACACTATATATATGTGTGTTCACAAATTGAAAATTGCATGATATAGTGGTTAATATAGATAAGCATGTTTCATACTTATTGTAACTAAAAAAATGTATATATCCTTCAATTTTTATTTTTATTTTTATTTTTTATTCTTGATTGTGTGCTACTAATTTTTTCCCCTTTTTGTTGGAAATTTCTAACATAAAATTAAAAAAAAAAAAAATTTGTTTCTCATATAAATCTTAAAAAAATTATATTGAAATTTCATTATGCTATAGCTAAATAAATATATTTATTCTATTACACACACACATATATATATATATTACATGTGACTGAAAGGAGTTAGGAAATTTGAAAGACTAAGATTTATTTTAATGAATTAACAAATATTTAATTTTTTATGGATTTCGTGTCAATTGTTGTCAAAGCAATTAAACATGAGTAAGAAGGTCATATTCTAAATTTATTATTATTATTCCAACTAAAAATTATCTCAGTTTCAAAAAAAAAAAACTAAAAATTATCTCTTATATAGAGTTTATAAAAATAATCATATTCATTCGATATAAAAATTAATGCGCAACTATAGATAATTAATTTAAGCATTTAATCTATTGGCTAATTTAATAAACCAATACTTTGATATAAATGCAAACTTTGTTGATTTAGAATCCTAAATAAAGAAAACCTTGATTGAGATTGGCAAAGATGCGTGCGGAAGCAGATCTTCGTTGGTGCTGCTGACCTAGCTCGTCGGAATATTCCTTACTCCGATCAAAGATTCCCGCACACCAAAATTTTTGTAGAGAAAATGAGAAAGAGAGAGAGAGAGAAAGCAATCGAATGAAAAACAAATCAAAGAAAATAAGAGCCTAAATACTCTAAGATTGTAGAAATTTGAACAAAGAAGAAGAGCGTAAATTCTAGGCTCTTCGAATATAGAGAGGGCTTTTGTTTTCCACTGAGTTTGCTAGGCTCTTCGAATTAATTTCAAGGATGAATTTGAAACAAATGGGTCCTATTTCCAGCACTTATTTCAACAGAGAGGAAGAGCGTAAATTTTAGAGTGTAAACTTGTGGGTCCTATTTCCAGCACTTATTTCAATGGTTAACAAAGTTATTTCAAGAGTTTTGTTAGCTTATTTCAAAATAGTGTCACATTAGCATTTACCAGATCCCTGTCTCGCCTCACTTTCCTAAGTTTCCTTTCTTTCTTTTTTTCTTTCGTCTTTCACTTTCTAGTTTCTCCGTTAGGTTTTGCCGTTTTGGACTGCTGAGTTTTTTTTTTAATTTTTTTTTTATTTACATGGGTCGTGGGCTCTTGCCTCCTGGGCTGGCCGACTGGGCTAGGAATTCATGAGAGGGGCCTGAGCTAAAAACTAAGGGGGGGCCCAAGCCTATATATATATATATATATATATATATTTTTTTTTTTTTTTGGAAAATTTAACTTGTTAAAATTTTTTTTTTGGGCCCAAGGGGGGCCCAGGCCCCCTTAGGCCCCCACCTGGGTCCGTCCCTGATTGCATGATTAGAATGAAGAGGACTGCATGAAATTGCTTAAGCGATGCAAGGAGGCAATCACTACCAATGATAAGAAGGGAAAAGTGATTATCATAGAGTTGATGATGGAGAATCAAAAGGAAGATAAAAAGTCAATTGAGACACAACTCTTTTTTGACATGGTGATGATGGTATCAATGAAAGGAAGAGAGAGAAATGAGAAAGAATGGGCTAAGCTATTTATGGATGCTGGTTTTAGTAACTATAAGATAACCCCCATACTAGGTTTAAGGGTTCTTATTGAAGTGTATCCTTAATAAGTTCTTGCAAGTTTGATGGATTTTCATGTATGCATTATATTATTAAATTTTGGTTTCTTATGTGCTCATGTGTGTTATCAGTAATATGTTGACTCTAACTACAATAATGTATTAATGTTCTATCTTGTGTCGAAGGTGTGTGCAATTATTTACCACTAGTTGATGTACTGCACAATATGCTATCAGTTTATTTATTTAATTTTAATAAGATATAATCTTTATGGTGTATAATTAATACTCATTATGTGTTATGATAATTAGAAAATTAATTTGGTTATATTACTCAACTATATTTAGAAAGTATATATTATATCTCACTAAAATAAGTTAAAAATATAAATTATTGGTTAGATATTATATTACCTCTTTATATTATCTCTATATTTGCAAAATATTGAGATGGTAAGAGATTAATAACTATTTTATTTGTAAAATAATTAATCAAATAGTAAATAATATCCAATTAACACAAAATTTGACATACGTATTAAGAGCAATGAAAATGTGTAATCCAATTGTAAGATTTTAAATATTTTAACCAATAAAAAAATATTAAGTTGTGTAACTTTAATAAATATCTACCCAAAAACCTTTGCACATCATCAAGCCTTTGAATTTATGTCAAAATATTAATTTATATATCATTAACATATGTAATGGATTAGTATTTTGACAAAAATGTAAAGGCTTGATGAAGTGGAATGCTAAATGAAGAAAATTGCTAAGGAACATGCCCCTTAACAAAACCTTAGACTACTATAGTACAAAGGCTAAGGACAAACGATCAACTTTCAATATTATGCAAACTAGAAAATATGCAATGCGCAAATAGAACTCTTTATTACTATTCAACTTTAAATACATTTTCAACAAAATATGTAAAATAAGATTTTTAATTTTTTTTTTTTTTTTTTTTAAGAAACAAACACACACATACAAGAAAGACTGAAAGAGGTTCGAATACAAAGATGCACCATAAACACAAACTTCACTCAAATTATACCACTACAACACACTCTTTTAAGCAGAATGGGACAATTACCCATTCTTTTGTTTTCTTTTTTGGAGATTCCTTTGGCTAATAGCTAAAATTAATCCCTTGACGGTGACTTGTCCGGTTAGCTAGTGCATGGATCCATGATTGCCTTATATATATAAGCTCGTCAGCTTCAGTCAATGAGCACACGGTTTTTTTAAAAACAACAGTATATTCGGCATGGGATTGCTTAAGTTTGCAACCATACTTTTTCATTAGCCTTTTCTTTTTAAAAAACTTTCTGACAAAACTTGATCTTCTTATCATTTTCTTTGTAGAAGTTGTAGGGACACAATTTGGAGCCCAAACCCTTAGCTTATGGAGTCTTGGTCCAAGAAGGCCCAACACAATGAATTTTGTAGAGTATGGGTCAAAGAACTAGGTTTAGATAAGTTCAACAGAGGCATGCATGGGAGAAAGGAACACATAGGCAAGGGCAAAAACCATTATGCTAGAATATCTTGCGATCCGAGGAGACTTAAAGATTTATCAATACAGACTAGTACATTAGGGTTCCTTTTTATGATACAGTCTTCCCTTTTCTTTTTCTTTTTTTCTTATGGAGGCTTCTATACGTTATATAGGCTCCTCCTTATCATCCGGGCTTTACACTTGTTGATCATCCAAACCTCTACTTGAGCACCTATCCCATCAGACACTTCTTTCAGTCCTTTGTGAGTTGTGGTAGCCAAGGTAACACTGTTCAGGGGTCTTCTCCACATTAATGCAGCCAGGAAAGTGGTTATAGTGCATTTAATGTGGTGGCGGCAGCTTTTGCTTAGATATTTTGTGTTTTCTTCCTTTTCACATATTTAGGGGATGTGCTTTGGTGGCTTGGACATATATTCGTTCCGGGCTCTCAGTGTCCAAGGAGGAATTCCTCCTCGGACCCTTTTTCCTTGCCTTTCATGATAAGGTTTAGCGTGGATTGACTAAGTCACGTCGCCTCCTCGGCCGGGCTGGCGTTCTCGGACGGGCCCAAGGCCCAACTCGTTACTTTGGGCCATAGCCCCCACAATAGCCCCTCAAAACTTCGGTTTTTATCTCCTTCCGAGGAGAAAAAGTGGGGTTTTGATTTTTTAAGGGATAAGACCGATTAGTTTCCGGTTCGCACGTGTGGGGACAGTTGCTTCTAACACGTTACAAATTACGAGACGCGGCTTATTACTCCAGGCGGCTTTATGTCTCCCCCATCTAATGGCGAAGCGTAGATCCAATGGCGGGCATTCCTCCTAGAACTTTGGGCGGGAGCGACCTTCCCTTTCTTCCCTCGCTATATAAGGCCCTAGGGAAGCTCTTTCTGCTTTTCTTCTCTAATAATACCCAAGTCCGCCATAGAATCCCAGCGCTCAGTTCTTCGTCAAAGTTCTAGGCCTCCGAATTTTCGTGACTACTCCAGTGAGCAACCTTTCTCTGAGGAAATCTCTGAGAGCTGTAAGGATATTTGTAAGTTCTACTTCCTCTCCGTAACCTCAATTTTCACCTCAACCTTCCTTCTCGGCACACCAGTTCAATTAGATGGGTAGATTCAAGTGTCTAGTAGATACTCCGGCTGCCATGGAGGCCTTTAGGGCAAAGTACCGCATCCCGCAGGGGGTGGTTCTGGAGTACTGTCCTCCAGAGGGAGTGTTGACCGATAGGGACGTGGGTCAAGTCGTCATTCCTATGATTGCTTTTATAGAAGGAGGAATGACGTTCCCCATGCGCAGTATTACTCGGGAATATTTGCATAACCATAGGTTGACATCGCACCAGTGCGCTCCCAACTTGTTTAGGATCTTAGGTAGCATAGATGTCCTGAACGAGCGGATGGATTTAGGCCTTACATGGCATGATGTAGTTCACCTGTACGAGTGCCACCATCTCGACAAAGCAGGGTACTACCTTAAATCTTGATCCGAGATCGTTAGGCTAATTTCCTATCTTCCTAAATCTAATAAGAGTATGAAGGACGACTTTCTTATTGCTTCGGGAGAGTGGAGCGATGGTCTTCATTGTCCAACTCGGGCAGGAGATCTAGGTGCGATGCCCTTAGGATCAATCCCTTGGGAAGGGGGTTTAACCCTTTAGTTTTATTTTCCTTTGATTGATGATTAAATTTTTTTTGTAATTTTAACTGTAATTTTCTTCTCGGCCGTTTTGCAGATAGAGCACACGTTGCTCCTTGGCTGAGCCACGTAAATGTTCAGGCCTTGAACTATCTTTTGAGGTCAGAGATCTACGTTCACACGGACGGACAACTCCATGTGGCTCATCTGATTTTGGGTTACAAACCCTTGTCCCGCGCTTTTCTAGACGTCGGCCATTCCATAAGAGCTGGTAGTCCGAGGTTGGCGAGGATCGACGTGTCAAAACCGAGGTTTTTGGCTCGAGACGATCTTAGGCTGGTCGTTTTACCTGGTATTCAGAATCCTCAGCCAGTTGCATAACTACTTCCACAAGATAACCCCGAAGTTGCAGCGCGTGTTGAAGAAGAAACTGAGTCATCTCGTCTTTCTCTTGAGGAGGAGATAGATGAGTTCTACTTTGAAGAGGACGTTCCAAAAGCCCCCTTGATCGAGCTTTCAGACGTTGAGGGAGAACAGGATAGAAATTCCGTGGTCGGCGCTCCTCTTATTATTGGCCGCTTGGACGAATCTTCAGACGAGGAAGCGGACAACATGGCCTCCAACAAAGGAAAAAGTTTGCGAGAGCTAATGGCTACTTGAGGCAAGGGGCAATCATTGAAGGCCCCTGTCAAGTCCTAGATTTCTGTCCTTCCTCCTACTGCTCCGCAAATCCCTACAGACCTTGGCTTGAAGGCTAACCTTGACCTGAAGAAGAAAAGGCCGGTTGAGCCCCTCGAGGAAGGCGAGGTGGGTCCTCGCCAAGGGGGCAAACAACAGAAAACTACTCTGGAGCACCGGGACAAGAAGGCTCCCTCTATGGAGAGTCGAGAAGAGATGGAACGGGCTGAAGTGCGCGTTCCCTCACACACTTGGAGTCCTCGACTCGAAATGGATGGCGTGGCGATTCCGTATAACGCCTCCGTCCGAGAGTACAACAGGGGCCGAGCGGGATACATTGCTAAAGCCCTGGAGCAGCCCATGCTCCTCCCCAGGGACATGAAAGCTTATAGGCGCTTTTCACAGGCTGAACTCTTTTTGTCCCTGAAGAGGGACCTTGCAATAGTAAGGAAACTTATCCTCTTATTATCAGGATCATCGGGTTGTATTATATTCTAACTCATATCATCTTGTTATCCTTGAGCAGATTACTCAGCAGGTCTTTGTGGCCGAGGAGTGGTGCCGCGACTAATCCAAGTTGGTTAATGCTGAAGTCCAATCCCGTGCTGAGGCAGAGAAGGCTCTAGGAGCCCTTAAGCAGGAGCATCATGAGCTAGCTGAGAAGCTCAAGGAGGCAGAGACGGGTCGTAGGAGTGCTGAGGCTGGCTTGAAAACTGCCGAGAAACAAGTTGAAGACCAACGCCAGCTTCTGCACGTGACTAAGATCAACCTTGCTACTGAAAAGCAAGCTGTGCTGGATCTCAAGGCAGCGTTGCAGAAAGCCAAAGAGGAGGCCCGACTTGCCAAGGAAGAGGCTTAGTTAGTCAAGGAAGCAACTGAGGCCGAAAAAAGGGCTGCTTACCAGCTTGGGGCGGAAGAGACTGAGGCAAGGCTTTCCGAGGAGCTACCAGAGGTATGCAGGGATTACTGCAGTATTTCATGGGCTCATGCTCTTAATGCTGCAGGGATCCCTACAGACTCTGCCTTGAGATTGCCTGAGAAGGTCTTCTTCCCTCTAGAGATCCGGGAAGTCCCTACCGATACCACTAAAGCTTCCGAGCAGGCCACGGTTGTTCCTGATGCCATCCCCTTAGCCGAAGTCGCCGGGGGCTCTGGTCAGATCACCATCCGAGGTGAGGATGTGGAGGAAATGAGGGGTAAAGGCAAGGGTAAGGGAAAGAAAAACTCCTCCAAGGCTAAGGATCTTGCCAAGGAAGCAATTACTGAGGCTGAGGATCATGGGGCAAGTCTCCAAATCAAGAATGTTCTGCCTCCTCAGCCAGAGCAAAAAGAAGATCCTCCTGTTGAGGCTTAGCTCCTAGGGTTCTCGTTATTGTTACTGTATTTTTTTATTTCGGACGGAAGTTGTACTGTATTTTGTTCTTTTGCAAAGGCCTCTTATTGTATTATTTTTGGTTTATCAATACAAATGCTCTTTCTTTCATTTTTTGTCTTTATGATTGATGTTGATGGGATTTTATTATATTGTTCCGAGTCAACGTGACATTTCTTTAGTTGATGTTTGCAACAACCCTTAGGATGTTAATTTCCCCTAAGTCTGTGGTCCGAGGAGCCATGTAGGACTTAGGTTCTGTTTAAAACTTGGATAGATGTCGTAGTTGTTAATTTCCCCTAAGTCTGTGGTCCGAGGAGCCATGTAGTACTTAGGTTTTGTTTAAAACTTGTATAGATGCTGTAAGTTGTTAATTTCCCCTAAGTCTGTGGTCCGAGGAGCCATGCAGTATTTAGGTTCTGTTTAAAACTTGTATAGATGCCATAAGTTGTTAATTTCCCCTAAGTCTATGGTCCGAGGAGCCATGCAGTACTTAGGTTCTGTTTAAAACTTGTATAGATGCCGTAAGTTGTTAATTTCCCCTAAGTCTGTGGTCCGAGGAGCCATGCAGGACTTAGGTTCTGTTTAAAATTAGCATAGATGAAAGTGAGCCGACAAATATGCGATGATCACGGGATACAACACAGGCATAGCTGTTTTCATGAATAATAATATCTTTTTAGATTATTTACATTCCATGGGCGAGGTACAATTCTCCCGTCTAGGTCTTCCAGATAATAAGCTCCTATTCCTGCCACTGAGGTGATGCAATACGGTCCTTCCCAGTTGGGTCCCAGCTTACCCCAGGAAGGGTTCTTGGCGCTGCCAAAAATTTTTCTCATCACGAGGTCGCCTGGCCCTAGTGGCCTTAGTTTTACATTCGTATCATACCCCCGCTTTAACTTTTGGTGGTAATAGTCCAATTGGATCATTGCTTTTTCTCTTTTCTCCTCGGCTAAATCTAGACTTCTCCCTAATAACTCGTCATTGTTTTTTGGGGTAAAAGTGCTGGATTTCAACGTTGGGAAACTAGTTTCCAGGGGGAGCACAGCTTCGGCCCCATAGGTCATTGAAAAAGGAGTTTCTCCCGTTGACCGTCGCGGCGTGGTTCGGTAGGTCCATAAGACGTGTGGTAGTTCTTCCACCCATCTTCCCTTTGCATCATCCAGTCTTCTTTTGAGCCCGCTCACTATGACCTTATTCACAGCCTCGGCTTGCCCGTTTCCTTGGGGATAGGCTGGAGTGGAATATCGGTTTGTGATTCCAAAGTCGCAGCAGTATTTCCGGAAGGTTTTACTATCAAATTGAAGGTCGTTGTCCGAGATGAGGGTGCGAGGAGTTCCGAAGCGCGTAATGATGTTTTTACAAATGAACTTCTTTGCGTCCATGTCCCTGATGTTGGCTAAAGGCTCAGCCTCCACCCATTTGGTGAAATAATCAGTGCTGACTATTAAGTATCGCTTGTTCCCTGCTGCTTTCGGGAAAGGGCCGACAATATCCAGACCCCACTAAGCGAACGGCCAAGGACTGGAGAGAGGGTTAAGGACTCCCCCCGGCTGGTGGATATTTGGGGCGAATCTCTGGCATTGATCACACTTCTTTGCATATTCTTGGGCCTCTCTCTGCATGTTCGGCCACCAGTATCCCTGGGTGAGCGCTCGGTGTGCTAGCGATCTTCCTCCCGTGTGACTCCCACAAATTCCCTCATGCAGTTCTTCAAGCAATGACTCTGATGCCTCTGGGTGAATGCATAGTAGGTATGGCCCAGAGTAGGAGCGCTTGTATAGCTTGCGATCCTTTGACAACCAAAATCGAGGAGCGTTCCTCCGTATCTTCTCGGCCTCCACTTTCTCTTCGGGTAATACATCATCTTTGAGGAAGTTCACTATGGGATCCATCCAGCTCGGGTTCCTTCTGACTTGATGGATCCGAACTGTATCCCTTTCGATTGTACCTGTCTTGCATAAATCCTCAACAAGGATCATTCGCGGTAGATCCTGCGCAGAAGATGTGGCAAAAGTGGCCAGCGAATCCGCATGTGTGTTCCCGCTTCTAGAGACATGCGTCAAGTTAAAAAATTCAAAGTTTGATTGCAAGCGTTTGACTTGACCGAGGTATTCCTGCATTCTCGCATCTCTAGCCTCCAACTCGCCTCTCACCTAGCCTACGACCAGTCTGGAGTCCAAGAACGCTTCAATTGCCTTTCCGCCCATTTTCTGCACCATGATCATTCCTTGCAGCAAAGCCTCATATTCGGCTTCATTGTTTGTAGCCGAGAACCCCAGTCTTAATGACTTTTCAATGGTAATCCTTTCGGGCGATATTAGAACTAGCCCTACCCCAGATCCTTTTTGGTTTGCTGCGCCATCCACATAAACTTTCCATCGCGAGGCTCCTTGTGCAGAGATTGTGTTGACTGATTTTCCATCCATGTTTTCCTCCTCGGCTACTGCTTCTACAGAAGGTTCAGCAAATTCAGCAACTAGATCTGCGAGGACTTAACCCTTGATAGAGGTCTTAGGCATGTATTTAATATCGAAAGCCCCTAGAAGCGTACTCCACATGGCGATTCTTCCTATGTAATCGGCGCTTCGGAGCACCTATCGGAGGGGAAGTTAAGTCAGGACAATGACCATGTATGCTTGAAAGTAGTGGGGAAGTTTTCGCGTGGCGTGCACTACTGCAAGAATTGCCTTTTCCAGTGGTAAATAGTGCACTTCAGCTTCATGTAATGATTTACTTACATAATATACTGGTCGCTGTATCCCATTATCAACTCGTATTAATACCAAGCTTACAGCATGAGAGGCTATTGCTATGTATACGAATAGAACCTCGTCGGCCTCAGGGCTAGACATGATAGGTGGCCGTGAAAGATATTCTTTAAGTTGCTGGAAGGCTAGGACACAATCTTCAGACCATTCAAATCCCTTCCATTTGTTCATCAAGAGGTAGAAAGGTCGGCATCGGTCTGCAGACCGGGAAATGAACCGATTTAATGCTGCGACCATTCAAGTGAGTTTCTGTACTTCTTTTGGGTTCTGAGGAGCTTGTAGGCTGTTAATCGCTTTGATTTGGTCCGGGCTTACCTCTATTCCCCTGTGAGTTACCATGTAGCCCAGAAATTTACCAGACCCGACGCCAAATGAACACTTAGAAGCGTTCAGGCGCAGCTTGTGCTTTCTTAAGATGTCAAAGATGACTTCAAGATCTCTCACGTGCTCGGACACCACTTTACTTTTTACTACCATGTCGTCTATGTAGACTTCAATAATCTTGCCTAGTTGTAGTTCGAACATTCTGGTCATCATCCTTTAGTAGGTTGACCCTGCATTTTTTAAATCGAAGGGCATCACCTTATAGTGGTAGTTTCCGACGGGTGTCATGAACGTGGTTTTCTCCTGATCTTCTAGAGCCAGTGGTATTTGATGATAACCCTGAAAGGCATCCAAGAAACTCATTCGGGGGTGGCCTACAGTTGCATCTACTAACCAGTCTATCCGAGGCAACGAGAATGGGTCCTTTGAGCACGCCCTGTTTAAGTCTGTGAAGTCTATGCAAACTCGCCACTTCCCCGTCTTCTTTCTTACCACTACTGTATTTGCCAACCATTCGGGGTAAAAGACTTCTCTGATAGCCCCTGCCCTTTTCAGCTTCATCACTTCATCCCTCACAGTGTCGGCGTGCTCTTTCGACAGGCGCCGGGGTGGCTGCTTCTTTGGAATTGAAGATGGGTTAACGTTTAGGTAGTGACAAATGAGACTAGGGTTAACCCCCGGGGCATCGTAGGCGTCCCATGCAAATACATCAACATTCTTCCTCAGAAACCCGATCAGTACCCCTTTTTCTTGAAGAGGTAATTCCGAGCCGACTTGGAAAAAATATTTTTGGATTATTGTCAACAGCAACCCTTTCTAAACTTTCACATTTTATCTCCTCGGCTAGTTCACTAACCTGTGCTGCCGAGGTGGTTGATTGCTATAAGTTTTTCACTGAAGCCGAGGACTCAGCATTGGACCGGTGTGAGGTGGCGGCCACCATGCATTGCCTAGCCATGGCCTGATCTCCACCAACCTCTTACACTTGGCCCCCCGACGGGTATTTTACCTTCTGGTGAAGCGTAAAAGACACGGCTCCCAGGGCGTTGAGCCAAAGTCTGGCTACTATGGCCGTGTAGGGTGAGTAGGCGTCGACCACGATAAAATCCACCTCCACCACATCTGATCCGGTCTATATGGGCAATCTGATCTGTCCTTTTGGTACGACAGCCTTCCCTTCGAAACTTATAAGAGGGGAATCATAAGCCGTTAAGTCCTCGGGCTTTAGGTTCAGACCTTTGTATAGATCAGGGTACATCACTTCTACAGCACTGCCTGGGTCTACCAGTACTCTCTTCACGTCGAAACCTCCAATCTTTAGCGTAACTACTAGAGCATCGTCATGAGGTTGGATAGTTCCCCTCTTATCCTCGTCCGAGAACCCCAGCACAGGTGAGTTTCCTTTCTTGGATCTCTTGGACTCCTTCTCGCCATCCTTGGCAGAGAGCCGAGCCACAGATAGCACCCTGGAGGGAAAAGAGCCGGTTCTCCCTGGAGCAGCGAGCATGACATGTATCGTCCCCATGGGAGGTCTCAAAGATACGTCTTTCCGAGGCTCTTAAACTATCTGGCCTAGATGACCGCTGGAGGGGTGTAAAAGGTGGCTCAATTTTCCTTCTCGGACTAACTGATCCAGGTGGTTCCATAGATTTCTGCAATCCTCGGTGGTTTGCCCGTGGTCTTGATGATAATGACAATATAGGCTCTGGTTGCGATTTAAGGGGTTTCCGGCCATTTTGCTCGGCCATTTGAAGAAAGGCTCGTTTTTTACTTTCTCCAGAACCTGTTGCACCGGCTCTCTGAATACGGCATTAACCGCTTGCAAGTTGGTTTGTCCAGCCTGTCTCGAAAAATCCCTTTTCGGCTGGTTACTGTTATATCGTTCCGACCTGTAATCATTCCCTTTGGAAGGGATGATTTTCTCATTTCCTTTCCCTTGTAACTGGTCCTCTTCTACCCTTTTGTATTTGTCAATCCTGTCCATCACTTGGCGAACGCTGGTGACGGGTTTACCGGTTAGAAACTTCCTTAAACCATGCTCGGTAGGGAGTCCACTGTTAAACGTGCTGATGGCGACGTCATCGTGGTTTTCATCCATCTCGTTGTACATCTCCCAATACCTATCCGAATACGCCTTTAAGGTTTCCCCTTCGTGCATAGACAAGGATAATAACGAACTTAGAGGTCGAGGGACTCTGCTGTTTGTAATAAAGCGAGAGCAAAAAGCCTGAGTGAGCTGCTTATAGGAATCTATGGAGTTTGTCTTCAAGCTGTTGAACCATCTGATCGCCATAGGTCCCAGGCTGGACGGAAAAACTTTGCACATCAGAGCCTCATTCTGGGAATGGATAGCCATTCTCTGGTTAAACTGGCTCACGTGCTCTACGGGGTCTGCTCGGTCGTTGTAGATAGTAAACGTAGGTTGATGGAAGCGCCGAGGTAATTTAGCCCCCTCTATCCTGTGCGTGAAGGGTGATCTGGAGATCTAATCCAGTGCCTTGTTCATGGCATCATTACCCAAACCCTTACTAGATGGGCTCTTGTATCTCCGTTCAGAGCGAGACTCCTTTTCGTAGGAAAATGTTTCACTTGGGGGAGTTCTTGATCTACGCCTATAACTAATATCCTCTTCCTCGTTAGAGGACGTGTCTGAGCTGGAGGGGGATCGCCTTCGCTGTGCACGGCGCAACTTCTTTTTCAGGTCGTCTATCTCTCGTTGCATGGTCTGATAGTTGTTTTGCCTTTGGGATATGCGACTACCTACTTGGGAGTGGCTTTGGCTCGTCTGAGTAGTGTGTACGCTTCCCTTTCGGTTTCTTCCATTGCCTGGATTTGGCCCAGGGTCAGGAGGATTGTTTTGCCGCTGAGGCCCAATAGGTTCTGTTTGCTAAAGGTCAGCTTGGGGCGGATTCTGTTGGTGTGGACCTGATCCTGCCATGCTTTACCGTCGTACTTACTAACATTCAAGTTCTTCCCACAGACGACACCAATTGTAGGGACACGATTTGGAGCCCAAACCCTTAGCTTATGGAGTCTTGGTCCAAGAAGGCCCAACACAATGAATTTTGTAGAGTATGGGTCAAAGAACTAGGTTTAGATAAGTTCAACAGAGGCATGCATGGGATAAAGGAACACATAGACAAGGGCAAAAACCATTATGCTAGAATATCTTGCGATCCGAGGAAATTTAAAGATTTATCAATACAGACCAGTACATTAGGGTTCCTTTTTATGATACAGTCTTCCCTTTTTTTTTTTCTTTTTTTTTCTTTTTTTATGGAGGCTTCTATACGTTATATAGGCTCCTCCTTATCATCCGGGCTTTACACTTATTGATCATCCAAACCTCTACTTGAGCACTTATCCCATCAGACACTTCTTTCAGTCATTTGTGAGTTGTGGTAGCTAAGGTAACACTGTTCAGGAGTCTTCTCCACATTAATGCGGCCAGGAAAGTGGTTGTAGTGCATTTAATGTGGTGGTGGCAGCTTTTGCTTAGATATTTTGTGTTTTCTTCCTTTTCACATATTTAGGGGATGTGCTTTGGTAGCTTGGACATATATTCGTTCCGGGCTTTCAGTGTCCGAGGATGAATTCCTCCTCGGACCCTTTTTCTTTGCCTCTCGTGATAAGGTTTAGCGTGGATTGACTAAGTCACGTCGCCTCCTCGGCCCAACTCGTTACTTTGGGCCATAGCCCCCACAGAAGTAATTTTTTAAGAAATCGTAGGAGAATGATTTTTAATTTTTTTAGAATTGTGGCAGCATTTGTACTTTTTTTTGTATATTTCTTTTAAAGACTGTGGCAACAATTGAACTTTTGAAATTTTATTAGAGAAGTAGTAAATTTTTTTAAGAAGCCTTTTAATAATAGGATATATATATATTTTTTAAATTGAGATAGTACTTGCACTTTTTTTTTGGTTATTCAACATATATATATATATATATATATATATATATAGATATAAACACCACTTTAACTTCTTTTAATTCTTCTAGAGAAGTAAACTTTCTTAAGAAGCCTTTTAGTAGTAGGACAATGAATATTTGGAAATAATTGTGACAATCACTTGGGCTTTTTTTCTTTTTCTTTTTCTTTTTTCTTTTTTTCCTTTTTTCTTATTCAACATTGATATATATTGTTTAAAGAATTGTGGCAGCACTAGAATTTCTTTTAATTTTTTTTAGATAAGTAAATTTTTTTAGAAGTCTTTTAGTAGTAATTTTTTTTTTCTTTTAAATTTTTTTTTAGTTTGACAAAATTATCTTGACTGCAAAAACATTAGAAGAAAAGGTATTAGTTCTCTATAGAAAAAGGCAATTTAATAGTTTTTTTTTGGGGTTGATAGAATACATATAATGAAAGTTACATGAGAGAGGTTAAGAGTTTTAATCTGCATTGGGAATAGTGGATTTAGTGTTTATTTGGGAACAACTTATTTAGTTGAAACTGAAAACTTTTTTGTTGAAAGTATTGTAGATAAAACTAAAAGGTAGCTAAAATAGTACAGTGGGATCCATGAATAGTACCAAAAAGTACAATGAGACCCATGAATAGTAACAACAATAAGCTGAATAGTAAAAACAACTGGCTTTTTAAGCTAATGCCAAATGCACACTCAATCTATTTCTATATATGGTGAGCTTGGTGAGAGAGTGTAATTAAAGTGTGTGTGTGTGTGTCTTTAGCAATTAGTTTGTTTCTCAAAAAAAAAAAAAATCTCTTTCTATGGAGATATGTTATATGACAAACCCCATAAATTATTGTATTCTCTATGTGGTGCTTGTTGACTTATTTGCCTTTATTGTAATCTGCTCAAATCAATGTGTGCTATTATACAAGAAATGGTATCAGAGCTTCCGCTGTTGCACAACAAATTCCAAGTGCAAATTAAAGCTTCAACAATCTTTGGCAAAATACAAGATTGATACTAACTTTACATTCTGTGCTAAAAGTTTATGTAACCATAGTTATAGGAATACTCAAAAGATCATATGCCATTAAAGGTAGCTCAAAAAACCAATTGCAATGCTCTTTTTGCCATGAGAACATTCATCTTTGCATATTGCTTTCAATTTAGTCTAGGGTTTCCTAATGAAGTCTAATTGATGGTGTGTTTGTGTGTGTGAGCTTTCATAATAGTTCAATTCCTAATCATTTAAAAATAAAAATAAAATAAAAAGGCGAAAATGCACTTTTGGTCTCTACATTTTGGGCCAATTCTCATTTTGGTCCCTAAATTGATTTTGCTACTAATGTAGTCCCTAAAAAAAGCAAATCAATTCTATTTTGGTCCCTATCGTCAACCCACTTACGGAAACCTCCTACGTGGTAGACAGAGTAACCTGCTTGCTGACGTGGCGTTAACGTGGTGCTGACGTGGCCATTAAAATATTATTAAAAAAATTATTTGGCGTTTTTTAAATGCCATGTCAGTATTTTAATTAATAAAAAATTAAAACAAAAAATTTTAATTCCTCAATTTTAATTTTAATTTTAAAAAATCAAAAACAAACAAAAGTTTTACTTTTTTACTTTTAACGATTTTTTTTATTAATCTAATTAAATTAATTAGAAAATTCAAAAACAATCATTAGACCATTTTTGTTTTAAGTGTATTTACTTTTTTTTTTTTAAGTGTGTTAGTCAAAAGTGTATTTAATTTAAAAATCATCAAACGATTTTTTTATTATTATCATTAGACCATTTTAAACCATGATCTGAGTTTAGAGAGAGAGAAAGAGAGAGGGGGGGAGAGAATGAGATGATGCCGGCGGTTTGGCGCAGATCCAGAGGAAGGGGGTCGGCGGTGGTTTAGAGAGAATGAAGCTCGACCTTGGCCACAATGAAGCTCGATCTCGGCCTCCGTCTCGGCCACAATGAAGCTCAATCTCGGCCTTTGTCCTAGTTCGTTGATGATTGCGAAATTCCTCTCCCTCTCTCTTGTTTGATCAAAGATGGTGGTAGTGGGTTTGGTGACTTTGTTGGCATGGGTTTGTTGACTGATCGGTGGGTTTGGTGACTGGTTCAGTGGGTTTGGTGACTGATCGGTGGGGTGGATCATTGGTTTGGTGACTGATCGATGGCAATGGTGGTCATGTTTTAGAATTTTTATGGGTTTTTGAGCTGAAGTTCAGGTACTAGATAAATGCTTTTGATCGGCGGGGTGGTGGTGGTTTGATTGTGTTGGTCAGTGGTGGTGGGATTTGGGTTTGATTGTGTTAATTTGGATTTTTTGTGATTGGTTTCTTGATCTGGGTTGGTTTGTTTACTGGGTTTATGGGTTTGATTTGCTAGAGAATTCAGTGTTGATTGTGTTATAATTTGGGGAAGAACATGAAGAATTCGATGGTCTTGATTTGTGTTCTAGTGATTTGGATTTGAGTTCTTGGGTTGCTGGGTTTGTATTCTTGTGACGGATTTGAGTTCTTGGTTGCTGGGTTTGATTTGGGAAGAATATGAAGAACAAGTTGTAAAATGAAAAACAAGTTGAAGAACATGAGAACATTAAGAAATTTTTTTTTAAATTAAATTAGATTTAAGGTTTTTTTAATTTAATTTATTTTTTAAAAATTTTCTGACATGGCTTTTTTAAAAATTAAAATGCTGACATGGCATTTAAAAAATGTCTAATAATTTTTTTAATAATATTTTAATGGCCACGTCAACAAGCAAGTTATTCCATCTACCACGTAAGAGGTTTCCGTTAGTGGCACAATATCTCATTCTTGGCTCATGTATATTTCTTATCATCTCCGTACATCCTAAAAGATATCAAACACTCTTCCAAAAACAAGTCACAAAGGCCTTCTCATGGAAGACATAATTATAATTCTAAAAAGTCCTCCTTATGAAAGGCACAAACTTATGATATTAAAAGCCCTTCTCATGGAAGGCAATATCACTTATATCTTACTAAAAACTAAAAGAGCATCATCACGGGAAATTTCATTTAAGTGCATGATAATGGAGACAAATTTAACCAACCTATGCACACGGCTGGACATATTCTCCCATTTTTCCCCTTCAATCATGAAGTCACCATGAAAGGACTCACAATATCATACCGCACCGCTGGACTCATTTTATCATGCTGCTGAAATGTTATAAGTCCACTGATGTTATACAGTTGGAGCCACAAACTATGAAGATAAGTCATTATATCTTTATTTCTATATTTAAATTATTGAATATATTTTATTTTATTATCATTGTACCGCTGTACTCATATTATTATGCCGCTGGAATGTTATCAGCTCACCAATGCTATACGGCTGGAGCCACAAATCATATAAAGAATAAAGTAATGCTATACGGCTAGAGTTAGAAACATAAAAGATAAGTCAATGTTTCTCTATCTTCAAGATTACATTATTAAGTATATGTTAATGTTGAGGTCCAAAATATCACAATATTGTACCAAAGCCCAAAACAATACAAAAAAGATTGAAATCCAAGAACCACTTGGGCTTTCAATGAAAAGGCAAGGCCCAAATCCATTAAAAATCAATAGGAAGGGACCCAAGCCCATGAATGGGCAAACATTGGACCTTACAAAACAAAGAAAGAGGAAGTTCAGCCCAGCCCTTAAGGGAGAGAATCATTGGGGAACCCAGAGAGAAAACTGAATCAGGATACCTAGGGATTCCCAAAAGCCTGGGATCCTTGGGATATGCAGCAAGGCCAGGTTGGGATTGAGACAACTCAAGGAAGCATGCCTAGGAGCACAAAGAACGAGAGCAGATGTGTCCCATCAGCCACCCAATGATGCAGAAAAGGGGCAGAAGACTTGGGGAACCAGCAATTCATAAATAAGGGTTTGGTACCTCGAGGAACCCAGAAAGATGGACCATGAAGGACGGTGACTGGGGATCTTTCAGCCTGATGGAAGGAAATCCGCCCATTTAGGAAAAATGACAAAAAGGAAAGCAGCCAAAAGGTAGGTCTGAAAAGGTGGTATCTAGAAGTTTTGGAAAAAAAAAGATCAAATGTCAGCCCTTTAGGACACCTCAGAACAGGAAAGTTAGCTGTGGGCTTTTGAAGAAGAACCTCAAAAGAGGGAAATAGTGAGAAAATAAGAAAGGGGCCAGTCACCAATGTTGCTGACACAACATTGGTTATGGTACTCAGGGCATCAAATGGAGAAAATCAATGGTACACCAAAAAGCCCTAGGATGGCACTATAAAAGAAGGGGCAACCAACAGTGAAGGGCATTCAGCAACAATGAATCAGAGGAAAAGATCCTTGAGAAAAGTCTATTAGAATTCAAAAAAGAGATAAGAGAGGGAAAACACCGTCCAGGATCTTAAAACAGCCACTAGAGAATACACTTGGATTCAAAGAGATTCAAACTTCGCAAGTCTTAGAGGCCTGAGAAGTCATCTAAGTCTGTGATTTTTGAACTTATTTGGACCTTGTAACACATCCTAGTGAGCATGTAGTATTAAAAACTTAAGAAAACAATGAAACATTCCATATCATCCTAAGGATCCCTAACGTTTATTTCATTTTTTCTCTTATATCACTTTTTTACTGTTCCTTGCTGTACAATACATATATGTTTTCTATGTGTTAGTATGTATGTGTTGTAGGATCCACGCTTTGTGCACAACTTGGTTTGAAATCAGCCCGATTTAGTTGTGGTGAACCAAACCCGGTCCCTTAAACATAAAGCATTAGACCCAGGATCCTTGCTTTCTACCTGGGCCTGTGTGCTGTTTTACCAAAAAAAAAGAACCCACACAATTAACTCATTATTATTGCACCATTAGATGCAAGTTACTTTAATATCATCTCACTATTTAATAAAATATGATCTCACTAATACTTCATTAATGAACATATTATTCTGACATAAACCACCGATGTACATATATTATTCAGACATATACCATCGATGGACATATATTACTTGGACATGAACCACTGCTGGATGTGTAATGTTTGGACATAAACCACTGCTGGATATGTATTATTTGGACATAAATAATTGTTGGACATATATTATTTGAACATAGACTATTGTTGGACATACCTTATTATATTAAACACGAACTATACCACAGCTGGATATGGACTATTGTACTCATCCCATTATTGGACATATGCCAATTAATTAATCATTCTAATGGATATCACTTAAGACACATAATAATAACGTTCAACTCACCATTTAAACAAATCTATTATGCTAAACATATTATTTATTTATTTCAACTATTATCATGATTCTAAGACTTTGGCCTTTATCTATTTTGTAGGCTTGAAAATGCACTAGAAGCCATTGGTCTATGCGGCCCAATGTCGAGTTTCGGATTGAACTCTCCAAAACAAATCCGGGTCTAGCAGAGTCACAACTCCAGCAGAAGACACGTGGCTACGCGCAAAAACCGCCCCGACAAAAATCACACAAAAATAGGAAATAGGGAAATGGGTTTTAAGGTTTACCCTGTCAATGCACCTCCTTCCTTTTTCTTTTTCTTTTCGTTTTCCCTATTTTGATTATTGCTGGTTGTTGCTCTTTCACTTTTGCATATTGTGTTGTGTTGGTTACTTTTAGTTGCTCCACTTGATGTGCGGCTAGAAAGAAAACACATAAATAAGTTAAGATTCAAGCTAAATTAAAATCCAACAAAAGAGGAAAGGAAAAAGAGAGAAGAAGCTCATGTTTTCTGCATCTACTTTGCTATGGTTCTATACTATTGTCTCGATTCTTCTCTTCTCTGCTTCTGTGTTGATTTTTAGGGTTCTTGTAGAAAGTTTTTCTAGGTTGATGATGGAGAAAAACAGGGAGAGAATGAGGTATAGGTAGAGATGATTTTCTCTCTACCCAAACCGTGGGAATCAAGGAGGCTTTTTTGAGTAAGTGAGGTTTGTCCCTTATGTGAGGTGAGGACACGTAGTGAGTTGAGGACAACATGTATAGGGTACTAAGTGAAAGCGTGGGAGTGGGAGTGGGAGTGTGTGCTAGCAAATGAAAGACAAAATCTATTATTAGGGAATTCTCTAGAATATGGGAAGGTGGGATCCATCTAATGGCAATGCAATTCCAGCTCTTTGTATTAATCTAATTCCATCCTTTGTAACAATGTGACATTCAACCAATAATCAATGGACCTTAAATTAAAATTGGACACACTCAATAAAATTTCAGGAAAATTTGACATATTTAAATATAATGAGACCAATTAAAATAAATGTGGAATTGTTGGACCCAATTAAAAATAGTGGCAAGCATTTCTTGACAAATCCAACTAATTTCCTAAATTTAATGGCAATTCTGAGCATGTTCCAAGATTAATTTTTATCTGAATGTGGGCTTATCAAAGCAACCCAGAAACTATAGTAACACATCCGTGAGGATCCCTAATGCATTTCAAGGGAAAACAAATGTCAGTTAAGAAATAAAGCATGTCTTCCATGGCAAGCCCTAATTGACAAATTCCATATTTCCACAATAATTTGATCAATTCGAGCCTGATTTTTGCCTTTAAATAATTAAATTGAAAGGGCTTTCAATATTTTTAATGTAATGTTAAAATAAGATTGTGAGACCCTTGATTTAAGACTCAGATTCCCAACCCAATTTGAGGCCAAACAAAATACGGTATCAGCACTAACCATGCACAATAGCTGTGAGGGTGTGTGCTAGTAGAATCTTAATGAACTGAAAATGTGCAGAGACTAGGGTACAATAATCGTGCAACTCACGACCTTGTTGCGACCTAGCTGGTCACAAGACGATCGCGACTTGGCTGGTCATGAGATAGTCATGACTTGCCTTGTCATTACTTTGATCCTAACATTTTGCCACAAGTCTCTCACAGGCATAGCAAGTTGCCTGAGGTCGTGAGATGACTCTGAATGCAGTTCTCCAAACAATATATAAGGCTCAAGTACTTTTACCCAAATACAATTATGTCTTAGAAAGATACATTTAAAAGAAAATAAAAACATATAAATTTGTCACTAAATAAAGCCAACAAACATGAACTTCTCATCCATCACATTTAATGTCACCTTAATTCCTAAGTTTTTTTTTTTTTTTTTTCCCTCTATAACTATTAATTATTCTCGGAGTACATCAATGTGATATTCTCTCTCAAATAAATGATGGATTTCTGCATCTACAATCATCAATATCAATATATATCTAATACTATATATAAAAGCAGAAGCCTTATTTTCCTGCAATTAATGTGGTGCTGCCACGTAGGAAAATAACCAAACTAAAATTCTGCCACGTTTACACTTTAAAAGTGAAGAGTTATTCTGTTTCAGGCACTTTAAAACTCAAAAACTCAAAGGCCAAACCCATTTGTTCAACACATAAACCGTTTCAAATGCATAAGCCATTCCATCAGGTAAGTAAACTGTAACGTTCCTATAATTTTCTTTCACTCTTTCTCTCTCATTTTCTCAATGAAGTCCCCTTCTCTTAATGAAAACCACCCTTCAACCCCAATAATCCCCAAACTTCTTTTCCCTAGAAAAACCTAAAGACTGAAAACAAAAGGCACCCTTTGTATCCGTTTTGCTAAAACTAAGATCGAAAATCGCTGAATTTATTTTTTTTTTCCAGAAGGAGGATGATATTTCACATCAAGAAAGAAAAAAATTATAAGCTCTTTCATGTAGTTTCGTGTGTAGATGAAAAGGGATTTGGTAAACGCTAATGTGACACTATTTTGAAATTAGCTAACAAAACTCTTGAAATAACTTTGTTAATCGTTGAAATAAGTGTTGGAAATAGGACCCACGAGTTTACACTCTAAAATTTACGCTCTTCCTCTCTGTTGAAATAAGTGCTGGAAATAGGACCCACGATTTTTCAAATTCATCCTTGAAATTGATTCGAAGAGCCTAGCAAACTCAGTGGAAAACTAAAGCCCTCTCTGTATTCGAAGAGCTTAGAATTTATGCTCTTCTCCTTTGTTCAAATTTCCACAATCTTAGAGTATTTAGGCTCTTATTTTCTTTGATTTGTTTTTCATTCGATTGCTTTCTCTCTCTCTCTCTCTGTCTCTCTCTCATTTTCTCTACAAAAATTTTGGTGTGCGGGAATCACTGATCGGAGTAAGGAATATTCTGACAAGCTAGGTCAGCAGTACCAACGAAGATTTGCTTCCGCACGTATCTTCGCCAATCTCAATCAAGGTATGAACCTTTTGATGCCCTAATTTTTCATTTTCTAATCTCTGATTGAATATTGTGCAATGCTTTTGTTGCTGTATTTGTTTTTATTGATTGAATGTGGTAATTAGGGTTCGGCTTTGGTGTGTGATCTAGGGTTCAATTTTGGTGAATATAGGCTTTTGGTGTGTGATTCAATTTGCTCCTTCAAGCTTCGTTTAAATACTCATATGATTTTTGGGAGATTTTGCTGTGTTTATACTAGTATATATAAAAGCAAAGACCTTATGTTTGAGAATATAAGGTTGTGCCATATGGTATATTCCTTGAAGTTTTCTTTATTTAGGATTTTAAATCAACAAAGTTTGCATTTATATCAAAGTATTGGTTTATTAAATTAGCCAATAGAGTAAATGCTTAAATTAGCCAATATTATTACTATTATTATTATTATTATTAATAAAAGTTTTTGGCGTTTTTGGAATGCGACTTTTATAATAATTAAGGAATTTTGTGGTGATACTGAATTTATCATGGCCTTTTTTTCACCAAAACTATGTGGGTGGGTGAGAGTATACCATGATTTTAAAAACCGGTATGATCAAAGAACCACTTTTTGCTTCGAAACTCAATTTTTGACCAATTTCAGCCAGTTTTATATCGATTTTGGGGGTTTTACTGGACCAGATTTGTGCCCGACTTCGATTGAATCGGCTGGTCTAGTCGAATCAAAATTTAAAACTACGGAGTATGGAATAAGTTTGGTGTTTGTGGCATGGCTCGCTAGGATGAAATCCCAACTCTTCTACCATAACCACACATTTTGCCACAATTTGTATAAATTTTAACTTGTGATTAGAATCCATTATTTACACATGGATCTATCACTAGTATTTGGCGTAAAATAATCCAATCAACATTTAGCACGTGCAAGTTAAGACAAAACTGCTAAGAGCCTTATGTGGCGTTTGGTACGGGGTAATGTTTTAGAATTCCCAGAAATGTTTAAAGATTCCCATGTTTGGTTGCAAATCACACCAGGGAATCAGATGCCAGGGGAATCTGGATTCCCCCTTTAAACCCTTCTTAGTAAGGATGTGGATTCCCTTTAAAATAGGTGGGTATCTAGATTCCCAAGCTTAAAAGAAATTGTATTTTTTTTAAATTGATAATTTTAACCCTTTTTTCTTATCATCTAAGCTATTAAGATAAAACATAAAACAAATTATCAATATTTTTTTCCCTTGTCTTTATCTTTTCCCGCCAAAATAACATAAATAGGATTAACAACTTTGTTTATATATTCTTTAACAAAGTTCTATTTAGATTTCACGTGTGAAAAAAAAAGTTTGAAGGATGTTGATGTACAAATTTTCGGGCCTTAATTTCATTAGCCCACTCACAAAAATACCCACACAAGCCCATAAATTATCTTGAGCCCACATAAATATTCCCCATATATATTACCCAAATATTCTCCATGTTATTGGGCTCCCATAAATATTCCCTATATAAGCCCCATAAATTACCTTGGGCCCTCTCACAAATATTACCCATTATAGCCCACATATTATCCAACTTGGGTTTTCACAAAAATACTCACCATATTGCTACCATATTGAGCCACAAAATTATACCATCTCTATAAAAAGCCCAAAAGCATTTATCTTGTGGGAAAAATCCATAAGGCCCAACAAAACCCTCTCTAAAGTCCGTTACGATACGGCATCTTTAAAGCCCGTTACGATACAACACTCTAAAGCCCGTTACGATACGGCACTCTAAAGCCCGTTACGATACGGCATATCTAAAGTCGGTTACGATACGGCATCTCTAAAGTCCGTTACGATACGGCATCTCTAAAACCCATTACGATACGGCACTCTAAAGCCCGTTACGATACGGCATCTCTAAAGCCCGTTACGATACGACAATTTTAAAACCCGTTATGATACGACACTTCCTAAAAGCCCGTTGCTACACGGCAATATTTTTACAAAATCCTACAAAACCCAAATACTAATTTGGCACCTATTTTACAAAGCCCAAATATTATTTTGGCAACTATTTCATAAAACCCAAATGCTATTTTGGCACATATTTTCAAAAGCTCAAATATTATTTTGACACTTCTTTTACCTATACTAAATCCCCCACTCATGGGAAATATAATAATTCATCCCTCAAGAAATACCTCTCTTACAAAATTTATAAAAGCCCATGTATATCACCCATGGCAAAACTATTCATTTTGTAGGGATAGCCAAGCCCAAAGAAGCTTAACTACAAAGCCCAACTGAGCCAGCCCAACTCACACACAAATTCCAGCAGCTGGAGATCATGTGAGCTGACTAGCCAAATTTTAGCACAACTAAACAGCTGGAGCCCATTCCCATCAAGTCCCAACTTGTCCAATCAGATCAGAAGAGGACACGTGTCCATCAGGAGTTAAACCCTTCCTTCACAAGCTGAAATTCCATCATTTCTTATGTGACATAAAGCTAAAGGTGATGTGACAGAAAGCTGGGAAGCTTCAGCCAGTTGTCCCTTCTTTCTTCTTCAGCCCATCCAGTCAAAAACCAAGAACAACCATGACCAGGCCATTAAGCTCCTGAAACAACTTGAAATCAATTCATTTTCATACTAAAAACGTGTATTCTCTGGTTCATGGACCAAGCACATGAACCCCAAATGGGGAAACTTAGGGAAATGTGGTTTGGAGGGCACCAAGGGGATCCCAACAGAGTTCCTAGCAAAGGCTCCAAGATTGACACCTGGCTTAGGGTGATACAATCTACCCTAGGGAGCTCTAATTCTAGCAGCAGCATAACTAAGATCATTAGCCTAATGCATGTGTTAGGACATATGTGATTCACTTGTTAGGAACATATGTCACTATTTTATGTAATTGGCTAATCCTTTGACAAAACGCACTTTACTTGTATTTGGGTAGATCTAGGATGTGTTTAATACTTCAAGAAACCTTGTTTCAAGTTCAAGTGTTAAACCCATGCAAGTCTGTCTAAGAATCAAGTGAGAAAGTGCTGAATTTTAAAGCTTGATAGCTGCTCGACACCTCTCGACACCTGGCTTATCTGTCGGGCTCTTCAGTTGCTTCTTATCGCAATCTCGACACCTCTCGATAGCTAGGTCGATCGATCGAGAAAATTTCTGTCCCCTTGACACCTGCTCGACACCTCCTCGATCGATCGAGAATTACGAAATTCAGATTTCCAGATCTGATTTTTGGCCCATACTGACATGTATGTGTAGGGTTTCTTTTCTTACAACCCTAGACATATATAAAGCTTATTTTAGAGGCCGTCATATAAGAGACTACAAGGAGAACATATGCAAAAGGTGACCGATGCCTTATTCTCTTTGAAAGAAGCTACTGCGTCTTTGCGCCTTAGAGTTTTGTAACCAAGTGCTTCTTGATCTTCATTGTTGATGAAGTGAAGAACTTTGCAGCCAACATCTTCTTCTAGTTGGTGTGTTAGTCACGTACTGGGAGCCATGCATCATTGGTTAGTCTCGTACTGGGATCTGTGCAAAAAGGGTGGTGTTCATATATTGAAGAGTTCAAAGGTTTTGAAGCAGTAGAAGGTTTCTGTTGTGAGTTCATCTACGGGGATTGTAGAGTCTAGGGACAAAAGTTTTGTACTAGATCTGAAACTTCTCTTTACTATAGTGAATTGTTTTTCGGGAAGGTTTCCCCACCAGGTTTTTTATTGTGAAACTAGTTTGTTTCATTGGTTTTCTTGGGTCATCATATCTTGTCTTATTTATTTTTCCATTGCATGATTTTGACATGATATTGATGTTTGTTTGTTTTAACAAGTTTTATTCATAATAAATATAATTAACAACTTGGGTTTAAAACTTGTTAATTCTATCAACCGGGGTCTAAATTTCTGAACAGCATGCTCTAATCCCATCAGCCAAGGCCAATCAACATTCAATGCTAAGTCATAATCCCAGCTGTTATTACCCAAAACAGCAAGAACCTTCTAAAAGTTGAGCTTACCACTCTTAGCTAAAATCCTAGAAACGATTTTCTAAGGATTTTCTGAAGATTGAGAAAGATTTAGCAAAGATTATTTGCTAATTACCCCCTAAAAACCCAGCTATAAATGGAAACTCTCCATTAACACTTAGGGGGGATGGACACACTAAGATATACACTAAGAAAAAGGAGTTCTTCCTGAACCTCTCTGTTTTAAGCCTTCTCTAAACTCTGAAAAAGTCATTGAGTTCTTAGTTCCAAGCTTAGAAACTAAGTTTCCCTGCTCCTAGCTCCCAAATACTCCTCATAACTTTACTTATAAACACTTATCTACCCCCAGCAGAAAGCCCCAGTAATTTTACTATACACACTCTCTCTTACTACTCATACCACCTGAAATGTTCCTCAATACTCACTATATTCACGAGCATGTCTTGGCACTATAATGATCTTGCTGCGCTAGTTGGGATCTCTCTCTCTCCCTTCGTCTCACACTAAGTTTTCCTCATTATTTGTTATAATGAAACCCATGATATTTACTTATTCATTTACTATTGATGGTTATGATGTAACTGTCACTATAGAATTTTTCCCTCATATTGTTGTATTAGAAGACTCCTCTCCAGAGCTAACGGATGATGAGTCTGAAAGTGTAGATATTTTCCTTAATCTGTGAAATAGCTAACAGTTGGAGGTTTATCCTGTTTTATCTTACTTTACCTCTGGGCCGTTTTCTGCAGAAACACGTTACCGCTGGGCCATTTTCTGCAGAAACATTTTACTGCTGGGCTATTTCTTATAGTATGTTTTTTAACCATGTTGACGTGCCTACTATAGGGATTGTTTATGGGCCATTCTTGTCAATCTCAATCTTGGCCCAAGGCATAAAATACAGTGAATTCTTTGGATCTTCACCGATAGCCTTTGGGCCGTGCATCAAGCCCATCGTCGAGTTTTGGTTTAGACCCCCCAACCCAGCATAAATCTCATTTGTTGGAGGGGAAACTTTTTTGTCCTCAACAAAGGGGACCTTCCATTACTGCCAGGTATTCACTTTTGATGTTGTGTGTGTGTTGCTTAACAAATTATTAGCCATTTATATTTTGTTTTTCATTATTTATTTAGAGGAAGATTTTTTTTTAAGGTCATGCTAATGAGTTGGTTAACAATCCATTTTAGGAAAGTTTTGACACCACTTTTATGGGAAATGAAAAAAGCTGTCAAAACATTAATTGTTTTTTTTTTCTTTTCCCATACAAACTTTCTTTAAATGGATTGTTAACCAATGCCCTATGAGCATTCGTTAGCATTTCCCTTTTTTCTTAAAGGACTTGGTGGTTCACATTCAAATTTAAGGATAGAATGGGAAAAATAAATAATTCATTTAAGATTCCTAGGAATAAACCAAACATTATTATTTCACATTCCTCGGAATCTTAAGAGATTCCTAATGAAACCAAACATGGGAATAACTACATTCCTAGGCATCCAGATTGCAAGGAATTGCAAGGAATCACATTCCTAAGAATCTAGATGCCAAGAGTAATTTGGATTCCCCCTACCAAATGCCACATTATAGTTTAACTAGTTAATACTTCTTGGTGACCAAGACATAGTATTTCTATTTCCTATTACTCGTAATTAAAAAAAGAAAAAAGAAAAAATTGCTATCTACATTCTTTTAACCTTGTTTACAAATCTTTTTAGTCGTTTATGTTTGAAGTGGGTTAATAAAAAAAAAATATTAGTCCTTTAATTGTGAAAGAACTTAAATGATTTTTGGTTAGGTTGCATTTGGCAATATGTAAAATGTTTTCTGAGTGTAAAATATTTTCAACTGAAAATATTTTATGAAAAGGAAAATATTTTCAATTGTTTGTTTGTGTTTTGGAAAATTTGCTGGAAAAGTATTTTTAGTATTTAGTATTGCATGTAAAAACCTATTTTCAAAAAACCCAACAACCACAATCACCACCATAAACCCAGCCATCACTGGCCACTACAAACCCAGCTACCATCAATCACCACATAACCAATTAATCTGAAAAATCATAATCAAAATCAAAACCCATTAATCTCAAAATCAATATCAAAATCATCTACCAAAACCCATAATCCACCACCATTGAAACCCACAAACCACCCTAGCCAACGATCCACCACCCCCAATTGACCACCATCAACGCTTAAACTCACCCCCAACCCACCACCACTGAAACCCATGAATCACCCCAACCACCAATCCTCCAAAACCCAAGCAAAAATGTTATTTTACAATTAAAAAAAAAAAAAAAATTTAAGGCAGCGACGGCGTGGGTGGAAGAAGGATGGGTTTGATGAGTGAGAGAGAGGACGAATGTGAAGTAAATGAGAAACTACCTTCATCGGCAGAGGGGCTTGCAGGCACGACTGCGAGGCCGTGGGTTGGGGACTGGGATGTGGTGAAATCAGGGTGGGTTTAGCTGGGTTCATCGGAGATGGGTTTGAGCACGACGGAGGAGCTGAGGCGATGCGATCGGATCGACAATGGGTTTGAGCGGCGCGATCTGACTAGTGATGTGTTTGGGAGGATCGAAGGTTGGACTACCGTTGCTCTCTCTCTCTCCTTTTCTGTTTTTAGTCTGTAAAATTCTATTTGAAGGTAATTTGAATGTGTAAATTATTTTACACTTGAAGCCCTCTTATTTTACAGTCAAATGATTTAATTTTCCTTTTGACCGAATTTTCTGAGCATCCCAAATAGCAAGCACAGTGTAAAATATTTTCCCAACTTCTTTTACAGTTGAAACAAACGCAGCATAAAGTTACTGCATTATGATGGACTAATTTCAAATTAAAATGACTAAAATAAAAAATAATTTTTGGATAAATTGTTTTTCTGTTTTGCAAAATATAAAAAGAAAGAAAGAAAGAAATAGTGGCAAAGCGTAGGTGGGGTTATAGCGTTCCATCAAACCCCCACTGTGGGGTTTAAGAAACCGAAGCAACACATTGCTCTGCAAAATCTTCTCTTTCTCTCTCTCCCTCACTCTCTCACACTAGTGAGTCTGCCATGGAGAGCGTGAGGGTTCGTTTGGAGTTCAAGCAGCGGCACCTTCTGAAGAAATCGCAGTTGAAGGAAGGTCTGAAACGGAGCTGGTTTCTCCTCAAACCTGAAATCGAAACCATCTCCGACCTCACCACTCATCTCCTTCACAACTTCGACCTCCTTCGCTCTTGCCCTAATGGCCTCATCCTCTTCGTAAACCCCCCCCCTCCCCCCTCTCTCTCTCTGCATGCCCTAATTTTTTTTAAATTTTCATATATTTTTTGTTTAATTTGTTCATCTTGGTTGAGAGTTGAGATTATTGTCTGCAAAAATCTACTCTTTTTGGTAGCCCAGTTTTGATTTTCTGTGGAAACTACATACATTGTGGAGTTTTGCATTAGATCATGTGTTAAAGCTAGTGAAAAATTGTTCAAAAGGGGAGCTTTGTTCTTGTTATGCTGTGTGTAGCTTTCTTTGATTAGTTGCAATTTACACTAGTGTGATCTTTGTTGCAGATGGATGGGTTTGTGTTACCACCTTTTGAATCAACTTGTATTTTGAAGGACAAAGATATAGTCTGGTTAGTTTATAAGAATGTATTATTACTGATTTTTCTTGTGTATAAGTTATGTCATCTTGATTTTGGGTTTGAGCGTAAACTGCTGAGCCCGTCAGGGGCGAATGCCTCTGGATTATTTGGCAACTGGTCCTGGGAACTGGGGTCAGTTGCTTGTAGGTTTTACTGGTTAGAGGCGAGTCCAAAGGGCTCTTCTTTAGAAAGATCATGTCATCTTATTTTGATTTTTTTTTTTTTGGGGGTTCCTGTTTTTAAACAGCGTGAGAAGAAAAGGGGACAAAGTGTTTGATAGTATCAAGGCAGGTGATGGGGTGGACTCTATTGTGGTGGTAGATGAGGATGTGGAGGAGCAAGGTGTGGTTGATGGTCTGAAGCTTTTGGCAAATGAGGAGTTTGATAAGGAATGTGACGAATGTGACGATTGTGGACACGAACGCAAAGTTTCCAAGAAAAGAAAGGCATCGAGGAAACTTCATAGCCCAAAGTATGTTTGGTACTCCATTTGTGATATAATTGTTATGTTGATGCTTTTTTTTTTTGGCATTTTAGAGTTATTTTCATTGTTTCATACTGGTTTCGGAGACAATTCTATGTTTGCTTTAGGATATTATGCTTTTAGATCATGTGTTTATCAAAGATCTGATTACTGCATTTATACTGATTTCACTGGCAGTATTTTCATAATGTTATTGTTTAGACACAAATGAGAATCAAAACCCTAAAGCAAGGATTGAATTCGAGTTGTGATTATCTTTTTGTGCATCCTCAATATCAGATCATAGACTGTGATGCTTCCATCAAGATATTCCCATACATGTGATGACTGCTATACATGTTAGTTTTGTGCTTTATACTATGATTCAGAAGGGTTCAAATTTTTAATACATCTGGCATATCTGATTACCCAGCATCTTACACAAAAGAAGAAGTTGAGTTGTGTAATATGAAATGCTTGACAGTGAATTTCTAAGTGATATATTTAATAAGAGAAAGGGTATCTAGTGGTGCCTTATTCAATATAAAGTGTAATCATGTTAACCATGGAATTACAATCTCATCTGAACTCCAAAAGCTCACTGGAAGCATTTTTGGGACGTGGTTTTGGGTGTTGGTTTTAATCATGGTCTGTGGGCTCTAGTGTGATTAAAATCATTAGTAATTGACCTTTTACATTGCACTGCTTGTTTGGTGCAAATTTGCTGTGAATATTCCTCTTTATTTTTATCATGCTCTTTTGGACAGTGGATTTATTTCCTTGGGATTAGACTTATTAGTTTTGACATTTACACAGTATCCTTTCTTTGTTTCTAAATTTTGTAATTCCTTTTATTTTACCAAAATTTTCCTCCTTTGTATTGTTAGCTATTCTTATTTTGCTTGGATATGCTTGCATGTGGTTTTTGCAGATCTTCATAAACAATGTTCTGGTTTGTAACTCAATTTTGTTCTTTCTAAATAACAGGAGGAAGAAAAGCAAGGTTGCTGCTACTGATAACTGTCTTGTTGTTCCTGAAGATGATCAAACTAATGTCCATGGAGAGGATAATGGAAACCTTCATCATAGTGGAGTCCTCCCAAAGAAGAGGGTCAAGAAGGATAAATCATCCAAATTACCAGGTGAACGGGATAAGTCTAGTGCCCTGGGAAGTAATGAAAAAAGTAATGACACAACTAAGTCTACACCCAATGTGAAGAGGTATTTATGTAGCCTCTATATATTTTCATCATCATCCATGATATAGAAGTCCTGAAGTTTGGTCCCAGTGTACTGCTGCAAAACTGTGCATACATCTTTGCATATGCATGTTTGCATGTATTTCTATAGCTTGTAGTGTCTTGAATTATTCTCTCTTTCTCTCTCTTTATCTTACAAATTCCCTTTTCTTTCTCTCTCATTTCTGTTTAGCAGTTTCTGCCAGCTTCAAGAAAATGGCAATGAAAGTGTCAATGTATCCCATGGGCCTGGCGAAACTAAAAAGGTTCTTGATTTACACCATTGTTTGGTTTAGATCTGTGGTTTATATATACATATTTAATGTTTTTAATGTATGAGGGCGAATTTTGTATATAGTAGTAATTAGCATTATTTTTTAAATTTTAGTATTATCTTCATCCACAGAACATACATTGCCTAGAGTAACTTATTATTCTTCTTCTTTTTTTTTTTTCTTTTTTTTTTTTATAATTATTAAGTATTTTTTAGAAAATAATGAACATCAAGTACATGGGTATACAAGATGTAAAAATAACTAAACTTTCAAATACAATGATCAAGAAACTCCAATAAGTTTGAGAAAGAAACTTTCCCAAGGCTAATAACCACTTGAACAGGGTCCTCAGAATTGGCTAGAGTTACATATTGTGAGGGGGCAATGCAAATGTGCGAACAAAGGCAAGGATAGCTGGGTTATGTATGTACCAGTTAGGACTTTTTGATTTTATTTTTCTTTACTACTTGCAATAGTAAGAATTTGTTTTATGTTAATAGATTTCTACCTCACTAAGAATGCCAATGAGCTTTGTTTCAAATGGCATTTCCTCCTTCCAAAAAAATGTGGAGTGTCAGATCATGGATTCATGGTGTGACTTACCAATAAGAAAAATTCTACCTCACCAAGGTTTTATAGAATCATTGTAAGTACTATATTTCTCAGATTTTCCATGGTCATTGTTTCTATGGACCACAGTTTGTTGCTATTACCTGTCATCCTCCTCTCTTGATGTGAACTATGTGCTGGATGTTTGGTGATCCATATATATAGTCAACAACAGTTGAGAAAGTCAAACTTTTATAAAATTACTGGATGAAATACAAAGAGAGAGTACAATATTGGAAAGCCCAAACCCAGTTTTGTCATCCAAATCCATTTTCTCTAGTTTAGGGATCATGCAAGAATGCAAAATGAACCCAAAGCTATGCATCTATAACCAATGCAAGGAACCATACCATGTGGAGTACGTAGATTGCTAGATGCACAATGTGCCAGGAATTTGAAATTTTAAGCTTCACCTCTTTACATGTTTAACTCTCCAAACTTGAAATCAGTTAACTTACTGTGCTTGGTTATTTTGGTCAGCTCCCTAGTAGAAGTGCTCGGCGTAAAAAGGCTAAAAGACAATGGTTGAGGGAGCAAGTCAAAGCTGAAAGTAGAAAGGTACTTGGCGTTTAGAATTGATACTTTTAGGATCATAATCAGTTGTTTTTACACCCACTCACGCGCGTGTGCACGCACACGCACTTAGACACACATTCACCCTCTTTGTGACATATAGAAATGGTGAAATTGATTAGTAAAAAGCTGAAAATTCAATTCTATATGACGTGTGTATGTGTGCATGTTTTGATCTGCACGGTAAGCCTATAATGTCAGTGATGTAAGGGTTGGGGGGATTGTTAGTCAGTGTTCTAAAGTACCTGTATGCCTTAATAGAAATTTTTATCTTATTCTTGATTTTTTAAAAAAAAATTATTTAATATTCAAATTTGCAGCAATATCAGGGGCAAATAGTCAAAAAAGATGATGAGCAATCACCTGTTAAAGATAAACAGAAAGTTTCTGAAGAACATGAACAACCAGATGAAGATAGTGATGAAGAGGGCGATGTTGTACCCATAGTAATTAGGCCAGGACACATCCGCTTTGGGCGCCCAAGTAAAGGTCTCTCTCTTTCTCTGGCGCTCTATCTGTCTCCCTCTCTCATTGTGTCTTTTGTTAGTTTGGAATTGATAGCTCTATATTTTTCTGCCATTTCATTTTATAGCAGCTTTACATTCAAATTTTTAGAATTGCAATGTCAAATATGTGCCATGTTACTGCAAAGGATCTGACATTATTTTTATTCTTGTAGATGCAGGTCCATCCGTCCAGCAAAATGAAATCCCAAGGGTATGTTCTATTTATATTTGTAATTTTCTAATGCTTGCTATCTATTCTGCTGCCCTGTATTTTGATATTAGGTCAATATTTGCTATCATGATGCAATAAATTGCTTTTGATTATAAGTGCCCTTTTTCTTTTGTTACAACAAGTAGGGGAAGGGAAATTTAAACACAGGTCTCCATATTGGGAGAATCGGATTATGTCAGTGAACTACAAGCACTTGGAAAGTGTCTTGTTAAATGTTAGGATATTTTATTTAGATAAAAGTAAAACTGAAAGTTTCATGAAATTTGAAAATGCTAATCTAACTAAAATTCTATTACTATAATTTTCAAGAAATATTATTATTATTATCGTCATAATTTTGTGTTTTAATGTAATAAATATTGCATCCTAGATACTGTGCTTGCCCAAGTGGCTTGACATATGTATTATGTGTAACATTGATGTATTTTTGCCATGTTCCTCATTAATTATTTTTACATTTACATTTTACTCAATTCGTAGCATCACACATCCATGCTATTAGTTTTGTATGAAGTTAAGCCTTCACACTTTAAAAAAAAAATGAAGTTATGCCTTTACATAAGATACAGACTCAAAGCTGAAAACTTATGTTTGGGATGATAAAGGTTACTATATGAATAAGGATGGACCTCTCTCTGCTTTACCATTTAAACTTATTCTGCAAAGAAATTGGTTTTTAACATAAGGCACTTGTAAGATTTGCAAGACCCAACAATTCACATAAACCTGGTAGTTCTACTGCAACATAGACTTTGCCCTTCTTCTTTTTTTGGAAGGAGTTACAAAGCTACATAATCATGTCACAAAAGCAAGTCATTTAAATGAACAGGGTCATTTAGTCAATGCTTTGGTCCAAGACATACAAGCACTGTGTTACAAATGGGATATTGCAATAGTCTGTCAATTGGCTTTTAAAGGGACATGGAACCAAACATTTAGTGTTTATATATTTACAAATTATTCTCTTAGTGTTATTCTATTTCTATATTTCTGGATTCCCTTTTGATCATTGAATTTATCAACTTTGGTCATACTTCAGGAGAATTCCCAGTGGAATGGAATAACCTGCAAGAAGAAGGGTCAAAAATGGGGTATCGAGAAAAATGCTTCTCACAAATGGAATGATCGTATGAGTTGGAATCAAGAGAGTTCTGATATGCGTACTTCTGAAAGAAAAACACCTGCAACCAATCCCATAGACTTTGATAAGCTTTCGCCTTATACTAGCATGCCTGAGGTTTGTTTCTTCCACACTTAAATTGTCTTCTCTTGTGTGGATCTTTCTTTCTTCCCACATTACCAATGTGAGAGAGAGAGAGAGATCATGTGGTCACAGCATGCTTTGTAATATCAGGCCTTTCACTTCTCTACTTGGATTTTTTGCTATGAAGAAAATGCCATTGTGTTAAATCATACCTTAGGTTTCTTTCTCATTTTTCTTGGTGCAATTAAAGCATTATTTGTGTTCTTCATATGTTGCAGGAAGGTGATGTTATTGCATATCGTTTGATTGAGTTATCATCGTCATGGACCCCTGAACTTTCCACCTTCCGAGTATGACTCTTTCTGCTCCTTGAATACTTGGTAGTTGATTATGGGAATGGAATATATCATTTACCCTATTCTTTTGCCTGTAGGTAGGAAAAATATCACGCTATTACCCTGAATCCAAAAGGATTTTTCTGGTAACAGTTCCAGAATATCCAATTGATTTTAAGAAGATAGCTGAGGAGTCAGAGGAGGAGTATGGAGCTCAACCTGCTGCATCCCTTTATGGGGAAGATGGTTCTTTAAAGGTATTCAAGCCTTTCGTTTTCTTTTTCAATTTTATATTTTTCCCAACATTTTTGACAAGCAAGCTGGTGAAATATTCGTTCACAAGGGGACTTGTACCATTCTCTGTATTACAACTCCCAAACAGACTTAACCATAAGACCAATTCATATCTTCTAGATATCATAAGAATGTCTTGCTCATTCAATGTTTTCATTGTAAGTAATATATCAATAAATAAAAAAATGTTTTCATTGTAAGTAGTAGTTAAGCTTGGAGGGATAATAGACAATTTGAAGGCAATCTTTTTGGAAATTTAGAGAAGTCTTAAGAAAATTTTTCTCTATTTTTACTTACCAAAAAAAAAAAAAATCTATATTTTTGATAAGTAATAATTATTTTATTGAAAAAAGACTACTACATGTACATATAAATGAACACAAAAAAGCCAAACGAATTACAAAGAAACAATATTATGTACAAAAATGTAGCAACTCCTTAAATTAAGCTAAGGAATTACAACTGTTAAAATCCCATGCACAAGACCAATCAAATAAGGATCTACTAAAGATTTTATCAATTGAATCACTGAACTATCCATATCCTCATTCATGAATTAATTAGTTCTGATACATGATATCAGCAAATATGTAGCATGCCAGTCATAAAAATTGATCCAGGCTAATTTTTCTGTATGGTTCAGCAGTCATCTATTCCAGCTATTCAACTTGGGGTTCACATGGTCTCAAATGAATGTTAAAAAGGAGAATCATAAAATATAATTTCATATTACACAATTTGCTGGTTGAGCTGCTTGGCTGATTGATGATGACCTAGTTTAACCTTTTTTGGGATATTACTGTAATGTCATGCAAGGCTTTACATTTTTTGTGTTTTAGTAATATAGAGAGCTCAAAATTTGTATTTGGGGCCCTTGTCTTTGTATTGCAACTGATAATTGGTAACCTGGCAAGGAAAGTCTCATTATTGTTATTAGCAGAAACTTACGATTGAAGCTTTTCTACAGATAGATTATTCATCACTTGTAGATGTCCGCATTGTCAAGCATGGCAACTTCAATTCAGGAAAAGCGGTTGTGAGCAAGGTTAATGCAGTTCCTGTGGATAATCAAACTGCTATCTCAGGTTTTGGGGCCAGCAATAACAATAAAGAGTCCCCTGCCCCCACACGAGGTATCTACTTTATGTTGTTTTCATGCTGCTGGTAATCTGGTATTTAAGTGGATGAATTCTCATTGTGTTGTTATCTTTGTAGAAAATGGAGAAGTAAATGTGTGGGAAGAAATCAGCCAGGCTTTGGACACAAAGAAGGCCCAGCTCTCTCAGGAGGACGGTTGGAGTAGGGAAGAGAGTTCATTAAAGAATGGATGGTCCTACAGGGCCTTAAGAGGCAGTGCACTGGGTCCAACAATGGCTCGTTTAAGAGCACAAAATGGACTATAAGAAAATCCACCAGCATTAGGGCGTATATATGCTGTGTTCCTGACAATGAGATCCACCTCTTAGCCAGTGTTTTGGAAAGTTTTGACGAATGTAAAGAACATCATATTGTGGTTTATGTAATTAAGGGCTGCAATGGCTATCAAAGGCCAACTTTTTTGTATAGAAAGTTGGTCAATTTTCTTGTCATTTTGAAGAGTAATAGTCTAAAGGAGGAGGAGCCCACTTTTGTGAACTTATTTACAGCATTTCTATTGGCTTTTATCAGGCTCGAGTTAGCTTAGTAAGTAGTAAGTGCTCTTTTAGACATTAGACCATTTTGCTTTAACGATGGAATTGGAAAAGATTGCCAAAGGACTTGTGCACTTAGCCGATGTATTCAATTCCCAAGCTGTTGTCCAAAAATGACTTCCCTACCTCAGAAATTTTCCTTTTTCGTTTCCTTCTCCATTTCTCATATTCCTAGAAATCAATATTGGCTATAAGTAGCTTTTAAATGTACCTCACTTTTATATTTGAAATAAAAACTAGTTATCCATATGCTTAAGTCGGTGGAAAATGCATATTTTTTTGAGTGGATTTGTGGGTTGTGGCAGACTTGCTGAGAATCTTGACCTTCACTAGAATACGCATCCTATTCAATCCTTCTCTCTGCTGATAGATCAAGAATAGTGCACTCGTAGGTTTGTTTTTTCATTTATGCTTGGTTCTCTCTCTCTTTCTCTCTCTTCTTTTCTTCTTTTCCCTCCTTTTTTGAGAATCACAAGGGAACCTAATTTAATCAATGGCTTTGTATATAAAAACGTGAACGTCTCAGATGAATTAAATATCCAGGCAAAGGGTTTCTCTAGAAAGGAAAAAATAAAAGCAGGCAAAGGATGGTGTAGAGTTCTTTGAACAAGTAGTGTTTTATACTCCATGTTTTGCAGTGCTTATTTTGTAACCAAGAGGTAGGATTTACCAATGCTCCGATAAGTCCTGAACCACAATCTTTTGCACAAATTTTCTTGTAACTGTTGAGGGAACGAATTGTAAATTATAAACTTATGAAATAATAAAGTGGCATCATTGATAGATTTAGATGAAGATTAATAATATCTTAGACAGTTTTAACAATTATGAAATTTGTTATGAAAAGTAATACGCGTAGCATTACTCCTAATGCTCATCTATAAAGTTGGCTAGTACAGCGAACTAGATATTAAACTTGACCAGTCACTTTTGCGTGTTGCTACAAAAGCAAGAACTTCGGCTCAAATTAAATTAGATGGCTTGTTCGTTTAGCATTGATTTTTACTACTAACTTCTTAGCTTATTTGTTTATGTACTATTTTTTTAAAACATTACTTTCTTTTTTCAGAGGTATAGCCGTATTTTAATTAACTTTTAAGTAAAAAGCCAAATAAACTAATACAAAACAAACGATCAAATTCTTTTGACTTTTTTACCTTATAGTTAGTAGTGATTGTGCCAAATTACCAAATTATTATTTTAACAACCAACACAACAAAAATGAAGCTGCAATGAAGGTGCTATTGCTAAATTTTTTAACTATTGAGCTACAGTAAATTGCCGGTCCACTATAGCTCAAAGCTAAACAATTAAATTAATATTGTATTCCTCTTTCTCATATTTTAATTAGAAAATGTTTCTCTCTTCACTATTTTCTCTCTTTTTTTTTTTTTTTTTTTTTTTTTTTTTCTCTCTTCCTCCACCCTGAGCTCTTGCCCAAATCATCTCACCCCTACCGCCTAGCCACCAAACTAAAACCCTAAGCCTAAAGCTGCTTCAGACTTCTCTCACTCTTTTTTCTTTGGCTAAGCTTGAGCTTCACCTTAACACCGATCTCTCCTCTCTTCTCTCTATGACTCAAAACTCTCTCAACAAAATGTGTTGAAATTGGCGACGGCATGGGATTTCTAAGTTCGTGGGTTTTGTGGGTTCTAGATTGCTAGGTATTTTGGTGGTGACGTGGTGGTGGTAGGTTGTTGAGGTGGGTTCAATGATCCGTGGGTGTGGGTTTGGGTTGAGATCGAGTTGTAGTGGTGGCTAGTAGTGGGTGATTCGATCTGGTGGGTTTTGTATTCTTGGGTAGTCCGATTTGTGGGTTTTCGATTTGTTGGTTGTTTTTTTGGTTTTTGCTAGCGTTAATTGATGAAATTTGGGTGGTTTGATCTGGATTTTTTTTTAGGATATATTCATATGGGTTTGTGTTTGATGTGGATGAGGGTTTGGTGGTTGTGGTGGTGGTGGTGGTGGTGGTACCATGATGGTGGTGGTTGATTTTGGGTCATGGTTTGGTGGCTGTGGGTTAAAGAGAGGGAGAAGATAGAGAAACTTTGAAGAAGAGACGGTCGTGGGTTTGGTGGCTGTGGGAGGGAGAAGATACAGAGACAGAGAAGAAGAGAGAGAAAATAATAAATAAATGAATAGTGTTAACTGTGTAGTAAAAAATAAGAGCATTAATGTAAGGTGAGTTGTGAAATGGTAAGTTTAAATAGATAAAATAGTTTTTTTAGGTGCTAGAAGCTAAATTTTTTAGCACTACCACTGAATATTTTAAGTAGTTGCTTTCACCAATATGGGACCTGAATCCTGATTTAGGAGGCGTCTGTTCTATATAATCAGACTTCAAAATTGTAGATTATGGTCCGTACAAAAACAAATATGGTACCCATAGTTTAAGATTGGGAAATATCACGTGTGAATGTAACTACTGTGTTAGTATGACCTTCTGAAACCTTCCTTAGCCCTGCATAAAGGAATGAAAGAAACCTTGAGCAATTTCAACATTGTGCAATAACCAGCCTATTTCAAACATAAAATCATGTATCTGAATATCAAGTATAGAAAATGAAACGCGGAGAGATAAAGATCTGCTCTTTAAGAAAGATGGCTTTGCTGCTTCTTATTTCATTACATACAGCAACACCTTCGGTGCTCAATGTAGCCAAAGCCCAGATAAACAAAAACTAAGAGCTACCAGAAGGGATGAAAAAAAAGGAGCAGTAAAGAAGAAGAAAAGGCCTAACAGGGAAAAGAATAACACAAAAGCTTTTAATTTACTACTTATATTGCCTAATATTATATACTTCTAATTCCTGTAACTGTAGAACAGGCTTGTTCTCTGTACATGCTTTGCTGTAACAATGATTCACATCCTTACCATTCATCACACAAGCAGATAATAATCAGTTCTACTGCCCGGGATGCTGACTTACCTTTCACAATATGCATCAGACCCTTTTTGACATTCCATGCAAGAGCTAAATTGACTAGGAATTGAATTCTTGAAAAATGCTGCATGCTTTGCTAAACAGTCTCAATTGCAGCCTCGGTCCTGTGTCTTATGGAATGATATACAGCTGAGATAGTTTAGAAACTGTTCTGGCTCTTCACTTTCTCTTATTATCTGACACATACCATATATCTTGTTAACAAAAAATAAAGACATTGTATCCAACCGAAAAGCCCAACACATGGTTTCTTACATGCTTTTCTAAGCCACAAGAAACGAATTTTTAATTATGTTTAGGGGGAAGAGAAAAGTGTAGTTATTACTTATTTGCTTTTTACCTCAGCCAAAATATACCATAGGTTTATCTCACTTTAAAGTAACAAAACATGACTTGCATATTTAGCCTATGTCAAATATGAAAGAAAAGCAGCTCAACTAGCTAATTCATCTTATTGAATTATTATTAGTCTGGACAGTAATTGCTGTAAGCCTGTTACTGCTACCTCAGTATGACATTTTAAGCGCTAGAAGAGTTGCCATAATTCAATACTGTCCTCGAGAATCATGTTCCAGGATCATTGATCCACCATGAGGAAATGGACATGAAAGACAGACATGATCAAAATTTTCAAGAAGTAGCCAGGAAAAGTTAAGAGATCATAAATTTTGTCTGTGAGACTCAAATGCTGTCTTCATTTCCCTCTGTAATTACGGTGAAGTGATTAACCAACTGACTACTGCCATAAAACATAATTCTACTGGCTCTGATGTAATTTAGATTTTGAGGTTATGAATCGTGGGCAATTAAATTGCACATTTACTTTATGTTTTGAGAATTCAATTGTTACAACAAGTGGGGGAGAGGGGATTTGAACAGTGGTTCTTCTCATAAAGGAGACCATGCAATGCCATTGAGCTACAAGGCTCTTGACATACTTTATGTTATATTTATTTTAGCGGATACACACATGTTCAATAGCTGAAGCCAGAGAAAGTTATTTCAACAAATTTAATTCCATATAATTTCCTTGTGACTTGGAAAAGAACACTTACATGCACGTGTTTGGCAATGCCACATTCAATCTTCACTCTAAAGTCTAAATCTCCAAGTCTTGATCCATATGACAGACTTCTTTAACAAATGGATCATGCTAGAAATCTTAGAAAGTCTTCTAGCGTCTTATGCATTACTAAGTTTCATTTCTGATACACTTCTGACAATAGTCCCCTCAAATTTCATTTTTTTCATTTCTTTCAGTTGATGACACAATGTAGTGAAAGTCAATGTTACTATGGGTGAAGAAGCCAAAGAATAATATGCAATGATGATAAGATATACTAAGACTCAGTTTTCATGTTGGCTTTTCCTCCCCCACACCAAACCCTGTTTTGCTCTTTCTTTTGGTAGGTTTTATTTGCTTCTCTTTATACATTCTCCCCCCCTCTTTCCCCCATACCCTCCACAGCAACACCCACTTCTCCTCCAGGAATAAAAGAAAAAGATGTAATTTCTTTTTCCTGGTGGGGCTACCTTTTATGGTGCTAGTGTTATCCACTTTAGTAACCATGCTGTATGTCAACATCATAAAAGTTTTAAGTTTCTAATTAAAAGACAATATAATTAATCTCTCTCAAGATGTCAAGAACATTTAAAGCATGCCATGCAACAAGGACTCAATAAAACACATCATATAAGTATAAAGTGAAATATTACCCGTATGGGGATATCCGCTGGCAAACCCATTTGATTAAGGAAGTTGTGACCAACTGTCTCCCAGTGAAGATTACTACTATCCCATTTTCCATCGATGCTGATCAACTGACTCTGCCCTTTCACATCCAAAAATTCACTCCCCAACCATACAAATAAGATTTTGCGACTATTGGTGCCTACACTCACATCTGGAGCCAACAGAAAGTATACAGATCTGGAATCAAGAATGCAAAAAGATTGCATCTCCACTTTATTCATACAAGGCCACTGGAACAAAACTGGGGTTACCACTCCTGCAACCCTGTTGATCATATCACCTGACAGAGGATGAATTTTATTATCATCCTCTTTCTTACTTTCAATCTCATCTTGTAATTCAAATCCAGTATCAAACATAATCTCATCTCCATTGGCTTCATGCTCAGATTGGTTGCAATCAACATCATTCATCACATCATCCTCGATGTCAGTTAAAGCGAAGGACCATGATCGTACCAGATTCTTAGGGACTTGAGATGGCTCATCAGCTGAGGGTAATAACATTCGAGGTGGAGGATTACTCCCTCTGCGCTCCGCAATAGAGGGTGAAGTTCCTTTACATGGCAAAGAAGCATTTCCAACTCTCAAAGTATGTTTATCAGAAACCTCCTTTGCAGGCAGAGTTTCTTTATAAATCAAACTAGAATTATCTGCCAAAGAAGCATTCATTTGAAAAAATGGATCTGTAGATTCCCAGCCTGAAGGTGAAGGCTGCTGCGAAGACAAGTATGACAAGTCAGACCAATTAGATGATGATGGTGAAAAGGTAAATGAACTGGCGTAATCAGAGGTTGATGGCGAAATTGTTGGGGACTTGGAGCTGAACTTTGGGCTGCGGCCCGGAAAACAAGAAAAAGAATCTAGTGAACTGCAAGTAGGTGTGGGTGACAAGACAGGATCAGTTGTCAAAGAACAAGAATATGAATCTGGCGAAGCACAAGGAGGTGTCATTGACAAGAAAGAATCAGTAAGAGTAACAGAGTGTTCCACTTCTTTAGAAGTTTCCCTTATCCTATCTGGGCTGCCATTTGGGAAACAATCAAAGGAATCTGGTGAACCACATGGTTCAATTGATGATGATAACAGTGGTGACGGTTCAATCAGACCAAAAGAGCGTTTTACTGCTTTCTGTGCATCTAAAATCATATTTGATTCATCACTGGATTGAGTACAATCACTGTTCAGTTTGGAGGAGGTGAAAAATTCTTTCATGAGACCATTAGCAAGCTTCCATCTTAGTCTCCCCCATCCATTTTCTCTGGCGGGGAGGCAAGTTTCTGATTCAGTATTTGAAACTGAAAAAGGTGGAACAACCCCACCAGCAATCGCCTTGTGAAAAATTTGAAAATCCAAGTTATATTCATCCACCTCCCTTTCACCAGCCTTAACTTGATTTGCTGCAGCAACCAAATCATTTCTGGAACACAAATTCCCTTCCTTTCTGACCTCCATACTCTCAGAATTGTCTGCTAGGAGTTGCCCGTTGGCAAGAGCATCCCAAAATTCTGATGGCTCTTCACCTTCTTTGATACTCACAATTGGTCCCTGAGCCCTTTCATACCGAATTACCTGATGTGCAGCTCCCATAGCGCTATTTGACATCACAGTATTGCAATTTTTCCCAGTCCAAACGTATATAGCAGAAGGAACATGCACAATAAATGCTCCACGAGAGTCAAGGCCTTGTGCACCTGGATGGCTTAACATTTTTGGTACCAGATGAAGAGCAGCATATGATGAGTGAGGGGCCATCCGATACATCCTAATCACCGAATTCGGGCTTGCAGGCACAGCATGTACTCGCTTCTGGCACTGCAGAAGTTGGCAAGCAAAACCCATATTTGGGTTAGTCACCGCTCGTGCTGCCTTCACATATTGAAAGGCATCTTCGAAGCTCTGGCCCTCCCTCCACATGAGGTATGCAATAACCAAAGAGGTCGATCGTGACACTCCCTGGCAACAATGCACAAGAACTCGCCCACCTTGCTTCCGAACATCTTCAAAGTAATCAAACACATCATAGAGAATACTTGTAATATCCTCGGATGGGCTGTCTTGCAACCAAAGTGTCTTATACACAAGATCACTCTTAAAATATTCAGGAGAAACAAACCCAACACAGTTCAGCACATGGGTGATCCCATTCTTCCTCAAAATCTCGCGGTTCTTTGCAACAGCATCACTTCCCAAGTATATATGCTCAGCAATTCTCGAGCATTCCTTGTTATAAAACGCAAGCTTTTCCCTCTTAAACTGGAATTCTTTCACGGGTGGTTGTTCCGAATTTGAATTCTCAAGCGGTTTAGCTTCCCCTCTCGGGGTTTGGGGATGAGGCCATATGCCCAGATCATCAGAACCCGCCTTTGGCCACTCCTCTGCAGTCCTCCGGTTGATTGAAAGTGGCTGAAGTGGCGGCAAGCACGACCGCACTTTACTATTCAATTGTGGTCTAGGGCTAGGGCATGGATTAGGCTTGGAAGGAGACCGGTCAGTCCATGAAACTGACCGCAAATAGGTTCTCCGGGTACCTCCTCCGGTAACCGGGGTTTTATCTTCTTCCCCTAACATACTAAAAAGGGAAGGAAAAAAATATATATAACAAAATTCTACAAATTTAACTGACACCCATTAAAGGATTGTTCCAAGAAAGGTCATTGAAACAAGCAAAATGAGTTTCTTTGGAATAAATAGCAGATATTTGAAAATTCTCCGTCTCCCTTCTCACTTTTTTTTTTCTCACCTAAAACCCTTGACCCTCTATCTCTCTCTATGACTATCTAACTCTCTCTCTAAAAGTACAATCTTTCTATCTAGATGGACAAAGAAGAAGAAAATTCAAACACGAATATGACCCAGTAAAAAACTCTAGCTGAGAAGTATATAGTTTGGCTTACAGATTCAACAACAAGAAAAAGAGGAGAAGTGCAAGATAGAAGAAAAAAATTACATACAGTGTAATAGTAGGGAGAATTAAATACAGTCGAAATTGTTGAACAGAGACTTACTCCAAAGAATCTATCTCTTTCAAGTTGAAAGGTCGCTTGTTTTGTGTGTGTACTAGCAGCAGACTTTTGAAACCCTAATAGAGAGAGAGAGAGAGAGAGAGAGAGAACTGAGTTTAAGGGAACGAGTTGAAGAAGTGAGTTACCAAAGTGGATTGGGTTCATGTCATGGCTGGGTTTTTTGGGAAAGAGATTTGTCTCTTTTGGACTGAGGAGGAGAGAGAGAGAGAGAGAGACTGGGTCAAACTGCCACGTCAGCGTTAGATGAGTAATAGTAGTGTTTTTTTTTTTTGGTTTTCAAAGACATGCATGTCTAGCTTGTGATGTCATTTAAAACGTTTTTTAATGTTTTTAACTTCAAACCAAGAATTTATCAAACAAAGAACCTTGAATTTTACAACTAAGAAAGTTTTGGTTTTATTTTTTTATTTTTTATTCCATTTCCTATTTTTGGGATGTTTTGAAATGTAGTTGTTTTTTAACTGTCTTATCTTATTATTTACTTTATTTAGAAAGTCAATACTTCTTTTGTTCTAAATTATTGGTATTTAATTTTATTTTGAGTTATTCAAAATAAAATTTTCTTTTCAAAATTAATAAATAAAATTTTTATCTTGCATTTTACTTTATTTAAAAGTCAATAGGATTCTTTCCTATAGTTTAAATTAATGAAGATAATTTTGAAAATTTTTACATTTTTAAATGACCATGTATTCAATGATGTTCCTATAAAAAATTGGATTTTTTAAACATAATCAACATTTTGGGATGGACTAATGGAGGTAGTATCATTTTTTTTAAGTTTAAATTAATGAGGGTAAATTTATAAACTTGTACATTTTTTATTAAAAGACTACACAATAAATGATATTCTCTTAAAATGTTGAATTTTTTAAACAAGACCATCAATTTGGGATGGAGGTAGTAATAGAAAATCGACTTTATGTGTTCAAAATTTTACTTTCATACATTTAATTATTTTAAAATTCTAGAATTTAGCTAAAAAAAAGCTCTATTTATTAGTAATAAAACTTGGTTTGGGAGAGTTTTATTATTATTTTGTATGTTGTGAGTTCTTGGAATAAAAAGCTACATTGAATTTTATTGCTATTGGGAAAGATAACACTACTTGTGCGGTATTGGTTTATACAGTTTTTTGTTTGAGATTAATTAGGAAATATACTTAAATTTTAACCAATTTTTTTTTTAAATTATACATAAATCAAATAATTTGAATGAATAGTATAAATACATTCCTCCAATTTTGACATAAAATTTGGCTACCCGCCCATAAAGTTTGGACACAATGTATAATTGCTAATAATGATATAGCCTATCGTGATTGATGCATGATAAAAATGGTGTTAATAGTGGACTTAAATGAAAATGATGTTACTTTAATCACAACAAACTATTGTAATTGGAAAACGGTTGTAAAAAATAATGTGTTCCCATAATCACTCCCAGTAATACTTATTCCTATTCCTATGTAATCATCATTACAGTCTACAAAACATGCCTTTAGTGGTGACTTGAATGTTATACTCACCATGAGGTGTGCATCTTGCCTACCATGTATTCAAATAAGAATACTTTGTCTTATTCTTATAATTAGTGTTCAAATTTCATGATCCATTAGTTGCAGTATGCTATGTTAAAATTTTTTTTATTTTAAACTTGATTATTTTATGATACAAGGAAAAATAATATGAGGTACATTGTAATAGAGAGAACATAAAATGAAACACTCAAAATTGGGTACGATTAACCCCAATGGGTCGGTTTAGTGGTTTCTAAGGTATTATGATATTCATGAGATCCTAAGTTCGAAATCAAGGTGGTCAATACCATACCGTACCAGTCGGTATGTACCATACCGTTACGTGCACCAATATCGAAACGTCAACGTTTTGTATCAATTTAAATACTTGCCGTGTACCGGTTGATTTCGAGCGTTTCAGTCGGTACAGAAATAAGCTTTTTTTTTTCTTTTCTTTTTAAGTTTTGTAATTTTTGAATTTTTGTAAGGGTAGGATAATAATTTATTAGTATTATTTGTTTTCTTAGTATGTTAAAGTCTAAAGTCTAAAATCATGAATAATTTGTTCTGAATCGAAGTAATGTTTTATGGTAAATTTTTATTTTTATTATAATATATATATTTATAAATATAAAAAATAGCGGTAAACCCGAAACGGTATACCGGTATTGACTGGTACCGAAATATATCATTTTATTGGTCAAACTGGTACAGCCTCCGGTACGAGATTGACTCCCTTGTTCAAAATCTCTTGCTAACATCTTCGGGCCACCTATATGAGATTCCTTCTTGTAATAACCTGGTGCGTGTGAGATGGGAAGATTGCATATACCCGAAGAAATAATCAAATACTCAAGAGATCTAGACATCCTCGTTTGTTAAAAAAAAAATTAAGTATAGTTAATGAGCGCTTTTAGACTATTTGTTAATGATCTAAATTCCAACAAGGCATCCATTAAACAAAATCCCTCAAAATTTACCTAAGGATTTTTATTCACTTATGCCACCTGGTTTCTAAATCTTCTTCTGTGATTGGATGCAGCATTTGATGTTTACATGTTGAATTTATACAACTATATTTATAAGGAATTTGGAACTTGTATGTGGTGTGGTACTGCACTCAGGCCTACAGTCACTGAGTGCATTAACAGCCACCATCGTATCAAACTTTTCAAAGTTTGATGAAAAACGAGCATATGCTGTTCTCATATTCTTCAGTCATAGCAATAAATAATACTACTATTAAAAAAGAATAAGAAATCCTATCAAAAAAAAAAAAAAAAAAAAGAATAAGAAAAAGTGTTACGGATATATTATGGCGCTTACTGTTGACTACCAATTAATGATACATATATTTTTTTAAATGTTGGTCACGTGTCCGTGACGCTTTTAGTTATGGTCAAGAATGAATTTTTTTCCTAAAAATTTTTAATAACATGATAAATTGTGATTGAGTACAGCTATTTTAATGTCTCACCACTAATTTTATTTTGGCTTAAGTGTAAACTAAACCCTTAAAGTTCAGGGGTCTTTGAATTTTACATTTTTAAAGTTTCAGAATTTGAATTTTATTTCTTAAAGTTATATTACGTTTGCATTAGTAGTCCATTCATCTATATTTAAATGCTACATAAACTTGCCGTGTATGTTTAGATCATCCAATAAAAATAATGTCACGTGACATAATGAAAATGACATGGTATTATTTTATTAGACAAACTAGACATACAGACAAGCTTGTGTGACACTTAACAGAAAATATGGATGGAGGGATGCAAATAAATACTTTAGGGTGTAAAATCTAAATAGCCCAAAACTTCAAAGGTGTGTTTTGCACTTTAGCCTTTTATTTTTATTATACACTAGTCACAGTATATCACTTGTAAACAATGAATTTTTTTGGGTCTGTTAATAGAAGCCCTTAGGGTATTAGTTAATGAATCATTTTAAGAAAATTTTGATACCACTTTTATGGAAAATATAAAAAATCGTAAAAAAGAAAAAAACCAGTTGTTTTTTTTCCTTTCCCATAAAAAGTTTCTAAAAGTATTTCCTAAACGAATACCCTTAAGCATCAATTAACAAAATTTTAAAATTTTATATCATTGACCTTTTTTTTTTTTTTTTTTTTTTACAAGATAGAAATTCTACTCTAATTTAATCTAAGTGTATATGTGTGTGAAACTCTCTCCTGGAGACTTGAATCCCAACCCTTACCCCCTACACCCCACAAAGCACTTATACTTGTGGAGTGACCACCACACCAAGGGTGCGCGGTGGTGACTTACTGTTAACTATGAAGATGGAAGGCAACCTTTAGATATTCTTCAAAGAGGCCACTGAAAGACATTCTATCACCAAAAAGGATGTTAACTCCAATGAATTTGTTGGTGAGTCATGTTAAAGTTGTGTGTGATTGTATGTAATGATTAAATGATGAGCATAAACATGTAAGAGAGAGTACAAACGAAAGTTTATGTGGTTTGGTTTGATGACCTACATCTAATGTGTGAAAGCCCTTAATGACTATATATTTTTTATTAGGCAAAAGTTAATAGATACACTAAGGATATTTGTTTTGGATATATTTTTAAAAACTTTTTATGGGAAAAGAAAAAAGTAATTAATTTTTATGATAACTTTTTATATTTCCCATAAAAGTGATGTCGAAACTTTCCTAAAATAGTTTATTAATAATTGCTTTAAGGGTACCCATTAACTGGCTCTTTTTTATTAAGCAATTGTATTACAATGAACTTAATATAAAATTTATATACTAGAGAATATTTTACTAGCTCTAAACTAACCCAATGTTAAGTTGCTTGTTTTACAAGTGTATGAATCTACTATTGGTTTTGGTCACTTAGGCCATAACACCCCCCTTTCAAACTAAAGGTGAGAGTTTGAGTTTGAAAGGTCTTGAATGTGTAGTTTATTTCTAAAAAAAAAAATTATTGTTTTATTTACTATATTGGTTGTTGAAATAATACCCCCTTTATATTGATTACTCTGGTTGATATCTCTATTTTTCTTAAACCTGTGGTTGCATGTACAATGCACGATTTAAAAAAATAATTATATGAAAAATAATGAAATGATTGAAATTACATGATAAAATATATAAAGTAAAAATAAAAGAAAAAAAATTATTATATGTAACCTGGTGAAAGTATATTTGTTATCAAACTAAAATATCATAACAGAATTTTATAATAATCTAAAATAACTTGAAATGTTTGGTTATTAAGTTTTAACCAGAATAGTATTAAAGTTTTTCAAATTTTAGTGAAAGAGTTCTACTTAAGAAAAGGTATATTAATTATTTCAATAATATACTTATAATATATCATAAAACAAAGCACATTGTAGCTAGAAGTGTATAACACTTATATTGAATCAAATAGGGTATGCACAAACATAGAAGATCCAAAGTTAATTATATACCTGGTTAATGGGTGCCCTTAGAGTATTTGTTAATGAATTGTTTTATGAAATTTTTAATATCCACTTTTATGAGAATTATAAAAAACTATCAAAAAAATCATTTGTTCTTTTCATTTTTCATAAAAAATTTCTAAAAGTATTTTATATACAAATGCCCTTAGCATCTATTAACAAAATTCTTTAATTATTAAACATATAATTATGATATATGATTGTGGCGGCCAAAAACTTTGTTATCAGTTTGTATTTGGGCCCCAACTTCTTTATATGTGGGATATGTTACTATCCTACAGATTAGGCCCTGAACCTTGCTTGGCTTGTCTTCCCTCAACCCTCAACGCAATATAGTTCCTCCAGTTTCCCTACGTTTCCCATTGGTTCCCTGTGTTTCCCTTACTCTCACTCTCTCTTACCCTAATTTTTCCAACCCCCTAACATGTTCACCTTCCCCCCTTTTATAGTCTCTCCTTACTTGGGGAGTTATCATTAACTTCTCAGTTGACACACTTTCCCACACCTGTCTGAATCCTCGAGAATCCTAACGACTTTAGAGGATTTCCTTGGAACTTGTTCCAGATGCCAATTAGTGCTCGACAGCGAACTCCCCAAAGTTATTTGACAATGTTCGGTTCCAACCTCGAATGGCTATTCTCCCTCGATCTTTCCTTTGACTGGCTTGTTGGTGTTGGGCCCAACTTGGCCCGAGCGTAACTCTATATTACTGAGGACTTGCCTATTTTGTTAGCGAGCTAATCCCACGTCCTCCGTGTCTGGCTTTAGCCATATGGGCCAACCGCACTATAATGGGCCTTAGTCGTGTGGGCCCCTCTTTGTGTTGGGCTTTGGTGACGTGGGTCATTCCCAATTCAAGGGTCCAAGCCTCTACAATGATTAAACTAGCTAGTTTAAAATGAATAATGAGTCTTCTTTTGATTTTTCTTGAGACTTTTGGTTATTGAATTTTTATTAGAATAATAAATCTTTTGAATTTTTTAATACTTTGGTAATTAAGTTTTAATTAGAATGTAATAAAATTTCATGAAACTTGGCACAAATAAAGAGATGCCTTTTGGCTCAACTACAACTTCTGGACCTATATTAGTTTTTTTATTTATTATATATATATATATATATATATATATATATATATAAGGAAGTGGCGTTCCAACCATTAGTCAAGCTATTTCACTCTTTGTCCATGAAATACCTTGGAATCCCATGAACTGATAGTGAGGTGGATTGAACTTAAGACCTTCAAATTTACATCATGTCTTAGACCAATGAGCACATGACATTCCTTTATTTATTATTTTTGCTATGTTTACTAAAGTAAAAACTATATCATAAATTACTTTCAATTTCATGATGAATGTATCATATAAGATAAGTAAAAAAAAATTACAATAGATTATAAAATAGTTTAAAATAACTAACTAAACTCTTTTTATATTTCTTGAAACTTTTGATAATTGAGTTTTAGACTGAGTAATATTTTACTTTTTCATTAACTTTGGTAATAGAGTTTCACTTAAACTAAAATATACTAATAATTTTAGAATACTTAATGAATCACATAATACAAACATGACGTGTAAGACCCAAAATGTATTATTAAAACAAATAATATGATAAACTATTAAAAAAATATAAAATAAATAATGAAAAATATTTTAAATTTCTAGAAGTTATTGATTGTAAAATTTAAATTGGAATAGCATTTTTCAAACTTTTTGTAATTTTGGCAATAGAGTTCCACTTAGAGAAACTATGTTAATTATTTTAAAATACTTAAAGTTTGCTACATGCATAAGGATAAAAAAAAATTAGACGATTTGATTCTTAAAAAGCAAAGGAAGATGAATATATACTTCAAATCAAAATGGTTTTACTAATTTAAGACTTTAATTGATAAAAGCTAAAAATTATGGCTTAATGTGAAACATTACGAGTCTTCTAATATAATTTTTTCAACTAATTTATATCATACATCTACGACATTTTCTCAATATTTTTGCACAACAAATTTTAGGTGGCAAATTATTATTGGTTATAATCAAAAACTCACTATTGATATCACTTTTGTATTCCTAATAACAATTTCTCACCTAGGATTTATTCTAAAAATGCAATGGACATAACATTATTTATTTATATACACAAGGACAGAATTTGGCAACAAAATAATTATAACTTTATTTAATATCTTTTTATTTAGATTTTTTTTCTTATATCATTTATGCTTGCAAAGTTTTTGAAAAATTAAAAATTAATAGTTATGCTATTAATCAAATGTTTAAATTTTAAGTTTTTGTAATGTAAAATTATGTATAAAAATTAAGTTCTTAAATTAACTAGTAAATAATATTTAATTGACACGAAATTTAATATACAAATTAAGAACATAAATAATATACAATTCAACCAGTATATTTTGAAAATATGAAATTCTAAATTTTTAGTAGGATTTTTAAGCATAGGTAGCCAAACTTTGTCCCGAATTACAAGCACATACTATTGTGCTGTGCGATATGGCTCCTTCCTTTTCTGGAAGGCGTACAGTATCCGTGCATTGTGGTCAAAACTGAGCCGCCGTTGGGGCAGTAGCAGAAAGAAACATCAAAAACATCCCCAAAAAACACTGTGATCTTAGTGGAGTTTGATCTGCCACGTGAAGCAGCTGTCAATGGCACATTGTTGTTGTTGTTGGCTAGGAACAAGTAATAACAGCCGAACAAACTTAACCACGAAGCAAACGAAACAAACAAACAAGGGCCTCATATATGATGATGATGATTGGTCAATAAAGTTGCTTCATGTTCAAACTTTTAACCCAATAGGGTTTAGTGTTCAGTCATCACTACTGTAATGTGTCTGAATTTTTGACTTGGTCTCTTCTCTTGTCTGCCGCTTTGAGTTTTCCACTAGCTAGCTACTTGCAATTAGGAAAGAAAGAATTTACACTTTGCATGCTCACATGGTGGTGACAGCCTAGTGGAAGAAAAGTGCCGAAGGGTGAATTTGGTTCGTGACAGTGATTACTCTGTCATTGAGTTTGCAATTTGTTTGAACTGTTCAGCTTTACACACGAGACCACCGTCAGCTTGGCCTTGTTATCTTCACCCAAAAAAACACAAACAACAACAAAAACAAAAGAGCAAATGTTTAGTACGCACAAAATTTATAATATTTTTTACAATAGTTGGATTGATAAGTTTTTATTAATTCTTATTTGACTTCATTATTGATATCATTTTTTTACTTATTACTAACAATTTATCAAATCAACAAATATGATTTTTTTTTTTTTTCATTTTTTTTTGTTGCTAAAATACAAATTACGTCATCTAAGTTTGACTGAAATTTATATAAGTTTACTAACTCTACTTTTATTGAATTAAGTTCTCTAAGTTTTAAATTTATTCAATTTAAATCTCTTGTCCAATTTTGCTAAAAAACTGCCATTAAAAAATATTTTTTTATTGCAAATTTAACGGCAAATTTCTTTTTTAATGAAACTGGATAAAAAACTTGAATTTAATAAATTTTAAACTTGGAGGATTCAATTGAATGAAAGTAAAGTTAGATGATTGAAATAAATTTCAGTCATATTTAGAATGCACAATTTGTATTTTAGCATTTTTTGTGTGTGTGATTTTACAGATTTTCTCAAAAGTCAAGACAAAAACAAACTAGAAAGTCTAGAGAAACAACAAAATCGGACAACATTTCATAATACTTTTATTTTGAATTATGGTGAGTTTCAATTTAATACATATTTTTTAATTTCAATTTATTTTGATTTATGGTGGACTAATAACTCAACTTATTATAAAAAAAGAAGAACTCAAAACAATTAAAATATGAAAAAAATGGGTTAATGGGCAAATATATTCTAATCTAAGTTTATTTTTATCATACAGGCATGTGGAACATAATTATTAATTATAATTGCAAGATCCATTTCTGTTATAGTCAGGGAAGGTTATATCCGAAAATGAGGGGAAAAAAATTCAAAGAATTAAATGTCAAGAAAGGTGGGCGAAGAAAAATGAAAAGAAATGGCATTCTTCTCTAGTTGATGGCCCCCCACTTGTCCAAGTCTTTAAGAATAGTCTCTCTCTGAATTATTAAAAGCGTCACTATGACAGACAAATTGGATTTGTATTCAACATACGAACATGGTGGACTATCTCCCAAGAAGAAGAAAAAAAAAATATTAAAGACAAAAAAAAAAAAAAAAAAACCAATAACAACAACAACTATGGCGTGCATCACACTGTAGGGGCCTAAAAGAGTAAAAGGTACTTTATGCCCCAAAAATTCATATCAAAACTTCATATGGATCTACCAAGAAAAAAGTAAAAAAGAAGATGAAGATTCGCTTTGATTAAAAGTAAAAGGAAGAAAACAAGGCATTTACCCACGTGTGGTTTGGCACAATTATACTTTGCCAACTTTAACTTCGTTCGCAGCCGTAACCCACTTCATTGTTTACCATTAAAGAAACAATTAAAACACATAAAACTAAAATAAAAAGCATAAAAGAGAGCAACTATTAAAACACATAAAACTAAAATAAAAAGTTAGGAATCACGGATATTTCATTTAGAGTGTTGTACCCGTAGTGTTGTACCCGTATTGTATATGTGTCGTGCTGGTGTCGTATTTGTGGCGTACCAATAATTTTATATTATAATCTTTCAGAAATTGCTCATGTCATCGTGTCATATCCGTGTTCGTATCCATGCTTCCTAAATAAAAAACATAGAAGAGGCTCGGTAAAGGAGAAAGAAACCTTGAGTATGTTGTTAATTCATTTCTTAGTTTTATTTCTGTTAATTTTCTCATTCAATCCAACCTTTTTGGTCATCTACTTGAAAATTTTGCCTAGAAAATTAGAGTCTTAAAGTTTAATATTGGATGAGGGGGTAATTTTAGGAGGAGGTTTCATGTAAGGTAAGTTTGGAAATATAAAATCCATGATTTTATTATAGAAAATTGAAAGTAAGATGAAGATTATATGCTCAGGTTGATGACCATTGTGGGTATTTTGAGTGGATTGATCCACTTGCTTGTGGGCTTGGGAGTGAATTTCAGCGAAGCTCATGCAATAGTTAACAAACTTGAAAATAAGGTAGTACTTGCTATGAGAGTGAAAAAGTAGCTTGTGAAATTGAGGGAAAAGTAAGGTAGTACTTGCTATGAGAGTGAAAAAATAGCTTGTGAAATTGAGGGAAATGTTCGCGAAGGAGGTGTAGGCGTGCATTAGTTGTGTCATGGGTGTTACTTGTTGGTTTCTTTTTGTTTGTGTGTGCGCTTTTTCTTTTTTTTTGATTGAGATCCACAATAAGGACATTGATCCCATTAAGGGGGCGAGAGGTGGGTTACAACGCAATTAATTCATTTCTTAGTTTTATTTCTGTTAATTTTCTCATTCAATCATACCTTTTTGGTCATCTACTTGAAAAATTTGCCTAAAAAATTAGAGAGTTTTAAAGTTTAATATTGGATGAGGGGGTAATTTTAGGAGGAGGTTTTATGTAAGGTAAGTTTGGAAATATAAAATCCACGATTTTATTATAGAAAAATGAAACTAAGATGAAAATTATATGCTCGGTTGATGACCATTGTGAGTAACTAGTAAGTTGCCTGTGCAATGCACGAATTATTTTGTGATATTTTATGTAAGACAGTTTTGGAGAATGTTGCATATATATTATAAAAAAAAGGTAAACTAAATTAGAGTAAAGAAATATATACATTTTGAGATATTAAAAATTGTTTTAGTAGTTTCATTGCTTTTTTGTAGCATTCTCAAGGTAATATTAATTTTAAAAAATAAATCATAATAACAAAAATAAATGCAAAAGAGTAACAGGACCATGGAAATCAAATAATTTATGTTGTGTTCACAAACTACATACCATGAAATGAAAGCATGCCCAACTCTCTTCCCTTCTTTCACTCATCAATAGTGCGACATTAAGACATAGTGTGAGCAAGTGCGTATGCATCTTATAGATAATTTAAAATCATGGTAGAATATGGCTTTACATTGTGTACCAAATATTCTCTCTATTTATATACCCAAAACAAAAACTTTCCAACCAAATTACCCATACTTCATATTTAAGCCCCTAATTTAAAAAGAAAAAAGAAAAAAAAAATTATTCGTAGGGGTTTCAACAGTTTGATGGTAGTGGGAGGCAAGTATGATGGAGGTGGCGTTAATAGTCTTTAATTTTATTTTATTTTATTTGTATTTTTTGCTTTTGTTTTTAATACTAATATAGTGGCTCAAGCAATTAATGAGATAACATTAAAAATAAGTTAATGTGAACTTTTGGATAACAGTAAAAGAAATTAATGAAAAGAGGTAAAAACTTTTGACAGGACGTCATGTACTTTCGCATGAGGTCTTTGCTTTATATATATATATTGATATTGATATTTATTTGAGTGGATTGATCCACTTGCTTGTGGGCTTGGGAGTGAATTTCTGCGAAGCTCATGCAATAGCCAACAAGCTTGAAAATAAGGTGGTAATTGCTCAGAGTGAAAAAGTAGCCTGTGAAATGGAGGGAAAAGTTCGCAAAGGAGGTGTAGGCTTGCATTAGTTGTGTCATTGGTGTTACTTGTTGTTTTCTTTTTGTTTGTGTGTGTGTGCTTTTTTTTTTTCCTTTTTTTGATTGAGATCCACAATGAGGAAATTGTGCACATTAAGGGGGTGAGAGGTGGGTTACAACGCATTTTCTCCTACACGAGGACATGTGTACCTATAAGGGGGGGTGTATTGTAGTGACCCAAAAGGCCAAGAGGCACAAGTCGCGTGGATGGGTGTGAGTACGATGAGATGAGAGGCTTGCAATCCACAGAATCTCACATTGCTTGGATGTGGTAAAGGAGAAGCCCTTATATTATGTGGACTAAATATCTAAATATTAACAACACATATGCCCTAATCCTTATGTCAACAATATTGTCCGCTTTGGGATACATGCCCCTTATGGTTTGTTTATGGATTCCATGGATTGAAAGCCTTCACCTCATCATACTCAATGATGCTCTGTGTTCCTTGGTTGAAGATGAATTTTTGGTAATTTATGATGGAAGCTGAGTAATTGTTATTTATATTTTATTTTGTAAGATGTTGTGATGAAGAACAATTTAAGGCAACAATATCACAATTTACAATAACATAACATGAACAAGTTTCTCATCCTTAAGACTCACTTTTTTTTTTTTTTTTTTTTTGGGGGGTTAGAAATTATCTTTGGTAAATGACTAGACCTGTGGATAACGGAGGAGGACGACAAATAATTTTGTCTATATACAAACAACTTGTCTATGTTTCAAATTCATATATTTTTGTTCGCATTCATCCCAATTATATAGGACAAAATTGCCTTATGCCCTTTTCATCCAAATTATATAGCCTTATGCCTCCCTTCCCAAACTAATTAGGGAAATGCCCCTCTTTTGAAACTCGACTTTCTCAAAATCAAGTTAAGTCCTATAGTGATGTTTTTAAGGACTTATAGTGACGTTTTTAAGGACCTATAGTGCCGTTTTGTAACTCGAGCTCCATAAAATCGAGTTACAAAATGTCACTATAGGTTCTTAAAACGTTACTATAGGTCCTTAAAAACGTCACTATAGGGCTCCAGAATTTTTTTTTTTTTTAACTCGATTTTGAGAAAATCGAGTTACAAAAGAGGGGTATTTTCCTAATTAATTTGGGAAGGGGGGCATAAGGCTATATAATTTGGGTGAAAAGGGCATAAGGCCATTTTGTCTCGATTATATATGCCTTCTTTGTGATGTCGTGATGCAAGGAAAGCTACATGGGCCAATTAGGAGATGAAAACGAGTATTGATTAAGGAAATAAGGATATATAGCTGCACCAAAATTCATGCCTGCAATCAATTAATTCCTAGCAGATCACAGGGTTTTGCCCTTTTTGGACAAATTAATTAGCTTTATACCCCCTTTCCCAAACTAAGTAGGAAAATGCTCCTCTTTTAAAACTCGATTTATGATAAATCGAGTTAGGTCCTATAGTGGCGTTTTAAGGAGCCTATAATGACGTTTTTTAAGACCTATAGTGACGTTTTTAACTCGACCTCAATGAAATCGAGTTATAGGTAAAAAAATTGCCTATAACTCGATTTCATTGAAGTCAAGTTAAAAAACGTCACTATAGGCTCATTAAAACATCACTATAGGACTTTAGAATTTTTTTTTTTTTTCTAACTCGATTTATTATAAATTAAGTTTGAAAAGAGGGACATTTCCCTACTTAGTTTGGGAAATGGGGTATAAAGCTAATTAATTTGCTCGAAAAAGGCAAAAGCCCATTTTGTCCCCTCATCATCTCAGCGAACAATCTGATGTTTAATTAGTATCAATCATGTGTTAATGTCTCTTTTAGATAAGTTGGCTAGTGTCTTTCATATTTCATAAATTGATCAAGACTAAAGAGATATTTGTGTGTAGATTTTTTTTTGTCCATTGGATATAGCTTTACATTCAACAATAACCCTAAATCTAGTTACACAAAATTTTCAAGATTGATAGTGATTTGTACATAATAAAACTGATGTTAATGATGTGAAATTATATAAAATGACTTCAATCACAGTTTATCAAGATTGATTGTGATTTGTACGTAATAAACTAATGACAATGATGTGAAATCGTATAAAATGACTTCAATCACAATTGATCATTTTAATAAAATTATAAAAATATTTATGAGTACTGTACCGGAGCGGGCAAACTATACTAAAAATTTTCACTCCCTTCTCATAACCATTCAACTCACCTAGATCTCATTGCAATACAAAAGCAATAAGGGTTTGAAAGATTCCATTCCCCATATTTTTGGTACTAGCAACTTCCAAATTTTATATCAAACATTGCCATGTATTTGATAGTTTTATACCTTGAATGTGAGATCAATACACCCACAATCAATCTTTACACACGTTACACGTGATGAATCATGCATCAAGCTTGCGTGCATTAGGCAAATTCGTTGCACACAAGTAAGTCGGACTCATTCCATCAATTTTTGCCCATCTTGAAGAAAGCTCAATTGTTAAGTATCACAAAATCCAAACGTTTGATATTATTTTAAAGGGCAAAATTTGACTATAAACTTGGTTGTAGCTTAACTTTACAACTCTCACGTAAAAAAAAATAACATAACTATGTATTTTGAAAATCTAACAATTGAATTGTATTTTTATAATGTTTTAATATACATGTCAAATTCGTGCTAATCGGATATTATTAACTATTCAACCAATTTTTGCCCATCTTGAAGAAAGCTCAATTGTTAAGTATCACAAAATCCAACGTTTGATATTATTTTAAAGGGAAAAATTTGACTATAAACTTAGTTATAGCTTAACTTTACAACTCTCACCTAAAAAAAATTGATATGACTATGTATTTTGAAAATCTAACCATTGGTTGCATTATTTTTAATGTTTTTAGTACACATGTCAAATTTGTGTCAATCGAATATTATTAACTATTCAATCAATAAAATTATTTTTTATGCATAATTTCAAACTATAAAAAATTGAAATTTAAATATATGATTGATGACACAATTATTGATATTTAATTTTTTGAAAATTTTGCAAGTATAGATTGTATAAAACAAAAATGCAATTCAATGGTAGATTTGTCAAAATTCACATCTAATAAAGAGTTATTGAGTAGAGTTGTAGCCTTATGCTACAATCAAGTTTGTTGTCAAACTATGTCCTATTTTAAAATTGTCCATGCACTTCCCAAATTATCATTTTAATATCACCATTTATTACATCAAATTTTACTATATATTATTTTCCTACATGAATCTTTTTTTGACGCAATATCAAAATGTTAATAACTAAAATAAAATGACACCTTTTAAACATTAGAGACCATTTTAAAACATGGGGCCAATGTTAGGACTAAAAATAGTAATTAAACATTTTTTTTCCCTATAAAGAATAGAAGATTACCAAGTTTTTGGTTGTTTAATGCCAAACTACCAGTAGCTGGTATTCTTTTTAGAAAAGAAAGTAGTGTTATAATTTTTGGTTAATCTATTTTAGTCTCTACATATGAGACACATTGAAAACTCTATAGACTGATTATAGATGTAACTTGAGATTTTCAAATTTACGGTAAGTTCTTCAAATCTATTAAGCCTACCACCCGGGTGTCCCTAAAATCACACTAGTAGTTGGTACCCTAGCAGTCTAGCATTAATGCTTAGTTACATAAACTTTTGGGCTAGTGGCTGCCACAGCCCAAGAGAAATGAATGTATAGTTCCACCATGTCTATCCCAACTTCCCAACCAACCCACCAAAGTCCCAACTCCCAAAAGCCCATCAAGCAAAAATAGAGCAAATAGGATATCAGGTACACACTAGCATTTGATCTTTGGAAGCAGCGGGGTCTGGTTTGTTGGGCCCCCAAATCCAACCGAGTCCTCAACCCTTCTCTGTCTCTCTCTTTCTCTCATTTCCATAGCCGAAACCAGGAGCTACCTCCGCTCTCTGATTCTGTTGTACATGCTCCTGCATTGAGTACCCCATCAGGTCTCACCGTCCCAACCCTCTGCTATGCATTCACCCTGATATGTATCGCAGTCTTGGCGCACACCGCCTCATATACCGAGCTCGAATCTCACGCCTAGTCAAAACTGGTCTCATCGACCAAGCAGTCCAAGTGTTCGACGAAATGACTCAATCAAATTGCCGCATTTTCAGCATCGATTACAACCGCTTCCTCGGCGTACTGGTCCGTGAATCTCGTTTCGACTTAGCTGAGCACTACTACTACAAAATGACCCACCAGGGTTTTTCTCTAATCCCATTTACGTACTCAAGGTTCATTTCTGGTTTGTGTAAAGTCAAGAACCTTAGCCTCATTGATAAGCTCCTAGAAGACATGGATAGGCTTGGTTGTATTCCTGATATATGGGCTTTTAATATATATTTGAACCTTTTGTGTCATGAGAATAGATTAGAATTGGCTTTGCAATTGTTTTATAGAATGGTTGAGAAAGGTAGAGAGCCTGATGTTGTAACATACACTATACTAATTGATGGGTTGTGTAAAGCTAGGCGGTTTGATGCCGCGGTTGATATATGGATTGAAATGATTGATAAAGGGCTTAGTCCCGATAACAAGGCGTGTACAGTGCTTGTTATAGGGTTGTGTGATGGTGGGAAGGTTGATTTGGCTTATGAGCTTACAATGGGTGTGATGAAGGGTAGAGTTGAGTTTAATATTTTGATGTTCAATGCATTGATTAGTGGGTTTTGTAGAGCAGGTAGGGTTGATAAGGCGCAGGCAATTAGGTCGTTTATGAGGAGGAATGGGTGTGAGCCGGATTTGATTACGTACAATGTGTTATTGAATTATTGTTGTGAAGGACTTATGTTGGAGGAGGCCGAGAAGTTGATGAAGAAGATGGAGAGGAGTGGGATGGAACCGGATGTTTATAGTTATAACCAACTTTTAAAAGGGCTTTGTAAAGCAAACCTGCCGGATAAGGCTTATTTGTTGATGGTGAATAAGATGGAGGCACTAGGGTTGTGTGATGCTGTATCGTATAATACTATTATGAGAGCCTTTTGCAAGGCATCCCGTATTAGAAGGGCTTACAAGCTCTTTGAGGAAATGCAGCAGAAGGGGATTGCACCAGATTTGGTGACGTTTACAATTCTTATAGAAGCTTTTCTTAGAGAAGGTGATTCTGTTGTAGTAAAGAAACTTCTTGATCAGATGGCTGGCATGGGTTTGTTACCTGATCGTATATTTTATACTATGATTGTTGATCATCTATGTAAGACTGGGAAAATTGTGATGGCTCGTAGTGTTTTTTGTGACATGGTGGAGAAGGGAATTGCACCTGATGTGGTTTCATACAATGCCCTCATAAATGGGCTTTGCAAGGCTTCTAGAGTGAGTGAAGCCATGCTTCTTTTTGAGGAAATGCAGACGAGTGGGTCCTATCCTGATGAAGTAACTTTCAAGTTGATCATTGGAGGGCTTATACGAGAAAAGAAACTTTCGTTGGCTTGTAGGGTATGGGATCAGATGATGGAGAAGGGCTTTACTCTTGACAGTGCTGTTTGTGAAACACTAATAAATGCCATCCATTCAAGAGATGCCACATGAATGTAAAAAATGGTTTGTATCATATACTCACACCTATCGCTTTATCTATGTTGTATCTGTTAATGATTCAAGTTTCTATGATATCGTAGAAAGGTTACTTATAAACAATTAGCAAAGTCTTGCTTTGTTGACAATATCTCAAAATAATGATTCGTCCATTTCTACATGCTGTAAACATATTAAATGCCATGAACGGACTTGGTATGTTTTCTTTTTAATAAAATTTTTTTCGTTAATTATCAAAAAAAAAAAAAAAATTAAATGCCATGAAATCATTAAGCATCCATTGCCATTTTATATACATGCGCGCACAAGCTTGTCTTGTTTGCATTAAGTTTTTGCAATCTGGTTACTGTACAATCTATGTAATGCTAATATGCAACAGATAAAGAGTTTATAGGCTAAAGATAATGCCAGCGGCAATTTTTAATGCTTGTTTTTGTTATGTTATGTTATGTATAGTGTGTTTGATTTAGTTTGTTGATGGTGTGATCATTGTGTGCTTTGTGCATAGTGCTAATTGTTGTTTTGAAAATTGGCCCACCAAGTAGGTAGACCAGTCATTTGGTTTATCATCTTATATTTCATCTCATATTTGTAGTGATTAACCTGTTTTGATTAAAAAAACATAAATTCTTTTGTATTCTATTATCTTTTAGCAAAAGTGAACTTCAAAACTATATATTAAGATAACACCAACGTAGAAATTTTTACGCTAATGTTCTCTTCTGTTCTCGTATTAATAGTTAAGCAGCTCATGTGCACAGGATATCCTAAGTTCTTTTGCATATGATTAAATCTTCTGTATTTTCAGGTTGAATTTTATGGTATTGATGCCGTTTTGATCTTTATAGCCTGTGGCAGAACACATATTTGCCAGTATTAATTGGTTTGACATTCAGCTCATCAGGCCTATCCTGTTCTGCCCTGTTGCCCTTCTTGGAAGTTTCCCAAAAATGGTACTCAGGTATGTGCTGCTCCTCCTCCTTGAGTTTTATGATAGATAAATATTTTACCATCAGTGCAAGATTTTTACTTGCTACATGAGTCACGAAAAAGGCGTTGCTGAGAGGGGCATGTTGTGGAGTATTACTGACAAAAATGCTCCTGTTTATGTTTACTGGGCAGGACATACTCTTTCTTAAACCAAACATCTCCTAGAAAATTAGGCTTCATCACATGTAATTTATCTCTCTGAATTTAATAATTCTCTCTCCTTTCATAATGTATAACCCTACTCTCAATATATTTTCAAGTTATCCAGTAAATGTTGGTCAACATAGCTTCAAATTATGCTTATGTTATTTCTTCGGGCTAATTATAGATTACCCACTTGTGGTTAGGCCCGATTTCATGTTGCTTACTTATGGTTTGAAAAATGTTACTTTACCCACCTGAGGTTGGCTTTGTTATACAACTGTTACCCACCTCATCACTTTCACTGTTAAAAACATTAAAAAAAAAAAATCAGAAAAACAAGATCTAAAAGGGGTATTTGAAAAAAATTATAGAAGTGGCCTATGTTTTGGCTTAAGAACACAAAAGGAAAATCATAAAAATGGATTTGGGTTTTTAATATATACTTACAAAAAATTACTCTAATTTTGACATCCCCAGATGGGGGACATTTTGCACTCGTAAGAGAAATCTCTTCCTCTGCCGAGTTCAGGTCGTCCAACCTGAACCAAAGGATGCCTTAATGAAAGGTTCACTTTTGATGGAAGGTTAAATTTGGAGGCAGCAAAGCAACTGGAAGGGAAAGTATAGAATGGATGTCTTCATGGCAGAAGATATAGTGCCAGCTGTTATTTCAAAGCTCCTTTTCTTATGCAGAAGCAATTGGATTCTTTACTCAAGCTTCGGGCATTTAAAGGATAATTCTAGTTATTCATATTTCCTTTTCCTATGTGGATGTTTATCTGTTACTTTCAATATTTTATAGTGAAAAGCCTAGAAGGGTTCTTTCAAGATTTATACTGAAAAGCCAAAGATTTTATAGAGAAAATACCAATGATTGAAGGTTGGGGCACCTCCTGAAGTGGTGGCTATTATAGAGAAAATACCAATGGTTGTAGGTCGGGGCACCTCCTGAAGTGGTGGCTATTATAGAGAAAATACCAATGGTTGTAGGTTGGGGCACCTCCTGAAGTGGTGGCTAGGTTAGAGGAGGCCTATGAAAATCCATATCCATTCCTAGGGTTTTCCTTTACTGTTCTTAAGCCAAAGCATAAGAAACTTCTTCAATATTTATAAATATCCCTTTTCGATCTTGATTTCTCTGTTTAAAAAAAAATGTTTTTTATGCTTTGAATGGTGAAAGTGATGAGGTGGGTAATGGATGCATAATTGGGCTAATGGGACACTTTTCAAACTTCAGGAAGGCAACATGAAATCGGGCCTAATCATAGGTAAGTGATCTGTAATTAGCCCTATTTCTTTCTACCTTTTTGTAGTTTTTTTATGTGATATGTCGTGACATGTTTCATTTTTTTTTTTTTAATAAGTTCTCTTGCTTGCTTACTGTCCCTGCTAGTTACATTAATAAAACCATTTCGATTGTTCATGCTCTAGGGCCTTCCATTTATGATGATTTTGTACTTGTGATCTTGCAACTCTCCCTCACTCTCTAAGGAACCAAACTAACTCTTACAGAATTTCACTATTGATTCTCTTAGGTATTAAGGCCTCTACAGCAAGAAAAAAGGGAAGAGAGACTCTAATGATTCAATTTGAATTTGAAATTTAGATGCAGAGGTATGGATTTCTCATCCACATGCATTAAATTCAACACCTGGTCCTTTTATTTATTTACGTTTTTATTTTGTTTTTAATTTAACATAGGGACTGATATACAACTTTTGCTAAACTTTTAACCAGATTTTTTGCAGCCGAAGAGAAATTTATAGGGAATGGAGCAGAAGTTTTGTTCCAAGGACTTGAAACCACGTTGCTGCCCAGTTTTGTGATTGAATAGTTGAAAATGATTACAAGCCCAGGAAAAGAGTTTGAAATTTTATCTAGAACAATAAGGGCAATGTCTGAAGGACATGCAGAGTATAATAATCCCACAACTATGATGGGAGGACACACTAATAATTCATAATCGATACATGAGAACTAACCAAATTCCTGTTGAAGCTATGTTTCACTTGCAACCTTTACCCTCGTCACTTTTAACCAGTGAATGAGAGACCTCAAAGTTTTAGGATTGCCTGTAGCTCTTGACCCTGAGTCACAAGCCAGAGCATGCGTCGCATTGGGTCTAACTATGTAGAGCTGCCTTTAATTAGATAAGGTGGTTTGGTTTCATAGGCATCATCTGTGATAATTAAGAATCTATATACTCATAGAAGACATGAATTTGGACGGAAACCTATTGATGGTGTAAAAAAATTTCATAACAAGCTACAATCTTCCTAAGAACTTGTCAAACAGAGATAGGAATTCAGTCTGTATAGATGAGCTGTTTTTGTTTCGTGCTTCCCTCCATTTAAATTTGCCATTTTTTTTTAATGTAAGAAGGTAAACCCCTCAACATTTGCAACTTTTAAAGAGCCATAGAGGATAGTGAGGATGAGCAAAGTTGAAGCCAATGAGCGGACGGAAGATTGCACAGACAGCAGCGAACGGTTAGTGGCAGTTGGCACAAGGTGATGATAAGGTTTTACTGAAGTCATTAAGTCACTACTCACCATATATGTGTGCGTTTGGAACGCATGTTTTCCGTGCGATCTTGCGTTTTGCTGAAAAACAGTGGGTCTTATGCACTGTTTATGGGACTGGACTCACAAGTACTTTTTTCAGCAAAAAAAACTTTAAAACTGGGTTTCACGGCATTATTTACACATTTAAAAATTATTTTGTTACAGTGTTTTCAATTCTCAATTTTCAACAATAAGCCGTATTCAAACATATCCATATCTCATCAACTAATTTATGAAATTGTGCGCAAAACATTAGGCAAATGAGAGAGGGTGGTAATGGTGTAAAGAAGGTTTAAAAAAAGTGCCTTGTCGGATAATGTATGTACTTTAGCCAGGATGTTTGGTGTTCTGTAACAGAACTTGTTTCTTTGTGTGGAAGTGGAACAAAAGAAAAAAGTCATGCTTGCCATCAGTAAAGGTCTCATTGACACACTGAAAATCAGAGGATTTGCTTGGCATAATAGTCTTTCCATAACACAAAATGTTAATTTAAGTACTAGAAGTGGCCCCAAGCCCTGTATGAGTTGCCAGCATCTGATACGGTATCCTGCAATATATGGGTTCATAAACAACTGAGTGTAACTCACCTTAGTAGAGAATTAAAAGTAAAAGGTGTCGCCAAGATTACTTGCCTCCAATACTTAGCTTATGTTCGATTCTTTGCCCTGTACATGAATCATTCTTGAAGTTCTCATGAAGTCATCCTCTTTCCCATTAGCAATAATAACTGCTCTACATATTTCCCCTCCTAATCTTCGTCATTGCCCAGGCACGAATATCCATAATAGCCATGCTGCATCAGGAACGTGATACCGACCCTGATCAGCAACCTGAAACCAACCCTTATTTTCGCCCACTGTCACTAGACCAACGTTCCCAGCGCCCACCATCGCAAGACCAACGTTCCCAGCGGCCACCGTCACATGACCAACGTTCCCAGCCACCCTTTTCACAGGGACAGCCACCCAATCAATGGCCACAACAACCACCTTCCAAAAAGGGAAAAAAATCCAAGCAGGGTGGTCAAGAGCAACGCCAGCCATCGCGTCCACGGCAACAAGATCAACGGTCCCCTGGGTCTGCAGAACATTTTCCCCTGAATGCTGCTCTGCCATCTAGCCAATCGAAGCCAAATCAGCAACATCTCAACTCACAAGACCCCTCTTCACCGCCACCTGTCCCATCTACACTGCCTTCTGGCCGAAGGACGCAAAATGAGCAGCCCCCACCACATGGGTCTTCATCGCCACCTAACCCATGGAGGCAAAATACGCAGCGCCAGGGTCAATACCAACAAGGCCTGACGATATTGCCACGAGAGCATCATCATCCAAACAAAACTTTAATGTGGTTTCTTGCAGTGTTCTGTGCAATTCTTTGGGTTGTTATAATCGTAGGAGGCCTAATTGTCCTCATAGTCTATCTTGTTTATCGGCCACGGCTCCCCCGGTTTGATATATCTGCTGCCACCTTGAATGCAGCCTATCTTGACATGGGCTATCTGCTCAATGCTGATGTTACCATGCTCGCAAACTTCTCAAATCCAAACAGGAAAGTGAACGTTGAATTCAGTTACATGTACATTGATCTATACTATGGAAGTACCCTTATTGCTACTCAATATGTTCCACCATTCTATGCCACACGGGCCCAATCCAAGTTTGCTTATATTCATATGGTGACTAGTCAGGTTGGGATTCCACTGGTAGCAGCCCGAAGGCTTAAGAAGCAGATAGAAGCCGATGGGGTCCAGTTTCAAGTGAAAGGTTATTTCAGGGCACGATCTACTTTGGGGAGGCTCCTAAAATACTCGTATTTGTTGCATACTCATTGCTATATTCTCATGTCTGGACCTCCTACCGGGGCTTTGATTAGGAGCGAATGCAAAACGAAACACTGAAGAAGCATATTGGATTATTATAAACACCATCCAAACTTATGACGTTTGGGCACTCATGTAGCCGTGGACCGTGAGTGTGAATTGCTTTTCTCGGACTGTAGAGAGTATTATTTCGCCATATGCTACAACATCGAGTAATTTTTTTCATCAAATTACCAAAACCCTGTCATTTTGTTAAAATCATTTTTCTTTTTCTTTTTTCTTTTTTTTTTAATATTGATACGAAAATACTATTGATGCAAAATATTACTTCTTTTGTATTGTAAACAATCTTGAAGTATTTTGTGTATTCTGTGTATTTCAAAGTATTCTGTTTATTCTTACAGTTGACTTGGTAAACTGTCATGAATACAATATTTTCTTGAGAAAGTTTAGGGACAATTTCACAACATTTTTACAATACCCTTATTTTTACCCTTATTTTTAGGTGGGTCGACGTTTTAGTTGTGAAAATAATGTGATATTTTTTCAATTATAATATAAAATAATTATATCAACAATTTCCTTTTTAGAGGGGTCTCCACCTTCGGGCCCAACGTGTCGCTATATTTTCTTAGTTTCAATCTATGTGTAAGCCCAATAAACAGAGGATCCGCGGATTAAAATAACATGCAAACATATCGTGAATTATGACATGATACAATACAAGTAAAATTCGAGGCAAAGTAGCATTTCATCATACATAGCAAAAGGCACAAAGAATTCCTAGTGATTCATGAATGGAGTATTGCAGAATTACATGACAACATAGTAAAGGTCTTCCTCATCATTCCAACAACATAACCAACACTGGGCAAACTTGTCCATAGTAATCAACTCGTATACAAAAACGGAATGCTTCTTGGTACAAAATTGGACAAAGGAGAATGCTTCTCCTGAGAATGGGATTATCTACACAAGCTCAATAAAACAAGAATCAAAGAAGTCACGAAATCATGACCAGGCCTTATATGCAGCAACTTTAGACAATAAATAAAAGTAATGCAACAAGAAATGCCAGCCCTTTGACTCTTACAAAAAACCACTTCAAGCAATTAACATACCACCACCAGAATGAAAAACCAAACCTCTCACAGAAATCTCCTGTATTGATCCCTGGTAAAGAATGGGTGCTTGAGGGCTTCACGAGCTGTTAGTCTCTTGGAGGGGTCATATCTAAGTAGACCTTGCAATAGGTCAATAAGATCCCCTGCTGAGTGATCTACATGCTGCATTACTAGATTCTGCCAAAGCACAACAGAACACAGAGCAAAATCATATGCATAGGTTTATCCAGACATTTTGTCCCAAAAGTTAAGCTAGGAAAAGGCAACATCATACACACCTGAAGACGAGGTAACTTGATAACAGCTTTAATACTTTCCCGAGAGGCTGCACCTTCAGGCCAGTCCAATCTACCCCTTCTGACATACTTCTCTGCATGGCGGCTGAAACAGAAACAATTGTAGACATAGATGAACTACTGTTTTCTATAAACATAAAAATGCTGATATAATCAATGGAAGTCCTTGAATGGGAACGCACTCAGCTCTTTTCAACATGTGCTGAGGTAATGGGCCTAGAACCCTTTCCATCATGGCTAGGTGCTCTAAGTTCTCATGTGTCTGAAATAAAGCTTCTCCCTGCAACCAATTGCATTTCTTTATCAGCATTTGTAACACTTGCACAGTACAGCCATCTGGCTTACAATTCAACATTGATCTGAGATGTTAGACATACAGAGCACAGTTCTACCAAGATACAACCAATACTCCATATGTCACATGGATAACTCCATCCAAGTCCTGGAAAGACATATAAAGCTTATACCCATAAATTTCAACAAGATATGGAACAGGAAGAACTGGCAAAAGAGCAGTCAAAACATTAGCATACCAAGAATAACCTCAGGGGCACGGTAGTGTCTAGTAGAGACAATATAGTTGTGGTCTTGATGCTCATAAGCTGTGCTGCCAAAATCAATAACCTTAATTGCGCTAGACTTTGGCAACCGCTTATAATAGGTTCCCTCTTTTGGTGACCGGGATGTAACCTGTAGTGGATTGAAAAGTTATTGCATGAAATCCTCCTTCAAGGAACTACAAAAGCAAAAATTGAGAACGTGCAAAGTAGAAGGTGTACCTTGTAGTCAGGTACTTTTACATACTCTGGAGAAACAAAAAGTATGTTCTCAGGCTTCAAGTCGGTGTGAATAAGGCGCATATCATGCATGACTGCCAAATTCATAGACCACAACCAACATAAGAACACATACCATCAGATTATTTTTATTAAAAAAAAACTTTTACGTCTCAAACTCAATAGAGTTTTCATGTATAACGCCAAAATGAAAAAATTATGTAAACAATGTTACAAAATTCCCCGAGCAGTAAAAGAATGTTTTAAGCAATTCCCAGTAGAGCAGTTTCCATCAACATTGACAAGGATAAAAAAGAAATAGCAGAAGTAACAACTACACACATGCCACACATTCCAACAGTTGCCTGCCAAGCTCGCGGACAAGATCAACAGGAAATGGGCGATAATTATTTTTCCGGAGAAAATCGTATAAGCTTGGTCCAAGCATCTCAAAGACCTGTTAAGACCATTTAAATCACAGTGGCAAGTCTTAAGGCACAAATATTTATGAAGCTGGGAAAATCATGTTATCATAAATCAACTCATACTTACAATACATATATGGTTACGATAGTCAAACCAATTCCGTATTTGTACACAACTGCAAAGAATAAAACCACTCCACTAATATAAAATTCATCTCAAAACTGATGAAGCAGAAGGAGAGATAATATTATAAGCAAAACTACACTCACCGACTTCCAGTTCTGTCATACTTTCCAAGCAACTGGAGCACATCAATTTCGATCATTGCTGCTTCACGGTACTTCTTAATACTTCTCACAACTTTTATGGCAACCATCTCCCTTGTTTCCTTATCCCAGCATTCAAGAACCTGACCAAAGGTGCCTGCAGAATGAAAGGGATACTGGATGAGGAATGCATGGTATGAAGAAACTCAACTTAAAAAAAGAAAAGAATACAAACAGAGAGTTAAAAATACTAACCTTCACCAATCTTTCTGTGGATCTTATCTGCAATAAGGAAAGCACACACAGGAACGACTTAATCAGAGCAAGAACTACTAAACCAAACTGATAGAGTATTGTGTAATGGGTACAGGAAGAAAAAATTAAATATATATAAAGGAAATCCATTGGGTGAGGTTAATCCCAAAGGCATAATGACTTTGGGGTGGATGAATTTCCTTTTTTTGTTTTTTTGGGGTTGGGGGGGGGGGGGGGGGGGGGGGAGGATGATTGAATATGAAGACTGTTTTAGACTCCTGTTGCACAAGACAGAGAACTGACGACTCTAAGAAACTATTAAAACCTATACAAAATGCCTGAAAATAAACCATCTATTATCCAATTCTATATCATCTCCACTACCCTAAATACTATCCTCCTATTCGTATATCAGTAATTTTCTACTCATAAATCACATTCATAACTAACAAGTAAAAATGAGGATAAATTTAGTTTTAGAAAGCTATGTAAATAAAATAACAAAAGACTATGAACTTGTGATCAATAGTTTGGTGGAAAATTTTATCATGCTTTGGGGCAGATAATAGAATGTAACAAAAGCTTTTCAATGGTAATTGTGCGTAATTACAGCGCGATGTCAAATTATCTCCAAGCGCAAACATGTAATGTCCATCTTTGTCATCGTCACGCCATGGGGGAGAGCCTTTTTGAGCCAATCCCTTTACAAATAGACTAGCATGGTCTGGTAGTATCCTTGAAGGTCCAAAGCTTGTCCCACTCTCAAAATCTTGCCCACAATATATTCCTGACTCAGCCTACATACAGCCATATATTCATACTCCGCCAAACAAAAAAATAAATAATAAAACATATCCCCCCACCTTAAACCACTATTCTTTTTAAGTTATTCACCTCTCTATTTCTCATCAACCAAACAGAAAATCAATCTTTGCAAAATTATAAAAGCAAAGCACACATTACACCATAAACCAATACAGAAAACATGACATATTTGACAAAAATAATGCAAATTCCTATCTGCTCAATTAGGTATCCAAAATTTTTTTTAAAAGAAACCCATTATAGGTTGGAAAAATTTCCAGGAAATACTTTGCAGGAAAACTTAAAGATCAGCAAATTCATATATTTTGTTCTTCATTGAATATTTCCTTGAAAATAATAAAAATTGAACATATTTATAGGCCTAAAATTTTCAATTTTTTTTGGTTCTTGAAATATTCCCAAACCAAAAAATTCCCAGGAAGCAAAAAAAAAAAAAAAAAAAAAAAAAAGTTGACTTTTTTAACTGTAAATAATTACCACCAAGAAAATTTAACCTCCCTAACAAAATTCCCATTCATCCAAATATTTCAAGAACCCAAAAAAAAAAAAACCCTAGAAATGAATAGATTGAAAAGATTAAAAAAAAAAAAATGAGAAAATTAGAGAAAGCAAAAAATGAAGAAAAAACTGTACCTTGTTGGTTTGGGGTTGAGCGAGGTCCCAAGCTAACCTGGGTCTCTTTCTGGGTCGCCGATCCATGTGAGAATGAGGGAACTCACTCACATAGTCCATCTCCATTTCATCGATCTCTCTCTCTCTCTCTCTCTCACTCCAAGAAACCCTAACCCTAATTCTAACCCTAATTTAAAGATTTTGATAGATTGATTTTTTTTTTTTGATTAATTTTTTAAATTTTTTTGCTACAATGCGAAAATCGCAACGGTTGTGGTGCAGAGGAGAAAGAGAAACCGAAATAGCCTTTAACCAATTAGACAGTGTTCTTTGTCAGCTGTTCCCAGTCGTTGGATTCATTTCTGATCGTTAATCTGAACCGTCCGTTGTGGCTATACCATCCTTACTAATGGATAGCTGGATTTTTAAGTTCTGAACCATGGTTGAGTTACCTATATATTACAGTATTATTATTATTATTATTATTTAAAAATTGATTCTATTTTCCCTTTTTAATTTTTTTTAATCTGTAGTTTTATTATTATTATTATTATTTAAAAATTGTGAATTACATAGGTTTGATTTTAATATATTCTTATTATTATTTTTATTTTTCTTTTGATTCTATTTTCCCCTTTTTTAAAAATATTTTTAATCTGTAGTTTTAGTATTAGTATTAGTATTATTATTATTTTTCATTTGGTTGCATGGAAAAGAAGGAAAGAAAAGAGAAAAGAGTAGGGAGGTGAAGGGAAAAAAAGAAGGGAAATAAATTACTTAGAAAATTAAAAAAAAAAACTAATTTTAAAAAATTGAGAAATGTGACGTGTACAATATTTTACAACACTTTTGCAATAAATTCTACTGCTAAGTTAATATTGATTGTTATTGGGTAAAAATATCATTTTAGTGGTGGGTTTAAATTAGAACCTTAGCACTTAGGATTTGCGGTAAAGTGTTGTGAATGTAACACTTTTTTAGAAATTTATTTTATTATTTTATTTTTGTAAATTATAAATTAATAATTAATTACAAGGATATAAAAGTAAATTAAAAAAAAAGTCAAACTCTCCACATTTCTTTTATCCCCTTTTATTTTTTAAGCCAAAGGAAAATGGAACATGTCTTCCATTCTCTCTCCTTCCATCCAACAAAACAAATAAGTGTGATAGAACTAATTTGAATGGATCAATGGATTATTGAAATATTGCAGACATATAATTTTTAATTATTAAAATTCATTCTTCAAATACTCAAGGGTAAAATAATAATTTTATGTAGGTGGAAAATTCCAAAATTGACAACCAAAAAAAAAAAAAAAAAAAAACCATATGAGGTCATTATTAAAATTAAGGGTAAAATAGTCTTGTTCTAGAGTTCAAGTAATACAAAATGACACTCTTCTAAAAAAAAAGACATTTTTTATTGCTCAAAAGTGTAGTTAGTAAAAATATGTTATGCTTTTGATATCTAATGGAATGGAGTTGATTGTATATCTAATAGAATTGCAATATAATGAGTTTTTTAATTGGGTTGTAGTTTTTTTTAGCAATAATAATAAAAAGGACATTAAAAGTACTTTTTACCTTTGAGGGATTGTGAATTTCTTGATGATATTACAATATCTTGAAACAAAAATTTGGGGGAAAAAAAGTTTATATATGAAGAACAACTAGTAGTTGTTTGGGCTATAAATGATATATTGTTGGTATTAATGATGTTTAATACTTTATTATTGAGCAATCATTTGCTTTATTTATATTTCTTAGAAATTATATTTCAATTTAATCAAATCGTACCATAATCTCATTATATACATATATTTAAAAGGCTTATAATTATTAACTTAACCAAAACTTAATGTGGTTTATCTAAATATTTGAATTTGGTAAGTAACCCAAAATAATAATAAAGCATATACTTTTGTAGCTAATCACATCTAGTAAAATAATAATGCATGCATATATTGAAAGACAATTTAAGTATATGTAAGGTGTAAAAGAAGATTGTGGGAAGCATACTGGTTGGGTAAATTTAGAAGCATAATAGATTTAAGTGTTGGGTTGGGTTGATTGAATTCTACTCATGTTTACTACTATCATGTAAAATATATACAACCAAGACTTCAATATTAGTGATCCCACACCAAATCATATTTTAGAGGCTATAAATTTGAAGTACATTTAAAACAAACCTTTTCAATTGACTGATGGTGATAACATGTTTGTGTGACCACGCTTTTAAGGCATCCCAAAACCTCGAACTTGCTAGAATGAACCAACCACAAGAAGAAAATAAATGAAATCTAAAGCATTAGAATGATATAGCTTTTGACCAGATAATTAAACTTTTAATTTCACGTATGCAAGCAATACATACTTGTCCACCATTCTTGCAATAGCAATGGGAGCCTCATCTTTGAGATAAATAATAGATGCAATGCTCATAAAATAAGGATCAATAAAGAGTAAGTGAGTAATCTAAACCTTGCTTCGCATGATGTATGAGCATGATGCGTTTTTGCTTGGAGGGAGGGGGTGGGGATGCGCTCTTTTGATCACAGCAACGAAACTTTATAAATAATTACCTCAATAAAATAAGGGGTAAGAGTTCTACCTATAATCAATATTAGAATGATATCTAGTAGTTTCAAATTTAATAAAAATCTAGATAATATTCATAAAGAATGATACATATTAAAACCCTTCAAAAATACATATTGAAAATCATAGTGAATACCAATACCAAACCAGCCCTCAAAAAACACATAGCTACCATAAACTTTTTCAAAAACACGAATGCCCTAAAGTTAATACCATACAAAGAATAAGAAAATTAGTTATAACAAAAATGTTAATTCAAGAACTTGGGTTAAAATGAAGAATTAAGAAAAAATAAAAAGAAAAGAGGAAAAAAAAACTTGTTTCAATACCAAGAATTAAGAAATAAATGTAATGGAAAATCAAGAACATGAGTTCAAATCCTATTGCCAAAAAAAAAAAACCAGACTACTTACCTAGGAAGATCAAACCAACCCAAACAAAATAAAATTACAAAAACATAAATGGTAAAAATTATAATTGTAGCTTTGAAAAGAAAGAAATATAAAATAACATAACCTTATTAAAAAGAAAAGGAATAATTTTTTACCGTACAGTTTGGTGACTTTGAACTTGAAAGTTGAAAGCTAGAACGTGTTACGGAGAAGAAAACTGATAGAAGGAAGTCTAATATGTGAGGTGTGCAATGTTTTCTTTTTTTAGAAGAAGCGTGGCGTGCAATGTGAGCAAAGAGATAGTGTCTTGATTGAATGAGATAAAATTGATTAGAGAAAATAATTTATCTTAAAAACATGAGTTATAGACAATCAGAAGCGAAAAAATTATGATGCTTCAAACGTTACTGATTTTAGGATAGGGAAAAAAAAGGTGTGGACAAATTTTTGATAACAACAATTAAAATATTTGTATTTATCTATAAAAAGGTTCCAATTAAATTTATATTGATAATCCTAAAAAAATATCTTACTAAGTAATATGATAAGTCCAAAATTAATTATAAAATTATGACTTCTTTTTTGTAAGAAAAAAAAAAGTTGATACAAAGAAAACGTAAGTCACATGTTTTGTTAAAACATAGTTTTTAAGTCCAACTTTTATTATATAGTAAAGATAATGAAATATATATAATAGAAATAACATTTTTTGTGAAAAGATAATGAAAAGTGATATTAAGGTAGACGGTAGTGGGGAGATGAAAATGTGAAAAGAATGAGAAATGTTGAAGAAAGTGTAAATGTTAAAAAAAAGGCGTAAATGCACTTTTAGTCTCTACATTTTGGGTCATTTCTCGATTTGGTCCCTAAACTGATTTTGCTCCTAGGTCAGCCCCTGACTTTTTAAAATCGTTTTTAAAATGGTCCCTACAGTTAACCCAGTTACGGAAAAAGCTGAGGTGGCAAACGGCGTATCCTACTTGCTGACATGGCGTTGACGTGGATATTAAAATATTATTAAAAAAACTTATTTAGCATTTTTGAAATGCTACGTCAAATTTAAATTAATAAAAAATTAAAACAAAAATCCAGATCAGAAATTTTAAAATAATTAAATAAATAAACATTAATTTAATTAAATTAAGAAAAAAAAACTTTTTCAGTTTAAAAAATTGAGTTCCTACCCCCAAAAAAAAAAAAAAATTTAAATCTAATTTTTTTATAAAATCTTAAATCTTTTTTTTTTTCCCCAGAAAAACATGTTTTTTGTGTTCTTCCTCATAGTATGATTCATATTCTTAGCAAATTATATTTATTTTCTTATCATTTTCTGTATCTTTCTTGTGCTTTCTTTATAACTAAATACATCAAAACAAAATTAATTAATTGAATGTCTTTCTTGTCTTTTTTTTTTTAAAAAAAAAAAAATTCCTTTCATTATTTTTTCTAAACATGTTCTTGTTCTTTGTGTTCTTCCCCATAATTAATCTCCAGAGCAAAGAACCAAACCGCAAACCCATATCTTCAGTAATCAAATCCATAAACCCAGGCAACTAGCAAAGCACCACCATCGAATCAAATCTTCCTAAATCTTCCAAAATTTCCCAGCAACCAACAAAGCCTTAACATCAAATCCACAAAAATCCTAAGCTAAAAACTTCCAAATCAACCTTAGAGAGAGGAAAAGAGTGAGGGTGAGGTAGAGAGAGGTGTGAGAACCACCGATCTAGGCTTCACACTGCTAGTGTTGACGTGCTTCCCCTCCTCTGCCTAGACTCTTCTTCAGTGGCCACCACACGGCCGCCTCCTAAGCACCAGACGCATTACAGAGGCGTCCAGAAGAGGTTGTGGGGCCATTTTGTGGTGGAGATCTGAGACCCCTGGAAGAAGACTCGTAAGTGGCTGGGCACCATTGACACAGCGGAGGAAGCCGCTCTAGCCTACGACGAGGCCGCCCTTAGCCTCCGTGGTCCCAAAGCCAAGACTAACTTCGGCTTCATCCTCCCTCCTCTCTCACCAGCTAGTCTTCCTCCTCCGCCGGTGAGATCGGAGTACAGGGGCTACAAGATGGAGAACTTGGTGGTCATGACCACTTAAACTTAGCACGACACCAAAACCTCCTCGTCTCTAGAGAAAAGGCCCTTTCTTCTCGATTTGAATTGATAGGAGGAACTCAGTTTTTAAAGCTGAAAAAGCTTCTTCTTTTTTTTTTTTTTTTCCTTAATTTAATTAAATTAATGTTTATTTATTTTAAAATTTCTGACCTGGATTTTTGTTTTAATTTTTTATTAATTTAAATCTGACGTGGCACTTCAAAAATGCTAAATAAGTTTTTTAATAATATTTTAATATTCACGTCAGCGCCATGTCAGCAAGTAGGACATGTCATTTGCCACCTCAGCTTTTTCCGTAACTGGGTTGACGGTAGGGACCATTTTAAAAATGATTTTAAAAAGTCAGGGACTGACCTAGGAGCAAAATCAATTTAGGGACCAAATCGAGAAATAGCCCAAAATGTAGGGACCAAAAGTGCATTTACGCCTAAAAAAAATGAGCACGATTTTATAAGGAAAATTTTTATTTATTTGTATTTAATTAAAACATTATATGTTTAATTTTTTAAAAATTAAAAAAATGAGAAAATATTAATAATTTAATGATATAGAGGATATGACTGAATTTAAATGGTCAAATGTAGTAGTGCTATTGATATTAGCTTGATTTTTTTTTTTTTTTTTTTTTTTGCAACTTGAAAAATGATAAACCCTATCCATATAACTAAATTAAAGTTACTTTATGATGTTGAGTTAACAAAACAAATTGGTGGTTACCAAAAGACTAAGCATTTTTTTAATAGAATAAACCTGAAAGCTGAACATGAATTGTCTTGTTTTATTGCTTGTCATTTGGGTGAAATTGAAGCCTCGCATAAATTAATGAAGCCTTATTAGACCTATCAACCATTATAGCTCTAAAGAATACCAATAACAAAAACTTAGCATAAATCAGTACTTACCCTTTGCAAGTTAAGAGGCTACACATTCAATCTAACCTACATCATTACCCAACAATGTTTCAACTCACTAGACAGCAAAGTAATCATGTAAATGAACTTTGAAATATCCATTTGGTGTAACGATCGATGGTATGTAGCTTTCAGGAAAAAAAATATGTAATATTGGTAAATTAAACAACAATACTATTCAACTACTCAGATTTATCACGATATAAGGAAACATGAATGCATTATGACCCCTTTGTTCCTTATGTTACAGTTGATTTTTAATTCAAAAGATTTAGATGGCCTAATTAGTAGGGTATATGCTCCACAAACTTTCAAAAGATTAGAAACATTAGTTACATAGACAAACTAAACATTAGTTTCTCTCGCACTACTTTTCAGGAACAATGTATAACTTAGAGGAGTCCATCCCTATAAAGCAAATTATTGTAGAATTTATTTTACTTTTATTTTGTTTTTCATATTAATTGTTCAATAGAATCGATGGCCCATACAAAATTTAAACGGTTGGAATTAAGAAGAAATAGATTTCTAAATATATAAATAGAATAGTTTTTGTTAGAAGTCAATCACTGCACATGAGGAGAGAAAAAAAAAATCAAATGAAAAGATAACGTATCAAGTCTAAAGGAATTTCATAGAACGAATGTCATGTTGTACAAAAGTAACATATATAGAACAACTAAATAGGTGAATTCAAAGCAACCCAAACTAAGAATTTAAAGAAAAAAACATGTAATAAAATTAAAAATTAAAGAGACAAAAAAACTTAAATCACAAAACTAAATCGCATCAGCTTAATATAAAGTTCTAAAGAACACAACAATTATCAACCTAAAGCAGAGATGCAAGAAAAATAAAAAATTCATCAAAAAATTGAGAGAGAGAGAGAGAGAGAGAGAGAGAGAGAGAGAGAGAGAGAGAGAAACTTTTTTAGTGAGGGAAAAGTATGTAAATAATGGAAAAGAGAATGACAAATTTATAGTAAGAGTGTGTGAATAAGAAAGGACAAAAAAAAAAAAAGGAAGATGAAGGGAAATATGAAGAGTGATATTAAGGTAGAAGGTAGTGGGGAGATGAAAAGGTAAGGGATAGAGAAAGGTTATAGAAAGTGTAAATATTAAAAAAAAAAAGAGTAAATGTTAAAAAAAAATTATTGGAAGATTGGAAAGAAAAATGATAATGATGTGGACGCTGATGTGGCTCAACTATAGCGTAGTAACAATAAATGCTATGCTTCAACTTTTAGATATATATAGATGATTGCAATTATTTACTCTTAATAAGATGAAAACTTTACATGTCATCGACTGTTATCGCATGCCTAGCTCATCCTTTGGAATGAAGACATGATAGAATTGTACACTCCAATGTCATTATCTAAAACAATATGAAACATGGTTAAATTATTGTCGAAGATTCTCGGTTTCAAGAATATATTGCGTCCCTTATTATGTTAATGATTGCCAAATATGTATATATATACACACACGGACAAGTTTGGGGCATGGGAAATGGGACTAGTAACATGCCTGCGAAAGTTATTGATAAGTATAATTTGATTTTTGGGGTCGGTTTTTAGACTCTAGAATTAACGTTTAGCTTAAAATTCACTTACTGGTCTTCTTTGCTCACTCCACCACATTCCAGAAAAAAGATGATAAGAGTGGAATTTTGAAAGCATAGGTGGGATGTTAAAAGGAGTATAGCGGTGTGAGCTTATCTTATTGGGTGTCGTCTCGCATGCAATATGTATATACACACACGGACAAGTGTGTTATGTTAATGATTGCCAAATATGTATATATATATATATATACACACACGGACAAGTGTGGCACATGGGAAATGGGACTAGTAACATGCCTACGAAAGTGATTGATAAGTATAATTTGATTTTTGACGTCGGTTTTTAGACTCGAGAATTAACGTTTAGCTTAAAATTCACTTATTGGCCTTCTTTGCTCACTCCACCACATTTTAGAAAAAAGATGATACGAGTGGAATCTTGAAAGCATAAGTGGGATGTTAAAAGGAATATAGCAGTGTGGGCCTATCTTATCGGGTTTGCCAAACTTTCATACGGATTAGAAACATACGTATATTATAGCGGTGCAATAATGACGAATATTTGCCAAACTTTCATAGGGATTAGAAACATACGTATGCAATTTTATCCAACAAGACAAAAGCACTGACCAAATAATTTGAGAACTTAGTATATATCGCATTCATTTTGTATGTATATCAGCTGTACATACCATTATATTTCTCCATTTTAAATGGAGATATAAAAAAAAAAAAAAAATGTAATCATATTACACTCATGCAAATGTGAACGTAGTACATACTAGCTAGTGAAAAAATTGTGAACATCGCACATGCAAATGTGATGTAGTATACCAAAGTGTAAGAAATAGTGTGAAGCAATATTTTTCCTTTTTTAAGTATATCATACCACCTAATGGGGACAAAAAACTTATATACATATTTTGTTCAATTTGGTATCTCGGGCTATTTATAGGTGAACAATTTTAGAGGATACTTACTAACTTGACATAAAAGATATAGCTTCAATGGCTCTTGATACCATACCTTTATGGCTTCCTCTTCTCCTTGTTCTCCCTCTTCTGTTGCTCATGAAAAAAAAGATGGATGAGCGGAGTTCAAAGAACCTTCCACCAAGCCCTCCTAAGCTCCCTATTATAGGTAACTTGCACCAACTTGGTGTGTTGCCTCACCAATCTATGTGGCAACTCTCCAAGAAATATGGCTCTGTGATGCTCCTTCAACTCAGTGGCATAAGAATTGTCATAATATCTTCTGCTGAGGCAGCAAGAGAAGTCTTAAAAGTTCATGATCTTGCCTGTTGCAGTAGACCTCCCTTAGCTTGCTCTAAAGTTTTTTCCTACAATTATAGGGACATGGCTTTTTCACCTTATGGTAATTACTGGAGAAAGATAAGGAAAATATGTGTTCTTGAGCTTTTTAGCTTGAAAAGGGTGCAATCCTATCAGTTCATTAGGGAAGAAGAAGTTGCTTTGCTTGTGGATTCTATATCTCACTATGCATCTTCTACAACCCCTATTGATCTTTCTGAGAAGCTGTTTGCCCTCACTGCAAGTATAACTTTTAGGATTGGTTTTAGTAAGAGTTTCCGTGGGAGTGGTTTAGACAATGAACGATTTCAAGCAGTGGTTGATAAGGTAATGTCCATGATAGGAAGCTACAATGCATCTGAATTATTTCCCTTCGTGGGATGGATTATAGACACTTTCTCTGGTAGATTTAAAAGACTTGAAAGGGTTTTTCATGAGTTGGATACTTTATTCCAACAGGTCATTGATCTCCATCTTGATCCTGAGAGGACAAAACCAGAGCATGAAGACATTATCGATGTGCTACTGAGAATTGAAAAGGAGCAAGCTGAGTCTGGCGATGCTACTCGGTTCACAAAACATAACATTAAGGCAGTCCTCTTCGTAAGCTGCCAATCTTTTATTAATCCCATGTTTATTTATTTATTTTATAACTTTACTTACCTTATCAAATTAGCCCATGTTCATCTACTTACCTGTTACTATATTTGTTTATTAGGATATATTTTTAGGTGGAGTTGACACTGGTGCAGTTACCATGATATGGGCGATGGCAGAGCTTGCTAAGAACCCCAGATTGATGAAAAAAGCACAAGATGAAGTTAGAAATTTCATTGGAAATAAAGGGAAAGTCACTGAATGCGACATTGACCACCTTCATTATCTAAAGATGATAGTTAAAGAAACTTTTAGATTGCATCCTCCAGGAACTCTACTTTTTCCAAGAGAAACCATGTCACACTTTAAGATCAATGGTTATGACATTTACCCAAAAATGTTAGTACAAGTTAATGTCTGGGCAATAGGACGAGATCCTAAATACTGGGAGAACCCAGAAGAATTCATCCCAGAAAGGTTCATGGATAACTCCATTGATTATAAAGGTCAAAATTTTGAGTTATTGACATTTGGATCTGGTCGAAGAAGTTGTCCTGGGATGTATATGGCAACAACAACAATTGAGCTTGCACTTGCAAATCTTTTATATTGTTTCAATTGGAAATTACCTGATGGGATGAAAGAGGAAGATATCAACATGGAAGAGGAAGCTGGTCTTAGCCTTACTACCAGTAAGAAAACAACTTTGAACCTTGTGCCAATCAAATTGTTTTAAAATATTAGTATATGTCAGCACTCTTCTCCTCCCTTTCTTCTCTCCCCCGTCTCACTCCATTCCAAATATAATCTTCATAGGAATAGTTGCTTTTATGTAATATATATAGGGTTGGGCTTGTGTCCAGTGACCAGTTTCATTGGACAGGCTGAGATGTGAACATGTGTCAAATTTTGGACATGTATCCGTATCTTAGCTTGTCCAGTGAAACTGGTCACTAGACAGAAGCCTCTCCCATATATATATATATATATATATATATATATATATATTGCTAAGCACTTTGAAATAAATGGTGGCCAATTAGCATGTATGTTTTGGCTTTTGCGATCATGGATCATTTTTCCTTTCTTATAAATAAATGGTAGGAATTGAAAGATAATTTTTGTTTGTCTTTATTACCTATGGTGGTGTTATACAAAACCACTATTTCTATTCCATTTTATACGTCACTAATCATAATTTGTTATGATGTATTCATTTTATTTTACCTATAAAATAACTAAAATAAAAAATAAAAAAAAATAAAAAAAACACATGGCATATCACAATCAATAGAGTACAAAGTATTTTTGAGACTGATGGTTTCTATTCAGTATTATGAAGGATAGGCATAATTATTTCATTCAATCAATTGTTTTGGACAATGGAGCAGAGGCTAGGCAAGCAAATTTTCTTTAGACTCCAAACTGTATAGAGAAAAAAAGGAAGAAAGCCTCACTTTGATCGTATTACAAATTATATTATAAATTTAAATCGACTTTAATGTTCAAATGTTTGATCATGTATGGTGGCAATGAAAGGTGTGTAGAGGGAATCTTTCAACTCCAACATCAAAATCAATGACACGTCCCACCAAATCATATTGCAAAGATCTTTTTTTCTTATACACCTTTCTACCTTTTATTGAACTATGTCTTCCGTACGGGGTGTCATTTTTTTTAACTTTTACATGTGAAGTATTCTTTTTTTTTTTTTTTTTTAATGAGGTGTGTAATAATAAACTTATAAACTAGTAATTTGAAAATATAAAAAAAACTAACAAAATTGTTTTGGCATATGTAGTGATTAACAATATCTATTAAGTTTTTATTTCCAATAAATGAATGCTAATGAAATAAAAAAAATGTGGTTGAACATCAAATAGGGATTTTTATTTATTAATTAAAAGATTTTGAGTTTAAATCATGTCTATACCAAAAAGAGATTTAAATTTTATTATATCTATAAAAAAATATAAGTGCTAAATTAATTAATATGTATTGATGAGATATGACACCATTTAAAATTTGGACCCTAATGTTACATATCATTTTGATTTAAGTCATTCCGTCTATATGTTGTGATGACGTGTTCGTTAATTGCTACCTCAACTCAAAATTGCATATTATGAATCCAAAATTTGAAGCAAAAATGTGTAATTTTAAGTGTGTAAATTGCATACTAGTCTATATTTCATTACCCCTCAACTTAAACAGTCCAGCTTCAAGACTATATAATTATATTTTTAGACCAGTTTATATATAGACACATAATGCTAATACAACATAAATTTGAATCGACTTTAATGTTCAAGTGTTTGTTCACAAATGTATTATTAATTTTGGAAAATTATTAAATACTCCGAGAGCATCATAAATACGTATTCCCCTCCCCTCACATAAATTGTAGGTCCTACTATAAATTTAATTAGTAAGACCCATAATTATGTGATAGGAGGAAGTACGCATTTATGATAATCCGGAAGTATCCAATAATTACCCATTAATTTTAGGTCTAGTTCATTTAATTGTCGAGTTTAAACTTAGACTTGAATTTAACTTATTTTTTAAAGAAACAAGCAAACATAAACAATTTTTATTTTATTTTATTATTATTATTATTTTTTTTAAACTGGAGTTCAAGCTCCACGTAAGCAACTCAATTCATTTATGGTTAATGCCCCCTCTTGATTGATTACACCTGAATGGCCCACCAAAAGATCCTCTTATCATAACAAATTCACAATCTGTCATGTACCTAACCAAATAGATTTCCAAAATCTTACAAGGAAATCTTACAAGTATCGTATACCTTTGCAACTTGCAATATTGTACAGCATAATCAAACATTAAAATACATACTAGTGTAGAGAGAATGGTCGCACTCACTTCACTTGAGGGGTGAATGAATCATGCACTGACTCATCAAGTGGGGACCACCATCCCATTCCAAAAACCAATGTTATTAAATCCATTTCATTCTGGTCGGAATGGCCGGAAAATCTCATACCGGCATATAAACCGGAATGGTAATCCCCCTTGTTCCACCTCAGATTAAATTTCGGTCCGTTCTGGTGAGTTTTGGGCGTTTCAAGACGTTTCGGTCAATTTCGGCCGGTATGAGTTATGGGTCCAAATCAGGGGCGGAGGGAGGGGGGGGCGAGAGGGGGCAGGTGCCCCCTCTGAACTTTCAATTTTTTTTACTTATAATATTATATTGACCTAAAATGCCTTATTTGCCCCCCCTTGACACAAAAGAAAAAAAAAAAAAAATCAATCCACCATACCTTTTCTCAGTAGACTTCTCCACCTACTACAATTCTAATATATAAAACCAATGGGTCCCATTTAATAATGATTAAAAAAAAAATCTACATTGAATAGGATAAGAGTCTGAACACACTACACAGTAGCTTGATGGACTTTTAAAAACAAAAACATACGACTATAATATAAAACAATGGATCCCACTTGGTAATGATTAAAAAAAAGATGTTTCATATTCATTAGTTTACTCATTAGTGACTTTGGCATTGATCTTACTAATTGCAACAGTTACTGTTGAAATAGCTTTTTTCGACAATGAACATAATTAAAAATCGATTACGTAATCAAATAGGAGATTAATAGATCAATGATTGCTTAGTCACATATATTGAGAAAAATATATTCAAGACTATTGAGTGTGAAGAAATCATGCAGCGGTTTCAAAATATGAAAAATTATCGAGGACAATTGAGTAAAATAAGCTAGGTGTAAAAAAATAAATTAAAATTTACATTTTATGTTAGATTCTGTATGACAATTACATTATAATATAGTAGTTTATTTATTTTGTTATTAATATTGATTAATTTTTTTACTCTCAATCTTATCTTTTAATCTTGCCCCTCCTGACCTAAATTCCTGGCTCCGCCACTGGTCCAAATAGAATAGAGAGAGAGAAAGAGGGGTTTTGTGGTATGGGGGTGATGTGAGAAAGTGCTTGTGTGTGAGAAAGAGAGAAAATGAAAGAGAAAACAAGTTAAATACATACTTATCTGCTTTCGGAATCAAGAATGAGGCAATGAGCAAAAGGAATTGTTCTTCTTCTTCAAGAGGCTTTTGAATTTGAAAGGGTTAAGAGAGAGAAGTAGAAGTGTGTAGAATGGGTTGTGGGGGTAGGTAGGTTAATAAATGGGGGAGATATTTAAACAAATTTATTACTTTTTTATTCTACCATCTGATAGATCAAGAGATTTTATCTATTTGTTTAATTATTTTATTGGGATGTGTATTGCACTTTGCACACGTGGTAGATAGCTAATGTTTCACACAAACTATAATTAATGTAGTGGGTAATTAAGGGGAAAAATAAATAAATAAATAAGAAAGAAAAAAGAAAGAATAAAAATTTATGGGTTTAAGCAAGTTAATATTTAGTTGTTTAACTTTATTTTGATATTTAAAAAAAAAAAACTCAGTTAATTAAGCATTTTTAATATTTATTTCATTAATTTGTATTATTATTTAACTAAAAAAAAGTAATACATTTTTTTATGTTAAGATTTAAGACTAAAATAGTTTGTATTGTTTGACATTTAGTTATTTACTTCCTTAAATTGATAATTTTATGTTGTATAAGAATATATATATATATATATATATATATACATATATTAGGAACCCCAAAACACCTTGAAACGGTACACCGAAATAAGCCGGTGTTAAAATATTCCTTTTCACTGGACAAACCGAAATAGATTCCGAAACGATATTCCTAACATTGCCAAAAATTACGTTGTCAATCTCTGGGCATTCGACACGTGGCAACTGTACCAATGCCAGCGTAGTATTTGGTCCTTTTTTTTATTTTTTATTTTATATATATATAAGAGATTAGTGTTGTGCAACTTGGATGGTTGGATCCCACTTCTTAGCACATGACATGCCTCTTGTCGAGGGGACCACGTGCTTCATGCACACTCCTCACCGATTTAAGGTCACCCAGTTACTCGATGACTTCTTTGCAAATTAGACCGTAGTCAAACATAAAAAAGAATGCAAAACTGGCTTTCTAAGTTTTTTTTTTTTTAATTTGATTTCAGTTATTTAACTTTTAGGTTTATTCAATTAAGGTTTTTCAATAAAGATATTTAGGGTTCAAATTTTTATTTTCCTAACTATTAAATTATCAAAAAAGAAAAAGAAACGAAATAAGACTTCTGTTTAATGACTCTAATTATTTAGTTTACCTCCACTATTTATACAAATATCCACAATTAATATAAAAATATTCACATTTAAAATATGAAAGTGAATATAAAAACCAGGAGTAAATCTTAAGTATTCTTGAAGCAAGGAGAATGGTACTCCATCCTCTCACATTCATAGTGGAGTCCATTCATTAAATTCATGGTGGGGTCTACCATATATGTGAAAGGAGAGAACATCATTTTTTCGTACTCCGGAAGTACCTAAGAATTTTTCAAAGTGAAAGTAAGAGTATCATTAGATTCATTACCCTTAATTGATGAGCATATAGCAGCAAAAAAAATAATGATGGGCGAGGTAAGAAATAAGCGTGGGAAAAAATTATAAGGCGCGAGAGCAAGCCATGGAAGTGGAAGTCCAACTACTTTCAACAACTAAAGATTGAGGCAACAAGGATAGAAAACAAAGACGTGTTTAAGATATCAACATGGTGGAGGCTAAAGACCAACCCCGCCATCAACTAAGTATCCTTAATTGAAAATGCTAAGAGCTTGGGAACTCTTGGATAGTTTAAGGCTTAAGCCTTCTAAGATTTGGAGAGGGCACAAAGTCTGACTTTCTATTCTTGATGGAAACAAAGATATATGGATGCAAAAATAAAAATTGAAGTTCGGTTACAAGGGACTCTTTGTTGTGGCCAACAGAGTACGTGACAATAACGAAATTTTTTTCCACATCACATAGTTTTGTTTGCAAGACAACAAGGACACGTATGTGAATTTGGCATCATTTTTTTAGCATTAGTTTTTAATTTTTAACTTTTATGTACATTTTTTAAAACTTCACATTTTTTTTCCATTTTTTTTCATTTTGTTCAAGGTAAAAGTATACTTTAGAACACTTTCAATAAAAAAAACTTTTGACAAAAAGCTAAACAATCTGTTCTCATGATAAGGGCACAAAGATTTTCACCATTCCGTTAAGGGCATCAAAGTCAGCATCCATGAACGGTGTTGGGAGATTTCATTGAGATTCTAGAGTCGCATGAGAAGCTAGAATGACCAAAGTCAAATGGATGCTTTTTGAAATGCCTTTATAAAGGTCTTAAGGGAAAATATTAATAAACTGATACACACACCTTTACAACCTACTGGGGATGCAAATAAGTTGGACCCAGGGGTGGAGGCAAGGGGGTAATTGCCTCTCTGCCTCCCCAAAAATCATATATAATATTAATATTAATATATTATATTACAAAGATTGTTTGCCCCACTCAAATGATAAATCAACTTTATTTTATTTTATTATTATATTAACTTGTCTCATGTGTTCAATTTTACATTCCTAAGACAACATTTTCTTATAATGGGTCCTACATAATAAAAAAATCACTTCGACTGAATATTATCTAATATTACAAAGATTATTTACCCCCACACAAATGACAAATCAACTTTTTATTTTATCTTATTATTATATTAGCTTTTCTCATGTGTTCAATTTCACATTGCAAGACAACATTTTCTTATAATGGTCCTACAAAATAAAAAACCACTTCGACTTAGTGTATGTTCGGCTAACTTATTTTTTGCCAACTTATTTTATTATTCAGCTTATTTTTATTACTATTCATAGGTCCTACTGCACTTTTTGGTACTATTAATGGGTCCCAATATACTATTTCAATTAACATTTACCTTATTTATAGTACTTTCAGCAAAAATTTTCAATTTCAGCAAAAATTTTCAATTTCAGTAAAATAAACGAATCCCAAACAGACCCTTAATATTATCTAATATTACAAAGATTATTACCCCCACACAAATGACAAATCAACTTTTATTTTTTATTTATTATATTAGCTTGTCTTATGTGTTCGATTTCACATTCCAAGACAACATTTTCTTATAATAGGTCCTACATAATAAAAATCACTTCAACTAAAGGGGAAATGTTGACCGATGCCTTTAAGATAATAGTTAACCATTCATTTAAAAAAAGTTTTTGTGAGAAAAGAAGAAAAATAATTAATATTTTGACAGCTTTTTTTATTTCTTATAAAAGTAGTGTCAAAATTTTCCTAACATAAATTGTTAGCTATTACCCTAAAAACACTCGTTAGCATGATCCATTATCTAATATTAGAGAGATTATTTGCTCCCACACAAATGACAAATCAACTATTTATTTTATTATTTTAGCTCGTCTCATATGTTCAATTTCAACTAAAGGAAAAATGCTGACTAATGGCTTTAGGATAATAGTTAACCATTCATTTTTAAAAAGTTTTTATGAAAAAAAAAAAAAACAATTAATATTTTGACAATTTTTTTTATTTCCTATAAAAGTAGTGTCAAAATTTTCCTAAAATAAATTGTTAACCATTACTCTAAGAACACTCATTAGCATGATTCATTATCTAATATTAGAGAGATTATTTGCTCCCACACAAATGACAAATCAACTTTTTATTTTATTTTATTATTTTATCTTGTCCCATATGTTCAATTTCACATTCCCAAGACAACTCTCTCTTATAATGGGTCCTACATAATAAAAATCACCTTGACTAAATGTGACACTACCAATTTAATTTACTTAAATCTCAGCCAAGATCAGCCATTGCTTAGAAAAGTACTGATGTGCTAGCTAAAAAAGAAACCGCCCATCAACATGATTTTGTTATTCTGGTATCTCTGCACGTGAAGATTGACCAGCTTCTGGTTAGAGACTCTTTGAGGTTATTGTGTAACAGACTGTTCGGATCCAGCAACCTTAACTGCTAGGAAGTTTTATTTGGTTATATATATATATATATCTCTTATTGACCTTGCAATAGGTCAATTAGAGCATTCTTATCAACTCTTCTATAAAAAATGTCATTTTGACACACCAAAAACCTACTTTACTATTTTACCACATCATTTTACAACATCACATTCATCAGATGTTTTATTCTTCACTTCTATATATTAAAATAATATTTACAACTCATTAAAATAATATATTAAACTCCTCCCCAATTCCCATCATCATCAACAACAACAACAACGGCACAGGCACAGGCATAACCACCACGGCACAGGCACAACCAAAAAAAAAAAACCACAATCAGGAAAAAAAAAATCCATAACAACCCAAAAAATAACCACCACAATCAACCCACAACCACTACAATTACTCACCAATATCAGATCAGCCCAAATTGCAGCCAATAAAAAAAAAAAAAAAAAAAAAAAAAAAAAAAAAAAAAACCCAACCAGAGAGAGGCAGAGTGAAAGGTGAACAGAGAGGAGAGGGAAGAGGGATCTACCACCGCCCACCATAACCAAAACCCAAAATCAACCCACAACCGCCGCCACCCACCAACATCAGCCCATCACAACCCATGAAATCAACCCACAACCACTTGTTGCCGAATCCACCATCAAATCACAACAAAACCAAAAAAAGCCACTGCCATAGAGATCAGCCTGGCTTGAAGCTCCGGCCATAGGTTGCTGTGGATGTGGTGGGTCGGCTTGTGGCGGTTGGGATGGGTCGGTGTGGCTGTGTTGGTGGTCGGGTTCGTGGGTCATGGCTAGGTGGCGGATTGGTGAGGTCTGCTAGTTGGTGAGATCGGCGGCGGCTTGATGAGGACGGCGGCGTGCTCTAGAGAAAGGAAGAAAGGAGAAGCTGAAAGTGAGAATGAGTGAGGAAGAGAGACTCAGGCAGATGGGAGAGAGAACCACCAAATGAATTAAAAAGGAATAAAATGATGAGAGAGGAGAGAGAAAAGAGAATAAAAAAATAATAAAATTTATAGAATTGTTGTCCGTACACTTCTATATTTGAGACAGAACTGTTCATTGATGCCAAATATTTTGGCATTTAGAACATCTCATGAGAGTGATTTTTTGGTGTTTGGTGTGTTAAATGCCAAATATTTGGCATTTGACACACCTGATGAGAGTGCTCTAAGATCCCCATTTGGCATTTGACACACCTGATGAGAGTGCTCTAAGATCCCCTGCTGAGTGATTACATGCTGCATTACTAGATTCTGCCAAAGCACAACAGAACACAGCAAAATCATACGCATAGGTTTATATATCCAGACATTTTGTCCCAAAAGTTAAGCTAGGAAAAGGCAACATCATACACACCTGAGGACGGGGTAACTTTATAACAGCTTTAATACTTTCCCGAGAGGCTGTGCCTTCTGGCCAGTCCAATCTACCCCTTCTGACATACTTCTCTGCATGGCGGCTGAAACAGAAACAATTGTAGACATAGATGAACTACTGTTTTCTATAAACATAAAAATGCTGATATAATCAATGGAAGTCCTTGAATGGGAACGCACTAATGGGCCTAGAACCCTTTCCATCATGGCTAGGTGCTCTAAGTTCTCATGTGTCTGAAATAAAGCTTCTCCCCGCAATCAATTGCATTTCTTTATCAGAATTTGAAACACTTGCACAGTACAGCCATCTGGCTTACAATTCAACATAGATCTGAGATGTTAGACATACAGAGCACAGTTCTACCAAGATACAACCAATACTCCATATGTCACATGGATAACTCCATCCAAGTCCTGGAAAGACATATAAAGCTTATACCCATAAATTTCAACAAGATATGGAACAGGAAGAACTGGCAAAAGAGCAGTCAAAACATTAGCATACCAAGAATAACCTCAGGGGCACGGTAGTGTCTAGTAGAGACAATATAGTTGTGGTCTTGATGCTCATAAGCTGTGCTGCCAAAATCAATAACCTTAATTGCGCTAGACTTTGGCAACCGCTTATAATAGGTTCCCTCTTTTGGTGACCGGGATGTAACCTGTAGTGGATTGAAAAATTATTGCATGAAATCCTCCTTCAAGGAACTACAAAAGCAAAAATTGAGAACGTGCATAGTAGAAGGTGTACCTTGTAGTCAGGTACTTTTACATACTCTGGAGAAACAAAAAGTATGTTCTCAGGCTTCAAGTCGGTGTGAATATGACTGCCAAATTCATAGACCACAACCAACATAATTAAGAACACATACCATCAGATTATTTTTATTAAAAAAAAAAACTTTTACGTCTCAAACTCAATAGAGTTTTCATGTATAACACCAAAATGATAAAATTATGTAAACAATGTTACAAAATTCCCCGAGCAGTAAAAGAAGGTTTTTAAGCAATTCCCAGTAGAGCAGTTTCCATCAACATTGACAAGGATAAAAAAGAAATAGCAGAAGCAACAACTACACACATGCCACACATTCCAACAGTTGCCTGCCAAGCTCGCGGACAAGATCGACAGGAAATGGGCGATAATTATTTTTCCGGAGAAAATCATATAAGCTTGGTCCAAGCATCTCAAAGACCTGTTAAGACCATTTAAATCACAGCGGCAAGTCTTAAAGCACAAATATTTATGAAGCTGGGAAAATCATGTTATCATAAATCAACTTATACTTACAATACATATATGGTTACGATAGTCAAACCAATTCCGTATTTGTACACAACTGCAAAGAATAAAACCACTCCACTAATATAAAATTCATCTCAAAACTGATGAAGCAGAAGGAGAGATAATATTATAAGCAAAACTACACTCACCGACTTCCAGTTCTGTCATACTTTCCAAGCAACTGGAGCACATCAATTTCTATCATTGCTGCTTCACGGTACTTCTTAATACTTCTCACAACTTTTATGCCAACCATCCCTTGTTTCCTTATCCCAGCATTCAAGAACCTGACCAAAGGTGCCTGCAGAATGAAAGGGATACTGGATGAGGAATGCATGGTACGAAGAAACTCAACTTAAAAAAAGAAAAGAATACAAACAGAGAGATAAAAATACTAACCTTCACCAATCTTTCTGTGGATCATATCTGCAATAAGGAAAGCACACACAGGAACGACTTAATCAGAGCAAGAACTACTAAACCAAACTGATAGAGTATTGTGTAATGGGTACAGGAAGAAAAAATTAAATAAATATAAAGGAAATCCATTGGGTGAGATTAATCCCAAAGGCATAATGACTTTGGGGTGGATGAATTTCCTTTTTTTGGGGTGGGGGGGGGGGGGGGGAGGATGATTGAATATGAAGACTGTTTTAGACTCCTGTTGCACAAGACAGAGAACTGACGACACTAAGAAACTATTAAAACCTAAACAAAATGCCTGAAAATAAACCATCTATTATCCAATTCCATATCATCTCCACTACCCTAAATACTCTCCTCCTATTCGTATATCAGTAATTTTCTACTCATAAATCACATTCATAACTAACAATTAAAAGTGAGGATAAATTTAGTTTTAGAAAGCTATGTAAAGAAAATAACAAAAGACTATGAACTTGTGATCAATAGTTTGGTGGAAAATTTTATCATGCTTTGGGGCAGATAATAGAATGTAACAAAAGCTTTTCAATGGTGATTGTGCGTAATTACAGCGTGATGTCAAATTATCTCCAAGCGCAAACATGTAATGTCCATCTTTGTCATCGTCATGCCATGGGGGAGAGCCTTTTTGAGCCAATCCCTTTACAAATAGACTAGCATGGTCTGGTAGTATCCTTGAAGGTCCAAAGCTTGTCCCACTCTCAAAATCTTGCCCACAATATATTCCTGACTCAGCCTACACACAGCCATATATTCATACTCCGCCAAACAAAAAATAATTAATAAAACATACCCCCTCACCTTAAACCACTATTCTTTTTAAGTTATTCACCTCTCTATTTCTCATCAACCAAACAGAAAATCAATCTTTGCAAAATTATAAAAGCAAAGCACACATTACACCATAAACCAATACAGAAAACATGACATATTTGACAAAAATAATGCAAATTCCTATCTGCTCAATTAGGTATCCAAAAAATTAAAAAAAAAAAAAAAAAAAAACCTATTAGGTTGGAAAATTTTCCATAAAATACTTTGCAAGAAAACTTAAAGATCAGCAAATTCATATATTTTGTTCTTCATTGAATATTTCCTTGAAAATAATAAAAATTGAACATATTCATAGGCCTAAAAATTTCAATTTTTTTTTTGGTTCTTCCCAAACCAAAAAATTCCCAGGAAGCAAAAAAAAAAAAAAAAAAAAAATGTAAATAATTTTCACCAAGAAAATTAACCTCCCTAACAAAATTCCCATTCATCCAAATATTTCAAGAACCAAAAAAAAAAAAAAAAAAAAAACCCTAGAAATGAATAGTTTGAAAAGATTAAAAAAAAAAAACTGAGAAAATTAGAGAACGCAAAAAATGAAGAAAAAACTGTACCTTGTTGGTTTAGGGTTGAGCGAGGTCCCAAGCTAACTTGGGTCTCTTTCTGGGTCGCCGATCCATGTGAGAATGAGGGAACTCACTCACATAGTCCATCTCCATTTCATCGATCTCTCTCTCTCTCTCTCACTCCAAGAAACCTTAACCCTAACCCTAATTCTAACCCTAATTTAAAGATTTTGATAGATTGATTTTTTTTTTATTATTTTTTTTAATTTTTTTTTGCTACGATGCGAAAATCGCAACGGTTGTGGTGCAGAGGAGAAAGAGAAACCGAAATAGCCTTTAACCAATTAGACAGTGTTCTTTTTCAGCTGTTCCCAATCGTTGTATTCATTTCTGATTGTTAATCTGAATCGTCCGTTGTGGCTATACGCCTATACCATCCTTACTAATGGATAGCTGGATTTTTAAGTTCTGAATCATGGTTGAGTTACCTATATATTACAGTATTTCTGCATGTGGGTCCCAATGTTAGTGCATTTGATATATGTAATATTTCTCTCACAGTCTGTGGAACCAATGCAACGAGAAAGATGCTAATTAATGTATATGTATAATATGCACTCAGTCTTGCACTTCACCAGGGTCAAAATTATGTAAAAGTCTACAACCAAGGAAAAAAAAAGTGTTGCTTGTAATTTTGTATAATATGGTGCTTTAAAATTACATCGAGTTTCATATATATATATATATATATATGAATATTTTCTAAAATGTATTGAGTGAAAGTTTTATCTTATTAGTTGTCATATATAGTTTATTTATTTTTTCTTATATATGTTGGTTTGAACTTAGATCCGTGAATGGTCTTACCAATCCACCGGTTGAAAACTTAAGGAGCAAGCAAGCAACGACGGAGCCAAGGAGCTGGGCGATCCAGTACAAAATACCCCTAATGAGTGTGATGTGATCCAGTACAAACTTAAATGTTATGTATTTTCTTTAAGTAAATCACTCTTGTGCCCTTGTTGGATTTATATCCTTGAGTGTTGGACATGCAAATGATACTTTACATTGAGCTTATTAACTTTCATGTCCGGATGTTCATTCCTTGTGTGAATGATCATTGTGGTCACTATTTATAGTGATTGTTCGTTTTTGGTCAAGCCACGCTCTATTGCTTCATTCTATTTTACTTGATCGCATTATGCTTGCTCCATATGCATTTCAAGTTTTCTACATACAATGATCATATTGTGTTGTTGTTTTCAAGAAATACTTGTCCTATGGTTCAAGAGCTTCGCAGATTCTAGAGTTAGGTGTGAGTGAGTTTTGTTCAACTGTTCCCAACTCACATGTTAAGTCTAGAGTTCATTTTAGGGTTTTATCATGGAATAGCCAAAGGGGGATGAATGTTCAATTAGTGTATAAAATACCTTGAACGTTTAGACCCCCAAATTATAAATTACCAATTCAAGCTTATTATCAAACAATATATGTGCAGAACATGAACATAAGCTAAAACAGAATTGATAAAACAATCTAAACCAAATAAAATCACAACCATAGTAGAAATTAAATGGCAAAGATTAAGGGAAGAGAGATGCAAACACAAGGATAACATAGCGATGTGTTATCGAAGAGGAAACCGAAGTCCTCGACGTAAAACTTCTCTGCCGCCCTCCAAGCGGTCAATAATCCACTAAAGAATGAAGTTAGGATACATGAACAGTAGAAGGCCCTCCAAGCCTAATCTACCCAGTGTACCTAAACCCTCCAAACTTCTTGCTCCAAGCAGGTTACGCCGAACCTTTGTCTTCTTTAGCTTACCGAATTCCGTTATAGCCCATAGCATCAACCAATATCAATTGGTCCCTTCCTAATTGCTTCCCAAGCACCAAAAAGCATTCTCACAGATATGGGTATGGTGAGAAAAGGATTTGGCTAATGAACCTTTCAAGGATGTAACAATGGAGAGGGTGAGAGTAGAGGAATTTGGAGAATCAAAGGATGAAGATTGTGGATGAGTCAATCTTGTTTTTCTCTAGGGTTTCTCTCTCAAAATTCTCTCTGGAAGCTCTCTACATTTCGTGGGTATAAGGGGTATTTATACTAGTGTGTGTATAGAATGCGAAGATTCAGTTTTTCCCAAACAAAGTGGATTGGCGACTTGGCCTTGCGACTTGACTGAGTTGCGAGTCCAAGCCGCGAGCTAACTGAATGGCTAGACTGCATTTTTCTTTGTGAGAGAGTTTGAAGAAAAGTTCAAGAGTGTGCACTCAACAGGGCCTCGCGACTGGCTCGCGGTTGGGAAGTCGCCAAAGGAGGCATACATGTGAAGCATGTAGAGGAGCTAAAGAGTCACGCCAGTTGGAGCACTACAGGACAAAACTTCCAGTCTAACCAGGCAGTTAGCTCACAACTAAAACTCGCGACTCAGTCAAGTCTCGAGGACAAGTCGCCAAACCACTCTGTTTAGGAAAAACTGACCTTTCGCATTCCAAACACACACCAGTATAAATACCCCTTACACCCACATATTGTAGAGGGCTTCTAAAGAGAATTTTGAGAGAGAAACCCTAGAGAAAAATAAGATTGACTCATCCACAATCTTTATACTTTGATTCTCCAAATTCCTTTACTCTCATCCTCTCCATTGATACATCCTTGAGAGGTACATTAGCCAAATCCTTATCTCACCATACTCATATCTGTGAGGAGGTTATTTGGTGTTTGGGAAGCAGTTAAGAAGGGACCAATTCATTTTGGTTGATACAATGGGTTATTGCGGGATCCGGTAAGCTAGAGAAGATAAAGGTTCGGCATAACCTCATTGGGACAAGAAGCTTGGAGGGCTTAGGTACACTGGGTAGATTAGGCTTGGAGGGTCTTCTACTGTTCATGTATCCCAACTTTATTCTTTAGTGGATTATTGACTGCTTGGAGGGCGGCATAGAGGTTTTACGCTAAGGACTTCAATTTCCTCTTCGATAACACATCGTTGTGTTGTCTTTGTATTTGCATCTCTCTTCTCTTAATCTTTGCCATTTAATTACTATTGTGGTTGTGATTAATTATGATTTAGATTGTTTTACCAATTCTGTTTTTACTTATTATCATATTCCGCACATACATTGTTTGATTATAAGTTTGTGTTGGTAATTTGTATATTGGGGGTCTAAACTTTCATAGGTGTTTTATACACTATTTGAACATTCAAGTAATACAAACGTGTTTAATTTAATTCTTTAGTCACATGCTCCAATTATTAAGGCTACCAAGGCAAGGCCAATACCTTACACACAAGTGCTAATACAAGTTACAACCTAAACATAACATCCATAAGTACATGTTTTAGGCAAAACTAGGTTCTTAACACATTTTGACTCTTGACTGTGTTGACACACCTTTTGTGGAAATTGTTGAAGTGACTTAAGTTAAACTGCATATAACCATTGAAATCACTTACAAGCTTATAAGGAGGCATCCTCAATCCATAATTACCACGAATTTTTGAAGCTCTTTGGGACCCATCAAACCTTCTTCTTCTTTTTTTTTTTTTTTTGATAAGATCAAGCCTTCTTTTTTGCTGCTTACAGTGAGTAGATAGAAAATTAGGAAACATAGATCACAACTTACAAAACACCATAGTTAGTGAAGGAAGCCAGTAACTATTCAATTTAAAAAATAAAATAAAAATGCAGTTCAATGTACTTAGTACTGGAGACTTTAAACATAGTTCATTATGTTGGGGTTTTAGTACTATTATATGTATTGCCATAAATATTAATTACAAATTCTATTAGCAATAGCCATAATATCTCTTTGAGGCTTTCCCTCAAACACATAATATACGTCAAACGACAAGGATACCAAATTAAAGAAGCATTATCAACCCTCAATTACATTGAGGATACCAAATTGAAAACACGCATATATATATACACACATTACAAGAAAGAAATATCAAATTCTATAATCTTGTAATCTTATAATCTTGTTTTCAAAATACAAAAAAACAAAACAAAAAAAGCCTAATAACCTTTATCTACGTGGTTTGTAAATAGATCATGCATGGCTATATATAGGTGGACATTTTTGAGTGCACACACACACACACACACACACACACACATATATATAGTGTCAAAGAATGTCAAGAATTTCTTCATTTGGCATACTCTCCAATGAGAAATGAACTCGATGCTATGATCGAAATCAAACTCGAGACCACGTAGAATATACCAACAATAATTGAAAGGGAAATGGTTTACAAGTTACAAGCCATGTGTCATTTGAAATGCACCCATCAAGAGAAATGACTTAATTACAACCATTCTGTCAACCATGAAGTTGCATGCAAAGTGCCAAGTGGAGAGCTTAGAGTTAAGAGCAGAGACATATTTGTTTCACCATCATTTTCCTGCCACCACAAAGACCCAATTGTTCCACTGTTTAACCCACCGTTTAACCCAACACCACAAAGACCAAAAAACAAAATTTCTGTTATATCCGGTTAAATATTAGTAGCACAAAAAAAATTTCGGACTAAACAAAATCAATTGTCCCAAAAATAACATCATTATCCTTTAGAAAAACCAAAATCAAACAAGATAAACTACAAATCTTGTAACATCCCGACCCAACTTTATAGTTAACTTATGTGTTCAAGTGATTAATTATTATTTGAGTCACTTACTTTCTAAAATTAATATAAGAGTATTTAATAAGCATATTAATTAATAATGCCATTGAATAAGAATTATAAAGATTATAAATAATTGAATTGCTAATTGTATCATAAATATATACTAAGTATGTACAAAACTATATTAAGTGGTTTAAGTTATTAGATGCATAGTTGGTGGTGTTTTAATTAGGTATGATACATGAGATGTTGTAATGGAAATTCCACCTACACATGCAACCAATGGAAATTCAACACATAATGCCAAAGTACCATGCATGTTGACAAACCCAAAGACCAACACTTGGCTGGCCATGCATTAAACAAACTCATCCAAGAAGCCTCTCTATTCCCACGAGTCCACACAAATCAGAATTTCTCACTCACTTTGCTCTCTTTTCTCTTAAGGAAAGAGCTAGAAGCTCTCTTGAGTCCCCTTTCTCATACCCACAGGTCCAACACCAAAAGAAAGAAAAGCTCTCAACTCTCCGCTCCTTCTCACACCTACGAGTCCAGCAGCAACAAGGAGTTTCTTTCAATCCTTTTCAAGCTCTTGTTCCCAACTTAAAGCTAGAGTGATTCTAACTCTATCACTCCAAGAATTCGTGTCTAGGGTAAGGGGAAAATCTAATTCTTTTAGTCTATTTTCCATTTTAAACTTAAGTGATGATTATATGAATTTGTATATGGGTGTGTTGGATTTTAGAGATTGTTGATTGCCCGAATATGAATTGAGTCATTGTTTATGCTTGCATGTGCTCCTAGATGATAAACAAAGATAAAATTTGTTGTTATGGGTAAGTGTTAAAATGAGTAAAATAGCTAGATAAACTTTATGGAATTTCTAATTGAGGTGCTGAATGTGTTGTCATTTCAGTAATTGAAGTTTGATGAGAGTTAGTTAATAGGCACTTCATGAACTTGTTAAAAGTTGCACTTATTGGTTAATCTGTTTGATCATTGTAAATCCTATAATTTTTCTAGGACAGCTATGGGTAAAAGGTTTGTTAGAAATTATTATATGATATGTCTAGTATGTGTTTATTAAATTTCATATGAAAATACTATTGTTTGATAATTGTTTGTGAATTTATAAAAAAATGTTGCAAAGCTGTCACTGTGACAGATTCTGTGTTTACGCATGATAAATTATGTATTAGATTGTATACAGTGAATTTGGATGCTAGGAGTAGTTCTTATGAATGCAAAGACACATATGGTTCTAATGGAAGTGGTCTCACATCCATTGGATCAATATAAAAATAATGGTTTAATTTCTAATTTGCATGAAATTCTATCAGGACAGATTTGAACATGTTGTCTCGTATGATTTTTAATAAATCATGGTTTTATGATTTGGCTCTGAAATTGATATAGTATTTACTAGACATCTAAAGGAGTTGCTCTGAAAAATTTCTTGAAGATTGGATGTGTTAAGATAGCCCATTTGTATTTTACAAATAAGGCATATACTGCTGAAATGAGCAGTAAACAGTAAATGATAACTCTTTGAGAATTTAATTCTAAAGTTAGGGTGAATGTTTTGAGCTATAATTTAATATGCTTATCATTTGACATGTCTGGATCATTGATAAATTTTGTATACCTTGGTTCTAGGTTTAGTACTCAAAGGAGGGGTTATAAACCATTCTACTGCTTTTTCATGTTGCTGTCTTGTTCAACGTGTTGTATGCTGCCATGTGAGTGTATATGGTTATATGACCATGTTTAAAGGATTTTATGTTTATGCATGCATTATTTTTTGAGATATCTTCTGACACGCATTAAATGTATTATTGTTGTTCACTCAAATGATGATAATGATGTGCTGCCCGCATAGCAAAGACATGTTTGCTGACATTAATTGGTTCTGACATTAGGTGTACATTTAGGTTGGGTGTTTTGCTCAATGAGTGCGTTTTGTGTTTTTTTAGTAGGTCCTATGAATACTATTTATGGACCATCAAGAACTGAAAAACGCACATATTCATGCATTTTTAGGTCCCACGGTACTCTTCACACATTTAAAAATTATATAAGCAAAATATTTGAAACTTATTTGTATAAAGTGAAAAAATGTCAAAAGTTATTTAAAAAAAAATTAAAACTTATATTATTTAAAAAAAATTAAGACAAAAAATAGTATAGATTTCACAAATAATTGATAATTTAAGCAAAAAATTAGCTTATAATTGGGTGCTAAATGCACATGAGTAGCCAATTAATATTTATCAAAAATATAATTTTTTTATAACTTTTATATTAAATGTACAATAAAAAAAAGTTAGGTTATTATTTTTTTTTAAAGTTATAAATTAAATTATTATATTACAGAAGAGAGAGTGAAAAAGTTGAGCTTGAGAGCATGATAGGAATCTCCCTTCTTCCCTTCGCTTTCTTTTCATATTTTTCTCTCCACTTTGGTCCATTGACAACACTTCCAAGAACACCAAAAATCCTAACTCTTTGTTTTTCCCTCTAATCCTCTCATCCCTTCTCAAGAACATACTTTACATACACATATCCTCTTAAAAATTCCAAGAAAACACTTTTCATCCTTATATCCACCCATCCTCAAGAACAACCATCTCATTGTTCCCACCATCTCACATAAGGTAAAACTTTGTTTTACACTTTTTTTGCATTTTGTCAAGTGTGTGGGTGTGTTTATCTTTATTTCTTGTCTTGTTGTGATTAGATTATTCTACTCTTGAGTGTATTTTTATTTTTTATTTTTTTATTTTTATTTTTTTTTGAATTTGGGTTCTTTTGGCTAGTGTGTAAATCCATTTTCAAGCCCCAAAATATGATATCCTCTTCCTGATTTGTGGTTAGGTTCTCTTGTTAGTTTAGGCCTGTTTGTTACACAAACCCAAGGACATGTTGAGATATTTTAAATTCTATCAATATATACATTTGCGTTTTTACATTCTCATCAATAAGTATGTTGTGTATTTTTGTATTTTTCATTCTTGTGAGTTGTGAGTATATGTGATTATAGGTGTATTTATGTTTCTATCGTGTTATATTTATGCAAATACGCACACAATAATGCATGTTTATGCAAGCGTAATGAAATAAATGTATGAAAAATGCTATTTTCACAGTATTTTTCACAATACTCTTACAACAAATCTTAAGTAACGATTGCTATTGCCTGTTATTGATGGGTAAAAAATTAATTTTTGTAGTGAATTTAAATTAAAACCAGTAACAACTTAATACTTAAGATTTATTGTGAAAGTGTTATAAAAATGTTGTTGAGTAATTATTTTTCTAGATTTATATATATTAGATATATAAAACGTGAAAATAAACAACCACTTATGTTTTTGAGTCATTTTAGGGTTTTTGTTTGTTCAGGTTGCGATCCGTTTTTGCCATGTGGATCCAAGGGCCCTCCTTGGGCACCTCATTGGGTTTGTCTTTTTAGCCATTGCCCAGGTCCATTGGACTCAAGGACAAGAAACGTGCTAAGTAAAATGCTTAGAATTGACCCATCTTTTTGCTCTAGCAAATTCATATAGTGAAAACACAAATAGTTTTATCTTCTCACTTTTTTATTCTCTCAAAATGTTCTATTCCTTAATTTTTTTTTTCCTTTCTTTCCAACCAAACAAGGACGGAGCAGCATAAGTACTTTTCTTCTTACTTCTTAGTCTCGATCAATTCTTCTCACCATTATTAGACCAACAATTTTAAGACTACAAACTTTATCGCATCATTTTTCACAATTACCCTACATACTTAATTATAAGTGGTAAAAAAAAAAAAAAAAAAAAAAAAGTAGTGAGTCTATGTCAAAATAACAAGAAGTCAATATCAATTTGCAACATAGAATAGTTGTGGTAAAAAGTATGGTAAAGGTTATGGTTCTAGAATAATTTTATTTTTAGATATATAGTATTTTTTTCAATAACTTCTAGTTTTTTAAATTATTTTTTAATTATTTCAATAGGAGTCAATAACTTCTTGTTGTTAAAAGTGCACTTGTGCAAGACATGGTCTCTTGCTTTATACCAATGGGCCAGGATATTGACAAAATGGAGATGCCTCTTGAGTTATTCTAGGACAACAACCTTTCTTACAATTCTCATATGTTGCATACTATAATTAGTTGCGGCAAAAAGTGTGCATGATTTGTGGTCCTAAAATTTTTGGACACCTCTCCCATTGTTGAGTTTATAAACATTACTTTTACACCACTCATACAATTTTTATTAGAGCAAATTTTGGAATTTTATTTTTGTGCTACAATTTCTGTCACAATCCTAATTTGTCTAAGGTGGAGACAAAATGATAAAACAAGTGTTGTGGTCCATTTGGTTGAAGGGGTAAAAAAGTGGGAGGATAGAAAATATTTTAGTTATCCCTCATGCTGTTTGATTTGGGGTTGAAAAGTAAAGGGATAAAAAATGTAATTTGCATTAAAAAAAAAGTAACAAAATAGGAGAAAAAAAGTGATGAACCAAAAAAATACAGAACAAAACATATGAAATTAAACAGATGAACGCAACCAAAAATAAATAAATAAACAACTGGATGAGAAGTACAGAAAAAGATAAAAAAAAAGAAGGAAAATTATTTTAAAAAAAAAAAGGTCCCAAAGAAGAAACCAAGCAAAACCCAATTAATGTTGCATGTTGCAACATAGGGGTGCTTTAGTCTAGATATTTTTCTCTCAATTTTTCCTTCCTAAAATCATACCAACCAAACACTCAAAAAAATTATTTTCTCTCAACTTTTTTCTCCCGTCTTTTCCATCCTCCCTAAAATCTCTCCAATCTTATTTCTTTTTTCTCCCATCTTTTCCCATCCTCCCTAAAATCTCTCCAATCATATTCCACACCTCAAAAGTAGATCAAACAAAAAATAATGGCTCACAAATGTCTTTCAAAACTATTTCTTTTTAAATGAGTATTTTTACTTGCTCTTCATTTTCCAGTAATTTTTTTTTTTTTTTGGTAGCAGTTCCTGATTCCTTGTCTTGTCTGATATTTTGTGTATGGAATCTATGGATATTATTCCATGCATATTATTTAGAGATTTAACCATTTAGATTTAGTGCGCTTTTATATATATATATATGTGTGTGTGTGTGTATTTGTTACGGGCCTTGTCCAGTTTTTAGTGCACTTTTATATATATATATATATATATATTGACAGTCTTGTCCAGTTTTTTTCATCTCTTATTGTATTGGATTAAAAGATCTCTAAAATAAAATAAATAAAAGTGAGAAAATATCAACTAGGTGTTAGGTTTTTATCATTCACATTTGGAAATGAAAAAAAAAAAAAAAAAAAAAAAAAAAAAACGAAGCATTTTACATCATCAAAAATAATTTTATGTATTTTACATAACCACTTTAATAACACACCCTACATCTCGATATTTATTTTACAATTCATCTTACTAAAATAATACTATATTTTATATAGGAGGCAGAAAACAAAAATTATTTTTATTCTTTTTGTTGACATTAGAGGAGAGAGAGAATAAAAGGGAATAAAAAACTTATACATTTTTATATGTAGCAAGATGCAATTTTTTTTTTCTCCCAAAATGCCTCACCAGAGACTTTTGTGGATCTGATGCTACGTATAATAAAATCTAAAATGGGTAAAAATGCATTTTGCATCACCAATTGCTAATGCCCATTACAAGTACAGGCCCAAAGCTAGACCAAAGGGGCACTAACTCTTTTTATTTTTAAAATACTACATATATACACACAAAATTTTAGAATTTATATCCAAAATTTTGTTTAAAAGAATCCGATAGAAAAAAACTTAGGCATCACATTTATATGAGAACTGTGAGATGAAATGTGCCTCAGGCACCAAGATTAATTTTTTTAAATAAAATACTATATATATAAACACAAAATTTTAAAATTTAACTCTAAAAATAAGTATGCCTCCTTGAAAATTTGGTTAAAAGAATCTAAAAAATTAAAAATTAGGCATCAAACTCATATGAGCAGTCTGTGAGATGAAGCGTGCCTTTGTAATGTGTTGTTTTTTTTACTTTTTGTTAACTTCAAAACACATTTGTTAATTCTTTTATTTTTATTTTTAATATAAAAAACTTGTGTTGTTAAATTGTTTGACTATAGTTATTCATTTTTTGGTACCCAAAGTTAAAAGTTTTTATCTATTTATTTTTTTTCTTAGTGACATTAGTCAGTTTTTTAGTTCAAATAATAGTTAATCATATTCATTGTCAAGTTAGATTGTAAACATTATATAGTAAAATTGTTAATGCTCATTACATAGACAAACAAAGCTAAATAGGGGGTCCATGGCCTAGATTTTTATTTTATTTTTAAAAGAAAAATGCTACATATGTATACACACACAATTTTCAAATTTAAATCTAAAATAAGTATGCTTCCTTAAAAATTTGGTTAGAAGAATCTAATAAAAAAATTAGGCTTTAAACTCATGTAAGCATTGTGAGATGAAATGTGCCTTGGTAATGTGTTGGATTTTACTTTTTGTTAACTTCAAAACACATTTGTTAATTATTTTCTTTTTGTTTTTTATTCAAAAGACTTGTGTTGTTAAGTTGTTTGACTATATTCGTCCATTAATTAATTACTTTTTTAGATCAAAAAACAGTTAACATATAATTAGATGATAAATATGATTTTATTTTATTGGTAAAGTATGGTAAATCTATTTGGTTTTTTCAAAAGAAAAATGCAATTAATTCAAAAACAATTACTTTGTGCATTTTCTTTTATTGATCGGTCAAAGATTTTTTTTTTGTTTTTTTTTTTTTTTGAGAAGGAACAAAGAATTTATTTAGAATGGCACCACAACTACTATAAATTTTTACTTCATAGAATTTACAAATTAATGTATCAATTTTTAGAAAACTACTAAAAGCAATTAGAAAATTTATTTATTATATTGTTAATATAACACTAATAACATTAATTGTCATGTCAATTTGTAAATATTATATAGTAAAATTGGTAATAGTTATGACTTTTTATTTATAATCTAGATAATGCTAAATTTATTACAAATTTTAATGTCTCAAGAGTATGATTGGCTTCACTTTTTTTTTTTTTTTTTTTTGTTTGATAGAGAAATAGTGAGGAGGGTATAAATAAATGAACATTTAAATTACTATTTTTCGGGATCAATGACATATCAATTTGTATGATTTATGCAGTAAAATTTGTAGTATCCCTAACCTCATTTTTATTTATTTATTATGTTTTTGATGTGACAAATCATGTTCATTGTCACATCAATTTATAGGCTTTTTGCAAAATGTAAATTTTGGTGTAATTCCTTAAATGCAATTAATACATCAGGTTTCCCAATTTGATTCAATGTATATGTGTTTCAATTAATTGGAAAACCTAATTTACTGCTGTTAATGAGCATTATCTAAGTATTACTCTTCATAAATTTTAGTAGCCGTTTCAAAGTTTCGCTTGTAGATATTTAGTAAATTAATACTAATAAATAAATACTAGTTTGCATTAAAACAAAATGGCTATACTTTGGTCCCCCAAGTTACCAAGGTTAAAATTATTCGCCATCATATACTTGTTAGGTTAGGTCTCAAAATGGCTGCTTGAGTAATATAATTATCTATGTTTTTAGATTGTTGATCTTGGTGGCAGGATGCTTGTGGTCTTATAGTGTACAAATTACAATACTTAAAGCATGATATTAGAATCTGATCTTTTCATGTTTTGTTTGTGCCCTTGTATTTGAGAGCTTATCTCAATAATATTAAATTGTGACTAAGTGTAATATTGTATCCCAAGTAATGATGTATAAGTTCTAACTGCTTGTCTTTTGTTTTCTCAGCAACTAAATCATACGGTCGGTAAGTATAAAAAACAATGGAATCAAACTCAAAACGCCAGAGAATTTCTTATTCTGTGAAAAGCAATAGGCAAATAAAATATCAGGGTGGTGTTTCCTCAAGACGCCTGAACATTTTGACGGGAGTCACAGTCCGCGAAAAGGAAGATAGGATCAGCAATTTACCATGCAAAGTACTTTGTCACATCCTCTCATTTCTTCCAACAAAACATGCAGTGGCAACTTCTGTTTTATCCACCAAGTGGAAGATTATTTGGGCTTTAGTCCCCATTTTAGACTTTGAGGATAGCTTATTGTTACATGAAGAAAACCTTATCAATAAACCAGTAAAAGATTTGGGAGTGAGCTTCTCAAGTTTTGTGGATAGAGTGCTCATTCTACACAATGCACCACGCCTACACTGGTTTCGTTTGAAATGTGCTCAAAATTATGAATCCTCACACGTCAATGCATGGATTTACCAAGCACTACGGCGTCATGTACAGAAGCTTCATCTGTGTGTCCCCACTGTGCACGGTGATCTTTTTAGAACTGAGTCACTGGTTTACCTAAAGCTTGGCATGAACTTTGTGCTCAATGTTCCTGCTTCTGTACTTTTACCAAGCCTCAAGACTCTCCATCTGAACTCAATTGAATTTTCAGATGATGCTTCGACACATAAGCTTATTTCGAGCTGCCCTGTGCTAGAACAACTGTTTATAGAGGAATGTGGAATGAAAAACATACGTTGTTTTAACATTTCTGCGCATGCACTTAAGTGTTTGGCCATGGAATGTGCTATATTAGATAATGAATTTGCTACAGAATTCTGTGGGTATAAAATTGTTATTGATGCTCCAAAACTTGAATACCTTAGACTATATGATTATGTAGCAGAAGGGTATCATTTTAAGAATCTAAAGTCACTAATTGAAGCTCAAGTGCGTGTGGATTTAAGCACTCGAAGGATAGAACAAAGCGACCGTGCTTATTATGGTCAAAAAGTACTGGAGCTAATCAAAGGTATTCATAATGTCAAGGTCTTGCATCTAACTGGTGATTCTATGGAGGTTAGCTTTCCTGACACTTACATTTTGTCCTTTTAAAATCTTCTTTCTAGCTCTCTTTCAGTATGCTAGTCAATTACTTAAGAGTTAAGAGTAGTGTCTATTACACACACTCTAATAGAGACTTAAAGTCATGAGTTTCCTTGTAAATTGCAATTTGTGTGTACTATGTATACACTTAGTTGTATGCACTAATCATTTCTCACTATTTAATACAATTAAACAAGACACCTTACGAGATTTGTTGATTTGACAAGTATTTTTTAATGAATGAAGGCTCTCATGTTATCGGGTAGCAACCTGCCTACACTGCATAATGTGAGCCATTTGGAGGTGAATGTTAACAAACTTGTTGGATGTATGTTTTTGCCGGACCTACTCAAAAGCGTGCCTAACATACGAGCTCTTGACATTGGTGAGGTGAGTTTGTATTAGATTAGTCTTCACTACTAAGCACTATTTCTAAAACTTGGTTTTTGTAATTGTTATCAAACATATTGGATGGCAGTTTCTGTCGAAGTTTCTATCGAATCGAATTAGAAGTGTGCCTAATGCAGCTCTCGCCTTAAGAGAGGTGAGTTTGTATTTGATTAGTCTTCACTAATAAGCACTATTTCTGAAACTTAGTTTTTGTTTTGTTTTTGTTATTGTTATCTTGGATGACAGTTTCTATTGAACCGAATCAAAAGTGTGATTAACATACGAGCTCTCGACTTTGGAGAGGTGAGTTTGTATTTGATTAGTCTTCACTAATAAGCACTATTTCTGAAACTTAGTTTTTGTTATTGTTATCAAACATATTGGATGGCAGTTTCTGTTGAACCGACTCAAAAGTGTGTCTAACATACAAGCTCTCAACTTTGAGTTTGTATTTGATTAGTCCTTGCTGATATGCAGTATTTCTAAAACATAGTTGATTTTTTTTAGGGTCTTGGAAGCAAGTGGGGAGTGGCGGAATACAAGGGTAGTATTTCCACAATTAGCCACAACATTTTTAAGAAAGCTATAGTCCAAGAAGCCGAAGACAGGGTTTATCATAGAAAAACGGAAGAGAAAGATGGAATCAACAGATTACCGTACAAAGTGCTTTGCCACATCTTATCTTTTCTTCCAACAAAATATGCGGTGGGAACATCCATTTTGTCCACCACGTGGAAGAATATTTGGTCTTCAGTACCCAATTTGTACTTTGATGATGAGTTATTGTTATATGGAAGAAGGCCTGGCAGTAAATCAACACAAGATTTGAGAGTGAGCTTCTCAAGTTTTGTGGACAGAGTACTTAAACTACACAATGCACCACGCATTCACAGGTTTCATTTGAAATGTGGTCAAGACTATGAACCCTCAAAGGTGAATGCATGGATTTGCAGTGCAGTGCGGGGTAAAGTTCAAGAGCTTGATCTCTGTTTCCCCATGAGAAACTCTGAATACTCTCTATATTGTGGCCTTTTTACATCTGCGTCATTGGTGTACCTTAAACTAGGAACAAAATTTGTGCTCAATGTTCCTGCTTCTGTACTTTTACCAAGTCTCAGGACTCTTCATCTGAATTCAATTGAATTTTCAGATGATGACTCAACTCATAAGTTATTTTCTAGCTGCCCTGTGCTAGAAGAACTGTCTATAGTGAAATGTGGATTGAAAAGAATACGTTGCTTTAAGATTTTTGCCCCTATATTGAATCGTTTGACCATTGAATGTGCTATAGAAGATGAATATTGATGATGCCGGAAATAATACCACCAGTGAGTCACGCGTTCCTCGCACGTCGCAAATGACACCTGCACAACGAAAAGGAAGAACCTAGCAGGGAGTACCGGTGTGGTACCGGCCAAACACCCTCCGAAGGTTAAGTCAGAACTGTTCTCACTGCTCTAGAGTGCTAGAGAGGGTAAATTATGCGTACCTTGGGTTGTGAGGGTGCTTGGGTTTTTATAGTAGCGAGGGTTGCCCCCCTTTTCCTTGGAGTAGAAGTCTTTTTCTTATAGGAGTCCTCTTGAGCGTACTTTACGGGATCTTTTCCTTATAGGGATCCCTTGAATATTATCTAGCGTGGGAAAGAAGACAATTCCTTATACGTAACGTGGATAGCAAGTAAACTCATGCTCGGTCCGTCAGCTTCAATTTACTTCCTTCAGCTCGTCGATCTAGTAGTGCCGTCAGCCTTGGAGCCAGCTGACCTATGACCGTCAGCTGTAACACCGTCTGCTATGTTCGAAGGATTGCACTAAACCCGTCAGCTTTATGTTCCGCGTGGCCAGGCTCATTTTTTATCCTCATCAACTGCCCCCTACTCTACGTGCTCGACGCCTTACACCGTCAGCATGTGGAGTTTATGACTTAACTATCTTTTTGTTCTTAGAGACGAGAAAACCAATTATGAACGATTCCTCGAGCCGCGAGCTATTAAATGCAAGGATACGTGGCGCGCTTTCGTTGGCCTCGTTTCCGGGCACGGGCGTCGCCTCGCCTTCCGTGCGTTTTCCATCTTATATATATACCATGTCCCTTGTCTCATTTCTCTATTTCAACCTTGCTGACTTTTCAAGAGAGAACCCGTCGCCCTGACTTCCGATTTGATCCGTCAGCTGTTATCAACACCGTCACTTTCAAGGTTGTTTCATCCATTCAAGATCTGTTTTACCTGTAAGTTCTTCTTCCCTTTTTCTTTGCTTTCTTACTTTTGCCTGAAGATTTTTTTATTGAGGACGTCAGTCTAGGCACTTAGAGTGGATCCGTCACTTGTAGGTAGTCAGATGTCAAGTGACGCGTCGAGTGATCAGTCGTCAGTCCGCGATGGAGCGGGCTACAACGAATTTTTTGGCTCAGGTCAAGAGTCCGATGGCTTTTCTGAGTCGTCAGGAAAAGAAACGTCAGCCCAATCCCCTAGTATTGATGTAGAAGACCATGTTGAGGGAGTTAGGGAGAAAGTGTTAAGTGAGGTTGAGGTCGAGGGGGGAAACGAGGAGATTGTTAGTGACGGGAATGGGGACGAAGGTGACAAGGAGGTTAGTAGTGACGGGAACGGGGATGAAGGTGACGAAGAGTCCTGTGAGGGAACTTCAGGGAGTTCTGGAGGTAACCGTCCCTTCATTCTTCCGGAGGAGTGGGCCGTCAATAAATTCCTTCCAAAGATGAGTAACAGAGTTTTTACCGAGTTACGTATTCGTTTCCAAATCCCAGATCACATTCCTATCCGTCTCCCTAGAAAAAACGAGAGGTGTTATACGGGGAGGATTGCAGATGTTGGGATGTACGATGCCATGTTCGCAGCAGGCCTCAGATTACCACTGACGACTCTACACCGTCAGCTGGCGGATTTCTTGGGATTGTCCGTCAGTCAGATTTCTCCGAATGCCTGGAGGATCTTCATTGGTGCTGAGATCCTTTGGGGTCGATTGAGTGGGGGGAATCGTCGCCTTTCGCTAGATGAGTTCTTTTATTGCTACAGACCCCAGCATAAAGTATCTGCCAAGGGGACATGCCATTTTGCTCCTCGTGAGAAGAGCTTAAGATTAGTGTCTGATATGCCGGACTCAAATAGGAATTGGAAGAGTAGATTTTTCTTTGTTAAGGGGACGGACTGGGTGTGCCGTCCGGACGAGTGGGATACGCTGCCCGGTGGTTATTTTGATAACACTTGGGCTTATATTAGGGATTTAGGTCGCCCCTTCTCTTTCTTTCTACCGTCTCTTTTCACTTGTTAGGGAGTTTTTTAACACCGTCTATTCCCTTTCGTTTCAGCTAGCGCTCGCCAGGAAATATCTGACGAACAAAGGGAATTCATCCGTCGGATACTTGGCATCCCGCTTGAGCAACGGAAGTGTAGGGATTTGATCACCCTAGACACTCTTCATCTGTATTGTGGGGGTCCAGAACCGACGGCTGAAGCTCGGAAGTTGGAAGAATTTTCCCGAAAACGTAAGTGGACGCCTCATTTAATCCGTCGGCTTATTGACTCCGTTTGCTTTACTGATCCATCAGTGTGTTTTGCGTAGAGATGGAAGTTGCGAAGCAAAAGGTGAGGGCCGCCGCTGCTCATAAAAAGGAGGAAGAGAAGGCCAAGGGAAAGGAAGGAGTGTCCTCGTCAACCCCTCATTCTGCTTCTAAGGGTTCAGTTAAGAGGAAGGCTGACGGAAAGGATGATCCTCCTTCTAAGAAGGTGGCCGTCAGTCCTGGGGATGTGCCCTCCAAGAAGTCGCCCCCCAAGTCTAGTCACGGTGCTGGGAAAGGAGTGATGACCTCTTCCGGCCTCGTCATTGAGGGGCCCCGTTGCTTGTTGACTCACAAGGATTACGCTGTTGAAGGGGTAGAATCTCTCATAAAACAGACGGATCTGGATCCTTGTGCTCAGCTAGGGACGGAGGATCTGGGAGCGTCAGCTTTCTTTGACATTGCACGGGTATGCTTCCTACCTTAAATAACCTGATCTTGCCTTGGTTAATAGCTGACGATTGTACTTCCTTCAGGCCTTGGTTCGTGTTAAAGCACTCCAAGACCGGTGCGTGGCCAAAGAGGGCGTCGCCGCTCGGGTTAGGAGGCATAACTCCAACCTGGTGGATCAGCAGGCGCAATATAAGGAGGCCGTCCGTCTCTTAAATGCAGATCTGAAGGATGTGAGGGAGAAGTTAGGAGAGGCTGAGCATCAGCAGAAGAAGCTTGAGGAGGAGGTTTCGTCTTTACGCGCGCAAGTAGAGACGGCTGGGACTGACGCGGTCCAAAAATTCAAGACAACCCAGTCATTTATTGATTCCTGTGCTGATTATTATGGCACTGGTTTCGATGATTGTCTGAAGCAAGTAGCGTCAGTTTATCCGGAGTTGGATCTATCTGGAATTACCATGGATGTCTCCGTGCCGATGACTCCTGCTGGCGACACTGTTGCTGACAAAGCTGATGAACCCCTCAATTTGGACCTTCTGCTTAATGATGCCGGAGTTGTTTTAGCCCAGCCTGCCGTCAACATCCCTTCCGAGTCTTTAGATAAAGCATAAACTGCCAAGGATAAAGCTGACGGGGTCTCTAAGGACGTTCCTGTCAACTAGTCCTGGCCTTTTATTTCAATTTTTGAACAATGTTTTTAAGTGCCCTTGTGTTTATTGGGCTTTTACTTGTAACCCCCTCTGCCCTTTTTTTTATGGCACTTGGTATCCGTCGCTTTGAACATGTACACTGATGATTTTGTTTCTTTCCTTTATCAACTAATTTTTATTGCCCCATTTATTTGATGAGACCGTTATCTTTTTGATTTTAGCCTTTTTTGATGAGCTCGTCATCTCTATAGGCTCATTGGTTTGAGAACCTTGTTTGTGAGTAAAGTCTCATTTTTTGGTCAGACCGTCACCTATTGGACCGTCATCTTTATAGGTCCGTTGGTTCTAGGACCTGGTCCATATGATGATAGCTTCATCTAATGGACCATCAGCTTTTTAGCTTTAGTCTTGCGGGACCGTCATTTTCTTAGTCTTAGCCTTGATGTCTTTGACATCTTCGTTGGTCCGTCAGTTTTTAGGACCTTGTCCATATGATGATAGCTTCATCTATTGGACCGTCAGCTTTTTAGCTTAGTCTTTCCGGACTGTCATTTTCTTGGCCTTAGCCTTGATGTCTTTGACATCTTTGTTGGTCCGTCAGTTTTTAGGACCTTGTCCATATGATGATAGCTTCATCTATTGGACCGTCAGCTTTTTAGCTTAGTCTTTCCGGACCGTCATTTTCTTGGCCTTAGCCTTGATGTCTTTGACATCTTCGTTGGTCCGTCAGTTTTTAGGACCTTGTCCATATGATGATAGCTTCATCTATTGGACCGTCAGCTTTTTAGCTTTAGCCTCTCCGGACTGTCATTTTCTTGGCCTTAGCCTTGATGTCTTTGACATCTTTGTTGGTCCGCCAGTTTTTTTTTTAGTTCGTGTGTTATGGACTTAGTCGTTTTGGCTGTGAACTTAGTGGACCGTAGAAAAAATAGATACTTCAGCAATTTCTGAATAAACTCCTCTTATTGCCATGCATTTAAATAAAAGTAATTAAAATCAGATCCTGCCCTTTGGGCTAAAAAGTATTGTTGCAAAAACTAAAGTAAGTGATAAATCTGAGGAGTAAAACTAAAATTTGCTGGAATAAAAAAGAGGTTGGTCTTCATGCTGCCGCTTCTATTGGTAATACTTTCGTAGGTGCTCGGTGTTCCATGGGTGTGGTAGTTTCTGTCCTTCCAACGTTTCCAGGTGGTAAGTACCTTTTCTCTGCCACGACGTAACTCGGTAAGGTCCTTCCCAATTGGGGCCGAGTTTTCCTTGGGTGGGGTCCCTAGCGGCGCCCATGACCTTCCTAAGAACAAGGTCTCCAACTTGGAAGTCTCTATGTCGGACTCGAGAGTTGTAGTGTTTGGCCATGCGGTCCTGGTACCTAGCGAGCCTTTGTTCTGCTGCTGCTCTGATTTCGTCCACTAGGTCGAGCTGTAGTCGCATAGCCTCGTCGTTTTTGTTCTCATCATGGTTGTGCACCCTGTAGCTTGTGAGTCCAACTTCGGCCGGGATGACTGCTTCGCCTCCTTACGTCAGTCGGAACGGTGTCTCTCCTGTGGGTGTTCTTGCCGTCGTCCTGTATGCCCATAGTATACTTGGCAATTCTTCGGGCCATATACCCTTTGCCCCCTCGAGCCGAGTCTTGATAATCTTGAGCAAGGATCGGTTCGTGACTTCGACCTGGCCATTAGCTTGAGGGTAGGCGGGGGAGGAGTAGTGGTTCTTTATTCCTAATTGTGAGCAAAAATCCCGGAAGGGGTCGTTGTCGAATTGCCTCCCGTTGTCTGAGACAAAGACTCTAGGAATGCCAAACCTGCATATGATGCATCTCCAGACAAAGCTCCGCACGTTCTTCTCTGTAATCGTGGCCAAAGCTTCAGCTTCCACCCATTTTGTGAAATAATCGATGCCCACTACCAGGAATTTCAGCTGTCGTACGGTTGTAGGGAATGGTCCCATAATGTCTAATCCCCATTGTGCGAACGGCCATGGGGCCGTCATCGGGGTCAGCTCTTCGGTTGGTTGTCTAATAATATTGCTGAACCTTTGGCATTTGTCGCAGGCCCTGACATAGGCTTCGGCGTCCTTCTGCATGGTGGGCCAATAGTACCCTGCTCGCACAAGTTTGTGTACCAACGACCTGGACCCTGAGTGGTTTCCGTAGATTCCTTCATGCACTTCTCTCATGACGTAATCTGCCTCTTCCGTACCCAAGCATCTCAAATATGGTCGGGAGAAACCTCTTTTGTACAGGACGTCTTTTATCAGGACGAACCTCGCCGCCTGGACCTTAAGTTTCCTTGCGGCTTCCCTTTCATCTGGTAAGACCCCATCTTTTAGGTACGAAACTAACGGCGTTGTCCAGCTACTGTCGGAGCATATTTCCTGCATGTTGCTAAGATCTATTAGCGGAGAAAGCTGCACGAAAGAGAGTACATTACCAGGGATGACCATTTGTTCTGCTGAAGCGGCCTTCGCGAGGCGGTCGGCTTGCTTGTTTTCTCCTCTGGGAATTTGGACGACTTTGGCTTCTAGGTCATCCACTCTCGCCCTTACTTCATCAAGGTACTTCTTCATCTTTTCGCCCTTGCACTTGTAGTCTCCATTTATTTGGTTAGTGATGACCTGTGAATCGCAGTAGATGACTACCCTCGCGGCTCCTGCTGCTTTGACAAGGTCGAGCCCTACTATTAGAGCCTCATACTTTGATTCATTGTTGGTGGCAGGGAAGTCGAGACGGACCATACATTCAATGGTGTCTCCTTCGGGCGATAGTAGCACAATGCCGGCCCCTGCGGCTCGTCTGTTGGACGATCCGTCCGTATATATGCTCCATTGAGGGGACTCTGCTGCCCCCTTGTCTTCGTCATGAGTGAACTTAGCTATAAAGTCGGCGACGATCTGCCCCTTGATGGCGGTCCGCGGGCGGTACTGAATATCAAATTCGCTCAGTTCTATAGCCCATAACGCCAATCGTCCCGCGGCCTCGGGACTGCTCATTGCCCGCCGTAAGGGCTTGTCAGTCAGTACGTTTACCGTATGAGCTTGGAAGTACGGTTTGAGCTAGCGGGCTGCCGTAACTAATGCAAAGGCAAGTTTTTCCATGGGCGGGTATCTTTCTTCGGCACTGTGAAGCGCTCGGCTTGCGTAGTACACGGGCTTTTGCACTTTCTCTTCTTCTTTGACCAAGGCCGCGCTAACGGCTGCGAGGAAGATGGCTAGATAGAGAAAAAGCTCTTCTCCTGGCTGCGACGGGCTCAGCAATGGTGGGGAGGAGAGGTAAGCCTTCAGTTCTTCGAATGCTTGCTGGCATTCGTCAGTCCACTCGAAGGATTTCTTCAATGTTCGGAAGAAGGGCAAACACTTGTCCGTTGCCCTTGACACAAACCTATTTAGTGCCGCTATCTTTCCATTGAGGCTTTGCACCTCTTTCACATTTCTTGGTGGTGCCATGTCCATAATGGCCCGGATCTTGTCCGGGTTTGCCTCGATTCCCCTTTGAGACACCATGAATCCTAAGAATTTTCCTGCCGTTACTCCAAAGGCACATTTTCCTGGATTGAGCTTCATGTTGTAGGAGCAAAGTGTGTCGAATGTTTCTTTAAGATCTCCTAGATGATCTTCCTCCCTCCGGCTTTTTACTAGCATGTCGTCCACGTAGACCTGGACATTCCTCCCAATTTGTTGTGCGAACATTTTGTTAATGAGTCTTTGGTACGTTGCGCCTGCGTTCTTTAGGCCGAAGGGCATCACCTTGTAACAGAAGAGGCCTTCGCTGGTCACGAACGACGTTTTTTCCTGATCAGTTTCGTGCATTCGGATTTGGTTGTACCCCGAGAAAGCGTCCATGAAGCTCAGCAACTGGTGTCGGGCCGTAGAGTCTACTAGGACATCGACCCTCGGGAGGGGGTAGCTATCCTTGGGGCAGGCCTTGTTAAGGTCGGTGAAGTCTACACACATCCGCCATTTCCCGCTCGCTTTTTTGACCATTACTACATTTGCTAACCAGTCGGGATAGTATACTTCCCTAATGAAGCTCGCTTCCTGTAGCTTTTTGACTTCCTCTGCTATGGCTCGATCTCGCTCGGGGGCAAACACTCTCTTCTTTTGTCTGATGGGTGGAAATGCGGGCGATACATTCAACCTGTGCACCATGACTGAAGGATCTATTCCCGGCATATCTTCATGACCCTATGCGAATACGTCTCGATTGCATCTGAGGAAGGTTATGAGCTCCTGACGGATCGTGGGGTTAGCGAGCGTTCAAATTTTGGTCGTTCGGCCAGGATCGGAACTGTCAAGGGGTATCTCTTCTAACTTCTTAACCGGCTCCGTTACCGTCCGGTGCTCCTCTATACTTAAAGCCTGAACTTGATCCTCTATTTCCACCATGGCTATGTAGTATTCGCGCGCGGCCATCTGACTTCCGCACAACTCCCCTACTCCGTAATCAGTGGGGAACTTGATCATCAGGTGGTAGGTTGAAGTTACCGCCTTCCATGAGTTGAGCGTGGGTCGCCCGAGGATAGCGTTGTAGGCTGACGAGCAATCGACTACCAAGAATGTCACGTCCCTGGCTATCTGTTGAGGGTAATCGCCCACAATTACGGATAATGTGACCGCGCCTAGTGGGAATACCCGGCTCCCGCCAAAGCCAACAAGCGGGGCATTTGTTGGGATCAATCGCTCCCTATTGATCCTCATCTGCTGGAACGCTGTGTAGTATAAAATATCTGCTGAACTACCATTGTCGATCAGCACCCGGTGCATGTTGTAGTCTCCTACCCGCAAACTGACGACGAGCGCATCGTCATGTGGATGGTGAAGGCGTCGCGCGTCTTCTTCTGAGAATCCGATTACGGGACCTTCTCTCCGTGCTATCTTCGGCACGACTCCCGTCAGCTGAACATTTTGTACCATCCGAAGATAGGTCTTGCGGGCTTTCTTGGATGACCCGGCGGCAGCCGTTCCTCCTACGATCATCCTTATGTCCCCAATCGGGGGCCTCGGTCGCTCATTGTCCCGTCGGGGGTGTTGGTCTTGCGTGGGGGGATCCGCTTTCTCCTTGCTAACGAATCTCTGCAGCTTTCCTTGTCTGATAAGGGCCTCAATCTGTTGCTTGAGGTCATAGCAATCAGCCGTGTCGTGGCCATGGTCGCGGTGGAAACGGCAATACTTATCCCGGGAACGTTTGTTGGGGTCACTCTTTAACTTTCCCAGGAACGTCAGAGCCTCTTCGTCCTTGATTTACATAAGGACCTGATCTATCGGGGCTGTCAGCGGAGTGAAGCTCGTGAATTTTCCCCCCGGGGGCTTAGGGCGCCTCTCGTCCCTTCGGTCTCCTGTTCTTGCCTTCTTTCGGCCTTGGTCCTATCGGGTGTCTTCCTGCCTTTCTCTTTTCCTGGGCCTTTCTTTCCAAGCTAACAGCGTATCTTCAGAGTTCATATACTTTGTGGCGCGATAAAGTACTTCCGACATGGTCTTTGGGTCGTTTTTGTATAGGGAGAACAAAAACTTACCCTTCTTCAAGCCATTCGTGAATGCCGCAACAATTATCTTATCGTCGGCTTCGTCGATCGAGAGTGCCTCTTTGTTGAAGCGGGAAATGTAGGCTCTTAAAGTTTCATCTTCTCGCTGCTTTATGCTCATTAAGCAAGCTGTAGAATTCTTGTATCGATGACCTCCAATGAAGTGTGCGGTAAACTGAGCGCTAAGCTCTTTGAAGGTGCTGATGGAGTTTGGCGTCAGTCGGTTGAACCAAATTCTTGCTGCGCCCTTCAGCGTTGTAGGGAAGGCCCTACACATGATGGCGTCCGCTACTCCTTGAAGGTGCATTAGGGTCTTGAAGGTCTCCAGGTGGTCCAGTGGGTCCTTGACCCCGTCATAACTGTCTATCTGCGGCATGCGGAACTTACTCGGTAAAGGGTAGGAGTTGACGGTGGCGGTGAACGGCAAGTCAGTTCGGTTGACAAGGTCGCTTGATACTCGCCCCTTAAGAGCATTCATCATAACCTCCATTTGTTCCTTCATGGCCTGCATCTCCGCGATAACAAGTGGCGGAGTGGTTTCTGCGAGGGAGGGGATGCTTATGTTCTGTCGTTCTGGTTTGCTCGGGGCGTTGCTGGCCTGGGGTCCCTCCTGGTTTCTTCTGTCGGCGCTGGTTCCTTCTTGATCTGCTCCTTGGTTATTGGGAGCCGCATTTTTCTGTTTCAGCTGCTCTTCTAGGTTGTGGTTCTGTTTGGTGAGGCGCTCCACGGCTGTGGCGAGTGTCCTGACCTGTCTTTCAAGCGCAGTCGTAGGGGCTTCTTCCTCTTGAACGTCGTTAGTGGTCGCCATTGAGTGAGTGAGTACCATGTAACTCTTTTGTCTAGGAAGCGATAACGTGCTACGTTTCCCACAGACGGCGCCAACTGATGATGCCGGAAATAATACCACCAGTGAGTCACGCGTTCCTCGCACGTCGCAAATGACACCTGCACAACGAAAAGGAAGAACCTAGCAGGGAGTACCGGTGTGGTACCGGCCAAACACCCTCCGAAGGTTAAGTCAGAACTGTTCTCACTGCTCTAGAGTGCTAGAGAGGGTAAATTATGCGTACCTTGGGTTGTGAGGGTGCTTGGGTTTTTATAGTAGCGAGGGTTGCCCCACTTTTCCTTGGAGTAGAAGTCTTTTCCTTATAGGAGTCCTCTTAAGCGTACTTTACGGGATCTTTTCCTTATAGGGATCCCTTGAATATTATCTAGCGTGGGAAAGAAGACAATTCCTTATACGTAACGTGGATAGCAAGTAAACTCATGCTCGGTCCGTCAGCTTCAATTTACTTCCTTCAGCTCGTCAATCTAGTAGTGCCGTCAGCCTTGGAGCCAGCTGACCTATGACCGTCAGCTGTAACACCGTCTGCTATGTTCGAAGGATTGCACTAAACCCGTCAGCTTTATGTTCCGCGTGGCCAGGCTCATTTTTTATCCTCATCAAATATAGTACAGAGTTCTGCGAGTACAAGATTATCATTGGTACTCCAGCCCTTGAGTACTTTAGACTGTATGATTTTGTAGCAGAAGGGTATGATTTAAAGAATCTAAAGTCACTAATTGAAGCTCAATTACATGTTGAATTAAGCACTCCAAAGTTGGAACAAAAAGGCTATGCTTACTATGGTCAAAGACAACTGGAACTAATGAAAGGTATTTGTAATGTAAAAATCTTGCATTTAACTGGCGATTATATGGAGGTTAGCTTTCCTAACTCTTATATTAAATCATTGATCATTATAAAATCTTTTTCTCTCTTTCTCTCTCTATTGAATATTAATCTTTGTTGCTTGAAGGTTCTCAAGTTATCAGATTGCAACCTGCCTACGTTACATAATGTGAGCCATTTGAAGCTGAGCGTCAACAAACATGTTGGATGGCAGTTCTTGCTGGACTTACTCAAAAGCTTGCCTAACCTACTAGATCTCTACTTTCCAATGGTGAGTTTGTATTTGATTAGTTCTGGCTGATAAGTAGTAATTCTGAAACTTGGTTTTTCTATTTTGCTTAGGGACTTGTACACGAGCGAGGAGGAGATTGCCAGTGGGATCAATCTGAGTGGGTTCCTTGTTGCTTGTTGTCTTGTCTCAAGAAAATATTAATTTGGCAATTTCAGGGGCAGAGAGGTGAGTACAAGTTGGTGAAGTATTTGTTGCAGAATGCAAGCGTTTTAAGTGTGTTCAGTATAAAAACTCATAATAATTTGACTATAGAAGAAGAATTGAAGATTAGTAAGAAGTTGTTGTTGTTGCCAAGGGGCTCAAAGACATGTCAGGTTGTATTTTCATGATTCCACTTCCTATTTTGTATAAAAATTTATTATCATTGAAACTTTATAAGGGTAAACAAATACAAAACAGCACAACAGGGTCATACAATTTACGCGATAGGCTTGTTACACACTACTATAATGCTGTGTTAAAAAGACCTACACTTGTTCCTCATTTAGACTGAGGTCACCTTGGATGATGGCCTGCCTATTGGCTTGTTTGTACTCCTGAGTGTTACCAGTGCAAGCTCAAGGATCTGTTTTGGATGCAGTTGGAAACAAATCTCTATTCCTAGCAACCCGTATTGCCCATTTTAGCATCAAAACCGTTGCTCAACTCAAACTATTTATCCCCTCATTTGGTGTTAACTTGTTTAAGTAAGGCTTCAAAATCTCTTTCTGAATCCTTGCTCCACTTATGAAAAGTTTCCTTTGACGATGATGACGCAGTCGTTGCTAAAGGGCACTGCCTCAAGATATGCAATGTAGTTTCATACTACTGTAGCAAATGCCACATGATGCTTCAATCTCCACTACTCGGCTACTCAAATTCTTTCTTGTTGGAAGAATTTTGGTACATTCCCTCGACGCAAAGTGCTTGACCTTTGTTGGGATAAATGGAGAGTCCGTTTCTTGGTCTGGATTGGTATGAAGTAAATCTATGGCTAGAATAGGCCAACATCAGTTAAAAGAAAACAATTAATGCTAGTTAGAGACTTTAATGGGGTATAACTTTAATCTCATTGTTCAACTCTTCGACAACACCAAAAGCGACAACACCAAAAGCCATTGCTCAGGGACAGAGGTAACCTTTGACTTGGGGGCAATCGCCCCTCCCAATTTTTTCTTTGAAAAAAAAAAGAATATATACCCGGTATTAATTTTAGTAATTTTGTTATATAAAATTAGACTTTTCCCTCTTAGTAATATTATTAATTCCTTTAAAAGTGATGTTATAGTCACAATTTTTTCTACAATATTTTTATAAACTCTTGAGGTAGCAAATTCTTATTGGTTCGTATCTAAACCCACCATTTACACCATTTTTTTTACTTACCAATAACCACTCATTATATTAGTAATTTGTAAAAAAAAATTGTAGCTCTCCCATTTTCTTCATTTTAAAAACCATTAAAATCTATAAATTTAAAATTTAATACAAAATATATAAGCCCAAAAAAATTAGCCTAACAACAAAAATTACCAATAGTGAAACTAAAAAAAAATTAAGTTTAATCAACCAATTTTACCCAAAACAAACAACCCAACCTTTTAAAAAATTTCAAACAAAATAATTGTCGTTACCTAACAACAAGCATCAAAGTCACAAAAAAAGACACCTTAGTGGCTAAGCCACCATACACAACCAGTAGCAAAGTCGCTCTTTATATACAAATCCTGGCTTCATCCCTGGTTCAACTCTTTGACAACATGTTGCTAAGTTTACCTGGAGAGGGGGGAAAAAGGCTGAATACTTGAAACAAAACAAAGAACAGGGAAGCAGGAAGATGAAAAGACTGAAGTTGTTAGATTGATTCAGAGTTGCTGGGTTGAATCTATTATTAAGTGAACAATCTTCGCTCCTTCACATTCACGGGTAAACACTCTTCTCTTTCTCTGTTACGTTATTTTCTCTCTTTGATTTTTTGCTCTATTTATATTGCATTCATCTGGTTAATTGAAAATTGGGTTGGGTTCTCCTTTCTTATTGGCATTTTCTTTTTCTGGATTTTGTTTCATTTTTCGTTTGGTTGCTAAAAACGAAGGAAAGTGCTTATGTCAACATGTGATAAACAAAAATCTCCTTTTTTCAACCTTAAACTATCTAGAATAAAAATCACCTCATTTGTGTAGATAGAGAAAAAGTATATACCTTGGCAAAATAACTTTCTTCTTAAAAAAAAAAAGAAGCAAATTACAACTTACCCACTTATGGTTTGACCGAAATTTAAGTTGCCTACCTGTGATTTGAAATTTGACACTTGACCCAACTGAAGTTAATTCAGTTAGAATTCAGTAACCCAAAAACACAAAAAATAAAAAAAAACATAAAAATATAAGATCAAATAAGAAAAAAAAAATCCAAATGAAACACTTGCATCATGAGATTTCAAACCATAGGTTGACAACTTAAATTTTGATTAAACTCCAGGTGGGTAAAGTGTCAAATTTCAAACCACATGTAGGTAATTTAAATTTCGGTCAAATCACATGTGGGTAAGTTGTAATTTGTCCATATACACGTCAAAATAATTTGCTAACCATCCCTGAATTCTTTCATTCTAACTCTAAAGTCTAGAAAGACAATGCCGACAAATCTTGGGCACTCAAATTTCCTGCCAATTCAAATTTCCTGATTTGTGTTGCAAGGTATTGAGGTAGGAAGAGTTAAATAGATGGGATGTCCTTGTGCATTTCTTCAGTCTCTTGTAGGTTCTCATGTCTGCATGCCAACGGACCATTTGGGAGTTCCCAGGCTTTGTCCAGTGGGCTTTTATCAGATGACATCAGCATTGGGTAAATAGCGCTATAAAGGGCACTTTATTGAGTTCAAGGTTTCTAGAAATAGGAATTGTTTCTTGCTGCTGTACACAGATGATACCTATCTTCTATTTGATCACAATTTGTATCATTTCCATGTTTGTATTGTATATAGGGATTTTTCCGGCCTGGAAAGGGGAGGGAGGAGGGAACTGGGGGCAAATTTTAAATCTCTCTTGGTCAACATGAAGGATCATTGATGTGTTGGTTTTAGGGTATTGTAGATTGGTTTAGGAAGTATTATTTTAAAAAGGTTTTGGAGTATTTTTTATCCCTGCCCTCCCTCCAGAATGGGGTTTGGTCTTATGATTAACATGTGGCTTTTGTAAAGAGTCTAAAGACTGCAGTCTATGCATGATTGCAGAGGAAATAGTGTAAGTAATAAATGAGAAGGAAAAATGAATATGTGGAACACACACACAGAGGGAGAGAGAGAGATCGTAGCAATTATGCTAGGTAAAGAAATTAATAATAATAATAATAACCCTTACTAGTTACTACTTCACTATAACAGTAAAATGAACCATACCTGCTGTTGGTTACCTGCTAAGTTAACGCTATTAATTTGCTAGTTGCTGCTGCACCGTTTTAGGACTTAACAAAGGTAATTTATGCTGACTACCTAACCAAAAATTACAAAGTATGAAGCCAGATTGACTATATTATGACCATTTCATAAAAAGAATATCTTGTATGAACTTAACCTTTACCTTTCTTGTTAACATGTGATAGGCCACAAACTGAATGACCTCTTATAATAGAAATTAATTAATTAATTAGCCAAGTTATTAATCAATCAATTTATCATGTAAACGCGTGGTAGCACAAACAAATCACCAATAAACTAATAATGCAGCGGAAAATAAATAACACGGTGATTTGTTTACGAATGGGGAAAACCTAACGGCAAAAACCCCACCGGGTGATTTTCAGGTCACCACTCCCGAAACTCCACTATTATCACAACAAGCAGTTACAAGAAAGGAATCCAAGTACCTTACCAACTTACAATTGAACCCTTACCCTAATACCCAATTGGACTTGTTCTGTAGTGACAGTTCCCGTTTCAGATGCACGACTCCCAGTACGTGACTAACCAATTGCGCGGATCCCAGTACGTGACTTCAATCACCAACTAAGAAGGTTGTTGGTTGTAAAGTTCTTCAGTTCATCCACACAATGAAAATCAGGAAGATGCTTGGTCACAAAACCCTACGGTGCACATACACAGCAACTTCTTCAAGAGAAAGCGATGAACTAGGGCAAGAACTTCGTCTCCGATCACAATTTGCTTGAACAAAGTTTGCTCAAAGCTTGTGCAACTTGTAAACGGTTTGATGGCCCTTAAAACAATCCTTTTATATGTCTAAGGTTAGGAGAAAAGAAGGCCCAAAGACAAATTCATGGATCCCAAGAAAATCAAATTGGAATTCTGAAAATCTTAAATCTCGACAGATAACAGGTGTCGAGCAACTGTCGACCAGGTGTCGAGCACACCAAATGTAGAACAGCTTCCTTAAGCTCGATAAATGCAGCTATCGAGACAGCCGTCAAGCTTTAATGATTTTGCATTCTGAACTTGTTTTCTTGAAAAAATTCGAAGGCTTTAATACTTGATTTTGAAACAAGGTTTCTTGAAGTATTTAAAGACATTCTAAATCTACCCAAATACAAGTAAAGTGCGTTTTGTCAAAGGATAAGCCAATTACATAAAATCATGACATATGTTCTTAACATGTGAAACACATATGTCCTAACAATCTCCCCCTTTGGCAATCCGTGACAAAACCACAACAAACAAATGAACATATGAGAGAAGTCATAAATCACTCAACTCATATTCACTTGTTGAATACAATAAAATCTATCCTAACACAAACTCTTGAAAAACTTTGCAAGAAGAGAGTTTATAGCAAGTAGACTTTGACAACCTGTATTTCTGAAACACTTTAAACAAAACTCATCAAGGCATCTTTGTGTGAAACAGAAATATTAGATTGCATACAAGTATAAGAAACATGTGTATAAAGGGAGAAAAGAAACAACACATGAAGGGGTAGGTGAAATAAAAACATACATCAACATAAATAAGGAAATAAGTACAATGTATATCTATAAATGGTCACAAGACCTCATGTACAAGAGTAATGTATCTAAAGAGAAAGAAAAGAAAAGATACATATTGTCCTTACTACATCAATGTATCTAAAGAGAAAGAAAAGAAAAGATACATACTGTCCTCACTACATCAATGTATCTAAAGAGAAAGAAAAGAAAAGATACATACTGTCCTCACTAAATCCCTCAAAAGTAACAACACTCCCCCTAACAAAAATGGTCCTATACTAACTCTCCCCCTAAGATAGACTACTTTCATATCCAAAACTAACTACTCCCCCTTTTTGACACGAGTGACAAAGGGCAAGAGTGTCAAGTAGACATCTCATCGGTAGAGCTAGCATCTCCATCAGCATCATCCAAAGCATCATCACCATCATCCTCATCCTCAGAACCAGAAGCCACGGGAGAAGGTGGTGAAGGAGTAGCCTCAGAAGCAAAACCACCCATGGACGCCTGTCGCCGTGCAATACGACCGACACGAATGTTCACCTGATACAATTCTGTAGAGAGTGTATCTAGGCGAGCATCCATGCGCTGCAGCTGCGCCATGATGTCTCCTAAAGTCACATCGCCCGAAGAAGAAGGAGGAGCAGATGCGGATGTGGATGGAGCAGAACGGGATGGAGCAGAACGCGAGGAAGGAGCCGCTGAATCCGACTGTCATGATCGAAGCTGGGCCTTACTACGTTTAATGGTAACGTAATCTATGGCACACATACGGTAAAGTGGTCGGAAGAGGGAAAAGAAACGGAAAAATGGCGTAAGATCCTCGTGATAGCGGAAGGAAAGACGAGCTTATCACGGGACGCCGAATCTAGATGAACATCTATAATAGACAGAATGAAATGAGAATGAAAGTCTATGGTAAGATGCTCAAGAAGAGACAAAAAAAATCGAGCACGAGGCTCTGTAATGGAGTTATAATGAGAGAGGGAATGCAAAACAAAGGTCATCACCGTGTTCATGAATCTAGAACCTTTAGCAAAAGGTCGACATGGTGTAAAAAGGCGCTTACCCCAAGTAGTAGGGTGCTCAAAGAAAGCAGACATGAGCTCATCCCTGGACACAGTCCTCAGACGCTCACAACCAGGATAGTCAGGAAACTCTATTCTAGGGACTCGAAGTACATCCGCAACCAACTGTGGTGTGATAAGAATGCGCGTACCTCGAACGCGAGTGAAGAAAAGAGGTACTGACCGATCAATCCCGTGCATGTTGGAGTAAAACTCCTGGATAAGCACGAGAGGACAGGTGACCGGGACATCACACAGTGACTCCCATCTCTTATTGTGAATGACAGAGGGAAGGTCGGTGTCGGCAAAATCCGACAGAATGACTTGGCATTCCGAATAAATGCCTCGTCTAGAAAAGTTCTCTGAAAATGCCTTAAAGGCATCGCCATCACGGAACTGGATATGAGTAAGTATCTGATCAGAAGTCAAAGAAGCACCGGAATGAAGAGGGTTCCGGGCTGGAGTGGATTTACGTTTAGGTGCCATAGACACGACTAATGTAAACTAATAGAGAGGGCGAGAAAGAATGACAATCAGAAAAGTCCCAAACAGTTTCAAATAATCAAGTATTTTGAAAAAGAGTACGTATGCATGGGAAATGCATGAGCATGTGACATGCAAAAGTAATTGCATCATGGGCTTAGCCCAATCCAAACCTATCAGCACACAAACGTATAACACACATCTAAATGCATGACAATGTCATTATAATGCTAATGTGATGCAATGTATGAGGTTTTAAACTTATTTAAGTGAAAACCCATCCCAAAATTTCAATGAAAACTCATCAATTTTGAAAAACCCCAAAATTTTTCAAAAACCCCAAAACCTAGGTTTCAAATCATGAAATGCATGAATGAGAAAGGATTAGAAGCTTACCAAGTAAAGAGAAACTTGAAAAATCTTGAAGAATCCTTGAGGAACAAGTTTGGAGTGAGATGAGAGTGTTTTTGGGAGAGAAACAGAGAAGTATCGAGAGGGAGATCGATGGAAATGAGAATCGGATCGTGCAGAGGCCTTATATAAAGAAGCCAGTAAATCTCGACAGATGCAAGTATCGAGAGGTATTGACGTATCTATCGAGGAGGTGCCGAGAAAAAGTTCGTCGACAGCTGAGGTGTCAAGGAACAACTCATCAACATCAAGAACAGAAACTCGATCGATCCACCAGGTGTCGAGGTGCTATCGAGGATACAGACTAAATCTCGATCGATCCACTAGGTATCGAGAAGCTATCGAGGATGCAGGCTCAGTCTAGATCGATCCACCAGGTGTCGAGGTGCTGGTGAGATTGCGATAAGAAAAAGCTTAGGAAGCTCGACAGATAGCTAGCTATCGAGGAGCTATCGAGGAGGTGTCGAGCCAGCTTTTAAAAGCAGTTTTTCGAGATGTGAAAAACACATACATGAATGCAATTCAACATGCAACTCAACCAACGATCCAATCAACATGTTAAGCTCTCAAAAACATCTCTCAAATGAAAATTTAAGCACATGGATCTCCAAAAACACACACACACACACTAAACAAGTCTAACCAATTTTATATTTCAAAAACAAGTCTAGACAGTTTAGTGATTATACATTAATACATGTAAAACCTTGTGATGGCCAAATCACATTGTACCTGCACAAGTATCAAGAATAGCAAAGAATATTGCGTGTTGTGTGTGAAAAACATCGCAAGATTGCATATGTGTATACATGTTATGATGATTTGAGATATGAGAAAATCGCTTTAACTCACACACAATCATAACTGCTTGATGGGGACTATCACTTTTAAGGTACATCCTATAACTCCCACATCTCCCAGAATACACGCTTACAATCATTTTTAAAGCATTTTTGATCTTTTAGCTTTTGATTTTTCTTTGCATATTTTTCTTTTAAGCATATCATGCATGGGCATATTAGAGAGAAAAGAAATACCCAATAATATTTGGCATTCCAATTTTGCTATGCCTAAGCACACAAATGTCATTGACACTGCACTTTTGCTATGCCGAAGCATACAGGTGTCATAATATGATTGGCGGGCAACAATGGTGAGATGGTTATTTATGCCTTTCTCTCAGGATTTTTTAGTCCTTCCCGTCAAAAAGAGTGATACGAGTGTTAAGTACAAGAGACAACTTAATCTTACTCATCATAAACATGAGCCACAAAGCTCACTTGCTTAGTTGTGCATAGAGATGCTCATCTAAGCTACACAAGATACAAAGTTTAGAAGACTTTGTTTCAATGGCCATCTAAGGTACACAAGTACCAATGTACACAAAACACACACTGTTTTTGTATTTTTCTGATTTTTTTCAAAATTTTTTTTTATATGAAAAACAAAACAAAGAAAAAACTGAAAAATAACCAAACAAAAACATAAAAACTAGATGCAAATGCATGAAGAAGAAAGAAAAGAGAGGAGAAGATCATCCCATGGAGATAACACCAATGTTTTGACGAAGGAATTCGAAATGTTTACTGTCAAGAGGTTTGGTAAATAGGTCAGCCTTCTGATCATCGGTGTGAATAAACTCAAGAGTGAGAATACCATCTTCGACAAGCTCCCTAATGAAGTGATGCCGAATCTCTATGTGTTTGGTTCTAGAATGTTGAACTGGATTCTTGGAGATGTTAATGGCACTGGTATTGTCACAGTAGATAGTGAGATGTTCTTAAATAATACCATAATCATGGAGGAGTTTTTGCATCCATAAGAGTTGGGTGCAACAGCTACCAGCAGTAATGTACTCAGCTTCTGCAGTGGATAAAGAGATGGAGTTTTGCTTTTTACTCATCCAAGAGACAAGATTATTGCCCACATAGAAACAACCCTTTGAAGTACTCTTTCTATCATCAGCATTCCCAGCCTAATCAGCGTTAGAGTACCCAGCTAAGACATCACTTGTGTCCTTGCTGTACCACACACCAAACTCAGCTGTGGTTTTGACATACTTTATGATTCTTTTTAAAGCAGTCATATGGGACTCTTTAAGATTAGCCTAATATCTAGCACACACTCCTACACTGTAGCTAATGTCAGGTCTACTAGTAGTAAGGTAAAGGAGACTACCTATCATGCTTCTATACAGAGATGAATCAACACTTTTACCTAACAAGTCAACAGTGAGTTTAACATTTGGGCTCATAGGGGTTCTAACAGAACTAGTAGATTCTAAATCAAACTTTTTCACAAGATTCTTAGCATATTTAGATTGAGATAGGAATGCACCTGAATCTTGTTGACGAATCTGCAGCCCAAGGAAGTGAGTCAGCTTTCCAATCATACTTATCTCGAACTCGGCCTGCATGAGTGAGAAGCCATGAGCAAGTTCATCCTTAGTTGATCCAAAGATGATGTCGTCAACATATACTTGAGCAACTATCAGCTCGCCATCTTCTCTTTTGATGAAGAGAGTCTGATCAGCCTTTCCTCTTGTGAACCCATGTGATACCAAATATTGTGTAAGTCGATCATACCAAGCTCTGGGAGCTTGCTTTAACCCATAAAGTGCTTTCTTGAGGTACAATACATGATCCGGGAAGTGAGGATCAATGAACCCTTTTGGTTGAGCCACATAAACATCTTCTTTGAGTAATCCATTTAGGAAAGCAGTCTTTACATCCATCTGATAAAGCTTGAACTTCAATTGGCAGGCCAAGGCAAGAAGAATTCTGATGGATTCCATACAGGCAACTGGAGCAAAGGTTTCATCATAATCTACTCCTTCCATTTGTGAGTATCCTTGAGCTACAAGTCGAGCCTTGTTACGGATCACATTACCCTCCTCATCAGTCTTGTTGCGGAATATCCACTTTGTGCCGATGATTTGTTCACCCTCCGGTCTGGGCACCAAAGTCCAGACATCATTCCTCTGAAACTGAAGTAGTTCATCATGCATTGCTTCAACCCAACTTTCATCCTGAAGAGCTTCTTCAACTTTAGTGGGTTCAACCTGTGATAAATAACAAGAATAAGACACGAAGTTAGCAACACATTTATCAACTGTTCGTTTCCTTAATGTGAGTTCATTCAAGTTTCCCACGATATCTTTTGAAGGATGATTTAGTTTAATCCTTGAGGAAGGTTCTTTCTCCTCATGGGATTCAGAATCTGGTGAAGTGGTTATATCTGCTGGATCTTCCACAACACTAGGAGTACTTGGAGTGCCAGGAGATGAATGTTCTTGTTCAATAATTTCTTGAACTTCCTTAGATTCAGGAGGAAGAATTTCTTTAGTGAGTTCCTCAACACCTTTTTCAGAACCGGAATCTGAAGACTCATCAATCACAACATTCACTGTTTCCATTACTTTCATGGTTCTTTTGTTGTATACCCGATAAGCCTTACTTGTAGAGGAATAACCTAGAAATATTCCTTCATCACTCCGGGAATCAAATTTTCCCACATTTTCCCAATCCTTTAGGATGAAACAAGTACTTCCAAAGATCCTGAAATACTTCACATTCGGCTTCCTTCCTTTCCATAACTCATATGGAGTCTTCTTGGTACCAAGTCTAAAATATACCCTATTAACCGTATGACATGCAGTGTTGACGGCTTCTCCCCACAAGTTTCTAGCCACATCCTTATTGTACAGCATGGCTCTGGCCATCTCCTGAATAACTTTGTTCTTCCTTTCTACTATACCATTCTGCTGAGGAGTAATAAAAGCAGAGAATTCTTGAGAGATACCTAATCTTGTGCAAAACGACTCCATATGTGAGTTCTCGAATTCTTTACCATGGTCACTTCGAATTCGATCAATTTTCATGCTCTTTTCATTTTGCAGTCTTGTGCACAGAGCTTCAATGTGCTCAGGAGCATCAGACTTAGATCGTAGAAGAATAACCCAAGTGTACCTAGTGAAGTCATCTACTACAACCATGACGTATCTCTTACCACCAAGAGACTCGATTCTAGTTGGACCCATAAGATCCAGATGCAGAAGTTCCAATGGTCTAGATGTAGCTGAAGTCTGAGTGCCAGGATGCTTAGCTTTAGTCTGTTTTCCAAGTTGGCACAGTCCACATACCACATTGCTCATTCTATTAAGCTTTGGTATCCCTAAAACTGACTCATGCTTAGATACAATAGAAAGATGTTTGTAGCTAGCATGTCCCATCCATTGATGCCATAGATCTTCATTTGGCAAACGAATGCTATTACATACAATATCAGCATCAGGAACCAATCCATAACAGTTGTCAAGAGTGCGAACACCACTTATGAGATTCCTTCCAGGCTCATTCATGACAAGACACTTTCCCTTGGAGAATAGCACCATGAACTCTTGATCACATATCTGACTTATACTCAGTAGGTTCACCCTCAGACCTTCAACATATAGAACGTTTGCAATATCCGGCAGTCCAGGTAGAGAGATGATTCCCTTTCCTTTGATCTGCGATTTGCTCCCATCGCCAAAAGTGACATTGCCACCTTTCTTAGACTCGAAAACCTTGAAGAGAGATCGGTCTCCAGTCATGTGTCTTGAGCATCCACTGTCAAGGTACCACAAGCATGTGTCCATTACTTTAAATGCAGACTTCATCATGAAACACACTTCGTGCTTTGATGATAAATAAGTGGGAATGGTACTTTCCCTCAATTGCCTTATACAAGCTAAGCGTTTAACTTTCACTCTTCTCAGACAAATTCCTTTGTACATTTTCATTCTGAGACAGTCTAGTTTCTTCTTAGCCAAACTGAGATCCTTTTCAATAGTCATTATAAGAGAATTCAAATAACTTTTAATCCTGCATTTTCTGAAATACTCAAACAAATAGAGATTAGAGAAACAGGATGTATTTGAAAACAGTGATCTTTTCAAGCCGGTTACAGCCATGACAATAGGGGTCAATGGATCAATACAGCAAAGACTAAACCCTAATCAGAGTGTGCTCGCTCTGATACCACTTGATAGGCCACAAACTGAATGACCCCTTGTGATAGAAATTAATTAATTAATTAGCTAAGTTATTAATTAATCAATTTATCATACAAACGCGTGGTAGCACAAACAAATCACCAATAAACTAATAATGCAGCGGAAAATAAATAACACAGTGATTTGTTTACGAATGGGGAAGACCTAACGGCAAAAACCCCACCGGGTGATTTTCAAGTCACCACTCCCGAAACTCCACTATTATCACAACAAGCGGTTACAAGAAAGGAATCCAAGTACCTTACCAACCTACAGTTGAACCCTTACCCCAATACCCAATTGGACTTGTTATGTAGTGACGCTTCCCGTTTCAGATACACGACTCCCAGTATGTGACTAACCAATTGCGCGGATCCCAGTACGTGACTTCAATCACCAACTAAGAAGGTTGTTGGTTGCAAAGTTCTTCAGTTCATCCACACGATGAAGATCAGGAAGATGCTTGGTCACAAAACCCTACGGTGCACATACACAGCAACTTCTTCAAGAGAAAGAGATGAACTAGGGCAAGAACTTTGTCTCCGATCACAATTTGCTTGAACAAAGTTTGCTCAAAGCTTGTGCAACTTGTGAACTGTTTGACGGCCCTTAAAACAATCCTTTTATATGTCTAGGGTTAGGAGAAAAGAAGGCCCACAGACAAATTCACGGATCCCAAGAAAATTAGATTGGAATTCTGAAAATCTTAAATCTCGACAGATAGCAGGTGTCAAGAAGCTGTAGACCAGGTGTCGAGCACACCAAATGTAGAACAGCTTCCTTAAGCTCGATAGATGCAGCTATCGAGACAGCTGTCGAGCTTTAATGATTTTGCACTCTGAACTTGTTTTCTTGAACAGATTTGAAGGCTTCAATACTTGATCTTGAAACAAGATTTCTTCTAGTATTTAAAGACATCCTAAATCTACCCAAATACAAGTATAGTGCGTTTTGTCAAAGGATAAGCCAATTACATAAAATCATAACATATGTTCTTAACATGTGAAACACATATGTCCTAACAACATGCACGTCATCAAGAATATATATGAAGGAAGAATGGGCCGCACTAGTTGTTGATGTGATGATACTTGGACAAATTCAATATTGATGTTAGATCTTGATTGTTTGGTTGGCTGGTACAGTTGAAAAGGGAATTAGAAACTTTCTTTTAACAGGTTAGGCCATAAACACCACCATCAGTGATTCTTTTTTGATTTTATTATGCCCAGATTTTATTATGCCCATAATTATTAGACCAATTTCTTGTAAACATAATTGCCCAAAAGATCCCAACCAACCAAAAGCAAAAGACGGTTTTGGCGTTTTGCTTTACCGACTTCTCCACCAAGTCTGACTAGTATTCCTGGGATTCCCTCCTCCTTTTTTTACAGAGATATAAAGGTAATTTGGTTTGGAGTTTAGTATTAGAGCACTGTATTGGATCTTTTGCCGTTGAAATGTTGGTGGAAGACGTGGAAATTAAGGGACAAATTAATGTGGGTTTAGGCTGAAAATTTTGTGTGTTGGTGTTGGAAGAGGGGATTTGCTTACACAAACAACTCTCTTACCTTGATTCTTAAAAAAAAAAAAAATTCTCTTACCTTTTTTTTTACTTGTGAGTAGTGACTGTTTGGAAATAATTTATTTAGTTGAATCTAAAAAAATTTTGTTAAAAAAAAAAAAAACTAAAAGCAAAAATCTAGCTAGCTAAATAGTACAATATGACCCATAAATAGTACCAAAAAGTGTAATAAGACTCATAAATAATAGCAAAAATAAACTAAAAACTCTATAATAAGTTGTGGGTTTCATTACTTCCAAAATACACTCTCAGAATGGTCACATTAGTTTTAGCAAAACTTTTAAAATACACTCTCAAAGTGCACTCAAGAAAAGAAGTTCTAGATTTTGTTAGTGTAACTTGTTTTTTGAAGAGATGAGATTTAGGTAAACCAAAACTTTTAAAATGGTCACATTAGTTTTAGCAAGATCAACACATGCTTAAGGAATTGTCTTTCACGAAACTAATTCCATATGTAGAGACAAAATTAAGATCAGACACCATAAGTTAAAACTCTTAAAAAAAAAAAAAATGTAGAGACAAAAAAAAAAAAAAAATGATATAATACTACATTTCGTTAATTGATACAAGAGTAAAATTGATATAAAAAAACTCCCATCCCGATAATCAAACCGGAATAGTCATAATCATTTATGTTTGTCATATTCCTCCAGCAAAGAAAAATAACACTACATTTCGGGGAGACAATCTTGACCTATGATAATTTAATTATAGTAATATTGGAAGAAAACCTTTTGGAACAAACATGTAATGTTAGGTGAGGCTCAAGTGTCAAGTGGTTTTATTTTTTTCTTTAAAATAATTATTATATGCTCATATTGTGTAATTTAGTACTGTATGTATTGTTATATGATTATTTAAAAAGAAAAGAAAAAAAAATATTATTTAAAAAGTTAAAAAAAAATTAGAATTTTAAAAACAAAAGGAAAATAGAAAAAGGAACGGCTTGACTGGCATATATACGAGTCAGATTTATATATATTTAGTATTTGTTATTGAAAAAAAAAAAAAACTGAGGTGTGCTAAATCAGCCCGCAGTAATGTCAATTCAACTTGCTTGGCATATTCTAAATTCTCCTACATTATGTTTCGGTTCTTCTTTTTCTTTGTTTATTTCCGTTCTTGGGAGCAATGCTCATATGATCTTTCCCCTAATATATTTTCTCCTTTATTTTAATATCTTTCGAATATTAACTCCTCCTTTGTTCATGACACAAACACAAGAATATTCCCTTTTTACCGACACAGGTTGTGGTTTAATATGGTATGCGGAACAACTCATTTAGTTGAAATTGAAAATTTTTTGTTGAAATTGTACTAAAGTATGTATGTACCTTAAAAAAATTAAAAAAAAAAAAAAAGGCGGGAAAAGTAAGCTTCAAAAAAGCTGTACATAAAAACTAAAAACTGAACTTATAAACTCATGTCAAACACATTCTAAGAGTTTTTGTATTGCTTGCAAGAAATGAGTGGTTCAAGTGATGGTGGTTCAGCGAATGTATTGTACCTACAATTATAAACCCATCAAAACCTTGGTGATATACATGATATTACTTTTACCGTCACATGACATGAGTTGATGAGTTCACATTGAAAACCTCCCCTTTTTTTAGTCTCTTCTCTCTGTTTTTCTTTTAAAAAATTTAATAATTCTTTTTCTTTTTGAAAATTTCATTTCTCTTGATGGATATTCACTCAAATACTTGAAGGGTTGTCTTTCAATTATTATTTTTAAACTATATTAATTTTTTAAAGATATGCTATTTTGTTGCCATTATTTTTTAGCTTGTGGTTGTAAGGAGGTGGGCTGTGCTAGTAGTGTTGGGCTGCTTCCTGCTGCACTAGGCCCAAGTTTTCTGGATAAGGGAGTTAGGACTAGTCCGACTGCAACTCAGTTTGGTCCGGCTTGTGCGCAAACTACACCTTGCTTGCTAGGAACATGCTTACGGCAGGCAGAGTTGTTTCAAATAAGTTGTGGCAGATAGACATAATAACAAAAATAAAATATCTGGCTACTTAGTAGGAAATGACCAAATGATCCCTATTCAAGAAAGCATAATCACAATAATAATAGTCATTTCTACAAAAAGAACGAAAGGGAGCAAATAGTAATATATGTGGGTTAGAAGATAAAGAAGTCAGTTTAAATCTGGTCCGCAGGAGCAAAACTAGAGAGGAAAGAACGTTCCTTCTCAACGCAATTAATCTCCTAGGAAAGTCCTGCCGCGGAAATTAACGACCTTGAGGGAAACAGACCTGAATGGTTAATGCACAAAGGGCTCCTTGCGGGTGCCTCCCTTCCATGTGTGTCCAAAATCTATCTACTGCTCATCCGTCTGCCGTGGTCTGGAGGCTTGCCTGCATAGTCTGCCGTCCGTTTTCTTTGACCTCTTATGTGAGTTGCTTTTCGATTTCCTGCTCCTCTTAGGAGTTGAGCTTTGTTTGATACTAGGCCTTACATTTCTTTTGGCCTATTTCTTGATTGCCCTCATTTCCTGCCATATTACTCTACCATTCCTGCTGTAATGACTAAATCCTGCTGGGCCTCTTTTAGGCCAGCCGTTTACTCTTTCTCCCAGTGGCTTAGCATGGCCATTGGTTCTTCTACTTATGGGCTCCTGTGTCCCTTTCGTCTTTCTCTTGGGCATCCTTGACCCATTTGCTTTCTTTGGGCTTTCTTGACCCTTTTACTAACTTTGCATTCCCATGAGCTTTTACTAACTTCATTGGAATTCCCTGGCCTAATTACCTTATTCTTATCCTTGGGGTTCATGGGCCTACCATTAACCCCTTATTTTCTTTGTTTGCATTACTTTGGGCCTGTAGTGGCCTATTCTCACTTTTCTATATCATATACTGCCCATGGGTATGCTATTTCTCTCTTTCTGGGCTTCTTTAAGCCCATTTGCTTCCTCAAGGCCCATTTGTTTATTTCATGGGCCTGTGATCCATTATTCCTGCTACTTGGGCCTCATGGTTCTGCCATCTGTTTGCCAACCTTCTGCTACCCTTGGGCTTTCTTCTTTCTTCTTGGATTCTCAAAAATGACCTTCAACATTTAGCCCCCTGAACATATGAGGCGTTCCTACGATTCATATGTGAATAAAAGACCTTCCTGTTCTTTCTACTTCTCTTATGTCTTTTCCAGCCACCGTTTCATTAATTTCACTCCATTCTGATGGCTGACCCGTCGCCTTCCTTCGTGCCAGTATTAATGACCTGGGTATTTAAGGAGGAGTCCCTCTACGTTTTAAACAGAAGCTCCTTCTTTTCCAAGAAACACATATTCTCTGTCTCCTTTTCTTCACTATCTTCTTCTTCTCAGACACCCATTTACTCCGATCAAGCCCTCATACTATGGCGTTGGTGAAAAGTCAAGGCTCCTCCCACCGTAAAGGGAAGGAGGCCATTTCCGATCCTCTCGCCGCACTTGACATAGGCGAGGAGGCAGAGTATTCTGAGTCGGAACACTCCGTTAAGGAAGAAGCACAGCATGACCCCAACAATGAATGTGCCCCTCTAATCGATCCATGGTACAATGTCCACCCTCATTTCCCAAAGATTCCTGGCGACTATGCGCCGCCGCCGTTGGGCCATGTGTGGCTTGCCCTTAATCAGCGAAACCCCGATGTTTCTTGGGCCCCGTTGGCTTCCTCGATCCCCGATCTAGTCATTCGCCAAGGTATTTTGCTTCCCGTGCCTATCCATTTCGAATTTGGGTTGGGTACCGCCTCGGGCTGGAAAGAATAGGTAGATAATGAGTTATCCGATGTAGGCTTTATGGGGTTGATGCAGCGAGCCGGTGTTTTGAAGGCCATCATTTCATCTCGCTGCTTGTCCAACTTCCGGGACCTCTACAACCTTCGCCACTTGGTCCGTCAGTGGTGTACTACCACCCATACCTTCTTCTTCTCCTGTAGTGAACTCACCGTTACCCTTGAAGACGTGGCCAACCAGTTACTCTTGCCCATCCTTGGTGACGCTGATCCGGCCACTCAAGAGTTTTCTCCAAAGGAAGAGGCCATTGAGACCGAATTGAAGAAAAGGATGGCCGGGAATGCCAAGCTGTCATATTGGGTTAGTTCTTCTTCTAAGTTTTCTGTAGCTACCCGTCGTGTGGCTTTTGTTGCATTTTGGCTTTGCAAGTTTGTTTTTGGGTTCCACCCCCATTATGCCATAAAGCCCTTATACTTCTGTTTAGCCATCAAAATATCTGCAGGGGTAAGCCTGCCATTGGCCCCCATGTTCTTGGGGCATCTATATGTCCAATTAGACATCCTGTGGAGTGACGAGAGTCAGGCGAGATCCTGTCACATAGTTACCTCCTCCGTCCATAGCACTATTCTGCAGCAGTTGTTATTCGAGCATTGTGCCTAATATTTGGCGAAGTGTAGACACGCTCGCTTTGCTAGAGAGAAGTACCAATCATGCCTGAGGGTAATTACCGATTTCTGCGGCAGGTTTGAGTCCGATTTTCCGCTGGCTTTCCGTTGGTCTGGTTTGAAGCCTATTGGTTATTCCGTTGTTGAGTCTTTTGATGAAGGTGTTGGTTTTTCTTGGAAGGCTTATAGGAATTTGGGTGTGAATTATACATGCATAGATTCTACAATGGGTTTGTTTGTTGACACTATTGGGACTACTACTCCCTTGGCTGGTTTTGATAAGACAGGGATCACATATTTAGAGGCCACCAATGCCGAATGGTTACCTTACTTAGCCGATGAAGGCATCAAGTTCGTTCATTATCTTGCTAACCGAGTAAGAAGACAGTTTGGGTTAGATCAGGACATTCCTAATGATATTTCCTTCCTTATGGAGTCTCCTACTTCGGTTCATCCCTTTCTACGGCATACTGCCTTTGAATTCTGGAGGCAGCGTTTCAGTGCAGTTACTGTTCCTAGCTCACTGAGGAAGGGCCTTTGCACTCCTCCCAAGCCCAAGTCTGCCAGTAAGTCCAAGCCTGTACTCCGCGGCTACTTACAGATGCTCCCCTTGCCAGCAGAACTTGAGGTAGCAAAAGAAAGACAACTCCTCATCCCGCATTTGCCATTAAGCGGAGAGTAAGCCACCTCTAAAAATACATTTTTTTTTTTTTTTCTTTTGACTTTTCTTGTGGCTAACCTTGCTGACTTTTTTTTTTTAACCTTGTTCTTTTGTTCCCCTTTATTTTTTTTTTCTTTGCAGTCTAAGCAGAAGGAAGATAAGTCAGCCACCCGTCCCATTCTTCTTGATGAGCCTGAGTCTAAGGTACATCTCTTTTCTTCTCTTCCCTTTCTTTTCTTTGCACGTGCTTCCTCTGCCACATGTTGTTGTTTTTTTTTTTTTTTTTTTTTTTTTTTTTTTTTTTTGTCTCATGCAATTAAAAGTTCTTTTGGTCTTCACATATGTATATATATATTTTTTAGGAGGAGCCCGAACCTCTCTCCATATATCGCCCTACACCCGAGGAGCTCTCTACCTCCATGGGTGTACCCAATGAGGACTTTTTTGATGGGGCTGATGTAGTATTTGCGACACCTGCTCCTTCTGCCGCTGTGCATGAAGTTCCTGCCAAGGCTCCTACCCCTCACACCGAGCCAGTACCTAGAGAAGAGGGTACTCATACTGAGTGGGTTAGTGAGACCACACCTATTCCTGCCGAGACACTTACTCCTCTAGAGAGAGTTATTTCTCCTGCTACTGTTCAAACCAAGGCTGCTTCCCTTGTTCTACCCCTTGTCATCTCCACCAGTGACCCCTTCGCAGCTCTATCCCAGGCTATGAAGGACATTTCTTCTCTGGTGGTTACTCCTTCCTCCATTCCCAGCTTTGCTACACGTGGGCCTGACACAGACTTATCCTCTGAGGGGTCCGGTGACATTCTTGAGGATCCTAATGATGCACCTGTCCTGAAGAAAAGAATTTCTGATTCTGATGAGGAGAAGAATGCTCCACCCTAGCCTGAATTCATGGGTATGTGTCTTCCCCCTTTTCTGCTAAGTTTACCTCTTTTTTATTTGTTTCCTCTTCCTCTTACACGTATTTGCATTGCTCCTTGCTGCGGTCTCCCTTTCATTTGTATGCCTATTTCCCCATTTGCAAAGACCTTTAAAGGGCTAGGAATTGCAGCAAACGTAGGCATGCCCACTCCTGCCATACCCATAGCACCCATTCCTGTCGTACCTTCAGCACCTGTTTCTGCCGTATTCACAGTGCCTGTTTCTCCCGTTCCTATAGCCCCCATTCCTGTTGGCCCTGGTAAGTTTCTTTTCTCATTTATCTTCTCCTTCATTTTTTTTTTTTTTTTTTGAGTTTGTCCTTTCTAGATCACGGCTTCTCATTTCGCCTCGTGCTTTCTTGAAAGGTCCACTTCCCACTGCCCCTTTCTCAGTTTGAGAAGGGCAGCAGTTCTGCCACCATCCCGGACCCTGTGAATGAAGCTGCAACCTTTTTCACCCGTTTTGATCAGCTTAAGGTCAATGACCTTGGCCCTGTAGACTTCTGGGCTTCTAGGCCTCCTTACGTGGATTTCCATGGCTTCCGAGTCCTCAAGGATTGTGTTTCTCACTTGGTGATGGTCCATAGCAACCGTGATGATTTTATGTAGGGATTCCGTCTTGGCCGTTCTGCCAGGGAGTACTTCTTGAAGATGTTGGGGAGCGTGATGAACGACATTGAGCATAGCTTTGTTGACACCATCTCCACCGAGAGGATCCTGCAGTGGAAGGCCGCGATTCAGGAGCTTATTAGTGTGGGTTTCGCTGTGGAGTTTATTCTGGATCATCTCTGTGAGGTTGCCCGAGCCTTTTTTATGAGGAAAGTTCAGCCAGCTATTGATGCTCAGATCGAGATATTGAAGAAGGAGGTGGCAGATTTAGAGGGCCGTCGCGAGCGCCTTCTTTCTAGCATTGGTGGGCCTAGCCATTTTGGAGATCAGACTCTCATTTCTGGACTCCGTTAATGTTGATGCAGTTTCCTTCTTTCTCTTTTTCGTTTTCCTTCTCTTATTACTTTATCTAGAACACTTATATGTTTCCTATAGCACTTATTTGGCGTGTGTTTGCCACAGTTTGGGTTTGTAATTATGATGCTACACTTTGCTACTACTTTTACTATTGCTATGACATGGGGTGCTAATACTTCGTACTTTTTCATTATAGAAAGCACATTACAATTTTACCTTGTGACATAGTCATTTGAAAGAAGGAAAAGGTAAAGGAAACATAAAAACTTTTTAACAAAACAAAAGAAAGAGACAACCACATAACTTTTCTCCCTAGGCATAATAACGTTTCAGCTACTTCCCATTGATGGGATCCATTAAGTCTCTGCAATCCATTTGAGTCAAACGGTAATATCCACTTTGATGTGCTTCCCTTATCACTAGGGGTCCTTCCCACTTCGATGCAAACTTAGATGGTCCTGCCATGCCTCACCTGACATAGTCTGCTACTTTTAACACAAGTTGTCCTTCCATGAACACTCTTTCTTTGGTCATCCTGCCATAGGCTTCAGTCATCTTTTGTCTGTATCTACGGCTGTGCTCCTGGGCCTTTTCTCTCTTTTCATCAAGTCCTTCTAGATCTTCGCACCTTTTTGCCATAAAGACTTCTCCTTCCTTTTCTTTTTCTTGCATCTGCATGACTCTCAAGGATGGAGTCATTATTTCTGCTGGGCTTACTACCTCATTTTCGTAGACTAAGGAAAAAGGTGAGAAGCCTATGGCTAACTTTGGTGAATTTCTATAAGCCCAAAGAGCGTCTGGTAGGTGCGTCGCCCATCCTCCTATGTACTCTTGGCTCATCTTACTGATAATCTTTATGAGAGTCTTGTTTGTTACCTCTACTTGCCCATTCCCTTAAGGGTCATAAGGTGATGACCGGTGGTGTTTGACTTGGTAGAACTCTACATCTTCCTTACATCACTGTCGACAAATGGTGTGCCATTGTCACTGATGATCCTGTGGGGCACCCCAAACCTTACAATTATATTCTCCTTGATGAAGTTTGTCACTGCTCCTCTTGTGGCTTTGCGGAGTGGTACTGCCTCTACCCACTTAGTAAAATACTCTGTAGCCACTAGTATCCATATGTATCCACGCGATGGCGGGTTAACTGGTCCCACTAAATCCAGCCCCCAAGTGTGGAAGGGCCATGGGGTGACCATGCTATGTAAATTCTACGGATGAGTGTGAATCAAGTTGGCTTGTACTTGGCAACTGTGGCACTTTTTCACAAATTCTGTCGTATCACTTTTCATGGCAGGCCAGTAGTAGCCCATCTGTAGAGCCTTTTCTTCCCCTGGTGTTCCCTACACTCTCTAGAATGTACTACTTTTATCATTTCTTTTGCTTCTTCAGGGCCCAAACACCTCAAAGGGTCCCCATCGTACCCTTTTTTGAAAAGGACCATGTTATGCAAAAAGTAACGTGTTGCCAACCTCTTAAGCTTGTATTTTTCACTGTGCTTTTGTGGCAAGATGCCTTCTGTTAAGTATTGTATGAATGGGCTTCTCCAGTCCTTGCTGATGAATACAGCGTAACTTTCCACTTTGTCTGTTGCGAGCTGGCAAGTCCCACACTGGGTTTGGACTTGATCTGCATCTTTACCCATACTTGGCCAGTAGAAGCCTGCCCTTTGAAGTCTGCGATAAAGGCTGACCTCCCCGCAGGATCTGAAAGTCTTGTTGTGTACTTCTTTTAATTTTCTCTAGGCCTCCTCCTGCCCCACGCATCTAGACAAGACCCCACCTGGCATCTTGCGGTACAACTCCTCTCTCACCAGGGCGTAGTCTTTTAGTATCTTTAATTTTGCGTCGCCTTCTCCCCTCATCAAGACTTCCCTTATGAGGATTTGCCAATCCCCTTCACACTGTTCCTCTCGGAACCTCTCCTTCAACACCTCAATAATGGATTCTTCCCTTTTATTGACTTCTATCCTGGTGCTATCCCCTTCAAAAATTATTTGTGACCCTAGTACGGCTAATGCATCCGCAAACCTGTTTTCATTCCTTGGAGCATGATCTATTTCGAAGGTTGAGAAGTTTTCTTCCATCCTCTGGGCCATTGCCCTGTATGGGGCTAGGTTGGGCTCTTTTAAGGAGAAACTTCCTTTGGTCTGGCAGATGACTAGGTTCGAATCTCCCAATGCTCTTAAATGTTTGACTCCCATTTCGTGAGCCGTGGCTAGCTTGGTTAGGTAGGCTTCGTATTCTGCCGTGTTGTTTGAACAGGAAACTTCTAGTTTGAATGATAGCGCCACTGCCCTATCTTCTTCATGGTACAAGACTACTTCCACCCCTCCAGATTGGGTGGTAGAAGACCCATTAAATTTCATTACCCATTGTTCGTTGACCTTTTCTGCCATGGCTACTTCCCCTAAAACTTCATCATTCAGCGAGAATTCTTCCTCTCTTGGAAACTATGCCAATAGATCCGCTATAGCCTGGCTTTTCACCGCCTTAGGTGTTTCCATTCTCAAATCGTACTGTGAAAATTGTAACAACCACTGGGATATTCTACCAGAGAGGATCAGTTGCCGTAACAAAGCTTTGATAGCATGGGACTTGGTCATCAGCCATACTTCGTAGGCCAAGAAATAATGGTGCAACCTCTGCGAAGCATACACAATAGCCAGGCACGCCCTTGGATAACGAGTTTCTGCATCTTTTAAGGCGCGACTGATGTAGTACACTGGTTGCTCAACCCCACCTCCGTCCTCTTGGGTGACTAATGCACCAATGGCATATAAGTTAGTAGCCAGGTAAAGTAGCAATGGTTTTTTGTGGATAGGGGCCTGCTCCGTAGGAAGGTTCATCATGATCTGCTGTAGTCTCTTAAAGGCCGTCTGTTGCGCTTCTCCCCATTCAAAACTTTGCCCCTTCTTGAGCAGCTTGGTGAAAGCAGAAGTGATTGATGCCAACCTAGGGATGAATATCCGGATATATGAGACTTTTCCTAAGAAACTTTTTAACTCCTTTACTGTGACCGGAGGTCTTATAGTTGCTATGGCCGCGGCTTTGGCTAGGTCCACATCTATTCCTCTGCTGTGAACTAGGAAACCTAAGAATTTCCCAGAGGACACCCCAAATGCACACTTGAGAGGGTTCATTCTTAGCTTAAAGGCTCTGCATCTTTCGAATACCTTTTTCAACACATAGAAGTGCTCTTCTCTCTTCTTTGATTTAACCACTATGTCATCCACATAGTCCTCTAGTTCCTGATGCATCATGTTATGAAATATGGCCATCATTGCTCGTTGATAAGTTGCACCTGCGTTTTTCAACCCGAAGGGCATCACAGTGTAGTAGAAATTGCCCATGGGTGCTCTGAAAGTAGTTTTCTCCATATCTTTTGGTGCCATCCTGATCTAATTGTACCCTCTGAACGCGTCCATGAACGAAAACATGGCGTTTCCTGCCGCAGAATCTATAGTAAATCCATGTTTGGCAATGGGAACTCGTCCTTCGGACAAGCTTTTTTAAGATTTCTGAAATCTGCACAACATCTTATCTGGCCGTTCTTCTTCTTTACTGGTACTATGTTGGATAGCCAACGAGGGTGTTGGATAGGCTTGATGAACCCTGCGGCCAGCAATTTCTGTACTTCTTTGACTATCTACCCTTCTATTTCTGTGTGAAATATCCTGGCAGGCTGGGCCACTAACTTGGCCTCTGGGTCTATGTTCAACATATGTGCAACTAGCCCAGGGTCCAATCCTGGCATTTCACTGTAATCCCACGCAAAGACATCTTTGAATTCTTTCAACAGTAGTATCAGCTCAGATTTTTCCTTTTCTACCAGACTTGCACTAATTGAGATAGGCCTTGGTTCTTGTGAACCAGACCATAGGTCAACTTCTTTCAATTCTTCTTCTACCATAACTTGTGCATCTTTTTCTGCCACAACTTCCCCATCCTTCTCTTCCTCTTTTCCCAAACTTTCTTGAGCGACACAACACGCCAAATTCCCGTGCTGCCATTCTTGGGTGGGGCCTGCTTGTATCTCACTTGTGGACCCCGCGTGCCTTCACAATTTGTACACAATCTTGCTATCGGGGCCTCGGACCCTGACGCATTCGGGTGTGTTATTTGATTCTGTGGCAGGCGCTTCTTTTCTCTTCTTCTTTCGTGCTAACAACTCCCTTAGATCAGGTTCTGGGTCACTTTGAATGTACAAGATGTCCTTTATTAAGACGAATCGTGCTGCTTGTACCTTTAACCCTCGCGGCCTCATTTCCATCTGGTAAGATGCCATTCTTTAAGTATAAGTCTAACGATGTGGTCCAGTTGCTTTCGGAACCTATCTCCTGCACATCGTTCGAATCTATTAGTGGAGAAAGCTAAACAAAAGAGAGTACATTATCAAGGGCAATCATATATTCTGCTGAAGCGGCTTTGGTAAGGTGGTCGGCTTGTTCATTCTCTCCTCTAGGAATTTGGATGATTTTGGCCTTTAGGCCGTCTACCCTTCTTCTTACTTGCTTTAGGAATTTCTTCATTCTTTCACCCTTGCACTCATAATCCCCGTTTATTTGGTTAGTGACGACCTGTGAGTCACAATAAAGAACTATGTTTGCAGCTCCTGCCACTTTGGCGAGGTCAAGTCCTGCCACTAATGCTTTGTACTTCGCTTCATTGTTGGTGGTAGGGAAATCGAGGTGGATCATACATTTGATCTTGTCTCCTTCAGGAGAGAGGAGCACAACACCTGCGCCCTCGGCCTGCTTGTTGGACGACCTGTCTGTATGTATACTCCACTGAGAATACTCATCTGCCCCCTTGTCTTCACTGTTGGTGAACTCCGCTATGAAGTCAGCGACGACCTGTCCCTTGATAGTAATACGCGGGCAATATTGGATGTTAAACTCACTCAACTCTATTGCCCATAGCACCAATCGACCAGCAGCTTCAGGATTACTCATTGCCCGTCGTAACGGCTTGTCAGTCAGGACAATTATTGTGTGGGCTTGAAAGTATGGTTTGAGTTTGCGGGCTGCTGTAACCAAAGCTACGGTGAGTTTCTCCATGGGTGGGTACCTTTCCTCTGCACCGCGAATCGCCCAGCTGGCATAGTACACGGGCTTCTAAACCTTGTCTTCTTCTCTGATTAAGGCTGCATTGACGGCCGCTAGGGAGACAACTAGGTAGAGAAAAAGCTCTTCCCCAAGTTGTGAAGGACTTAGCAACGGTGGGGAAGATAGGTAAACCTTTAAATCTTCGAATGCCTGTTTGCACTCGTCAGTCCACTCGAAGAACTTCTTCAGCATGCGGAAGAAAGGTAAACACTTGTCTGTTGCCCTCGACACGAACCTGTTTAGTGCTACTATTTTGCCGTTGAGGCTTTGCAGTTCTTTCACGTTTCTTGGGGGTTCCATCTCCATTATGGCCCGGATCTTGTCTGGGTTGGCCTCGATACCTTTCTAAGACACCATGAATCCCAGGAACTTTCCTGCTGTTACTCCGAAGGCGCACTTACCTGGATTGAGATTCATTTTGTAGGAGCGAAGGGTGTCAAATGTTTCCCTGAGGTCTTCCAAGTGATCTTCCTCCCTTCGGCTCTTCACCAACATGTCATCAATGTAGACTTCGACATTTCTCCTAATCTGCTGTGCGAACATCTTGTTCATGAGCCTTTGATACGTCGCGCCCGCATTCTTGAGGCTGAATGGCATTACTTTATAACAGAAGAGGCCTTGGCTAGTCACGAACGAAGTTTTCTCCAGGTCTGCTTCGTGTATTCGGATTTGGTTGTAACCCAAGAAGGCGTCCATGAAACTTAACAACTGGTGCTGAGCCGTAGAGTCAACTAGAACATCAACCCGCGAGAAGGGGTAGCTGTCTTTGGGGCATGCTTTATTTAGGTTGGTGAAATCTATGTACATCCTCCACTTTCCGCTAGCTTTCTTGACCATTACTACGTTTGCCAGCCAGTCGAGGTTGTAAACCTCCCTAATGAAGTTCACTTCTTATAGCTTGAGAACTTCTTCAGCTATGGCTTGATCTCGCTCTGGAGCGAACACTCGCTTCTTCTTACGGATGGGTGAAAAGGAAGGACACATTCAGCCTATGTACCATGACCGAAAGGCCTATTCCTGGCATGTCTTCGTGGCTCCAAGTGAATACATCCCGATTATCTCTGAGAAAAGTCGTAAGCGCTTGGCGGACCATTGGGTAGGCAAGGGTTCCAATCTTGGTCATTTTGGCCAAGCTTGGAGTTGTCAAGAAGTATCTCCTCGAGCCTCTCAATGGGCTCTATCATTGTTTGGTGTTCTTCTATTTTCATAGCCTGAAGGTGGTCATCCATTTCCATCATGGCTACGTAGCATTCACGTGTAGCCACCTGATTTCCGCACAGCTCTCCTACTCTGTAGTTGGTAGGGAATTTGATCATTATGTGGTAGGTTGAGGTTACAGCCTTCCATGTATTGAGGGTGGGTCGTCCGAGGATGGCATTGTAAGCAGACGAGCAATCGACCACAAGGAATGTTATGTTCTTAGTGATCTGCTGAGGGTAGTCGCCTACCGTTACAAACAATATAACTGCACCCAGGGGGAATACCCTTGTTCCTCCGAAACCAACGAGCGAAGCATCCGTCGAAATCAATTGCTCTCTATCAATCCTCATCTGCTGGAATGCTGGGTAGTATAGGATGTTTGCCAAGCTACCAATGTCGACTAACATCCAGTGCATGTTATAATCCCCTACTCGTATGCTAACAACAAGTGCATCGTCGTGCGAGTGATGGAGACGTTGGAAATCTTCTTCCGAGAACTCGATGACTGGGTTGTCTATCCGCGCCATCTTAGGTACAGAACCCATCTGCTGGACGTTCTGAACCGTCCTAATGTAAGTCTTACGAGCTTTTTTGGATGACCTCGTAGTTGTGCCCCCTATGATCATTCTTATATCTCCTATGGGTCATTTGGGACACTCATTATCCTGTCGAGGAGCCTGCTCTTAGGGAGGCAGATCCGTTCTTTCCTTGCTGATGAACTTCTATAATTTCCCTTCCCTGATGAAGGCTTCGATCTACTGTTTCAAGTCATAGCAATCGGCTGTGTCATGACCGTGGTCATGATGGAAGCGACAATATTTGTCTTTAGATCACTTATTGGGATCTCCCTTCAGCTTTCTGGGGAAGGTTAGAGCCCCCTCGTCCTTGATTTGCATTAGGACTTGGTCGATCGGGGTAGTTAATGGGGTGAAGCTCGTGAACCTACTCACCGGGGGCTTAGAGCACCTGTCATCCCCTCGTTCTCTCGTTCTTGCCATCTTCCGTCTTCTGTCCTGTCGCGTGTCTTACTGTCTCTCCCTCTTTTTAGGCCTTTCCTTGCAAGCTAGCAGCGCATCTTCAGCATTCATGTACTTGGTGGCTTTGTAAAGTACGTTCGACATGGTTTTCGGGTCGTTCTTATATAAAGAGAACAAAAACTTACCCTTCCGCAGCTCGTTTGTGAAGGCTGCTACAAGTATCTTGTCGTTGGCCTCATCAATCAAGAGCGCTTCCTTGTTAAAATGGGCTATGTAGGATCTCAACGTCTCGTCCTATCACTGCCTGATACTTATTAAACACGCAGTAGACTTCTTATACCAATTCCCCCCAATGAAGTGCGAAGTGAATTGGGCACTTAGCTCCTTGAAAGTACTGACGGAGTTAGGCGTCAACCAGCTGAACCAAATTCTCGCAGGACCCTTCAGCGTTGTAGGGAAGGCCCTACACATGATCTCGTCTGCTACTCCTTGAAGGTGCATCAAGGTCTTGAAAGTCTCTAGGTGATCAAGGGGGTCTTTGGCTCTATCGTAGCTTTCTATCTGTGGCGTGCAAAACTTCTGTGGTAGGGGGAAGGAATTGACAGATGTGGTGAACAGCGAATCGGTTCAGTAGACCAGATCATCAAGGTCGTTGGACACCCATCCTTTGAGGGCGTTCATCATCTACATCACCGCGACGATGTGGGGTGGAGCCGTATCAATGACGAATGGACGGCTCATGTCTTGTCGCGCCGGTCTGCTTGGGGCGTTACTACCTTTCGGCCCCTCTCGGTTTCTTCTCTCAGCACTGGTACCTTCTTGGTCTTCCTCTTGGGTACCCATAGTGACGTTCTTTTGCCGTAGCTATTATTCAAGGCCTTGATTCTGTTTGGTGAGACATTCCACTACTGCTGTAAGGGTTTGGACCAACCTCTCCAGGGCAGTGGGTCACGGCTCGTCTCCCTGAATGTTGTTGGTGGTCGCCATCGAGCGAGTAAGTACCATGCAACTCTTTGTCCAGGAAGTGATAGTATAGCTTACAAGCTGCTAAAGTGAGTTCCCACAGACGGCGCCAACTAATGATGCCGAAAAATCAACAGTAAGTCACACGGTCCTCACGTGCTCGAAACAATACCTGCACAACACAAAAAGAGAAGACCTAGTAGAGAGCATCGGTGCGGTGCCAGCCAAATACCCTCCGAAGGTCAAGTTAGAACTTCTCACAACTCTAAAGTGCCAGAGCTGGGGTGAATTATGTGTACCTTGGTTAATAAGGGTATTAGAGCTTTTATAATAGTAGAGGGTTGACATCTTTTCCTTGGTTTAGAAGTCTTTTCCTTATAGGAATCCTTATGATCGTACTTTACGGAACCCTTTCCTTGTAGGAGTCTTTCTAAACGTGGGACACAAGATATTTCCTTGTATACATGTGCGTGGAGGCCACGTTATATCAGATCCGTCAGTCTTGTGTATACCCTTCAACTTAATGTCGTTAGCTTTTTATCTTTGCCCGAAGTTGACGCCGTCAGCTTGGAGCCATAGACTCCATACTATTGCCATACGTTAGTGGATACAAGGCCGACGGGTCTGTCTAGAACATTGCTCTACGCCTTTATATCAGTGAGTACATTTATAATTTTATCCTTATCATCATAGAACAAATGTCATGTTGTACAAAAATAACATATATAGAACAACTAAATATGTGAATTCAAAGTAACCCAAACTAAGAATTTAAAGAAAAAAACATGTAATAAAATTAAAAATTAAAGAGAGAAAAAAACTTAAATCACAAAACTAAATCGCATTAGCTCAATATAAAGTTCTAAAGAACACAACAATTATCAATCTAAAGTAGAGATGCAAGAAAAATAAAAATTCACCAAAAAATTAAGAGAGAGAGAGAGAGAGAGAGAGAGAGAGAGAGAGAGAGAGAGAGAGAGAGAACCTTTTTTTGAGAGGGAAAAGTATGTAAAGAATGGAAGAGAGAATGCCAAATTTATAGTAAGATTGTGTGAATAAGAAAGGACAAAAAAAATGAAGATGAAGGGAAAGATGAAGAGTGATATTAAGGTAGAGGGTAGTGGGGAGATGAAAAGGTAAGGTAGAGGATAGTGGGGATATGAAATGTGATATTAAGGTAGAGGGTAATGGGAAGATGAAAAGGTAAGGGATAGAAAAAGGTTATAGAAAGTGTAAATATTAAAAAAAATGAGTAAATGTTAAAAAAAATTATAGGAAGATTGGAAAGAAAAATGATAATGATGTAGATGCTGATGTGGCTCAACTGGAGCGTTGCAACAATAAATGCTACGCTTTAACTTTTAGATATATATATATTTATATGTATTTATAGATGATTGCAATTATTTACTCTTAATAAGATGAAAACTTTACAAGTGTTCGGCCGTTATCGTATGCCTAGCTCATTGAAGACATGATAGAATTGTACACTCCAATGTCATTATCTAAAACAATATGAAACATGCTTAAATTATTTTCGAAGAGCCTCGGTTTCAAGAATATATTTTGTCCCTGGTTATATTAATGATTGCCAAATATGTATATATATACACACACGGACAAGTGTGGGGCATGGGAAATGGGACTAGTAACATGCCTGCGAAAGTGATTGATAAGTGTAATTCGATTTTTGAAGTCGGTTTTTAGACTCTAGAATTAACGCATAGGTGGGATGTTAAAAGCAGTATAGCGATGTGGGCTTAACTTAACGGGTGTCGTCTCGCATGCAATGCAATAATGGGTGTCATCTCGCTTGCAATAATGATGGATATTTGCCAAACTTTCATAGCGATTAGAAACATACGTATGCAATTTTATCAGACAAGAAAAAACATTGACCAAATAATTTGAGAACTTAGTATATATCACATTCATTTTGTATGTATATCATCTGTACATACCATTCTATTTCTCCATTTTAAATGGAGATATAAAAAAAAAATGTAATCATATTACACTCATGCAAATCTGAACGTAGTACATACTAGCTAGAGTGTAAAAATTGAAAAAATTGTGTACATCGCGCATGCAAATGTGAATGTAGTATACCAGAGTGTAAGAAATAGTGTGAAGCAATATTTTTCCTTTTTAAGTACATCATACCGCCTAATGGGGACAAAAAACTTACATACAGATTCATTTTTTTGTTCAATTAGGTATCTCAGGCTATTTATAGGTGAACAATTTTAGAGGATACTTACTAACTTGACATAAAAGATATAGCTTCAATGGCTTTTGATACCATACCTTTATGGCTTCCTCTTCTCCTTGTTCTCCCTCTTCTGTTGCTCATGAAAAAAAAAGATGAATGAGCGGAGTTCAAAGAACCTTCCACCAAGCCCTCCTAAGCTCCCTATTATAGGTAACTTGCACCAACTTGGTGTGTTGCCTCACCAATCTATGTGGCAACTCTCCAAGAAATATGGCTCTGTGATGCTCCTTCAACTTAGTGGCATAATAACTGTCATAATATCTTCTGCTGAGGCAGCAAGAGAAGTCTTGAAAGTTCATGATCTTGCCTGTTGCAGTAGACCTCCCTTAGCTTGCTCTAAAGTTTTTTCCTACAATTATAGGGACATGGCTTTTTCACCTTATGGTGATTACTGGAGAGAGATAAGGAAAATTTGTGTTCTTGAGCTTTTTAGCGTGAAGAAGGTGCAATCCTATCAGTTCATTAGGGAAGAAGAAGTTGCTTTGCTTATGGATTCTATATCTCACTATGCATCTTCTGCAACCCCTATTGATCTTTCTGAGAAGCTGTTTGCCCTCACTGCAAGTATAACTTTTAGGATTGGTTTTGGTAAGAGTTTCCGCGGGAGTGGTTTAGACAATGAAAGGTTTCAAGCAGTGGTTCATGGGGTAGAGTCCATGATAGGAAGCTACAATGCATCTGAATTCTTTCCCTTCAAGAATTTCTTATTCATTCCCTAAGAGAGTCAAGCATCCTTTAATTTATGTTTCAATTTGATATTGTGATCATTGATATGCCTCTTTATTTGGAATAATTGTTAATATTATGAAAATTATTATATTTTGTATAAACTTTGCTTTTGCGATATGTGACTCAAAATAAGTGTTTTTAGAATTGATCAGGTATATGTGTAAGCCTACTCACAGGGTTGTATGTGAGAATAAGTGTTGATTCCTCACTAGCAAGGGTTAGATGTTGGTATCCACTCACATGATTGTATGTTAGAATATGTGATATGTGTATATATGACACTGTGCTCTGATTAATTATATGTATGTGTTTTCGAATTATTTTAAGATGTGATTCATTATATGTTTTGGAATAATTATATTTGATATCATTGAGTGAATTTGCGAAAAATCAAAATACTCGTGCTTTGTTTGACTCTATTCTGATGTGTATTGTGTATAATTGCTTACTGGATGTGTGGCTCACCCCATCAATTACAATTCAGATTAAAGTTTAGTTGGGAGAAAGAACTTTTGGATTACTTTGTAAGGTGCAAGGTAGAGCATGAGAGTTTTTAGGCGACGTCAATAATACTTGAATCCTTAAAGAATTTTTAGTTATTTTTATTCCGCTTTAGATTTTATAGTATTTGGAGATTATTTCTAAATTGTGGATTTTAGTTATTGTAAGAGATCTATTAAGAGTATTGTTTATTTGCAGTTTACTAATTATGTTTAAATTAATTATGCTTATTGAGTTATATAAGATCAGCAAGTTAGTCATGCATCTAAATTCATATTCCATGGATTTGGGTCATGAAATGAAGTGTCTTTTGCAATAATTTTGTCAATAAATACACATGTTGGTTGATTAGATTTGCATGATATTCTCTTTGGAATTCACATGTTTATTATGCTAATATGTTTATCTCATCATTGCCAATTGCAATTTATTTGATATATTGTGTTCATGTTATTTCCCTCTTGGATGTGTGTGTATCTTCTTGCCACATCCATATATGCTATTGAAGGTTCTCCATCCCACAATAAAAGGCTTGATGTTTGCACCACTTTTAAAGAATAAGAAAGCAAAAATTTTCTAAAACCCTTAGAGGATATTTTCCAATAAAAATCATGTGATGTTCCCTAAAAACCCTTGGAGGGTATTTTACTTAAAAACTCAAAAGGATTTCAAAAGCCTTTTTCTAAAGAAATAAATCAATTTTCCAAATAAAAGGACAATTTCCACAAAATAGTTTTCAAATGGTGCTGATCCATGGCTTTAAATCAATTAAGCCCATGACCTAACAAAATAAGCTGACAAATCCCCCATCCCCTAAGCTCCGATCATTTCATTAGTGTTTTATTTTGCAGTGCTAAGTAATAAACTTCTAATGGAGTGACTAAGTGAGGTAGATTTCTTGCACTTAGAATAATTCATCTTTGCATGTCTAATTGTATTTTCTCACATGCTAGTACATAGTATATTGTATGCTAGTAACTAGTATCTCACATGCCATGCATTCTCACATGCACACACATTTTCACATGCAATTTCACATGCTCACGTGTACATACATCCTCACACATTTCCTTGAATCCAAATGCCTAATAAATGAGTCACAATTCAAATCAATTAAGCCCAAGACCCATCAATAAGCCAACAAATCCCCATCCCCTAAGCACTAATCTTTTCATTAGTGTTTATTCTGCAATGCTAAAAATTTTAATGGAGTGAGTTAGGTTTCTTGCACAAAATAATTCATCTATGCATGCCTCATGTGCACATGCATCTCACATGCCATGCATTCTCACATGCACAAACATTTTCACATGCTCACATGTACATGCATCCTCACATGTTTCCTTGAATCCAAATGCCAAATAAATGAGTCACACTTCAAATGATAATTATTAGGATTAAATCAAAATAATGTACTATCTTCGAATAGACATTATAGGGTGCCTAACAGCTTCTCTACACATAATAGAACTTTCGAGTTCATGTGTTTTATTCAAGACATTTGCTTTACCCTTTGGCTTAGGAACCTTTAGGAAAATCCTTAGTTAAATAGGTATAAAGGGATTAGAAATATAGGTGACCAATGGCACCCAATGGTTAGTGGTGATTCTAAAAAGGAAAGATAAAGAATAGACTCACACCCACATCACCCTAGTGTAGCACACAAATCACACACTTGGATTACACGTTGCCTAGAAGCTCCTCACATATAGGAGGTTGATACTTGAGATATGCACATTAGGCATTTTTTCCAGTGTTAACAGTGAAAAAAATAAACGGGTCATACAGGGTTCACCCAATTAGTTAAAAACTCGATAAAGATTGTAGGTTTTGCAATTTGTTTAAGTTCTACCCATTTCAAACATAGACTTAGCTTAGATGAATGCACTTTAAACAAGATCAAGCTCTTTGGAATAAGATCTAGTTTTTCTGTGATTTAGTTTTTGTGTGCATGAGATTTTAGATTTTTATTTTCTTGAAGATTTTTTTTCACGTATAATTGAATTATTGTGGTTAGTTTTGGATTTAATTTGATAATATTCGTTTGATAATGTCAAGAGCTTTATAATTCAATTGACAGCACCTCTTAGTGTTTTCAACATAAACGCTTAGAATAATTTTTATTTGAGGAATGGGGATAATTACAATATAAGAAGGTCTTATATCTTAATAAGGTGAAAATTTTACAAGTGTTAGGTTGTTATCGCATGCCTATCTCATCCTTTGGAATAAAGACATTATAGAATTGTACACTCCAATGTCATTATCTAAAACAATATGAAACATGGTTAAATTATTGTCGAAAAGCCTCGATTTCAAGAATATATTGCGTCCCTTGTTATGTTAACTAGTCGCACACCCACACATTGCACGTGATAATTTTTTTAGAGTTATCTTATAAATATATATATATATATATATATATATATATTTATATATTATTGTTTTACTTTTGTCTATGTAACTTATGTAAAATTCTTATATGATAAAATCATCCAAATTATGTATGTATTAGAATAATATTATATCTTTATAATGCAATAGGATAACATTTTACAATCAAAGAGAACAAAAAAGAAAAAAAACTTAAAACACAAAACTAAATTGCATCAACTCAAAGTAGAGTTCTTAAAAATATAAAAAATTAATAACCTAAAGCAAAGATGCAAGAAAAATAAAAAATCCACCAAAAAATTGTGAGAGAGAAATAACATTTTTTGTGAGGGAAAATTATGCATTGAAATATAGAATAGAAAAGATAATGAAAAATTTATAATAAGACGATAAGAATAAGAAGAAACAAAATAAATGAAGATAAAGGGAAAGATGAAGAGTGATATTATGGTAGACGGTAGTGGGGAGATGAAAATGTGAAAGGAATGAGAAATTTTGAAGAAAGTGTAAATTTGAAAAAAATTGAGTACGATTTTATAAGGAAATTTTTATTTATTTTTATTTAATTAAAACATTATATGTTTAATTTTTTTTAAATTAAAAAATGAGAAAATATTAATAATTTAATGATATGGAGGATATGACTGAATTTAAATGGTCAATTGTAGTAGTGCTATTGATATTAGCTTGAATATATATATATATATATATATATATTTTGCAACTTAAAAAATGATAAACTCTATCCGTATAACTAAATTAAAGTTACTTTATGATGTTGTGTTAACAAAATGAATTGGTGGTTACTAAAAAGCTAAGCATTTTTTTTAATAGAATAAACCTGAAAGCTGAACATGAATTGTTTTGTTTTATTGCTTGTCATTTGGGTGAAATTGAAGCCTCGCATAAATTAATGAAGCCTCATTAGATCTATCAACCATTATAGCTCTAAAGAATACCAATAACAAAAACTTAGCATAAAGTAGTACTTACGCTTTGCAAGTTAAGAGGCTACACATTCAATCTAACATACATCATTACCCAACAATGTTTCAACTCACCACACAGCAAAGTAATCATGTAAATGAACTTTGAAATATCCATTTGGTGTAACGATCGATGGTATGTAGCTTTCAGGAAAAAATATGTAATAGTGGTAAATTAAACAACAATACTATTCAACTACTCATATTTATCACGATATAAGGAGAACATGAATGCATTATGACCCCTTTGTTCAATGTATAACTTAGAGGAGTCGATCCCTATAAAGCAAATTATTGTAGAATTTATTTTATTTTTATTTTGTTTTTCATATTAATTGCTCAATAGAATCCATGGCCCATACAAAATTTAACGGTTGGAATTAAGAAGAAATAGAATTCTAAATATATAAATAGAATAGTTTTTGTTAGAAGTCAATCACTGCACATGAGGAGAGAAAAAAAAAAATCAAATGAAAAGATAATGTATCAAGTCTAAAGGAATTTCATAGAACAAATGTCATGTTGTACAAAAATAATATATATAGAACAACTAAATAGGTGAATTCAAAGCAACCCAAACTAAGAATTTAAAGAAAAAAACATGTAATTAAATTAAAAATTAAAGAGAGAAAAAAACTTAAATCACAAAACTAAATAGCATCAGTTCAATATAAAGTTCTAAAGAACACAACAATTATCAACCTATAGTAGACATGCAAGAAAAATAAAAAATTCACCAAAAAATTGAGAGAGAGAGAGAGAGAGAGAGAGAGAGAGAGAGAGAGAGAGAGAGAACCTTTTTTTTTTTTTTTTTTTTTTTTTTTTTTTTTTGTGAGGGAAAAGTATATAAAGAATGGAAGAAAGAATGATAAATTTATAGTAAGAGTGTGTGAATAAGAAATGACCAAAAAAAAAAAAAAAAGGAAGATGAAGAGTGATATTAAGGTAGAGGGTAGTGGGGAGATGAAAAGGTAAGGTAAAGGATAGTGGGAATATGAAAAGTGATATTAAGGTAGAGGGTTGTGAGGAGATGAATAGGTAAGGGATAAAGAAATGTTATAGAAAGTGTAAATATTAAAAAAAAATGAATAAATGTTAAAAAAAAAATTATAGGAAGATTGGAAAGAAAAATGATAATGATGTGGATGCTGATGTGGCTCCACTAGAGCGTAGCAACAATAAATGTTATACTTCAACTTTTAGATATATATAGATGATTGCAATTATTTACTCTTAATAAGATGAAAACTTTACAAGTGTTCGGTTGTTATCGCATGCTTAGCTCATCCTTTGGAATGAAGACATGATAGAATTGTACACTCCAATGTCATTATCTAAAACAATATGAAAGATGCTTAAATTATTGTCGAAGAGCCTCAGTTTCAAGAATATATTGTGTGACTTGTTATGTTAATGATTGCCTAATATGTATATATATACACACATGGACAAGTGTGGGGCATGGGAAATGGGACTAGTAACATGCCTGCGAAAGTGATTGATAAGTATAATTTGATTTTTGAGGTTGGTTTTTAGACTTTGGAATTAACGTCTTTTGTGCTTTTTTCATATTTTGGGGAAGGTTCTAGTTGGTCCGTGTTCTCTTTTCGTGTATGTGACTTATACTATCAATCAATAAAATTCTATCCGTTTTATCTCAAAAAGAATTAACGTTTAGCTTAAAATTCACTTACTGGTTTTCTTTGCTCACTCCACCACATTTCGGAAAAAAGATGATAAGAGTGGAATTTTGAAAGTATAGGTGGGATGTTAAAAGGAGTATAGCGAAATGGGCTTAACTTGTTAGGTGTCGTCTCCCATGCAATAATGATGGATATTTGCCAAACTTTCACAGGGATTAGAAACATATGTATGCAATTTTATCTGACAAGACAAAAACATTGACCAAATAATTTGAGAACTTCGTATATATCACATTCATTTTGTATATATATCATCTGTACATACCATTCTATTTCTCCATTGTAAATGGAGATATCAAAAGAAAAAAAAAAATGTAATCATATTACACTCATGCAAATGTGAACGTAGTACATACTAGCTAGAGTGTAAAAATTGAAAAAATTGTGTACATCGCACATGCAAATGTGAATGTAGTATACCAAAGTATAAGAAATAGTGTGAAGCAATATTTTTCCTTTTAAGTACATCATACCGCCTAATGGGGACAAAAAACTTACATACAGATTCATTTTTTTGTTCAATTAGGTATCTCGGGCTATTTATAGGTGAACAATTTTAGAGGATATTTACTAACTTGACATAAAAGATATAGCTTCAATGGCTCTTGATACCATACCGTTATGGCTTTCTCTTCTCCTTGTTTTCCCTCTTCTGTTGCTCATGAAAAAAAAAAAGATGGATGAGTGGAGTTCAAAGAACCTTCCACCAAGCCCTCCTAAGCTCCCTATTATAGGTAACTTGCACCAACTTGGTGTGTTGCCTCACCAATCTATGTGGCAACTCTCCAAGAAATATGGCTCTGTGATGCTCCTTCAACTTAGTGGCATAAGAGAGTTTCGTTTAAAGTGTTTCAGAAATACAGGTTGTCAAAGTCTACTTGCCATAAACTCTCTTCTTCCAAAGTTTCTCAAGAGTTTGTGTTAGGATAGATTTTATTTTATTCAACAAGTGAATATGAGTTGAGTGATTTATGACTTCTCCATATGTTCATTTGTTTGTTGTGGTTTTGTCACGGATTGCCAAAGGGAGAGATTGTTAGGACATATGTAATTCACTTGTTTAGGAACATATGTCACTATTTTATGTAATTGGCTAATCCTTTAACAAAACGCACTTTACTTGTATTTGGGTAGATCTAGAGTGTGTTTAATACTTCAAGAAATTGTGTTTCTAGATGAAGTGTTGAAGACATACGAGTCTGTCCAAGAACAAGCTGAGAAGTGCCTGTCATTAAAGCTCGACAGCTAGCTATCCATCGAGCTAAAGAAGTTTTTTCAGCCCCGTGGCTCGACAGCTGCTCGATAGCATCTCGATAGACAGGTATCTTTTGAGCTTTATGAAAAATAAAATTTCAGTTCTATTTTGACTCCAATCCAGTTCTATGTGTTTGGGCTTTCTTTTCTCACAACCCTAGACATATAAATGGATTATTTTAAGGGCCGTAAAAGTGTTCACAAGTTGCATAAGTGTTGAGCAAGGTTTATTCATGCAAATTGTGACCGGAGACAGAATTTGCCCTAGTTCATCGTTCTTGAAGAAGTTGCTGTGTTTGTGCACCGTAGTGTTTTGTGACCAAGCATCTTCTTGATCTTCATCATTGGGATGAACTGAAGAACTTTGCAGCCAACAACCTTCTCTAGTTGGTGATTGAAGTCGCATATTGGGATCTGCGCAATTGATTAGTCATGTACTTTGGAGCCGTGCATCGAAAGGAGAAATTGTCACTACAGAACAAGTCCAATTGGGTATTGGGGTAAGGGTTCAACTGTAGGTTGGTATAAGGTACTTGGATTCCTTTACTTGTAACCGCTTGTTGTGATAATAGTGAAATTTCGGGAGTGGTGACCTTAAAATCACCCGATGGGGTTTTTGCTGTGTAGGTTTTCTCCATTCGTAAACAAATCACCATGTCAATTTATTTTCCGCTGCATACTTAGTTTATTGGTGATTTGTTTGTGCTACCACGCATTTGCATGTTAATTAACTTAATTAATTCACTTGGCTAAATTAATTGGTTAATTTATCACAAGGGGTCAATTCGTTTTTGGCCTATCACTTCTCAAGAGATATCAAACACTCATACTAAAAGCCCTTCTCATGGAAGGCATAAACTTCTAATACTAAAATCCTTCTCCTAGAAGGCACAAATACTTCTTACAAAAACCCTTCTCATGGAAGGCACAAACCTATCTTACAAAAGCCCTTCCCATGGAAGACAATACTATTCATAACATCACAATAACTAAAAGAGCATTATTAAGGGGAAATTCATTTAATTGCATGATAGAGAGGATAAACTTAACCAACCTCTACACATAGCTAGACATACTCTCTCTCCCTCTAGTTGCACCAATTTTTTCCTCTTCAATCTTGAAGTTATCATGGCGAACTCCCTCTCCACCGCTGGAATCATCTTGCTAGAATGCTATCAACTCACTGATGCTATACAGTTAGAACTACAAACCATACAAAGATAAGTCACCACGTTTCCATATCTCTAAATTTACATTATTGAATACATGGATTACTTCACCTTTAAATACATATTACTTTATTTCAACTACTATTATAACTATTAATCAAAGTTATTATATCAAACACATATTATTTATTATTTCAACTATTATCATGATTCTTAGACTGGGCTTTACTCATTTTGTAGGCTTAAAAATACGCTGGAAGCCATTAGACTATGCAGCCCAATGTCAAGTTTTGGATGCAACTCCCCATACAAACCCGGGTCTACCAGGGTCACCCTTTCAGCTAACATGTGGCTGTGCACCAAAAAAGGCCCCCTACACATCCTCATCATGTGTTTCCTTGAATCCAAATGCCAAATAAATGAGTCACACTTCAAATCAATTAAGACCATGGCCCATCAATAAGCCAACAAATCCCCACCCCCTAAGAACGAATCTTTTCATTAGTGTTTATTTTGCAATGCTAAAAATTTTAATGGAGTGAGTTAGGTTTCTTGCACAGAATAATTCATATATGTATTCCTAATTGTATTTTCTCACATGCTAGTACATAGTATCTTGTATGCTAGTACCTAGTATCTCACATGCACATACGTCTCACATGCCATGCATTCTCACATGCAAAAACATTTTCACATGCTCACATGTACATGCATCCTCAAATGTTTCCTTGAATCCAAATGCCAAATAAATGAGTCACATTTCAAATGATAGAAATTATGATTAAATCAAAACAATGTACTATCTTAGAATAGGCATTGTAGGGTGCCTAATAGCTTTTCTACACGTAATAGAACTTTCGAGTTCATGTCTTTTATTCAAGACATTTGCTTTACCCTTTAGCTTAGGAACCTTTAGGGAAATCCTTAGTTAAATAGGTATAAAGGGATTAGACATATAGGCGACCAATCGCACCCTAGAAACCAATGGTTAGTGGTGATTCTAAAAAGGAAAGGCAAAGAATAGACTCGCACCCACATCACCCTAGTGTAGGACACAAATCACACACTTGGATTACATGTTGCCAAGAACCTCCTCACATGTAGGAGGTCGATACTTGAGATATGCAGATTGGGTATTTTTTTCCAATGTCAACAATGAAAAAAATAAACGAGCCATACATGGTCACCCAATTAGTTAAAAACTCAATAAAGTTCGTAGGTTTTGCAATTTGTTTTAGTCCAACCTATTTCAAACACAGACTTAACTCAAATGAATGCACTTGAAACAAGATCAAGCTGTTAGGACATATGTGATTCAATATTAGGAACATATGTCAATATTTTATGTAATTGGCTAATCTTTTGACAAAACGCACTTTACTTATAATTGGGTAGATCTAGGATGTGTTTAATACTTCAAGGAACAAGGTTTCAAGTTCAAGTGTTAAAGCTATGCAAGTCTGTCCAAGAATCAAGTAAGAAAGTGCTGAATTTTAAAGCTCGACAGCTAGCATCTATCGAGGTTTAAAAGCTGCTGAAGCCCATGGCTCAACAGCTAGCTCAATAGATGGCTATCTATCAAGGTTTATGAAACTCAGTTTTTCAGAGCTGTTTTTCATCCAATCCGTGAGTATGTGTTTAGGGTTTCTTTTCTCATAACCCTAAACATATATAAGGATTATTTTGAGGGCCGTCAAAGGTTGCACAAGTGTGAAGCAAAGTCTTGTTCATGCAAATTGTGACTGGAGACAGAATTTTCCCTAGTTCATCTTTCTCTTGAAGAAGCTGCTGTGTTTGTACACCTCAAGGTTTTGTGACCAAGGAGCTTCTTGATCTTCATCATCTGGATGAACTGAAGAACTTTGCAGCCAACATCCTTCTCAAGTTAGTGATTAAGTTGTGTACTGGGATTCGCGCATCTATTGGTTAGTCACGTACTGGGAGCTGTGCATTAAAAAGGAGAGATTGTCACTACAGAACAAGTCCAATTGGGTATTGGGGTAAGGGTTCAACTGTAGGTTGGTATAAGGTACTGAGATTCCTTTACTTGTAACTGCTTGTTTTGATAATAGTGGATTCTCGGGAGTAGTGACCTTAAAATCACCCGGTGGGGTTTTTGCCGTGTAGGTTTTCCCTATTCATAAACAAATCACCGTGTCAATTTAATTTCCGCTGCATACTTAGTTATTTGGTGATTTGTTTGTGCTGCCACGTACATTGCATGTTAATTTGAATAATTAATAAACTTGACTAATTAATCAATTAATATATCACAATGGGTCAACACATTCTTGGCCTATCACAAGCTCTTTGGAATAAGATTTGGTTTTTTTGTGATTTAGTTTTTGCGCACACGAGATTTTAGATTTTTATTTTCTTGAAGGTTTTTATTTTCATGTACAATTGAATTATTGTGGTTAGTTTTGGATTTTTAATTTGATAATATTCGTTCGAGAATGTTGAGAGCCTTATAATTCAATTGGCAACACCTCCTAATGTTTTCAATAGAAATGTTTAGAATAATTTTCATTTGTGGAATGGGGATAACAGCCGAACACTTAACAAGTGTTCGGCCTAGCTCAATTTTGGAACGAAGACATGATAGAATTGTACACTCTAATGTCATTATCTAAAACAATATGAAACATGGTTAAATTATTGTTGAAGAGCCTTGATTTCGAGAATATAATATATTGTGTGCCTTGTTATATTAATGATTACAGTTATTTACGTATTTGACTTTTTTTTTTAGAAAGTTTACATAGTTGACTTGGTAATTGTTTTCGTCAAACATTGCCAAATATGTGTGTATATATATATATATATATATATACGCGGACAAATATGGGGCATGGGAAATGGGACTAGTAACATGCCTGCGAAAGTGATTGATAAGTATAATTTTATTTTTGAGGTCGGTTTTTAGACTCTAGAATTAACTTTTAGCTTAAAATTCATTTATTGGTCTTCTTTGTTCACTTGAAAAATAGATGATTAGAGTGGAATTTTAAAAGCATAGGTGGTATGTTAAAAGGAGTGTAGCAATTTACTACTTGTACGGGGATATTATCCTACAATAATGATGGATATTTGTCAAACTTTCATAGGGATTAGAAACATACGTATGCAATTTTATCCGACAAGACAAAAACACTGACCAAATAATTTGGGAACTTAGTATAGCCACCGGAATGGGCATTGATTAGATCATATTCAATTTGTATATATATCATCTGTTACTACCATTCTATTTTTCCATTTTAAATGGAGATATCAAAAAATATAAATATATATATATATATATATATTTATATTTATATAATCATATTACACTCATGCAAATGTGAACGTAGTACATACTAAAGTGTAAAAATTGAAAAAAAAAAAAAAAAGTGTACATGCCGCATGCAAATGTGAATGTAGTATATACCAGTGTAAACAATAGTTTGATTTATGAGGCAATATTTTTTCCTTTTTAAGAATATCATACCGCCTAATGGGGACAAAAAACTTACAGATATTTTTTTGCTCATTCTAGTATGTCAGGCTATTTATAGGTGAACAATTTTAGAGGATATTTACTAACTTGACATAGAAGATATAGCTTCAATGGCTCTTGATACCATACCTTTATGGCTTCCTCTTCTCCTTGTTCTCCCTCTTCTGCTGCTCATGAAAAAAAAGATGGATGAGTGGAGTTCAAAGAACCTTCCACCAAGCCCTCCTAAGCTCCCTATTATAGGTAATTTGCACCAACTTGGTGTGTTGCCTCACCAATCTATGTGGCAACTCTCCAAGAAATATGGCTCTGTGATGCTCCTTCAACTCAGTGGCATAACAACTGTCATAATATCTTCTGCTGATGCTGCAAGAGAAGTCTTAAAAGTTCATGATCTTGCCTGTTGCAGTAGACCTCCCTTAGCTTGCTCTAAAGTTTTTTCCTACAATTATAGGGACATGGCTTTTTCACCTTACGGTGATTACTGGAGAGAGATAAGGAAAATATGTGTTCTTGAGCTTTTTAGTGTGAAGAGGGTGCAGTCCTATCAGTTCATTAGGGAAGAAGAAGTTGCTTTGTTTGTCGATTCTATATCTCACTATGCATCTTCTGCAACCCCTATTGATCTTTCTGAGAAGCTGTTTGCCCTCACTGCAAGTATAACTTTTAGGATTGGTTTTGGTAAGAGTTTTCGCGGGAGTGGTTTAGACAATGAAAGGTTTCAAGCAGTGGTTCATGAGGTAGAGTCCATGATAGGAAGCTACAATGCATCTGAATTCTTGCCCTTCGTGGGATGGATTATAGACACTTTATCTGGTAGATTTAAAAGGCTTGAAAGGGTTTTTCATGAGTTGGATACTTTATTCCAACAGGTCATTGATCTCCATCTTGATCCTGAAAGGACAAAACCAGAGCATGAAGACATTATCGATGTGCTACTGAGAATTGAAAGGGAGCAAGCTGAGTCTGGCGATGCTGTTCGATTCACAAAACATAACATTAAGGCAGTCCTCTTGGTAAGCTGCTAATCTTTTACTAATCCCATGTTTATTTTATTTATTATTATTATTATTATTTAACTTTACTTACCTTATCAAATTAGCCCATGTTCATCTACTTACCTGTTACAATATTTGTTTATCAGAATATATTTTTAGGTGGAGTTGACACTGGTGCAATTACCATGATATGGGTGATGGCAGAGCTTGCTAAGAACCCCAGATTGATGAAAAAAGCACAAGATGAAGTTAGAAATTTCATTGGAAATAAAGGGAAAGTCACTGAAAGCGACATTGACCACCTTCATTATCTAAAGATGATAGTTAAAGAAACTTTTAGATTGCATCCTCCAGCAACTCTACTTCTTCCAAGAGAAACCATGTCACACTTTAAGCTCAATGGTTATGACATTTACCCAAAAATGTTAGTACAAGTTAATGCCTGGGCAATAGGACGAGATCCTAAATACTGGGAGAACCCAGAAGAATTCATCCCAGAAAGGTTCATGGATAACTCCATTGATTATAAAGGTCAAAATTTTGAGTTATTGACATTTGGATCTGGTCGAAGAGGTTGTCCTGGGATATATATGGCAACAACAACAATTGAGCTTGCACTTGCAAATCTTTTATATTGTTTCAATTGGAAATTACCTGATGGGATGAAAGAGGAAGATATCAACATGGAAGAGGGAGCTGGTCTTAGCCTTACTACCAGTAAGAAAACAGCTTTGAACATTGTGCCAATCAAATTGTTTTAAAATATTAGTATATGTCAGCACTCTTCCCCTCCCTTTCCTCACTCCCTCATCTCACTCCATTCCAAATATAATGATATATACTAACGTTCAGTGACAGTCTGAGTCATCTGACCATATTAGCCTAAAAATATTCTTGAATATCTTCCCAAGAATAGTTGCTTTTATATATATATATATGTATGTATGTATGTATGTAGTGCTAAGCACTTTGAAATAAATGGTGGCCAATTGGCATGTATGTTTTGGCTTTTGCCATCATGGATCATTTGTCCTTTCTTATAAATAAATGGCAGGAAGTGGAAGATAATTTGTGTTTGTCTTTATTTCCTATGGTGGTGTTATGGAATATAAAATCATTTTCTGTAGTCCACTTTATATTTCACTACACAATTTGTTATGTTTTATTTTATTTTTCTTATAAAATAACTAAAATAAATAAAAAATAAAAAAATAAAACACATGGTATATCATAATTAGTAGAATATAAAGTATTTTTGGGCCTGATGGTTTCTATTCAACATCATGAAGGCTTGGCATAATTATTTCATTCAATCAACTGTTTTGGACAATGGAGCAGAGGCTAGGCGAGCAAATTTTCTTTATACTCCAAACTGTATGGAGCTTAGTGAAAGAAAAGAAGAAAGCGCCTCACTTTGATCAAGAAATCAACCTTACCTTATAAACCATCTTTTATTTTTATTTTTAGAATAAATGCCAGACCTTATAAACCATCTTTGAAAATCCAAGAAATAAGACTTCCGCTAATAGTATTGTAATTCAAGTAGTTTATGTCTTTTGGTGTTTTCAAAAGAGGCATTTAGGGTTCAAATTTTTATTTTTCTAACTACTAAATTATCAAAAAAGAAAAAAAGAAAGAAAGATAGGAAATAAGACTTCTATCTAATGACTCTAATTATTTAGTTTACCTCCATTATTTATACAAATATCTACAATTAATATAGAAATGTGAAATGTCCACATTTTAAAAAGTAAAAATACATTTAAAATATGGAAGTAGATATAAAAATCAGATGTAAGAAAGTGATAGTGAGAGTATCATTACCCTTGATTAATGAGCTTATAACAGCAAAACAAATAATGATTGATTGATGAGCATATAATAACAACAAAACAAATAATGGTGGGCTAGGGAAGAAACAAAAGTGGGAGAAAGCCAAGCAAGTGGAAGTCCAACTACTTTCAATAACTAAAGATTGAGGCAACAAGGATAGAAAACAAAGCCGTGTTAAAGAAATCAACATGGTGGAGGCTAAAGACCAACCCCGCCATCAACAATAAGTATCCTTCATTGAAACAGCTAAGAGCATGAGAACTCTTGGACAGTTTAAGGCTTAAGCCCTCTAAGATTTGGTGAGGACACACAGTCTGACATTTTATTCTAGATGGAAACAAAGATTGATGCAAAAATAAATATTGAAGTTCGGTTACAAGGGACTCTTTGCTGTGGCCTACAGAGTACGTGACAATCACGAATTTTTTTTCCACATCACATAGATATGCAAGTTCAGTTTGCAAGATAACAAAGACACATAGGTGAGTTTGACATCAAGTTTTAGCATTAATTTTTAACTTATAATTTGTATGTACATCTTTTTAAAACTTTACTTCTATTTTTTTATACTTTTTTTTATTCAAGATACAAATATACATTAACAGTAAAAAGCTTTTAACAAAACTAAATGCTCTGTTCTCGTGATAAGGGCACAAAGATTTTCACCATTCAGTTAAGAGCATCAAAGTTAGCATCCGTGGGCGGCATTGGGATACTTCATTGAGATTTTGGAGTTGCATGAGAGGCTAAAATGACCAAAGTCAAATGGATGCTTTTCGAAATGACTTTAATTATAAAGGTCTTAAGGGAAAATATTAAAAAACTGATACACGCACCTTATTATACGCATACTGATTGGGGATGCAAATAAGTTGGGCCCAGGGGTGGAGCCAGGGGGGTAATTGCCCCCTCGGCCTCCCCAAAAATCACAGTATATAATATTAATATTAATATATTATATTACAAAGATTATTTGCTCCACTCATATGACAAATCAACTTTATTTTATTTTATTATTATATTAGCTTGTCTCATATGTTCAATTTCTATTCCCAAGACAACATTTTCTTATAATGGGTCCTACATAATAATAATCACCTCAACTGCTGTAATATTATCTAATATTACAAAGATTATTTGCCCCTACACAAATGACAAATCAACTTTTTATTTTATTTTATTATTATATTAGCTTGTCCCATGTGTTCAATTTCACATTTTCAAGACAATATTTTCTTATAATGGGTCCTACATAATAAAAATCACTTTGACTGAATATTATATGAAAATGCTAATTTATGCTCTTATAGTAATGGTTAATAATTTAAAAAAAATATATATTTATGAGAGAAGAAAAAAAAAATTAATATTTTGACACCTTTTTTATTTTCTATAAAAATAATATCAAAATTTTCTTAAAATAAATCATTAATCTTTACATAGATCATTTGCCGCACACAAATGACAAATCAACTTTATTTTATTTTATTATTATATTAGCTTATCTCATGTGTTCAATTTCTATTCCCAAGACAACATTTTCTTATAATGGGTCCTACATAATAATAATCACTTCGACTGCTGTAATATTATCTAATATTACAAAGATTATTTACCTCTATACAAATGACAAATCAACTTTTTATTTTATTTTATTATTATATTAGCTTGTCCCATGTGTTCAATTTCACATTTTCAAGACAACATTTTCTTATAATGGGCCCTATATAATAAAAATCACTTCGATTGAATATTATCTGAAAATGCTAATTTATGCTCTTATAGCAATAGTTAATAATTTATTTTAAAAAAGTATTTGTGAGAGAATAAAAAAAATTAATATTTTGACAACTTTTTTATTTCCTATAAATAAATATTTTGACAAATCAACTTTTTATTTTATTTTATTACTATTATTTTAGCCGGTCTCATATGTTCAATTTCACATTCCCAAGACAACGTTGTCTTATAATGGGTCCTACATAATAAAAATCACCTTGACTAAATGTGACACTACCAATTTTATTTACTTAAATCTCAGCCAAGATTAGCCATTGCTTTAGAAAAGTACTGATGTGCTAGCTAAAAAAGGAACCGCCCTCCAACATGATTGGTTATTCTGGACTCTCACCTTGACTAGTTATTGCGGGCGCTTACGCTCATAGATTTCTAACTAACTAAATGTCATTTGGTTTGATAATTTGTGTATGTTGGTTCTACTACTTAGAGCATTCACATCAGCTCTTGTATAGTTGTGTATAAATGTGTAAAATACACATTTTGAAGGTTTTTACACATTTTGGAGCAAAAAATGCACTACATCAGCCTTTGTAAAACCATCTAAAGTTGTGTATAATTTTGGACGAGCTACAGTACTCGTGTAAATTTACACGGGTACTGTAGCTCGTTTATAACTTAAAATAATATTATATGTACAGTATTACATGTACAGAAATTCATTTTTGCTCTTTTTTTCTCTCTCATTTCACTGAGCACATCAACGCCTCTCTCACTCTCAGCTTCCCTCTCCCTCTTGAGTTCGTCCTCTCAATTCTTTTGCTCATTCTCATCACCGAATTCTTTTGCTCATTCTCATCACCATTGGAAATAAAGTGTGATCGGTTTAGGAGTTTTGTTGTTCCGGTGAGGAGGGTGGATCATTGGGTTGACGGAATCCTCTCTATTTGACAGACGTTGGGGCTGATTTCTCTAAAACAGGTATGGGTTTTTCTCATTGAGATTTTAGAGTTTTTTGGTTTCAATCAAGATTCTTGGGAGTTTCTCTAAACTAATTTTTTTGGGGGTTTCTTGTTTCAAATTTTTTCTGGTTTAGGGTTTTTTTTTATGGATTCTTCGGAGCACACCCGAAGTTATTTTTGAGAGCTGGTGTGCTGTTTTAGTACCTCCATGGGATAGTTCTACATAAACGAGTTTTAATTTATGAACTTTGTTCTTAATTTAGAGAGCGTTTGGATTCGGCTGAAAAAAACTGCGTTTGCGTTTTGTCTGCTTTTTTTTTTTTTTTTTTTTTTTTTTCACGCATTTTGGAGCGTTTTGGGTGTTGCGGCTACTGTTCATGCACTGTTCAATGAACAGTAGCCGCAAACTTTGACTTTTCAAATTTTTTTGGACCAATCACGGCACATTGTGTACTGTTCACGGACCCACAAATTTCACTTTTCAGCAACTTTTTCATTAAAAATGGGTCTCACGATACTATTCACACATTTAAAAATTATTTCGCTACAGTGTTTTTCAGTTTTCAGTTTCAGTTTTCAGTTTTCAGCTGTATCCAAACGGACCCTTAGAATTTTCAAAAGATGGCATGGGGCAACAAACACTTGTAATACTTTTGGCTACTGCTATTCTAATTCTCAGGTGTTATTTTTTTATATTTTTTTTAAAAAAACCTGTTTAATACAAACCAGATGGAGGGTTAGACACTGTGATGAGCTGGGTTTTTTTTTTTTTTTTTCAATCCGACTATGGTGATTAAATTGAAAAAACTCTTTCAAAATTTTCACGTCACTTAACCTTACTCATGCTAATTGAAAATCCAAACATGTTCGTTTAGTTCTTTGTTGCATGATAAAAAATATAAAATAAAATTTTATTTCCGTTTGCATGTTGTTACTATGTCATATAGATTAACCAGAATTTTGTGCATATTCCTAGACAGTTATTTTAAGTTTTTTAATTCTATTTTTCATTGAGGATGTCGTACTAACGTGTTTTATCTTTGATTTCAGTTTCATATCAGACACTCTAACTTATCTTTAACTAGCTTCTAACCTGTTACTATGCACAGAAAAATTAAACAATTAGTGAAAAAAAATTAATTATATTAAATGTACCTACATTGTTTGCAAAGAATAACATGTACAACATAGTTGTTGTATTAAATTCTACAAAGCGATCATTGGCCATTCTTAAAACGTAAACCAAAACATTTTTTTTAAGCATTAGTATTAGAAAGTTGCATTAGTATTAAAATCAATTTTGGGATCACTACCATCATTTTCTTAATCACATAAAACATAATTTATCATGTTCTTGACCACATTCTTTATATCAAATATATAAAGTGGAGAGAATCTTGCATGTGGCAGAAGATTTTTTTCTTTTTAAAAAAAGTTGGTTTATTTTAGTCCAATTCAGTCCATTTTTCTACTTCAATCCATTTCTTTCCAATTTGGTCAATTTAGGTCCAATACCTTCCATTCGGTCCCTTTGAGTCCACTTTGGTCTATTCAATCCACTTTAATAGTTTAATCCAAAATAGAATTGATTTATAAGTGAAAGTTCAAAAACGTGTAAAAACACCTTTGAACGTTTAGACCCCCAACTTACAACTTAACCAATTCAAGCAATATGTCAAACAACAAGTGTGCGGAAACTTAACATATGCTATAATATGAAATTGGTTAAAAACTATCTAAGCCATAACAAAATAAAATCCACAGCAGATAATAAAAAGGCAAAGATAGAGAGGAAGGAAGATGCAAACACAAAGACAACACGCGATGTGTTATCGAAGAGGAAACCGAAACCCTCGGCGTAAAACCTCTCTGTCGGCCTCCAAGCGGTCAATAATCCACTAGAAAATGTAGTTGGGATACAAGGACATCAATAGACCCTCCAAGCCTAATCTACCCAGTGCACCTAAGCCCTCCAAGCTTCTTGCTCCAACGAGGTTGCGCCGAACCTTTTTCTTTTCTAGCTTCCCGGATTCCGCTACTAGACCATAGCATCAACCAATGAAGATTGGTTCCTTCCTAACTGCTTCCCAGAAATCCAAACAACTGTCTCACAGTGATGATGATGGTGAGAACCAGGTCTGGTATAATGCCTCTCAAGGATTTGACAATGGAGAGGAAGAGAGTTGGGGAATTTGGAGAGACTCTAAGGTATAGATTGTGGGTGAATCAATCTTGTTTTTCTTTAGGGTTTCTCTCTCAAAATTCTCTCTGGAAGCTCTCTCTCAATCGTGGGTAAAAGGGGTATTTATACTGGAGTGGGAGAGGAATGTGAAACGTCAGGTTTTACAAAACAGGGGTGGCTCGCGGCTTGACCTCGCGGCTTGACCAAGTCGCGAGATCCAGTCGCGAGATAACCGTATGGCCAGTTGTCCTGTTTTGTCCTGTAGTGCTTCAGCTGGCATGACTGTTCACCTTCCAGCATGCTTAGCACGTGTGCTGCGTCTGGCGGCTTGCAGCCGCGAGTCACCCGCGAGTCCCAGCTGCGAGTCTCTGTTTTCTTGCACACTCTTGAGCAATCTTCACTCCATCTCACTCACTACCCTTACATCAAACCCACCTAAATACAGGGTTACTAAATGCTGAATTACAAGCAAATTTGGCACGGAATAAAGCCAATTAGATGGTTGAATAAATTCAACCTTACAATCTCCCCCTTTGGCTATTCCGTGACAAAACCCTAAAACAGACTCTAGACTTAACATGTGAGTTGGGAACAGTTGAACAAAACTCACTCACACCTAACTCTAGAAACTGTGAAGCACTTGAATCATATGAACATAATACTCCTGAAACACAACAATACACCATGATCATTGTAAGCAGAAAATTATAAAATGCATATGAAACAGGCAATATGTGATCAAGCAAAGATGGAGTTAAGAAACAAACCATGGCTTGATCAACCAAGTGAACACCACAAGGTAGTGATCACAGTGCTCATTCACACTTGGAATGAACACAAGGACATACAAGTTAGCAAGCACAAGGCAAGACACTTGTATGTTCAACACTCAACCAATGCATAACACACAAGGTATATGCATCTAGGAACAATCCTACAAGGGCACAAGAGTGACAGTACATAAACCAAAATGCAGAACATTTAGATCAAAGTACTGATTTCAACATAGCATAAAGGCTGCAATAAGCAAGGTACATACCATAAAGCCTACAAACTATGCATAAAACATAAACCCTAAAAGCTTACAGAAGCACATGGGTACAAACTACAAAACATCCTGAATAACATCAACAAAACATATTAAAGATTAAGCCAAGAGTATAGGTTTTTAAAAACAACTAAACACCAAAACACAGTGTATCAAACCCATAAAAACATTAAATAGTCCAACAAACATAAACCTAAAACCATAAGTTTAGAGGATAAGACTAAAAACAAAAGTATAACAAAAGTATGTGTGTGTGTACTCCCCCTATCACTATGCACACTTCCTTGTGAAAACTTTCTCCCCCTTACTGAATGCTCTCCCCCTTTTTGGCACGAATAGCTAAAGGCTCTCGTCCAACTTTCGTTGAATATCATCTAGCTGATTCTCCATAGTCTCGAGACGCATTTGGACATGGTTGTTTGTGGAGTAGAGAAGTGCCACAAGCTCATCAATGCGTTTCTGAATATGCTCAAGTACACTGCCGACTCTATCAGTATGAGGAGCAGTCTGTGCTTGCGGAAAACTAGCCGGTGAAGCTTCAGGAACAGCACGTGAAATAGATGTGGTATGTGCAGGAGTTTCTGAGTCAGGGGTAGATGGAGTAACCAGAGAGATGTGAGCACTCCTTGGTGTGTTAGAGGAGTGACTTCTGCTAGCTTGAAGAGTGAACATGGAAATAGGACGCTGACGGGACAACATCTTTCCATCTGCAGGGGGAATAATGCCTTCACGAAGAATGAGCTTCATGATGAGACTGCAAAATGGGATGATTCCTCGAGCTGCAGTTCGACAAGCGGTCTTCCTCAAGGTGTAGTAGATGTGAGCACATATATCAATGGGGGCTCCTGTAATAAGATCACAAAGGAATAGAGCTCTCCCAAGATTGATGAACGTAGTGTTGGACAGTGGGTAGAGATTGGTGAACATGATCAACTTCAGTGTGGTCAGCTCTGGTGCAAACTTTGCAGTGCTGATGGATGTTCCTGCACTGGATACTTCATGATCGGATCCTAGGATTTGTAGGATTTCTCCAACTTCTGGAGTTCGTTCATCGTAAGGAGTTATATTCACATTCTGCGGTCTGGTGATGCCGAGAAGATCTGCAATGGAGTCTGGGGAAATACTAAACTGTGTTCCTCTGACCCAGAAAATGAGTTGAGGTCCAAGATCAGTTGCATTGGAGAAGCATTCTTTGACCAGCTCATCCATTGGATCATCAAAGTTCCCGAACAGGTTTGCCCAATCTCGTTTCTCAAAGATTCGAGGGATGAAAGTGGTCCCTAAGGTGTTAAACTCTACCACCCGTTCCACTATAGTGGTTGACTTGTCAAACACGTTTGAGTAGACGTGAGAGTTAAGCGGAAGTCTGAACCTATCCTCATTGGGATCTTGAGATGCCTGAGATGATAGTCGAGTCCTTTTAGCAACTGGTGTTGCTGGTTCGTCAGCAATAATGTCTTTACCCCTGGAAGATCGACGAGACATCTGCAAGATAACAGGCCCACAGCAAAGAACCAACAGCAGTACCACACAAGATAAATGTCAACAAGATTCAGTGCTAATAGAAAAAAAATCCAACACATAAATACAAACTGAAGATAATGCAGACCCAACCAAACTTCCAATCAAAACAAAGGAGCACAAAATGACAGGTGCAGCAAAATGATGACAGAGCACAAAGGCATAGAGAGACAAAACAACTAACAAAACTGTCAATTAGACAGGTTACCATGACCATGATATGCAAACAGATACAGCATTCGAACATTGAGAACTGATAACATAAAAACACTCCACAAGAGATATGAACAATGGATAATATTTCAGCAAGAAGAAACAAATCATCTATACTAGGCCACATGGTTGAGAGACACACATTATGATATCATAAAAACTTAGTAACCAATACCGAAATCCAACATCAATACTCAAGCAAGAGAAATGAGTAAATCAAATAAACACCAAACCCATGTAAGAAACGATTGTCAGACTCAACAATAGGCAAATATCAGAGCAATGAAAAACACATTGTGACCGTTCAACATAAAAACAGATGAGAGCAATATCAAGCAAGACACGCCAAACCCATTACACACAGAGAGAAGAATTTCGAACACAATATCAATCCAAACAGTAACAAAAATATGCAGGAAAAGGGAAAAATGAGATTGAGAAAGTAAAACCCATACCTTTTCTTGATGATTTGGATAAGAAATGAAGCACCAATGAGGTTTGAAAATGGATTCACGGAGTGTTTGGAAAGGAGATATTTTAGAGAGAAAATGAACAGTTACAAATGTTCGAGGGAAAATTGAAAAAGATTTAAAAACTGCTCCTATTTCTGCCAAACACGCGATTTTCGCGACTTGATTAAGTCGCCACACAGTCGCCAGTTCAAGCCGCCAAAACACTTAAGGACAAAAATTTGAAAAATTTTTCTAAGTGTTTTTCGCGACTGTAAGGTCTACCCGCGAATGAGTCGCGAGCTGAGCCGCGAAAATCTCTGAATAACCTCGCGACTGGACCTTTCACTCGCGAACAAGTCGCCAAAAATGACCAGCGAAGATGCGACTGAGGCTCGCGACTTGACATACCCGCGACTGAGCCGCCAAAACAGGGCAAAACTGGATTTTTGAAATTTTCAGATTTTTCAAACAAAATACTTTCCAAAAACACCTAAAACACTCAAAAATCTTTTTGTGCTTGATTTAACAAAGATTGAGCATGTGAAAACACATTTTATCAAGTACAATCACACAAATGAATATGGCATTTGTTGAACATAAACTTGTGTGTTGTGTGTGGATATCAACAATGAGATAGTCCTTAGTCTAATGTGAAGCTTCAATGATCAATTCAACCAAGACATACACAATTAGCACTAGATCATGTGACCCATCTCAATTATAGAAGTATGTATATATGACCTCCCACAAAAACTTGATAACATGACTTGGAGCTTTACATTTGACTCCACTATTAATCAACATTTGAACTTTTTGATCTTTTGAGGCAATCACCTCTCATTGTGAGAGTGATAGTTGACATTTCTTTTTGATGAACAAGCCTTTGGCTTTTTGAATAAACATTTCTCTTTAATTTTTGGTCGCTTTCCCTTTTTCCTAGTCGAATACTAGTATGTGCGACAGGCTTTTGTAGCTCAATATCTCTTTTCATTTGGAGATTTACATTTGGTGAGCTCTTTTTAGTAAAAACAAAAATAAAGAGTGGGAAGATATATAGACACAAGTCTATGCAAGTCTCAAGATCAACAAAACCATTCACTAATCATTCATGACAAGTTTGAAGATCTATTTACAACAATCACAAAGATTTCAAAATTTCTCCCACATAGATATGAGTGCATGAAGACAAGCAATGCTCGAAAATGCACAAAGCCATTAGCACAAAGGTACAAGGCAAAACAAGTTTTGAGACAAAAACTCAACAAAGTCAATCAAACTTTTTGATTTTCTAATTTTTATGTGATTTTTGGATTTTTGACACAAGAAGCAAAAAGATTGATAAGACAAAAAAAAATATGCACAAGAAGACAAGCAAACATCCAATAGCAAAAACAGCAAGTAAAACAAACAAACATTGTCACAAAGCATAGGAAGTATTAATGCATGGACATGTTCTAATGCTTATGCATGAGTACCCTTTTTCACCCACACGTCACTTGCGTTTGGGGTGATTTCCTTATAGGATTGGGTACGGGAGTTAGGGCTTTCAAACCTTCGTGAGAAGCTTTCCAAGCAGTTGGTGAATGCACCAATCATCTTCATCACGTTCATCATTCCGGGATCACCATTCTGATCTCTAGATTGATCACCTGCCCAAATTCTTCTATCATTTCTAGGTCCTCCTGACCTTTGAGGAGTTGCACTGTTCTTTGCTCTTAGCTTTTGGCAATTTGGTCGAGTATGCCCTTGAAGTCCGCAATAATGACACACATAAGTCGCTCTAGGACCTCTTTGTGGTCGTGGACGTGACTTGGCACGAGATTCAGACCTGCCCACGTATTGATTACGGGAATTCAACAACCGTTCGTTTCCCACATTTCTCTTCTCTTCTATCTTGGGCTTCTCAGCAGTAGGACCAACATCAACTGGATCTTTAGCCTTAACAAACTTCACTTCTTTAGTGACATTTCCAGATGAGCTACTTCCTCCGGTATATCCCAATCCGGATTTGTCTGAAAAGCTCTTTTGAGATGAGATAACATCATCTAGCTTCTTGGTGGTGACCCTCTCTATTTTAGCATTTGCTTGCACAACCTCATTCTCAAGAAATCTTACTTTTGTGTAAGCTTCGGACAACTCACCATTCAAAGTTTCTATCTCGCATTTGGCCTCCCTATATCGGATTAGGAGACTTTTGTAGTCCTCCTCTGCCTTCTTCATTTTTCTCACAGCAGCCTTGGCCACCCTTGTGTACTCACCCGACTTTTCCAAGAGTGAGTTATAATTCTCTTGAAGATTTGCTGTGCTTTCATCTTGTTCAGCATCTGATTCTTCAACAATTCCTAGTGATTCATCATCACTATATTCTCCAAGGTCTTGTACAAGCAAATTCAACTCATCTGAAGACTCAACGTGAGCAATGGTCATAAAAGCTGAATAGTTCCCCTCTCCATCACAACTTTCTTCTGATTCTGAGTCGGATGAATCCGAGTCACTTAATGTCGTGGCATACACCTTGCCTTTCGATTTCAAATAATTCGGACATTCTTTCTTAAAGTGTCCATGCCCATTACATTCGAAGCAAGTGACACCTTGTGTAGGTTGGGATTCTTTACCATCTCTCTTTTTGATTTCCCTTTTCTCCCTTCCAGAACTTTGGAATTTTCCTTTATCACCAAATTTTCGATTATTCTTGAACTTCAAGAACTTTCGGAAATTTTTTACAAGGTATGCAACATCTTTATCAACCACATCGTCTTTCGATGAGTCATGGACTTCTACCTTCTCATTAATGGTCTTAAGAGCAAGGGATTTACTCTTCCGTTGATTGGGCAGCGACATTTCATAAGTCTGAAGAGAACCGACCAGCTCTTGGACTTTGATGTCATCTAGGTCCTTGCTCTCTTCAATCGCTGTCACTTTAGCACGAAAACTTTCCGGCAATGATCGAAGGATCTTCCTTACGATTTTAGAATCCTCCGTTTTCTCCCCCAAGTTGAACTTACTGACAACCACCTCATTTAGCTTCCCATAGAAAGAGTCAAAAGACTCATCCTCACTCATTTTGAGCTCCTCAAACCGGGTGGTCAGCATTTGTAACTTGGTGTCCTTCACTTTCTTCGTGCCTTCATAGGTAGTTTCCAATATCTCCCATGCTTCTTTGGCAACGGTGATGTGAGAAATCCTGTGAAATTCATCTGGAGACACACCACAGAAAATAGCATTTAAAGCTTTACTGTTAGCATTAGATGCAGCGAGTGCTGCCTTATCCCATGTGGATTTGGCTGCCTCAGGTCTAGTCCAACCACTCTCAACTGCATCCCAAACAGATTCATCAATGGAGCACAGAAATGCTCTCATGCGAACCTTCCAAAAAGTATAATATATGGAGGTGCATTTAGGGATTGAGACCTATCCATCTCAAAAGGGAGTCAAGGATCACACAATGGTAATGAAACCAATAACAGTGTACCTGCTCTGATACCAAATGAAAGTTCAAAAACGTGTAAAAACACCTTTGAACGTTTAGACCCCCAACTTACAACTTAACCAATTCAAGTAATATGTCAAACAATAAGTGTGCGGAAACTTAACATATGCTATAATATGAAATTGGTTAAAAACTATCTAAGCCATAACAAAATAAAATCCACAGCAGATAATAAAAAGGCAAAGATAGAGAGGAAGGAAGATGCAAACACAAAGACAACACGCGATGTGTTATCGAAGAGGAAACCGAAGCCCTCGGCGTAAAACCTCTCCGCCGGCCTCCAAGCGGTCAATAATCCACTAGAAAATGTAGTTGGGATACAAGGACAGCAATAGACCCTCCAAGCCTAATCTACCTAGTGCACCTAAGCCCTCCAAGCTTCTTGCTCCAACGAGGTTGCGCCGAACCTTTTTCTTTTCTAGCTTCCCGGATTCCGCTACTAGACCATAGCATCAACCAATGAAGATTGGTTCCTTCCTAACTGCTTCCCAGAAATCCAAACAACTGTCTCACAGTGATGATGATGGTGAGAACCAGGTCTGGTATAATGCCTCTCAAGGATTTGACAATGGAGAGGAAGAGAGTTGGGGAATTTGGAGAGACTCTAAGGTATAGATTGTGGGTGAATCAATCTTGTTTTTCTTTAGGGTTTCTCTCTCAAAATTCTCTCTGGAAGCTATCTCTCAATCGTGGGTAAAAGGGGTATTTATACTGGAGTGGGAGAGGAATGTGAAACGTCAGGTTTTACAAAACAGAGGTGGCTCGCGGCTTGACCTCGCGGCTTGACCAAGTCGTGAGATCCAGTCGCGAGATAACCGTATGGCCAGTTGTCCTGTTTTGTCCTGTAGTGCTCCAGCTGGCATGACTATTCACCTTCCAGCATGCTTGGCACGTGTGCTGCGTCTGGCGGCTTGCAGCCGCGAGTCACCCGCAAGTCCCAGCCGCGAGTCTCTGTTTTCTTGCACACTCTTGAGCAATCTTCACTCCATCTCACTCACTACCTTTACATCAAACCCACCTAAATACAGGGTTACTAAATGTTGAATTACAAGCAAATTTGGCACGGAATAAAGCCAATTAGATGGTTGAATAAATTCAACCTTACAATAAGTGAATAGATAAAGACTTGATTTAAGCCAAAAAGACTGGAAGAGTAAGAAATAGATAAAAGCCAACACGTATAAAAATGAAAATTGTAAAATTAAGTAAAAAAAAAAAATCAATAATGAAATGATGAAAAATAATATAAAGATGGAACATAGAAGTTATTTTATGTTGTAAAGTAATTAAACTCACAGAGAAATTAACGTGAGTGCTAGCACCCAAGTATTTTAAGTTAGCAAAATGATAAGCTCTAGCAGCAAACCTCCTCATCGTGAGAAGGTTTTTTTTTTTTTTTTTTTTTTAAATCCGTCTAGTTGACTTTATAAATTAAGGAAAATGTATTTGATATCAAATGATACCATATTAGTGGTATTAAAATCTCATAAGTGTAAGACATGTTTGCAAAAAATAAATACCCCATTAACAAATTAATGAACGACATGTGTTAGTGGGTAGTTATTTTTTTATACATGTCTCTTGTTTATTAGATTTTGATACGAATGATGTGGTATCATTTAATACAAAATACTTTTTTCCTCATCATATGCACCTGTATACCGAGCTCTTAAATCATCAACGGTATCTAAATAATATTAGATTTCACAGTCACACTTTTGCTTAGGGTCTATAAACAATATGATACTCGCGTGGGGTTTTACAAAGAAAAAGAAAAAGAAATACTAACCCGTCTTCGGATTTTGCAAACATGCTTAAAAGTTAAAACTATGAAACGTTTTAAGTGTAGATATATCAAATTCATTGCATTTATTAAAAAGAAAACGGTAGATATATCAAATTCATTGCATTTATTTAAAAGAAAAATTGGACTCCTCAGTTTTCATAATTTTTTATAAATACTAAAGTAAAATTAAGAAATTAAATTGACACATACTACAAAACTAGACCTCAATTATAATTCAATTTGAAATCAAGTTGAATTTTTCCTCCTTTTTGACTTTAATATATATATATATATATATTTATATGAGGTCAGTTTTAGAGACTAGAATTAATGTTTAGCTTAAAATTCACTTGTCTTCTTTGCTCACTCCACGTTCCTGGAAAATGATGACAGGTGGGATATTAAAAGGAGTATCGGGTCTAACTTATCAGGTGTCGTCTCGCATGCAACAAGAAAAAAATATTGACCGAAGAATTTAAGTACTTAGTATAGCCACCCTTAGCTCGTTGAGGCTGCAAGATAATTTGGTTGGAGTTTCTGATGTAATTTGTGTTAGAATTCATTTTTTCTCTCTTTTGTGTGTGTGTTTATTTCTCAAAAAAATAATATAAAAAAAAAGTATAGCCACTGAAATGGGCATTGATTATAACTAGGGGTAGCAAAATCCAACACGACCCGCAAACACAACATGAAATTAACAGATTAGAGGTTGAGATTTAACGGGTTTGTACCATATTCGGGTTGACACAACTGACTTGTTTAATAAATGTGTTGTGTTCGTGTCTAGTTCATGGAACCCGTTTGACTGGTCTGACCCATTTAATTAAATGTCATTTTACCAATATACTCTTCAAAACCCTAGGTATATAAACTTATTAGTTGTTGTGCTTTATTTTTTTAACATATTGTGATTGATTATTTGTGATATTGAGATATGCTTTAGTCTTAAATGATTATTTGTGAAGCAGTTACTCATTAGTTATGAATTTTATATTTTAAAAAATATATATATCAATTTGTTTGGTTTTTCATAGTTCAAATCAATTTGGTTAATACTTAAAATTTATATATATTTTTTCGCATTGATATACAATCTGATAAACGGATCAACACAATTGACCTATTTAATAAAAAAGTCATGTTAGAGTTGAAAAATCTTGACCAGATTAATAAACGTATCGAATTAGTATTGACCCATATATATAGCGAATACTCAAAAGCCACATGACACGAATCCAACACATGATTTGAATTGAAGAATGGGTTATTTATATTTCCCATTGTGAGACCATTCTTTAAAAAAAAAAAAAAAAAAAAAGTTTGAAATAGTTTTCTAATGTTCCCAGACGTTTATATATATATCAAATGGACAATGTTTGGCTATAAAATCTGCAAAAAATGCAATTATGTATAATCTTGCTTGACACTTGGTCGACCCAACTCATAAACAATAACTCATAGAGAGGATCACCTCTCTCGTGGTTGAAATCTCGGTCAATTTAACTCTTAGTTGACACTTGGGTTGACCCAATTGCCAGCCTTCATTGATCTTATTTTTTCCACTTGTTTACTATTGTCTCCTTCACTCTACCTCTACTAAAAAGATAAGAACACTTTTCCACTTCCAATATGGGGATTAAACAACATTTCTCCACTACCCAGGTGAGTTCTAACTTGTATCACAACCTATTTGGATATACAATAAATATTCTCTACTTTCTTTTTTATTTGCTTAACTTTTTAGAATGTTAAAAAAATAAACGGGTCATATAAGGTTGAACCAACTAGTTAAAAGCTCGACAAAGATCTTTATAAGGTTTTGCAATTTGTTTTAATTCAACCCATTTCAAACACAAATCTATCTTAGATGAATGCACTTGATTTTCACAATCAAATTATTGAAGTTAGTTTTGGATTTAATTTGATAATATTAATTTGAGAATCTCAAGAGCCTTATAATTTAACTTACAATACTTCTTATAAGAGTGGCAAAATTTGACACGACCCATGAACCCAGCATGACACAAAATTAGTAGGTTATAGGTTGAGGCTTAATTGATTCGTGTCATATTCGAATCATATTCAGGTTGACATGACTAATCAGTTTAATAAACTGGTTGGGTTAGTGTCTATCATATGAAACTCCTATAAGAAGTAGTTTCATATGATGGACACTAATAACCCTACCCGTTTAACCTGTCTAACCCGTTTAATTAAATGACATTTTACCAATATGCCCTTCAATCCTAGATATATAAACTTATTAGTTGTTGTGATTTATTTTCTTTTTACATATTATAATTGACTATTTGTGATATTGAGACTTGCTTTAGTTTTGAATGATTATTTGTGATGCAATTACTCGTTAATCATGAATTTTATATTAAAAATATTTATTTGTTTTGTTTTTCATAATTCATACCAATTTGGTTAATACTAAAATTAGTTTTTTTTTTTTTTTTTGGTCATTTTGATGAAATCTAATAAACAGGTCGACATGACTAAACCATTTAATAAATGGGTTGTGTTAGGGTTGAGGAATTCTAACTCGTTTAATAAACATGTCGAGTTAAGGTTGACTTATATAGTTGAATACTCATGAGTCAACACGATATGAACCCAACATGCAAACACGAATTGCCACCCCTAACTTCTTAGTGTTTTCAATGAAAATGTTTAGGATAATTTTCATTTGAGATAATAATTATGTAAGAAGTCTTATATCTTAATAATGTGAAAACTCTTCAAGTGTTTGACTGTTATCGCATGCCTAGCTCATCCATTGGAATGGAGACATAATAGAATTGTACACTCCAATTTCATTATCTAAAACAATATGAAACATGCTTAAATTATTGTCCAAGGGCCTCAATTTCAAGAATATATTGCATCCCGCTTATAGTGATTTCTGTATTCCTTTTCGGCCAATCAAGATAAGGAAGCAGAGCAGTAACAGAAAATGGAAATAAAGAAATAAAGGAGATTCAAAATTCAAGCAAAAGAAAAATAAAGGTTGAAGCAAGCAATTAACAGCTAGCTGTGGGTAATATCCAAATCACTCGTATTTGTCTCTATACTTGCATTTTCATCTATTCTGTTTCTGTGTGTACAGTATCACTTCTTGAAAAAAATTTCACATAAAGTACCATTTTTCCACATTTGAATTCTACGTCATTTTAGGTCGTCTTTGCTCACTCCACGTTCCTGGAAAAAGATGATAGAGTGGAATGTTGAAAGGAGTACAGCAATGTGGGTCTAACTTATCGGGCGAGAGTTTTGAATGTAGCGTAGGTAGGGTGTTGAAAGGAGTACAGCCATGTGGGTCCGACTTATTGGGTGTCCTCTCGCATGCAACAAGACAAAAATATTGACCGAAGAATTTGAGTACTTTGAGGCTGCAAAGAGAATTTGGTTTGAGTTTCTGACATACTTTTGTGCTAAAATTTCTTTTTCAAAGACTTTGATTACTTTGAGGCTGCAAAGAGAATTTGGTTGGAGTTTTTGATTTGTTTTTGTGTTAGAATTTTTTTCCCTCTCTTTTGTGTGTGTTCATTTCTCCACCAAAAAAAAAAAGTATAGCCACTTAAATCGGCATTGATTGTAACTAGCGGTGGCAAAATCCAATACGACCCACAAACACGACACGAAATTAGCAGGTTATGGGTTGAGACTTAACAGATTCATGTCATATTCGGGTTGACATGATTGACTCGTTTAATAGACATGTTGTGTTTGTGTCAAACTCACAAAACCCGTATGACTAGTCTGACCCGTTTAATTAAATGTCGTTTTACCAACATACCCTTCAAAGTCTTAGGTATATAAACTTATTAGTTGTTGTACTTTATATTTAAAAATATCAATTTGTTTGGTTTTTCATGTTTCAGATCAATTTGATTAATACTAAAATTTTTATTTTTTTTTCCGCTTTGATATAAAATTTGATAAATGAATCAACACGATTGACCCATTAAATTAAAATTTCATGTTACAGTTGAGGAATTTTGACCAATTTAATAAACGTGTCGTATTAGTGTTGCCCATATATATAGTGAATGCTCATGAGTTGACTTGACACAAACCCAATATGCAAACAAGAATTGCCACTTCTAATTATACCACATTCATTTTGTATGTATCTCATCTGTTCACACGTTTCTATTTAATATTTTAAACGTAGATATCATTCAAAAATATGTACAACATATCCTGTGCATGCAAATATGAATGAAGTATATACCAGAGTGTAAAAATTGAAAAGATATGTACATCGCATGTGCAAATGAAAAGTGAATTAATATTCTTTTTTAAGTACTAGTGAGGGTGGGATGTGCAAGGCATGTGCTATCTTGCATGTGCCACCTCTTGATTAACCTAATTAATTAGCCAAGTAGTTACTTAGGTTAATTATTCAAATATAGGTTAAACACATACAATCATATTACTTAGTGCGGAAAAGTATAGAAGGCAAGCAATATGATGACCTAGGAAAACCAATGAAACCAACAGTTTTAAGGTAAAAAACCTGGGGAGGATTTAACCTTACTATTCTCAAGGTAAATAAATTCACTATGATAGAATTGAAGTTTTACAATAGATTTTCTCCCTAAAATCTAAAGCTACTTCTTGTAGTACTTACTCACACGACCACGTGGAGCTCTGACTCCACAGACTCTTCTATCTAAATTTGCTCAACATAAACACCCATGTTTGTGACTTTGGGATCCACTCAAAGGTTTTAGATCACCATCACTAGTAGATCTTTGTGCAACAACTTGTCTCCACCAGTTCTTGATTGCAAATCTAGCTTCCGATAAATACTTATTAAGTTAGAAGGCTACAGAAATCTCACAAATCTCACAAGTGTAACTAAAAAACAATTGATCAATCCCATGAAAGCTATATGTGAAACAATGAATTTTGGCTCAACAAGGTTGACTAAACCAAAAAACAATTTCTAGAAACACAACAAAATGGTACAACATTTTCGTAATATCTTTATAATTTTGTTATATTTTATTTTGACTCTTAAATAATTGATACTTTAGTAGATCTAAAAATATTATGACAACAACAAAATGTCTTAAAAATTTTTCAAGAGAAATGTTATGTCCACAATATTTTCACAACCAATCATAAGTAGTAGGTTGTTACAGGTTGTTATAGGTGGGCAAAAAAGTAATTTCATTGGTAATTTTAAATTGGATCTAATAACAATTTACCACTTATGATTTATTATGAAAGTGTTGTAAAAAATGTTGTGGATGTCGCACTTTATTTTTCCCAATACCTTTATTTTTAGTTGTAGCTAGTTCTAGTATGATGTTTTATAATTTTATTTTGGCCTATAAGGAATTTACACCTCTACAATTGTGAACATATTGTGACAATTTGTTGTGTTAATATTTTATATTTTTAGGGTAATAGTTCATATGTGTGTGTGTGTGTGTATATATAACGTGTTCAATAGCCACTATTACCCACACACACAAACAAACAAACAAAAAAACAAAAAAACAAAAAAAAAAGAGAAAAAAAAAAAAAAAGGAAAAAGGAAAGCCAGTGAAATAGTGGGAATTGAATAAACCAAAACTATTGTAGCTTTGCTACTGTAGCTATGCCCATTGCCTTTTTTTCATAGATACTAGTTAGGGTGGTATGTGCTACCTCTTAAGTGAGAAAATTAAGATAAAATTTCTATTTGAAGAAATATGAAAATATATACATAAAAAAAAATGTATGTTATACAAAGTTAATCTCATTCGTATAAGAATTTTGATCATAAACAAAGTTACGATAGCTATTTAACATATGAATATCTATTTTACTATAATAGTTTCTTAGTACTTATTTGCTAAAGGAAATATTTTCTCACTAAAAACTTCTAAGAATAATGATAACAAATATCATCATCTTCCAACAATAAAAACAACTGATTTTTGCTAAGACATTGTTACAATATTTAAATTTTCGCAATGAATGATATCATATGTTACAATTGAAACTCTTCATTAAATACATTTAACCATACACAATGATTTTTTTTTTTTTTTTTTTTTTTTTTCGTTCATACTTTCTTCTTTATCATTCTCCATGAGTCTAGGTGCAATTTTTAACTTACTTAGTTAATAATGAACACCCATTTACACAAGAAAAAAAGAAAACAAAATGCATGTGTCATTGAATTTTCCATTAGATAAAATATAAGTTTCGAAGATTCAAACTTAGAAAATCAATGTTTTTAAGGTAAAAAAAAAAAAAAATTATAATTATTATTGTTGTTGTTGTTGTTGTTGTTGTTGTTATTGTGGCAATTTGTCGTGTTAATATATTATTATTATTATTATTAAAAAAAAAGGCGGCCAGTGAAAGTGTGAAACAGTGTAACTTGAACAAAACAAAATACTGTAGCTTGTCACTGTAGCTTCCACGGCAGCTTTACTCATTCCCCTTTTTTATATATACTAGTTAGGGCAGCACATGCAAGGCATGTGCTTGCTGTGGAAAAAGAGTAGTGATTAAAGTTAATTCTAGATTTCATTTGTATCACAAAAAATATATATAAATCATTTGATTTTTGAAGTACATAGAGATTTACATTCATCAAAAGAGACATTGATTTTAAGACTTTTGATAATTATGTCATAAAAAGTTAATATCATTCGTATAAGAATTTTGATCAACCACAAAATTAGGATAGCTATTTAACATATAAATATCTATTTTACTATAATAGTTTTTTTAGTACCCTCTTGCTTAAGGCAATATATCCACTTACTAAAACCTTCTAAGAAAGACAACAAATATCATCTTCTTCCAAAAACTGAGTTTTGCTAAGAAAAATTTTAAAATAATAATAATAAAAAAGACATGTGTCATCGAATTTTTCATTAGATAAATTATAAGTTTCAAAAATTAAATCTAGAAAATCAACGTTCTTTAGATAACAAATAAAACACCTTATATCATCATTCCAACTTTTCAAGAATTTCTACCATCTAAAACTCAAAATACATGAAGAAATTTTTTGGAATGTTAAAATTTAGCGGGAGTAATTTAGACATCACACAATAAAATATTTTAAGAATTATAAGTTTTCATTAGGGTTTAGCTGAGAGAATAATAATTTGACATATTTGCTCTTTTCGAAAATATTATGGGAAAAATGGCTTGATTTTAAAATTTAATAAGGAATTATAAACAACCCCAAACATAAAGGATGAAAAGTGTTTTTTTCCTAAGTTTTTGTTTTTGTGTGTAAAACTATTTGTTTTTACTTAAAATGGTGTGCAAAGAAAAAAAAACATACAAAAACTCAACCCAAAAAAATTGTATGTGAAATAGTGAATTTTGGCTCTACAAAGCTGATTAAACCAACAAAAAATTTCTAAAAATACAATAGAATGACACAAAATTTTTATAATACCTTTATAATATTTTTATATTTTATTTTGACTTGTAAATAATTAACTGCTCAGAAGTTTTGAAAATATTGTGATGACAATAAGATGTCTTAAAATCTTCACACAAAAAATACTATGTCCATGATATTTTCACAACAAGTCATAAGTAGTAGGTTGCTATAGGTTGTTATTGGTGGGCAAAAACGTAGTTTCATAGGTAAGTTTAAATTAGAACCAACAAAAATTTTCCACCTATGATTTGTTGTAAAAGTGTTGTGAAAAATATTATGGATGTAGCACTTCTTTTTTCATAATACCTTTATTTTTAGTTATGGTTGGTTCTAGTATGATATTTTATTATTTTATTTTGACCTATAATGAATTAATACCTCAACAATTGTGAAAATATTGTGTCAATTTGTTGTATTAATATTTTATTATAATGTGAAACAGTGCGAATTGTACGAACCAAAAATAATATCGCAAATCTACTGCAACTTTAAGCATTAACAAAAAAAAAAAGGGCCAGCAAAACAGTAAAAATTAAACAAACCAAAACTACTATAGTAAAGTTATTGTAGCTTTTCTCATTCACTCTAGAAATATACATTGTACTTACAATGTATATTTCTATTGTAAACACATAAAAATTGGCAAATGTTGTACACATTTGCAAAATTTGTACAATATTTATTATATTTTTTTGCAAATGTTTTATAATATTTGCCACTTTTTATGTGTATAAAATGTAAGCTTACATTACAAGGACAAAGTAAACATATAAAGATCCATTAAAAATAAATAAATAAATAAAAACAAGCTCAAACGAAATTGGGGAACTGGAAGAAAAAATAAAAAGAAAAAGAAAAGGATTTTTAATCCGTATTCTAAAAAATAAACTCTTTTCTAGATAATTCAGGTCTTTTCAACAACAATTATCTTATAGATAAATACTCTAAAAGTCTTGATTATCCACAATTTTATTGTCATCCAATTATCCCTTTTACTCCCATGCAAACAATCTTATTTTTGACAATAACTATCAACCAATCACAAAATTATTTAATTAATTTTAATTGTTTAACCAATCAAAATTAATTTAAATTAATCATGCATGGTTGACTCTACCTAGACACAATGCATGCTGACGATGCAAACTTAATCATGGGATATCTTTCGATCTGACGGTCCAATTTGAAAACTGGGCATACCGTCCCCACCGTTAGACCCTCAAGATCATTTTTATTTTATATGAAATGAACAAATTAATGCATGTAATGTAATCATGAATTTTGGGTACATGAATGGTCATTCTAGTCATCTTCCTTGATTAAATCATGGGTGCAAAATCGAGTGTCTACATTGTGTTAACTAAGAGCACTCACAGCAAAGGAGGGATAATTGCTATAATGCTATTTTAGCAACAAAAACACCAAGATGCAAGCTACAACAAAGTTGCTATAAGTTGCTAAAACTTGATAAAGTTCAGATTATCCACAGTTTTATTGTTATCCAATCATCCCTTTTATTCCCATGCATGCATCTCTATTTTAAATACTAATTATCAACCAATCATAGAATTTTTTAATTAATTTTAATTATTTAACCAATCAAAATTAATTTAAATTGATCATGTGTGGTCGATTCTACCTAGACACAATGCATGTTGACCGTGCAAACTTGATCATGCGATATTTTTTGATCCAATAGTCCAATTTGATAATTGGAAACACCGCTATGACCGTTAGAATCTCAAGATCATTTTTATGATATGAAATGAATGAATTAATGCATGTAATGCAAAGACAAAATGATGCATGTAATCCAAGAACAAATTGATGCACGTAATGCAATAATGATTTTTGGGTAACATGAATTGGTCATTCAAGTCATTCTCCTTGATTAAATTATGGGTGCAAAATTGAGTGTCTACATTGTGATGGGTTTTGTGGCCAGTTGTGAGTGTGGTTGTGATGGATTTTTTTTTTTTTTTTTTTTTTTTTTTTTTTTCGGCGGAGGTGATAGTGGTGGCTGGCAGTGGGTTGCAGGTTATGGTGGTGTTTTTTTTTCTCTCTTTTGTGGTGGTGATGGGTTTTGTGCCGATTGTGGGTGTTGTTGTGATGGGGTTTGTGGTGTTTTTTTTTTTTTTTTTTCTTGTGGTGGTGATGGTGGTGGCTGGCAGTGGCAAATTGTGGGTTCTTGTTTATGGTTGTGGTTGGTGGAAAGCCGGTGGTGGCAGTGGAGGTGGTTGTTGCTGTTGGTTTGGATTTTGTGGTGGATGTTTATCATTATTTTAATAAGTTATTTATATTACTTTAAATGAGTTGCTAAAAATATAGATGCTTTGATGTTGGGTGTTTTGTAAAGTGAGTTGTTAAAATGAATAAAGTTGCTTTTTAAGTTGCTAAAAGCTATAATTTTTAACTCCCTTGCTGTGAATGCTCTAACATCTCTATATACAAATATAAATAAATAAAGTGGACCAGACGAAAATACCTGAAGAAAAAAAGAAAAAAAGAAAAAAGCAGGGAAACAGTACAATGTATTGAACAAACCAAATTACTGTTTGTTTATTGTAGCTTTAGTGCATTCGTTTTTTTTATATATACACTAGTAAGGGTTGCACGTGCAAGGCACGTGCTGCCCCTTGAGTAAGAAAATTTAAGATAAAATTATTTTTTGAAGCAGTATCAAACCACGTATTTAAAATTAGAATAATTATTTAACATATGGCTATCTATTTAGTATGATAATTTCTTAGGAGAAGGTATTTGGTATAAAATGGTACCATGTTGGTGGTATCAAAATTCATGTGTTAGTGGGTAGTTATTTTTGCACACATATCTCTTATTTATTGGATTTTGATATGGATGACATGGTATCATTTGATACAAAATACTTTTTCATTTCTTAGAACCTATTTACTAAAGATAGTATTTACTCACAAAAAAATTATACTAAGAATGATAACAAATGTCATCATCTTCCAACAATAAACAACTAAATTTTGATAAAAAATTGTCACAATATTTAAATTTTCGTAATAAATGATGAAATATGCTACAATTGAAACTCTTCATCAAATTAAATACCTACAATCATTTGCAATGAATATTTTGTTATTCATACTCCATTCTTTATCATTTTATTTTATTAGCATAACTACAATGCTTAACTTAATTTTTAATGAACACATTTTTAAGAAAGAAAACAAATAAAAAAAGAACAAAATAACAAAAGACATATGTCATTGAAGTTTCTATTAGATAAAATTATAAATTTAGAAGATTTAAACCACTAATAAATTAGTGTTCTCTAGGTAACAAATAGAATACCATACATCACCATTTTTACTTTCTAAGTTTGACTAACACATAAAACTCAAAATACACAAAGAAAATTTTTGGAACATTAAAATTTAGCGAGGCATTTTAAATATTGCACTATGAAATTTTCTAGGAACCATAAGATTTTGTTAGGGTTTAACTAAGAGAGTAATAACAAGGACTATGTACTTGTCTACAAAATATAAATGTGGAAATTATTCAACTTTAAAGTTGGGGAGATGAAACTACCCCAAACATAAAGGGGGAAAATACTTTTTTCCATAATTCTTTTTTGTTGGTAAAACTCTGTGTGTGTGTGTGTTTTTTTTTTTTTAACTTTCAATAGTGTGTTAGTCAGCCCAAGAAAATTGTTTGTAAAACTATGAATTTTGGCTCAACAAATTGGCTAAAAAAAAAAAATAGGAACACAATAAATGTCACGATTTCTTCTCAATACCTTTATTTTAGCTATGGTGGGCCTTGGTATGATATTTTATAATTTTATTTTAGAGTAATGTTATATCTACAATATTTTCACAACAAATCACTGGTGGTAAATTGTTATTGGGTTTTAATTGGGACAACCACTTTAAACTATGCATTAAAAAAAAATTAAAAAAAAAAACAATAGAAGAAAATTGTGCATGAAACAGTGAATTTTTGCTCACCAAATTTGACTAAACCAAAAAAGAAGTCTAGGAACACAACAAAATGTCACAATATTTTCACAGCACCTTTATTTTCAGCCGTGGTAAGTTTTGGTTTGATATATTATTATTTATTTTACAGAAATACTATTTCAATAATACTTTCATAACAAATTATAGATAACAAGTTGTTACTGATTTTAAAATGGACCCACAACTGATATAACTTTTTTACCCATCAATAGTAGCTTACCTATGATTTATTGTGAAATTAGTATGAAAATGTTGTGGACTTAGCATTTTTTTTATTTGATTTATAAGAAACTGAGATCTCAAAAATTGTGAAAATATTGTGATAACAACAAGTGTTACAACATTTTCACAAAACATTTATTTTCAATTATGGTTGGTCACAGTCTCATATTTTATTATTTTATTTCGAACTATAAGAAATTGACACCTTAATAATTGTGAAAATATTGTGAAATTTGTTGTGTCAGTATAACAATATATATGTTAGCTCATATAAGTAATAATAATAAAAAAGAGCACAAACAAATGACTGGAAAAAAAAAAAAAAAAACCAATGAATTGATGAACAATACATATTGAAGAAACCAAAAAGTATTGTAGTTTTTACACATTCACACAACAAGTATTACAACATTTTCACAAAACATTTATTTTCAGTCGTGGTTAGTCACAATCTCATATTTTGTTATTTTATTTTGACCTATAAGAAATTGAAACCTCAATAATTGTGAAAATATGGTGAAATTTGTTGTGTCAGTATAACAATATATATGCCCACTGATATAAATATTAAAAAAAAAAAAACAAAAACACAAACCAGTGACTGAAAAAAAAAAAAAATATATATATATATATATATTGTTGTGTGAGTATAACAATATGTATATGCCAATTCATATAAATATATATATATATATATATTTAAAAAAAAAAAAAAAAAGAGCACAAACCAATGACTTAAAAAAAAATGAAGTGATGAATAGTAAATATTGAAAAAACCAAAAAGTACTGTAGATTTTAAACATTCACACAACAAGTGTTACAACATTTTCACAAAATATTTATTTTCAATTATGGTTGGTCACAGTCTCATATTTTATTATTTTATTTCGACCTATAAGAAATTGACATATCAATAATTGTGAAAATATTATGAAATTTGTTATGTATGTATAAGAATATATATGCTAGCTCATATAAATATTTAAAAGAAAAAAAAAACACAAATCAATGACTGGAAAAAAAAATTTTGTTGTGTCAATATAACAATATATATGCTAGCTCATATAAATATTTTTTTTTAAAAAAGAGCACAAACCAATGATTGAAAAAAAAAAAAAAAAAAAATCCAATAAAGTGATGAACAGTACATATTGAACAAACTAAAAAACACTGTAGCTTTTACACACTTACACAACAAGTGTTACAACCATTTTCACAAAACATTTACTTTAAATTGTGGTTGGTCACAATTTCATATTTTATTATTTTATTTCGACATATAAAAAAATTGGCACCTCAATAATTGTGAAAATATTGTGACATTTATTGTGTCAGTATAACAATATATATGCCAGCTTACATAAATATTTAAAAGGAAAAAAAATAAATAAATAAAAAAGCACAAACCAATTACTGAAAGAAAAAAAAAAAAAAAAAAAGAAGAAGAAGAAGAAGGCACTGTAGCTACTAGCTACAATGCCAATTGAATAAACAAAAAGCATTGTAGCTACGGTTCATTAGCACATTCGCACTTTTTATATATACTAGTTAGGGCAGCATGTGCAAGGCACATGCTTGCCGTAGAAAAAAAGTAATAAATAAGGTTAATTCTAGATTTTATTTATATCACAAAACAAATATATGAATCATTTGATTTTTAAAGTATATAGAGATTTACAGTAATCAAAAGAGTCATTAATTTTAAGAATTTTGATAATTATGCCATAAAAAGTTAATCTCATTCGCATAAGAATTTTGATCAACCACAAAGCTATTTAACATATAAATATTTATTTAACTATAATAGTCTTTTAGTACCTGCTTGCTAAAGACAATATATCTACTCTCTAAAAACTTCTAAGAATGCTAACGAATATCATCATCTTCCAACAATAAACAACTGAGTTTTGCTAAGAAATTTAAAATAAAAAATAAAATAAAAAGGATAACAAAAGGCATGTGTCATCGAATTTTTCATTAGATAAATTATAAGTTTTGAAAATTTAAACCTAGAAAATCAACATTCTTTAGATAACAAACAAAACACCTAATATCATCATTCTAACTTTCTAAGAATTTCTAACATTTAAAACTCAAAATATGTAAAGAAAATTTTTAGGATGTTAAAATTTAGCGGGAGTAATTTAGACATTACACAATAAAATATTTTAAGAATCATAAGCTTTAATTAGGGTTTAACTGAGATAATAACAATATGACATATTTGCTCTTTTCCAAAATATTAAGGGAAAAATTGCTTGATTTTAAACTTTAAGGAAGAATTGTAAACTACCCCAAACACAAAGGATGAAAGTGCTACTTCGTCAATTTGTGTGTGTGTGCGTGTGTGTGTGTGTGTGTTTTTTTTTTTTTTTTTTTTTAACTTGAAACATAAAAGTGGACGTGCTTACCGAGCTTTAAGCCTTGAGAGCAGATTTGGCGAGTTTTAGACGGTCACCTCCACCACTTCCTTTTGATAATGAGTGATTGCCCTTTAGCAATTCGTCACAAAAAGGGGGAGTACATATGGATAGGAGATTTTGTTGATAGGGGGAGTTTTTGTTGTTTTGGAATTATGGAGCTTTAGATTGTATCTAGGTGCTTCATCTTGTATTTATATTTTTTTGGCTCATGATGTATTTTGTTTTATTTGAGTTGTCTATGATAGGGGGAGATACTATGATGTGTTTATTTCTGTTTCTTGTTTCACATTGTGCTACATTGATTATTGATTTATATTTATGAGGTTATTCACGATATATGCCTTGTAGTTTAAGATTATGTGAAATCAAGAATTTATTTTGTTTTACTTGTATTTTCCACACATGAGTTTATGTGTTTGTTAAGTGCTATAGGAATATACAGGTTGATTCAGTCGTGCTGCTGTCTACACTTGCAATTGATAGATAGTAGTTAGGTTGAATTTGTTTTTGTTGGGAAATGTTATTGTAATGGGCTGTTTTTGTAAACTTTGAGCATTTTGTTTATTTTGTATTTTGTCACGGATTGCCAAAAGGGGAGTTTGTTGGGTTCTAAGACTTTAGGTTTAAATGTATTAGAACTTCATTTTGTAATATTGGCAAACCATGATCAAAACGTTTAGTCTTGTTTTAGACTTGCTCAAAGTATGTTTATGTGTAAAGTTGGAATCGGGTGTACTGTAGGATTTATTGTGTAAATTTACCTGGCTTGATCGATCAAGAATTAGACTCAATCAATCGAAGCCCGTGGAGATTGTTTTTCTGTAGAATTTTTCAACTCAGCCCAAGCCCGTTTGACGTGTAGGGTTTTATGTTTTGCCGTAAGTATAAAAGGAAAAACCCTAGCCACGTTTTATAGTTGTTGTTTATGCCGTGTGTATGAATCTCTTATGAGATCTAAAGGTGTTTGCCTTCATACATACTTAGGGTTTCCAATCTCAAGATTGATGTCGAGAGCTTGGTGATTGTTTCAGTTGCTGTACAAAGAGCTTAAAGAGAAACACAAGTGGGAGTACTTGTGGTTGCTGTGAATCCAAGAAAGAAGTAGTCCATGGACTCGGAGCTGTCACGTGGTCGTGGTAGTAAGTTTCCTACTCGAGGTAGCAATAGAATCACACCAATATCTAAGAACCCTATTCAACACTCTAAGACTAAACACATAGAGATTAGATATCACTTTATTAGGGATCTTGTTGAAAGAAAGATTGTGGCTCTTAAGTATATCCCTACTAAATGTCAGAAAGCTGACATCTTCACTAAACCTCTTGATAGAAGTAAGTTTGAGACACTTCATCAAGTAGTTGGTGTGATTCTCTGTCCCTGATCATCTTTGGCTTTCATAGTCCTTGTGCTTCATCGTTCTATTCTTTGTGACCATTCCTCTTTGTTTCTTTTGTTTTCATTGCTTTTCTAGGATTTGCATTGCATAACATTCATGCATTTCATTCTAGGTTGCTTTTGTTTTTTCTTTTCAAAAAAAAAAAAAAAAAAAAAAAAAATATATATATATATATATATAAAAGGAGGAAAAAGGAAAGCAAAATGTGTTTTGCTTTATTTTTTGGTTTTGAAATCAAGGTTGACCATATTATCTTTACATAATATGTTTATGTACCTCGTTTAGCTTGGATGAGCTTATTTATTGCACTTTACAAGTTTGAGCTTTGTAGTGCATGTTGTGTAGGAAGATGTTTATAGTTTTTGATCACTTGATCTTGATCTTGAAGTCACATGCCTTTGATTGTTGGACTTGAACTTAATGAGAAAGGCATAAATAACCATCTCACCACTGTTTACTAGCCAATCATGAACACCTTAGTGCATATCATAAGATTTTGTGCTTGAGAAAGTGTAGCACATGCAAAAAAGTACATAAGCTGTAGTGCCGGTTTAAATGATAAAATTGGTATGTACATTATTGGACTATAATTAATTCAATCAACTAAAATTGGTGTGTGCATTATCTTGGCTATTTCAATAAGTTTCTAATCAAATAAAATTGGTGTGAACATTATGAGGCAAATCAAGAAACTTACATGATTCCAAGCTTGTTTTCTAGGAGATGTAGGAGTTATATGATGTAACTCTTTAGGTGATAGTCTCTTTCAAATTTATGTGATGAATTTTGTAGAAATTGTGATTGATTACTATTCACATATCACCTCATATGTATCTCAAGCTTTTACTAGTTGCACACACTATACAAGTTACTCTTTACTAAACTTTGTACATGTTATTGTGTGTGATTTTGTTGCGGCCATCCAAGATTGAAAATTCCTTGATTTTAATGCAAAATGTGTTTGAAGTTTGAGATTTAAGGAAAAATTGATTGAAAATTTTATTTTTGGGAGATCTGGGTTCAATACAAGTGTTTTTGAAAAACATTTCATCTCATACTCATGCATTCTATTCATAAAATACCATGCTTTGAAGGGTTTCTGCATAAAATTGCTTTGTTTTTCAAAAATTTGTATTTTCCAGATTTTCGATCGATCGAACTTGTTGTTCGACCGATCGAAATTGTGATTAAAATTTTGGTTTGAATCTGCTTGGTTCGATCGATGCTAGATCAATCGAATGTAATTTTCGATCAATCGAATCTGTTTTTCGATCAATCAAAAATCGTTCAAAGAGTTTTTTAAAATCATAAGTTTTTCACGTGTTTATCACTATTCAAACTTTTTCAAAAGTTCTTTTTCTCTCTCTCTTCGATCGGTCAAGATTCAAAGCAAGATTTTTGTCGTTTTCCCTCAAAAATTTTCAAGGGTTTTTGTCTTCTAAGGCCGGTAAGACCCTTTTACCCTTCCTTTTTCATTTATTTTCATCTTTCATGCATTTTGGGGAGAATTTTGAACCTATGGAAAATTGGGGGTTTTGGTGTTTTCAATCAATTCTTTCAAAATTGATCATTGGGTTTTTGTTATGGGGTGTTATTAAACTGATTTTTGTGGTTTAATTTGATCAATTTGTTGAATTGGGAAAATTTGAATTTTCTAGGGCTTGAAACTACCCGAATTGGGGATTTTGTTCAATTGAGCATTAATTTATGAAATTGGCTTGTTTGGTTGATTGAATTGGTCATTATATTATGTTATCTATCTTGTGTAATGATCAATTGGTCAATTTGTTGGGATTTTTGAAAGTGGGTTTTCAAAATTTGGGGTTTTTGATATAAACTCTATGTTCAAACCAATTTTGTGTTTCCAACAATGTAATTGAACTATTCTCAATGCATTAGAGCATGCATCATGTGGTTATTATTTTCTATATTTTTTTTACTTTAACTGTGTCTGATGCAGTCTGCCCTTGGGTTTTCTCTGTTTTCTCTTCTTTGTCTCTTTTCTATCTGTCCCATTCCTACCTTAGCATCATGGTTAGGAAGACTAGAGCCCATAGGACATCCTCTTCTTCTTCTGCTCCATCTTTTGATAGTGAGAGGTTTCTTAGTGAGAAAAACTAGGAAACTTATGAGAAGTTGAACATTCTTAGGAATGTATGGGCTGCAAGGAAAGTAGTTTTAGATGAGCTTGACAAGATTAGGAGAAACTTTGAGCGTAGGGGCTAGTTGCCTTTGTTGGATGTTGACCATCCTCCTCCAGCTACCTTGATTTGAGAGTTCTACTCGAACCTCTCTATCCACTCCAATGATTCCATCACTCAGTATGTGAAAAGTTGGATACGGGGTGAAGAGTACACCATTACTCCTACGGTAGTGGCCTCTGCTCTTGGGGTGCCTAAGGTCCAACATCTTGTTTATCCTTACGATGAGTCTCCTCCCATTGATGACATCATGTCATATCTTACTGGGACTTCTATTGAGTGGGGTACTAATCCTCGGATCACTTTTCACGAGTTAACCGAGATTCACTATCTCTTTTTTCGGATTTCTTGCCGTTTGATCTGGCCCATCTTTCATTTGCATACTATTCCTATAGAGAGATGTGCATTTTTGTATGCTCTTGTCATAGACGCTCCTATGAGTTTTCCTTATCTTTTCATTTGTTCTTTGATTGAGGTTCATAGGAGTAATTCTTCTGCTCATGCTCTTTTCTTTCCAGATTTTATTCATAGGATTTTGTTACATCTAGGATTAGATTAGTTTCCTACGTTTGAGCTTGTTCATATTATAGCTCCTATAGGTGCCACCTTCCTTAGGCAGAGGGCTGCTCAGATGAGAGCAAGCTCTAAATGCCCTAGAGTTGAGTCGTCCTCTGGTGTCGCACCTCCTCCTCCTCCTCCTCCTTCTCCAGGTGATCCGGCTGCTAATGCGTTTGTTGATCCGACTGTTGCTGCTGATCCTCCACCTTCTACTTTGGATGTTTCTAGCATTTGTTGTACATTGGACACTGTTATGACTGTTCAGGCGACTCATGGTTAGCTTTTGGTGGAAGTGCTTACTAAACTTCAAGCCTTGAGAGCAGATTTGGCAAGTTTTAGATGGTCACCTCCACCACCTCCTTTTGATGATGAATGATTGCCCTTTGGCAATTTGTAACAAAAAGGGGGAGTACATATGGATAGGAGATTTTATTGATAGGGAGAGTTTTTGTTGTTTTGGAGCTGTGGAGCTTTAGATTGTATCTAGGTGCTTCATCTTGTATTTATATATTTTTTGGCTCATGATGTATTTTGTTTTATTTGAGTTCTCTATGATAGGGGGAGATACTATGATGTGTTTACTTTTGTTTCTTGTTTCACAATGTGCTACATTGATTATTGATTTATATTTATGAGGTTATTCATGATATATGTCTTGTAGTTTAAGATTATGTGAAATCAAGAATTTATTTTGTTTTACTTGTATTTTCCACACATGAGTTTATGTGTTTGTTAAGTGTTATAGGAATATACAGGTTGATTCAGTCGTGCTGCTGTCTACACTTGCAATTGATAGATAGTAGTTAGGTTGAATTTGTTTTTGTTGGGCAATGCTATTGTAATGGGCTGTTTTTGTCAACTTTGAGCATTTTTTTTATTTTGTATTTTGTCACGGATTGCCAAAGGGGGAGTTTGTTGGGTTCTATGACTTTAGGTTTAAATGTATTAGAACTTCATTTTGTAATGTTGGCAAACCATGATCAAAATGTTTAGTCTTGTTTTAGACTTGCTCAAAGTATGTTTATGTGTAAATTTTGAATCGAGTGTACTGTAGGATTTATTGTGCAAATTTGCTTGGCTTGATCAATCGAGAATTAGACTCGATCGATCGAAGCTCGTGCAGATTGTTTTTCTGTAGAATTTTCCAACTTAGCCCAAGCCCGTTTGACTTGTAGGGTTTTATGTTTTGTCTTAAGTATAAAAAGAAAAACCCTAGCCACGTTTTATAGTTGTTGTTTATGCTGTGTGTATGAATCTCTTTTGAGATCTAGAGGTGTTTACCTTCATACATACTTAGGGTTTCCGATCTCAAGATTGATGTCGAGAGCTTGGTGATCGTTTCAGTTGCTGCACAAAGAGCTTACAGAGAAACACAAGTGGGAGTACTTGTGATTTTTGTGAATCCAAGAAAGAAGTAGTCCGTAGACTCGGAGCTGTCACATGGTCATGGTAGTAAGTTTCCTACTCGAGGTAGCAATAGGATGTTAGTGGTCTAAGTCGCTATTGTGTAAACTTCAATTCTTTCATAGTGGATATGTTTTACATTGAGGATAGCTAGGTTAAATCCCCCCTAGGTTTTTTACCAGTTTGGTTTTCCTAGGTCATCATATCTTTGTGTTATTTATTTTCCGCTGCTTTACATGATATGATATATTTGTGTTAACCTAAATCTGAATAATTTGACTAAGTAATCACTTGGCTAAATAACTAGGTTAAACAACTTGTATTTTAAGGGGTCTAAAATCGTACAGTTTTAAATTGAGCCCACTACTGGTATCACTTTTTTATCCATCAAGAATACATTGCCACATTAAATTTGTTGTGAAATTATTATGAAAATGTTGTAGAAATATTATTTCTTTTTATTTTATTTTATTTTGATCTATAAGGAACTGAGATCTCGGTGATTGTGAAAATATTGTGACCAGAAAAAGATATTATAATATTTTCATAATACATTTATTTTCAGTTGTGATTGATCTCAGTCTATTATTTTATTATTTTATTTTGACCTTTAAAAAATTGACACCTCAATAATTGTAAAAATATTGTAAGAATTTGTTGTGTCAATGTAACTGTGTATGCATGTATAAATATTTAAAAGAAAAGACAAAAGAGCACAAGCAAAACCGGCGTATTGTGAAAAAAGAAAAGAAAAAAAAGGCCGATGAACAATGCAGATTGTCAATAATTGTGAAAATATTATGAAAATTTATTAAGTCAGTGTAACTATATATAGACATATAAATATTTAAAAGAAAAGACAAAAATCGCCCAAACTAAATCGGCTTACTGTGAAAAAAAAAAAAGAAAAAAAAAGAAGAAGGCAAATGAACAGTGCGGGTTGAAAAAACCAAATTCACTATAGAGAATTACTGTTTGCGCATTCGCACTTTTTATATATAGACTAGTAAAGGTTGCACGTGCCTTGCATGTGCTGCCCTTTGAGTGAGAAAATTTTAGATAATTTTTTTTTTTTTGAAGTAGTATCAAATAATGTATTTAAATTTAAAATAGTTATTTAACATATGATTATCTATTTAATATGATAATTTCTTAGAAACTATTTACTAAAGACAGTATCTGCTCACAAAAAAATTCTACTAAGAATGATAACAAATGCCATCCTCTTCCAACAATAAACAACTAAGTTTTAATAAAACATTCTCGCAATATTTAAATTTTTGCAATAAATGATGACAAATTTTAATGAACACCTTTTTAAGAAAGTAAACAAATAAAAAAAGAACAAAATAACAAAAGACATATGTCATTGAAGTTTCTATTAGATAAAATTATAGATTTAGAAGATTTAAACCTCTAATAAATTAGTGTTCTCTAGATAACAAATAGAATACCATAGATCACCATTTTTATTTTCTAAGTATGATTAACACATAAAACTCAAAATACACAAATAAAATTTTTGGGACATTAAAATTAATGAGGAATTTTAGATATTGTACAGTGAAATATTCTAGAAATCATAAGATTTTGTTAGAATTTAACTAAGAGAGTAACAACAGGGACTATATACTTGTCTACAAAATATAAAGGAGGAAATTATTCAGCTTTAAAGTTGGGGGGATGAAATTACCCCAAACATAAAGGGTGAAAGTACTTTTTTCTATAATTTTTTTTTTTGTTGGTAAAACTTTGTGTTTTTTACTTTAATCAATGTGTTTAAAAACCCAAGAAAACTTTCCGTAAAACTATTAATTTTGGCTCAACAAATTGGCCGAACAAAAAAAAAAAGTCAGGAACACAATAAATGTTACAATATTTTTCAATACCTTTATTTTGGCTATGGTGGGCCCTGGTATGATATTTTATAATTTTATTTTAGAATAATATTATATCCACAACATTTTCACAACAAATCCTAAATGGTAAATTGTTATTATTTTTTAATTGGGACAACCACTTAAAATATATGCATTGAAAAAAAAAAAAAAATCCAACAGAGGAAAATTGTACATGAAATAGTGAATTTTTACTCACCAAATTTGACTAAACCAAAAAAGAAGTCTAGGAACACAACAAAATGTAACAATATTTTAACAATACTTATATTTTCAGTCGTGATAAGTTTCGGTTTGATATATTATCATTTATGTTATAGAAATGTTATCTTCATAATATTTTTATAACAAACTCTAGATGACAAGTTGTTGCTGATTTTAAAATAGACTCACGACTGATATCACTTTTTTATCCATCAATAATAGCTTACCACCTATGATTTGTTGTGAAATTAATGTGAAAATATTGTGGACTTAGCAATTTTTTATTTGATCTACAAGAAACTGAGATCTCAACAATTGTGAAAATATTGTGATAACAACAAGTGTTACAACATTTTCACCAAACATTTATTTTCAGTTGTGGTTGGTCATAGTCTCATATTTTATTATTTTATTTTGACTTATAAGAAATTGACATCTCAATAACTGAGAAAATACTGTGAAATTTGTTTTGTAAATCCTTTTTTTTTAGTTGTGGTTAGTTTTAGTATGATATTTTATTTTAACTTATAAGGAATTAACATCTCAACAATTGTGAAAATATTGTGACAATTTGTTGTGTTAATTAACAACTATATATATATATATATATAAAGAGTTGACTAAGCGATATTACCAAAAAAAAGGCCAGTGAACAGTGCAAATTGAATAAACCAAAAAAAAAAAAAAATGTAGCTACTATTATAGCTTTACGCGTTCACACTTTTGTTATGAAAGTGTTGTGGATGTAGCACTTCTTTTTTCACAATATCTTTATTTTTAGTTGTGGTTGATTCTAGTATGATATTTTATTTTCACCTATAAGGAATTAACACCTCAACATTTGTGAAAATATTGTGACAATTTATTGTGTTAACTAACGGCTCTATATAAAATAAATAAATAAATAAAAGTGGAACAGATGAAATTACCTGAAGAAAAAAAGAAAAAAAGAAAAAAAAGTAGGGAAACAGTACAAAGTATTGAACAAACTAACATTATTGTGTGTGAGAGACCGCCAAAATTAAGGGTGCTCTCAAAAAAGAGATTTTTGAGTGCTTTTTCAAGACACCTGTCTTTTTGGGTAAATGGTGTGAAGTCACCACTTATTTTTTATACAAAAAAATAAGAAAAAAATTAAATACAACTTTACATGATTGAATTGTTCCATTCTCATTGATTGAGTAAAAAAGTACAAATTTGATAAATCGAATATTACATGGCTTTGGATCCTAGTTACAATCTAGTAAAGATACATGGCATTTTGTCCTAGTTACAATCTACCCAAAAATAAATAAATAAAGATAAAGCCTAGGTCTACCTATCCAAAGACACTAAATTCGGAGGCTAGGTTAAGGAATGGGAATGTGTTAGTCACCCATTCCGCCCAGACAGAGTTTGGTCTTCTAGACTCTCATGACCAATGTACCCCTTTTATGCATGCTATGAATGATATATTGTACACATGAAACACTTTAACCAAACCAAGTCACATAAGTCTATTTATGAGTGTATTCTCTTCTTTTGAAAAAAATTCAGATCTGTCTTGTAATTAAAAAAATTGATTTGGTTTAAAAAAAATTCAAATCTGTTTTTGTATATGTAAAAAAAAAAAAAAAGGTTTTTGGTGAAGAAAAAAAATCAGATCTGTTTTATTAAGTAAAACAAAGTCTTTTGCTTAAAAAAAAATATCATATCTGTTTTGAAGTAAAGTAAAAAATTGGTTTTTAGTTTGCATGTAAAAAAAATCATATCTATATTATAATAAAAAATTTAGATTTACAGATAAAAAATCATATCAGTTTTTTGATTGAAAAAGATATGATAACAAGCAGATTTTTTAAACAAAAAAAAAAAAAAAAAAAAAGATCTTGACAACAAAAACATCAAAAACATATTTCAATAGAGAAAATATCGACAACACATGATATGAGCATTTAAAAATCAAAACTAAACAAACATTTATTCATGCATCACCAAATTAACAGAGATAGAAGAAGAAAAAGTAAAGAAAAATTACCTCTTGCATGGACATACTCTTTTTCTTGAAAGAATATTTTAGGGTTCAAAGAAAATTATACAATTATCTTTGAAACCTAAAAATCCTTGCTTACAAAAAAGAAATTCTTAAGACTAAAGCCTCTAGAACCTCTTTAACTTTAGAAAGGGAGGAGTCAGGAAGAGGGGAAATCTGAGAGCGTGAAAAAGTGTCTTGAATTTTGAGATCCAGTCTCTGTTTATAGAGGCTAGAAGGCTCGAAAAAATAGCTTAGACAATCAGAATACGAACTAGGACGCATCCTTATCACTAAAAAATCGAAAAGGATGTGTTTTAATGTAATCCCAATGCCCTTGGGCCAAGGCCCATATGTGTGCCATTCGGCACTTGAAAAGTGCTAAATGCCAATCCCACTTTCGAGTTTTAGTCCATTTTGGACTCTTTTTTTGAGATTTTTTTAGCCGGGACTTGCACTTAGACGCATTTTTAATCCATATTCTAAAAATTAAACACTTTTTTGGATAATTCAGGTCTTTTCAACAACAATTATCTTGTAGATAAATACTCTAAAAGTCTTGATTATCCACAATTTTATTGTCATCCAATTATCCCTTTTATTCCCATGCAAACAATCCCATTTTTTACACTAACTATAAACTAATCAAAAAATTATTAAATTAATTTTAATTGTTTAACTAATCAAAATTAATTTAAATTAATCATGCACGGTTGACTCTACCTAGACGCAATGCATGCTAACCATGCAAACTTGATCATGCAATATCTTTCGATCCGACGGTCCGATTTGAAAACCGGGCATATCGTCGTGACCATTAGAACCTCAAGATCATTTTTATGATATGCAATGAACAAATTAATGTAAGTAATGCAATCATGAATTTTGGGTACATGAATGCTCATTCTAGTAATCTTCCTTGATTAAATCATGGGTGCAAAATCGAGTGTCTACAGAATGCCCCTCGTTGACAGAGCTTGGAAAGCGAATGTCAATGTAAAACAAAGACACTGATTTTAGCAGCCATGATTTAATTGAGGTTGAATTTTCAAAGATTACCTAGCCCTTGAACCTAAAATCTTGGAACATAGAACTAGTGCTTTACCTTTTGACAAAAATGAAAATTGTGAATACTTGACCTATTTGATAGCTAATGAATTTTGAAATGATTCTTGATAATTGAGGTGATTGAGAGGCTTTTCTGTCTCAATCTGAATGTGGATGGTAACCAAGGGGCTTTTCTACCTCGAAACTGGAAATGTGGCAACCAAGGGGCTTTTCAACCTTGATCTTGATGAAAGGTAACTAAGGGGCCTTTCAACCTCGGAATCGAAGCTGTGGTGACCAAGGGGCTTTTCAACCTCGGTCTTGACGAAAGGGAACCAAGGGGCTTTTCAACCTCGGAACCAAAGCTGTGGAAAACAAGGGGCTTTTCAACCTCGATCTTAGTTGTGGCGACCAAAGGGCTTTTCAACCTCGATCTAAGCTGTGGTGACCAAGGGGCTTTTCAACCTCGGTCTTAATGAAAGGGAACCAAGGGGCTTTTCAACCTCAAAACCAGAGCTGTGGTGATCAAGGAGCTTTTCAACCTCGATCTTGACGAAAGGGAACCAAGGGGCTTTTCAACCTCGGAATCGGAGTTGTGGCGACCAAGGGGCTTTTCTACCTCGATCTTGAAAAAAGGTAACCAAGGGGTTTTCAACCTTGGAATCGGAACTGTGGTGACCAAGGGGCTTTTTAACCTTAATCTTGAAGAAAGGTAACCAAGGGGCTTTTCAACCTTGATCTTGAAGAAAGGGAACCAAGGGGCTTTTCAACCTCGAAACTGGAGTTGTGGCGACCAAAGGGCTTTTCAACCTCGATCTAAGGTGTGGCGACCAAGGGGCTTTTCAACCTCGATCTTGACGAAAGGGAACCAAAGGGCTTTTCAATCTCGGAACCGGAGTTGTGGCAACCAAGGGGCTTTTCAACCTCAATCTGAGCTGTGGCGACCAAGGGGCCTTACAACCTCGATCTTGAGGAAAGGTAACCAGGGGGCTTTTTAGCCTTGGAACCAGAACTATAGTGACCAAGGGGCTTTTCAACCTCAATCTTGAAGAAAGGTAACCAAGGGGCTTTTCAACCTTGGAACCGGAACTGTGGCGACCAAGGGGCTTTTCAACCTCAATCTTGAAGAAAGGTAACTAAGTGGCTTTTCAACCTCGATCTGAGCTGCTGCCTGCAAAAATTCAAAATTTAGGATTAGACTTTAAATGACGAGGGCTTTGTGGTCCCATTGTTTTTGAGATGTGTGATTTCCATTTGTTCCTTTTTTATTTGAATTTTTTCATTAGCACGAAAACCTTGACAGATTTTTGTGGTTCCTTAAAAAAGATTTTTTCTTTTTTGAAACTTGAAACTTGGAATTTGAAACTTAGAGTTCAGAATTTGAAACTTGGAACTTTGAGACTTGAAATTTTGAAAATTGAAACTTTGAAATATTGAAACTTGAGATATTGAAGCTTGAAATTTGAGATCTTGAAATTAGGAACATGGAATTTGAGATTTGAAAATTTGCAACTTGAAATTTTAAAACTTAAGATTTTGAAAACTTGCAATTTGAAATTTTGAAACTTGAAACTTGAGCTTGAATTTGAAATTTAGAATGTGGAATTTTAAGTTCAGGAATGAAAATTTTGAATTGAAAATTTAGAATTTGAAAGTGAATCTTTTATCCTTAATCTGCTTAAAGAATTTTCTTTTCTCTTTTTTGTTTTTTTTTTTTTTTGGGAAATCAATATGACCCTTCTCTTTTCATGATTTTTTTTTAGAAGAAGAAAGGAAAAGAGAAGAAGAAAAAGAAATTTTTTTTTGGGAGTTGACTGAGTCAACTTAGTTGAGTTTTAAGTGTGGGGGCCGAATTTTGGCCCCCCACTTTTTGGCTCTCTCTCTTATTCTTTTTTGCTTCCTCCTTCATCATTTTCTTCTTTCCACCATTAACATTATTCACCTTCTTCTCCACCTTGCATTTTCTTCATCCCACCATTTCTTCTCCAAAAAATTACTTTCCTAAGCTTCTCAACCCCCCTTCACTCATCTCCCTCAATATATATATATATATATATATATTCCAGATCCTTGTGTTCTTGAGCACTTTTGCTACACATCCATTTTTGGTGAAACCCATTTTCAAACTCCTCTTTTCTTTGCACAAAAATGTCATCCTCTTCTAATGGACCCTCTTTTCTTACTTTTTATGGAAAGAAATATGATCCATCATTTGAATGGAATGATGAGGAGGGGCTCCTTCAAGACCCCAAGACCCATGCTCCACATTCCCACATGGACTTCAAGGTGAGTTTTTCTTTGGTTTCTTTATTTGGAAAAATGTTGTTTCCATGCTTCATTGAAAGTTTGATGGTGAGACATTGTCATTTTGTTGTGTGCATTAGTTGGAATTTGGGGCAATGTATGATTGATCATGTTGTAATCTTGGCTTTGGAGCATTTTTGAAGTGTTGTACTTTTTTTTGGGGTTATGGTGTAAATTGGACAATGTTGGTGGCTCATGGAATTTTGGTAATGTTGGTAATTTGTGATATTGTTGGATGAATTTTGGCTTGGATTTTGGGGGCATTGACATTGTGAAAATTTTGTGTTGTAGGCTTGTATGAATATATTCATGATGCATGTGGGAAATTTTGTTGGCATGTGTAAATTTAATTCATGAACATGGCAAAATTTTGTGCGTATGAGTATAGAAAATTTTTGGGTACGGACAATTTTTGTGGATAAGGAAGAAATTTATGGGCACGAGATTTTGGCTATGGAAAAAATTTGTTGCGTATGTGATGTTAGATCATGGAAAAAAATTTTGTGGTTATGATTTTGGACGTGTAGGGATTTTTCGTTGTGATTTTGGACAAAGGAATTTTTTATGGTCATTTTGGACATGTAGGAAAATTTTTGACGATTATTTTGGAAATGGGAATTTTTTGTTGTTGGTCATGGTAAAATTTTGGTGGGACATTGATTATTGGTCACGGGAAATTTTTATTGGTATGGAATGAGATTTTTGTTGGCATGAGAATTTTTGGCATCCTAATGATGGGCTAAATTTTTGGGTTGCAGAGTCTCAAGAGTCGAGGTAGCCTCCAAATGTTGAAGGGCATATGGGAAGCGTTGTCCCCAGATATCAGGAATATCATCAATGATGTGGGCTTTGGTACTTTCTTTAAGGCTTTATTAAATCAAGAGACTCATGAGTACAAGGACCTTCAATTACTCCTTGCCTTGTCAGAGCGCTTTTGGGATACCATGTGTACATTCCATTTTCCGGGTATTGGTGAGGTGATGTTGACACCTTACGACTTCTCCGTCATCACCGGCTTGAGGTTGGGTGGTGAAAGAATCCGTGTCAATGACTCCCTTACTCCAAAGGAAATTAGGAAACTTCGTAGTGCCTTCAAAAATGAGGAGTAAAAGTATCCCTTTGATGTGGCTGTATGAAAATATTGCAAATGTGATACTGTGGCAATGGGTACACGCATGTTCATGCTTCTTTTCATTGGGACTTTCTTGTGTCCAAATTTAGGCAGTACCATGAACCTGCACTATTTGTGGAGCTTGAGAAATATTGAGCAAATCAAGAATTATGACTGGGGTGGTATGGCTTATGCTACCATTTTGCACTTCATGACTCAACTTTCCAGGCGTAGTCTCTCAAGCTTGGGTGGTGCTCCATTTGTATGGCAGGTGAGGTTTGGAATTTTTGGCTATGCATGGGTTTTGGAAAGTTATTTTGGCTAGATTGTAATGGTGTTGTGATTTTTTTTTTCCAAGTTTGGACGTATGAGTACTTTGGAGTTGGTCCTAAAATTCGGGAGGAGGTTGGTGATATTTATCCTAGATTTCTCCGTTGGTTGCCCAAATACCGTTTGTCCACGCCCTCCAAGCATTCTTTGGAGATTTGGCATATGGTGATTCACAATTTGACTGTTGATGATGTGAGTCCTCTTTTTTTCTTTTTCTTTTTTGTGTGGGATTTTCGGTGTTTGATTGTGGTTTGGTCTTTTTTCTCATTCTGGGTTCTTTTGTGATTTTTCAGATATCTTTAAATCCTTGGGTTGGATGTGAGGACTATGATGAGTGTGAATGGGCTCTGGAGCTGAATAGCCGTCAGGTATTGTTTGAATGTAGGCATGAGAGGTTTGGTATCTTCATGATCGGGTGTTGCCTCAAGTTCAACATGTGTACCCTTCTACAACAATTCCAATTCCTCCTTGTCCCTCCATCTGGTTAGTTGATCTTCTGGCTAATGAAGAGATTGCTCATTCTCGAATAGGCCATGTTGTTTCAAGGGTACCAGGAAGTTATTCTGAATTTATTCAAACTCAATTACAAGGTAGTCTAGCTAGCATTTCTATGGCATCGGTATTTCTCTTTCTTTTTGAAGTCAAATTTTCATCTTGTATTCTCCTTTTCCATATTTCTACTTGCTAACAATATTTGCATGTTGGACTTTTAGGCTCCATCTTCTGAAGGAGAGGAAGAGGGAGAGGAAGAAGAAGAAGAGATTCCTTCTCCTTACCATGCCGGTAGCTTTTCTAGTTCTTTCATGGAGACTTATCCCCATTTTTCGACATGGCAATATGAAGTGATGAATCCTGATGGAACATATAGTTCCATGCCTTTGGATAGGCTAGAGCACACTCCAAACATCCCTTGGCCTGATCTGGTGTGTTCTTGAATTTTTTTTAGTTTCTTGTCCTTATTTCTCCTTGGCTTATTGAATGGCTCCTGATTTGGTAGATTTGTGCTTCAGGTTGATGTTGATCTTGTGGAGGAAAATATGCAAATGATCAGAGGCTTGCAATTGTTGGCTCGTACTCAGTCTTCCCAATATGTGATCAATGAGGCGAGTTGGGTATGCAATGATGCTTTCTGAATGTCTTTTGCTTGGACTTTTTCTTGGTAATGGACCTAACACTTGACTTTGCTAACTTTTTAGGTGGATCAAATGGCAGCGGCTGATTCCACTAGAAGAACTTTGGAGGAAATGATTAGAAACCTTGAACTTGAAAACCGTTAGTATGATCCTCGATTCTATGTAAATCAAGGGGAAATACTGAAGGTGGTTCCCTTAGAGGTGGGTTGAAGAGGTCTTCACACAGGCAAACCTGGAGTCCCAATGATGTTTGATTTGTATTTTTAATTTTTCCTGCAAAACAAAAGGAAGTGTTCCTTAGACAATCTTATATTAATTTCCATGTTTAGCTCTTTGTCCTTGGAATTGCCCTTGATCGTGTAGAAACTTTAAATGAGACAAGTTTAGAATTCACCTGTTGAGGTTTTGTAGTACAAATTTAAACTTATCTTGATTAGTTCTGATGGAATCTGCACTTACTTGAAAATGAATGCATGATTTTTTTTTGGAAATCTTAGAATCTTGATGATTGATCTTCTTTGAAAAGATGATAATGGTGGTTTTTTTTTTTTTTTTTTTTTTTTGGAAAATGAATGAGGCATGGTCAAATGCCCCTAGTTTGAGAGATGTATTCATGATCTTGAAAAATCTTGATTTGAACAATTTTTGAAAAAAAGTGATGTAAGTGATGATTTTTTTTTAAAACAAATGAGTAAGGCATTTTTGAATGCCCCAGTTTAACCAAAGAAATCTTTTTAAGTGTTAACGGTACAAAATGGACCTAAAAAAAATGCCTAAAAACGCAAAACAACATAAATGAGGATTTGTGGGCTAAATGCCGTTCGAAACTTTTAGAGTGCCGTTTGGCACTTTGAACGTGCCGATCGGCACTTTTAGGGTGCCAAATGGCACTTGGTCATACCGTCAGGTTTAGATCAAGGTGGGTTGATTTCTCACACTTTTCCAACGTGTGTTTTGCATTTTCGAGTTTTTTGAAAAAAAAATTCTATGTGTGACCATGAAACACTTTCCTAATCAACTACAAACTCTTTGAAACCTATTTAAACCTGATTAAGAATTGATGTAGCTTACATTAGTGGTCTTTCCTGCAACAAATCTCTACATCAAGGTTAGTAAACACAATAATCACAAACAAAATTCATCCATGGCTAGCAACCAAAATTTTTCTCATTCAACAATTCATGATATCAACAAATGAGTTCGTAGCTTTGATTTCAGTACCAAGACCAATTTTACAGTCTAAAAACTAGAGGAAATTAAAGCTTTGAGGAATGTCAAAATCAAGTGAGACTTCCTTCGTGCTGCTGTGAAATTCTAGGATCCTGAAGATCACGTGTTCCGGTTTAAAACTGTTGAACTCTGTCCCATAATTGAAGAATTTTCTGCTATTTTAGGCTATGATCCAAGCAAGAAATCCATAGCAGTTTCTTGTGATCCCGAGCATAGGGAATCTTCGTCTGATGCTTTCGGTCTTCCTACTCCCATTACCAGTAGTATGGTTGAAGGACATTGATAGGCCAAGAATGTATTAACCCCTTGTGATAAATTAACCAATTGATTTAGCCAAGTTAATTAATTAATTCAATTAACATGCAAAACGCGTGGTAGCACAAATAAATCACCAATTAACTAAAGTGCAGGGAAATTAAATTGACACGGTGATTTGTTTACAAATGGGGAAAACCTACACGGCAAAAACCCCACCGGGTGATTTTAAGGTCACCACTCCCGAGAATCCACTATTATCAAAACAAGTGGTTACAAGTAAAAGAATCCTGGTACCTTATACCAACCTACAGTTGAACCCTTATCCCAATACCTAATTGGACTTGTTCTGTAGTCACAATCTCTCCTTTTCAATGGACGGCTCCCAGTACGTGACTAACCAATATTTGCGCGGATCCTAATACGCAACTTAATCACCAACTTGAGAATGATGTTGGCTGCAAAGTTCTTCAGTTCATCACACGATGAAGATCAAGAAGCTCCTTGGTCACAAAACCCTTCGGTGTACAAACACAGTACCTTCTTCAATAGAAAGATGAACTAAGGCAAATTCTATCTCCGGTTACAATTTGCATGAAAAAAACTTTACTTCACACTTGTGCAACCTTTGACGGCCCTTAAAATAATCCTTATATATGTTTAGGGTTGTGAGAAAAGAAAGCCTAAACATGTACTCACGGATTGGATGCAAAATAGAACTGAAAATCTGTTTTCATAAATCTCAACAAATAGGGTATCTATCGAGCTAGCTGTCAAGCTTCGAGCTTCAGCAGCTTTTTAAACCTCGATAGATATTAGTTATCGAGCTTTAAAATCCAGCACTTCTTCACTTGTTTCTTGGACAGATTTGCATAGCTTTAACACTTGAACTCGAAACCTTGTTCCTTGAAGCATTAAACACATCCTAGATCTACCCAATTACAAGTAAAGTGCATTTTGTCACAGGGTTAGCCAATTACATAAAGTATTGACATATGTTTCTAACATGATTCACATATGTCCTAACAATCTCCCCATTTGGCAATCTACGACAAAACCACAACAAACAAATGAACATATGAGAGAAGTTATAAATCACTCAACTCATACTCACTTGTTGAATACAATAAAATCTAACCTAACACAAACTCTTGAAAAACTTTGCAAGAAGAGAGTTTATGGCATGAAGACTTTGACAACCTGTATTTCTGAAACAATTTAAACAAAACTCATCAAGGCATCTTAGTGTGAAACAGAAATATAAGATTGCATAAATTATATAAGAATTATGTGCATAAAGAGAGAAAAGAAACAACACATGTAAAGATAGGTGAAAGAAAGTATTAACAACCTCAATATATATATCAACATAAGTACAAGGTGTGCTATCACTAAGTGGTCACAAGACCAATGTACAAACCTATCACAAAATCTCCTATACTAACCCTCCCCCTATAAGTATGACTACTCTCATCTCAAAACTACTCCCCCTTTTTGTCATGAGTGACAAAGGGCAAGTACATCAAGTAGACATCTCATCATCATTGGGCGAGGTAGCACCATCATCCTCATCAGCATCATCACTGCCGGAGCCATTGTCCCTCTCATCCTCGGATGCCGGTAGAGATGGAGAAGAAGCAACAGTGAAACCACCCATGACAGCCTGTTGTCGTACGATACAACCAACATGGGTGTTCACCTAACACAACTCATCACTGAGAGTGTAAAGGCGAGCATCCATGTGCACAAGCTATGCCATGATGGCCTCAAGTGTCACTCCACTCGCAGAAGATGAAGGAACGGAGGTGGATGGAGTGATGGAAGCAAGCGGAGTCGCCATCTCTGTCCGAGGCCGCCTCAGTCTAAGTTATGCCTCGCTCAGTCGAATAGTAGTTACATCTATGGTACACATCACCGGAAAATGAGGAGACTTGGGATAAGAGACAGAAAAGTGGCGAAGAAGCCGCGTGATAGCTAAAGGAAAAATGAGCTTATCTTAGGTCACCGTATCCCTAAAAACATCTATAAGAGAAAGAATGAAGTGAGAAAGGAAGTTGATAGAGAAATCCTCTAAGAGGGATAGCAAAAAGCGAGCACGAGGCTCTATGATAGTGTTATAGTAAGACAAAGGATGAAGAATGAATGTCATCACCATGTTAAGGAATCTCGGACCTTTTGCAAAGGCCAAGCAAGTGGTGTTTTGACGGTCACCCCAAGAAGAAGGTGTCTCACAGAAGAGAGATGAGAGTTCGTCTTTGGACACAATCCTCAGACGATCTCAACCAGGGTAGTTAGGATGCACTACCCTAGGAATGTGTAGTACCTCGGAAATAATCTCCAGAGTAACTACGATGCGCGTACCTCAAACACGAAAGAAGAAATGAGGTACAGAAGTATCAATTTCGTGCATATTGGAGTAAAACTTCTGTATGATCACGGAAAGGCACATGACCAGGGCACCATATAGTGACTCCCAACCCCTTCTGTAGATGACAGTAGGTAGGTCAGTATCAGAAAAATCTGATAAGATGACTTGGTGTTTCGAATGAATGCCTCGTCTACAAAAGTTCTCCAAGAAATCCTTACAGGCCTTCTCATCACGAAACCGAACGTGAGATGGAGTGGGGTCAGAGGAAGAAGAATTGGATGCCCTAGATCGAAGAGGGTTCTGGGATGGAGTGGATTTGCGTTTGGTTGCCATAGTGCACACTAACGCAAGAAAGAGAGAGAGAGAGAGAGAGACAATCAGAAAAGTACCAACAATATAATATAGAAGAATAAAACAAAAATGAAGGTACATATGCATGAAAATTCATGAACATGTGACATGCAAACTTAAATACATCATGGGCTCAGCCCAATCCAAACCTACCAGCACACATCATTTCAACAAAGCCAACACACATCTAAATGCATGAAACATTGTTATAATGCGAATGTGATGCAATGCATGATGTTTTAAAACCATTTGAACAAAAACCCATCCCAAAATTTTAACAAAAAATCAAAAGTTTTGGAAAAAAAAATCTCAAACAATTTCAAAAACCCCAAAAGTTAGGTCAAAGATCATGAAATGCATGATAAAGAGGAAGAAAGTATCATACTAGATGAAGAACAAAGATCTTGAGACCGAAAATGAAGTGAGGAAGATGAAAAGATTGAGTTTTGGGTGTTTGGGAAAAGGAGAGAAACCTTTTTGTCGGAGAGATCAGGGAGAAATGGCACAGAAACTGGGAGGATCCTATTTATAGGAAATCTTAGTTTCTCGATGGATCGAGAGGTATCGAGAATTAAAAAGGCGCTTTTTAGCTATCAAAGACCTATCGAGGATCTAATGAGAGGTGTCCACAACAAAGATTCTTGATGGATTGTCGTAGCTATCGAGAAGCTGTCAAGCATCCAGAAGGTTTCTCGATGGATCGAAGTAGCTATCGAAAATGCAATAAAAAGCAGCTGAAGGGTCTCGATAGATAGCCTAGCTGTTGAGAGGTATTGAGAAGCTATATAGATTGCTTAAAAACAATTTTTCAAGAAGAGAAAAACACAAATATGAATGCAATCAAGCATACTACTCAACCAAAGATCCAAACAACATTTTAAGCTCTCAAAATCATCTCTCAACAAGAAAAATGTTAAGCACATAGATCCAAAACACACACACACACACACACACACATACTAAACAAGTCTAACCAATTTTATATTTTAAAAACAAGTTAAGACAGTTTAGTGAGCATATATTAACACATGTATTCCTTATGATGGCCAAATCACATTGCACCTACACATGTATCAAAAGTAGCAAAGAATTTTGCGTGTTATGTGTGAAAAATATTGCAAGATTGCATAAATGTCTTTATGGTATGACGATTTGAGATATGAGAAAATCACTTTAACTCACACACAATCATAACTGTTTGATGGGGACTATCACCTTTGAGGTACATCCTATTGTTGGAAATATGCATGTGCGCAGCAGAAAGTTAAACGGATCTACTTCATTCACAATCTATAACATGCATTATGTAAATTTCAGAATTCAAGTATAAGAGAGCGTACCTTGAAGCGGTGAATTTCAAAATAAAGATCGAAGCACTTGGGAATACTTTTAATCTTCACTTCAATTCCACTAACGCCCAAGAAGTGTGGACTCTTAATTGGTTACAAAGGAAGAATTAGAGAGTGACATACACTCACATACCCATTTCACAATGATGTCACACACACACATATTTCTGCACGTTTTTCCCTTTGTATTTAACCAATTATCTAATTGGGCTAGCCTGTTGGGCCTTTCCAATTGGGTTTAAGTGTGTGGCTTGGAGTGGGACCAAAAGGGACCAATAAGACACTAGCTCCAATGGGCCTTGGGCTTTTTTGTCAACTCTTGACAAGTCCAAAGTTACCATTAACTATATTTAATACCACTATATAAATATAGTTGCACTCTAGGCCTTATCTATAAATTATATCCCAAGACTTTATTGTACATGCAACCCCTTCATAAAATATTTGTAGTAATACAAAGTCATTAATGTAGACTGCCACTTTGTAAATTTCTACATCTTAATCCTTGAGTACCCGATTTAATCCTTTTAAGTTATTCACCATATATTTATGAAATCCAATTTCATAAATATATACTTTAGTAATTTCTTACTAAAGTGGTTAGGCCTAACTCTCTGAATAATTAAACCCATTAAACTTATCTTAAGGGAATATTTTATATCTCCGTTAAGAGACTATGAATTCCATCTTGAGAATATATGTTCCATCAACACTAAATGTGGCTGCCCAATATACTAAGGTTTTGACCGTTACTTTAGATCTCACTCCTGATATATCAAAGCAACCTACACTTCATGATCAAGTCCATTATTCTCTCAGGATTAAGAGTTCATGCAAATATAAGTCGTGAGATTTATTATTCAATTGACAGTCTTTACGAGAATAATAAATCTCACAGCAGTCCAGTTCAATATGTCTTAACTCTTAAAACATATCAACATATCAACTAGAAGTCATCACTTCCATGATTAAGACAAATCATCTTAGTTGATATGTTATAGTCTTCGCAGATGAAACGTCCAATTTTATCACCGACTACGAACTAAATTCTGAGTTTACAAAGAACTTGTGATTTATATCTTCGGTGACTTTTCACATAAATTACATACTATGCATCTCATGGACTATATGATAATGTCCAAATATTCATGTTACCATTATTTCAGATAATAAGAAAACAAATTTATTAATTACAATATTAAGTCATACATCATGTTATACATAATGTCACACATAATATCATACATAGCATCATACAATAGGATTTAAGGGTACTAATCCTAACACCTATAACTCCCACATCTCCTAAAATACATGCTTGCAATCATATATAAAGCATTTGATTCTTTTTGCTTTTTATTTTTCTTTGCATCTTTTTCTTTTAAGCAAATCATGCATGGGCATATATGAGAGAGAAAAGAAATACCCAATGATGTTAAGCATTTGACATTCCACTTTTGCTATGACGAAGCATACAAATGTTATTTCATGATTGGTGGACAATAGTGGTGAGATGGTTATTTATGCCTTTCTCTTAGGATTTTCTAGTCCTTCCCGTCGAAAAGAGTGATACAAGGGTTAAGTACAAGAGATTACTTAATCTTACTCATCATAAACACGAGCCACAAAACTTACTTGCTTAGTTGTGCATAGAGATACTCATCTAAGTTACAATAGATTCAAAGTTTAGAAAACTTTGTTTCAATGGCTATCCAAGGTACACGAGTACCAATGTATACAAACACACACTATTTTTGTATTTTTCTGATTTTTCAATTTTTTTTAAAATTTTTATATGAAAAACAAAATAAAGCAAAACTGAAAAGAAAACAAACAAAAACATGTTAAACAAAGTAATGCAAAAAACTAGATTGACTCAAAACACACAAGTAATGCAAAAACCAAAAAAAAAAAAAAAAAAAAAAGGGAGAGAGAGAGAGAGAGAGAGAGAGAGAGAGAGAGAAAGTGACAAAATTACTTGGAGCCTTTTTCCTTCCACACCTTGGAAGAACCTTTCCGTTTAGCAAACCCTTGATCCGGCAGTGAGGGGGGAAGAATTGAAATCATTCAATTTCGAAAGGAACATGAGGGTTTTAAGAAGATCTCCAAGAGGTGCAAAGGAGGAAGGAAACTGATTCTGGTTTCCCAACGCGATCATGATGTTGCTTTGTTGAGTGGCTAACCACTTATAGAAATTAGGTCGAGAATGTCCAGCTGCTCCACAGTGATGACAGAAATGCTGCTTTTTCTGTTTGGCCTTTTAAGTATTTTCCTTCTTAGCCCTAGAGTTCTTAATCTCTTTCTTATCAAGCTTAGGAGGTGCTCCTACGATAGATTTATCCTTGTCTACGTTCTCACTAGCTAATTCATTTTTAACATCATTGTTCTCAGTTTCAACATTATTAGTAGGAGGAACAAAAATAGTAGTACTAGAAGTAGCAATACTAGGAGAAGAGAAATCATACCTTAAACCAGTTCGATCGAAAGCAGATTTCTGAAGATTAAGCATCTCATCAAGCTTTGCACTGGAAGTCCTTTCCAACTGAGATTTGACTTGGAACAGTTCTGCTTCAAGTTTCTTGGTCTTCTCAGTCAAGAACTAATTCTCAAATCTTATTGCTCCAATGGTCTGATTTGCTTCATCAAACTTTGTGGAGATTTCTTCTCATTCAAGCTCCATTTCACTAAGCTTCTTGGTGGCCAACCTATACAACTTCTCATGCTTTTTCGAGACCTTGTATAACTTTGCATAGGCTGTGTGGATGTCATTTTGTTCATCTATCTTTTCAAACTTAGACTCCACCAATTCCTCTTCTTCATCCACATCTTCAAGAATCCCCTCAGTAGGATTTACGGTGGTAGTGAAGGCATTTAGGATTCCATCATCCTCATTATCAGAATCATCTTCAGGCTCAGTGTTGCTCAACGTAGCAGCAAGTGCCTTGCTCTTCCCAATAGTCTTGAGATACGTAGGGTATTCTTGTTTCATGTGACCGAAGCCTTGACACCCAAAGCATTTTGGTCCTGGGGGAACAGTGTACTGACCGCCATCCCTAGCAAACTTCTTCCCTTTGTCTTGGCTTTTGAACTGTGAAGAACTAGATTGCCTACGGTCCTTGTCGAAGCCCTTCCCATTGGCATTCTTTATAAACTTCTTGAATTTTCTTGTAATGTAGGACTTCATTTTGGAATCTTCATTGTCTAAAGACTCATCCGTGTCACTGCTCTTGGCCTTCAGTGCAATGCTCTTGCTTTTGCTTGATTTCCTTATCCTCATCAAACCCAGTTCATAGGTTTGCAGATTGTGAACCAACTCTGTCAAAGGAATTTTATCAATATCCTTTGATTCCTCAATTGCAGTGATCTTGGCATAAAATCTCTCGGGTAGAGATCTAAGTACCTCTCTAACAATCTTGGGTTCGGGAATGATTTCCCCAAGATTAAAGGCCGGGTTCACTATGTCCTTGAGCTTGGCATAGAACTCATCGAATGACTTATCTTCCTTCATCTTAATCTCTTTAAAGCTCGTAGTAAGCCTTTGAAGCTTGGAATCCTTGACAGCCTTGGTTCCTTCATAGGTTGTCTAGAGAATGGTCCATGCTTCCTTAGCAGTTTTAGTAGAGGATATCTTCTTAAACTCCTCATTCGTGACTGCACTGAATAGAGCATTCAATGCCCTGCTCTTGAAGTTTGCACCTTGATTTTAGCATCATCCCAGTCGACCGGTGCTTCTGTAGGCTTAGTCTAGCTTATCTCCACAGCTTGCCACACATTTTCATCTAATGACTGCAAGAAAGCTCTCATGCGTACTTTCTAGTATGCATAGTTAGTGCCATCAAATAAAGGAGGTATAATAAAAGACTATCCTCTATCCACGAAAAAAATGGGTCAATGGATCACATAGAAAAGATTAAAACCTAATCAGAGTGTACCTGCTCTGATACTACTTGATAAGCTAAGAATGTATTGACTCCTTGTGATAAATTAACCAATTGATTTAGCCAACTTAATTAATTAATTCAATTAACATGCAAAACGCGTGGTAGCACAAACAAATCACCAATTAACTAAAGTGCAGCGGAAATTAAATTGATACGGTGATTTGTTTACGAATGGATAAAACATACACGGCAAAAACCCCACCGGGTGATTTTAAGGTCACCAGTCCCAAGAATCCACTATTATCAAAACAAGCGGTTACAAGTAAAGGAATCCCAGTACCTTATACCAACTTACAGTTGAACCCTTACCCCAATACCCAATTGGACATGTTCTGTAGTGACAATCTCTCTTTTTCAATGCACGACTTTCAGTACGTGACTAACCAATATTTGTGCGGATCCCAGTATGCAACTTAATCACCAACTTGAGAAAGGTGTTGGCTGCAATGTTCTTCAGTTCATCACACGATGAAGATCAAGAAGCTCATTGGTCATAAAACCCTACGGTGTACAAACACAGCAGCTTCTTCAATAGAAAGATGAACTAGGACAAATTCTATCTTCGGTCACAATTTGCATGAACAAAACTTTGCTTCACACTTGCGCAACCTTTGATAGCCCTTAAAATAATCCTTATATATGTTTAGGGTTTTGAGAAAAGAAAGCCTAAACATGTACTCACGGATTGGATGCAAAACAGAATTGAAAATCTGTTTTTCATAAATCTCAATAGATAGGGTATCTATTAAGCTAGCTGTCGAGTTTTGGACTTCAGCAGCTTTTTAAATCTCGATAGATACTAGCTATCGAGCTAGTTGTCGAGCTTTAAAATCCAGCACTTCTTTACTTGTTTCATGGACAGATTTGCATAGCTTTAACACTTGAACTTGAAACCTTGTTCCTTGAAGCATTAAACACATCCTAAATCTACCCAATTACAAATAAAGTGTGTTTTGTCAAAGGATTAGCCAATTATATAAAGTATTGACATATGTTCCTAACATGATTCACATATGTCCTAACAGACATATGGTGAATCTCCGTGCAATTCTTTCAAGACTGGTTAACAAACGCACTTATGGAGTGACTGACAATATGTAGAAAAATTTTGGCTTGGCCCTATGTTTTGTGGGAAAATTTTTGCTTTGCTCTAGAAGGCACAATTTTGTGGATGCTCGAGCCATAAGTGTTGTGAGTCAAATTAAGGATGGTGATAGTCTTGTTTCTCTAATCTTGGTAAAGAATCTTATAGGACTAGATGCTGTATTTCATGGTGGAGAGTCTCAAAACTTTTTTAGGAGTCCCTTGACTTTGTAGATATGTCTAATGGAACGATTGGATATGATCGCCAAGCCTACAGTTGGTAATTATGGTCCTAGCAATTTTCTTTGTAGGACTGTCATCAAAACTGAGTGTCAAACTAAGAGCAACTGGGTGAAATTCTTGAACAAGAAGTCTAGTGCCTCAATTCGATGGAATTGCTATTTATGGAAGTGCCCACCCCCTTTGTTGCGGTCTCCAGGTTCATATCATATTTTCCTAGTTGGGTTAAGGAAAGCGACTTTCTACAAAGCTGACAAACTCTTGAGGCAATTCCAATATGAGCAAGGAATGTCCGGTGGAAAAAGAAGAAGACCTTTCACTCCTGTGGACACAAATCCTACTTCTATAAGGAACATGTTGTTGGGCTTGGATATGGCTAACCAAGTGGATCAATCTTTTATCAAGGTTCACTTTCATAGGATGACTACAGAATACTCTAACTAGTTGGTGGGCAAGATTTCTGACAAGGAAGCTGACATGGTTGCTATCAGAAAGTAGTTTCTCAGAGACAATCGGGAAAGCACGATGATGACAACTATGAATTTAAAAGAAGGGACAATGATGACAAAGTACCTAGCATAGAAGAAATCAATGATCAACCAAAAGAGAAAAGATTGAAGACAAAATGACCTTCTTATTCTTGGCTTTGAACATGTTTATTTTAAAAGTTGATGTGAAACTCTTATATTTTGGAATTATTTAGGACTTACAGGTTAAGGATTCTGTTTAAGGTTCAGGTTCTTAGGGTTTGGTTTTTTATGGTTTGGCTTAGGGTTTGGGTTTTTTTTTTTTTTTTTTTTTTTTGCTTTAATGGGCCAATGGAAGGCTTGGGGAATTGTGACTTGACTAATGCATGGTTGCCTACATACCCCCTTTGTAGAAGGATCAGTCATCACGTAGTTCTTTTCTTTTTTTTCTTTTTCTTTTTTGCCTTAACTTTTGCCTAAGTTGCCCTTTTGGGTTTCAACTTAGCAGGCTCTCTCACTCTCACTTTTTTTTTTTTTTTACTCTCCTTTTGCATAGATAGCCCTTTCGGGTTTTCAACCTACCTTCTTTTTTTTTTTTTTTTTTTTTAATCAAGCCTAGAAATAACATAATTTACAACAACTTAGACATGGTGTTTTCAGACTACCACCTCAGACATGGTATTTCTTTAATTGATCCATGTTGGTTGGCTCAGTGAAGGGATTTGCATCTAAATCTATCAACCTTACTGCTCCCCCAGAGTATATATGCTTGATAATGTATGGACCTGCCCAATTTTGCTTGAACTTCCCGTTTGCATCTTGAACCGGGGCTCAGAACTCTTTCAACACTAAATCCCCCAATTTCAAATCTTTGGTTCTTACTTTCTTGTCAAAAGCTTTCCTGAGCCTCTTTTGGTAACCTTGAATATGATAAAAGGCTTTGAGTCTCTTTTCATCCAATATGCATAATTGGTCATACCTGCCTTGCAACTAATCTACTTCAGGGATTTCACTTTCCAATACTGTCCTTAGTGAACAAACACCCATTTCAATGGGAGGAACTGCTTCCATCCCATACACCAATGAATAAGGAGTGGCTCCTATGGAAGATTGAATTGATAGCATTTTTGAACATGAGCCGCACAATCGGCTTCCATAGTAGTCCAGTAATACCCTTGTCTCATTATCTTCATTAACAGCATGTGTACATTCATATGTGGCCCATAGCTTGACTCATGAACCGCTTCAATTATTTGCTGTGCTTCCTTGGCAGTTACACAAAGGATATGAATTCCATCATACGATCTTCTGTAAAACCTTTCACCATAAATAATGTAATTAGTAGACAAGCTCTGAATGGTCAATTGGTCATTCTTGTCTGCAGACTTTGGGTATATCCCATCCTTGATGTATTGTAGTATGTCTGAATACCATTCACCTTCCCCATTCTTTCCCTCATCTTCTTCTATTGTCATGCAATAGGCTGGTTGTTTTTTTTTTTTTTTTTGTTCCACCACTATTGGTCTAGCTTCATCTTCCTTAGGTCCATCCATCATGGATGCCATTGTTGCTAAAGCATCGGCAATCTGATTTTGCATCCTTGGTACATTTTGGTATTAGATCTTGCTGAATTTTGAGGCCCACTTCTGTAGACATTCATGACAAGGCATCAACCTTTCTTCTTTAATCTTCCATTTATTCTGCATCCCGATTATCAAAGCTAAGTCACCATACACCTCCAACTCTTTCACCCCTAGGCTTAGGGCTGCTCATAACCCCATAATACAAGCTTCATATTCAGTGGCATTGTTGGTGGTAGGAAAGTTGAGTTTGCCAAAAAATGGGATGTGTGTCCCTTTCGGAGAAATTAAGAGAACTCTAATACCACTTCGCTCCATCAAAGTACATCTTCCATGATTTTATCTCAATCTCCATGATATCTTCATCTGGAAGTCTCCTTGGATCTCTTCAGTTTTTTCTAGTGAACAATGGGCTAAGTGATCAACAATCGCTCTCCCCTTCACAGATTTCTAAGTCACATATTTAATATCAATTTTTGACAAAAGCAAAACCCATTTAGCAGTCTTCCCATCCTGCACAGGCTTTTCCATTAAGTATTTCAAAGGGTTCATTCTTGCAATCAACAAGACCTTGTAAGCAAGCATATAATGTCTGAGTTTGCGGGTTGCCTATACATGTGCTACACATGTCCACTCTAGAGGTGAATACTTTTCTTCATAAGGCAACATCTTCTTGCTGATGTAGTAGATTGCATTCTCTTTTCTAGTCACCTCTAGGTATTGAGCAAGTAAGGCCCCCATTGTTGTATCTGTAGTGGTGAGATACAACAACAATGGCTTTTCAAGTACCGATGGGACGAGTATTGGTGGCTTCATTAGATAATTCTTGATCTTTTCAAAGGCTTCTTGGCATTGTTCATTCCACACTGTAGAAACTTCCTTCTTGAGTAGTCGGAAGATTGGTTCACATGTCATGGTGAGCTGGGCTATGAATCTGCTGATGTACTGTATCCTCCCTAGAAATCCTCGGATCTCCTTTTCAGTTCTTGGAGGTTTCATCTCTACAATTGCCTTGATTTTGTCTGGATCGACTTCAATTCCTCTTTGGCTTACCATAAACCCCAATAGCTTTCCGGATGTTACACCAAAAGTGCACTTCTTTGGATTCAACTACAACTTGTAGAATCAGATCCTTTCAAAGAACTTTCGTAAAGCTGGCATATGTCCTTCATGGTTTTTGGACTTCACTATCATATCATCAACATACACTTCCACTTCTTTGTGGATCAAATCATGCAACAAAGTGGTAGCTGCACGTTGGTAAGTAGCACCAACATTTTTAAGGCCAAATGGCGTGACCTTGTAGCAATATGTCCCCCATGGTGTAATAAAGGAGGTTTTCTCCATATCTTCTGGAGCCATCTTAATCTGATTATATCCTAAAAATTCATCCATAAACGATAGCAGAGCATGACCTGTTGTATTGTCAACTAGGATATCAATGTAAAGCAAAGGAAAGTCATTTTTTGTGTTGGCCTTATTCAAATCTCGAAAGTCTACACACATTCTAACCTTCCCATCCTTCTTTGGTACCGGAACCACATTAGTTAACCATTCTGGGTAATTGACCACCCTTAGGAATCCTGCATTGTACTGTTTCTCAACTTCTTCTTTGATCTTGAGAGTCCACTCTGGCTTCATTCTTCTCAATTTCTGCTTGACTTACTTCATGGTTGGATCTATTGGAATACAATGCTGCACTATATCTATATCTATCCTAGGCATGTCTTCGTATGACCATGCAAATACCTCTTTGAACTCTGTCAACAGTGCCACTAATGCATCTTTCTCAGAAGTGGTTAGAGTATTACCCACTTGTATAATTTTAGGTTCATTATTAGTCCCCAGGTGAATGGGTTGGGTTTCTTCTTTTATGGGTTCTAGGTGTCCTTGGTTTAATTCCTTATTATTAAGAGTTTCTTTACCAATTTCAGAAATAAAAACATTCAAAGCCAACAAATAAGCAGAATCAGAAATCATATTATAAGGACAAGAGTTCTTAACAGACTCAATAGACTCAACAAAAACCGACTCTATAGGAATACTATCACAAACAGACTCAACAAGAGTAGTAATACTAGCAGAAAAAGACTCAATAGGAATAGAAATTATGTTTTTGGCAGGGGTGACTAGCTCGATGGTCTTGATCTTCTTGACAGGAGTGATTGGCTTGATGGTCTTGATCTTCCTCGCAGAGTCCTCCCAATTTTTCAACTTAGTTGTGGCTTCAATGATGGCAGACGGCTCCCTCCCATACCCAATTTTTCAACTTAGTTGTGGCTTCAATGATGGCAGGCGGCTCCCTCCCATATCCAATTTTTCAACTTAGTTATGGCTTCAATGATGGCAGGCGGCTCCCAATGAGTTCCTTCTTCCCTCAGCTTTAGTACCAAGGGGTCTTCATCCATATAATCCGTGCCTTCACTATCAATTTCCATATCCGTGGGCTTGTCAGTCTCCAAATGTGGGGGTTTGAAGTGTCCCCCCTTGTGATGTGGGCAATTTTTTTTGGGTCATTTAGATTGGTGTCTTGGGGTTTGAAGTGTCTCCCCCCATTTATGGATGTTGGGCCATTTGATTGGGGTTCAAAGTGTCTCCCCCCGTATGTTAGTGCTTGGTAATTTGATTGGGATTTGAAATGTCTCCCCCATTTGTGGATGTTGGGTGATTTGATTGGGGTTTAATGTGTCTTGTAGGTCGAATATGGGATTGTGATGTTGCAGCAGCGAAGTATCTTCTATGCTTACGGGTTTCAGTACCGTAATGGGAGTGATAGACTTGGAACTGGAGCTACTGGGTTGAGTGTCAACCTTAGGTTCTCTTTGTAGCTTTCCTTTGAATCTTGACCAAATTCTCCCCTAATGACAGGCTTGGTGAGGTTAATCAAAGGTAGGTCCCCATCCACATCAATCAATCAACCAAACAAACACACACAACATGCAATGCAATTTTAACATGGACCAACCTAAGGGTAGGTTTTAAGTCATTACGTTATAGGGTGGGTTTGTTGTTTCATTGTTTCCCATAGCTAGGACGTTACACCTCCCAACTTGTAATGTAATGAACATTGCGTTGGTCCGAACGGCATGGTCTGTCCTTTACAGTCAACAAGAAATGATCTAGTGAATTTAGGCTATGACTTGGAGAGTTCGCCACTGGGTACCTGAATCTAATGAAGACCGGTGATCCATGGTTACTACCACTATGACATATTTGTTTAAAGGAGTGCACACATATTTGTTGTTTTGATGGCACACACTATGACAGTTAGGGAAAGCTCTTAACAAACAATACACACAACAAAATATCATACAATATCTCAACAAACATAAATAAACAAACAAACAACAATATCATGCAAGACCATGCAAAACAAGGGTACACATTTGGTCACTTAAGTCTAATACAAAGATTAGCCCTCAACATCCCCAATGGAGTCGCCACTGTGAGAGACTGCCAAAATTAGGGGTGCTCTCAAAAAAGAGATTTTTGAGTGGTTTTTTCAAGACACCTCTCTTTTTTGTAAATGGTATGGAGTCGCCACTTATTTTTTATACAAAAAAATAAGAAAAAACTAAATACAACTTTACATGACTGAATTGTTCCATTCTCATTGATTGAGTAAAAAAGTACAAATTTGATAAATCAAATATTACATGGCTTTGGGTCCTAGTTACAATCTACCAAAGATACAAGACTTTTTGTCCTAGTTACAATCTACCCAAAAATAAAAAATAAAAAAAATAAAAATAAAAAAGAAGATAAATCCTAGGTCTACCAATCCAAAGATACTAAATTCGGAGGCTAGGTTACGGAATGAGAAGGTGTTAGGCACCCATTCCGCCTAGACAGAGTCTGGTCTTCTAGACTCTCATGACCAATTTACCCCTTTATGCATGTTATGAATGATATGTTGTACACATGAAATACTTTAACCAAACTAAGTCACATAAGTCTATTTATGAGTGTATCCTCTTCTTTTGAAAAAAATTCAGATCTGTCTTGTAATAAAAAAAATTGATTTGTTTTAAAAAAAATCAGGCCTGTTTTTTTATATGTAAAAGAAATAGTTTTTGGTGAAAAAAAAAAATCAGATCTGTTTTATTAAGTAAAACAAAGTCTTTTGCTTAAAAAAAAATATCAAATCTGTTTTGAAGTAAAGTAAAAAATTCGTTTTTGGTTTGCATGTAAAAAAAATCAGATCTATTTTGTAATAAAAAAATTTAGATTTGCAGAGAGCTTTAAAAAACCAGATCTGTTTTTTTATGTAAAATAAAAATCTTTTTTTCTTTTTTAAGAAGAGAAATACATTCATGAAATAAACCTACGATACTTGCATCAAACAAAACAAACAAAACTACTCATGACTTTTTTTATTTCAAAATCTGCTATGTTAACAAAAATTCAGATCTATGTCTAAAGAAGATGTAGATCAGTTTTTTGGATTTGAAAATTTTAGATTTGTATCTAAGGAAGATACAAATCAGTTTCTTGATTGAAAAATTCAGATCTTCATCTAACGAAGATGCAAATCAGTTTTTTTATTGAGAAAAATTCAGATATGCCTCTAATGAAGAGGCAAATCATGTTTTTGATTGAGAAAAATTCAGATCTACATCTAATGAAGATGCAAATCATTTTTTTGATTAAAAAAAGATATGATAACAAGTAGATGGATCTTGGAAACAAAAAAAATGGATCTTGACAACAAAAACATCAAAAACATATTTCAATAGAGAAAATATCGACAACACATGATATGAGCATTTAAAAATCAAAACTAAACAAACATTTATTCATGCATCACCAAATTAAAAGAGATAGAAGAAGAAAAAGTAAAGAGAAACTACCTCTTGCATGGACGTACTCTTTTTCTTGAGAGAATATGTTAAAGTTCAAAGAAATTTATGCAATTATCTTTGAAACTTAAAAATCCATGTTCACAAAAAAGAAATTATTAAGACTAAAGCCTCCAGAACCTCTTTAACGTAAGAGAGAAAATACCAGAAAGGGGAGTCAGAAAGAGGAGAAATTTGAGAGCGTGAAAAAGTGTCTTGAATTTTGAGATCCAGCCTTTATTTATAGAGGCTGGAAGGCTCGAAAAATAGCTTCAACAATTAGAATACGAACCGGAATGCGTCCTTATCACTAAAAAATCAAAAATGATGTGTTTTAACGTAATCCCAATGCCCTCGGGCCGAGGCCCAAATGTGTGCCATTTGGCACTTAAAAAATGTCGTTCGGCACTCCAAAAGTGCCGCCAATCCTGCTTTCTAGTTTTAGTCTGTTTTGGACTCCTTTTTTGAGATTTTTTGAGCCGGGACTTGCACTTAGACGCATTTTTAATCCGTATTCTAAAAGTTAAACTCTTTTCTAGATAATTCAGGTCTTTTCAACAACAATTATCTTGTAGATAAATACTCTAAAAGTCTTGATTATCCACAATTTTATTGTCATCCAATTATCCCTTTTACTCCCATGCAAACAATCCTATTTTTGACAACAACTATCAACCAATCACAAAATTATTTAATTAATTTTAATTGTTTAACCAATCAGAATTAATTTAAATTAATCATGCGTGGTTGACTCTACCTAGACATAATGCATGCTGACGATGCAAACTTAATCATGGGATATCTTTCGATCCGACTGTCCAATTTGAAAACTGGGCATACCGTCCCCACCGTTAGAACCTCAAGATCATTTTTATTTTATATGAAATGAACAATTAATGCATGTAATGTAATCATGAATTTTGGGTATATGAATGGTCATTCTAGTCATTTTCCTTGATTAAATCATGGGTGCAAAATCGAGTGTCTACATTGTGTTAACTAAGAGCACTCACAATAAAGGAGGGATAATTGCTATAATGCTATTTTAGCAACAAAAACACCAACATGCAAGCTACAACAAAGTTGCTATAAGTTGCTAAAACTTGATAAAGTTCAGATTATCCACAGTTTTATTGTTATCCTGTCATCCATTTTATTCCCATGCATGCATCTCTATTTTAAACACTAATTATCAACCAATCATAGAATTTTTTAATTAATTTTAATTGTTTAACCAATCAAAATTAATTTAAATTGATCATGTGTGATCGATTCTACCCAGACACAATGCATGTTGACCGTGCAAACTTTATCATGCGATATTTTTCGATCCGATAGTCCAATTTGATAACCGGAAACACCACTACGACCGTTAGAATCTCAAGATCATTTTTATGATATGAAATGAATGAATTAATGCATGTAATGCAAAGACAAAATGATGCATGTAATGCAAGAATAAATTGATGCATGTAATGCAATTATGATTTTTGGGTAACATGAATTGGTCATTCAAGTCATTCTCTTTGATTAAATTATGGGTGCAAAATTGAATGTCTACATTGTGATGGGTTTTGTGGCCACTTGTGTGATGGTGATGGGTTTTATTGGCTTTGGTTGTGGTGGGTTTTGTGGCCAGTTGTGAGCGTGGTTGTGATGGTTTTTTTTTTTTTTTTTTTTTTTTTTTTTTTTTTTTTTTTCGGCAGAGGTGATGGTGGTGGCTGGCAGTGGGTTGCAGGTTATGGTGGTGGTTTTTTTTTCTCTTTTTTGTTGTGGTGATTGGTTTTGTGCCGGTTGTGGGTGTTGTTGTGATGGGTTTTGTGGTGTTTTTTTTTTTTTTTTTTTTTTTTTTTTCCTATGGTGGTGATGGTGGTGGCTGGCAGTGGCAAATTGTGGGTTCTTGTTTATGGTTGTGGTTGGTGGAACGCCGGTGGTGGCAGTGGAGGTGGTTGTTGCTGTTGGTTTGGATTTTGTGGTCGATGTTTATCATTATTTTAATAAGTTATTTATAAACCATCTTTTATTTTTATTTTTAGAATAAACGCCAGACTTTATAAACCATCTTTGAAAATCCAAGAAATAAGACTTCCGCTAATAGTATTGTAATTCAAGTAGTTGATGTCTTTTGGTGTTTTCAACAGAGGCATTTAGGGTTCAAATTTTTATTTTTCTAACTATTAAATTATCAAAAAAGAAAAAAAGAAAGAAAGATAGGAAATAAGACTTCTATCTAATGACTCTAATTATTTAGTTTACCTCCATTATTTATACAAATATCCACAACTAATATAGAAATGTGAAATGTCCGCATTTTAAAAAGTAAAAATACATTTAATATATGAAAGTGGATATAAAAATCAGATGTAAGAAAGTGATAGTGAGAGTATCATTACCCTTGATTGATGAGCATATAATAGCAAAACAAATAATGATTGATTGATGAGCATATAATAACAACAAAACAAATCATGGTGGGCTAGGGAAGAAACAAAAGTGGGAAAAAATTATAAGGTGTGAGAGAAAGCCAAGCAAGTGGAAGTCCAACTATTTTCAATAACTAAAGATTGAGGCAACAAGGATAGAAAACAAAGCCGTGTTAAAGAAATCAACATGGTGGAGGCTAAAGACCAACCCCGCCATCAACAATAAGTATCCTTCATTGAAACGGCTAAGAGCATGAGAACTCTTGGACAGTTTAAGGCTTAAGCCCTCTAAGATTTGGTGAGGACACACAGTCTGACATTTTATTCTAGATGGAAACAAAGATGGATGCAAAAATAAATATTGAAGTTCGGTTACAAGGGACTCTTTGCTGTGGCCTATAGAGTACGTGACAATCATGAATTTTTTTCCACATCACATAGATATGCAAGTTCAATTTGCAAGATAACAAAGACACATAGGTGAGTTTGACATCAAGTTTTAGCATTAATTTTTAACTTATAATTTTTACGTACATCTTTTTAAAACTTAAATTCTATTTTTTTTTTTTTTTTATTCAAGGTACAAATATATATTAACACACTTTCAGTAAAAAACTTTTAACAAAACTAAATGCTCTCTTCTCGTGACCAAGAGCACAAAGATTTTCACCATTCAGTTAAGGGCATCAAAGTCAGCATCCGTGGGCGGCATTGGAAGACTTCATTGAGATTTTGGAGTTGCATGAGAGGCTAAAATGACCTAAGTCAAATGGATGCTTTTCGAAATGACGTTAATTATAAAGGTCTTAAGGGAAAATATAAAAAAACTGATACACGCACCTTATTATACGCATACTTATTGGGGATGCAAATAAGTTGGGCCCAGGGGTGGAGGCAAGGGGGGTAATTGCCCCCTCAGCCTCCCCAAAAATCACAATATATAATATTAATATTAATATATTATATTTCAAAGATTATTTGCCCCACTTGTGACAAATCAACTTTATTTTATTTTATTATTATATTAGCTTGTCTCATGTGTTCAATTTCTATTCCCAAGACAACATTTTCTTATAATGGGTCCTACATAATAATAATCACTTCAACTGCTGTAATATTATCTAATATTACAAAAATTATTTGCCCCTACACAAATGACAAATCAACTTTTTATTTTATTTTATTATTATATTAGTTTGTCCCATGTGTTCAATTTCACATTTTCAAGACAACATTTTCTTATAATGGATCCTACATAATAAAAATCACTTCAACTGTATATTATATGAAAATATTAATTTATGCTCTTATAGCAATGGTTAATAATTTATTTTAAAAAATTATTTATGAGAAAAGAAGAAAAAAATAATTAATACTTTAACAACTTTTTTTATTTCCTATAAAAATAATGTCAAAATTTTCTTAAAATAAATTATTAATCTTTACATAGATCATTTGCCCTCACACAAATGACAAATCAACTTTTTATTTTATTTTATTTTATTATTTTAGCTGGTCTCATATATTCAATTTCACATTCCCAAGACAACGTTTTCTTATAAGGGGTCCTACATAATAAAAATCACCTTGACTAAATGTGACACTACCAATTTTATTTACTTAAATCTCAGCCAAGATTAGCCATTGCTTTAGAAAAGTACTGATGTGCTAGCTAAAAATGGAACCGCCCTCCAACATGATTGGTTATTCTGGACTCTCACCTTGACTAGTTATTGCGGGCGCTTACGCTCATAGATTTCTAACCAACTAAATGTCATTTGGTTTGATAATTTGTGTAGGTTGGCTTAGAATTTTCAAGAGATGGCATGGGGCAACAAACACTTGTAATACTTTTGGCTACTGCTATTCTAATTCTCAGGTGTTATTTTTTTATATTTTTTTAAAAAACCTGTTTAATACAAACCAGATGGAGGGTTAGACACTGTGATGAGCTGGGTTTTTTTTTTTTTTTTTTTTTTCAATCCGACTCTGGTGATTAAATTGAAAAAACTCTTTCAAAATTTTCACGTCACTTAACCTTACTCATGCTAATTGAAAATCCCAACATGTTCGTTTAGTTCTTTGTTGCATGATAAAAAATATAAAATAAAATTTGATTTCCGTTTGCGTGTTGTTACTATGTCATATAAATTTAATTCTATTTTTCATTGAGGATGTCGTACTAACGTGTTTTATCTTTGATTTCAGTTTCATATCAGACACTCTAACTTATCTTTAACTAGCTTCTAACCTGTGACTATGCACAGAAAAATTAAACAATTAGCGAAAAAAAAATTAATTATATTAAATGTACCTACATTGTTTGCAAAGAATAACATGTACAACATAGTTGTTGTATTAAATTCTACAAAGCGATCATTGGCCATTCTTAAAACGTAAACCAAAACATTTTTTTTAAGCATTAGTATTAGAAAGTTGCATTAGTATTAAAATCAATTTTGGGATCACTACTATCATTTTCTTAATCACAAAAAACATAATTTATCATGTTCTTGACCACATTCTTTATATCAAATATATAAAGTGGAGAGAATCTTGCATGTGGCAGAAGATTTTTTTTCTTTTTAAAAAAAGTTGGTTTATTTTAGTCCAATTCAGTCCATTTTTCTACTTCAATCCATTTCTTTCCAATTTGATCAATTTAGGTCCAATACCTTCCATTCGGTCCCTTTGAGTCCACTTTGGTCTATTCAATCCACTTTAATAGTTTAATCCAAAATAGAATTGATTTATAAGTGAATAGATAAAGACTTGATTTAAGTCAAAAAGACTGGAAGAGTAAGAAATAGATAAAAGCCAACACGTATAAAAATGAAAATTGTAAAATTAAGTAAAAAAAAAAAATCAATAATGAAATGATGAAAAGTAATATAAAGATGGAACATAGAAGTTATTTTATGTTGTAAAGTAATTAAACTCACAGAGAAATTAACGTGAGTGCTAGCACCCAAGTATTTTAAGTTAGCAAAATGATAAGCTCTAGCAGCAAACCTCCTCATCGTGAGAAGGTTTTTTTTTTTTTTTTTTAAATCCGTTTAGTTGACTTTATAAATTAAGGAAAATGTATTTGATATCAAATGATACCATATTAGCGGTATTAAAATCTCATAAGTGTAAGACATGTTTGCAAAAAATAAATACCCCATTAACAAATGAAAGACATGTGTTAGTGGGTAGTTATTTTTTTATACATGTCTCTTGTTTATTAGATTTTGATACGAATGATGTGGTATCATTTAATACAAAATACTTTTTTCCTCATCATATGCAATTGTATACCGAGCTCTTAAATCATCAACGGTATCTAAATAATATTAGATTTCACAGTCACACTTTTGCTTAGGGTCTATAAACAATATGATACTCGCGTGGGGTGTTACAAAGAAAAAGAAAAAGAAATACTTTCTTCGGATTTTGCAAACATGCTTAAAAGTTAAAACTATGAAACGTTTTAAGTGTAGATATATCAAATTCATTGCATTTATTAAAAAGAAAACGGTAGATATATCAAATTCATTGCATTTATTTAAAAGAAAAATTGGACTCCTCAGTTTTCATAATTTTTTATAAATACTACAGTAAAATTAAGAAATTAAATTGACACATACTACAAAACTAGACCTCAATTATAATTCAATTTGAAATCAAGTTGAATTTTTCCTCCTTTTTGACTTTAATATATATATATATATATATATATGAGGTCAGTTTTAGAGACTAGAATTTATGTTTAGCTTAAAATTCACTTGTCTTCTTTGCTCACTCCACGTTCCTGGAAAATGATGACAGGTGGGATATTAAAAGGAGTATCGGGTCTAACTTATCAGGTGTCGTCTCGCATGCAACAAGAAAAAAATATTGACCGAAGAATTTAAGTACTTTAGTATAGCCACCCTTAGCTTGTTAAGGCTGCAAGATAATTTGGTTGGAGTTCCAGATGTAATTTGTGTTAGAATTCATTTTTTCTCTCTTTTGTGTGTGTGTTTATTTTTAAAAAAAAATATTAAAAAAAAAAAAGTATAGCCACTGAAATGGGCATTGATTATAATTAGGGGTGGCAAAATCCAACACGACCCACAGACACAACATGAAATTAACAGATTATGGGTTGAGGTTTAACGGGTTTGTGCCATATTCGGGTTGACACAACTGACTTCTTTAATAAACGTGTTGTGTTCGTGTCTAGTTCTTTAATAAACCCGTTTGACTGGTCTAACCCATTTAATTAAATGTCATTTTACCAATATACTCTTCAAAACCCTAGGTATATAAACTTATTAGTTGTTGTGCTTTATTTTTTTAACATATTGTGATTGATTATTTGTGATATTGAGATATGCTTTAGTCTTAAATGATTATTTGTGAAGCAGTTACTCATTAGTTATAAATTTTATATTTAAAAATATATATATATATATATCAATTTGTTTGGTTTTTCATAGTTCAAATCAATTTGGTTAATACTAAAATTTATATATATTTTTTCGCATTGATATACAATCTGATAAACGGATCAACACAATTAACCTATTTAATAAAAAAGTCGTGTTAGAGTTGAAAAATCTTGACCAGATTAATAAACGTATCGAATTAGTATTGACCCATATATATAGCGAATACTCAAAAGCCACATGACACGAATCCAACACATGATTTGAATTGAAAAATGGGTTATTTATATTTCCCATTGTGAGACCATTCTTTAAAAAAAAAAAAAAAAAAGTTTGAAATAGTTTTCTAATGTTCCCAAACGTTTATATATATCAAATGGACAATGTTTGGCTATAAAATCTGCAAAAAATGCAATTATGTATAATCTTGCTTGACACTTGGTCGACCCAACTCATAAACAATAACTCATAGAGAGGATCACCTCTCTCGTGGTTGAAATCTCGGTCAATTTAACTCTCAGTTGACACTTGGGTTGACCCAATTGCCAGACTTCATTGATCTTATTTTTTCCACTTGTTTACTATTGTCTCCTTCACTCTACCTCTACTAAAAAGATAAGAACACTTTTCCACTTCCAATATGGGGATTAAACAACATTTCTCCACTACCCAGGTGAGTTCTAACTTGTATCACAACCTATTTGGATATACAATAAATATTCTCTAGTTTCTTTTTTATTTGCTTAACTTTTTAGAATGTTAAAAAAATAAACGGGTCATATAAGGTTGAACCAACTAGTTAAAAGCTCGACAAAGATCCTTATAAGGTTTTGCAATTTGTTTTAGTTCAACCCATTTCAAACACAAATCTATCTTAGATGAATGCACTTGATTTTCACAATCAAATTATTGAAGTTAGTTTTGGATTTAATTTGATAATATTAATTTGAGAATCTCAAGAGCCATATAATTTAACTTACAATACTTCTTATAGGAGTGGCAAAATTTGACACGACCCATGAACCCAACATGACACAAAATTAGTAGGTTATAGGTTGGGGCTTAATGGATTCGTGTCATATTCGGATTATATTCAGGTTGACATGACTAATCCGTTTAATAAACTGGTTGGGTTAGTGTCCATCATATGAAACTCCTATAAGAAGTAGTTTCATATGATGGACACTAATAACCCTACTCGTTTAACCTGTCTAACTCGTTTAATTAAATGACATTTTACCAATATATCCTTCAATCCTAGGTATATAAACTTATTAGTTGTTGTGATTTATTTTCTTTTACATATTATAATTGACTATTTGTGATATTGAGACTTGCTTTAGTTTTGAATGATTATTTGTAATGCAGTTACTCGTTAATCATGAATTTTATATTAAAAATATTTATTTGTTTGGTTTTTCATAATTCATACCAATTTGGTTAATACTAAAATTAGTTTTTTTTTTTTTTTTTTTTGTCATTTTGATAAAATCTAATAAACAGGTCGACACGACTAAACTATTTAATAAATGGGTTGTGTTAGGGTTAAGGAATCTTGACTCGTTTAATAAACATATCGGGTTAAGGTTGACCTATATAGTTGAATACTCATGAGTCAACACGACATGAACCCAACATGCAAACACGAATTGCCACCCCTAACTTCTTAGTGTTTTCAACGAAAACATTTAGGATAATTTTCATTTGAGATAATAATTATGTAAGAAGTCTTATATCTTAATAATGTGAAAACTTTTCAAGTGTTTGACTGTTATCGCATGCCTAGCTCATCCGTTGGAATGGAGACATGATAGAATTGTACACTCCAATGTCATTATCTAAAACAATACGAAACATGCTTAAATTATTGTCCAAGGGCCTCAATTTAAAGAATATATTGCATCCCGCTTATAGTGATTTCTGTATTCCTTTTCGGCCAATCAAGATAAGGAAGCAGAGCAGTAACAGAAAATGGAAATAAAGAAATAAAGGAGATTAAAAATTCAAGCAAAAGAAAAATAAAGGTTGAAGCAAGCAATTAACAGCCAGCTGTGGGTAATATCCAAATCACTCCTATTTGTCTCTATACTTGCATTTTCATCTATTCTGTTTCTGTGTGTACAGTATCACTTCCTGAAAAAAATTTCACATATGGTACCATTTTTCCACATTTGAATTCTACGTCATTTTAGGTCGTCTTTGTTCACTCCACGTTCCTGGAAAAAGATGATAGAGTGGAATTTTGAATGTAGCGTAGGTGGAATGTTGAAAGGAGTACAGCAATGTGGGTCTAACTTATCGGGCAAGAATTTTGAATGTAGCGTAGGTAGGGTGTTGAAAGGAGTACAGCCATGTGGGTCCGACTTATTGGGTGTCCTCTCGCATGCAACAAGACAAAAATATTGACCGAAGAATTTGAGTACTTTGAGGCTGCAAAGAGAACTTGGTTTGAGTTTCTGACGTACTTTTGTGCTAAAATTTCTTCTTCAAAGACTTTGATTACTTTGAGGCTGCAAAGAGAATTTGGTTGGAGTTTTTGATTTGTTTTTGTGTTAGAATTTTTTTCCCTCTCTTTTGTGTGTGTTCATTTATCCAAAAAAAAAAAAAAATATAGCCACTTAAATCAGCATTGATTGTAACTAGCGGTGGCAAAATCCAATACGACCCACAAACACGACACGAAATTAGCAGGTTATGAATTGAGACTTAACAGATTCATGTCATATTCGGGTTGACATGATTGACTCGTTTAATAGACATGTCGTGTTTGTGTCAAACTCACAAAACCCGTATGACTAGTCTGACCCATTTAATTAAATGTCATTTTACCAATATACCCTTCAAAGTCTTAGGTATATAAACTTATTAGTTGTTGTACTTTATATTTAAAAATATCAATTTGTTCAGTTTTTCATATTTCAGATCAATTTGATTAATACTAAAAATTTTATTTTTTTTTTCGCTTTGATATAAAATTTGATAAATGAATCAACAGGATTGACCTGTTAAATTAAAATTTCGTGTTACAGTTGAGGAATTTTGACCAATTTAATAAACGTGTCGTATTAGTGTTGCCCATATATATAGTGAATGCTCATGAGTTGACATGACACAAACCCAATATGCAAACAAGAATTGCCACTTCTAATTATACCACATTCATTTTGTATGTATATCATCTGTTCACACGTTTCTATTTAATATTTTAAATGTAGATATCATTCAAAAATATGTACAACATATCCTGTGCATGCAAATATGAATGAAATATATACCAGAGTGTAAAAATTGAAAAGATATGAAAAGTGAATTAATATTCTTTTTTAAGTACTAGTTAGGGTGGGATGTGCAAGGCATGTGCTATCTTGCATGTGCCACCTCTTGATTAACCTAATTAATTAGCCAAGTAATTACTTAGGTTAATTATTCAAATATAGGTTAAACACATACAATCATATTACTTAGTGCGGAAAAGTATAGAAGGCAAGCAATATGATGACCTAAGAAAACCAATGAAACCAACAGTTTTAAGGTAAAAAACTTGGGGAGGATTTAACCTAACTATTCTCAAGGTAAATAAATTCACTATGATAGAATTGAAGTTTTACAATAGATTTTCTCCCTAAAATCTAAAGCTACTTCTTGTAGTACTTACTCACACGACCACGTGGAGCTCTGACTCCACAGACTCTTCTATCTAAATTTGCTCAACATAAACACCCATATTTGTGACTTTGGGATCCGCTCAAAGGTTTTAGATCACCATCACTAGTAGATCTTTGTGCAACAACTTGTCTCCACCAGTTCTTGATTGCAAATCTAGCTTTCGATAAATACTTATTAAGTTAGAAGGCTACAGAAATCTCACAAATCTCACAAGTGTAACTCATAAGACTTCCAAGAACTTCTAAAACGTATTTAGGGTTTTCCTTTTATACTAAGTAGTGTTGGACACAAACCCTAAACATTTTCACAAGCTTTGGGCCTAATTTAAAACTATAGAATACGACTTTAGATCGATCGAGCCTTTATTTCTATTGGTCGAACTTTACAGAATCTGAACTCTTCTTTCTGTAACTTAACTGTTCTTGAATCTTGACTTGAACAACCTTGAGCAATGTTTAACACCTAATCTAAACATATTTTTGTTCTCGGTTTGCCAACATACACAAATTTAGAATCTAAACATTTAGCCTAAATATTTAGAACCTAAAATTAAAGATAAAAATATAATAAAAAAATACAAAAAGCTAACCCAAGAAAGCTATATGTGAAACAATGAATTTTGGCTCAACAAGGTTAACTAAACCAAAAAACAATTTCTTGAAACACAACAAAATGGTACAACATTTTCGTAATACCATTTCGTGATGGGTTTTGTGCCGGTTGTGGGTGTTGTTGTGATGGGTTTTGTGGTGTTTTTTTTTTTTTTTTTCCTGTGGTGGTGATGGCGGTGGCTGGCAGTGGCAAATTGTGGGTTCTTGTTTATGGTGGTGGAACGCCGGTGGTGGCAGTGGAGGTGGTTGTTGCTATTAGTTTGGATTTTGTGGTGGATGTTTATCATTATTTTAATAAGTTATTTATATTACTTTAAATGAGTTGCTAAAAATATAGATGCTTTGATGTTGGGTGTTTTGTAAAGTGAGTTGTTAAAATGAATAAAGTTGCTTTTTAAGTTGCTAAAAGCTATAATTTTTAACTCCCTTGCTGTGAATGCTCTAACATCTCTATATATAAATATAAATAAATAAAGTGGACCAGACGAAAATACCTGAAGAAAAAAAGAAAAAAAGAAAAAAGCAGGGAAACAGTACAATGTATTGAACAAACCAAATTACTGTTTGTTTATTGTAGCTTTAGTGCATTCGTGCTTTTTATATATAGACTAGTAAGGGTTGCATGTGCAAGGTACGTGCTGCCCCTTGAGTAAGAAAATTTAAGATAAAAATAATTTTTGAAGCAGTATCAAACCATGTATTTAAAATTAGAATAATTATTTAACATATGGCTATCTATTTAGTATGATAATTTCTTAGGAGAAGGTATTTGGTATAAAATGGTACCATGTTGGTGGTATCAAAATCCATCTGTTAGTAGGTAGTTATTTTTGCACACATATCTCTTATTTATTGGGTTTTGATATGGATGATGTGGTATCATTTGATACAAAATACTTTTTCATTTCTTAGAACCTATTTACTAAAGATAGTATTTACTCACAAAAAAATTATACTAAGAATGATAACAAATGTCATCATCTTCCAACAATAAACAACTAAATTTTGATAAAAAAATTGTCACAATATTTAAATTTTCGTAATAAATGATGACATATGCTACAATTGAAACTCTTCATCAAATTAAATACCTACAATCATTTGCAATGAATATTTTGTTATTCATACTTCATTCTTTATCATTTTATTTTATTAGCATAACTACAATGCTTAACTTAATTTTTAATGAACACATTTTTAAGAAAGAAAACAAATAAAAAAAGAACAAAATAACAAAAGACATATGTCATTGAAGTTTCTATTAGATAAAATTATAAATTTAGAAGATTTAAACCACTAATAAATTAGTGTTCTCTAGGTAACAAATAGAATACCATACATCACCATTTTTACTTTCTAAGTATGACTATCACATAAAACTCAAAATACACAAAGAAAATTTTTGGAACATTAAAATTTAGTGAGGCATTTTAAATATTGCACGATGAAATTTTCTAGGAACGATAAGATTTTGTTAGGGTTTAACTATGAGAGTAATAACAAGGACTATGTACTTGTCTACAAAATATAAATGTGGCAATTTTCAACTTTAAAGTTGGGGGGATGAAACTACCCCAAACATAAAAGGGGAAAATACTTTTTTCCATAATTCTTTTTTGTTGGTAAAACTCCGTGTGTGTTTTTTTTTTTTTTTTTTTTACTTTAAATAGTGTGTTAAAAAAAATAGAGTCAGCCCAAGAAAACTGTCTGTAAAACTATGAATTTTGGCTCAACAAATTGGCTAAAAAAAAAATAAAATAGGAACACAATAAATGTCACGATTTCTTCTCAATACCTTTATTTTAGCTATGGTGGGCCTTGGTATGATATTTTATAATTTTATTTTAGAGTAATGTTATATCTACAACATTTTCACAACAAATCACTGGTGGTAAATTGTTATTGCGTTTTTAATTGGGACAACCACTTTAAACTATGCATTAAAAAAAAAAAAAAAAAAAAAACCAACAGAAGAAAATTGTGCATGAAACAGTGAATTTTTGCTCACCAAATTTGACTAAACCAAAAAAGAAGTCTAGGAACACAATAAAATGTCACAATATTTTCACAGTACCTTTATTTTCAGCCGTGGTAAGTTTCGGTTTGATATATTATTATTTATTTTATAGAAATACTATTTCGATAATACTTTCATAACAAATTATAGATGACAAGTTGTTACTGATTTTAAAATGGACCCACGACTGATATAACTTTTTTATCCATCAATAGTAGCTTACCTATGATTTATTGTGAAATTAGTGTGAGAATGTTGTGGACTTAGCATTTTTTTTATTTGATTTATAAAAAACTGAGATCTCAAAAATTGTGAAAATATTGTGATAACAACAAGTGTTACAACATTTTCATAAAACATTTATTTTCAATTATGGTTGGTCACAGTCTCATATTTTATTATTTTATTTCGAACTATAAGAAATTGACACCTCAATAATTGTGAAAATATTGTGAAATTTGTTGTGTCAATATAACAATATATATGTCAGCTCATATAGGTAATAATAATAAAAAAGAGCACAAACAAATGACTGGAAGAAAAAAAAAAAAAAAAACCAATGAATTGATGAACAGTACATATTGAAGAAACCAAAAAGTATCGTAGTTTTTACACATTCACACAACAAATATTATAACATTTTCACAAAACATTTATTTTCAGTCGTGGTTAGTCACAATCTCATATTTTGTTATTTTATTTTAACCTATAAGAAATTGAAACCTCAATAATTGTGAAAATATGGTGAAATTTGTTGTGTCAGTATAACAATATATATGCCCACTCATATAAATATTTTAAAAAAAAAAAAAAAAACACAAACCAATGACTGAAAAAAAATATATATATATATATTGTTGTGTGAGTATAACAATATGTATATGCCAACTCATATATATATATATATATATATATATATATATATATATACATATATATATATTTTTAAAAAGAGCACAAACCAATTACTAAAAAAAAAAATGAAGTGACGAATAGTAAATATTGAACAAACCAAAAAGTACTGTAGATTTTAAACATTCACACAACAAGTGTTATAACATTTTCACAAAATATTTATTTTCAGTTGTGGTTGGTCACAGTCTCATATTTTATTATTTTATTTCAACCTATAAGAAATTGATATCTCAATAATTGTGAAAATATTATGAAATTTGTTATGTATGTATAAGAATATATATGCCAGCCCATATAAATATTTAAAAGAAAAAAAAAAAAAAAAAGCACAAATCAATGACTGGAAAAAAAAAAAAATTTTGTTGTGTCAGTATAATAATATATATGCCAGCTCGTATAAATATTTTTTTTTTTAAAAAGAGCACAAACCAATGATTGAAAAAAAAAAAAAAATTCCAATGAAGTGATGAACAGTACATATTGAACAAACTAAAAAACACTGTAGCTTTTACACACTTACACAACAAGTGTTACAACCATTTTCACAAAACATTTACTTTAAATTGTGGTTGGTCACAATTTCATATTTTATTATTTTATTTCGACATATAAAAAAATTGGCACCTCAATAATTGTGAAAATATTGTGACATTTATTGTGTCAATATAACAATATATATGCCAGCTTACATAAATATTTAAAAGGAAAAAAAATAAATAAATAAAAAAGCACAAACCAATTACTGAAAGAAAAAAAAGAAAAAAAAGAAAAGAAGGCACTGTAGCTACTAGCTACAATGCCAATTGAATAAACAAAAAGCATTGTAGCTACGGTTCATTAGCACATTCGCGCTTTTTATATATACTAGTTAGGGCAACACGTGCAAGGCACATGCTTGCCGTAGAAAAAAAGTTGTAAATAAGGTTAATTCTAGATTTTATTTATATCACAAAACAAATATATGAATCATTTGATTTTTAAAGTATATAGAGGTTTACAGTAATCAAAAGAGACATTAATTTTAATAATTTTGATAATTATGTCATAAAAAGTTAATCTCATTCGCATAAGAATTTTGATCAACCAAAGCTATTTAACATATAAATATTTATTTAACTATAATAATTTTTTAGTACCTACTTGCTAAAGACAATATATCTACTCTCTAAAAACTTCTAAGAATGGTAACGAATATCATCATCTTCCAACAATAAACAACTGAGTTTTGCTAAGAAATTTAAAATAAAAAATAAAATAAAAAGGATAACAAAAGGCATGTGTCATCGAATTTTTCATTAGATAAATTATAAGTTTTGAAAATTTAAACCTAGAAAATCAACATTCTTTAGATAACAAACAAAACACCTAATATCATCATTCTAACTTTCTAAGAATTTCTAACATTTAAAACTCAAAATATGTAAAGAAAATTTTTAGGATGTTAAAATTTAGCGGGAGTAATTTAGACATTACACAATAAAATATTTTAAGAATCATAAGCTTTAATTAGGGTTTAACTGAGATAATAACAATATGACATATTTGCTCTTTTCCAAAATATTAAGGGAAAAATTGCTTGATTTTAAACTTTAAGGAAGAATTGTAAACTACCCCAAACACAAAGGATGAAAAATGTTTTTTTCCTAAGTTTTTGTTTTTGTGTAAAACTATGTGTTTTTACTTAAATAGTGTGTAAAGAAAAAAATATACAAAAAGTCAACTCAAGAAAATTGTATGTTAAATAATGAATTTTGGCTCAACAAAGTTGATTAAACCAACAAAAAATTTCTATAAACACGACAAAAAACGCAACATTTTCATAATACCTTTATAATTTTGTTATATTTTATTTTAACTTGTAAAGAACTGTCAACTCAGCAGTTTTCAAAATATTGTGACAACATCAAGATGTCTTAACATTTTTCACACAAAAAAATGTTATGTCCATGACATTTTCACAACAAATCATAAGTAGTAGATAACTAAAAGTTGTTATTGGTGGGTAAAAAAGTAGTTTCATTGGTAAATTTAAATTAGAACCAATAACAATTTCCCATATTTGATTTGTTATGAAAGTATTGTGAAAATTATTGTGGATATAGCACTTCTTTTTCACAATACTTTTATTTGTAGTTGTAACTGGTTCTAGTATGATATTTTATTATTTAGTTTGACCTATAATGAATTAACACCTCAACAATTGTGACAAATATTGTGCCAATTTGTGATGTTAATATTTTATTATAATGTGAAACAGTGTGAATTGGAAAAACCAAAAATAATATAGCAAATATACTACAACTTTATGCATTCACAAAAAAAAAAAGAGGGGGGGGGGCAGCAAAACAGTGAAAGTTGAACAAACCAAAACTACTGTAGCGAAATTACTGTACCTTTTCCCATTCACTCTTTTTATATATAGAAATATACATTGCACTTACAACGTAAATTTATATTGTAAACACAAAAAAATTGGCAAATGTTGTACACATTTGCAAAATTTGTACATTTTTTTTTTTTGTTTTTTGGCAAATGTATATAATATTTGCTACTTTTTGTGTGTATACAATGTAAGTTTACATTACAAGTAGAAAGTAAACATATAAAGATCTTTTAAAAGAAAAAAACAAGCTCAAACCAAGTTGGTGAACTTGAAGAAAAATAAAATAAAATAAAAAGGAAAGAGGCAACTCACTAAACCAAAAATATTGTTCATAACATTGTTTATGAGCTTATTAAATGTATATAACATTTGTTACTTTTTGTGTGTATACAATGTAAGTTTACATTACAAGTACAAAGTAAATATATAAATATCCTTTAAAAAAAAAATAATAATAAAAAAAAAAAAGCTCAAACCAAGTTGAAGAAAAAAAAGGGGGGGGAGGAGGGAAGGTAAGTCACTAAACCAAAAATACTGTTTATAACACTATTCATGAGCTTATTCTCGCTTTTTATATATAGAAAAAAGAGCACAAATTGATGACTAAAAAAAAAAGATGAACAGTACATATTGAACAAACCAAAAGTACTATAGTTTTTACATATTCACCCAACAAGTGTCATGATATTTTCACAAAATATTTATTTTTAGTTGTGGTTGGTCACAGTTTCATATTTTATTATTTTATTTTGACTTATAAGAAATTGACACCTCAATAATTGTGAAAATATTGTGAAATTTATTGTGTCAGTATAACAATATATATGCGGATTCTTATAAATATTTTAAAGAAAAAAAGTACAAAAAGAAGACCAAAAAAAAAAAAAAACGCTATAGCTGCTGTAGCTACAATGCCACTTGAACAAACCAAAGTGGCATTGTAGCAACTATTCAAAACTTGAAAAAAATAAATAAATAAATAAATAAAGACTCAATAAACCAAATGTGTGCTATAGGAGCATTGCCGTTTTTATATAACTAATAGATAGAAATAAAAAGAAAAAGAAAAGTAAAAGGAAAAAGGAAAAAGGAAAAAAAGACTGCTCACCAAACAAGACTATTCAATACACTGTTTATATATAGAGACAGATATATTAATAAATATCTTACCGCATAGTGGGACAAAAAACTTAAAAACCTAGATAAATATCTTACTGCATGGTGGGGACAAAAAAACTTAAATAAAGATATAATTTTGGGATAATTACACATTACCCACCTGTGGTTTACCTCTAATTCTAAGTGTCTACCCGTGGTTTGAATTTTGACACTTTGCCCATCTGTGATTATCTCCGTCTATGTACCGTGTGCCCACCTCTCCCTCACCGTTACTCTAACATAGGAAATAGATCAAAGGTCACTCCCATCCAGATCAAAACAGTCTCTTTTCCAAAAACTATTCAGTCACTCTCATCCCGCTTACTCACCAAAAATCACTCAGTGTCACTCCCAAAAATCACTCAAAATCACTCACTCACTCCCCCTTCACCGTTAAGGTAAGAAATAGTTGAAAAGTCACTCCCATTCGGTCACTCTTGCTCACCAAAAATCACTGAGTGTCACTCCCAAGAATCACTCAAAATCACTCACTCATTCACTCACTCCCATCGTTCGTGCAAACCGAACCGACGAAGACGGCTTCTCCGTTCAGCTGTGGCAGGAAGACTCACTCCTGGGTATCGCGCTTCGCTTTACTTGACTGGGATTTGAAAGCTTGAGGTCGTGCATGCAAACCGATTTGAGGAAGATCAAGATTATTGCCTCTTTTCTGTTCAGCCATTGCAGGTAGATTAGGATTTTGCATTTTAATCTTTGAAATCTAGGGTTCTAAATTGGGTCTTAAAATGCCGGTGGATTTTAAAATGCCGGTGGTGGGTTTTAAAATGCCGGTGCCGGTGGTGGGTTTTAAAAACCTATTTTTTTTTTTTTTACAGAGTCGGAGAAATTTCCAGCTGAAACCCAATTTTGTTTTTACAATTGCTCCTCATTTTTTTATGTTGTAGGCTTTGATGATTGTTCTGTTTAGTATTACCCGCCTCTCCCTCACCCGATCATGCTCATGATTGTTCTGTTGTAGGCTTTCTCTCTGCCGTGATTTGTATTGTTTAATTGTTTTTGTGGAATGTTACCAAATTGAAATCAGTTTGATCATTGGTTACTGCTTCTATCAATTTGAAATCAGTTTGATTTACTGCTTCTGTTACCAAATTGATCATTGGTTCTGATTTTCAGATTAATTAGAATGTTACTGGTTGAGTCTGTTGTGGACAGCATGTTATAGTTAGTGTCTAATGGACCAGTAAACTAATTATGAATTTGACCAGTGAACTAATGGACCAGTGAACTAAAAACCCTCCATTCCCTTTAAAAGTTGAATAATGCTCATGATTTTATTGAAATAATTATTCAGTCAATTATGATATAAGCTGGATGGTTATATATGCATTTTTAAAATAAGTCCAACTGCATTTTGAGTTCTCTTGTTTGCTCAATTCTGTTTTGAAATAAGTTTGTGATAATAATCGACCAGTTAACTAATGGTGCTGCTCTTATTACTACTCTTATCCATATAGGTATTGAGTCTTTATTAACAATAGAACTAGATGCCTCATTTTTATATGTATGCTTTAAGGCTTTGATCATCTTTCATATATAAGTTTTATCATCTTCATTTATTCTGTTGTGTTTTACATGCAGATGGCTGACTTAGTATTCAATTTTGAGATTCATCATGGTGGGCAGTTTGTGTGGAACCCAGATTTGGTATATTTAGGAGGTAGTACTTCTTTTGTTGATAATGTTGACCCAGATAGACTTAGTTATTTTGAAATACAAGATATTTGTTGTGATGTGGGGGCACTTAGTACAAGTAGATATCATTATCTTATTCCTGGAGGTAATTTGGAGCAAGGGTTAAGGCTTATAAATGAAGATGATGATGTTGTTTATATGTGTGAGATCTATGCTGCATGGCCTACAGATAAGATAACACTATATGTTGAGGGTGGTGAGGAGCCACTTGCTGTTGAACAACCATTTGGTAATGAGGAAGTAGCAAATGATGATGATGATGTGCATGAGGTGGGTGAGAGTGATGATGATGTGCATGAGGTGTATGAGGGAGGTAATGTGGATGCTGAAGGAGGTGATATTGATTGGTTAGAGGAAGGGTTTGAGGGGCCAGATTTTGATGATGATGTTTTTGGAAATGTAGATGATGGGCCATCTACACGTGCAGCCCCACATAGGCCCTCTAAAGGAGATGATGAGCCATCTACACATGCAGCCCCACATAGGCCCTCTGAAGGAGATGATGGGCCATCTACCCATGAGGATGTACATGTGTATGCAGCCCCACATAGGAATACTGCAGCTGACAATGACCCACCTCTTGAAGAGGGTGAATGGATTGACCCACCTCTTGAAGATGACATGGAAAGTCTAGTAGGGTCTGATGATGATTAGCCAGCACCAGCTGCAAAAGAACCTGAGTTTAATGTCCAAACTGACATGAGAAAGCCAGAGTTAAGGAAAGGAATGAAGTTTCCAAACTCTAAAGTATTTAGGGAGGCATTGAGGGAATATGCGATAAAGAAGCCAGTAAATATCAAGTTCAAGCTGAATGAGAAGAAGAAGATATCAGTTTATTGTATCAATGAATGTGGATGGAGGTGTTATGCATCTCAACTACCTGAAGAGTTGACATTCCAAATAAAAACATTCAATCCGGAGTGCACTTGCCCTAGATCCTTCAAACACAGCCAAGTGACTTCAACTTATGTTACAAAGAAGTTTATGCAGGAGTTTGACAAAAACCCCAATTGGAAAGTGGCTGGTGTTCAACATCATGTGAAGCAAGCACTTGAAGTTGACATAAGTTACAGTCAAGTGTATAGGGCAAAAAGGAAAGCTACTGACTTGGTTACTGGGGATGAACAGCTGCAATATGGGAAACTTAGGGATTATGCAGAGATGATAAGATTGACTGATAAAGGAAGTAGGGTTATTTTGCAAACTGAAATGGAAGATGAAAATGCACAGCCGAAATTTAAGAGAATGTATATTAGGTATAATGCACAAAAACTTGGGTTTTTGGGAGGTTGTAGACCAATTATTGGTTTAGATGGGTGCCACTTGAAAGGCAGATTTGGGGGGCAAATACTTTCTGCCATAGCTAGAGATGCAAATGACAATATTTTCCCAGTTGCATTTGCTGTTGTTGAGCAAGAAAACAAAGATTCATGGGTATGGTTTCTGCAGCAGTTTTCAGATGACATTGGGGATCCAGAGCAACTTAATCTGGTCTTCATCAGTGATAGACAAAAGGTATGACCTACAATTGTACTAACATATTTAGTAGACATTTTTAAAGTTCAATAATAATTAAGATGCTGTTTTGTAACAAAGATGCTGTTTTGTAACAATTGTACTAACATATTTACTTGTTCTGTTTTGTAACTTGTATAAGGGCCTTATACCTGCAATTGAGATGCTGTTCCCAACTTGTGAGCATAGATATTGTGTGAAGCATATCTATAATAATTTCAAAGTGGATCATAAGGGCTTGGAGTTGAAGGATGCACTGTGGAGATGTTCTGGAGCCACAACAGTCAGGGAGTTTGAGAGAAGAATGCAGGAAATGAAGGATTTGGATGTCAAGGCATGGGAGTATCTTGCTGACATCAACCCTGCACAGTGGTCTAAGTCTCACTTTAGTAGTAGAGCTTTGTGTGATTGTTTAGCTAATAACTTGAGTGAATCTTTTAATGCTATGATTTTAGAAGCTAGGGATAAGCCAATTTTAGCAATGTTGGAGTGGATTAGAGTTAGGCTCATGACCAAACAATACAAAAAGATGAGAGGTATAGCAAAATACACTGGAGAAGTTTGTCCTAATATTCAAGACAAATTAGAGAAGTTAAAACATAAATCTATACCTTTCAGTGCTACTCCAGCAGGCAGCCTCATGTACGAGGTTGATAATGGTCGTGAGAGACATGTGGTTGACTTGGCTAAGAAAGCATGCAGCTGTAGGATTTGGGATTTGACAGGACTTCCCTGCAAACATGGGATCTCTGCTATTGTTAAGAACCTGGAGAAAGTGGAGGACTATGTGCATCCTTGTTACTTAAAAGAGACATTTGTTGAAACATACAAAGAGATAATACAGCCAATGCCTGGCCAGTCTGAGTGGGTTAAGACTAACCAACTTGCTCTTGTTGCTCCTCATGTGTATAAACCACCTGGCAGACCACCAAAGCAAAGAAAAAGAGATCCTGAAGAGCCAAGGAACCCTTATAGAGTTTCTAGGATGAACAAGACAATCAAGTGTGGGAAGTGCAAGAAAGAAGGACATAATGCAAGAGGGTGCAAGGCAGGCATCACTGGTGAAACTCCATGGCAGAGAAGAGATAGATTTGCTAAATCAGCAGCTGTAAGTATTTCCATGATTTGAACTATATTCATTTCCTCAAGTATTTCGTGTGTATGTAACTTGTACTACCCTCTTTGTAGGCACAAGGCAGTAAATCTACAAAAACAAAGCAGACTGCAACACCTCAAACTGCATCTCAGCCACCAAGTACTAGATCTCAGAGTGCATACAGAGCTTTTGGTCAAACTGCATCTCAACCTACACCAAACAATAGATCTGAGGCTGCAACTCAACCTGCAACTAGATCTAAGGCTAACTGGTTCTCTTCATCCTCACAACCAAGCTTCCATACCCCTAGAGAGACATGGGATTCTTTACCATCTCAGGCACCTCTGGCTTGTTCTATTTTGTTTATTTTTTTCCTCTTACTTGCTATTGTTGGATCATCTTGCTAACTGTTGGATTTTGGTTATGCAGCCAAGTGCATCTGCTAGGGGGTTTAAAGGCAGAAAGTTTCAACCAGTTGGTGGAAAGGGCAAGAATGCAGCTGGCAAAGGCACCTAAAGTAGTAAATGACAACTTGGAAGATGTTAAAGTTTCAACAACTCTTTTGTTATAGTTCACTTGTTTAATGTATATGTCAAGTGTCAAAAACAATATTGGCAATTTCGGTTGGAAATGTGTATGTCTGAGCACTAGTGGACTAGTTGGTGGGTTTTAATTGGAAGATGTGTAAAGTCACAGGATGTGCCAAAAACAATGTTGGCAATTTTGTATGCATGTGACATAAAACTTTGTTAATGTCTTCACTTTTATTTCGTAAAGTCACTGAATAGGTTGCTCTTCTTTTATTTTGTGAAGTCACAGGATGTGCTCAATGACTCTTCACTTTTATTAATGTTAATGTGCATTGAAATAGGATAAAGTATTTTGTTGTGTTGTGCTTGTCTTGTGCTTTTGGTGGACTCTGTTTTTCTTGTCTTGTTCTTTTGGTGAATTTACACAGGTGTATGTATTCACACAACAAATCCTGTGTCTGTGTAAAACATGTTCCATTTATAGGCAGGTGTGCAACAAATCATGTATATGTGTAAAACATGTTCCATTTATAGGCAGGTGTGCATTGACACAGGTGTATATATTGAACCAACATGTTCCATTCGAGTTATTATGTTATTAACATTTCCACATAACACTTTGTGCCAATATATATCAATCACAGGATGAAGTAAAAAGGAATAAAAAAATTATACTAAACAATATTTGCACAAAAACAACACTTTCCATTTCAATTACCCAATAACATTTCAACATCCCACCAAGCATCATGGCAGATTAAGGTTCCTCGCTCTTACATTATTGTTCACTGAGGCAAAACACAACAACAACATTACAAAAATGAAAAATAACCATGACAAAACTAATGCCATCTTGTACAATCTCTCACTCTCTCTAACTCTCTTAAGTTTCTCTCTAATTTCTACATAAAGCTCATGAGTTTCTCTTTCCCTCCGGTTACATCTTTCTTCCATTTCCTTAGTTGTCATTTCTCTCTGATTTGCAAGCTGCAATTCATTCTCAAGCATACTTATCCTTTCACGGTCACTCTTACAAGTTTCGTTATCCACCCACTGAAAGAAGCCATATTTGGGACCAACCTGAGCATTACAATTATAACAATTAATTTCACAGTTCACAATTAATCACAACTAATAATTCAATTCAACTCAATTCAAATACAACAATGTAATTGTTACTTACATTAAATTGACTACAACCAACGAATCTTCTTCCATAGTTACCAGCTTTTCGACTTGTTCTTAGGGCACAATTCTCAAGGGTACATAAATGACCATCTCCGGCACGGTAGAAACCACTAGTTGTAGAGCCATTGCCAGTTGATGAAGACATAGCAAAAATTTGTTACAAGCTTATAGACCAACAAATCTGTTACGAGTGGCAAGAATCAACTCATCTAAATTTAGTAACAACTACTCATGCTACAACCACATTGTTAAAAAAGTTGATGGGCCACAGACCTTTATTTTAAAGTAATAAGAAAATGCAGATATATTCATAATCGTTAAGCCAGTAATAAGAAAATGCAGATATAAACCAGTTCCATGGTTAAGTAAGAACCGAATTTGGAAGAAAGAATTTGGAAGAAAGACTACCCAATTTTAAAACCCACAGGAATTTTAACACTCACCGGGCATTTTAAAACCCACCACCGGCAAAAATGGGTTTTTAAAACCCACCACTGGCACCGGCATTTTAAAACCCACCACCGGCATCGGCATTTTAAAACCCACCACCGGCATTTTAAGACCCAATTCAGAACCCTAGATTTCAAAGATTAAAACGCAAAATCCTAATCTACCTGCAACGGCTGAACAGAACAGCAATAATCTTGATCTTCCTCAAATCGGTTTGCATGCACGACCTCAAGCTTTCAACTTCCAGTCAAGTGAAGCGAAGCGCGATACCCATGAGTGAGTCTTCCTGCCACAACTGAACGGAGAAGCTGTCTATCTCAGTTCGGTTTGCATGAACGATGGGAGTGAGTGAGTGATTTTGAGTGATTTTTGGGAGTGACACTGAGTGATTTTTGGTGAGCAAGCCGGATGAGAGTGATTGAGTGGTTTTTGGAAAAGTGAGTGTTTTGATCTGGATGGGAGTGACTTTGATCTATTTCCTATGTTAGAGTAACGGTGAGGGAGAGGTGGGCACACGGCACATAGACGGAGATAATCACAGGCGGGCAAAGTGTCAAAATTCAAACCACGGGTAGGCACTTAGAATTAGAGGTAAACCACAGGTGGGTAATGTGTAATTATCCCTATAATTTTTTGCGCATTCTGGTATCCCAGACTATTTATAGATGAACAATTTCAGAGGATACTTACTAACCTGATATAAAAGATATTGCTTCAATGGCTCTTGATACCTTACCTTTATGGCTTCCTCTTCTCTTTGTTCTCCCTCTTCTGTTGCTCATGAAAAAAAAGATGGATGAGCGGAGTTGAAAGAAGTGCCTTCCACCAAGCCCTCCTAAGCTTCCTTTTATAGGTAACTTGCACCAACTTGGTGAGTTGCCTCACCAATCTATGTGGCAACTCTCCAAGAAATATGGCTTTATGATGCTCCTTCAACTCAGTGGTACCATACCAACTGTCATAATATCTTCTGCTGAGGCTGCAAAGGAAGTCTTAAAAGTTCATGATCTTGCATGTTGCAGTAGACCTCCCTCAAGTACTTGCTCTAAAGTACTTTCCTACAATTATAGAGACATGGCTTTTGCACCTTATGGTGATTATTGGAGAGAGATAAGGAAAATATGTGTTCTTAAGCTTTTTAGCGTGAAGAGGGTGCAGTCCTATCAGTTCATTAGGGAAGAAGAAGTCGCTTTGCTTGTCGATTCTATATCTCACTATGCATCTTCTGCAACCCCTATTAATCTTTCTGAGAAGCTACTTGCACTCACTGCAAGTATAACTTTCCGGATCGGTTCTGGTAAGAGTTTCCGCGGGAATGGTTTAGACAACAAACGGTTTCAAGCAGCGGTTCATGAGGTAGAGTCCCTGTTGGGAAGCTACAATGCATCTGAATTCTTGCCCTTCGTAGGATGGATTATAGACACTTTATCTGGTAGATCTAAAAGGCTTGAAAGGGTTTTCCATGAGATGGATACTTTATTCCAACAGCTCATTGATCTCCATCTTGATCCTGAGAGGACAAAACCAGAACATGAAGACTTTATCGATGTGCTACTGAGAATTGAAAGGGAGCAAGCTAAGTCTATTGATGCTGCTCGGTTCACAAAACATAACAATAAGGCAGTCCTCTTGGTAAACTGCCAATCTTTTACTAATCACTTTTTTTTTTTTTTACTCTGCTTACCTTATCAAATTAGCCCATGTTCACCTACTTACCTGTTACTATATTTGTTTGTCAGAATATAATTTTAGGTGGAGTTGACACTGGTGCAATTATCATGATATGGGCGATGGCAAAGCTTGCTAAGAACCCCAGAGTGATGAAAAAAGCACAAGATGAAGTTAGAAATTTCATTGGAAATAAGGGGAAAGTCACTGAAAGCGACATTGACAACCTTCTTTACCTAAAGATGATAGTTAAAGAAACTTTTAGATTGCATCCTCCAGCACCCCTACTTCTTCCAAGAGAAACCATGTCACACTTTAAGATCAATGGTTATGACATTTACCCAAAAATGTTAATCCAAGTCAATGCTTGGGCAATAGGACGAGATCCTAAATACTGGAAGGACCCAGAAGAATTCATCCCAGAAAGGTTCATGGATAACTCCATTGATTTTAAAGGTCAAAATTTTGAGTTATTGCCATTTGGATCTGGTCGAAGAGGTTGTCCTGGGATATATACGGCAACAACAACAATTGAGCTTGCACTTGCAAATCTTTTATATTGCTTCAATTGGAAATTACCTGATGGGATGAAAGAGGAAGATATCAACATGGAAGAGGGAGCTGGTCTTAGCCTTACTACCGGCAAAAAAACAGCTCTGAACCTTGTGCCAATCAAATTGTTTTAAGGCGTTTTTGGAATGTTAGTATACGTCAACACTTTTTTTCAACGTTTTTGTCTTCCATTTCCAAACATAATGACGTAATGGTCATTATGTTTATTTTGTTTTTAATTAAAAGTGATAAATGTTTTTCCATTTGATAATAACGGTCAGTTATCGACAATCTGAGTCGTCTGACCATGTGAGCCTAAGAATGTTCCTGGATATCTTTCTAGGAATAGTTGCTTTTATATAATATGTAAGTTGGTAAGAGCTTTGAAATGAATGGTGGCGATTTAGCATGTATGTTTTGCCTTTTGCAATGATTAATAATTTTTCTTTCTTATAAATATGAATAATGCTAGATATACAAACTATTTTACAAAGAAATTTACAAACTGCTGATGTGGTGAGTGATTATTGATAAATGAAAAAGTGATATTAATGATAAGCCTAAATGAAAACAAATAAAAGGTTGGTCATATCAACATTTAGTAAAATTGTTGTAAAATAATTTGTGGCCGTAGCATTTCTCTATAAATAAATGGTAGGAATTGAATAAAAATTGCCTTTGGCTTTATAGCGCTAGTGTTATGAATACAAAACCACTTTTTGAGTTCCATTTTATACTTCACTCATCACAATTTGTTATGTATTTTTTTTCCCTTATAATTAAAATAACTAAGTTTTTAAAATAGAAAAAAAAAAAAAAAAAAATCAAACACATGACTGATTATAATTGGTAGAATATAAAGTGTCTTAACTAATTGACACTTTGTGGTAATTCTAATACATACATCTAGAGTTTGAATTTTCCTATTTCCAACTATTGAATTACCTAAAAAGAAAAAGAGAAAAGAAACGAAATAAGACTCATGTCTAATCATTTATTTTACATCCACTATTTATATCAATATCTACAATTAATGAAAAAAATTGCATTTTAAAAAATGAAAAAAAAAATGTTCACATTTAAAATATGAGAATGGATATAAAAAATAGATGTAAAAAAATGGACGTGAGAGTATGACAGAAAAAAAAAAAAAAAAAAAATGGACATGAGAGGATCATTAACCTTTATTGACGAGCATGACAGCAAAAAAGAATAAAGGTTGGCCTGGTAAGCAACAAAAGTGAGAAAAAAGTATGAGTGAGCAAGTAAACAAATTTTAGGAATACAACTAATTCAACACTTATTTTTACAACTATTTTATTTAAGTAATGTTGAGGTCTAAAATATCACAATATTGTATCAAATCCCAAAACAATACAAAAAGATTGAAATCTAAGAGTCATCTGGGCTTTCAAGGAAAGGGCAAAGCCCAAATTCATTAATAGTCAATAGGAAAGGCCCAATCCCATGAATGGGCAAGCTTTGGGCCTTACGAATCAAAGAAAAAAAAAAAAAAGCTCAGCCCAGTCCTTGAGGGAAAAAATCACTGGGGAACTAGAGAGAAACTGAACCAGGATACCTGGGGATTCCTAGAAGCCTGGGATTCTCGGGATATACGGCAGGGCCAGGTTGGGATTGAGACAGCTTAAGGGAGCATGCCCAGGAACACAAAGAACAAGAGCAGATGTGTCCCATCAGCCACCCAATGATGTAGAAAATGGGTAGAAGACTTGGGAACCAGCAACTCATGAAAAAGGGTCTAGTACCTTGAGGAACCCAAGGAGGTGGACCATGAAGGAAGGTGACTGGGGATCTTTCAGCTTGATAGAAGAGAATCTGCCCATTTAGAAAAAACGACAAAAGGTAAAGCAGCCAAAAAAGTGGGTCTGAAAAGTGGTATCTAGAAGCTGTGGAAAAAGAAGGATTAGAAGTCAGCCCTTTAGGACCTCCCTAAACAGGAAAGTCAGTTAGGGGCTTTTGGAGAAAGAACCTCAAAAGAGGAAAATAATGAGAAAATAAGGAAGAGACTAGCCACCGATGTTGCTGACACAACATTGGTTTTGGTACCCATGGCAGTAAATGGAGGGAAACAGTGGTACACCAAAAACCCTAAGATGGCACTATAAAAGGAGGGGGAGCCAACAGTGAAAATCATTCAGCAATGGTGAATCAGAGAGAAAAAATCCTTTAGAAAACTCCTTTAGAATTCAAAAAGAAAGAAGAAATTGAAAATACCGTCCGGGATCCTGAAACAGTCACTAGAGAATACACTTGGATTCAAAGGGATTCAAACTTCACAAGTCTTGGAAGCCTAAAGAACTATCCAAGTTTGTGATTTTTGAACTTATTTGGACCTTGTAACATATCCTAGTGCAATGAGAACATAATGTATCAAAAACTTAAGAAAATAATAAAGCATTTCTTATTATCTTAAGGATCCCTAACGTTTTACTCTATTTTTTCCTTTACTTATATCATTCTTTACTGTTTCTTACCGTGCAATACGTATGTATCTTCTATTTGTTAGTATGTATGTATTGTAGGACCCACGTTTTGTGCACAACCTAGTTCAAAATCAGCCCAACTTAGCAGGGGTGAACCAAGCCCAATCCCTTTAACTTAAACACTAGGCCTAGAATCCTCGTTTCTACTTGGGCCTGTGTGCTGCTTAAACAAAAAAAAAAAAAAAAAAAAAACCACAAGTGGTGAATCTAGTCGAAAATGACAGGTAATTAATCATTATCTACCATGTTGAATAGTTGTGAAAATGAGTGTTAAATTGGTTGTGTTCTTATAATAAGTCAAGGAAGCCATTAAAGTGGAAATCAAACGACTTTCTACTATGGTGAAACAGAAAGGATGAAGGGTTTATTGATTTTGACTAAAGACGAAGGCAACAAGTATAGGAACAAAGACGTGTTAAAGCAATCTACATGCATGGTGGAGGCTAATGATTTGACAATTGGGAGTTGCTCATTTGATTAGGGCATCAAAGTCAGGCAACCATGCATGGTCCATGTGAAGTTAGAATGCCATGAATGAACCCAAGGTCAATTGGATGCTTTTCGAAATGCCTTAAAACCTTATATTTTTGTGGGATCTTGGTCCTAAAGTTACTTGGAATTAATACTTACCATACATAATGGGGATGCGAATACTCAAATCACTATTACTAGTATTTACTTGTATTGTAGTGCCTACTTCGCGGCCACCACTTATGAACATTTCTTACTTTACACTACAAGTATAATATTAACCTTTAAAGGTTCTTTGCCGAATACAACTCATAGAGGGGAAAAAAAATCCTACTTTATGTATTTGCACTATTGTGCTTCTTATAACAATAATTTTTTCAATCTCAAACCTGAGTTTTGTTATAAAGTTTATAAACTCAAATTTTAACTAAAAAGAAGAAAAAAAGAGACTGAATTCTACATAATTTTTTTTAAAACTTTGCATGCGTTGAGACATGTATGCAACTTGGCAGACAGGTACAAAGCCAAGAAGGAGATTAGCTAGGGATTAGGGATTTCCTATACCCGCCATATACAATAAGCTTTCTCACAACACGGGCCCCACGAATTAGTGAGGTTCACATATTATGAGAGACTCATTACATGTAGCAAATATAAGATATATCTTATCAAAATACAAGAGGTAGGTGTCCACTTCGGTTCAAAAGGGGCTTGGGAAAGGGATGAAAATTGTTTAACCACAATTGAAGAGGCATCACAATTGTTTAACCACAATTTACTAAAAAGCTACAATCATGAGTGGGTTCACTTGTGTAAAGAAATAGTGCAATATATGGTGATGAAAAGAAACGTTTGAAAGAAAAATCAAAGGTACAATGGTGGGGACATTCTGGTCCTAAGTTACTTATGCAAATCCGTGTATTGGCAGGAAATTAATGGGCTTTAGAGAGAGAAGAAATTCATTGGAAACAAAGGTCAAGGATACAATGGCTCAAAGAAAAAGATAGGAACACGAAATTTTTTCATTGTAAGGCTAGCCAATGGAAGAAGAAAAATACCATTTGGGGGCTAATGGATAGAAATGGGGCAATGGCAAGAGGATGATGATCGAGGTTGTCAAAAATATAATTGAAGGGTATTTTTCAAACATCTACACTAGTTCGAAACCTATCAATAAGGACAACATTATCGGGGTTTGTCAAAAAGTGTGTTACTAAAGATATGAAAGAAAGACTCCTACATGATTTCTGAGCTGAGGAGGTACACCAAGCCTTACAACAAATACATCTTACCAAATTACCAGGCCTGACGGTATGCCTGCTTTTTCCTATAAAAATTAATGGCATATTTGTACGTAGGACAAGACATAATAAATGTTGTACTTCACGCACTAAACAAAGGCCATGTTTACCATTTGTCAACTACATTCACGTTGGTTTCTTCCCTAAAACAAAGAAGCCTGAGTGTATAACTGAATACCGCCCCATCAATCTATGTAATGTTATTTACGCAATATTGTCTAAGGAGCTTGCAAACCGACTCAAATACATTCTACCCCACATTATTTATGAATTCTAAAGTGCTTTTGTTCCAATATGGCTAATTACTAACAATATTTTAGTGGCTTATGTTGGCTTTTGAGAACATGCACCATATGAAAAACAAAGGAAAGGGTAGAGTAGGAATGTCTTTAAAATTAGATATGAGTGAAGTCTAAAACAAAGTAGAATGATTTTTTTTTTTTTTTTTTTTTTTTTTGAGTTTCTATAGACAACCCCACTTTGTTATCGCTCATACCTGAGCCTGAGGTCCCTAGTCTCGATAGCAATAAGCCTCTTAGAGCTTTAGTATTGGTGGTGCAAAAAAGCTATATTGCTATTTTTAGCACCACCAAATGTAAAAGTGAGGCTCCATTGGTGGAGTTATAGCCATAAATTTTAGCTTCTTTGCTACAATGCACAGCCAAAGATAGTTGTGCACTGTATCTCAAAGGTAAAAAGAAAAACACTTTTTTATTCCTGCGTTCACACTACTTTTAATTATTTTACTGATTTCTTTTCTTTCTTTTATCCTTATTTTTTCTCTTCATTTTCTTTCATTTATGTTGGTCCGACTCTCTCATACTCTCTTACTTTCTCTACTCTCTCATTTTCTTGCTATTTTCTTTTCTCAAAATTTTTCTCTTTCTTCTAAAATTTTTCACTCAAATTCTTTTCTTTTTCTTCTCAATTTTTTCTCTGCTGTGTGAGGGTCTCTTCTTTTGCCATGTGGGTGTGGGTGTGGTGGGTCATCGTCGTCGTGGTCATGCCGTGGGTGTGAGTTTGTGCCGTGGGTGTGGATTTGTGCCGTGGTGTTCGTGGGTCTTGCCGTGGTAGGTCATCGGTTTCATGGTTTTGTGGGTCATGCCGTGGGGTTTGTGTGGTGGGTCATCGGCGTCGTGGTCATGCCATGGGTGTGGTTGGTCATTGGTTTTGGGTCATGCCGTGAGTGTGGGTTGTCGTGGGTTTTATTTTTGTGGTTGTGGGTTGATTTTCTTGGGTATTTTTGGTTTGATTTTGGTGGTTGTGGTGGTGGGCTATGTGAAGTGCTGGTTGACCAGTGGTGGTGGCGGTGGGTTGTGTGAAGTGGTGGTTAAGGTGGTGGTTGTGATTGTTGTTTATTGTACTAGATATATTATTTTATTATAGTGGATATATTATTTTAATGTGTTGTTTTTGTTATTTTATTGTGTTGAAAGCTAAAATAAAACCATTGATGTTGAGTGTTTTGTAAAGTGAGAAGGTAAAATAGATAAAGTAACTTTTAGGAGAGCCAGAATTTTAGCTATTTGGTGGAGCCAAATAGCTAAAATTATGACTCCACCAATGTGGATGCTCTAACACTTACTAGAATGATTAGACTTGTATATCAAAAATCCAATGAGCCCAAATTCAAATCCAAACCAATTTTCAAGCCCAAAACAAATCCTTGACAAAAGTGGCATATGCCCTTTATTGCTAGCTTATGCCTATTGCCACTTAAAGACAAAACCCCAAAAGTCCTCATTTTCCATTTTGGCAATTAATTTGGTCAGTTAGCCTGATCACTTGTTGATCTTTTAAAATTGTCGAAAATTATTAAATACAGGTAATTCTACGGTACCCCCCAAAACAAGGGGGGGTACAGTACCCACTAGTGGGTAACCTGCTATACCAGGTTACTTTTTTCTCACATTTAACAGTTCCATTCTCACATTGTGCACTTCTAATATCACATGTGACAGTTCTTTTCTCACATTTGGTGGCTTTCTTACTTTTTTCTCACATTTGACGGTTTCATCCTCATATTGTGCAATTCCAACATCACATGTGACAGTTCTTTTCTCATATTTGGTGGTTTTCTTACTTTTTTCTCACATTTGACGGTTACATCCTCACATTGTGCAGTTCCAACATCACAAGTAATAGTTCTTTTCTTACATTTGATGGTTCCCTTACTTTTTTTTCACATTTGACGGTTTCATCCTCACATTGTATAGTTCCAACATCACATTTGACAGTTCTTTTCTAACATTTGGTGGATCCCATTTTTTTTTCTCACATTTGACGATTCCATTATCACATTGTGTAGTTCCAATATCACATTTGATAGTTCTTTTGTCACATATAGTGGTTTCTTTATTTTTTTTCTCAAATTTGATGGTTCCATTGTCATATTAAGCAGTGCCAACATCGCATCTACTCTATTTTTGTCACATGTGACAGTTCTTTTGTCACATTGGGTGGTTCCCTTACTTTTTTCTCACATTTGACGGTTCCATCCTCATATTGTGTAGTTCCAACATCACATGTGACAGTTCTTTTCTCACATTTAGCGGTTCTCTTAATTTTTTTCTCACATTTGATGTTTCCATCCTCACATTATACAGTTCCAACATCACATGTGACAGTTCTTTTGTCACATTGGGTGGTTCCCTTACTTTTTTCTCACATTTAACAGTTTCATCCGCACATTATGCAGTTCCAATATCACATGTGACAGTTCTTTTTCACATTTGGTGGTTCCCTTATTTGTTTCTCACATTTAACGATTCCATTCTCACATTATACATTTCCAACATCACATTTAACAGTCATTTTGTTACATTTAGTGGTTCATTTATTTGTTTCTCAAATTTGATGGTTCCATTATCATATTGTGCAGTTCTAGTGTCAAATTTGACAGTTCTTCTGTCACATATAGTAGTTCTTTTTTTTTCTAGGTAAAAGACTACACAACATTGTGAAGTCATGAATGCCTTCTTCAATAGATTTTTGGATGGGCAAGCTAGGCTTTATGAGTTGTTCCAAAAAGTTAATAGAGCACTTACACGTATTAAACACAATAAGGTGGGGGTAGATTTTACTTCTAAATATATTAAATCTATTATGATTACTAGGTTAGTTAAAATCGAGAAGTACCACTAATATATTGACAAGGGAAATATTCCATATTTATATGCCACAATTTGTTTACTAAGAAATCACTTTTCCATGAATTCATATATGAAATAACAAAGTTCACTAATTTTGTTTGTATGTGCCGTAGATGATCCAAAGAAATCAGACCACCTACTTGCACTTGGATCTATATATGGTAATTTTCATCTCATAATATTTATAACTTGAATTGATATATAACTCACTTTCATGAACTACAAGCTGATCTCTTGTTGCAAATTATCTAAAAGAAGCAGACAAACTATAAAGAAATCCATTTAAAAGGAAAAAATTCATTTAAAAAGAAATCCACTATAATGTGTCTTGTTCACATCTATATTTGAATACCATCATGGCAACAATTGAAAAAGAGACAATCAAAAGCACATGCATTTCTGGATCATTCATTCTTAAATTCTCAAAAGGGAAACTTCTAACTTGTAGGAATTTCTTATTATCCCTTCTGCAACTCCACCGGCAACAGAAATATCTGCATTTACATGATATAACTATTAGAGCTTGAAAAAAAAAGGAGATGTTCATAAGAGCAAAACTCTTTGCATATAGCCTTAGATATTTATTTATATAACTATTATTATTCAAGAACTTTGGTTCATCTATCTGAACCTTACAATATCAGCAAATTCAAATTCAAAATCATATACAATAAGTTTGTTAAAGAAAAAATAAAAATCTAGTAAACAACAGCATGCTAAAAAAAGGATATGATCATATAATTAATTTTTCAACTCTGTTTTAGAGCTTGGTCTTGTTACATGGACTTCAATTGTATGTGTATATGCATTCCAGATGTTATCTTTTTACATGGATGTCATTCTAATTCTCAACTATAATTAGATAATTGATAATTTTCAATAACAAGGATAAAACAGCATTGGGTTTAGGTTGGATGCTTATATCCCAAAAAAAGCATTGAATGCAAGAGATAGCTAGAAGGATAAATGCTTACATGACAAATTTTCATGAGGTTGACTCCTACTTATGACGAGCTAGAATTAAGCAATAACATCAATGAATGGTCCAACAAATTAATATAGAGAATCAGATTTAAAAACCTGTAACTGTAAAGTAAAAAAAAAAAAATGGCAAGTGCACAAATCCTAACAAAATAGCTTAATTGGAGAGCAAAACACTTCAAAAACTTAAAACTTATGCTCTGCATTATTAAGTTCTAAAATAACAAACTTTTCTCCAAACAATATAATCTTCTATATAATATTAACATCACATAGTACAACATACATATGCAAATTGGCAGAGCTATAACACAATATACCTTGTAACTTACATTATACTGGATAGAAATTGCAACAAAGCACTTCAAAATGAATGCTTTGATCATTTTTCTTATCATCTGCTTCATCTGCTTGTTTGGCTTTTGTATCTGTATTATAATTATGAAATTCACTTTTCTTGTTTGTCTTAGGGATGACTATTTGAAATTTCACATAGAGTTCTTGCAAACTCAAGTTATAGCAGGTGTTAGTCACCACACAAGTTGTACAATAAGAAGATGAAGTGATTAGGTAACTCCCTATTGGTTCTTCACTTTCAACTTTGGCATATTGACAATTAAAGAATTTTGGTCTCAAGTTGCAGTTTTTAAATTGCTCCAACCAGAAAAGTTGAGATAAATAGATGTCCTTATGCTGAATAAACTTTATAAAATAAAATAAGATAAACTTAAGGCAAACATGCCTTGAACCAGGTTTCAATTATCTCAACCTAATCTTTGTAAAGTGGTCTGAATCAAAGTAGTTTAGCTCAAAAGAAAATTTTCCACCCTATATTTCTTATCTAATGTGAATTATGAAATGGATGATGGATTATGTTCCCTAATCATCCTGAAATGAAACGTCCAAAAGCTATAAGACAATGACCTAGTCGCGTATCTTTCACATTTTAGACATTAATCATAAAACCTTTAGACCATACTTTTTGATCAGCAAATCTTTAAAATTTGAAAGTAAACAAGAGGTCAAAAATCTTAATTGCAATTCTCTGAAAACAAGAAAAAAAGGCAAAGTGGCAAAGTGGCAAACTAGCCCCCATTAAAAAAATTAGAATCAAGTTTCATATTTATTATTCTTTTTACTATAGATAAACCCCTAAATATCAAATAGTCAAAGATATGAACACGTACTACAATAAGATGTGGGGGTCACCTCATAAAGGTATTATACAAATAGGCTTTCAACCAATATTGAAGTTGGTCAGAGTATCCAAAGATGCTTATTATATTAATCAAAATCCCATTACCCCAAACCAGTCCGTAAAGCAAAAGTAGAAAACACTAAGAACTAGGGCTGTCTAGATTCATCCCAGTACCCGACCCACCTGAAGAATCGATCGGATTTGACCCGAAACTGGCCGACCCGACTACTGCGATGGGTCTTCATCACCAGAAACCAATTCCGGCGGGTCGGATTTCGGTTTTCCTCCCTCAAAACCCGAAAAACCCAAACCGACCGAAAGATTTCCAGATTCCGGCCAAAATTTTCCAGAATCCGACAAAAAAACCCAAATTCCGATGATATGTTTCCAGATTCCAGTGCTATTTCCCTTAGATCTAGTGAGATTTTGACCGAATCTGGCAAAATCTCATCGAATCCGGTGAGATTTTCACCAGATCTAGCGAAATCTTATAGAATCCGGTGAGATTTTCGCCGGATCTGTGTTTTTTCCACCATTTTCTCGCCGTCCCGAATCAGACCAACCCGCCCGCCACCCGTTGATGTTCTGAACCGCCCGACCCGATTACTCCGGCGGGTCGGCGACGGGTGCCTTTTTTCTCCACCCAATTCCGACGAGTCGGTTCCGGGTTGGGCACAAACTGGTCTCAAACCGACCCATGGACAGCCCTACGTAAGAATAGTCCCAAACTTCCAGTTCCATGAAATTTGTTGAAAAACACAAACTGATTTAAATGACACAAACAAATAAAAAGTAATAAATACAGACAATAGCCCATGAGGAGTGTTAGAGCAAAGCAGAGCACATAGATAGATATAGATGAACACACCTATTTCATTTCTTTCAACTTTCAGTGTATGACCAAACTTACCTTTTTATATTACCATAGAGCCTTAGAGATTCTCTCCTATATATATATATATATATACAGCTCCACATTAATTTTTTTTTCCAATATTAAAAAAAAAAAATATATATATATATATATAGCTGCCCAAAAATATTTTCAATTCAGTAAATAAAATAAAAGAGATAGAAATTATAATAATGGATTTAATCACAAAACAGGCTGTAAGTGTGAACCAGTGAGACCCAACCTTCTTCTTTTCCAGAAATTAGATTCTGGATCAAGCTTCTCTCCGGTTCTTGCTGGTTCTGATTTACACCTTATGAGTATGAGAGGCCCTACAAAGACATCTACAACTTTCAATTCTTCAATGCTTGAGGAGCTAAGGAATCTTTCTTTAATTGAACCTTTGAATTTTTTCAAAAACTCCATCTTTTTCTCGGTTTCAGGAACTATCCTTGATTCTGGATCCGAAATTGACTCGCTTTCCGATGTGGGTTTCGCTGTATTCTCTGCATGTTCCTCCTCTCTATTGTCTATTCTTCTTCTCAATTCCTCTGTTCTGTGCAATGATTCCCATAATCTACTAGCCATAAACAAATCAAACGAAACCCACAGAGGCACAGATAAACCTACACAATCCTATCAATATTTTGTGATTCAAATTTATAATTGATGGAGGAGACAAAATACATGGCATGCACACAGACCACTAGGTTTTTTCCCTAACTTCAACAAATATAGAGGAAAAGGGTTAAGAATCAAAATCCCTAAATAAATGCTATAAGAAATTTAGAGACTCTAGATTGTAAAGACACAGATGCCAAAAAATAGATTCAGTGATTTAACTAAGAACATTAGTAATGAAGGTTGGAGAGTAGAGACAATGAAAGAGAAGAACCCACAAGAACTTGCTTCAGATCAGATCAGATGCGAGAGAAGAAGAAGAACCGTATGTGTTTTTTTTTTTTTTTGGTTTTATATGTTATCCTAACTGACCAGTAACTGATATCCTATTAAAATTATACAAACGGTGTGAGAGTGCTTTTTTCTTTAGCACACAGGCCCAAGGATCCTGGGCCAAATAGTTGTATTTTGGTGGACTGGGCTTGGTTCACCGCAGCTAAATGGGGGCTGATTACGAACCAAGTTGTGCGCAAGTCACATAAATCTCCTCAAGGCAAAAATGCGATTCCTCCTAAGCAATAAAATACCATTATAAGTGTTTTAATATCATAAAATGACCCTTTACTCTTACAAAATAAGTAAAATAGATGTTCATAATATTCACAATGAGAAAGGGATTGAAATAGAATATTTAAGGCTTATCTTTTATTCATCTCAAAAAAAAAAAAAAAAGGCTTATCTTTTATCGTATAAACATTTTAAAGAATTCCTTCACTTAGTACCCCGGGCGTACTGTCGTGGGATCCCGGGACGTACTGTCGTGGGATCCCGGGGCGTATTAGGCCTGTAAGAACCCAGAATCTCTGGTTCTCTGCACTATACAATCTTTCTCCATGCTTGTTATGCAATGGAGTTTTGTCCTTTCCTTTTACCTCTATAGGTCCTACACAAGAACAACGATACAAGGCACATATCTTCAAATAATTGTTAATTTCTTAGATTAGGATATATATATATATATATATTAATACACATACATATATGTAAATGAATTTTATGAGAATGATTCAGCCACGAGGATCCTGGCCCCAATTCTCACAGACTTAGTGCTTTTGCACAAGACTTGTGGGATTTGGAACTCAAGTCTGAGTGGCTTTACTTGGGCAAAAGACTCAGCTTTACAAGCAAGAATATATGTATTGAGCAGCAAGAAGCAGTAAAGGAAGATAATATAATAAAGGAATATGCAAAGTAATTGTTAGAAATTCTCAAATCAATATGAGATATTTCATTATTTTTCTTGATTGTGGATTACAAATGTGCTCACTAAGACGTGATACAAGGTTCAAATAAGCTCAAAAATTACAGACTTTGATGGCTATTCAAGCCTCTAAGACTTGCAAAGTTTGAATCCTTTTGAATCCAAGTATGTGCTATAGTGGCTGTTTCTGGGATACCGGGAGACAAATATGTGCTATAGTGGCTGTTTCTGGGATACCGGGAGACGTTTCTCTATTTTTCTTAAATTTTACAGAGTTCTCATGGCTCTGTTATGATATTCTTCCTACTGAAAATCCTCCCCCCCTTCAACATGGGTTTTCTCTTCCTTTTATAGTGTGTTTTCTAGGGTTCCAAGGTACTAGTGATTTCTCTATTTTGCCCCTCAGAGCTTGTGCTGTGACAGCTTCTTAGGGGCTGGTCTCTTCCCTTTTTTCTCATGGTTTTCATCTTTTAGTACTGTTTCTCTAAAAGTCACTTGCTGACTTTCCATCCCGGGGCGTCCTTGGGCAACTAGCCTTCAATCTCTCTTCCTTCAAGATTTCTCACTTTTCAGACTCAGCTGTCGGTTGTATTTCCTTGCTGTCATTATTCCCAAATAGTTGGAATCTTTTACTGCTGGGTTGAAAGTTCTCTTCCAGTCGCTTCTACGTATGATTTTCTCATTCTTGGTTCCTTGTGGTACAGCTCCTTTGTTCATGAATGTTTGCTTTATACTTTCTGATTCTTTGCTACACCACTGGGTACTTGAGAAGGACATCTCTGTTCTTCATTTCTTGTATTTCGTGGTACCTTTCTTGAGTTGTCCCAATCCCACAGTAGCTGTACTGCATTACCTGAGGATCCCAGGCCTCTGGCAGCCTCTGGGTATCCCGGCCCAGTTCTTTCACTGGATTTTGCTGGACTTTTTAATGACCTTTTTGCTGGAAATCTGAACATAAATAGGGCCTTAATGTTGATTCTTCTTGCTGCTTGAATTGGGCCTTCTTTACTTTTCATGGAATGGGCTTTCTTGTGAAATTTTAGCCTTCAACAAACGGCTAAGATTAAAACAAGTAAATCTAATGGCTAAAACTTAGGGGGTATCGTACCCCCTAAAAAAAAGAGGGGGTACAGTAGAATGACCCTATTAAATACTTCAGGAATACCATAAATATGTACTTCCCATTCTCACATAAATTGTGGTTCCCACCAGGAATTTAATTAGTGGGACCCATAATTATGTAAGAGAGGAAAATATGCATTTATGGTACTTTGGAAGTACCCTATAATTACCCTAAAATTGCAAGGTTTGATTTATCTTTTGGTTTCCTTTTATGTCTGAAAAGCATGATAGGAAAGAAATAAAATGTAGATTATTATTTTATTTTAATTTATTTTTATTATTCGATGGTTACAGCTTATAACATGGGACAGAAAATTTGAATTCTAGATGTCTTTGTTGAAATTACCAGGAAGTGCTAACTAGTTAAGTTATAAAACTATTAGCAAGAAATAAAATTTTAATTGAGGTGTATGTCAAGCCAATTTTGGACTGCCTTTCTAAAAATACAAGATTCCATTCATGTGGCTTAATTGATCTTCATTGAAGAGATACAATTTCTAATGTTTATGGCATATTAAGAGTCCATTTGGGAACAGCTTATTTAGTTGAAACAGAAACTTTTTTCTAAAAGTAATGTATATAAAGCTAGAAGTTAGCTGAAACAGTACAGAAGAACCCATGGATAGTACCAAAAATAAGCTGAATAGTAGCAAAGATAAGCTAAATAGCCAAAAAAAAACCCATGAATAATAGCAAAACTAAGCTAAATAGTAAAAAAATCTGCTTTTTTTAGCCAATGCGAAATGCAACCATAATACTATTTCTTTTTTAGATAGGTTTAGAATTCGTTTAGGAACGGTTTATTTAGCCAAAACTGAAAACTTTTTACTGAAAGTATTGTAAAAAAAATAATTAAAAAAATAAAAAATAAAAACTAAAAACTATCATGAATAGTACCAAAAAGTACAATGGGACCTATGAATAGTAGCAAATATAAGCTAAAATCTCTAATAAGCTGTTAGTTTCATCACTTCCCAAACACACTCTAAACTTTGTGTCTCGACTTAGAAATTCTGTTAGGACATATGTGATTTAATGTTAGGAACATATGTCAATATAGAATTAGCTAATCTTTTGACAAAACGCACTTTACTTGTAATTTGGTAGATCTAGGATGTGTTTAATACTTCAAGGAACAAGTTTTCAAGATCAAGTATTAAAGCCATGCAAGTATGTCTAAGAATCAAGTGAAGAAGTGCTAGATTTTAAAGCTTGATAGCAGTATCTATCAAGGTTTAAAAAGCTGTTCTAGCCCGATGCTCGACAACTTCTTGATAGATAAGCTATCTATCGAGGTTTATGAAAAACAGATTTTCAGCTCTGATTTTCATCCAATCCGTGTGTATATGTTTGGGCTTTCTTTTCTCACAACCCTAAACATATATAAAGATTATTTTAAGGACCATAAAAGGTTGCACAGTTGCACGAGTGTGAAGCAAAATTGTGTTCATGCAAATTGTGACCGGAGATAGAATTTGCCCTAGTTCATCTTTCTCTTGAAGAAGCTGCTGTGTTTGTACACCGTAGGGTTTTGTAACCAAAGAGCTTCATGATATTCACCGTGTGATGAACTAAAGAACTTTGCAGCCAACATCTTTTTCAAGTTGGTGAGTAAGCGGCATACTGGGATCTGCGTATCGAATTGGTTAGTCACATACTGGGAGCCGTGCATTGAAAAGGAGAGATTGTCACTACAGAATAAGTCCAATTGGGTATTAAGGTAAGGGTTCAACTGTAGGTTAGTATAAGGTAATGGGATTCCTTTAATTGTAACCGCTTGTTGTGATAATAGTGAATTCTTAAGAGTGGTAACCTTAAAATCACCTGGTGGGGTTTTTGCGGTGTAGGTTTTCCCCACTCGTAAACAAATCACCGTGTCTATTTAATTTCCACTACATTTAGTTAATTGGTGATTTGTTTGTGCTACCACATGTATTGCATGCTAATTGAATTAATTAATTAACTTGGCTAATTAATTTGCTAATTCATCATAAGGGGTCAATACATTCTTGGTCTATCAAATTTGAACAAAACAAAGTTTCAAATAAGGCACAAGACATTCGGCTTGTACTATGTTAAAGCATAATTTTCAAATTTAGGTGTCATTACCTTTAGTCAATAGGCTTGAGAAAGGAGAGATTAGATTCAAATTTGATTGGGAACTTAGAGCTTGTTTGGATAGTCCAAAAACTGAGTGATATCACTCAGTTTTCATGATCCATCATCCAAAACTCGTGGGTCCCACAAATGATGCAATGTTTGGCTTGGTTTTGGATGTTTGTTTCCATCCCTCAAAGACTCAAAATTTTGAGTTTGGATGATGGAAATTGAAAACACAATTTTGGTGTTTTCAGATTATAGATTATGAGTGATAGTGGCAAAATGGTAAAAAAATAAATTTGTGGGACCCATTCTCTTGACTTGTCACTATCAAGTAACAGTGTCAACTACATTTTTTTTCTTTTTCTTTTTCTTTCTTTCTTCTTCTTTTGCAGAGTTCCACCGGCTTCCTTTTTTTTTTTCTTTTTTTCTTTTTTTGCTTTTTCTCTACTTCTTCTTTATTTCTTCTTCATACCCACTCCACCACCAACAGCCTTTTTTTTCTTCTTCTTCTTCATTCTTTCTTTTTTTTTTTCTTTCTTTCTTCATCAGACCCACTCCACCACCAACGTGTTTTTTTTTTTTTTTTCTTCTCTTCTTCCTAGTTTTGTCTTTCTTTCTTTCTTTCTTCTTCAAACCCACTCACCATGTTCATCCACACATAATATATACCCAAAAATAGAAACCCACTCCTCATTTTCGTGATTTTGGTCTTCAGTCTAAGGATTTCTGGGTTTGGGTTTGGGTTTTCTGTGTTTGTGGGTTTGGGTTGGCAATTTTGCCTCACCAATCTGAAGATTTTGTGATGGTGTGTTTGGGTTTTCTGTGTTTGTAGTTGTGGTTTGAAGCTTGGGCTGTGATGGAGGTGGGTTTGTGTGGTTGGTGGTGCTATTGATGATTGGAAATTTTTTCTTTTTGTAGGTGTAGCTGATGGTTGGATTTTCTTTTGGTTGAGACTTTTTTTTTCGTTTTGTGGTCGTTGGTGGTGTTGACAGTGGGGGGTTCTGTGTTTGCCATTGATGGTGGTGATGGACTTGGGAGAATATGAAAGAGGGGAAGAGAAAATGGACGCGGTTAACAACCATAACCCCTGTGTACTGTCAGTGGGTTGGGTTCCACCATTTTGGCAAAAAGCGGACTTAAAAGTTGAGATATGTGACTAAGTTTTGTAACCAAACAACAATATTGGAGTTTTTGAGTGATAGTGGGGTTTTGGTTATGAGTTATGAGATTTGAGTTAGAGTTATGAGTTATGAGTATTGAGTTATGAAAACTGAGTCATGTCTAAACCAAACGGGCCCTTAGTTTCTGTTTTAAGAAAATTTTCTTTGGAATGGATATCATGACAAATAGTAAAGCTGGTGACCACATACGTTTTAACGTTTATGTGGCATGATCAGTCTTTTTTATTCATTGAGTATGGTTCACGTTTGTTGATCTTGTGAGTTCAAGTAGGATGATTTTCCAAATAGGGTGTGAAACAATCAGATGGTCTTACGTTAGGATTGCATTCTCAAAAGCCTAAACAATAAAATTATTATTAAAAAAAAAAAAAAAAAATCTATGGTCAATTGTTTGTGCTAACTAGGAAGTAGGGGTATGTATGGGTCGGGTTAATGGGATTTTTGACCCAACCCACCATAGTGGGTTGAAAAAAATTTAACCCAATCTAACCCATCACATAAGTCCAACCCAACCCACATGGGTCGGGTTGAACCCATGGGTTGGACAATTTTTTTTATTACTATTATTATTAAATTGAGAAGAAAAAAATATATCACACCTGCCACCTGAGCTGATAGAAAAAATATATATATTAATATATGAACTACTATACATTAATATTGACTTTTATAGGATAGGAGGAAAAGCTGGTTATTAAAAAAAATTATTAATTATATAATATATATTAAATATATGGGTGGGTCGGGTTAGGTTTGGAATTTTATGACCCGAACCCAACCCGACCCGCTATCAAAAAAAAAAATTGTAACACAACCCAACCCACCAAGCCCTAAAAACTAACCCAACCTGATGGGTTGGGTTGGGTCGAGTCGGTTTTGGTGGGTCGACGGGTTGGCTGCACGCCCCTACTAGGAAGTCAAAGTCTTAGAGTCCGTTTGGTTGGAGATAAAATAATAATTTAAAAAAAAAGTGAGTAAAAAGAAAATAATTTAGTTTTCCTCATTTGCGTTTGATTTGTGAGTTGAAAAATGGAAGGATATAAAACAGAGTATGTATAAATTTACTCTCATTTCCCTATTTTATAACTTTTTTTTAATATAAATATTTTATAAAGGAAAAAAAGTATTATTGGAATTAAAATAAAATAAGAGAAAGCAACTCAAACATTCAACAATGAAGGAAAAAAAAAATTAAAAAGTAAATAACATCACTTTAGTTTAGGGGATAGGTAAGGGGTAGATGGATATTTTCCATCCAACCCCTTCTCCTTCTCCTTCTCCATTTTCTCTCCAATTGGGAGGTGGGGGGTTGAAAAGTCATGGGCTAGGAGAGAAAACAGTCGGGTCGCACCATTTTCTTTCCCCCAAAATCACCCCAACCAAATATCTCTTACACCCAAAATCTCTCATATTTTCTTTTTTCTGTTTTCCATCTTCCCACTTTTTACCCCAACCAAACGCACTCTTAATGGGTTGGTCAATGACATGTTTTCTAAATTTGTTTATTTTTTTTATTTTTAGAACAATACGTTAAGGGTGTTTGGTTTTTGTAATGTTACATTATATTGTAATGCTAGATTCTTGGAATCTTAGATTCATGGAATTTTATTTTTTATTTTTTATGAACTCATGGAATCTTCTTATAGTAATATAACATTACCATGTTTAGTTCATTAGTTACATTCCTATAGCATTCCAAGTGCTAAGAGGTCATGCTATCGATTACTAGTACTGACTCAAACTTCTTAATGCAGAAATCATGGTAATGGAGTTGAGTAATATATGGCACGCCTTGCTACATACTAGTGATCCGAAAAACACTATAGTAGCAATGTACTATGCGGTATGGGGCGATGATTACACACACGCAAGTCCTCCCTTTTTTTCCTATAACATTCCAAGAATATGATGTTGATTTTTTTTTTATTTGAGAAACACACACACACATATATATATAGGGGAAGGGGGATGAGATAAGGGAATACACTTACACGCCAACACCAAAACTGCATGCAACAGTTAGTGTCGCAGAACAAGTGATAAACCCCTTCTCAATATCACACCTTACCGATGTGGGATGACTCGACAACACTGAGTATCTTTTTTTATTTGAGAAACACACACATATATAGGGGAAGGGGGATGAGATAAGGGAATACACTCACACGCCAACACCAAAACTACATGCAACAGTTAGTGTCGCGGAGCAAGTGATAACAATTATTATAATATTTACAATAAATTTCCAACAATATCCATTTGAAATAACTAAACAAAATTTTATTTTTTAATAAAAACCACATAATAACTAAACAAAATTTTACTTTATATGTAATATTCATCGATCTTACCAACACATCACCGGGATCAAGCATCTGTTATTTTATCGGACAAGACCATAAATCTTGATTGAAGAATTTGAGTACTAAGTATATATAGCCACCGGCATGGGAACCTGCTACTTGGCAATATCTCATCAACAGTTGATATTTCAAGTTACAAAATAGGCTAAACTTATCAAGTATATCATACAGCCTAGTGAGGACAAAATACTTAAATACAGAAATTTTTTTTTTTTTTTTTTTTTGGTGCTCATTATGGTGTCTCTGGTTATTTATAGATGATGAACAATTTTAGAGGATGCTCACTTGACATAAAAGATAAAGCTTCAATGGCTCATGAAGCCTTACCCATGTGGCTTCCTCTTCTCTTTGTTCTCCCTCTTCTGCTGCTCATCAAAAAGAAGATGGATGAGCGGAGTTCAAAGAAGTGCCTTCCACTGAGCCCTCCTAAGCTTCCTATTATAGGTAACTTGCGCCAACTTGGTGAGTTACCTCACCAATCTCTGTGGCAACTCTCCAAAAAATATGGCCCCGTGATGCTTCTTCAACTTGGTGGCATACCCAGTGTTGTAATATCTTCTGCTGAGGCTGCAAGAGAAGCCTTAAAAGTCAAGATCTTGCCTGTTGCAGTAGGCCTCCCTTAGCTAGCTCTAGAAGACTTTTGTACGATTATCGAGACATGGGTTTTTCACCTTATGGATTGGAGAGAGATAAGGAAAATATGTGTTCTTGAGCTTTTCAGTGTGAAGAGGGTGCAGTCCTATCAGTTCATTAGGGAAGAAGAAGTTGCTTTTCTTGTTAATTCCATAGCTCACTCTTCATCTTCTTCAACCCCTGTTGATCTTTCTGAGAAGCTGTTTAGCCTCACTGCAAGTGTAACTTTTAGGATTGGTTTTGGTAGGAGTTTCCGCGGAAATGATTTAGACAATGAAAGGTTTCAAGAACTAATCCATGAGGCTGAGGCCATGTTGGGAAGCTTCAATGCATCTGAATACTTTCCCTTCCTGGGATGGATTGTAGACTGGTTCTCTGGTAGATTTCAAAGGCTTGAAAGGATTTTCCATGAGTTGGATAATTTTTTCCAACATGTCATTGATCTTCATCTTAATTCTGAGAGGACAAAATAAAAGCATGAAGACATTATTGATGTGCTACTGAGTCCGGAGAGAGGGGAGAAAAATGAAAAAAATTATTTTACAATATTTTTACAAACTGCTGATATAGCAAAGTCTTATTGTTTGTCATCTGCACTTATTAACGTCATTTTTTTACTTATCAATAATTACCTATCATATCAACAGTTTATAAAAAAAAAAAAATTGTGGCTTTAGCATTTTTCACATAATATATATGGATTCTAAATTCTAACTGCATTTTCCCTCTCCTTTCTCTCCATCTCTGGTTGTTATTGTACTCTAGGAGTACTTCATCCCTCTCACAAAGTGATGGGTCCTACCCATCATGGGACCTACCCCTATGTAAGAAGAAGGGAGTATACTCCCGAAATACACAATAATTTTCTTTCCATCTCACTCAGTATTAGACATACCTTTTAAGTTTCTCTTCTAGTTTTAAGTCTCTTCTACTTAATTACTTGTTATATTTATTTTTCAGAATATATTTTTAGGTGGAGTCGACACTAGAGCAATTACAATGATATGGGCAATGGCAGAGCTTGCAAAGAACCCAAGATTGATGAAGAAAGTACAAGATGAAATTAGAAATTTCCTTGGAAACAAAGGGAAAGTCATTGAAAGTGACACTGACCACCTTCTTTACCTCAAGATGATCATCAAAGAAACTCTTAGATTGCACCCTCTAGTTCTACTGCTTATTCCAAGAGAAACCATGTCACACTTTAAGACCAATGGTTATGACATTTACCCAAATGATGATGTCAAAAAATCACCAATGGGTCACACCGTACTCGCACGCTCAAAGTTGACCTGCACAATAAAGAAAGAGAACCTCACAGAGAGCACCGGTGTGGTGCCGGCCAACTACCCTCCGAAGGTCAAGTTAGAACTATTCTCACAACTCTAGAATGCTAGAGAGGGTAAATTATGCGTACCTTGATTTGTGTGGATATTGGGCTTTTATAGTAGTAGAATGATGACCTCTCTTCCTTGATGTAGAAGTCTTTTCCTTATAGGAATCCTCTTGAGTAATCCCAAACGTGATGGACAAGTTATTTCCTTGTAGAGAGGGTCCTTCATTAACACGCGTATCTTCCGGAATTCTCCATGCACTAAGATTCCGATTTCCTTTGGGATTCTACCTGATTCCAAGCGTGTGTAACAAGTATTTTAAGCTAGGGTTCCTGCTATGCCTTGGGCTTACTCATTGTCGGCCCATGGGCTAAGATCCGTTAAGCCCATCATGGCAAAGGTCCGTCATGCCAATTTTTACACCTTCAGCTGCCCCCTTCACCCTATAGTCCGTCATGCTTAGGTGGACAGACTACTAGGGTGACGGTTCAATAATCTTTTGGGTTTGACGGTTGAAGGTTCTTTAACGGTTTCCCAAGAGGATGACAAGAACTGCGATCATTTGTTTGACAGGTTGTCAAGCACTTATGAGGTACGACATGTGTCATGTCTTGATTGGATTTTGTCCCGGATCGAAACGTCGCTTCGTCTTCCGTGCATTTTACCTATATATATTACACTTCTCTTCTCTCATTTCTCCATTTTTCAGCCAAAACGCATTGTCAAAGCGCCATCGTCAACCTTGTCAGAGAACCTTCCATCGAATATCTGTACCCGTCATCTATACAACCGTCAACCTTCAGTAACTCAAACTTGGTGAGTATTATTATGATTTTACAAGTCTTTCATTGGTGCTTTTCGTTTTGTTAGACTTTCATACACACCCGTCAATGCTCCTAGATCCGTCAGTCTTAGGTTTTGTCGTCACTTGTAGGCAATATCTAGTGCGTCAAGTAATCAGTCAGTAGTTCGTGACGAGGCGGATTACGAGGAAGTATACCCGTCCGGTCATAAAGACCAAGAGAGTCTGGGCGAAGAGAGGAGTCCGTCCGCATCTTCCTCATCCTCAACAAATGAGGATATGGAGATGGCTGAGCTAGAGGATATTTCTGATGATGGCGAGGCTCAACCATTAAAATCCGTCATCGGTGCTGATGGACTTAGGGAGTTCATCATGTTACCAGAGTGGACGGTGCATAAATTCACATCCGTCATCAAGGAGAAACACTTCAACACATTTCGGGCCATTTTTCAAATTCCAGACTACATTTCAATCCGTCTACCTTACATATCAGAGCAATGTTATTATGAGGGGGTAGATGGTGTCGGAGTGTATGAACAGATGCTGAAGGCGGGACTTTGGTTTCCTTTAAGTACCCTGCATAGAGAACTTCTAAATTATTTGGGTCTGTCCGTCACCCAGATATCCCCAAATGCCTGGAGGGTCTTCATAGCAATGGAGATTCTCTATGGTGCTATGACAGACAGTGCTAGGAGGCTGACGGTGCGTGAATTTCTTCATTGCTACCGTCCAGATGAAATTGACAGGTCAAAGGGAATGTATAGTTTTGCCAGTAGAAGTCCACTGTTGAAGGTTATCTTTGAAACCCCCGACTCAAATAGAGACTGGAAGAGTCGCTACTTCTTCTTAGAGGGCGACGGGTGGATGGGTCGGCCAGGGGAGACGGATTATATGCCCGCTGACACAACCTGGGGAGTGTTAGATTCGTCCCGTATGCACTCGTCCTAATCTATAAGATTTTTACATTCGCTCAGTTTTTTATGATCTCTTTTGACCGTTCGTTTTTTTCAGGTAGACGGCGTCCTCAAATTAGTGTCGAGGAGTTTGGTTTCCTTGAGAAGATTTTTCGAAAGACCAAGCCGAAGGAAAGGACTTGGGTGAAATTGGTAAATCCAGACACCATCCATTGGTATTGTGACGGTCCCGAACCTACACCTAAAGCCATCAAATATAGCGAAAAAAATTCACAGACGTAAGTCCGTCAACCTTTATTCGCATAAATGGCTTCAACTTAATTAATAACTTTATCCGTCTCTTTTTTTGCAGAGATGGACGATGCTAAAAGGAGGGCTTAGATAAAGTCACAGGCTGCCAAGAGAAAGGAGTCCGGCAAGGCGGTTCCTAAGGGGACGGCTCCGTCGATAAAAAGAAAACCTCCGTCCAAATCTGACCATCCACTTAAGCAGCAGAAAGTCTCTCTGGAACCCGTCGTAGGGTTAATGGCTGAGGGTGTGAAGACCGTCACCCCAATAAAGCATTGGTTAGGCAAGGGTTTGATGAAAGCCCTGTCCATAAGCCAAGAGAAACCTCCTCCTCTCCTTCGAGACGACTCCAAATTTGCCTTGGAGAAGCTTTCATCTATTATTTTGTCGGAGGACTATGAGGATTTGGGCAATCATTCAACGGAGGCAATGGGGGAGACGGGTCTCTTTGCTGTAGCACAGGTAATTTTGTTCATCAACGTTCTCCCTTCCATTCCACCTGGTTTTTGTCTAACACTCTTAACTTGTTTGTTGCAGTCCCTTGTCATGATGAAGGGCCTAATGGATCGGTGCCTCAACCGTGAAATGGCTCTGGAACGTGTGCAAGCAAGGGCAGAGCAGACGGAGGACGAGCTGGGTTAACTTAACAAGTGGAAGTCCACTATGGAGAAGAAGTTTGACCTTTATGAGCAGGTAAGGAAGGAGCTTGAGCAAAAGACGGATGAGGCGGGGAAGGCCTTGGCGGTTAAAGAAAAGGAGATACAAGACCTGAAGGAAAGGCTCCGTCAAGCTAAGGAGACAGCGGTCCGTCAATACCGTGATTCTGACGCTTTATTGGCCAAGCTAGGAGACTCATTCCTACAAGGCTTTGACGACACCGTCCGTCAAGTTAAGAAAACCTACCCTAACCTAGACGTGTCTATGATAACTGTTGAAGATCAAGTTCAGACGTCTGCTTTGCCCGTCGCCTCGGAGAACACAGACGATCTTTTTGCAGAGAATGCGGCTCAAGGTGACGGAGAGTTAGCTCCAGCAAAGAATGCCCAAGATGCCGACCCCAAATAGTAGATAGATTTTAACTTATCCGTCAATGTTTTTTTTTTTTTTTTTTTTTTTTTTTTTGAGAACAATCCGTCCTTAATTTTGTGTATTAAACAATTACCCTTTAAGGGTTTCTATCCGTCAATGTTTTATTCCACAATTTTTATGCCTGCTTTATCAATTCTTGTCATTTGAAAGTTGCATAAATATCCGTCCTTGTAGTTTATCCCGTCTTTCATTTTGAAATTTTCACCAAGTTGGGTGATCCGTGCAGTTGACGGGCTAGTATCCGTCCATTTAGAACTAGTTGATACTTGTACGTTTTATGGGCAAGTCGTCACCGGCCCGGCCTGTCCGTCGAGGTTTGTGGGTTTTTATTTTTCACCCGTCTATTTATGGACTTTCACTATCACTTGTCTAAGATGATTCGTCAATGTTGTGGTGTTTTCAATTTATAGATGGTCCGTCCATTTTTCGGGGTTAATAATAAATTTAACTACTTGTGACCCGTCCATCTCGTGGACTTGTGATTATATCCATCTTATGTTTGGTCCGTCTGCTTTGTGGACTACAAATATTTCCACCCTAAGAATGATCTGTCCACTTTGTGGACTGTAAATTTTCTCACCCTGTGGGTGATCCGTCCACTTTGTGGACTTTGTAAATATTTTCACCTGATGTGTGATCCGTCCACTTTGTGGACTTTGTGAATATTCTCACCCGGTGGGTGATCTGTCCACTTTGTGAACTTTGTAAATTTTCTCAACTTGTGGGGGATCCATCCATTTTGTGGACTTTGTAAATATTCTCACCTTATGGGTGATCTGTCCACTTTGTGGACTTTGTAAATTTTCTCACCCTGTGGGTGATCCGTCCACTTTGTGGACTTTGTAAATTTTTTCACCCTGTGGGTGATTCGTCCACTTTGTGGACTTTGTAAACATTCTCACCCTGTGGGTGATCCGTCCATTTTGTGGACTTTGTAAATATTCTCACCCTGTGGGTGATCCGTCCACTTTGTGGACTTTGTAAATATTCTCACCTTATGGGTGATCTGTCCACTTTGTGGACTTTGGTAGTCATCTGCACCCACGGTTATCCATCCTTTTTGAGAATTTAAGTAGAAAAATACGGTTGTGTCTGAATAATTCCTCTTTAAAAAAGAAAATGCGTTTGTAGGAAAAGTACCTGCCCCCTTGGGCTTAAAAGGCACAAAATATTGTAGCAAAAATTATTAAATGAAAACTAGTAATTGTAGGTAAGGTTAAATAAGAATCACTGTTTTTCATATTATTTCTACTGGTAGTATCTCCATAGATGCTCCGTGTTCCATGGGTGCTGCAGTTTTTGTCCATCCATCGTCTCGAGATGGTAGGTGCCCCTCCTCTGCCATGACGCGATTCTGTAGGGTCCTTCCCAGTTGGGGCCGAGCTTTCCTTGCGAAGGATCTCTAGCGGTACCCATTACTTTCCACAGTACAAGATCACCGACCTGAAAGTCCCTATGCCTCACTTTGGTGTTGTAGTGTTTTGCCATGAGATTCTGATAACACGCCAACCTTTGCTCTGCTGCCGCCCTAACTTCGTCCACTAGGTCGAGCTAGAGGCGCATGGCCTCTTCGTTCTTATCTTCATCGTAGGTCTCCACCCGGTAGCTCGTGAGCCCCACTTTTGCGGGAACGACAACTTCAGTTCCGTATGCAAGTCGAAATGGTGTCTCTCCAGTGGGTGTTCTTGCCGTTGTCCGGTATGCCCATAATACGCTCGAAAGTTCGTCCGGCCAGATACCCTTTGCCCCCTCAAGCCAGGTCTTGATTATCTTGAGCAAGGAACGGTTCGTGACCTCAACTTGCCCGTTTGCCTGCGGGTGCGCAGGCAACGAGTAGTGATTCTTGATCCCTAGCTCCGAGCAGAAGTCTCTGAACGCGCTGTTGTCAAATTGCTTACCGTTGTCAGAGACCAATACTCTAGGTATCCCGTACCTGCATATAATATTCCTCCAGACAAAACTTTGAATGTTCTTCTCCGTGATGGTGGCTAAGGCTTCCGCTTCTACCCACTTAGTGAAGTAGTCTATGCCGACTACCACGAATTTTAGCTGCCTGATTGCCGTCGAGAATGGGCCCATGATATCAAGTCCCCATTGTGCGAACGGCCAGGGTGCGGTCATAAGGGTCAGTTCTTCGGAAGGTTATCTGATGAAATTGCTGAATCTCTGTCACTTGTCGCAGGACTTGACATAAGCTTGGGTGTCCTTCAGCGTTGTAGGCCAGTAGTATCCTGCTCGGATCAACTTGTGTACTAATGATCGCGCGCCTAAGTGGTTTCCGCAGATACCCTCGTGTACTTCTCTCATTACGTAATTTGCTTCCTCGTGGCCTAAACACCTCAGGTACGGCTGAGAGAATCCTTTTTTATATAAGACGTCTTTCATTAGCACAAATCGTGATGCCTGGACCTTCAACTTTCTTGTGGCGCCCTTCTCGTCCGGTAGCACGCCGGTTTTTAGGTAGGATGTCAATGGCATAGTCCAATTGTATTCAGAGTCTACTTCCTGCATACTTATTCCGTCATCGATAAGTGAGGAGAGTTGAACGAATGATAATACCTGTTTGGGGATAAGCATAAACTCGGCTGATGCAACTTTTGCTAGATGGTCGGCACACTCGTTTTCTTCCCTTGGGATCTGAACGAATTTGACTTCTAGGTCGCCGATTTAGTATTTTACTTCTTCTAGATACCGCTTCATTCTATCGTTCTTGCACTCGTAGTCCCTATTGATCTGACTTGTTACCACCTGTGAATCGCAGTGTACGACTATGTTTTCTGTACCCGCAGCCTTTATGAGGTCTAGCCCGGCCACCAAGGCTTCATATTCTGCCTCGTTGTTGGTTGTGGGGAAATCCAGTCGGATCATACACTAGATCTTATCTCCCTTTGGGGTTTGGATCACTACACCAGCTCCTCCGGCTCATCTATTCAAAGACCTGTCTGTATGGATATTCCATTGTCTTTTCTCATCTGTCACCTGGCTGTCTCCGAATGTGAACTCGGCGATGAAGTCAACTACTACCTGCCCTTTTACGGCCGTCCACGGGCGGTATTAGATGTCAAACTCGCTTAGCTCTACCGCCTACAAAGCCATTCTTCCTGCTGCTTCTGGGCTACTCATGGCTTTCCTCAATGGCTTGTCCGTTAAGACAACGATGGTATGCGCTTGGAAGTATGGCTTAAGTCTTCGCGCCGCGATTATCAACGCGAAAGCCAACTTCTCCATTTGAGGGTACCTCTCTTCTGCGCCTCGGAGTGCTCGGCTAGTAAAGTAGACTGGCTTCTGGGATCCATCATCCTCTCGTACCAAAGCTATGCTTACAGCAGCTTGTGAAACAGCCAGATATAGGTAAAGATCTTCTCCCGGCATGGATGGACTGAGCAATGGTGGAGAGGAGAGATATGCTTTTAAGTCGTTGAATGCCGTCTGGCACTCATCCGTCCACTCGAATGATTTCCTTAGAGTGCGGAAGAAGGGTAGACACCTGTCCGCCGCTCTTGAGACGAACCTGTTTAGGGCCGCAATCTTTCCGTTCAAACTTTGGACCTCCTTAACCGTCCTTGGTGGCTCTAATTCCAATATGGCCCGCACCTTCTCTGGGTTGACCTCTATTCCTCTTTGGGACACCATGAAGCCCAAGAATTTCCCGGCCGTCACTCCGAACACACACTTGTTTGGATTCAGCTTCATGTTGAATGATCGGAGTGTGTCAAATGTCTCCCTGAGGTCGTCTAGGTGATCAGCTTCATGCAGGCTTTTTACCAACATGTCGTCAACATAAACCTGTACATTTCTACCAATCTGGTGTGCAAACATCTTGTTCATTAGCCTTTGGTATGTTGCCCCAGTATTTTTGAGTCCGAAAGGCATCACCTTGTAGCAGAATAATCCCTGGCTTGTAACGAAGGAGGTCTTCTCTTGATCCGATTCGTCCATCCTGATCTGGTTGTAGCCCGAGAAAGCGTCCATAAAACTTAGGAGCTGGTGTCTCGCAGTCGAATCTATTAAGGTATCTATCCGTGGGAGCGGGTAGCTGTCTTTAGGGCAAGCCTTGTTGAGGTCCGTGAAATCTACGCACATCCTCCAGTTTCTGTTAGCCTTTTTAACCATGACGACATTTGCCAACCAGTCGGGGTAATATACTTCCCGGATGAAACTTGCCTCTAGTAACTTTCGAACTTCCTCAGCTATGGCTTTGTCCCTCTCCTGGGCGAAGCCTCGTTTCTTTTATCGAATTGGAGGGAATGAGGGCGACACATTTAACTTGTGGGTAATGACTGAGGGATCGATTCCTGGCATGTCTTCATGACTCCAGGCGAACACGTCTTGGTTATCTCTGAGGAAAGTCGTGAGCGTTTAGCGCACCAGCCAACTAGCTAGTGTGCCAATTTTAGTCGTCCGTTCTGGCCGCATGTCATCAAGTCTCACCTCTTCCAGCTCTTCAACCAGCTCTGCTGGTGCTCGTCGCTCTCCAATACACATCGTCTGTTGTTAATCCTCCATTTCTAACATGGCAATATAGCATTCCCGTGCTGCTATTTGATTTCCCCGCAGTTCTCCCACCCCATATTTCGTAGGAAATTTAATCATCAAGTGGTATGTTGAAGTCACTGCTTTCCAGGAATTGAGAGTGGGCCGTCCGAGAATAGCATTGTAGGCAGACGAGTAGTCGACTACAAGAAACGTGACCTCCTTAGTGATCTGCTGAGGATAGTTGCCTGCCGTCACAGATAGTGTTATCGCACCTAGGGGGAACACCTTCGTTCCTCCAAATCCCACGAGTGGGGCATTTGTTGGGATTAACCGTTCCCTATGGATCCGCATTTGCTGGAATGCCAGGTAGCATAGGATGTCTGCTGAACTGCCGTTGTCGACGAGGACCCGATGCATGTTATAATCCCCTATTTGCAAGCTGACCACAAGTGCGTCATCGTGAGGATGGTGAAGTCTCCGAGCATCATCCTCTAAAATCTGATAACGGGGTTATCTATTTGCGGCATCTTAGGTATGGATCCTGTAAGTTGGACGCTATGGACCATTCTGAGGTAGGTTTTGCGGGCTTTTTTGGAAGATCCAGCCACGGTTGTGCCCCCTACTATCATTCTTATGTCCCCTAAAGGTGGTCTAGGGCGCTCGTTCTCCCATCGTGGGGCCTGTTCACGGGGCGAATCGGTTTTTTCTTTGTTAATGAACCTCTATAGCTTCCCTTGTCTAATAAGGGCCTCAATCTGCTGTTTCAGATCGTAGCAGTTAGCTGTGTCGTGCCCGTGGTCATGATGAAAGCGACAATATTTGTCCCTTGGCCTCTTGTTGGGATCTCCCTTTAGTTTACCAGGGAACGTCAGTGCTCCTTCATCTTTGATCTGCATCAAGACTTGATCTATCGGGGCGGTTAATGGGGTGAAGTTGGTGAACTTTCCAGTGGGGGGTCTAGGGCGCCTTTCATCCCGTTGATCTCCAGTTCTTGCCTTCTTCCGGCCCTGGTCATGCCGTGTGTCTTCATGCCTCTCTCTTTTCTTGGGTTTTTCTTCTCGGGCCAGCAACACGTCTTCGGCGTTCATATACTTTGTGGCCCTGTAAAGCACTTCTGACATGGTCTTCGGGTCATTTTTGTACAAGAAGAACAAAAACTTCCCTTTCTTAAGCCCATTAGTGAATACCGCTACAAGTATCTTGTCGTCGGCTTCGTCGATCGAGAGCGCCTCCTTATTGAACTGGGATATGTAGGCTCTCAACGTCTCCTCCTCTCGTTGTTTAATGCTCATCAAGCAAGCCGTAGACTTCTTGTACCTATGTCCCCCGATGAAGTGCGCAATAAATTGAGCACTCAGCTCCTTGAAGGTGCTGATAGAGTTGGGTGTCAACCTGCCGAACCAAACTCTTGTCGCACCCTTTAGCGTTGTAGGGAAGGCCCTACACATAATTGCATCTACTACTCCTTGAAGGTGCATCAAGGTCTTAAAGGTCTCTAGGTGGTCTAGAGGGTCCTTTACTCCATCATAACTATCCACATGAGGCATGCGGAATTTACTCGGTAGGGGGAAAGAGTTGATGGAAGTAGTGAATGGCGAGTCATTTCGGTTAACAAGGTCGTCAAGGTTGCTGGACACTCGTCCCTTGAGAGCTTTCATCATTACTTCCATCTGCTCCTTTATTGCCTGCATCTCCGCAATAATAGGTGGCAGAGCCGTATCCGCAAGGGAGGGAAGGCTCATGTTTTGTCGCTCCGGTCTGCTTGGGGCGTTACTGGCCTGTGGTCCCTCTTGATTCCTTCTTTCAGCACTGGTTCCTTCTTGATCCGCTCCTTGGTTATTTGGTGCTGCATTTTTCTAGTTCAGCTGCTCTTCCAAGTCGCGATTTTGTTTGGTGAGGCACTCCACGGCTACGGCGAGAGTCTTAACCTGCTTCTCGAGTGCAGTCGTGAGGGCTTCTTCTTCTTGAACGTCGTCAGTGGTCGCCATTGAGTGGGAGAGCACCATGCAACTCTTTTGTCCGGGAAGTGATAATATGGCTTATAATCCGTGAAAAGTTTTTGAAAGTTCAAATAGTGTAAAAACACCCTTGAACGTTTAGACCCCCAATTAACAAATTAACCAATTCAAGCTTTATGTCAAACAAATAGTGTGCGGAAAATGAACATAAGCTATAATGTAGAATTGGACAAAACTATCTAAGCCAAATTAAAATCACAACCACAGCAGAAAATAAAAGGCAAAGATAAAAGGAAGGAAGATGCAAACACAAAGACAACACGCGATGTGTTATCGAAGAGGAAACCGAAGCCCTCGGCGTAAAACCTCTCCGCCGCCCTCCAAGCGGTAAATAATCCACTAGAAAATGTAGTTGGGATACAAGGACAGCAATAGACCCTCCAAGCCTAATCTACCCAGTGCACCTAAGCCCTCCAAGCTTCTTGCTCCAACGAGGTTGCGTCGAACCTTTTTCTTTTCTAGCTTCCCGGATTCCGCTACTAGACCATAGCATTAACCAATGAATATTGGTTCCTTCCTAACTGCTTCCCAGAACACCAAACAACCCTCTCACAGTAATGGATATGGTGAGAACAAGGTTTTGGTAAAAAGGCCTCTCAAGGATTTTGGCAATGGAGAGGAAGAGAGTTGAGGAATTTGAAGAGACTCTAATCTAAAGATTGTAGATGGTTCAATCTTGTTTTGCTCTAGGGTTTCTCTCTCAAAATTCTCTCTGGAAGCTCTCTCTCATTTGTGGGTATAAGGGGTATATATACTGAGGTGAGAGGGGAATGTGAAACGTCAGGTTTTTTTTTTTTTCAAAACAGGGCTGGCTCGCGGCTTGGCCTCGCGGCTTGACTGAGTCGCGAGATCCAGTCGCGAGATAACCGTATGGCCAGTTGTCCTGTTTTGTTCTGTAGTGCTCCAGCTAGCATGACTGTTCACCTTCCGGCATGCTTGGCACGTGTGCTGCGTCTGGCGGCTTGCAGCCGCGAGTCACCCGCGAGATCCAGCCGCGAGTCTCTGTTTTCTTGCACACTCTTGAGCAATCTTCACTCTATCTCACTCACTACCCTTACAACAAGCCCACCTAAATACAGGGTTACTAAATGTTGAAATACAAGCAAATTTGGCACGGAATAAAGCCAATTAGATGGTTGAATAAATTCAACCTTACAATCTCCCCCTTTGGCTATTCCGTGACAAAACCTTAAAACAGACTCTAGACTTAACATGTGAGTTGGGAACAGTTGATCAAAACTCACTCACACCTAACTCTAGAAGCTATGAAGCACTTGAATCATATGAACAAAAGACTCCTGAAACACAACAATACATCATGATCATTGTAAGCAGAAAATCGTGAAATGCATATGAGACAGGCAATATGTGATCAAGCAAAGATGGAGTTAAGAAACAAACCATGGCTTGATCAACCAAGTAATCACTAGAAGGAAGTGACCACAATGCTCATTCACACTTGGAATGAACACTAAGGCATACAAGCAAACAAGCTCAATGCAAGTTACTTGCATCCCAAACACTCAACCAATGCATAATACACTACGTATATGCATCTAGGAACAATCCTACAAGGGCACAAGAGTGACAGTACTTAAAGAAAAATGCAATACATTTAAATAGAAGTACTGATTTAAACATAGCATAAAAGGCTGCATAAAGCATGGTACAAACCATAAAGCCTACAAACTTATGCAAAAAAAAACATAACCCTAAAAGCTTACAAAAGCAACATGGGTACAAGTCACAATATAAACTGAAAAAGCATCAGCAATATAAAATAAACCAAGATTATAAATTATGAGTTAGAAACAAAAGTACACCAAAACCTCAGTGTATCAAACCCATATAAACAACACATTAACCAAAAACATAAGATATAAGATAAAGTAATGCTCCCCCTCAACATAATGCTCCCCCTCAAGGTCTGTTTCTCAAAACTTTCTCCCCCTTTTTAACCGGAATGGCCAAAGGGTCAGTTCCCATGATTTGTGGCGAAGCTGCCGAATTTTGCAGAGAGAATATCCAGCTGGTCCTGCATGGCTATCATCCTCTCAGACTGCTCTGTCTGGACCTCTCTGAGTCCATCAAGTCTGTCCAGAATTATTTGAAATGCGTCTTGAGGTACAGCTGAAGAAGTTGATACTCTAGTCCTCTTGCCACTCCTTCTGGGTGTTGAAGTTAATGCCTGGCCTACTGCCTCTGTCTTAGTCTCCATTGGAGCACCTTCATCTTGTTCAGCCCCTTCTTCATCTACATCACCCGGAAGTCGGACTTGTATCCTTATGATGGTTTGCTTGTTGATTGCTGAGGGTATTGGCATTAGACTGAGGTCTTGAGGAATTGGAATTCCTTTTGCCCTGAAGATCCGCATGAGAAGGCTAGGAAAAATCAGCTTAGCACGGGAAGTTGTTCTGGTCTCTTCCATGATTGTATCAAATATATGAGAGCTGATGTCAATGAATGTTTTCTCCTTTAGCTCCATAAGAAAAATGGCTCTGGCATTGTTGATTGTAGTGAGTTTCGTCACAGGATACAAGTTGTGCATCATGATGATGGTGAGGCACCTCATGTCAACTGGAAAAGCTGTGGTATTGAGACACTTTCCTTCTCTCTGTCCTCCAATGCGGTTTTGAACAGATTCTAAAGACAACATTCTGTCTTTGTAGTTGGTAAACTCATGCTCCTCTAAACCCTCAAGACCAAGGACCCCATCAATATCATGGGCATCTAGAGTGAATTCATGCCCTCTGATCCAACAATCTAGCTCATCTTCCCTAATCTTCACATTCGAGTAAAATTCTCTTATCAGTGGCTCACACACACCCGGTAATCCACTTAACAACTTTTCCCAGCCTCTGCCTGCAAAACATGTGGGAATAAATGTATCTTTGAGGTCCACTAAATCCACAAATCTTTCTTGAATTATGGTTCCCTTCATGAAAGAATCTTTGTATCTCTCAAAGTGTTGAACTGACCGAAACAGATTCGAATCCATTTTCAATCGTTTGTCAGCCTTCTTTGCAGGAGTTTTCTTCTTCGGAGGTGAGGGAGCCATCTGTGAACAATCACAAGAGGCCACAACAACACAGTACAATACATGTGTAGACCAAATCAGTACAATGTTAATGACAAGGACAAAAATGCCACCACTCAGATGAACTAAAATCAATTAAACTTCATGCTACTTAAGACAACCACACAGATGAACAGACTTAAAATTGGATACACAAGAACAAATTGGTATAATTCATGGGAAAGATTTTGAAGACATCCGAAAGACAAATATATGTCAATGAGACATGCAGATTGATGTGTATGACCAAACTCAAAGAACAAAAGACAGGTGCACACAAGAGATGGACAGGCACAATTTCAGCACAGTAAACCTCACAGCCACAATAGGAACATTTTGAGACAACATAGTAGCATAATATCAGACAAGAAATGAGACCAACAACTAGCAAGCCCTAGCTAAGCACATAAAGAAGAATCAACCAACAACTTAGTTAAATGCAACCTAAAACAAAAGCTACACAAACTAAGCAATGGCAAAGAGTAATAGCTGAATAGAAACCCATAACAAAAACACACACAAATGCGAGTAATTAAGAGGGAAAATCACAGAATCAAGTGAGATACAGTTCAAGAAAGAAAACCCATACCTGTTACTTGAAGATTTCGAACTGAAAGGAAGCAACAATGGAGTTCAAAAATGGAGGCACAGTGTATATGGGTAAGAGCAGTTTTAAAAAGGCAATGAACAGTCACAAAAGTTCGAGGGAAAAAACTGAAAATCGCTTTTAAAAACAGTCCCTATTTTTGCCAAACACGCGTTTTTTGCGACTGAAGTGAGTCGCCAACGAGTCGCCAGGTTGAGCCGCCAAAACACTCAAAGACCAAATTTTGAAAAAATTTTCTAAGTGTTTTTCGCGACTGGAAGGTCTACCCGCGAGGGAGTCGCGAGCTAAGCCGCGAAAATCTCTGAGGAACCTCGCGACTGGACCTTTCACTCGCGAATAAGTTGCCAAAATTGACCCGCGAACACGCGACTGAGCCGCCAAAACAGGGCAAAAATGAATTTTTTGAAATTTTCATTTTTAAGAACAAAATACTTTCCAAAAACACCTAAAATACTCAAAAATCTTTTTGTGCTTGAATCAACAAAGATTGAGTATGTGAAAACATATTTCAACAAGTACAATCACACAAATGAATATGGCATTTATTGAACATAAACTTGTGTGTTGTGTGTGGATATCAACAATGAGATAGTCCTTAGTCTAATGTGAAGCTTCAATGATCAATTCAACCAAGGCATACACAATTAGCACTAGATCATGTGATCTATCTCAATTATAGAAATATGCATATATGACCTCCCACAAAACTTGATAACATATCTTGGAGCTTTACATTTGACTCCACTTTCAAATATAACATTTGATCTTTTTGATCTTTTTGCGACAATTACCTCTCATTGTGAGAGTGATATTTGACAATTCACTTTAAAGAACAAGCCTTTGGTCTTTTGAATAAACATTCACTTTAATTTTTGGTCGCTTTCCCTTTTTCCTAGTCGAATACTAATATGTGCGACAGGCTTTTACAGCTCAACATCTCTTTTCATTTGGAGATTTACATTTGGTGAGCTCTTTTTAGCAAAAACAAAAATAAAGAGTGGGAAGATATATAAACACAAGTCTATGCATGTCTCAAGATCAACAAAACCATTCACTAATCATTCATGACAAGTTTGAAGATCTATTTACAACAATCACATAGATTTCAAGATTTCTTCCACAGTGATATGAGTGCAAGGAAACAAGCAATGCTCGAAAATGCACAAAGCCATTAGCACAAAGGTACAAGGCAAAACATGTTTTGAGACAAAAGCTCAACAATGTCAATCAAACTTTTGATTTTCTAATTTTTATGTGATTTTTGGATTTTTGACACAAAAAAAATTGATCAAAAACAAAACAAAAACAAAAGTATGCACAAGTAGACAAGCAAACAACCAGCAGCAAAAACAATAAGCAAACAAACAAACATCGTCGCAAAGCATAGGAAGTATTAATGCATGGACATGTTGTAATGCTTATGCATGAGTACCCTTCTTCACCCACACGTCACTTGCGTTTGGGGTGATTTCCTTATAGGATTGGGTACGGGAGTTAGGGCTTTCAAACCTTCGTGAGAAGCTTTCCAAGCAGTTGGTGAATGCACCAATCATCTTCATCACATTCATCATTCCGGGATCACCATTTTGATCTCTAGATTGTTCACCTGCCCAATTTCTTCTGTCATTTCTAGGTCCTCGTGACCTTTGAGGAGTTGCCACATTCATTGCTCTCAGCTTTTGACAATTTGGTCTAGTATGCCCTTGAAGTCCGCAATGATGACACACATAAGTTGATCTAGGACCTCTTTGTGGTCGTGGACGAGACTTGGCTCGAGATTCTGATCTGCCCACATACTGATTGCGGGGATTCAACAACCGTTGGTTCTCCACATTCTTCTTCTCCTCTATCTTGGGCTTCTCAGCAGTAGGATCAACTTCAACTGGCTCTTTAGCCTTTACAAACTTCACTTCTTTAGTGACATTTCCAGATGAGCTACTTCCTCCGGTATATCCCAACCCGGATTTGTCTGAAAAGCTCTTTTGAGATGAGATAACATCATCTAGCTTCTTAGTGGTGACCCTCTCTATCTTGGCATTAGTTTGCACAACCTCTTGCTCGAGAAATCTCACTTTTGAGTAAGCTTCTGACAGCTCACCATTCAAAGTTTCTATCTCACATTTGGCCTCCTTATAGCGAATTAGGAGACTTCTATAGTCCTCCTCTGCCTTCTTCATCTTTCTCACAGCTGTCTTGGCCACCCTTGTGTACTCACCCGACTTTTCCAGGAGTGAGTTATAATTCTCTTGAAGATTGGTCGTGCTCTCATTTTCTTCAACATCTGATTCCTTGACAACTCCCAATGATTCTTCATCACTATGTTCTCCAAGGTCTCGTACAAGCAGATTCAATTCGTCTGAAGACTCAACATTTGCAATAGTCATAAAGGCTGAATAGTTCCCCTCTCCATCACAGCTTTCTTCTGATTCTGAGTCGGATGAATCCGAGTCACTTAATGTCGTGGCATACACCTTGCCTTTCGATTTCAAATAATTAGGGCATTCTTTCTTAAAGTGTCCATGCCCGTTGCACTCAAAACAAGTCACACCTTGTGTAAATTGGGATTCTTTTCCATCTTTCCTTTTAAATTCCCTTTTCTCCCTTCCTGAGCTTTGGAATTTTCCTTTATCACCAAATTTTCCATTATTCTTGAATTTCAAGAATTTTCGGAAATTTTTCACAAGGTATGCAACATCTTTATCAACCACATCGTCTTCCGATGAGTCATGGACTTCTACCTTCTCATTAATGGTCTTAAGAGCAAGAGATTTACTCTTCCGTTGATTGGGCAGCGACATCTCATAAGTCTGAAGAGAACCAACAAGCTCTTGGACTTTGATGTCATCGAGGTCCTTGCTCTCTTCAATCGCTGTCACTTTAGCACGAAAACTTTCCGGCAATGATCGAAGGATCTTCCTTACTATTTTAGAATCCTCTGTTTTCTCCCCCAAATTGAACTTGCTGACTACCACCTCATTCAGCTTCCCATAGAAAGAGTCGAAGGACTCATCCTCACTCATTTTGAGCTCCTCAAACCGAGTGGTCAGCATTTGCAACTTGGTATCTTTCACTTTCTTCGTGCCTTCGTAGGTGGTTTCCAATATCTCCCATGCTTCTTTGGCAACGGTGATGTGGGAGATCCTGTGAAATTCATCTGGAGACACACCACAGAAAATAGCATTTAAGGCTTTACTGTTAGCATTAGATGCAGCGAGTGCTGCCTTATCCCATTTGGATTTGGCTGCCTCAGGTCTGGTCCAACCACTCTCAACAGCATCCTAAACAGATTCATCAATGGAGCACAGAAATGCTCTCATGCGAACCTTCCAAAATGCATAATTACTACCATCAAAATATGGAGGTGCATTTAGGGATTGAGACCGATCCATCTCAAAAGGGAGTCAAGGATCACACAATGGTATTGAAACCAATAAAAGTGTACCCGCTCTGATACCAATTGAAAGTTCAAATAGTGTAAAAACACCCTTGAACGTTTAGACCCCCAATTAACAAATTAACCAATTCAAACTTTATGTCAAACAAATAGTGTGCGGAAAATGAACATAAGCTATAATGTAGAATTGGACAAAACTATCTAAGCCAAATTAAAATCACAACCACAGCAGAAAATAAAAGGCAAAGATAAAAGGAAGGAAGATGCAAACACAAAGACAACACGCGATGTGTTATCGAAGAGGAAATCGAAACCCTCGGCGTAAAACCTCTCCGCCGCCCTCCAAGCGGTAAATAATCCACTAGAAAATGTAGTTGGGATACAAGGACAGCAATAGACCCTCCAAGCCTAATCTATCCAGTGCACCTAAGCCCTCCAAGCTTCTTGCTCCAACGAGGTTGCGCCGAACCTTTTTCTTTTCTAGCTTCCCGGATTCCGCTACTAGACCATAGCATCAACCAATGAATATTGGTTCCTTCCTAACTGCTTCCCAGAACACCAAACAACCCTCTCACAGTAATGGATATGGTGAGAACAAGGTTTTGGTAAAAAGGCCTCTCAAGGATTTTGGCAATGGAGAGGAAGAGAGTTGAGGAATTTGAAGAGACTCTAATGTAAAGATTGTAGATGGTTCAATCTTGTTTTGCTCTAGGATTTCTCTCTCAAAATTCTCTTTGGAAGCTCTCTCTCATTTGTGGGTATAAGGGGTATTTATACTGAGGTGAGAGGGGAATGTGAAACGTCAGGTTTTTTTTTTTTTTTCAAAACAGGGCTGGCTCACGGCTTGGCCTCGCGGCTTGACTGAGTCGCGAGATCCAGTCGCGAGATAACCGTATGGCCAGTTGTCCTGTTTTGTCCTGTAGTGCTCCAGCTAGCATGACTGTTCACCTTCCGGCATGCTTGGCACGTGTGCTGCGTCTGGCGGCTTGCAGCCGCAAGTCACCCGCGAGATCCAGCCGCGAGTCTTTGTTTTCTTGCACACTCTTGAGCAATCTTCACTCTATCTCACTCACTACCCTTACAACAAGCCCACCTAAATACAGGGTTACTAAATGCTGAAATACAAGCAAATTTGGCACGGAATAAAGCCAATTAGATGGTTGAATAAATTCAACCTTACAGTTTTCCCGCAGACGGCGCCAACTGATGATGTCAAAAAATCACCAATGGGTCACACCGTACTCGCACGCTCAAAGTTGACCTGCACAATAAAGAAAGAGAACCTCACAGAGAGCACCGGTGTGGTGCCGGCCAACTACCCTCCGAAGGTCAAGTTAGAACTATTCTCACAACTCTAGAGTGCTAGAGAGGGTAAATTATGTGTACCTTGATTTGTGTGGGTATTGGGGCTTTTATAGTAGTAGAAGGATGACCTCTCTTCCTTGATGTAGAAGTCTTTCCTTATAGGAATCCTCTTGAGTAATCCCAAACGTGGTGAACAAGTTATTTCCTTGTAGAGAGGGTCCTTCATTAACACGCATATCTTCCGGAATTCTCCATGCACTAGGATTCCGATTTCCTTTGGGATTCTACTTGATTCCAAGCATGTGTAACAAGCATTTTAAGCTAGGGTTCCTGCTATGCCTTGGGCTTACTCATTGTCGGCCCATGGGCTAAGATCCGTCAAGCCCATCATGGCGAAGGTCCATCATGCCAATTTTTACACCTTCACCAAAAATGCTACTCCAAGTTAATGCTTGGGGTATAGGACGAGACCCTAAATACTAGAACAACCCAGAAGAATTTATCCCAGAAAGGTTCATCAAGAGCTCCATTGATTATAAAGGACAGAATTTTGAGTTATTGCCATTTGGAGCTGGTTGAAGAGGTTGTCCTGGAATGTATATGGCAACAACAACAACAATTGAGCTTGCACTAGCAAATCTTTTATACTTCTTCGATTGGAAATTACCTAATGGGATGAAAGAGGAAGATATCAACATGGAAGAGTCGGTCTTTGCCTCACTACCAATATAAAAAACATCTCTTAATCTTGTGCCAATCAAAGTGTTTTAAACAGTGTCCCCCAAAGTGTTTTAACTTTTATGGTATGTTTGGAATATTAGTATAGATACTCTCCACTTATATCTCTATCTCCTTCCATGTAATATGTATGCTGCAGAACATGTATATTGAAATAAATGGTGTGTGGCCAGTTAATAGCGTCCGTGTCTTCTTTGTGGGGATCATTGAGCTTTTTTTTTTTTCTTCTTCACATTTATCCTTCCTATAAACGGCAGAAATTTGAACCCAAATCGTGAGACTTTTATTGCCATCTTACTATTACGAAGGCTTGGCATATACTTATTTCATTCAATAGATTGTTTAGTATAATTAAACAGAGCTAATAAAAAATCAACTTCTCATCTTTGAACTTCCCATAAATAAGACTTACACGTATTTAGTTTACATGTCTTACTTTATCTTTGATACTTAATTATCAAGCATCTTCATACATAAATAAATAAAGGGGTGAAAGTTATTGTTTGTACGAGATACATAATATCATGTCAGCAAAAATCGTATTTTCATACATGATTTTATTTAAAATTGTGAAATCATGTTGTACGGTGTAAAAAATGTTTATAGAAGCAACTTATCTATTTTAACGTCGCAAAAACCCTACTTTGGTTTACTCTATTTTGGTAAATAACTCTGACGAGTTTCTTATATTTACTCTCCCACCTTTGCTGTCCATTGGTTTGGACCATTTTTTTTATATAATTATTATTACATATAATATTTTGAGGTATAGACAATAAAAAAATATCAGGTGTAACTATCCTTCATATTAACATTATATTAAAAAGGTAAAAATATATCTTATCCAAAAGAATTTGAATAAGTTTTTTATTTCAGTTCATAAAATTTGGGTTAGGTTCTATTATAATCTTTAAAAAATTATAAATATACCAAGTGAGTCCTTATGTAATCTTATTATTATATTCTTGCTTACATTGTTAAATTTTACAAAATAACATGGTGTTCTATCATAACGACAAGGTTACGAAAATGACCGCTTAATATGTTTATATTTTCTTAAAAAGAAAAAAAAATCAAATTATATTGATTAAAATAGAACCTGACACAAATATTGGAGACTAATTGTATATTTTTGCCTAGGGATTTGAACGATTTGGGTTATTAGGTTGAGTTTGTATTTACCTGAGTGGTGGAAATTGTGACTTCAAATCAGGATTTTAAATTAATTTAATCACAATTGAGGCTTCTTTTAATTGTTTATAAACGTTTAATCAATTTAGTATATGTATGTTTAATATGGGACTCAATACATGCCCACACAACATATGCTCAAATAAACCAATACAATCAAATTTGCACAATTTTGGGTACCAAATATGTACAGATTTGATTGAATTGGATTATTTGAGTGATGTTAGGTGGGCATGTTTAGAGTCTTATAATTAAATCGTGGCACTTACTAGAAAGATCTTAAGTTTATAAGTGATTACAAGGAACTCCAACTGTAATTTGAATAATCCTTTTGGGTATAGTATAGATATGCCTAATACTTTCCTTAGCTCATTCCTAATAGTATTAAAGTCAACGATGACCCTAACGAATGGAATTGAGGATTTAAGTGGGGGTATTGTGATACACCAAGTGATATTGAATTAGTTGAATGTGGGTTATGTGAGTGTACTGCATCCCACAATTAGTATACACTGGATTGATCTAGGCTTATAAACAATTACAAAGAGTCTCAATCAACGCATTCACATCAAAGCTCTTAAAAGAGCTAAATTGCTATTTTAACACCAAAAACACTCAAAAACTCACTACATCAAAGTTGCTAAATCTAAAAATTATTAGCATCTAGCTACAGTAAACTGTCATCTATGGTAGCTTACTGTAGCAACAAAGTTATAAATAAAATATTTTTTTATTCGGTTCTCTTCTTCTATTATTTTATACTCTCTCTCTCTCTCTCTCTCTCTCTCTCTCTCTCTCTCTCTCTCTCTCTCTCTCTCTCTCTCTCTCTGCTTTGGCTGAACCACCCTGCTCCTCCCTTCTCTACAATCTTTTTTTTTTCTTTTGGCAAGACTGTTCAAGCTTCGACTGCAACTGAAGAAATCGGCAGATCTGACCACATTGTTCAAGCTTCCTCATCTTTTGTCTTCCTTTGATTTTCTCTCTTTGAGATTAAACTTTGGTGGTGGTTGATTTTGAGTGTGGGTTTTGTGGATTGGTGGTTCTAGTGTGGTGGTGGTGGTTGATTTTGGGTGTGGGTCTTGTGGATTGGTGGTTGTAGTGGTGGTGGTGATTGATTTTGGGTGTGGGTTTGGTGAATTTGGTGGCTATGGTGGTGTCGGTGGTGGTTGTTATTATGGCTGATGGATGTTGTTTGCTGGTTGTGATTGTTGGTTGTGACTATTGTTTATTGTGGTGATATGTTATTTTATCGGGTTATTTATATTATTTTAATGTGTTATATGTTAAACTATAATCTTTGATATCAGGTGTATTTAAAAGTGAGTTGTTAAAATAGATAAAGTGACTTTTTGAGTTGCTAAAAACTACTCCATATATTTTTTGACATCTTTACTAAGAATGCTCTTATGACTAGAATAATCATTTTAAAATATAGCACAAATATGACTAGGTCTACTTCCTTGAATCATTAGAGAGAGTAAGGGCGATTAACTGCCCTTAAATTCTATCTAAAATTCTTATGTGAATTTTGAAAGGCTTTTTTTTTTATAATTCATCCACGCATGAAATTTGATTTGACATAATTTTAAATTATGTCACGTCGCTAGCTTTTGTATCAAACCACATCTACCAATTACGTTTTCAAGTAAGAAGAATATGTCCCATACATTGAACTCTATTTATCCTTGCAAGTTGCAATCTCATTTAGATTTGGTCAGCCAGTTAGATTCCAAGATATATGCATGATTCTTTTTTCAAGATCTTACGAGCAATTAAAAAATTATTATGTTTCAAATAATAGGATTTAAATATTCCCTTTATGTTTAGAAATTGCCATCAGGATGAGATATTGTAACGCTAATAACAATTCAGATATATATATAATAAATGAAATACTTTCGAAAAAAATTATTTTTCTTTTGGTAAAATAATTGAACCTTAACCCTATAAATCTACATTCATAATGAATCGAAATCCACACCCTTCTACTTGACAATTAGGTCAAAAATTGCTAGAAAAAGTTGCAATTTGCATTTTTACATACAGACCGTGATATAATTAGTGTTCATTTGAATAGCTTATTTTTTGCCAGTTTATTTTACTGTTCAACTTTTTTTTGCTACGATTTATAGACCCCACTACACTTTTTGATACTATTCATGAATTCTAATATACTATTTCAGCTAACTTTTACCTTTATCTACAGTACTTTTAGCAAAAAATTTTCAGTTTCAGTAAAATATACGAATCCCAAACAGACCCTTAGTTCAAGGATTTCTACCCAATGATTCATCAACCATAGTAGGAGCATCTTAATGTTGAGCTTAAGATTCAATAGTCATTGCATGAATAAAGTGCTTGAAAGTCTAAGAGAAAAATGATTCGACCTGCAAAATTAACAGCATATTGTAATTATCTATTAAAAAAAAAACATTGCATGCATTTTTTGTTAAATTAGTGATGTGGCAGGCTATATCTTCATATTAGATTTCATGTCCTAACAAAAGAATTAATCCTCCATTATGCTGCTTATAATAATAAAAAAAAGGATTGCTAGTGGGATTCCTAAATCTAGATCATGGTAAATGCTCCACAATCTATTTGCATATATAGTATATGCATGTCATAAACCATATACTATGGATCCATCCACACAAACCCTTTTTCAATTTTCAGCTCTATATATACGAAGGAAGCTCCAACTTTCCTAGTATGGAGGAGAAAGTTCTAAAAACTCATTCCTGAGGAAGTAGACAAGGTGCGATATTGGTACGGCTCATCTTCTACCTTCACACCCAAAGCTCCTGAGATGAGCCGAACCAATATCACTCTTGTATGCTTCTTTGTATAGCTTCTTCTTTAGTCTTGTGTGGAGTTGAAGCCATCATCAGCTGCTATGTGATAATAAGAGCTTTGGAATCCCTACTGCAAATTTTCTGTAAGCCATTCTATTCTTCATTTTGTTCTTACTATGGAATTTAAATGTACGCATGTTTGTTTCTATGGCTAGCATGATAAAAGAAAAACCTTTTTTTTTTCTGAACATGCTCACAACGTCTGAAGAGACTAGTATTATATATTTAAATGCCTAGATAATTCGATCTTACATGTATGAAACTATCATTGGTTTATGGTTTCAACATTAATTATGGTTTTAATAATGAATACTTTGATTTATACTTGCTTCCAAAGCTTGCCGACCTTGCCTCTCTTAAGTTGGAATTTTCCATAGGACGGAAAACTCTCTCAGCATTCAATGAAAAATTTACTTTGTTTCTCTACCATGTGTGTAAATGAAGCATTTTGAGGCAGAATTTGGGGGAGCTAGGAATTTGAAAGTGAGAAGTTAGCAATTCATTTGTTTGGTATCATAAACTAGGCAATTCTAAATTTTATGAGTGGGACCACCACACACCCTTGGTACGATAGTCATTCCACAAGTATAAGTGTTTGTGGAGTATGGGAGGCAAGAGCCGGAATTCAAGTCTCTAGGAAGTGTTTGTGGAGTGTGAGAGGCAAGGGTCGGGATTCAAGTCTCCAGGAGGGAGCTTCACATACATATACACTTAGATTAGACTAAAGTAGGATTTGTAGTCAAATACTAAATTCAGTTGTTTGGTATCATAAGAATTAACTTTTTGTTTTTTTGAACACACAGAAAATGTGTAAACTGTGAAGACTAGTATTTTTAATTGTTTGATTTGATCTTACAATACTTGAAACTATCATCAGTTGAAAATTTGAATTTGTTTAGAAGAATGGTTCTCCTATAGTGATACTGTACTGTGATAGTAATAAGATATATACCTTGAATTCTGCTTGCTTCCACCGGTTGTCAACCATGTCTTTTGAGATGGATTTTTTTCATTTAAAAAAAGAAAAACCATCTCAACATCAATAATGCAACATTTATTTATCATATTGTTGAAATTGCATCAATCATATTCACTATTACGTTAGTTTGTAAGTTTTTGTAATAGTTTTAACATTATCGATGATGGCAATAATGAATACTTGATTTATGCTTGATTTTAAAGCTAGTTAACCTTACGAGTCTCTTGAGTTGAATTTTTCCATTTATAGAACCAAAAACTCTCTCAACATTTAATGAAACACTCATGTTACGTTGTTCCCCTACCATGTCTTTAAATGAAGTATTTTGAGGTGGATTATGGGGGAGCTGGAATTTGAGAGGGAGAATTTAGCAATACATTTGTTCGTTATCATAAAATAGACAATTCTGAATTTTATCAGTAGGATTTGTAGCCGAATTCTAAATTCATTTGTTTGGTATCATAAAAATATTGAACTTTTTTATTTAAAAAAGTAAAGTCTCTCAACATGCACAAAGTGTAAACTGTGAAGGGAGAAGTACTATTTATACTAAATTGTAAATTGATATACCTTGATTTATGCTTGCTTTCACAGGTTGTCAACCATATATCTCTTGAGATGGACTTTTTCATTTTAAAATAAAATAAACCATCTCAACATCAATAATTCAACATTTATTTGTCATGTTGTTGAAATTGCACCAATCATATTCACTATCACATTAGTTTGTAGGTTTTTTATAATAATTTTGACTATTATCCATGATAGTTATAATGAATACTTGATTTATGCTTGCTTTTAAAGCTTGTTAACCTTACATCTCTTGCGTTGAATTTTTCCATTTATAGGACCAAAAACTCTTTCAACACTCGATGAAACATTTAGGTTGTTTCCCTACCATTTTTTTGAATAAAGTATTTTGAGGCGGATTATGAGGGGAGATAGAATTTGAGAGGAAGAATTTAGCAATTTATTTGTCTGTTATCATAAAATAGACAGTTCTAAATTTTATTGGTAGGATTTGTATAGCTGAATTTCCAATTCATTTGTTTGGTATCATAAAAATATTGAACGTTTTTATTTAAAAAATAAAAGTCTCTCAACATGCACAGAGTGTGAACTGTCAAGGGAGAAGTATTTATACTAAATTGTAAATTGAGCCTTTAAAATTTGGTATAATTTTGATTTTGCCCATAAAGTTTCAAAATTTTTATTTAGTGCGTGTTTTTTGCGCTTCCCAAACGCACGTCCAATATTTTTACTGTTCATTCACTGTTGTGGCTACTGTTCATAAACAGTAGCCACAATATTTGACTTTTTCCGTGAACAGTGCATGGTGTGCACTATTCACGGACCCACAAATTTTATTTTTCAGCAATTTTTTCATTAAAAATAAGTCCAACGGTACTATTCACACATTTAAAAATTATTTTGCTACAATATTTTTCAGCTTTTAGCTGTATCCAAATGGACCCTTAGTATCCTAATGCTATCTATTGTTTTGATTGGGAGCCCATGACCATGCTGATGTGTCCATTAAGTGACATATAAGCCTACTACATGAACTAATTGGTCCAATTAAATCATGTCACGTGAATTTAGTAATATCATGTACATATAATCTCTCTGTTATAGTCGATTTTGATGCTTGGGGCTCTATAAGAATAGTTGGGCCAAGTTCTGTGCTAGAGCTTATATTCTCTCCCTCAAATCTCTTAGAAATTCACAAACATGGTGTGAAAAGAGGGAAAGATATAGAGGGAAATTAAGCAACGCAAAGGGAGGAAAGGAAACACTTGTGCAAGTGCAACAGAGCCCCTGGAGGTCATTGCTATCCAAGGATATGTTTTTCAATGTGGGAATTGACATCAATGAAGCTGGGATCGATGAGGCCTTTGAATTGGTTATCTCAAAACCAAAGATCAAACAAGCTTTTCAGTTTGTTTTTCTAACTCTTGGCTGGGTTTAGTGTTGATTGACTGGATCTGTTCATCTCCAGTCAATAGAAAATATTTGTTGCCTGTTGGGAGTAATTCTGTGATTGTGATTGTGCTTGGTTGGATGGGAAAAATTTTCTGCCTAGATACCAAGAAAATGTTGGATAGGAAAAAAAATATATATTTTATTTTGAATTTTAGAGAATTGATTTTAATTATTTAAAGTTTTTAGGCTACTTATTTGACATGGCATAATTAAATCCACGTTACATGATTTAATTGAATCAATTAATGCACATGGCAAGTTTTAGGTGTTACTTAAGGGACACACATTAGCATAGGCATGGAAGGACTAATCAAAACGATAGAAAATGTTAGGGAATTAAATCAAAATTTTGAAGTTTTAGAGGGTAAAATCAAAATTACCCTAAATTTTAAAGTTATAATTTGCAATTTAGCCTATTACTTTCTTTCTTTTTCCTTTTTTAAGAAAATTTAGCCTGTTATTTAATTGATTTATTAGATCTTACAATACTTAAAACTATTATCAATTTAAATTATTCACAAGAATGGCTTTCCTAAGGACCTTGATTTCTACTTCAAAAGTTTGTCAACCTTATGTCTCTTGAGTTGAACTTTTCAATTTAAAAAAAGAAAAATCCTCTCAGCATCAATCAATCAATACATACATACATACATACATACATACATATATATATATATATGTATGTATGTATGTATTTATATGTTGTTGAAGTGACACAATTATGTTCATTGTCATGTTAGTTTGCAAGCTTTTGTAATAAAATTTATAGTAGCTTTAACACTGTGATAGCAATTTATATATATAATAATAGGTGAAGTTGAGAGAAACTTGATGATACTCGAGATCGTCAGTCAGAATGCTCGTCCAGAATGGAGCCGTCCTATGCCAACCTGACCCTGAAGAAATAAAGGGTGAAAGGAAGAAGTGTGAGTCACCGGTGTGGTGCCGGCCACAGAACCTCCGATGCTAAAATTAAAATTGCTAGAATAAGAATAGCAATATTAGAATATCAATCACTGTGAACTAGAGTCTTTTTTTCCTACCTTTGTAGGTGTGGGATGTTTGTATATATACGTGCTTCCTTTTCCTAGCCATTGGAGAGTGTTGTTAATGGAGGCTTGAATGGGCTATTTGTAACGCTTTCCTGAGATGTTAATGAGAGAGTCGTCGGTGCTCCAATGGTAAAGAGATTTATGGCGATCTTGTAACGTATGTCTGTCATGTATGAACTGGCAAGCCCTCCACCTCGTCCAATGGGTTCAACTGATGACGGAGTGGAGGTTTCTATGTCCATTAGTCCCATGTTTGGACGAGGAGGTTGCCTAAGGGAATTATGGTCGTCCATCAAAACTCAAATTAGAATTCCAAATTAGAGTTCCAATTTTGCCATATGTGTCCTGAATTATTTATTCATTAAGAGTTTAATTTCTTAATTTTAGAATAAAATGTGGGATCACATCATATATATTTGATTATCCAAGTAAGTTATTAAGTACAAAAACCAAAAAGTCTAAAATAAATGAATCGTAAAAAATAAAAATAAAAAGTGCTTCACAATAAATTTTTTTTTTTAAAAAAACATGGACAATTTACATTTTATTCCTAATAATATCCTTACAAATTTTTTTAAAGAGTTAACAAAATATAAAAATGACTATCAATAATATTTAAATTTTATATATAAGAATTATATTATGTATCTTATTGTATATCTTTAAGTTTATCTATGCATATGCATGGGCTTACAAGCTAGTAATGAATTTCTGATGGAAAAAAATTGAGGACCACACCCTTTCATGCCATAATTTTGCCACAACTCTAATGTAGCAGGTTATGAATGGTGAAAACAAAGTGTTGGATTCATGTGAAAATGACGGGCAACCAATCACAGTTTGTCACATAAGATAGTCATGAAAAGTAGAGTGGTAAAAGGTGTGGTCCTAAAATTACTCATACTTGATCTGTGCTTGCTTCTAAAGCTTGCAAACCTTATGTCTCTTGAGTTGAAATCTTTTGTTTCTCTAAAATAAAAATAAAAAGAATTAAAATCTTCCATTTATAAGACGAAAAATCATTCCAGAATAAACATTCACTTTGTTCCCCTACTTTGTGTTTGAATGAAGCCTTTTAAGGCAAAATCTGGGGGACTCTTAATTGGAGATGGATTTAGCAATTTTTGTTTGGTATCATAAAATGGGCAATTCTAAATTTGGAAAGGGTTTTGCTGCATACAAACGTGCAGCAAAACCTTTCCCTTTAAATTTTATGATAGGAGTTGAAACCGAATCGGAAATTCATTTGTCAGTTATCATAAAAATATTAAATTGTTTATTTAGAAAGAAAAGCCTCTGAACGCATTCATAAAATGTGAATATTTTGATTTATGCTTGCTTCTAAAGTTTATCAACATTACGTTTCCAGAGTTGGACTTTTCCATTTAAAGTAAGAAAAACCTCTAAACATCAATTTTTCTAATTATTTATCTATTATATTGTTGAAATAAAAACAATTATATTCACAGTCATGTAGTTTATAACTTTTTTGTAGTAAAAATTGTAGTAGTTTTAACATTATTCGTAGTAGTAATAATTAATACCTTGATTTTATTGTAGGAGCTGTAGCCAAATTGGAAATTCATTTTTTTTTATATCATAAAAATATTAAATTTTTTATTTAAAAATAAAAGCCTCCGAATGCATTCATAAAGACAAAGTGTGAACTATGAAGAAACTAGTATTATTTATTTAAATGTTTGATTCAATCTTACAACACCAAGGTTTTCAGATCCAGACCGTTCATTGAACCGTAAAAATAAGAGGTTCAAGGTTTTTGAGGTCGAACCAAAGTCGAACCGGAGTCGAACTGTGATGACGTCATAATTAATTTAATAATTATTTAAATATAAATAAATATATTAAATTTGTAAATATTAGCAAAATTTACTAAAAATATCTTAAAAATTGAAACAAAATACATAAAATAGTACATTATAAGGTTAATAAAAAATAGTACAACATAAATAAGCATAAAAAGAAATTTTTATAATAATCCTTTATGAGAAATCATTTCAATTAACTAAAAACGACTTTTAAAATAAATTCATAAATTGCATAGGTATTATTCTTAAATAAAAAGTTAATTTAGTAATATTTAATATATTGAGAAAGATGACATAGAAGTTTAGAAACTATAAATCATGTAAATTTAATAATATTGCATATTAACTCCCAAGAAGAACACTTGGTCCGTTGGTCATGGCTTCATTCTTGCTTACAAGGTGTGAGAGCTCAGATTCGGATCTTGGCAGCCACATCTTTCTTTAATTTTTCCCTATTCCATGACTGGTTGAACCGGCCTACAATTCGTCCGGTTTTCCCGATTGAATCCCGGTTCGTTCGGTTCTCTCACAACTCATTGATACCTGTTTCTCTAGGTTTAAAAAACCAAATTTCAATCCGGTTCTCGGTTTTCCCTATCGGACCGCCTGGTCCAGTCCGAATTTCAAAACCTTGTACAACACTTCAAACTACCATCACTTTGAATTGTTTAGAAGGATGACTCTCGTATAGTGATAGTAATAATAAATACTTTAATTTCTGCTTGCTTTCAAAGTTTGTCAACTTTATGTCTCTTGAGTTGGATTTTTCCATTTAAAGGAAGGAAAAACCTTTCAACATTAATATTGTAATATTTATCTATTATATTGCTGAAATGACATCAATTATATTCACAATCACGTAGTTCGTAACTTTTTTGTAGTAAAAGTTGTAGTAGTTTTAACATTATCCATGGTAGTAATAATTAATACCTTGATTTATGCTTGCCTCAAAAGCTTGCCAATTTTACGTCACTTGAGTTGAATTTTTCCATTTATAGGGAAAAAAAACAGTCTCTCAACTTCTCAATGCAACACTCACATCATGATGTTCCCTTACCTTGTTAATGAATGAAGTATTTCGAGGTGAAATCTAGGGGGAGCCAAAATTTGAGAGAGAATTTATCGATTCATTTGTTTGTTATCATAAATGATAAAATAGGTGATTCTAAATTTTATCGATAGGATTTGTAGATTGATTCTAAATTCATTTGTTTGGCATCATAAGAAAATCACATTGTTTATTTAAGAAAAGTCTCTGAACATCTTATCAAAAAAAAAAAAAGGTCTCTGAACATGCCCACAATGCGTGAATTGTGAAGAAAATAGTATTCTTTAAATGCCTGATTCAATCTTACATTTTGCAACCCTTGAAACTACCATCACTTTAAATTGTTCAAAAGGATGACTCTCCTATATTTGTAGTAATAAAAAATACTTTGCCTTAAGCTTGCTTTCAAAGTTGGTCAACCTTACGTCTCTTGAGTTGGACTTTTTCTTCCTATATATATATATATATATATATATATATATATATATTTTTTTTTTTTTTTTTTTTATGTAAAATAAAAACTCTACTCTAATCTAATTTAAGTATATTTGTGTGTGAAGCTCTCTGTTAGAAACTTAAACCTCGACCCTTACCCTCCATCCCACAAGAACTTATACTTGTGAAGTGACCATTGTGCCAATCGTGCGCGGTAGAGTTGGACCTTTTTATTAAAAAATAAATTAAAATAAAATAAACTCTCAGCATCAATAATTCAATATTTATTTATTCATTGTCTTATAGTTTGTAAGTTTTTGTAGTAAAAGTTGTAGTAGTTTCAACATTATCAAAGGAAGTAATAATGAATACCTTGATTTACAAGGACAGCATTATCTTTTTTTGAAGGGATAAGGACAACATTATCAAACCACTGAAAGTTGTAGTTTCAACATTATTCATTGTCTTACGTCTTTTGTGTTGAACTTTTCCATTTAAAGGACAAGAAACCTTCTCAACCTTCAATAAAACGGTCATGTTGTTCGTGTCTTTGAAATTTTGAATGAAGTATATTCAGGCAGAATTTAGGAGGAGCAAAAATTTTAGAGGGAGAATACAGCAATTCATTTGTCTGTTATCATGAAATAAGAGATGACGAAGAATTTAGCAATCCAATGTTTCAAGATAATCATGAATTTTGCGGCACAAAGAGAGAGATTTATAAAAGAAAAGAAGGGAAGAAGAAAATCCAAAAGTTACGAAAGAAGAAGTTGAAGCCTGAAACTTTAATAAAATAAAATAAAAAAGAAAAGAGAGAAGTGGGTTAGGTGGGAGTACTCCCATTACTAGTATTTAATGAGAGTATCTATTTAGTAGTTTTTTTTTTTTTTCTCTTACCGTTCAATAAATAAATCTAGGGACAAATCTAATTTCATAACTGGATAATTTGTAGACGGTGAGTAGTGGAAACTTTCTGCTGGTAATGAATAAATTTAGGGACATTTAATTTCACAACTTGTTAATTTATGGACTGTGAATGGTGAATATTTTATGCTGCTAATTATATAGAATCATCATTTTTCCGTTGACCACTCAAATAGCACAAGTTATCAAGTTGTGAAATTTGATGTAAAAATGGATGTGTCAAGATATTTTGGATATTCAATGGGTCCTAGATGGCCACGTTACATGGTCATGGGACAATTTTTTTTTTTTTTTTTTTTTTAAGACTGGACCATTCATAAGACAAAAAATCCTCTCCATATTCAATGAAACACTCACGTTGAGCCCCTACCATATCTTTAAATAAAGTATTTTAGGCAAAATTTGAAAGGGAGAATTTAGCAATTCCTTTGTATGTTATCATAAAATGGGCTAAAATAATGAATACCTTGATTTATGATAGCTTCTAAAGCTTGCCGAACCTTATGTCTCTTGAGTTCAACTTTTCCATAAATAGAATGAAAATCCCTCTCAACATTCAATAAAACACTCACATTGTTCTCTCTTACCATGTCTTTGAATGAAGTAATTTTAGACTGAATCTGGGAAAGCCCAAATTTGAGAGAGAGAACTTACTAATTCCATTGTTGGTTATCATTAAACAAGCAATAATAATAAATACATGGATTTATGATAGCTTCTAAAACTTGTCAACCTTATGTCTCTTGAGTTGAACCTTTCCATTTATAAAATGAAAAACCCTCTAAACATTCAATGAAACACTCACATTGTTCCCTTATTGTGTCTTTGAATGAAGTATTTTCATGCTGAATTTGAGGGGAGCCAAAATTTGAAAGGGAGAATTTACCAATTCGTCTATGAGGGGTGTTCACGGTGCAGTGCGGTGCGGTTTTGGACCATTTTTAACACTGCATTTTGCAGTGCAGTTTAGCAAAAACCATAACCACACCATACCTCATTTTTGCGGTTACATGTGTGGTGCGGTGCGGTTTTGAGTTTAGCTAAAACCATAACCGCACCGCACCTTATTTTTGCCGTCACATGTGCGATGCGGTATTTAAGATGCAGTTTAAAGCTAGTATATTTTGCGAATTTTGCGTTTTTTATGCCTAGCCCAAAACTGCTTTTCCCTTTGTTTTGCACCAAGTTTTAAGCTATTGAGCTAGTTTTTCTTTATTTTGGCTTGATTTCCTAATCAACACTTGTTAGGGCTGTTATTTTTATTTTTATTTTTTTTGAAAACTAAGGCTATTAAACTATTAATAATATATTTAATATTAAAAAAATAAATATATTAGTATATAGAGAGAGTGCGGTGCAGTGCGGTTTTCTCATTATAAAACCGCAAACTGCACTGCATCATGCGGTGTGGTGCAGTGCGATGCATTGTTACTTGCGGTGCGATGTGGTTATGCCATTTTGCGAGCAGTTTTGGTGAGGTTTATGCGGTTTGTATGGTTTATGCGATTTGATGAACACTCCTATGTCTATCTATTGTCATAAAATAGGCGATAATAATGAATACATTGATTTATGATAGCTCCTAAAACTTGCCAACCTTACATCTCTTGAGTTGAACTTTTCAATTTATAGGAAGAAAACCCTCTCAACATTCAATGAAAACACTTGTTGTTCCTTTATCGTGTCTTTAAATGAAGTATTTTCATGTGAAATCTAGGGGAGCCCAAATTTATGAGGGAGAATTTAGTAACTCCCTTGTCTGTTATCATTAAATGGGCGATAATACTAAATACCTTGATTTATGATAGCTTCTAAAACTTGCTAACCTTACGCCTCTTGAATTGAACTCTTCCATTAGCAGGACAGAAAACCCTCTCAAAATTCAATGAAACATTCACTGTGTTTGAATGAAACATTCACTTTGCTCTCCTACAATGTGTCTGAATGAAGCATTTTGAGGCCGAATTTAGGGGGAGCTGTAATTTGAAAGGGGGAATTCGGCAATTCATATGTTTGGTATTATAAAATAGGCTATTCAAAATTTTGTGGGTGAGATTTGTAGCCAAAATTTGCAGGTCACAAATTCTAACTTCAAATCCTATCTCATTCGGTGTAATCTTTGTCTAGGAATGTAGTTGAAAGGGCATTTGAATTGTTCAAAAAGTGATGGTATATATTGCGCACACCTTTTTCAACATCAAAATACAAATTAGGGTTACCAATGCATGTTTTATATACTGTATAATTTTATTCGAGTCCATCAACTTGTTGACCCTATTTTTTACAAGATCATGATTTAGAGTTTTTGGCTTCTGATATTAAGTTGGTCAACAAGCTAGTGGAAGCTGCTTCCTTGCAAAAATTATCAATCAACAGTCAAAACCAAATTACAACAAACAGGAGAATATTAAAGAATGAAGTTGCTATAAGCTACAATTTCTTTACTATTTTAGTTTGAAATATCACAACTACACAGAAGGGGGAAAAAGTATAATCATAGAAGAGGTTCAGAAAGCTCCATTTCATTTGAACCCTGTTGTTCTGTCTCTGGCCGCCGGATACCTACATAGTCAAGTCCAAGCCACTGCCATGGCCAGCATACATATCTAGGCCTGTTTTGGCCCCTCCTTGAGTCTTCCCGGTTTTCAAATTCTTCAAGCTGGTGGGTAAGCTCCTCTAATCTATCCCTCAGCCTAGATGCCCTCAAATCTGCCAACTTCAATGATTTCTCAGCTGCATCTCTTGCTGCCATGGCAGCAGTGGCTGTTTCTTCTTTGAATGTGAGCTTCTTCTCTGACTCCAACATGGACTGCTTAGCCTCTTCAAGCTCCTGCTTAAGTGCTGACAACTGCACACATCCATAATTCAACCAAAGCCATTACCACTCAGAGCATAAGATTTAATCCAACTGTAAGAGAAATATTCATAACATTTTGTTTCTTTTCATTTTCTCTTCTTTTTTTTTTTGTTTGGGGGGGGGGGGGGGGGGGGGGGGGAGGAATATAGGGGCATGATAAAGTACCCGTACAATGATACATATGGCAGGTGATGAACCTTACAGTAATTGAGGGGTATTTTGCATCTGAGATTTTTTTTTTTTTTTAATTTTATTTATGCCATAAAAAAGGGGGGGGAAGATGGAATATCGCCAATGAGCTCAACTGGCACTTCCTTTTCCCATAATAATGGGATGAAGGATAAGGTCATGGGTTTAAGACCCACTACATGCATGTGTAACTTACCAATAAAAAATAAATAAAATTGAGATAAATCATGTTAGAAAAAAGATGGAATGTAGTAAACAAGTTGAAATTTATATACTTTGCTTTAAAATATAGAGCAACTGCAACTACAAAATAAGCATATTATTCATGAGCACAATTTTATAATGACAAATGATGAGGCTGCCTCAGATGTATGTATTAGTATGTAACAATGAATGATAGTACATCTGAATTTCCAGCTTAATGTCTATGCTTACATATTACAAAACCCCCAAGGTCTTTAGAAATAATTCTCTTGTCCCTCAACATATATTGCTTTTCTAGATCTCAGTTTATTCTTTGACTTTCTCCAAATTATTCAATAAACGAGAGAGAGAGAGAGAGAGAGAGAAACAACAAACAAAAATTTCATTGCTTGTTCAAGAAATAATTCTAGCAACCATTTTAAGCCATTATCCCCCTCAAAGTTGCTTCAAGAAACCTCATTCTGTAACCGTTTGAATATATGTATTTTTTTTTTTTTTTAATAAGTAACAGTTTGAATATTTGATTAACAGATTCAATAAATAGCATAAGAATATGTGTATGAAGAAGAATGGCCAAACTACAACTTTCGTCCCTACATATTTGCCACAGTTTCAATTTCATCCCCAAACATTTAATTGTGTCAATTTCGTCCTCCAATTTTCACGGTCCCTCAACTATTAATTGTGCCAATTTAGTCCCTCAATATTTAAAATCAAGTCAATTCCAGAACAGGATGCTCTCCTTGATAAATTGAATTGGAGATATAACTCGGAACAGGATGCTCCTTGGTCCCAAGTGTTGAGGAGGAAGTACCGCACCCACCAAAGGCTCAACTCCAGAAATAACAAGCTACCTTGCTCACTGGTGTGGAAAGGCATTAAGAAGGGAATGAACACTTTCCAGTGAGGAGTTAGATGGACTCTTGGGAGAGATAGCAATCTTAGTTTTTGGCATGACAAATGGTCTATTCTTGAACCATTGAGGAATTCTGTCCAAGGTCCCCTCCTTTTGGAAGAGATAAATCTGAAGGTGAAGAAGATGTTAAAGTGGGCGGTTAGGACTAGTCTAAGGTGTTGTTGGACTTACCTATTAATGTCAAAATGGATATTCAAGCTGCCACTAGCAACGATAGACTGGTCTGGTCTGACAATCCGCATGGAAATTTTGATTTAAAAAGTGCATACAAATTGGCAACCGAGAATGATAGTGTTTCTTTTAAGGGAGAGTGGATTTGGAGAATAAAAATTATCCCCTGAATACAATTCTTCGTTTGGAAGTGTCTCCATAACAGAATAAGGGTTAATTCCTGTCTTGTTGCAAGAGGGGTGACCACTAATACTTTATGTCCTCTCCTCTATGTCTGAAAGGGGCCAAGACAATCATTCATGCTCCCTAAGATTGTGAAGTAATAAAGCCAATATGGATTAAGTTGGGCATTTCTGGGAATGATAACAATTTATTCTCTTGCGACCTCTCGAATTGGTAAGCTAAAAATGCCAAATCCAACTGTTACCTTGGTTCAAACCAAACCCCCCTGGAAGTTCATTTTTCTCTTTACCATTTGTGTCATCTGGCAAAAAAAAATTTGTTGTTTTCCAGAACAAACCTTTTCCTCGTTACCTTAAGTATGAAATTTCTCGAAAAGCTTTGGATTTTGTCCACTGTGCTCACGATGCCAGAGAAGCGGTCTGCTATGTTTTGAAGCCAATTAAATGGGAACCGGTTGGCCCTTCTACTTGACTAAGTAGTATTCCACTTGTGCAGTGGGTGTATGGGCTAGCCCATGGTGTGGTCAGCCATGATTTACTCAACGTCTTCTTCAGTAAGTTCATCTACAACATCTGGTGGTGCCCTCATGGGCACGTTCCTCTCTTTGGGTCGGTCTGGTCATAAAAGTCAACTAACTCACATGGAATACAGGGTGAGTTTATCTTTCTAGAAAATTTGCCATGCTATGAATCTTTCAAGTCACGAAGTTAGGGGCATCGCGTTCAGGTAACCGAACGTGGCGACAGCCGAGTTAGTTCCTCATCTATAAGCCTGGATTGCCACTCATGGTTTTACCATGATTGGGGATTCTGGCCTCCCCCTGTGGCATCACTATCAGTTGTCCATTTGGATGATATGATAGTGACTACCACACCTGTTGTTGAAGGCTTGACAAACCTTCTACAAGCAGGACTTGGCATCTACCAAGTGCCCTCCTAGGCCCCTCCATGAGAAACTGAGTAGGGGATGGATGAAATTAAATACTGATGGATCCTCCTTGGAGAATCCGGAACAGCTGGGAGTGGAGGAGTTTTTCGAGATGAAGATAGTAACTGGGTGCTTGGGTATTCTAGACACATCGGAATCACATGCAATCTCTATGCATTAATCGAAACTCTCTAGCTGTTGATATTGAGCTGGATGCAAAAGCTATTATTGACATGTTAACCCCAATCAAACTAATTCTGTTATTTCTACCATTATGGATGATTGCAGGCAGTTGGCTTCCCAAATTCCCCAGGTTCGTTATCGTCACTGCTTCAAGGAAGCAAACAGGTGTGCTGATGGATTTTAGCTAGAATGGGAACGCAGCAATCTTTAGATTTTATTTTGTATGACAGTCCTCTTATGGACTTAGGGATTTTTGCAGACTTTGATCATTCTGGTTTGTATCATAACAGGTGTTGTCCTGAGATGATTGTTAACCTTTAGTTTTCTTTAATGAAGTTTCCTTTCTACCAAAAAGAATAAAATTGACTTGATTTTGGAAGTTGAGGGACAAAATCAACAAAATTATATGTAAAGGGATGGAATTGTAATTACACTCATTGTTGGAGGACTGACTATAGTTTGACCAACAAGAAATTAGTACTAGAAATGACAAACTACATATCAATGTTAACACAAAAAGAAATTTTTCTGGCCAAATAAGCAAGAATACCTGCACCACAAACTCTTGTTCAACAGCTCTGCCTGCAGCAGCTTCTTGCTCTGCTGCTACTTTCCATCTTGTAATTTCTTCTTCAGCAGCAGCAATGTCCATCATGAGCCCTTCAATCTACAATATATATAAGCCAAGTTGATATCAAATACCCCCAAATATAAAAGGCACAAGCAAGTTCTAAGTTTCAACCAGCACAGAATTAAAGAGTGGTGCAAATTAGTTTGAAAATTTCATATTTCAGCTGTTATATGCCTAATTTTTTTGAATTATTATTGGATCAATAATGGTAGAGATATGTTTTATTTATTCAAATAAATTATTTTGGATTATGATTAGCTGAATTGGTTTAGATTATGATTAGATTTATCGATAGATTTTAGGAAGTTATTATTTATCTTTATCGATTTGGAAGTCTACTTTGAGTTCAGATGTTGACAATGAATAAAGGGCAATCATAAATTTCTGAATAAATTGTTAGCTAGTCTAACATGGAAGTCTGGACTCCCTCAAAGTAATCCATTTATGAAATTAGGAGGTCTTGTTTCCCTAGAACTAGAAGCAACCAACATAGAAACTGGGTCCATATCATCACCAGATATCAACTGCCAAATTGAATGGAAAGTAACAGTACATTAGTGAGCTGTAAACAAAACATAAATAACTTACATTTTCATTTGCCACTCTCTCCTTTTCTTCGAGTTCATCTATTTGACGCATTCTATGGTTGAGCTCCTTGGCTTGAGCCTCTACATGCTCTTTAAGTAAACTCGACTCTGCCCTTCATACAGTGAAGCAGTATGAAAAACAGAATGATACCAGGTCAGGAAAAAAGCAAGTGCTTATAATTCTGACTATCATTGAAGGGACCCTTAGACCCAGCTTTACAATAGGTGAAGATGCAAATTTTAAAGTCTCTGTGCAGCTATATAATATTGAGAATGCTAGTAAGTACCTTAGTTCACCCACAGAATGCTGCAGCTCAATGATCTCAAGCTGAGATGCCTTGACAATCTTCTCCAATGCACCAGCCTGTGTAAAGCATATAAATATCTCAGCAAGGGAAAAATAGGGTTTGAAAAACATACCAAAACCTTAAACACAAACTAGCACTTAGAAAAACTTTACCAAAGAGTATATTTCGTCCTCCTCTGTCCCCATCGCATCCACATTGTCATTATGAGACTTTCCATCCCCGAGAAGCTTGCTGAATTTGAAATCTATCCCGGCCTCTCTCAAACCATTTTCTGCAACTTGAAACAACTCATTCGTTTTGGAAGATGGGTCCAATGTCACCCTATTAGACAGAGCACTCCTAAGTAAGGATCCAATATGCTCTTTTTCCTTAACCAATCGACCCACTGTTTCATCTAAACTCTTGATTTCACGACCCTTTTCCTCTACAAAATCCCTCGTCTTTTCAACAACAATTTTGGTTAATTCATATATGGATTCCATCCCAGCTAAAGCAGCACGTATGTTCTCCTCCATGTCCGTTTCTTGTGGGACAAACAATGAGTCCGAGAACTCTGACTGGTCCAAATTGTTAACATCAACCATCTTAATCACATCATATATCCGCTCATGAATTCTCGACACAAGACTCAACTGATCAATCAGTAAAGGCCTCTGCGATTCCATCTTTGATTCTAAGCTCCCCAACTTATCATCATACTCATTAACTAACTCCCTCAACTCCGAACCTTCATTCTCCATCTTACTCAATTTCTCCTTCATCTCTCCTTCAATCTCAGATAACTTCTTTTCCAAATCCTCAACAGCAGAAGTTTTATTCGCAACTTCCTCCCTTAACCCGCTTATCGTGGCCTCGAGCTGAGAAACCTCAATGGCAATCTCATAATTCCTCTGCTCCATCAGATCCCTCGTTTCATTCCTCGACTTCACCGTGGCGTCAATCTGCTTAACGAGCTCTTCCACAATCTCATTCGTCCGCTTGATCACTCCATACGCCACCGCCGGCAACCCCGAGTACTTCTGCGACCACGGCAACCCGGCCGCCGCGAAATTCTTGAAGCTACTGACTTTCCCGGATATCTTCTCAATCCCAGTCGCGAGCATATGGTTAGAATTCCCAATCTCCGATCTCAAACCGTCTCTCTCCTTCACCAACTCGTCGATTTGCTTCGAAACCTCGTCCCTCGCCTTGTTCGCCTCCGCCAACTCCGCCGTCACCTTCTCGTTCAACCTAGCCGCCTCCTCCTTCTCGCGCAGAGCCTCGTCCCTCTGCCTCCCCCACTCGTCGCGCTTCTTGATCGCCTCGTGAGCCAAAGCCTTCAGCCTGTTGAACGAAACCTGCAACTCCGATTTCGTACTCTCCGCCGCCTCGCGCGCTTGCCTCTCCCGATCGAGCTCGGCGAGAAGCTCCCGAAACCTCTCCACCGATACATCCTCCGCGCTCGGACTCTTTATCGAAATCGGCACTGGCTCGTCTCCCTCCTCCACGTCGCTGAGCACCGCATCGGCCTCTTCGTCTCCTCCGCCACTCGCCATTTCATAAATACACAAAAAAAAATAATAATAATAATAATCACTCTTGCCGATCGATCACGCAAACCTCCATTTATCAAACCCTAGAATTCAGAGAAGAAAATGAAATAATTTCAATGTGAGAGAGATTGCTTAAAATAAAAGGTGAGATTGGATAAGGTGAAACGTTGTTAAATTTGAGAGAGAGAGATTCAGACATAAGAGAAGGTCGTACCTGAAAGATGAAGAAGAAGAAGAAGACCGAGACGGTGCGTATTAGAATACAACTACATCTACCAACCAGTCTCGGTCCGTGATTTTCTCTATTTTTTTTCAATTAAAATTAAAAAAAAAAAAAAAACAAATATATATATATAAATTAGAACTGAAAATGATTGGGTTTGGGTTTGGGTTTGGGTTTGGGTAAATCGCAGATGTTTAAAATAAGGAGTCCTTAAGAATGTGCCACGTTTGATTATTGTACTTGGGTGTTACGTAATTTATGATTGTGATCTGGTGGTGAAGGCTTTGGTTTTTTCGCAAATCCTTGTGATAGTTGCGTGTCGGGGAGAGTTGGAGAAAGGAAGGGAGCTAAGAAGCTTCACTTTGTGAAGATCAAAGTCGGGGTCCACGTTTTACGTTGAGACAACGCCCAAGGGAAGGGGGAGCCAAGCCTCCTCCTTCTCGCCCTAAGTTTTAACGTCTTATTATTATTATTATTATTTTTAATGGTAAATTCTAATAATATACTCCAAAGTTTTTACTAATATTAACCAAGTTCAAGATATTTCCAAAGTGATCAATTTGATTCTTAAAAAAATTTTAATCCCTTATATTTATTTTTCTCAAATGTGTTTTTTCTCTTTCTCTAACTCTCCCGTTCTTCGCTATCGCATATTTTTGGTGCGATGGTCATTCTACAAGTATGAGTATTTATGGGAAATAAGGTTTGAAGTTCAAATCTCTAAGGGGAAACTTCACACACACATATACAATTAGATTATATTAGAGTAGAATTTCTATCTTATATCAAAAACTCTCTCGTTCCTCTCTTTGTCTCTTAGACCTCTCTTCTCTCTGTATGCCTCTGTTTTTCTCTCATGCCTTTCTTCTCTCTCCAACTTGACCGATTCTCCTCTCTCTAACTCACCCTTTTCATTGTCTCTTTCTTCTCTCAAGCAACGGTAGTGGTCGTGGTTGTGGGTAGTCATTTTGCAACGGTTGTGGGCTATTGATGATGAGTCTTGGCTTTTATCGTGGGTTTCTGATGGTGGTGGGTTTCAATGTGCGGTGGGTTTGTTGTGGGTTTTTTGTGGTGGTGGGTTCTAATCTAGGATGGATTTGCAATGGAGGTGGTTGTGGGTTTCGATGTGGTGATAGGTTCGCTGTGGATTTTTTGAATTTGAGTTTATTGATGTGGGTTTGGCTAGGTTTTATGGCTAATGATGGTACTGAGTTCCAATATGGGGTGGATTTTGCAATAGGGATGGTTTTGGGTTCCGATGTGGTGGTGGGTTTGCTATGGGTTTATTGGATTTGGGTTTTGTTACTGTGGATTTAGTTGGGTTTTGGTATGGGTAAAATTAGGTTGCGGCTATTGTTGTGGCTAATCTAAGTGGTTGTGGCTGATTTAAGGTTAGATAGAGATGAGTGAAGAAAGGAGTAATAGAGAGGGATAGAGAGAAGAGGGAGAAACTAACGGAATGTTAACAGCGTCTAAGGACTAAGTAGTCTTCAGGGGCCAAATTGGTCAATTTTAGAATATTTTGGACCTGGTTGGCATTAGCCCAAACCTCAGGGTATGATAGTGAAATTTACCCTATTTTTAAATATTTATTCTAAAAAAACAAAAGATATATATATATATATATATATATAAAACTTTTAGGCTAAAATGCAAAATTCACTTTCTATGTTTCACTAGAATTTATTTTAGTCCAACTTTGCATTCATTTATTTCAATAATCTAAATATCAAGTTTATTTAATTAAGGCATCTACATCAATTAAATGTTGAGGTTAGTTGTCCAAATTTTTAAACATTTTTTCAAATTTTTTACATTAAAAGAATCTAATTAATGATTGAAAAATTAAAATTTTTTAATTTTAATGAAAGTTGACGGAGAAACTTAATTGAATAAACTTTACACTTAGATGATTGAAATGAAGAGAAGCAAAGATAGAGGACTAAAGATTTTTTTCTGGTTTTTTTTCCGGAGAATCTGCATACAGTAATTCAATTTATTCAATGAAGTTTAAAACCGATGATTTAGCCTATAACTTGTGGTACTCTTCTAAAACAAATTTTTTAAGATGATTTTTTCTATATTAGAGGTGCTTTATGCGCTTCTCAAAAAAAAAAAAAAAAAAAAAAAAAAAAAAAAAAAAAAAAAAAAACTTTAATAAACAAGATTTTATTAATCAACAAAAATTTAAGGTCAAACAAAGAGGATTCCTTAGAGGGATATTCCATTTTTATTTTGTGGGGATATAAGACCGGGAAGCCCATGTTAATGTCTACGTTAGGCCAAGGGCCCAACCCAAGGAAAAGCCCCCTCCTCGACCACGGAAGGACCATTCTTGGCCATAAATGTAGCCGAGGACAAAGGGAGCAACTTGCTGCTGGTAATGACACCCTGGGTCATTTCGCGGAACAGGAAAAGTACTAAAATAGCAAAGGACAAGGGAAGGAATGGAAATATCTAAGGGAAAAGCTATCATTACCGCATTAAGTGCTTTGCACCAGACAGAGCCATGCTTTTCAGCTTTTACAACCACTCCCAACCACTTTGGGTATAGGCTGATGTGACAAGTATCAGCCCTATGGATCTAAACCTACACGTGGACGTTCAAGGGAGAAGGAAAGCTAGTATAAAAGGAGGAAAAAGCAATCTGGAAGGGGGGGACTCTCACCATGTCTAAGAATAGGAGCCACCCAGATTGTGCCGAGGAGAAAATCTTCTTGGATAAACTCAGTTCACCTCTGTACGATCGCTTTGAACACCATGACTAACGATTGTTCGTCCACTAAAGCCTAGCTTTTTAGCCCACTCTCTACAAATTCATAGTATTGGGCCCGCTAGTCCAAGATCCCACACACCATGTGATATTGGGCGGAGAAACGAGACCCTACAATTGGCGCCATCTGTGGGGAAAGCTAGTGCGTTGGTGAATGTGAGGTTAGTCATGGTAGGATCAAGCTCCTATCAACGAAAGTCCCTCGAAAGAGATCATTTTGGCGGTGGTGCATGCTATACGAAAGTTTCCCCATCATTCCCAGCAATACACAGTTGTTATCCTAACTCAGCTCCCGCTCAGGGCTACACTTCGAAGTGCCAGTGGCGCGGGCAGTTCTAGGGGCTTCTAGCATTAAGTTTATGCCCCACACATTTGTCAAGGGGCTAATCCTCGCGGGTCTAGTAGCCCGGTTCGCTGAATTCCCATTAAAGAAGAAAATATAAGTGCTGGACAGAACCAAGGTCTTGCATGGTCCTGGACTCAAACTTATGGGGAAACCAGTTACTTCAAGAAGAAGGTGCTAGATAGAACCAAGGTCTTGCATGGTCCTCGGACTCAAACCTATGGGGAAACTAGTCACCAGAAGAAAATATAAGTGCTGGACGGAACCAAGGTCTTGTATGGTCCTCGGACTCAAACCTATGGGAAATCCAGTTACTTCAAGAAGAAGGTGTTAGACAGAACCAAGGTCTTGCATGGTCCTCGAACTCAAACCTATGGGAAACTAATCACCAGAAGAAAATATAAGTGCTGGACAGAACCAAGGTCTTGCATGGTCCTCGGACTCAAACCTATAGGGAAACTAGTCACCAGAAGAAAATATAAGTGCTGGACAGAACCAAGGTCTTGCATGGTCCTCAGACTCAAACCTATGGGGAAACCAGTTACTTCAAGAAAAAGGTGCTAGACAAAACCAAGGTCTTGCATGGTCCTCGGACTCAAACCTATGGGGAAACTAGTCACTAGAAGAAAATATAAGTGCTGGACAGAACCAAGGTCTTGCATGGTCCTTGGACTCAAACCTATGGGGAAACCAGTGACTTCAAGAAAAAGATGCTGGACAGAACCAAGGTTTTACATGGTCCTCAGACTCAAACCTATGGGGAAACTAGTTACTTCAAGAAAAAGGTGCTAGACAGAACCAAGATCTTGCATGGTCCTCGGACTCAAACCTATGGGGAAACTAGTCACTAGAAGAAAATATAAGTACTGGACAAAACCAAGGTCTTGCATGGTCCTCGGACCTCTTGCTTTATGGAAACTAACTCGCACTGGCACCTTTCTAAGCATTTAAGTTAAATTCAATCAGGCCTCGGTCCTCGGACCAGACACCCAAAGCAAGGTGAAGCTATAAACATCATCGTGAACGTGGAAGAGGACCCTAGTACCCAGCGATCCCCTCGGACTGTTTACTTTGGGTTACACGTCCTTGGGCGGTCACCCTATTCGCAATGCAGAACATGCGATTGTTTTCCTGGTTAGTCTTATATTGTTAACTTACTTAAAGTCAGCATTGTTGTGCCCGACAGTTTTGATAAGTTCAGGGTGACAACTCTTTACCATCAACGATATCAGTTTTAAGTACTATTCAAAAGAAAAGACACCCGCACACCCATTTATAGAATAATTATTGCAGAAGAGGAAAGGTATGCAAAATGAAACAAAATCGTCTCTTTATTAGATAAAGAAGAAGTACAGTGTACATAAAAGGGCTTAGACAAGCCTATATCAGAAGCTATGCATATAAAAAGCGGTCCATAGAGACAATAAATCCTCAATCTTGCTCTAGCGGCAATCGAGCAAGTATGGATGGCAACGGCGGTGGAAGAGAAGAAGAAGCAAAGACGCCCAATCCAAGATCTTGCTCCAACTGCAATCGAGCAAGTAGGGATGGCACCGGCAGTGGAAGAGAAGAAGAAGCAGGGGCGCCAAACCCACATACTTGCTCTAGCAGCAATCGAGCAAGTATGGATGGCACCGGCAATAAGAAATCCAAACCCACACACACGTGACATACGGCACCGGATGAAAATCCAAATTTTGTCGCACCAAAAACCTGTTGCGACCTACACCTGCTTCGGATTTTGGCTGGAGGAAGAGAGACTTCTTTCTTGTCTAGTCGAAGGGGAGAAATACCTTTGGCCTCTGTCTCCCTCGCCCTAACTGTGTCATTCTGAATCTTGGAGGCACCCGTGGCTTCTGAAGAGGGTTTGGTTCCTTCACCCTCACCCTTATCCTTGGTCATTTCACTCCCTGAATCTCAATCACTACCTTGGTAAGGTTCTTTAGAACATTTGGAGAGTTAAAAGCCTAAAACTCCCGCAGAACTCAAGGGTCTGCGAATAAAGAAGAACGATCTCCCCCCCATGTGTCTTATATAGGGGGCGAGCTTGGTGGCGTTCAATTCGTATAAATCCCCAAGAAAGAATTACAAACGAGATAAATCCTGCTCAATTTCCAAAGCAGTCTTCAGCCGTTGGATTTGTGTCGCCTCGTAAAGAGACCTTAATGAAAGCGTGCCTCGTGTACCGAAACGGCAAGAACGCGACGTGAATAAACTAAAAGAATGTCTCGCAGTCAGGAATGTGTCCCAGGCAAGTGAAGAGGCTCTGGCATTGATGAAGGACAAGACTTGGCAAGCCATGACATAGGCCCGACGTCACCAAAACCCTCCTCTCCGTATGATGAGCCGGACAGCAGGATTTTGAGGGGCTGTTGTGGGGGGTACAAGACCGGGAAGCCTATGTCAATATCTATGTTGGGCTAAGGGCTCAATCCAAGGAAAAGCCCCCTCCTCGGCCACGGGAAGGACCCTTCTCGGCCATAAATGTAGTCGAGGACAAAGGGAGCAACCTGCTGCTGGTAATGACACCCCAGGTCATTTCGCGGAATAGGAAAAGTACTAAAATAGCAAAGGACAAGGGAAGGAATGAAAATATCTAAGGGAAAAGCTGCCATTACCGCATTAAGTGCTCTGCACCTGACAGAGCCATGTTTTTCAACCTTTACAACCACTCCCAATCACTTTGGGTATGGGCTGATGGGACAAGTATCAGCCCTATGGATCTAAACCTACACGTGGACGTTCAAGGGAGAAGGAAAGCTAGTATAAAAGGAGGAAGAAGCAATCCGGAAAGGGGGGACTCTCACCATGTCCAAGAATAGGAGCCACCCAAATTGTGCTGAGGAGAAAATCTTTTTGGATAAACTCAGTTCACCTTTGTGCGATCGCTTTGAACACCATGACTAATGATTGTTCGTCCACTAAGGCCTAACTTTTTAGCCCACTCTCTACAAATTCATTGTATTGGGTCCGCTAGTCCAAGATCCCACACATCATGTGGTATTGGGCGGAGAAACAAGACCTTACATATTTCTATCCAAAGTTCTTACTTGCTCTTATTTATATATTTATAAAATAAATAAAAAATTATTAATCTACCAAAATTTAAATTCAAACGAAGAGGTTGCTTTCATTTTTATTCTATCCAAAGGTTCTCACTTGCTCTTATTTATATATTTATGTATGTCACTTCTTTTTTTTATCAATATATTTCAATGTTAAATTCTTTTTCCTTCAAAATTTTGAAATAGATGGATGGATAGTAGATTTGAGGACTCGTGTGGATTTTTTTTTATTCGTCACCATTTTGTTTTGAATTGTGCCAAATTGTTGGTAGGCGATTAAAAGATTAACAACCCATCAACTTCTATATAAAGTAATTGTACTCCTGCTTATTCTTCTTGTTTTTAGTTTTTATTGCAACTACCATTTTGTACATTGAAAAAGAAATTAGTAATTACCTACAAAATTTAGTATAGAATCAACCATATATTATTTTCAAGAATAAAAATATATATCTTGAATTTCATTTTGATAAATGATTGATATAAAATATATTGAAACATAATGATTGATGTAAAATATATTGAAACATATTTGTACCTTTCTTTTGTTTATACTTTATATATACTTCTAAAGACTGAATGGTTACTAGAGTCTATTCCTCTGGTTTTAGGAGTGTTTTTTTAATAATCATTCTATCTAATTAACTTAAATAATATAATTTTAAACTATAATTCAGTTACGTGGTATAATTTTTTAAGGGGCAAAAAGTATTAGACATGTTTACTATATGCAGGGAAAAAAATAGTTAATCACAAGTAATTTGTGAATAAACCTAAACTTATTCATCAATAAATTAACCAAATTTAAATATACAATCTATCTTGTGGAAGAGGTTTTTGTCTTTAATCAACTTGATGATGAGGTTAAGTTCAACTTATGTTCAAAAAAAAATTATATAAAACAATTCTAATTTTTTTTTAATTGGGCCAGCTCGTTTACAGCAATAGTTCATAATAAACTAAATCGTTTGCATTTCCAGTATGGATATGGGCTTCTACGTAGGTACAGTTTCTAGGAGCATGGTCCAGTCCAAATAAGCCCAGTAATGGCTGTTAAAGCTTGGGTTGGGTTAGCTTAGCTTTCGGAGCATGACTGTATGAGACAGAGATGCTGAGCCTAGTTTCGAAAGCATTGAGGTTTTTTCTTTGGGGACTACAGGACAAGACACAACTCCTGGTCTTGGTTTTCCTATGGAAATTTGTCTTATCGTATAGACTTTGTTGAATGCACCGATCACTTACAAATATAACCAATTGAACTAATGACATTATCCTTTTTTTTTTTTTTTAATAATTTTTTTATTTATAAGAATGGAAAAAAGATATTTATTATAAGACAAAATTTAGTTACAAAATTAGTTATAGCCTAAAGTTACAACTTTACTCAATATCATTAATATTACTACATATTTTAAAAATCTAACCGTTGGATTATTTGTTCTTTACGCTCTTAATATACATGTCAAATTTTGTGCCAATTGGATATTATTTATTATATGATCTTTAAAATTATATTTTATGCATAATTTTAAACTATAAAAACTTGCAATTTAAACAAATTATTGATCTTTAATTTTCTAGAAATTTTGCAAGTATGAAGGATATAAGAATAAAATGTAATTCAATGGTAGATTTGTCAAAATTCACCTTCAATAAAAAGATATTGAGCTACAACTAATTTTGTAACTAAATTTTGTCCTTTATTATATACCAATAGAAAAATTACTTCTTATGCAATAGGGGTATAATAGTAGATACATACAATTTCCATTTCAATGTATATTTATTTTCTATCTTACCACATTTCGATTCTTTATACCAAACACACATGATGAAAAGTAGATTACTTTCCTATCTGTTAGGACATATGTGATTCACCTGTTAGGAACATATGTCACTATTTTATGTAATTGGCTAATCCTTTGATAAAACGTATTTTACTTGTAATTAGGTAGATCTAGGTGTTTTTAATACTTCAAGAAACAAGGTTTCAAGATCAAGTGTTGAAGTCATCAAGTCTGTCCAAGAAACAAGCTGTGAAATGCAAATTCATTAAAGCTCGACAGCTGCATCTATCGAGTTTAAGAAAGCTGTTTCAGCCTATGTGCTCAACACCTGCTCGACACCTCCTATCTGTCGAGGTTTAAGAAAGAAACAAAAATTTTGATCTATTTTCTTGGAATCCGTGAATATTTCTTTCGTTCTTCTTTTCTCCTAACTCTAAACATATAAAAAGATTATTTTAAGAGCCGTCAAAGTGTTCACAAGTTGCACAAGTGTTGAGCAAAGTTTGTTCAAGCAAATTGTGACCGGAAACAGAATTTGCTCTTAGTTCATCGTTCTTGAAGAAGTTGCTATGTATGTGCACCGTAGGATTTTGTGACCAAGCATCTTCTTGATCTTCATCGTTGGGATGAACTGAAGAATTTTGCAGCCAACAACCTTCTCTAGTTGGTGATTGAAGTTATGTACTGGGATCTGCGAAATTGGTTAGTCATGTACTTGGGAGCCGTGCATCGAAATGAGAAATTGTCACTACATAACAAGTCCAATTGGGTATTGGGGTAAGGGTTCAACTGTAGGTTGGTATAAGGTACTGAGATTCCTTTACTTGTAATCGCTTATTGTGATAATAGTGGAATTTCGGGAGTGGTGATCTGAAAATCACCCAATAGGGTTTTTGCCGTTAGGTTTTTCCCATTTGTAAACAAATCATCGTGTTATTTATTTTCTGCTGCATACTTAGTTTATTGGTGATTTGTTTGTGTTACCACGCGTTTGCATGTTAATTAACTTAATTAATTCACTTAGTTAAATTAATTGGTTAACTTATCACTAGGGGTCAATTCGTTTTTGGCCTATCACTATCCTTCCTACAGTTTTTATGCTCCAACTTTCCAATAATTTTATCCAAACGAAGACTTATAGCATTGACTACAAAGACACTTTGCCCCAATTTCTTGTCTCTTTTCTGTGAGTACATTCATAGCAGCTTCTTAGCATTGGAGTTTCTTACAAATGAATGTTAAAAATGCATTTGTTTAGCTGTGATTTGAGTTAGGAAGTCCACAATCAGTTTAGTGATTTGAGTTAGGAAGTATTTAAGCCCCCATCCTTAGTTTATCCAATCACATTTAAACCCCCTTGTCTTAGACTTCCAAAAATCATTATTTCCTTTAATGGGGTCGATTTGAGATGGCAAGCAAATGAGGTTTTGGACCCATGACCCAAGTTCAAAAGAGATGGGACAACTCAATTTGATCTTTTAAATTAGAGAGGTGTTACGTTCACAACATTTTCACAACAAATCATAGGTAGTTAGTTGTTATTGGTTCTAATTTGAACCTACCACTGAAATTACTTTTCTACTCCACCAATAACAACTCGTAATAACCTGTTACACAGGATTTGTTGTAAAAATGTTGTGGACATAGTATTTTTCTTTAAATTAAGGAGGCTAGCAGTATATATTAAAGATCACTCAAAGGTTCTTTAATCACTCAAAAAAAAAATTCAAACAATAATGACAACAAATTATCATTGTAAAACAAATGGAGAGAGAGAGAGAGAGAGAGAGAGAGAGAGAGAGAGAGAGAGAGAGAGAGAGAGAGAGAGAGCTACTTGTGCTACCTCACACACAAACATGCTTTAAGTTTGCAACTTCTTATAATAAGAGGTTGTGGCGTAAGTCAGAAGTATAAATGTGGTTGATGAGGTAGATGAAGTTCAATTAATACTTGGTTTGGGACAGGGCATTAAAGTAGATAAGAGGTATGTCTAATATCCATCTTTAGGTAATGATCAAAGCTCTTGGTAGCTAGATTTTTGAAAAATTAGCAACCTTAAAAAGTGGGCTTTTTTAACATTGCAACATTAGTTTGCTACCAAATTTGGATAATCAAATTAGCTAAATCAGCTTTGTCAAGCCTTTATAGAGGAATCGATCCCTTAAGAGCCTGATAAATTTGACAAACTTCATCAATTATCGTTCAATACGGCTAGGGAGCTTTTCATGACTTAAGGTGATTAGGCCAAAATGGGATATAAAACAAATTATTCAAGTGTTATTTTTGTGTTCATGGCTTATAAATGGGCTTGCTAATATGCTCATAAGTTATGCAAACATTTTTAGCCTACTTGGCAAAATCCACTTCTTGGGCCCAAGGGTGAGTTCAATAGGCCACACTTTTTTCCTTCCATTTCACACTTCTTCAAATTTCCCATAAAATATTACACGGGCTTGGGATATGGCAAAATTAAGAAAATAAAAGGAAATAATGTATAGACACCCCATTTTGCATCCTTTTCGACTTAAGCTCCTGTTTCTCGACAAGCATTATTTCATTTTGTGCAGGTAGTGCAAAATGGCAACATTGTTTTGTGCGTGAGCTGTTGTGGTGGAAAAAACATGCATATTTTGGCTTGGAGTTGCGGGGAGTGACTTCGTTGTATTCACCTAGGAGTGCTTGGGAAAGAAGCAGGTGAAGTTAGGGGATTCTAGCATTTTGCCCTTATTTTTTAAAAAATTTAGCAATATGTTCCTGTTTTGAAACTATTTAGGTTTATGCCCCCATTTTAAAACTTGTTTTTCTCAAAATCGAGTTTCAATGAAAAACTCGATTGGTAGAAAATCGAGTATGGGCCGATTAAACTTAAAAATAAAATTAAAAAAAAAAAAAAAAAACCTTGCGTGGAACTCGAGTTCCATTTAAAATGCCACTATAGGACAATCAAAACGTAGCCATAGGTTTGGCCCGAGCAAACTAAAAAAAAAAATTGCATGGAACTCAAGTTCATGGAGCTCAAGTTCCATTTAAAACGCCACTATAGGACAATCAAAACGTAGCTATAGGTTTGGCCCAATCAAACTTTAAAAAATAAAAATAAAAAAAATTCATGGAACTCAAGTTCATGGAGCTCGAGTTCTATTTAAAACGCCACTATAGCACAATAAAAATGTAGCTATAGGTGTGGAACACGAGTTCCATGCTTTTTTTTTTTTTTTTAAAGTTTTATCGAGTTTCAAAACAGGGACATATACCTAAATAGTTTCAAAACAGGGACATATTGCTAAATTTTTTTAAAAATAAGGGTAAAATGCTAGAATCCCCAGTGAAGTTATATCATAGTTGTAGGGTGGTGCCTAGTCCAACAGAATTGGAAACTACTGGGGATGAGACTTTGGGAGCCCAACAGTAAAGGATATTTACCAAGCAAGATGAGACTTTGGGAGCCCAATAGTAAAGGATATTTACCAAGCAAGATGAATATGAGCCCAATTTTTCAAAACATACAAAATACTCTGAAAACCCTTAGCTTTGGGTGTGTAGGCTTTGATTCCTACATGCGCAAGTTATTGAGCCCGTGCAAGTAGGCTAAGGTTGATGGAGGTTCATAAGGACATTTTTCTCTCAAAAAACTGTGGTTAGATCGATACCACATTGCCTCGAATTGGCCTTGCACCCCATTTTTTTACTATAAAAAGGCCTTATGAGTTCACTTTTCAAAACACACTGAGAATTCCAAGGAATACCCACGGAATCACTAGAAAAGTGATTCAAATGGTAGTTTTTAGCTTAAGTAACATATTTATATAATCAATCCCATCTTCTTTTTTTTTTTTTTTAAATCAAAAATAGAAATCCTACTCTATGCTTTAGCCCATGGTTTTCAAACCCAGATCATTCAAAGAACTAGTAAAGGGAGAGGTTCAAGGTTTTTAAAGTCGAACCGAGGTCGAACTGCGATGACGTCATAATTATTTTAATAATTAATTAAAGCCTAAATATATATATATATATATTAAATTTATAAAACTAGCAAAATTGACTAATATATTTATATATGTGAGGAAAATTTAATGATTTTCAAGCATATATTTAATAATTAAATAAGAAAGTTAATAAAATAAAATAATAACCATGAAAACATTAAAATTTATGATTAATTTTTGAAGTAAAGTTGAATATCTTTGAAGGATTTTAATTATGATTTTTTTTTATAATCCTTGTAAGAGATGGATAATTTAATTAAATAGAATAGAATTGTGTTAAGTTGTTTTTATTTAAAAAAAAAAAAAAAAAATTGCGTTAAGTTTACTTCAAGGTTTTTTTTTTTTTTTTGAGCATCAACTTGCAAGCTTAGCTGAGTGGTTAGGCTCTAACTTCAACTCTAACCTTGCCTAGGTTCTAAACATGGTAAGCACACTTTTCTGATTTTTTCTTATTTAAGAGGCATGCTTGAACCGAGGTTGGATCACACGGTTCATGCCATCGGTTCTGCATGAACCGTGCAGTCCAAACTTGGTTTAAGGGGTTCATGGAATTAAAAGGCATGCTTGGTTCTCTATGTTTAAAAAACTGGATTTCAATCCGGTTCCCAATTAACCCAGTCCGGTTCGGGTCTGATAACTTTGCTTTAGCCTTATCTAAATGTGTGTATTTGTGAAACTCTTTCCTAGAGATTAAATTTTTAGTTTTAGCCTCTCAACTACACGAAAATGTATACATGTAAAGTGATTATTACATTAACAATTCTTTTCTTTTCTTTATTTCTTTTTGCCTTTCTTTGCCTCCAAAATTTTTAAGTGTATTTTTGAAATCCTTTAATTTTTGGTAGCTTATTTGTTAAAGGTAAGAAAAAAAAAATAGCTTTAAAAAAAAAAAAAATCTAATTTTGGGGGTTTTTATTTATTTATTTATTTTTTATAAATAAAATTGAGATTAAAAAAAAGTAAACAGGTATGTGCTATTGTCAGAGTCTGACATATGTACACATGACTAAAGTAAAAGAACAAATGTCTTTTCAAATTATTTGAACATATTATACACGTGCCATTCTCCTACTGACAATCTAATAGCCACAATCTACCATCACTTTAGACCAGAATTCAGACAGAGGTGCGGTTTGGATTCAGTGTCTGAGTTTATAATTTTTTTTTTTTCACGTATTTCAGAGTAATGTGACTACTGTTCATGCACTGTTTATAAACAGTAGTAGCAAATGTTGATTTTTCAACTGTGAATAGTGTATTTATGCACTGTTTACAAACCCACAAATATCACTTTTTAGTAACTTTTTCATTAAAAATAGGTCCTACGATACTATTCACATATTTAAAAATTATTTTGCTACAGTGTTTTCAGTTTCAATTTTCAGTTTCAACAAAAATAAACTCAATCCAAACAGAAACATTTAAACATATACCAAACTTATTTTTCATTATGACGCATAATTTTTTTTTATAACACACAAACATATAACAACACACCAACTTTAAAACTGCTAGCGGAAGTTAAAATCGCGGAGCAATATCAATACGTGATTAAAGTAAAAGAACAAATGTCTTTTCAAATTATTTGAACATATTATACACGTGCCATTCTCCTACCTACAATCTTATAACCACAATCTACCATCACTTTAGACCAAAATTCAGACAAAGTATGAAACATCAAAACATATACCAAACTTATTTTTGATTATGACGCAGAATTTTCTTTTATAACACACAAACATACAACACGCCAATTCCAAAACTGCTAGCAGTAGTTAGAGTCATGAAGCATTATGACGCAGAATTGGTATCATTGAATTTAGGCCAAATTGACTTCATGAATTATGAAGCTATCAGATTTCTCTACCAGTATTCAAAAAAAAAAAAAAGATTTCTCTACCAAGAAGCTTTTAAAAGTGACGCTTTCACACACACTAGCACTTTGTACTATGCTCTGAAAAAGTGAAAATCATGCATTCACAATTTCACTTGCACTCTAATGATGCGTTCACATTAACCAAATCTTGGCCTTTAAAGATTTATCTCTGTACCAACCAGGACAAACATTATTTTTTTTAAATTAAAAAAAAAAAGAAAAAAAAAAAGGCAAACACAACAACAGACACAGAAGTTGTTGCAGAAAATATTAGTTAAAAAAAGAAAAGTAAAACTCATTTTTATCAGCCTGAGAGCCTTTTTGTTTTAATCTTAAGAGCATTGAAAAAAAATGCATTTATATCACTAAAAGCTCACTTTATTTTTTTTATATAATCACATTAATTATCAACACACTTTACATCTCTCTTTTTTTTCTTTTTCTTTTTTTTTTCTTTTTTCTTTTTTCTTTTTAATTTTACAATTCATCTTATAAAAATAACACTATAGAGGAGAGAAGGAGAGAAAGAATAAGATAAAAAATAAATAAATAAACTTTTATGAGTTGAGTGGCAAGTTGCAAAATATTTTGCAAAATGCCTCCTCCGATGTAGGCTTGTTTTTGTGCTTTTTGGTGAACAATATAATAATCTGTTTTGCATTTTGATGGAATAATATATGCCTCACCGAATGTAAATTCAACAGCTGGATTTAACTATTTGGATTGTTGCATGAAACATTATTCGTTTTATCTAAAGAGGAAGTGTGGAAGAACGATAAGTCTAGGGATACATACTTTATCACAACCTACACATATGTCAAATGAGAATTGGATTATTATTTCACAAAAAATCAATGATAGACCCATATATAAATAATGTGATCTTATCACAACTTGACACATATTTTATGGCAAGCTGCATAACCGTAGAACCAGAGAAGAATTGGGTAGAAAAAACGGCCCTAGTGTGCGTTTGGCATGGCTTAAAAAGCCAACTTTTTTTACTATTCAACTTATTTTTTGCTACTACTCATAGGCCTCACTGTACTTTTTGATACTATTTATAGGTCTTACTGTACTATTTTAGCTACCTTTTAGTTTTATTTACAATATTTTTAGCAAAAAAATTTCAGTTTCAGCTAAATAATGTAAAAAAATCACCGAATGGTTTTGCTGTTTGTATTAGCCTATCCGCAACACAGTCAAAACAGCCAAAGGTGTTGGGGTGAAAATTTTTGTGTTTATTTAGTTATTTTTACGTCCTCCGATCCGAGGCTTTTCGATAATAAAAAAAAAACATGTTTTACGAGTGGAAGTTTATGTTTCAATCTTAAGATATTGCTAGGTTTTAGGATTTTGATTTGTAAGTAAAAGATCTAGATCTGATCATGACCATGAAATTAAAAAACGTAGATCTCAAGAAAACTGAGTTATCAATCTAAAAATACTTTTTGATAATGTAACAAAATTTGATTAGAAGCAATAAAAAACATTAACAATTTTATAAAAAAAATTTAATGTTAGATATATTACAAATTTTATTAAACAAATTTTACAAACTAATATATCACGAATCATAGAAGATAATTCAAACATGAATATCTTTAGTAAGGATATTACAAATTGTATTGTATAAACTTTACAAACTTATGCTTCTCAATAACAAATAATCATAAAAAATAAAAATTTAACATTCATTTATTATTTGTTGAAATCCACCTACCATACTTAAGAGTGTAGACTAAGACTTATCATCAACTGAAGGCCAGGGTAGTTTGTTTTTCTTTAATGCAAAGTTCGAATTGACACTTTGTATTAATTTTCTATTCAAAAATTATTTGATCAGAGCTAAAGCTATGTCGTGTCAATCACTCTCCTTACCTAACCATGACTTCTGGAAACTTAGGAATGACTTGTCAACCTATATTTTCAGTTTTTAAATAATATTACACACATTTTTATACATTTTTTATTTTTTCACCTATATGTATTTTCACATATTATCAAATAACAAAACATATATTTTCAAACATATGTACTAAACACCCCCTTATTTCTCGGCAAAATCCATAAGAAAATGCTGACAGCAGCCAAAAAATCCTTCAAACAGTCGCGGAAACATTATTTTTTCCTCTAAGAAAACTAAAATAAAACTAAAATTTCTACGAGCTGGCAGTTCTTGTTTCGGTCTTAAGATACTGCTGCATCCAGGGATTGTGAATTGTAGCTTGGAAGTAACCGTGTATTGGCTGCGAGCCTGCAATACTTTAGTTGGAGTTTGGGGGGCAAATTTATTATTTTAAATTCTATACTCCATATATAATTTAAAAAAATATTATTTTTACAATATTTTCATAACAAATTTCGAAAAGTAAATTGTTATTTTCACAAATCATCTTTTAAAATTTGTTGTGAAAATGTTGTGGACTGAACATTATAAATTTAGCAAAATTCAAAGCATAATTTAAATTTCCACAGAACATCAAGACAGCAATGGGGAGGGAAGATTTGAACTCAATTCTCCTAAAAAGTGAAAGCAAATTATGCCACTAAATTATAAAGTTTAAGAGAAAATTTGTGAAGATAAAATTATGGGTACAAATACTACCTATATAGGTCTCTCATGATTCAGTTCACAAAAAAGTCCTATCAAGTTAGGTGTTACCGAACTTAACCCATGTCCTCTTTCGCAAAGTCAAGTCATTAACCTCGAGAAACTTTGTATCACTTTGAGCAACATCAAATAAAAGTTGGTTTGTGCTCAAACAAATTGGCGACCTCAATGGGAACACATGCTGGTAACAAGTCGTTGAATGAGAAAATTTAACAAAAAGCATGGGTCTAGATGGAGAAATGTGCGTAATCTATGGCAAAAATCATATCAACTGCGCTTGTAAATTACTTTGCCAATGTTAAGTAAAAATGCAGCTATAGAGAATCGAATTAAAGAATATATGGCTATGTTGAACCAACTTATAGATTCAAGTGATGGCTTTGAGTCATACAAAGTTTATAGAATAAATTTCATCATTCAAAAGTTATATGAACGAAGAGAGATGCTATGGAAATAATTCTATGAAGTAACTCGATGTCAAGACCAAAATAGAAGTGGTCAATCATCAAAGTATGAAGAAAAGACTGCGGAAAGATCCACTAACACTCAAGAATTAGAGTTTGGGGGAGTGGACAAAAAATTGTTAACAAAGGTCATTCCAATGAAATTGATGCCAATTTATAAAAGAAAAGTTGAGTGGTGAAAATTTCATTCATGATCTAACTGAAGAATTAAACTTGGTTCACGAAGTGCCTCATGATTTTAATCTTGAGAAATGTAATTTTGAATGGCAAAATGTAATTTTGAAGTGCAAGAGCTGAAGATCAATGCGACTGCAACAACCATGGTTAGCAACTTTGTGTGATCGGCCGCGCGATTTAGGTTTGATTGTCGATTTGTTGATTTTTAATCAGTGATTATCATAAGCTCTATATGTAGTACCATGGTATGGATGGTGATAATTGTACCATAGATTTGTGAGATTGGCAATGGCAGAGGGTGTGATCTGATTCATAGATTGTTGATCAATTGATGTTTGATTTGGGCTGATCTGGGTTGCTGGCGTTGGATTTGGGTTGTGTGGGAGGATGATCCCCTCCACCAAGGAGTTAAGGAAGCCAGGGATGTTGGGCCTGTGAAGCCTGAGATAGGCATGAGATGTTGGGCCTATATAACAACCTAAGTAATGCCTGAGATGTCGGGCCTGGGTCACGACCCGAGGTATTAGGCCCGCGAAAGGTTCTTGTGACGAGGATAAATGGAAACACCAAGTCAGTTTGGATCCACTACATCCGAGCAAAGATAGCGAAAACTAGCTAAACCGAGGTAAGGTCCCACCCAATTATTCTTGACCTGGAAAGCCACCAAAGGAGGAATTACCTAGAAAGCCATTGAGGGAGGAATTACCCATAATACAACTGGGGAGCCATGCAAAGTGGCACACAATCCAAGTAATAGTCACTCTCACATTAATTAGGTATTCCCAGTTAATGCATGCTACATTTAATTATGGATGATCGGCCTAAGTAGTGTTGGACGCTCCAAAAGTCCATTTTCATCATGAAATTAGGGGAGAAGACATTCAACTTGGTAATTCATTAAGGAGAAGGATGAGCTGAAGGTATAAATAAACCTATTCTCACTTATAAAGGGTGGAAGGAGAAAAGGGAGAGGGAGAGAGAGAGAGAGTTAGAGTAAAAAGAAAAGTGTTCTTGCTTAGGCTTATCTTGTTTGTAATCTTGGCAGAAGTTCAGTTGCGTTATATAAATATACAAAAAATTTTCATTTCAACCATTGATCTTACTTGTCCAGTCTTCTTATTGTGGATTACCCCCTTCATCAACAAATTAGTTGAGACGATTAGATCCGTGGAACCTCCTTAAAGGCTTCCATCGTTTTTGACCCCCACGGGTTGATATGGCTTTTGGGTTGAAATTGGGGAAAGCACGGGGAGCCAAAAAAAATTGTTGCTTGGAGAGAGAGAAAATAATTATTTAAACAAATTAGAGGTAAAGTATTGAGTCTAATGTACATGCATTGAAAAATTGACTTGCTAAAATAGAAAAAGAAGATTTTTTTGGGGGGGGTTAATTTAACTAAACACTTGTTGAGGCTGATGTAAATGCTATAAGTGGTCCAAAACCAACATCAGTTGTGATATCGAAAATTAAAACAAGTTACCAAGATAATCTAATGATTTCTTTTTTTTTTTTTTTTTTTTTTTTTTTATCAATTCAAGATTTAATCGATCACGCTTAGGTTTAATTAAGTTCAATTGGTAAAGTTTCTTATTATCAAATACGATATCTAGGGTTCAATTTCCTGCATACACTAAAAATCAATTAGTATATTTGTCTGATGATAAAAAGATATCTTTATGGAACGAACGCTATACGTTTGAAATACTATTTATCTATTTAAAAAAAAAAAAAAGTCCAAGATCCAATGGATCACGCTTCTTGTTTTGTTTTTTTTTGTTTTTTTTTTTTTCCTCCATTTCTCTCTCTTCTAGTCCAATGTCCCAAATTTCTAAACTTTCAATTTAATGTAAATTTAAAATGTCATTACTCATTACTCATAAAAAAAAAAAAATGTCATTAAAGTGTCACATGTCTTTCTAGATCATTTGGACACGTGCCACTACCCTACTACTCCTAACAATCTTTTAACCACAAGCTACCATCAAACTTTAAACCTAGGATGGGTATCATTGAATTTAGACCAAATTGAGGCAAGAAAGCATCAATTTCTCTCCGGATAGTATTTAAGAATGACGCGTTCACACTGGCAATTGTAACGTGTAGTGTGCCGCCACTCCACCATGTCCCCTAAGATTATCTTTCCTGTACCAACCCGAGCAAGCAACAATTTAAAAAAAAAAAAAAAAAAAAAAACACAGCGATAACATCAACAAAATCTGCAAACAGACAAAATGCAAAGCCGCAAAAAGACAAACACCGTCAACGTTCTCGTTTGTGAAGAACAAAATAACTCACATTTTTACGAATTTGGAGGTGTTTTGTTTCGTAACCCATGTGATGAAAATGAAACCAAACAGATATGGCTCATAAGAAACAAAAACTAGAGTTATCCATCTAAAATTATTCACTGATATCACACCTGGATGTTATTAATTAGAAGCAATAAAATAAGAATATAATAAAAGTAAGAGTTAAGCAAAAGCAAGGCCATAAAATAAGTTGGAACCCACCTTCACCAAATACCTCAAATTAAATATTATTGGTAGTGCAAAAGGTCATCCAGGACCATTCGGTGTTGGGGGCATTTTTCCCCCCTCAAATATTTAGTTTTTACAAACAAAAAAAAAATATTAGTGAGAAGTTTTTGTCTGAAGTTATTTTGTTATGTAATGTCTTTTGGAGCTTAAGTTCGAAGTAGATAGTTGCTCACATGAATTGTTTAATTGAAAATATTATATCTGTTTGAAATTCAAGTTTGTTAAACTTAATTTTTATTTTAAATTCGAGTTCGCTAAACTCAAGTTTCAAAAGTGCTATGTACCTAAACAACTTCAAGCATAGACTTATCAGTAATAGTTTTTACAAAAACTGAATATTTGGCAAAAAAATGCCATGTTGGGGAGATAGTTAGGGATGAGTGGGGCGGGGCAATTGGGTTATTGCGTTCTCTCTTACTCTTACTATTGACATTACTATAGTATTATAGCGGAACTTTGGGCAATCTGTTTTGCTAATTTGCTTTACTTCTTGCTAAGGCCAACGGATAATATATTAATATACTCAAATGAGTCAAATCCAACTAGAAACAGATTCGCATTTAGTAACAAAGTGGCTGAATTCCAATACTATTTTTCCTCTTACTCTTTGCAAACTTAATCTTTGGTTGTTGGTACCTAATGCGCCAGCCAACATGGAACCTCTCGCTTAATCATATCTACCGATAGGCAAATCCAATGGTAGATAAACTAGTTGATATTGGAAGGAAACAAATGCAATGAGAGATTTTAAATGGCAAATGCCCAACCTTTTTGAATAACTATGTACATTTGGGACAAGATGGGGTTGGTCATCTGCGTACTTCCTAAATTTTGTTTTAGGTGTATTTAATGTTTTGGACAGTTTGTGTTGTTTGGTGTGTATTCACAATTTTGAAACTCATTGTAGCTTTTTATCTGCTTTATATATAATAATATATCCTCATTCTATGCCCCCCCCTAGGGAGGGGATTTTTGTGAATGTCATGAGGATAATAAATTGGGGGGTTTTCTCAAGAGGGGGATTATGAGTGTTGTAACTATGTAAAGTTGAAGAATTCAACACAAAAAATCTTCTTGTGTTATTTATTTATTTATTTTTGATAGGATCTTGTAGTGTAATTGGTTTTCACTAGATTCCAATTTTTTTGCAATGAGATTGTATTTATTCCCATAAAGTTATTCTTGCATTTTCCTAATTTATTGCAAACTCAAGTTTTAGACATAAACTTGAGTGTTGTAATTATGGTTTTAAAAACCGGACCAAGGGCAAAACTAGATTTGCTTTCGGTTCTCAGTTTTGGCTGGTTTTTTACCAGTTTTGGGAATTTTTATTGGACCGGACTAGTACCTAGTTCTCAGTTGAGCCAGTTAGACTAGCCGGCTTGGTCTGGTTTTTAAAACCATGGTTGTAATCTCTATTTTATTAGAGGATTGGTTGGATATGCCTTTGGTTTTTCCTTCTAGACTAAAGAGGGTTTCCATGTAAATTTGGTTAGTTCTTGTGTGATTGATTTTCTTGGTACTTGTGTGATTTTTATTTTAACTATTGCTTAGGGTTTCTCAATTTAGGGTAAATTATACTTTTGATGCTTCTAATTTGGGGTAGGTTCAATTTCAATCTTTCAAGGTTCAAAAAGGGAAAAATTTCCTTCCATCAATGGTATCAATTTAATTATGATCCTTTAAATATGTGGTGGGTTCAATTCTAGTCCCTTGAATATGTGGTTGGTTTGAGTTTGGCCCCTATATATAAAATGGGGTGCCTTAGCATCCCATTAGTCACATGAATAGAAAAATAGATTGAGGGACCAAAGTGTTCCCCTTTTGAAATTTCAAGGATGAAATTTGAACTTTTTAGATTTGTGGAACCAAAATCATTCCAGTACCAAATTTTAGGGACCAAAAGAATAGTTTATCTTTCACACATTGACATTAATTTAGTCTAACAAAATAGTGTCAAAAATTACGCTGACGCAACAAATAGCCAATTAAAGTACCAACTAAACTATGTGAGACTAGTTTTGAAACATTGTTGTTGAAGTTTTTACTTTTTACGTGAGCAGTCTTTTTAGATTATTTGCCCTCCGTTTATCTTGAAGTAAAATATTTTTAGGTATGTGGTATGACAAGTAAAATTTTTCAAGCAAATTACCAAAATCGGTGGCTCAATCACCGAAGTTGCAGGTGCTGGAGGTCCAACAACTAGACACAGGCAACTGCTGCCTAAGTGGTGTCTCCGGCCATTGGACCTCTAGCATTAGTGGTAGGAACAGTGTCTCCAATTATCAAATCTCCAACATTGGCTGCTGCAATGACATCTCTGATGACTGTACGGCCGGCATCGTTCATCGGAATGGCAGCGTTTGCCACTGGACTTCAACATCGGTTATTGTCATTTAGGCTACCAGATCCCCAACATCAGTTGCCGGAGCGGCGGGTCAGGCCTCTGACTGGTGAGCTATCCACCAAATGGGTTAAGGAAAGTCACAGTGTGCTTTTGTAAGATGTTTTATCAAAATTTTAAAGGTAAAACGTTTTAAAACTTTTTATAAAGGATTTTAAAGTCAACGGTAAATATTTTACAAGTTTGGTCACATTTTACATGCAAATAAACACTTGAAAATGGGAAAATTTTCTGAAAAATATTTTACTTTAAAACAAGCAAAACGTGTCTTTTTGTGAAAACTATAAAATATCATAAATACCTAAATTTATTTATTTTTTAAAACAATTGAAGCTTGTAATCAAAAGAACATAATAATCATATACTATACTATATAATAAAAGTTGAGCTTAGAGATCGAGATTGTGTCAAATAGCTTCACCAAATTTCAATGTTTTAGATAAGAACAAACAATTTATTTGTTCTTATCAACAACTACTTTATCACTTCTTTCATTGATTTGAGTTAAACTTCCAAAGTTGGGAAAAAAAAAACAAGCAATGTGCATATCAAAATATGGATAAGATAGCTGATTTAGTTGGATTAGGACTATCAGGAAACTAGTAGTATTTTAACAAAATTAAGAGGTATAAAAAAAACTATTTTTTTTTTTTTTTAAATAAACGCTATCTCTATACGCATATATAGCAAATTGATTAGAATTTCACATGTGATTAAAAAAAAAAATTCCAAACGATCCGTTCAGATGTCTATTTACACTTCTGAAGAAAAAAAAAAGGTCTATGAGGCTTTTTTTTTTTTTTTTGGTTCAGTGTCATAATTTAAAAAAAAAAAAAATTGGATAAGTTTGTTTTGAAAAGTGTCTTATTTTGTAGGCATTTTAAAGAATGTCCTATTTTGAAGAGTGGTCTAGTGTCATAATTTTTTTTTTTTTTTTTAATTTTAGATAAGTTTGTTTTGAAGACATAGATTAGTAGGAAAGTGTCATATTTTGTAGACATTTTAAGTGGAGTTAGAGATATACTTTTACTGGGTTGTCCTCAAATTTTTTCTCTGTTAAACCTAAGGTTTAGGGAGTATTTTTGAACCACATAAAAATTTAATCTAAAAAGAAGAATCATCTTATAAATAGTATAGATAGATAATTTAACTTCAATATAATTTGAAATTATATGTTAAATAGAACTCTCCGAAGTCTCAATTTCCAAGATTATATATCTTATATTTTATTAGTGGAACTCACCCCTATATATATGAATCCCCAAATCCTCTAGCTTGGTATTGCGATCACAGGTATGTACTTCAGTATTTCTCTTCTTTGTTTTGTTTATATTTTTGCTCTCATTAGTTGGCCCAAAAACGCTATTTCACACCAATATTCACACTTTCATACAAACTGACATCTGTAGCCACTAAACCAAGTTTCATGCACTCTATCAGTTGAATAGAGAGCAAGCAAAATACAACATTTTAGGTTTATTCTTTCTATAAAAATCCATCATATTATTATAAATTTGAAAATTTGAAAAATTAAAATAATTTTTTCCCAAAATAATGTGGAGATTTATGCTTAATTTTTTTTTTTTCTAATGCTTATGAATTTGGATAGCTTATAATTTGTGAATTTAGGGTTTTCTGTATAATTATTCTATGGTGATTGTTATAAGTTGGTTTTTTTTTTTTGGTTGTTGTTGTTGATTGAAATAGCAGATTAACGTGTTATATGTTGATAGTTGATACTAATTTGATGCTTAAATATTAATACACATAGATATCTTAGTATGTTTTTGGAAGAATTCAAAGCAAAATATAGTGTAAGGATTGTGTCAAATCAAATTATTGTAATTTATTTAAGGTATGAAAGCTCGATTATGTGTTAAAACACAAGAGCTGTTTAGACCCCCAAATTAAAAGTTACGATTCAGTTGATTTTACTCTAACTTAAACTAAGTACGGAATAAAGTAAATGTGAGCGAACAAATAATAAAACTACTCTAAGCCATATTCAACAAAACACAGCAGTAAAATGAAAGTTAAAAGAATAGGGAAGAAAAATGCAAACACAAGATAACACACTGATGCGTTATCGAAGAGGAAACCGAATTACTTGGCGTAAAACATCTCTGTCGCCCTCCAAACGGTAAATCAATCCACTAGACAATAAGTTGGGATACACGAATAGCAAGAGACCCTCCAAACCTAATCTATCCAATGCACCTAAGCCCTCCAAGCTCCTACTCCAACAAGACTTCTCGGAACCGTGTCTTGTCTAGCTTTTCGAATCCCGCAATACGTCCGATTGCATCTGTCAAAGCTTGGCTTCTTCCAATGCTTCCCAGCAGCACCAAAATCTCACTTGACACTCAGAATGTGTGTGGTAAATGTTTGAGTTATCAACTTCTCAAAGATTTGGAAATGCAGAGGTAGGAGTTGAGGAAAACCACAATGGATTGTGTAGAGTTTTGTGGGTATAACAATCTCTCACTTTCAAGGATAATGGCTAGGGTTTTCTCTCTGAAAAGCACTCCTCTCAGAATGTGGGTAATGTGGATATATATAGTGTGTGTAGAGACCTAGTGTACCAGATATGACAAATTGGCAAAACAAAATGTTTCGCGGGTATCTCGTGGGAAGGCCTTACTTGCGAGACACTCGTCAAAACCAGCTGTCACCATCTGTTATGACTCTTCGCATTCCAGTCATGTGTAGGACACATGCTTCACTTTGCGGGAAGGCTTCTCGCGTGATACCCGTGAAAACTTCTTGCTTTTCACTTTGCTTTGAGTCTTCACACTCTCTCTCACACACAACCCTTACAAAGAAATCCCACATAAAATACAGGGTACATAAGATTGAATAAAATTACAATAAAATTTGGCATAGAATAAAAGCCAACACAAACTAATTGTAAATCACAACTTTACAAGGTAGTTGAATGAAATAGTACTAGGCTTCCTGTTTGGAATCTCATTTTGTGTTTCAAAATTACCCATGCATCCAACATTTAAATAGAGACCAAACTAATTTGAGAATAACCCTGTAAAAATATATGTCTAACTCACACCTAAAACATAGCCTACAAAATATGATAACTTTTTTGTTGTTTTTCAAACTCAACTCTCCCAGATTCCTCCAATTACTAGAAAACTCACCCCACATTTTCATTCATATCCTTAAATTTAAGCACTACAATATATAAGAGGATTCCTCTCTTTCAACTAGATTTTTATGTGGTTCAAAAATACCCTCATTAATGAAAGGTAACTTCATTTAGAAATAGGGTTATAATTGTTAAATAACAAATTTCATTTTGAATTAAAAAAGAGAACTAAAATTTAGGATTTTTTTTCCCTTCACATTCAAAAAAGAAATTATAGTGGCAGCTTATCTCTAAAGTTTATTCTTTATATTTGTTTGAAAATAAAAAAAATATATTTCTAAATTATAATAAATGCTAATTATTAACCTTTATCCAAAAAAATAGAAGAACCTCTGAGCACACGTGTGAGCGCGTGCTCAGAAACTAGTATATATATATTTATAGAGGCTAGTATATATATATATATATATATTTTTTTTTTCTGAATGCCAAGTTAGTTGCCAAAACAAAAACATAAATAAATGCCCTCTTTCCCTCCCTTTCTTTTTCACTGAGACAGCAAAGGTAATTTTCTTAATTCTTTTTCCTTAAATTAATTTTTTATGTTTTCTTGCTCACATGTTTGTATGTGTGTGTTTATTTTAAACAAGTTTATAATACTGAAAAGTTTTTCCTCATATACACTATAGAAACACAAATTGTTTTTTTTTTTTTTTTTTTTTTCAAAAGCCTCTAAACATGTGTGTAGCGTGTGTTTAGAGACTAGAATATATATATACTGGCCTTATCATATGTGTATCGTGCATGCGATGAGGCTCTTTTTTTATTTTTTATTTTGTGTTTAGTGTTATAATGTTTAAAAGTGAGATAAAGATAGTACCCTAATTCTTAGGATATTTATTAGGGGTGTCAATTCGTGTTCGTGGGTCGGGTTCGTGTCGTGTCGAGCCATAAGTACTCTGCTATATAGGTTGACCCGAACCCGACCTGTTTAGTAAACGTGTCAAGAATCCTCAACCCTAACCCGACCCGTTTATTAAACAGGTTGACCCAACCCGACACGTTTAACCTGTTTAATTAATAAGTCATATAAAAGTTAATACAAATAACCTGTTTGATTAATAGGTTATATATGACCTAAATAATCTATTATCAATTTTTATATATCTAAAATTAAAATACAATTACAGCCATAAATATAGTAATAAACATATAATTACAATAAAAAAAATAAGCAATAATAACAAAATTTAATGCATTTATTATTTAAACGGGTCAAACAGGTCAGACGGGTTCACATGTGTGAACCCGAACACGACCCATTTATTAAACGGGTCAGTCGTGTCGACCCGAATATGACCCGAACCCATTTAGCCTCGACCCATGACCTGTTTATAAATGGGTTAGTCGTGTCGGGTTCGCGGGTCGTGTCAAATTTTGCCACCCCTAATATTTATGATGATTTTTTTTTCTAATTATTTATTTGTACATGAGTTAGTGGCTGATATGAATGGAAGAAACTATTTGAAATTGAAACTCTTGATTTTTTTCTTTTTTTGCCCACTCTCATTTAGAGGCATTGAAATTCAAATAGGAGAAGTCATTTGTCCAAAAAAAAAAAAAAAAAATAACTGTAAGTATTTTTTATTTTATTTAAGAAATAGATAAGATAATGTGGAATAATGTTTAAAAGTGAGAAAAGATAGTGTAATAATTTTTAGAATCTTTCTCTATGTGGGAGTTAATAAAAGTTTGAAAATTTGAATTTAAAATAAAAAGTAGTAATTCAAATTACTATTTTAACCAGTTTATGTTTTTAAATTTAAAATTATTTAACTAAAAGATAGAAGTATTTTAGAGAGTTAAAGAATTTTTGTGAGAGTACGCAAAATGCTGAAATCCAAACAGGAAATCCTGTTATTAGTAGGATCCATTGATGGTTCAGGGTCCATATATGTTGATCAAATATGTGAATTAAAAAAAAAAAAAAACACACTTAATGAGATAAATGATTGCATTTTGTTTTTTCTTTCTATGTTTATTGATTTGATATAAAAAATAAAGGAGGATACTTATCTAGACCTTTTATTTAAAAAAAAATGTCAAAATTAATACACACTCTATTTTCATTATTTATTTTTATAGAAATAGCAGCAAATATTAAGAAAAATGTGCTTTCAATTCTCAAATTGATTAAAAAGTCTCTTCATTCTCGATGGTAGTAGTTAAAGGGGCATGATACTTCAGCTAGAGAAGTGACCAGTTGATTCACCAAATCCAATTATCACGTACGTCTCTATATACTTAAATCTGCATTTTTTTTAATGCTTAGGAATTGGATTGTTTTAGTGATTGAATTGGCTTTAACCTAAGCTTGCCTTCAATTGTTTTTTTGGGTTGTTTTTAGAGATTATGAATCCCATAATGACAAATCTTTTAGGTTGTTTTTAGATATTATGAATCCTATAATGGTTGTCATGTCATTTGATAAGAAGAAATAATTATCCCAAACTTTTTTTTTTGGCCAAAATTACCATATATTATAGCTATTCAATTCTTAGGTTTTGTATTTCTTAGAATACTGAATTTTCTTTCTCAATTTTGTATTTAAATATATAATTAGTTTTATTTTATACTAAATATGCCCTTGGTTATAATATTGAAATGTTAAAATATCCCTTACAAGTTCAAAAACTTCAATATAATTATAATATTGAAATAATTTACATATAATTATGATTAAGTCATTCATTGCACGAGCATAATACTAGTTATTATAACACTTAAAAAAACATGGCTGCTAATTGAATTACTATTTGATTTTAAGCATGAAAATAAGTATTAATAACCTTAATTTATTAAGGACTTGTTGGAAATTTCCGTGAGAAATAAAACTTTATATTGTTTTAATTAAAAAATTGTTAGTATTAAACATTAATCATCTAAATAAATCAATTACACTTAATAAAAAAAAAAGTCAGTTACATAACTATTAAATAGGTTTAAATAGATTATAATCACTGTTTGAAAGAAAATTCAGTGGGTAGAATGAATTTTAGAAAAAGTTTATAGACAAAAAAAAAAAAAAAAAAAAAACTTGTCATAACTTCTAATACGGCAAATTGTTAGTGGTAGATAAAATATTGATGTTAGTGATCGGCTCAAATGAAAATCAATAAAAGTAGTATATAGACTTTTAAAAGGTGTGGATCCCTAATGTCAAATTGTCGGCATCAGCTACTAAAGAATCCACATGTCTTCCAAATTATTTGGGCAAATGCCACTATCACACTCCTAGTGAGTTATGACCATTTCTAATCCTCAAGTCACAATCTCTTTTTCTTTCCTTTTGTGCTTTTGCTGAGAAGTTACCCATGATACTTTAGTGTTTTAGACTCAAGACTTTTTATCATCCAATTAAGGCCAAATTGACATGTTGTTTCCACTATCTCTCCCAAAAAATTATTTGAAAATTAGACATTCACATAGGACTATAGGAGACTAGAACCCTGTGGGGGCAAATTTTGTCAGTCAACAGTGGGCCTTGGGATCCAGATGAAGCCCAGCCATAGCGGGAAGCGAAAACAGGGTCGGAAGACTTTTAGCCCAATCCTGTTGGGCCGGGCCGGGCTTGTTTAAGGGTCGTCCGAGGAGGAGTGTCTCCTCGGACGCACTAAATGGGAGTCCAGCGCGCGCCCTGTCCATGGTGAGGAATCATTCTAAATGGAAGGAAAATGCTAAACGGGCAGGGAGCAACCACAACTGCCGCATTAAATGCAAGGAAGCTACTTTTCCAGCCGCATTAATGTGGATTGGACAGGAAAATAGTATTATCTCGGCCATTGCAACTCACGGAAAAAGGAGGAGGATGTCCTTTGGGACAGGCACTCAAGTAGAGGCCTAGATGGCTAACAAATGTAAGGTCATGATCAATTGAAAGAGGATATATAAGAGAAGAAAGTCCCCATAAGAAAGGGGGGGGAGGAAAAAGAAGGAAGAAAGACTTTCTAAAAACAGAGCAGTAGAAACACTAAAACAGCCCCACGGACTGTTATCTCATGAAACTTAACAAAACATTCCCACGTTCCATTTGTTGCATGGTTCACCAATAATCACGTTCACTCTGTCAAGACCTAGCTCTGAGACCCACTCTCTACAAATTCATTGTCGAGGGTCTTTTGGGCCAGAATCGCTTGCTTCCTGGGCCTGGGCTCCAAAAACCGACCCTACAAACCCTAATTATCAAACCTTACCAAACCATCACTTCTAAGAAATTCTACTGCATAGGAAAAATTTTCATAGGAAAGAAAAGTATATACATAGCGATCTCACAAGTCACAATATATGTGTTCCACGAGTGTTGAGAACCCATCTAGTATGAAATAGACATATTGTATAAATGTCACAAGATACTTTTTTCTTTTATAGGGACACTTTTTTTTTCCTTGTAATTTTGTTCACATTTATTTATATGATGTGACAAAGGCATGAGAGGTCGATATCGACCCATTACGCTATTGCTAAACTATCCATCGCTCATAATTTGCGATGTGATGCGAGAGAATTGTGATAAAAGATGCTCTTATTCTTTACAAACTCATTCCTATCATTTACAAACAACATTATAATCTGCAAACAAACAAATTGTGGTGGAACCATTAAAATGGCAATTCTTAACTCGATCATAAGAGGTGTATGGACAGCTCATTTGGTACAATTTATTATTATTTTTTGAAAATTAATAATTTGAAAAGGCTATATTTACAAAAAAGAAAAAGAAAAAGAAGAAGTGCAATATAGAAAAACTATATTATGAAAATGTACGATTTTAATTAAAATGGAATTCCAAATAGGCACAATTGTGATTTAAGAGGTTTTTTTATTTATTTACTTTTTTTAAATTTTATAATTCAATAGTTGGAAGAGAAAAATTTGAATCCTAGAAACTTCTATAGAAAACATTAAAAATTGTTAATTGAGTTACATTAAAACTTCTATAGAGGACATTTTGTTTATTATGATGTTACATTACACTGTAATATTACTACTATTACATTTGTTTTTTGTAATATTATTTTAATGTAATCTCAATACAAGAATACAACATTACATTATTTAGGAAGGTGATGAGATTTAGGTAATGTGATATATTTTGTAATTTTAGATTATGGTAATGTTAGAAAAAAAAAATAAAAAAAAAATCTTAATGTCACATCATCTTAATGCGCATCACATCAAAGAGACATTACAACAAACTAAATGCCCTCAAAACAAATAAGTAAGAGTTTATTGCAATGAAAAAAAAAAAAATAGAAATACAATGATTTTTTAATAATTAACTTTCATTACAAATGAGGGTAATGGCCTTGCATTTAGGGTCAATGTCTTGAGTTTTAAACATAATAATTAAAGTCAATAATAATTTTGCGAAATGTATAATGCACTCTAGGATCAAGATTCTAGAGATCCACTAGATTAAGATTAGCATGGGTGATAATATTTATTTATTTTTTATAAGAAGCATGGGTGATAATAATTTATTATTATAAAGGTTATTATCTTTTTTTTGAATAGATAAAGGTTATTATCTTTAAAATTCCACTAAAAGTTCAACTGAATTGTATTGGAAATTTAGAACGGTGGATGGAAAAAGTTGTAGTTGACTATAAAGACTATATAATAGCTTGCCTAGTTGTCATTTGTCAAGTTAAACTTGCCCGTGATTATATAATTTATAAAAAATAAAATTACTGGCCCGTGAGTCTAGGCCTATGATAATGATATAATATATAGTTTTAGCACATTCTAGATACAAGTTAAAGCCTCAATTTTCGTTTAAAATATTGATTAAATTGTAGAAATCATTAACCCAAAAAAAAAAAAATTGTAGAAATCATAATATTACTAGTCTCTTGCACGTTATCTATAATAATGAGAACCCAAGTTGTGACTGTTCTTCGCTGTTCATGTAACTTACCTGAAAATTCACGAAGTGTGTAATGTTCTACGATATGGGTTTCGTCGATGGTCGGCGTTTTTAGACTCGGTCGTGTTTCGCCGCTGTTTTTTTGGTCTTTGTTCCATATTAGTGGTTAGAAAATTCATTATCTTTTTTCACATTTGTTGTCATTCTATTTGCAAGACACTTGTTGTGTTAATTGTTTGTGTCCTTTTTGAATACACCAAGATTCAGAAGTTGCCAAGCATTTGTATTTTGCTTGTAAACGAGGTTGTTGACCTGAACTTTGAGTCTTGAAGGTCAAGGAGTTTTGGCATAAGCTTTTTTTGCAAATGAAGTTAATGAACGATAAATAGATTGAATCTTAGTTTGTGTTTGTGATTTTTTTTTTTAAGATGGGTAGTAAAAATTCGAAAGGGTCAGGTAGGAGAGAGTTTCCATCATATGGGTCTGCGAGTTCTTCAACATATAATCAACAATATGGGTATCCTCCACAAACCCCATATCATCAGCAGAGTTCATATAATTATACGCCACAGCATCAACATGGGCCACCACCACCATCTTCTAGTTATGGATCCCAAGCATCTTATAATTATGGGTCAGAGATACCAGTGGCACAACCGCACAGAAAATTGGATAGAAAATACTCGAGGATTGCTGATAACTACAGGTCCTTAGATGAGGTTAGACCCATATGCAGTATTTATGTTTGTGATTTTCTCTATTACTTTAAAGACCATCTTTTTTTGTGTTTTGTTTTTTTTTTGTTTGGTGTCTTGTATGGAATTTTGGTACTAATACAAATTGCCTATGCACTTTACAATCTTGAAACATAAAAGGAGTAGAAGTTTCCAGAAAATTTTACATGTGTTATCTATATATTAGTATGTGCATGCTTGATCCAAAGATTTTTAAGTACGGTCAAACAAGTAGAATATATTGTGTTTGAACTAGAGGTGACAATTAAAGCCTTGTTGGCCTCTCAGTTTGTCAACATAAGCATATTCCGAGATATTTTTAAAGGTATGTGAACGGACCATAATAAGAGTGCTTTCCATTCTCATGTGAAACTTTGTGGGAATGAAAATTACAGATGAGAGGAAAGGAAAAAAATAAGCTTCTGTTATTTATTTATTTGTTTTTTTTTTCTCCAGTTAATTGAAGGATTGAAATCTTGGGAGAGTATAGGAGATATGTATATCCTCAGGTTTTTGTGTTAAACTATTTCTCTTTTGGGAAAAATGATTAAAATCTTTGATTCTGATATGTGTTCAACAATTCCCATCTGAGATTCATTAAATCTCTGGATGTTCAAATCTTCTATTGTATTTCTGACATGAATTTATAGATCCAAGAAATTTTTTTTTTTTGGTGGAGTGGGTGGGAGGGGGGTGGATGGAGGAAGAAGAAGAGTGTTTGCTCTTTTAAAATTTGTACTTTGCTCAATATTAAGTACTTTTCCCACTTGTTTCTCCCCAATTGTATCTTTCCCTGTGACAACTATAGTTCCATGGCTAAGAGGCTTTTGAGAGAGTATCTTGCGAGGTGGTTTATACGGCGTCTTCCTTACCCTACAAATCTGCGGGACTTAGATATAATGAGGGGTGCACTGTATAAGCCGGTCTCATAAGCTAATTTTTCCATCTCTCTCTCTCTAGCTATGACAAGTGATTGTACTCTCATAGCATTTTAACAATGGTAAACCTCTGGCTGCTTGATTTTCTCAGCCCCTGCCTTAAAGTTAGGGAGTTGTAAAAGTAACCCTTGGCTTTTCGAGTTTTGTACTCGTATTAAGCTGGAAAGTTATATTTTGGCCGATAGCTTTGAAACCTGTCATTTATTTCTGAAGTCAACAACTGGAAATTGTGACCTGTAGTTTCTTCAGTATGATGAGGTTTCCATGCTCTATTCCTTGAAATATTATTACCATTTGCTTTTGGCACTACTTGCATTGATTATGCTGTTGAGAGGTGAAAGTTTTTAATTTTTTTTTTTTTTCCCTAGAGCTCCCATAATTGCTTCCTTCAGATCTTCAAAATTAGGACAAATGTGACCATAATATCAATTGTTTGAGCAGTTGCATGCCTCTTGTATCAACAAATCAATATTGAAAAATTCTGGTAAATAATCAGCTATGACTATTTTAACTAGGAGCTGGCCTTGTTCTGAGAAAAAAAATTTAAATTAGGCTTGTCTCTTCAATAAGAGCCAGCTTTAATTGCCAGTAGTAAAATATGGCATGATAACCAAATAATGTATCATTTTATGCACTTGGTGGTTTAGCTCTTTTATTTGTTGGTACCTTTCATTCTTTCCTTGTCTTGCTTGTTTACCTCTGTCTCGAGCTCTGATTGCATCATTGATATATGTCCGTGCCTACTTTAGAACGTCTTGATTGCCAAATGATTCGCAAAGTTTTCATCCTCTTGGTGATTAATGAGAACGATTGACCGCAGGTTACTGCTGCTCTTGCAAATGCTGGCCTGGAGTCTTCTAATCTAATTGTTGGTATTGATTTCACAAAGAGTAACGAGTGGACAGGTTCAACCTCATCTCAATGCTTATAAGTTGTATATCTTGGCATGCAGTGTGCTTATCTTTCTTCATAATTTAGGTGCTAGGTCATTCAACCGACGAAGCTTACATCACATTGGAAATGGTCAAAATCCCTATGAACAAGCAATATCAATTATTGGAAAAACTTTATCTGCTTTCGATGAGGATAACTTAATTCCCTGTTATGGATTTGGAGATGGTAATTTCATATGAAGCATGGTCTTGAACATTCTTTTTATCTTGATATAATGTTTGGACTATAATGATGTTAATTGTCTTTGCATATTTTGGCAGCATCAACACATGATACAGATGTCTTCAGTTTCTATCCAGACGAGAGTGCTTGCAATGGATTTGAGGAAGTGCTGATGCAATACAAAGAAATTGTCCCTAACCTTCGACTTGCAGGTGCTGCATCTGTTCATCCCAGTGACCTATATATATATATTCTATTCAGTGTTCTTGAAATTCAACCAATAGGTTTTTAGTGCTCCTTCTTACTATTTTTCCACTTGATGGCAGGGCCAACATCTTTTGCTCCAATTATTGAGATGGCCATTACAACTGTTGAGCAAAGTAGTGGCCAGTACCATGTTTTGGTGATAATTGCTGATGGGCAGGTAATTCACCTCAAATTCAGATTTGTTTTTTGGGTGGTCCAAAATGAAATTTAGCTTTCTGTGGAGTTCAGATTTGAGGTTATCTGACTACCATATCCTTATTTCTGTCTTCCCAAGCAAAAACATGAGTCTTGCTTTGCTAAAGCTGAACAAGTTTATTTTAGTGTGAGGATTCCTCTATAATAATATCAATATTAGGACTTGTGCCTCACAGAACTGCCTGCTTTTTTAGGTAACAAGAAGTGTTGATACTCAGCGTGGCCAGCTCAGCCCACAAGAACAAAAGACGATAAATGCAATTGTACAAGCAAGGTAAATATTTGACTACTCAGTACTGCTGGTTGCCAACCTGCGTTTCTCATATGATAATTTAATTGCAGTGAGTATCCTTTGTCAATAATTTTGGTGGGGGTCGGAGATGGGCCTTGGGACATGATGAGGGAATTTGATGATAACATCCCTGCTCGAGCCTTTGATAATTTCCAGGTAAGCAATGATTGCTGATTTAGTTACCAAGATTTTGATGTCATGTCCTTGAATGTGTACTTAATTGGAAAGGCGTGCTTTTGTTTGTGCATCTAGTTCGTCAATTTCACAGAAATCATGTCAAAGAATGTTGATCCTTCTAGAAAAGAGACTGAATTTGCTCTTGCAGCCTTAATGGAAATACCTTCTCAATATAAAGCAACTATTGAGCTTGGGTTATTAGGGTAATGTTTGGATTTTAATATTTAAGATTTTTCAGGTCCAGTTTTTATGCATAGTTATGTAGAAATTAACATTCACCTTTTCCCATTGTTAAAGCAGTAGACAGAGGGGAAATGCTCCAGAGAGGGTTCCTCTTCCTCCACCTCTTTATGGTGTGAATTCTAGCAGCAACTCGAAAACTCAGCGTTCAAGCAGCTTTCAGCAGCGCACAAACAGTTTTCAGCAGCGTTCAAATAGTTTTCAGCAGCGTGCACATCCTTACAGCGGGTATGATCCTCCTTATACTGGATATGATGCACCAGTTGAAACAGCTCCATCATCAAGTTCTCATTATGACAATCAGGTATTTTTGAGTGTTCTCCAAAAAGTAAAATGCTTTGTTTTTATTAAATATTCCTTCCTTGCATAGTTATTAAGGAAATAGATAATAGTTGCTGTTGTGCTTTAGTATTTTTGTCATCACCACCAACACCAAGATTACTAATCTATTTTTGGTGAACTTATACAGGTTTGCCCCATTTGTCTTACTAATGCAAAGAACATGGCCTTTGGTTGTGGACATCAGGTAAACTACACTGCGTTCCTTTGCTGTTTTATAGGGACCTTGAGGTTAAATCGAAGAACCATATTTACATGATAGATTTTCTCTCTCTCCGTTTTTAATAGTTTCCTTTCACTTTTATGTGGCAGACTTGTTGTGATTGTGGGGAAGACCTTGAAGTGTGCCCGATTTGCCGGCGTGCAATCGAGACTAGAATAAGGCTCTACTAATCAGCTTTTCTGCACATCTCTGAGTCTATTTCTTCTCTCATGTGTTTAGTTTGATAAGGCAACAATTGTGCTTTAGACGCAGCAAAGCTTTGCTGTTGAAGAGCAACTTTATCAAAGGACAAAGTTTTCTCCAAATGGAGGAATTACATGGCAGTTCAGAAGATCATCCACATGTTTTAAATCATGTGATTCATTAAATCATTTAAACAAGTCACATCACAAAGTAGATCATGTGACCAAAGTACAAGTGGATTGTCTTTTGAGATGCGATGTACTTGGTTGGAAGGGCTCTCCTCCAAACAGTTTGAAAATTATGTCCAATTTGAATGATGTTAGATGACCTCTATCAGAGACGGAGAAATTTTGGGATGTGCATTGTGCTCTATATCTTGGCCGGTGTATTCATTGGGCTAAGACACAATCTGATGTGAAAGTATTGCATTAGTCTTAGCGTGAGATCAAGACAAGTGGGGTTATCTTGATGACAAAAGAGAAATTTTCCGAAGGCCATTTGAAAAACTGGCCAGCAGAGTCTCTTTTCCATTGAATCTTCTGCTTACTGCTTTATACAGAAGCTGCTTAATTAAGAACTATAACAAATTAGGATATGATTTGCCTGTTCAGGCCTGTTTATAGAACGAGTTAGGCATGGTTCATTTTTTTTATTTATTATTCTTTTTCTCCCTTTTTGGTAAGATGATTTCATTCCCGTCTTTGTTTTTATATTTTGGTTGTAAGCATGTATACTAGCGAGGAATGTAAAACTAAGATCCAGTTTGATAGCAGGATTCGTTCGTGATTTGATTTAATTTTGATGTACATGAATTTCAGTTCAGGATTGTAAAGACAATATTTGAGTTTATGGATATTGCTACTTGGCATCTCTGCTTTTTGGTGTGTGATAATTCCATGCGTGTTACTTAAAATAGGTGGTTGCTGTATGATGGTGAAAACATTGATGACACAGCTCCCTCATATTCAGAAATGTTGGGAATAAGCCTGTACAACAAGAGAATGATGACTTGTAACTTTTGATGCATGATTAGCAAAACGTAGGATGCCCATTATTAACGTCTAATTAGAGGAAATTAAGGTAATGTGACTACTATCATCTCTAAAACTTAAGCATATGCTCCTGTTTTTGTATCTATAACTCGATGAACATCAGGTCCTGCACCAGACTTGGACCTACTCCACATAATCTAGAAAAGAGTCCCACTTTTGTGAGGAACTCAGCATCTCCTAAAATAAAGGTTTCAAAAGTCTAGAGTCACAAATGATTTCACAAACTATTAATGTGACAAGTGAATGCGGATAACAAAGTGGCGGTGTCAATAAAAATCGATCAATTCAACTGTTGTGAAATTTATTGTAAAAAATGCTTTGCTATAACATCACTCATAAATAGGTTACATTTGGGACCCCGAAATCCTTCGGAACAGCCAATTCGAAAGAGAAATTGCAATATTGATGAACAAGTGAGGCGTTAGGATTTGACCATTTAGAATTTATTCGAAAGAGAAATTGCAATATGGCTGAACAAGTGAGGCGATAGGATTTGACCATTTAGAATTTTCTGAAAAGGCCTAAGCATGTGAATTTAAACGTAAGAAAATTCGCCAACTTAATTACTGTAGAAGGAAGCGTGAAAAATTATAGGATAAAATATCATTTTTGTCCCTAAACTTTCATAGAAGTTCGTTTTTCGTCCCTAAACTTTCAAAAGTTTGTTTTTCATCCCTGAACTTCGCAAAGTGTTCTACTTTTCACCCTTCCGTCAATGTCTGTTAGTGGCCTAATGGAATACTGATGTGGTAACTAACTTGGACTAAACCATTTTATTTAAAAAAAATATGGACACATGGCTCACAATGATTTGTACATATGGATTAAATACTTTAGTGAGACAAATTTACCCCTTTTAATGATTCTTTCTTCCCTGTTCTCACGACCAACTGCACCTAGCTTCTCCCAGAAGAGATCTCGGCGCCAGCAACAAAAACAAGATACAGTGGCACTAACCCGTACCCCCAAGCCTAATGAAATCTCAAGCCCTTGGTTGACAAAAATCCTTTCATTCTGTATTTGCTTATAGATTTGAAAAGAAAAGATAACTTGGAGCCCACTACCTTGATTAGTTGATAAGTTTGGATATGCATAAACAACAATTTCTTGAACAGAGCTAAAAATTAAAGTATTTTATAGTTTGGGACTCAAAACTTTTGCCTGATTTGGAGCTATATGTGTGCGGCAATACTTCTTGTAAAATGGGTTTGTAGTTGAAGCGGTAGCCCTGTAGTGGATTAAAATTAAATAAAGCTATAAGTGCTCTCTCTCTAAGCTTTGGAATTTTTAATCGTTTCTTCTCTTCTATAAGGTTAGCTTCTGGGAGGGGTTGGGCATTGGGTATTCAGTTTTAACGTTTGGGCGATGGGTTTCCAATTGGGGATTTTCTATCAGGATTAACGTACAACTATGGCTAGCGTGAAGGATAAATTTGTCTCGCTAAAATATTTAATCCACATGCACGAATCATTATAAGCCACTTGTCCATATTTTTTTAAATAAAATAGTTTAGTCCAAGTCAATTACCACATCAGATCTCCGTTATGCCACATAGGACATAAATTAAAGGGCATTAACGAAAGGATTAAAAGTAGAACGTTTTGTAAAGTTTAGGGATGAAAAACAAACTTTTAAAAATTTAGGGGCGAAAAACGAACTTTTGTGATAGTCTAGGGACGAAAATTATATTTTACCCAAAATTATAATTGCTGATGAACAATTTAAACTATATATTGTTTTCATATTTTTATAAGTAACATGAAAATTTTATTAATAAAGGAGAAACCTAATTAGCATTGGAAGGAATCCCTCATAGAGTTACAATATGACAGTCTATATCTTAGCCCCAAAAAACCAAGACTGTCTATAAAATATACAAAAGGAGGAGATGTTATGAAACTCATTAGGCTACTTATACGAAGTTCAAACTGAACAGCAGCTGATAAAATTGTAACCTTCTGATCATTATCAATGGTTAAACAGCTGAGCAAAGATACAACATACATTTTTTTTTTCTTTTGGGTTTTGAGAAACTGATACAACATACATAAGTGACTACAAAAGAACTTTCACCCCCTAAGACCCAGGTGATAACATCTAGATTACTAATAAATACTAGTAATATCTACCCGATGACCGGTGGTAATCTGGATCTGGTCCTTCTGGAATACTAACAGTTGAAAGCAAAGAACTTTGCAGGGCCCTTCCCACTGGCTCCTTAAGGAACCTCTTATCCTCCAAGTAGGATTGAATCTCCAGAATGGTTGCATTTAACCCTGGATCTTCACATGCTTTCAATTCTTGCAGAAAGTTGTTCGAGATGTTGCTCAGTACCTTCATGAACTGAGATTTATATTTTCTGAAGAGAGCAAACCCTGCCATCTGTAAAAACATACATATTTATTTTTTGACTTAAAAGGGCTTTCAAATATTGTTTTGCAAGTATGCATTATGTTTCTCTATCAACTTACCTTCAGGAAGGCACTCAGTGCTACCGCTGTATATCTATTGGCAGGCAAAGTATTTAAGAACCTCGCAATCCATGCCCAGCCTTCTTTCAGGCCATGTGTGTTCTGGACACCCTGTACTTCTGTCTGCCAAAACAATCATTCTTGGTAAAAAGCTTTTTCTTTCAGGAATGAAGAGACAAAGGAAAGGTGGACAATAGTACCACGTCAATAAAGCTGGGGTTTTATAAATTTCCCGTTGCGAAAAATAAAGAATTTCAACACCTCAAAATTCAAAACCATAAGATCATAGTTACAAACCTGAATTAGAGCTCCATACAATTCCATGTAGGATGCTAACCGTGTCAAATAGTCCTTAGTGCTCTCAAGCTTTCTGTCAATTACCCGGTATCCAAGAGCCTGATAATAAGCCTCTTCACATTCAAATGCCAACTGTAGTAAGAAAATATAATAAATAAAGCTCCATGCATTAGCTGCAGAATCATAAACAAAAACAGCAGCAACAAACAATAGGCCAAGAAATTGAAACTTTCAACATTGGTAATTTATTGGATTGGTCATAGACTAGAAAAAAATAATTCAGAAAATTGGATAAATTTGGCCAAATTCAAACTCTCCCAAGCCGTACTTGGACTATTTTCAACATGTTAGATTTGGGAAAATAACTACGTGTGTGTGTAAAATTTACCATTCAAATAAGTGAAAAGAATGTTTACAAGGGAAATAACAAGAAAAGAAAGAATGGAAATATGGAATGAAAAACAAGTTATTCACTTGTTCACATAACTATTCAACATTCCACAGTGACCATCAAGGATCAGCAGTGATAACAGATCACTATTTGGTTCTCTACTATATCCAGTTTTAATCAGTACTCTCACTCAGGCCTTTTCTAGTCTATTATAAAGCAGGAACATTTACATCAGATGAGACTTTTAAGTAGTTAAATCATATGTAAAAATCACATTGATTATTGAACTCAGAAATTCTCCTCTATCAAAAATTTCAATCAATTTTGCAATTTTTGACAATTAGGAAGAACAAATCTCCAAAACTCATACTTAATATCTAGCAGATAATGATTTATTGGTAATTTACTCCATATCAACCATTCATAGGTCAAGCAAGCATGCAAAATAAGGATAAATAAGGGTGCTCGTTTTTTCTTTTTCCTCTAAATGCAATTTTTTTATTGGTAATTTACACATGCATCGGTAGGTCTTGAAGCCATGGCTTTGGCTAGATGCAATACTAACACAAAATAACCATAGCATGACACTACAAAACATTAATAAATGGCTACTCCGAGTTGATAAACATCACCTCTGAGTATGTTATATGCTTTGGAACAGTGTAAATGCAGGCTCTGTGGAACTCAGCTAGAAGAAGATCCATTGCATGTGGAACCTGATTCATATATAACAAAAACATAAGCAAATAAATGTAATTATGTACAAGAGCCGCAGCTAGGTTTAATTCCTCTTCTGATCTAATTAATGACCTGATATGACTTTCAGACTAACAACTCAGAAATCAGAATGTAGGTTGGTTCAGCATCGCAACCTATTGAGCAATTTGTAGGGAAAATTCTATATCCTTCAGTAAATTCAGAAACCAACGTGACTAGAATGATGAGGAGTTACTTTGGTATGACAAAACCAGATTATTACATAAATACAAATTTCAAGGAAAGGGCCATTCAATTGCTTTCTAAAAACACACCTGCATGCAGCACAAGTAAACACAGATAGGAAGAAACAATATGCACCTTCCTTGTGATTAGGATTTACAGTGATTCCAATGATTGGTGTGAGAGCTTGTAAAAGATCTGTGTCTGATTGTCTATTTCAAGATGTATAAAACTATAAATGACAAAAGAGCTACATTGTGAAGGCCTTCAAAACCTTCAAAACCTTTCTTCCAATTGAATACAGAAAGAAAGCCTTCCATGAAGGCCTCTAGAATTTGTTTCATTGAGATATCCCTAAAATGCATCAAAATCAAACCCTAACCACAACCAATTACACCATTCCTATTTGTACCAAACTGATATGACCTCTGGCAGATGAGCATACTTTTTTTTAATCTCATGTGTAAATAATAACCTAAAAAGCAGTAGTCCTCAACGTTGCAATATCTTGAAGTTTTGAAACAAGTCCTTTAATTTTACAATCTCTGAGTAGCATCCTAATGCATAGAAGAATGCAAAACACAAGAACATCCAACAGCCACTAACCAATGATCTCATTAATGAACATCCAGCCCCAAACACAATGAATAAAACGTGTTTTACCTGTGAGGTAACAAGAACAATGACATGCCCACACGCAAAAGCATCAGTATTAGGGCTTGTACAACGGGAGACAACCTGTAACGTCAAAATTGGGAATAATATTAGCTCTTTAAGTTTACTGTCTACTTATAAAAAACATAATTAAAAGAATTTACTGTCAATATCCTGTAACAGAAAACTTTCAGTTTGAATTTCACTAGAGCATGATAGTCAGAATGTCCAAGACCATCAAATGTAATGACAAAAAATTATGAGCTGAAGAGCTTCTCAATAGTGACTCCAATGTTGTATTAAAATAAGAGGAAACAAATATTTAAATCCTATCATCAGATATCTCATACTATTAAGATTCTATATGGTAATATTAAGGAGCAGTTGCATCTATTGTTTGGTACATGTCCATATACTCTATCATTTGCTTTCATTAACAAAGTAAGAAAACTGTTAAATGCTTATTCTCTAACTCCATGCATGGGCTCATAGTTGTTAGGACTGAACTTCTAGACTTGGCTAACCCTAATTTCTGAATTCTACATTATTCATTGTTTCGATGTGTATGGTTACAGAGTATAATGATCTAATTCTAAATGTTCTTTTTAAACTTTTTTTTTAAAAGTTGTTTTTAAACTCTTTCCAGATACCAAATAAAATCCCATATTTTCCAACTTTAAGCTTGTTTAACATGCATGTTCCACTTATAAAAAAAAAAAATGCATGTTCCAGAACTTTCCGTCTAGTTCTTCCATTCTCTGAACAATCCAATCCAAAAATGAATCTAGGTAGAACACAAAAGCATGTCTTTGGCCAGATTCATGAAATTACCAGCTTTGCAAATGCTGCCACCATGACAGATTGAGGGCAATGAGGATCATTGAAAATCTTAATAATTTCACGTGACTTTTCACTGCAAGTGGTAAATCAATACAAACAAGATCCAAAAGTATTAGTTACTTTTGTGGTGAAGAATTACAACCAAATTGAATGCCATGAATAAAACCAGAATTTGAGTTCTTTAACAATGAAGCTTAAGGAAGAATTCTTAATATGCTACCATGCCAAAAGCCATAAAGTGTCTTAGTTCATGCTGACTATAACAGAAAACATGCAACTAGACAGAAATCATCTCAAAAATAGGAAACACCCTCACTCTATCTAAAGAGGCTGAAGCAGCAACTACAAACTTCACTAATGAGTGACAGATCATAAATCAGCCAGTGTGATCAGTAACAATCACTTTATTAGTTCAAAGCCATGAATAATACAATGATTAAAAAAAAGAGGGGGGGGGGGGGGTGGGGAAGGAAAATGGCCAAAAGGGCTGGCACTTAATTTACTAGCCTGACCAGCTAGTCTGGTCCAACGCAGTCCAGGGCAGAAGTCCACTCTAAAGGCAAGCAAAAACTAAGTCCTTCATATCAGTGACATGTCATGATTGGCTGGGGTGAAGGGCAAACATTGATAGCAGTTTCATACTCATCATGATAACATAATTTAGGTACAGTAATACAGATAATACAGGAAAACCAAAAAATTTCATTGATAATGCAATGTTTCACTAGATTGAAGTGAAACTCAAATCCATCTCACCGGACAACCTCCGTCGATCCACTTATTTGTCTTATCAACCTACCAATAAGCTTTTCATAGCTGCTCAAATCCTGACAAAAAATAAGACCATGTCACCTACTGAAATAAAGGAAGCAAGTCACTTAGCCTATAACTTAGACTTCAGTAATATAACTGACACAAAATGAGAGTCTAATCTACAATAACAGTATCCAGGTGTGAGTAATAGCATTATCTTTTTAATATATACATCCAAAATAAAATTTAAGAAAACATATATTCTAATTCCAATATTTCAAAACTTAATCGCTGTAGTGTTAGCAATACCTTATTATAAGTCAACCTCAAAGCCTGGTTTCCTTCATCTACCTCTTTAAGTTTCTGTATTCTTGCCTGTTCTAAATTTAGAGCACTTTCTGCTGCCCAGAGTACATTACCTACCATCACGTTGCCAATTGGTGAGGGCAAAAGTATTAAATGAGACAATTCACTAAACAACATGTGCAAAGCATGGTATAATCAATCTATCAAGTACTTGAAAAAAAATTACTTGCTGATTGTGATTTTTTTGCTGAATTAGCATTCATTTGGCGTCCTGCATCTTCTTCTTGTGCTGCCCTAGCAGCAACTCTTGTTGAGGTCTCAATTGCTTGCCTTTCTGCAGTTTCTTTCACAGCTCTTCTCTCAGCTTCCAGAGCTGCTCTTCTCTCAGCTTCCAAAGCAGCTCTTTTTGCTTCCTCAGCTCTAAGTCTGGCCTGCATTCCAATATATTTTTATTACTTATGAAGGATGATGGTATCTGCCTTGAAACGCTAAGCTATACTAGAACTACTTTGTCACCAAGTGACCAGAAAACCAATTAGAAGTAGTGGCAAACATAATGCATTTGACGAAGAAATGGATACTTATTACAAAAAAATACAAAAGCACAAAACACCAGTGAGACGAATGTTTTCTTGCAGCAATATGGGACCCTAAACAATGCTCCAATCAAACAAACAAGTAGAAAGGCATGCACAGTAAGCATTTTGGGTTGGAAATAACCATGTGTTGTGTAGTTTAATGGAAAATGTTTGCATAAAGTGCAGAAATGAAGTCCCAGAAAGCAAAAAAGGCATAGAAAATGCCAAAGGAGTTCCAGTTTTCCCATAGTCCAAGAGCCGTCACAATAACTCTGTTATGCATTTCAAAGGATATCTACAGGAGTAACATGCATAGAGGAGGACTAAAAAAACTAATATGAAAATGTTATCAGAAAAATGTGAAAGGACTTAAAGGTGCCAACAAACCTCAGATTCTGCTTTAGATTTTTCTTGGTGTATTTTTTCTTCTTGGAGAGCCTTTTCCCTTCTTTTGGCCTCTTCATAAGCTGCGTCACTTCTTATTTTTCTTTCTTCTATTTGTGATCTCAATTCATGGTCCCGCTGAACAGCAGTCAAGTGATTATCAAGTGCTTCTGCACTACAATGATTGTAAGAAATTATCAAAAAACATTTCTGGAACCCCCAAAAGAGGGAAGAATAGAAAAGGGGAAAACAAGCATCCATCAATCCACTAGGGAATGAGAAATGCACAACACAATTCCAATTTCAACTAACCATCCCTCCCTCCGTCATTTGTCTCTACTATCTTTTATAGAAACAAACAATATTAAATCTATGAGAATGAAATCCATATAAAGGGATTGACACATCACCAACTATAAAGATTATATCATGCATGCATTTTACTTCATAGGTCTATTCTAAAGTAGTGGTAGGAAATTTAATGTCACAGGCAATGGTAGCAGAAAGACAACTACTGAAACTAGGATAATAAGCTCAACCATGTTGTTAAAATAAAGCATGCCATATCATGAAATAAAAAATTGTCTTACATCTTGCGTTGGTATTGAGTATCAAGTTTCCTATCCATTTCATTTCTTGCTTCTCTGTATTTCTCAACTTGAGTAAGGGCAGAAGTAGACTTTTCACTTCCACTCCTTAAATCTGTCTCTAAGGCAGAAATTTTGTTCCTAATCTCCTCCTGCTCATCAATCGAAATACTATGTTTATGCACCAAGCAGAAAAGATTAACAAGACATTTAAAAACAGACATAAATCAAAACATGGGTTTCTTTGCTAGCCATGACAACTCAAAATGGCCAAACACAAGATAAATTCATTCATTTCTCTGCATCCAGGTTTAATACAAACTCATTCAATAGAGGATCATAATTTTCAAGTTGTTTCTAAAATAATACATAATGTAATGTATAATTTTCAATTTACTAGATAATATTGTGGAAAATTTATCAATCAGCATCATGAGCAACATTTACCGATCAAAAACAGAAAATACCTTATCTTCAAGGTGATGTTCATGGGTTAGCTCACACAAAGCACCTTCTACTATTCGCACTTCATCCATTAAGTAGGATTGGTCTTTAAAAGTCGACTCATCATCAGAATCATTACTGGCATTGGAAGGTAAAAATAAATGAACACCATCATTGAATATTTTATTAGCAGAAAAAATATATCAATTCCTCCCATCTAAATGCATCATGTGTAATTAAAAAAAAAAGATTTCCAACCAAATAAAATCCCATAAAAGAACATCTTATATCGTCAAACAAATTTTCCCATGTTAAAAGGAAAACAAGAAGAAGAAGTTAGCACCTCAAATAAATTGCATCGCAATTGAACCGTGTTGCAGCCACCGAACTACGATCCTCCTCACCTTCGCTGTCAGTATCGTCAATCTCATCCTCAAACACACGCATTATAAAAGGCTTACAACTTCTACCACTGCTCTTCCCATTGGACAAATATCTAAACAGAGTTGAAGATGAAAAAAAAAAAAATCACAAATGAGTTGCATTAGTCACAAGTATATAAGCATCAATAAAAAGAACCCATTTTCCTAAAATGCAGATTAGTTCAGACAGTACACACTAGTGCTTCTTAAATTATACTCGAATGGCACAAAATACAGAAACCATCAAATATAAAAAGTGAAAGACCCTTGAATTAAAACATACTCAGACAAGCAAAACAATCACAAATGAGTTGCATTAGTCACAAATCTATAAGCATCAATAAAAAGAACCCATTTTCCTAAAATGCAGATTAGTTCAGACAGTACACACTAGTGCTTCTTAAATTATACTTGAACGGCTCGAAATACAGAAACCATCTAATCCAAAAATTGAAACACCCTTGAATTGAATATCTCTTGGCATTACAGAATTACCCAAGTACAGTTATATACAGAATTCAATTTCAAATTATACTTAAACAGCACAAAATACAAAAACCACCTAATCCAAAAAGTGAAAAGACCCTTGAAATTAAATATCTCTTGGCATTACACAATTGCCCAAGTACAGTTATATACAGAAAGCAAAGAAAAATTGTGATACCTTGGTCTCGATTTATCGAAAGGAGCAGGAACATTAGTAGAGGAACTGAGCTTTGTTTCCAATGAATTAAGCTCTGATAATAAAGCATCAAACTTCCAATTGGGTTCAGGGTCGATTGCCATTCCATCAATTCTTTGGGGACAGCGAGGTTCCAACTTTATTAAACCCCTAATTGTATACAAAAAATAAAAAAAACCATTAATTAGAACAACGATAAAAGCCTAAAATTGAATTGTAATCTTAGTTTTACGCAATGAAAAGTGTTTGAAATTCAGAGCTTTTATATTCGAATTTCAGGGTTCAGCTAAGCAGAGCGAAAGAGAAGAAAGCTTAAAACTTACATTATTGTTATTTGAAAACCTGAAGGAGTAGGAGGGATTCACGGTGAATGCATCCGAAATTGAAGAGTTCGCAGAGTGATATAGTAATGAAGAATATCGGGTGCACTGGATTTCGTATTCAATGGAAGAGGACGATAGATAGAGCCGTTGATTTAGGGATTTTGGGGTTTTATTTCATACCATTTCTCTTTTTATTATTGAGAAACGAGGTGTGTACGATATTTTCACAACAAATCTAAAGAGGCAGATTGTTACTAGTTGTTATTGTTGAGGCAAAAAAGTAATTTTAGGGTCCGTTTGGATTGAACTTATTATTGCTGAAACTGAAAATTGAAAACACTGTAGCAAAATAATTTTTAAATGTGTAAATAGTACCGTGGGACTCATTTTTAATATTTTTTAATACATGAACAGTGTATGCACAGTGTGTGTTCATAACAGTAAATGTTGTCTCCCAAAGTCAACAAATGCGGGCAAAAAAAAGAAAAGAAAAAAAAAGGAAAACGTAAAACTGGAAAACGTGGACACAGGATTCAGTTGAATCCAAATGCACACTTAGTGTGAGGTTCAAATTTGAACCAATAACAATTAACCACCTGTGATTTGTCGTGAAAATGTTGTAAAAATGTTATTGAGGCTAGTCATGATTAGCTCTTTGTCTTTTTAGCCGCTTTCCTTGCTTCGTCGTACCAGCGAATGGACTTACTGACTAAGTAACTTAAGCCTTAAGGTTTGGAACCCTTGCTAGCTGCTTTTGTGGAAAGAAAAATCTCCCTTACTTTGGGATTCATATCCCATGCAATACCTAGGACATTGCACGGAGTGCAATACCTCTAATCTTAACCTTCAGTTCAATCTAACGGCTTTAAAACAACTCCACGTCATCAATCCCCGTGACTTAGAAAACAAAATTTAAAAATTCACTCTCATTCATTTTGACGCTCTATTTGTTTCAGCATTAACGTTTTTTGGAAAATAGTTTATTTTCCAAAGAGCATTTTCTAGAAAACTATCTCATTTTTCGGTGTTTGGTAACGACCTTGAAAATGAGCTTGAGAATGTTTTCTAGTGTTTGGTATATAATTTTTTTTTATATATTTATTATATAATTTAAAACATGTGTATTATGTAAATCAACTAATATAATCAATATAAATAAATAAAAAACCAAGAATGAATTTGGTTTTCATACTAAAATTTTGACAATAGATACAATCAAAATTAGTTGTCAAATTTTCATGATCTCTACCACTCATCTTGCTCATATATATAGACAATAATGTACGTACGTATATACATACATACGTACACACACACACACACACACACACACACATATATATATATAATTAATTAATTAATTGATAGGGAAATACATCTTTAATAAGTACAAATAACAATAGCTTTTAATTGTCTACTCTTTTTTCTAGTATACTAATTGTCTACTATGGTCAACCACAAGTCTTCAATATTACTCTAAATTATGTATTTACATAATGTATCTGCATAATATATCATCACTATATAGTATCTGCATAATGTATCTGCCAACAAATGCAATTTTCCTAAACAATTATCATTCATTACATAAAAATATTATTAATTTACGGTAAATATTATCCTATGTAAAAGCAATTTAGAGCCATATAGGCACCATGTTTAAAATTTTCGTATTTTACTTCATTCATTCTTTCTTCTTCTTATTTTTTTTTTTATTATTTTTCTTTTGCACTTTTATGTGCGAAAAAGAAGTAACTTCTGCTTGGAATCCATCAAACCGAAAATTTTTTAGAGAAAAAAGAAAATCAAGCTTGAAATTCAAAGCAAAAAATTGGGATTTTGGTAGAGAGGAATGAAATAATTACCACTGCAGATTTGTTCTTCTTTGCAAGTTGAAGCTATTGACAGATCAGTGAGTGGAAAAAAAAAATAATCAGAGAACTGTGTTATAAAGGGGAAGAGAGAGAGAGAGAGAGAGAGAGAGAGAGATCTATGGAAGAGGAGAGACCAGAATTAATGATAGGGAAGATGTGAGGAGAGAAAAAGTAAAGGAAAGAGAGAAAAAGTAAGAGAGCTTACCGTGAGAAAGAGCTTGTTTTCCAAAAAAAAAATTTGGAAAACAACTTATAGAAAATAAGTCTTATTTTTATTAAGATTTTCTGTTGACTAAAGATAATTTTCCATTGACCAATTTTGTGTGTGCTACCAAACACTGAAAAAAGTAGAAAACTATCTTTGCACAAGGTATTCCAGCTAAACAAACAGAGCGTTACTTCTTCTTCTTTGTTTTTTTTTTTTTTCATATCTCTCTCAGCAACTCTTCACTCCTCTGTTCTCTACTTCCCATTGTTGTTGCTGCCGCTACCACTCTTGCGCCAAACCACCATCATCGCATGGACCAAGTCTCAAACCAGTCACCATTGCGCCACCCACCAGCCACCGTTGCGGTCTTTCTTTCCCCCAACGATCTATCAACTTCTGCTATGCCTTCGCCTGCTCCACTGCCTAGCATCTCCAAACTACACCGCCGGCACAATCACTTCCCAGTAAGTTCTTTCTTTCTGACTTTTCATAGTATTGGGAACACGAAAAAAAATAAATTGATATTGCAAATTTTCTTTTATTTATTTTAGTTGGTTCTGAGTTTAGGGATTGAAATTAGATGGTGGGTCTTTTGGCTGTGAGATTTATGGGTTCTTTTAATCTGGGTCTTGTTTTTTTTATAAAGTTGTGAATTTTTTTTTTTTTTTTTAAATTTCTTCATTTTCATGGTGTTGATTTATACTAAGTGCCAAGAAATTGTTGATGGGTATATTGTTTTACCCTATTATGGGTTAGGTTTTTTATTTATTTATTTTTGTTTAAGTTTCACTTGTTGGTTTTTCTATTTGATGGTGTGGGGGGTTAGGATGGAAAAAATGAATAATTTTAGTCCGTAGTTGATGTCACTGAGCCAAGTAATACCAATTAGAAACTTTTTTTTTTTGATTTTCTACGTGTTGCTCTCATAGTTTCTTCAGGAGAAGATTGCTGTAATTTGAGTTTTTGGGTTCTTGGTTTTCCTTTGAAAACTTGTCTTCTGAGTTTTTCTTATTAATTTCACCCATTAATTTGTTAGTAGTTCTATCATTTCTACTAACTCCTAATAACACCCAAATTCAATCTGATGAGGAAGGCTTCATATATGTGCAAGTGTCATACTTGGTCTTGATTTTGCCAAGGATGTGCTCATAGACAAGGCTGTTTCTTCTATTATTCCTGTTCAACTACCTGATATTGTGAAGTTTGTGAAAATACCATTTGTTGGCAAATAGAATATTTTTCTATCTAATATTAGAATTTATCATGTTAATATTGCCTCCTTAGTTCTTCAGATGTTAATATTGCAGAGATATGCATTGTCTTAGTTGCTTCAGGTGCCACTACAAATTTGAGCATGAGTTGGCAGTACTCTTACATCACTTGGTTGGTTCAAGTTGCAACTACTCGATGGGGTGCATCTGTTCAAGTATACAGCAGCTAGGCTAACTTTTGCTCTAATTGCAGTAAATTATAGATAAATTATTGAATTATGGTAGATGTAGTTTTTGTTCTATTGGGTTGCCTTTGTCATGGTATTTGCAATATGTTTTTAGCCAAGCTTTAAATAAGGGTTGTTCTGATTTCAAAAGGTTTGGGTTGTCAGTTGTGTGGGGCATTAGAACAATGCTTATATATAGCAATTATGTTTCAAGTTCCAGTCAAATTGTTGGTCTATTTCACTTGAAACCGATGAATCATATAAGATTTTTGCAAGTAAATTGAGGATTGGTCTTCTAAGATGTTATTGTATTGATTGAAATTTGTTTTACTACGTTGCAGGATGATAGAGCATAGAGATCCAGCCAAGCTATATTGCCAGAAAAGGTTTTGAAGCATTCATTATGGATTGATATCTTGACATTAGCAAGACTAATTTTCAGTTTTATTAAAGTTTTAGACTTGATATGAGTGAACTTCTTTTTACTTTGAAACATGTATTGTGACAAAAAAGACTTTCTTGAGTATTATGTTGTCTTATCCAATTTTGACACTTGAGTGTCCTCGTTTATGTATACAAAAACCAAATGATGTATAGTACAAACCAAAGAGAATGTAATAAAATGCAATTCTTCTTTTCTTGATATTTCAATATCTATAATGATTTTTATGAGTTATCTTTTGAAATGTTACCAAGCCATTAGCCAATTATGGTAGTTTTGATTTCATAAAAAGGATGATAAGAGACTTTTCTTGAAACTTTTTTTTCATCAAAATCAATAGATAGCAGATAATTGAGTAACCAATTTAGTGACAAATGCAATATTTAAAATTTAAAAAAAAAAAAAAATTGTTCCAAAAGAGTACAAATTCCATTGAAATGTATACTTTGATTACAAGTCCAAATAACAAGATAACAAGAGTTCTATTGAAATATAGACTTTGATTACAAGACCAATTTTTGCCCTAGTAGAATATATAATTTCCACACTAAGAAAAGAGGAAAAAAAATGTGTTTGCTTCAAGATCATATTCTTCATCGATCTCAAGTGGCTTGACTATGGTAGCCCGTCAATGCCAGCCTTTACGTAACCATGCTGAGATTATTGAGCCACCAATTCAGAAAAAACAGGTTTAGCACTCAATTGCATCCAAGAAATCACCTGCATAGTGGATATCAAAAATTAGCAACCTTTAGTATTGTAACTCAGTGCAATAATTCTTTCAAATTCGGACTACATAGAAGATAATATTGAAAAGTTGAAACAATGCTAAGAAAAACAAGAATATTACTATTAAGATGATGAACAGACTTGGAGGGGGGGATTTATATCAAGAGCTAGCATAGCTAGCCAATGAATACACTGTACTTAGTAAAGAAACAACCAATTTTGCCTATACATGAACTATCAAACCTACATTACAAGGTTTAGGTGCTATCAATTTCAAGTATTACTACAAATTGAGAGCACATTACCACAAAAATGCTGTAAACCAAAGCATATTATGAATATTTAATGACACACTGAAAGGCATCAGTCTTTAGTGCCTATTGTTTACTACCATTGTTAAATTGCATCTGTCTTTAGTACCTTTTGTTTACTACCAATGTCAAATTGCCTAGTATCACTGCAACAAGAATCACGCCCATGGTCTTTAGCTCTTACTGTAGCTTTCCAACATGCTACATCAAAACCAACCCAAATTACTACTAGCAAGATCACAACCAACAAGTACAAAAGGTAAGCATTACATTACCTGTGCAAAGCAAAATCTACCTTTTCAACTTTGAGAGGTCTCCAATGGAGACTCTCCATCATCAAATCTAATGCCATCTAACTGCAAATGAACACATTAAAGTGCTGTATAAATTTAGAACTTCACATTGATGCAAGTTTTGTAATAATGAATTATTCTAATCACCAGCAGATTTTGATATGCCTAATCTTCTGTGCAATACCCTACTAAAAAAAAATCAAGTCTCTAAATTGTCCATATATATCACCTATATGTCCAACTTAAGTTAAATAAAGGTACTCATAGTGCCTTTCAAGTTCAACAATGAAGAAGCATTAAAATTCTGTTCAAGTTCATAAATAAATAACCCAACCCATAATACCGAGCAAAACAATATACCCATAACAAATTTCTTGGCTCTTAGTACAAATCACCACCATGGGAATGAAAAAAAAAAATCACAACTTTACAAAAATACAAGACCCAGATTAAAAGAACCCACAAATCCCACAGCCAAAAAACCCACCATCTGATTTCAATCCCTAAGCTCATAACTAACTAAAAAAAAAAATCGAAAAGATTGCAATGTCAAATTATAATTATTTTCTTTCGTGTTCCCAACCTATATGAAAAATCAGAGAGAAAACTTATTGAGAAGTGACTGTGCCGGCGGTGCAGTTTGAAGATGCTAGGCAGTGGAGCAAGCGAAGGTGTAGCAGGGGTTGATAGATCGTTGGGGGAGAGAAAGGCCGCAACGGTGGCTTGTGGGTGGCGCAATGGTGACTGGTTCGAGACTTGGTCTGTGTGATGATGGTGGTTTGGTGCGATAGTGGTAGCGGCAACAGTGACTAAGGGATTTTTTGAAAATTCTGAAATTTAGAGAGAAGTAGAGAACATAGGAGTGAAGAGTGAATCTTTTGGTGAATATTGTTGAATCTTGAGTTTATTTGCGTTATGGGCACTGTTTCAAGTTATTTAGGGAATTGAGGAAAGAGAGTGAATTTCAGCAACAATGTTGCCGAAATTCTAACAAAAGTATGAGAGAGAAAGAGAAAAAGTGGGAGAGAGAAAATTTTGAATTTCGGTAATCTCATTACCGAAATTCTTGCTGCCCAAACATGCTAACCGAGTCAGTGTGAAGTGCTCGAAGTGTGCTAGTGCTAGTTGGGTGCCCAAAGGAAACCAATTGTGGCAATGCCATTGTCGAAATAGGGGGGGGGGGAAAATTTGTGGCAATGCCATTGCCGAAAATGGGAGAAAAAAAAAAGTGGTTGCCGAAATTTGGGGAGGAATTAAAAAAAAAATGTGCTACATCCACAATATTTTTACAACATTTTCACAACAAATCACAGGTGATTAGTTATTATCAAGGTTTTCAGACCCGGAGCGTTCAATGAACCGTAAAAGTAAGAGGTTCAAGGTTTTTAAGGTTGGACCGAGGTCGAACCGGGTCGAACTGTGACGATGTCATAATTAATTAATAATTAATTAAATTATAAATTAATATAAATAAAAAAAATTAACAAAAATAATCAAATTAAAATAAAGATATATATTTAAAATATATATTTCATATCATAGCTTTTATAAACAAATAAGAAATATCAAATCCAAAGCAAATATAAATATAGTATTTCTTTATTTCTTTATATGTTGATTAGTAAAACTTGCGATAATACTAATAATAATGATAATAATAGTATAAGTTTAAAAAAAACACAAAAACAAAAAACTTTTGTAATAAGTTCATATTTCCACTAGTATGTCAATTTATTTAATCCCACGTATCAGTTTAATAATACTAATATAAATGACAAATTAATAATAGTTTTTAAATTTTAGTAAGAGTAATCATAAAACAAATGCAAAAGAAAAAAGAAAGAGTAAACCTAGATATTAAGAGTAATCAACCAGAATGACTGAATGACCAAAAGGCTGAGATAGTCACGTGAAGGCTCGCAAATCTAAGAAATTACACATAAAACAAAGAACAAGGCATTGAAGGGGCGGACATTACAACAAACAAAAAACTGAAAAAGAAGAAGCAGAGCAGAGGATGTGAAATGCAGAAGAAGAAGAAAGGAGCGACCACTGTGGGTTGTTTCAGGCGACCAACGACATGCTGCGACAGGGTGAGTTCATTAAGGCGAAAATTGTTTATAATATAAAATGTGGCTCTCTGTTTTTCTTTTTTATTTCTCTCGATTTTTTTATTCAAATTCTTCACCGAGCGATATCTGTTTTCCAGCCTAAATACGGTATGTATCCCGGAACAACGCCATTAATTTTTTTTTTAAGGGAACCGTGCGAACCTTGAAAACTGGCCACGGTTCTTAGAATCGTACAGTCCAACCGCGGTTCGAGCGGTTTCATGCTTTTTTCACATAGAGAGGTTCTTAGAGCTAAAAGAACCACGATAATAGGCGGTTCACAGTTAATCCGGTAGGACCGTACGGTCCGGTCCGGATTTGAGAACTATGGTTATTATTTGTTCAAATTTGAATTTAACACTGAGATTACTTTTTTAATCCAACAATAACAACCAGTAACAACCTGCCACTTAGGATTTGTTGTAAAAATTGTGTGCACATCATTTCTTAAAAAAAAAAAAAAAATTGTGGAATGGATTTGTGGCAATGGCATTGCCGAAATAGGAGGAAAAAAAAATTGTTGCAATTGGTTTGTGGCAATGCCATTGCTGAAATAGGGAGGAAAAAAATTTTTGTGGCAATTATGGCAATGCCATTGCCGAAAATGGGAGGAAAAAAAATAGTGGTTGCCGAAATTTGGGGAGGAATTTTTTAAAAAAAAGTGCTACGTCCACAATATTTTTACACCATTTTCACAACAAATCATAGGTAATTAGTTATTATTAGTTTAAATTTGAATTTAACACTATGATTATTTTTTTAATCCAACAATAACAACCAATAACAACTTGGCACTTAAGATTTGTTGTAAAAATTGTGTGCACATATCATTTCTCAAAAAAAAAAAAAAAATTTGTGGAATGGATTTGTGGCAATGGTATTGCCGAAATAGGAGGAAAAAAAAATTGTTGCAATTGGTTTGTGGCAATGCCATTGCCAAAATAGGGGAAAAAAAATTTGTAGCAATTGTGGCAATGCCATTGCCGAAAATGGGAGGAAAAGAAAAATTAGTGGTTGCCAAAATTTGGGGAGGAATTAAAAAAAAAATGTGCTACGTCCACAATATTTTTACAATATTTTCACAACAAATCATAGGTGATTAGTTATTATTAGTTCAAATTTGAATTTAACATTGAGATTACTTTTTTAATTCAACAATAACAACCAGTAACAACCTGCCACTTAGAATTTGTTGTAAAAATGTTGTAAAAATTGTGTACACATATCATTTCTCAAAAAGAAAATTGTGGAATGGATTTGTGGCAATGACATTGCCGAAATAGGAGGGAAAAAAAATTGTTGCAATTGGTTTGTGGCAATGGCATTGCTGAAATAGAGGGGGTAAAATGTGGGAATGAATTTGTGGCAATGACATTGCCAAAATAGGAGGCACACAGTAAGATATAAGAATACGAAAAAAATGATTGATGTGCACACAATAAACCAAAAAAAGCAAAGAAAGTACATAGATTCTTACAATACGGAAGAAAAAAATGATTGATGTGCACACAGTAAACCAAAAAAAGCAAAGAAAGTACATAGATTCTTACAATATGGAAGAAAAAAAATGATCGATGTGCACGCTGTAAACAAAAAAGAAGAAGCAAAGAAGGTACATAGATTCTTATGTGCACGTTGTAAACAAAAAAAAGCAAAGAAAGTAAACAAAAAAAGCAAAGAAAGTAAACAAAAAAAACAAAGATTCAATCAACCAATCACCTCAACTCCTCATCTCATCTTATTCTTATTCTCTGCGTGGAATATATTCACCTATTCATATCACGCCTAAATCTCTCTCAGATATTTTTTTTGTCTTTTTATTCTTCATTTTTTTGTTGACTGAAGCAGTTTGGTTTGTGTTTCTTACAATACGAAATGAAAGAAAAAAATGATTGATGTGCACGCTGTAAACCAAAAAAAAAAAAAAAAAGTACATAGATTCTTATAGAAGAAAAAAAATGATTGATGTGCACGCTGTAAACAAAAAAAAAAAAAAAACAAAGAAAGTATATAGATTCTTGTGATAGGAAAGAAAAAAATGATTGATGTGCACATTGTAAACCAAAAAAAGCAAAGAAAGTACATAGATTCTTACAATACGGAAGAAAAAAAATGATTGATGTGCACACTGTAAACCAAAAAAAACAAAGAAATTAAGATTTTTGCAGGGATTCTTTGTAGTGAATATATGTTTATAGTTAAGTAATTTATTTGTATCAGAGTGTTCCATCTGTGTTGTGTTGTATTTGGTCAATTGCGTATCTAATTATACAGTTTAAAATCTAAGAATTTAACTGATATGAAACTTGCATCCTATTTAAACAGCACTAATGTTACTGAAATTTCCACGGTTCTTTTTTTCTACTCTTTTTCTCCTATAAATTCCATCAACTTTCTTCTCCACTCTTATTCCCCTCATAATTCTACCAACCATTTTCAATTCATGTGTGCCATACATTCTACAAACAACTATAAGTAACAATACTTGCAAATATCTATCCGTTCTTTATCTCTTATTACATCTCTTAAGTAGTTTTTTATTATTATTATTTTTTATTATATAATATTCATGTTGATATGTTTTGGGGGCATAGCTAAGCATGAAAATCTTGTTTTTTGTATTATGTGTTTTGCAACATGAACTGATTTGTATGATATGTTTTAAATTATTTGTCCATGAATTCTTACCTAAAATTTCATATAGCAAAAATATATTTCAAAATTGACATATATTTCCTTAAAGAAATACTTAGTTTGTTAGCCTATAATATACACGTATGCTATAAGAAAACCAAAAAAAAAAAAAAAAAAGGTTAGTAAACGTTCATAAACCTTAATAAAAAATAATTTAATACTATTATTATCAGTGAAAGAATCCTCTTTAACAGAATTCTCTTGGTATCCCACCTATACACAATTAATGATTGCCACTGATTTTAGGGTTTGGAAGTATCAAGGATAAACACTACAGTATACAATATTGTATAGAAATAGAAAGTAAATATTATACTTGCAACCGTATGGGTCGTCGCCATTTAAATTTGTTGGATTTATTGGAATTGGGGTCAGATATGGAAGATGCTCCCATGCCCATAATTGTAATATGAAAACAGGACTTGCAATCTTCGTGTTTTTTTTAATAGCAGTAGTACACAGCTCTTTATAAAGGAAAGCAAGTGTGGCACTACCCCAACTATATTCCCCAGCTACGCCAAAGTCCTCGACAGCTTAAGAAAGCAGCAATGCAATCTACTTTGGCTCTTATTTCTAAATAGTAAAGTCAAAACTTAGAACATGGATGCCTTAGCATACTGTTGGGTTGTTATAGCATTGGCACCCTCTGGTAGGTTTGAGAATGTATTCCTTACCCATGTTATTTTAAGGCCACCATATGCCAATGCTGTTGCAGGTGGTCTCACCCCAAGTAAATTACCACAAACTTGTTCCCAATCCAAATTAGTGGGCTCGCACACTGCATTGCCATCAATAGGCAATCCTGTAGAGTGATCGACATTTCACAAGTAGGTAGGTGAAATGTATGGGTGTCAGATTGCCATCGTTCCACCAAAGAAGTGATAAGACCCCAGTCAATATCTATATGTTGTAGGCGGGTAATACGGTATAGTCTACATTGATGCAAATATGGGGTGATACGCTCGCCTAACTGCCGGGGCGGGGGGGGGGGGGGGGTGCAAACGGTTGGGGTCACACTCGTAAGGTGGAAACCTGATTTTTTTTTTTTTTTTTCAAAATGTACAATGTTATATTGCTAATGTTGAAATTATTTTCATGTAAATTGAATAATTGTAGATATTATTAGGACATTAATAAATTTGGATCTCGTAACGTACATTGCCTTCCATTGCATCATTAGAGATGTGGTATTGTTGTTGCTCCATTTCAAATATATCCTACATTAAATGCTACAATGAGTTAAACCATGCAACTTCCATCTGAAGGTATATTTTTTACAGACCATCTATATAAAAAATTACAAACTAAGAAAATAATTTCCAATTAAATTAGGGGGCCGAGAAGCTTACTACAATTGCGATATGAAGTGAAGGAATGTAGGAATTATAGAGTGATACTTGCAAGAAAAGAAAGAAAGTACAAAAAAAAATACAATCAAATCATAAATATCTTCTAAAAAAATATAATCCTAAATAAAAACAAAAGAACAATAATAAAAAATAATAAAATTAATATATACTGACTACTATAGTTTTTTATGCTAAATATTAAATATAACTTACAATGCTTGTAGTTCATAATAAAATTGAAAGAAACTCAAATAAAGGATTTATGATGCAAAAATTTTAATAATAATAATAATAATAATAATAATAATAATAATTTTAGCAAAAATAATCATACACACAAGAATTAGTATTAACTATAATATAACCATAAATAATATTTATAAAGCATATAATTAATTTTCATTTCCTAGCCTATAACCACCCTAAAAAGTAAAGATTCAAGAAACTTAATAAAATTTTATACCAACTAAACTTTAAAGAAAAAGAAACACAAATGTACGATTTATTGTAGTAAATAATAATAATAATAATAATAATAATAATAATAATAATAATATGTATGATTTATTATAAACCAACAAACATATTATGCAATATATTTTTTCCAGGTAATAGATGTAATAATTGATAATAACAAAGTAAAATTGATTATAAAAAGATCACAATAATACAATTTATTACAATATTTGTGGTCATATACTAATAATAACAATAAATAATATTAAATAATTTCAAAATTAACAAAACACATACATAAATTTAATTAGAGAGTTGAGATGCTTGCCACAATTGTGATACCAACTGAAATAGTGAGAATTATAGAGTGATACTAGCAAAAAAAAAAAAAACACACACACACACACAATCAGATAACCATAAAAAATAATTCATTAATCTAAAATTTGAATAACAACAACAACAACAACAACAATAATCATAATCATAGGCATACAAATAACATTAACTACAACTACAACAATACATAATATTTTACAATGTATTAGCTTTTAATATTTACAAAGCACATGTTTATACAATAAGAATAAATCTGTTAATTTCTAGAGCTGTAAGTTAATAAACAAAGCAAAAAAACTTACATTAACAAAAAACTTACGATTCTTAGTTTTGCACATTGAAGCAAAGCAAAAGAATAACTGAACAATCGGAGGACCTAACTTTGTGAGGAGATGCAATTCTTCAGCGAAGGAGGAGAAATAAAAAGACAAGGGCACCTGCCTTGCCTTTTATTACAAAATGAAGAATAAAAAGACAAAAAAAATCTCTGAGAGAGATTTAGGCGTGATATGAATAGGTGAATATATTCCATGCAGAGAATAAGAATCAGATGAGATGAGGAGTTGAGGTGATTGGTTGATTGAATCTTTGTTTTTTTTTTTTTGTTTACTTTCTTTGCTTTTTTTTTTTGTTTACTTTCTTTGCTTTTTTTTGTTTGCAGCATGCATATCAATCATTTTTTTCTTCCGTATTGTAAGAATTTATGTACTTTCTTTGCTTTTTTTGGTTTACAGTGTGCACATCAATCATTTTTTTCTTCCATATTGTAAGAATCTATGTACTTTCTTTGCTTTTTTTGGTTTACAGTGTGCACATCAATCATTTTTTTCTTTACTATTGTAAGAATCTATATACTTTCTTTGTTTTTTTGTTTACAGCATGCACATCAATCATTTTTTTCTTCCATTTTGTATTGTAAGAATCTATGTACTTTTTTTAGAATAAGAATCAATGTACTCATTATACTTGAATCTATCCTTATTTGTTTCGTAGGGTACTTTTACCATAAAAGAACATGACATACAGACAAACCAAACTGCTTCGGACAAAAAAATACTAAAAGAATAAGAATATGCGTACTTTTTTTATATCTCTCTCCTCTATTTCGGAAATGCCATTGCCACAAACCAATTGCAACAATTTTTTTTTCCCTCCTATTTGGGCAATGCCATTGCCACAAATCCATTCCACAATTTTTTTTTTTTTTTGAGAAATGATATGTGCACACAATTTTTACAACAAATCCTAAGTGCCAAGTTGTTATTGGTCGTTATTGTTGGATTAAAAAAGTAATCTCAGTGTTAAATTCAAATTTGAACTAATAATAACTAATCACCTATGATTTGTTATGAAAATATTGTAAAAATATTGTGGACGTAGCACATTTTTTTTTTAATTCCTCTCCAGATTTCGGCAACCACTATTTTCTTTTTCCTCCCATTTTCGGTAATGGCATTGCCACAAAAAATTTTTCCCCCTTATTTCGGCAATGGCATTGCCACAAACCAATTGCAACAATTTTTTTTTCCTCCTATTTCGGCAATGCCATTGCCACAAATCCATTCCACAAATTTTTTTTTTTTTGAGAAATGATTTGCACACAATTTTTACAATATTTTTACAACAAATCCTAACTGACAGGTTGTTACTAGTTGTTATTGTTGGATTAAAAAAGTAATCTCAGTGTTAAATTCAAATTTGAACTAATAATAACTAATCACTTGTGATTTGTTGTGAAAATGTTGTAAAAATATTGTGGATGTAGCACATTTTTTTTAAATTCCTCCCCAGATTTTGGCAACCACTTTTTTTTTCCTCCCATTTTCGGCAATGGCATTGCCACAATTGCCACAAAATTTCCCCCCCTATTTCGGCAATGGCATTGCCACAATTGGTTTCCTTTGAGCACCCAACTAGCACTAGCACACTTCGAGCACTTCACACCCACTTTGTCAGCATGTTTGGGCAGCAGGAATTTCAGTAATGAAATTACCGAAATTCAAAATTTTCTCTCTCCCACTTTTTCTCTTTCTCTCTCATACTTTTGTTAGAATTTCGGCAACACCGTTGCCGAAATTCACTATCTTTCCTCAATTCCCTAAATAACTTGGAACAGTGCCCATAATGCAAATAAACTCGAGATTCAGCAATATTCAGCCAAAAGACTCAGTGAAGAGTTGCAGAGAGAAATATGAACAGGGAAAAAAAAAAGTAGAGAAAAAGAATGAATGAGAGTGAATTTTTAAATTTTGTTTTCTAAGTCATGCGGATTGATGACGTGGAGTTGTTTTAGAGCCGTAAGATTGAATGGAAGGCTAGGATTTGAGTTATTGCACGGTATATGAATCCCTTACTTTGTTAACTTACATAAGGAGAGCACCTTTAGTACTCCTCCTTTTTGTTCACGCAAGCTGTCTAAGGTAGTGTATCGAAAAGACCGAGAGACACGTCTTTCTTAATGGCATAACTCGAAAAGAGTTGTCTTAGGGTCCGTTTGGTTGGAGGAGTGGAAAAGTGGGAGGATGGAAAATATTTAGTTTTCCCTCGTGTGTGTTTGGTTAGAGGGATGGAAAAGTGGGAGGGTGGAAAACTTTTTTGTTTGGTTGAAAAGAAAAGTGGGAGGATAGAAAATGTAGTTTATATAAATTGACTATTATACCCTTATTACATAATAGGTAAGAAATAGATTTATTTGTACTCATTAAATAATATAAAATTTACCAACAATTATATTTTTCAATGAGAAGTGTTACGTCCACAACATTTTTCGCAATACTTTCACAACAAAATTTATGTGGAAAGTTGTTATTAGTTCTAATTTGAACCCACCACTGAAATTATTTTTTTACTCACCAATATTAACTAATAACAATCTGTTACTTAAAATTTATTGTGAAAATATTGTGGTAACATTTCTTAATTTTTTATTCTTTATATTATTTCTCCTTTCTCTCATTTCATTTCATCCATATGTTTTTCTTTCTTCTTTTTTTTTTCCTCCTCCATACACATTTGTCCTTATCTCTTTATCTCCCCCTTCTTTTCTTTCTTTTTCTCCCTCATTCAAGAAGTGCTCTCATTCTCTCTTTTTTTTCTCCAGCTCTCTGTTTGTTTTGTTTTGTTTTATTTATTTATTTTTATTTTTTAACTTGATTCCAGAACAGCCGTTGTGTTTGTGAAGAGGGCAGGTGGGAGAGGGCATTTGTGTAATTCCATGGTGAGAGCAGTTTTCTCTCCATAATTTTCCTCCCGATTTGGGAGGATGCAAATTGTGGGCCCGGGAGAGAAAATTTTCTCCTGGGTTTTCCATCCTCAGCATTTTCCTCAGCATGCCAAACAGTGGAAAACACTGTTTTCCACCCTATTTTCCTCCTTTTGTTTTCCATCCTCCCTATTATCCCCCCAACCAAACACAGTTTAGTCTTTCTCCTTCGATCAGTGACTAGTACGTCTTACTCAAACAATTTAGTACTAGGATCTCCTATTTTTTTGGTAAAGGTTTTTTTTTTTTTTTTTTTTGAAAGAAATATATAAAAAAAAAAAAAAAAAAAAAAAAAAAAAACAACAACAACGTGGGGTTGTTTATTTATTTATTTATGTTTAACTTGTTCTCTATTTTAAAAAAAAAAAAAGTAAACCTATAGTTGCTTTGATGAAGTAGTTAGTGAGAGATTAATCTTATTTTGTATAAAATATTTTAGGTAAGAGTTAGAGATATATTTTTATAGTGACTTAAACGTAGGCGGTAGCCTATAGGGGTATTTTGGAACAAAAAAAAAGGTCAGTCCTAACAGGGAAAGTCTATTAAATAATAGTATAGATAATCATAAACTCACTTAGCTTTTTTTTTTTTTTTTTGAAATTTCTATGAACCATCAAAGAACCAAAAAGTGGTTTTAAAAATTGCTACATCCATGGTTTTAAAAACCGGGTGCACCTAGTGATTTTTGAAATTGTTACATCCATAGTTTTAAAAATCATCAAAGAACCAAAAATGGACTAGTTCTTGACCAATTTTTTGCTAGTTTTCCTGGTTTTTATTGGACTAGTTCCATGTCTAGTTCGACCAATTGAATTGGTTGGTCTGGTCCAGTTTTTAAAACAGTGGCTACATCACAATATTTTTACAATAAATTATAGGTGGTAAGTTATTATTGTCTCTATTTTGAATTAAATTGATTTTTTTGCCCATCACTAAAAGCCAGTAATAACCTATCATTGAGGATTTGTTGTGAATGTTATGGACATAGAATTTCTCGAAAAATAGTATGAAAATGACTTGCCTCACACTCTCCTTTAAAGTTATCCATGCTTTCGAGTGAAGTTTTACGATTACCTTTGTGTGAAAACCCCATTATTTAATTGTAAGATGTCTTCCACACCATCCCTACATTGCATATCTTCAAGCATTTCTATGGAGAGGTTCAAGGTTCAAATCCTCTCATCATTGACTATCATTTTCTTTTTTAAAAAAACATTTACATAGAAGCTGTGGGAGCAAATGATCCGAGGACATTCTAAGGCCATGGGCCCTGTCCGAGGATGATCAAAGGCCCACAATATGTGTTAACTCAAGTCTGACACATGGACCAAGATCGAGGAGGGAAGACATTAAGATTAGACCGAGGAGGGAAGACATTAAGATCACTCGGAACCGGACTAAAATTGAGAATAAAAGGTCCGAGGAAAGAAGGCTAACTGGCCCATCGACCGAGGATCCCGAGGAGTAAATGCATTTCAGGAGTACCTTATGTAACTCCCTGCACTAGAAAGTAAAGCTCTAGGGAGGACAACAGAGTCGTGCAAGCAATGGAAGGGGGACATATCTGGGAAGGTGGCTGCCACCTCCACATTTAATGCTTTGCTCCAACTGAACTGACCGCATTTATGAGGAAAAGACACTTGAACAGTGACTCCATAGCTCATAACTCTCTCTATCACCTCCAGAAGGGTCTTGATGGGACAAACATCCAAATTATTCCCCTAAGACGTACAGATGGAGGGCTGAGATGCAATGAAAGGAGCTATATAAGGAAAGGAACCCCTCTGAAAAAGGGGATGAACATTCTACAAGAGAAAGATAGAGAGAGAACTAAGGATCATACTGTAAAAATATCATCCTTCACTGTTAATGAAAAATCCATCCTCGAACTTGGCTGAGGAAGAATTTATATTGAATTGGTGCTTCTTTTGTTCATATTAATCTCGTTAGTCCTATTGTCCCTAAGCTTATAATTTCCTTAGCATTGCAGTTGATTCGGAAGTCCACTCTCTTACAAATTTATTGTATTGGGCTTGAACAACTAGAAGCCACTACTCTAAATGGGCATGAGCTTCTTTTTTGAGTCCTTACAATTGGCGCTGTCTGTGGGAATCACTTGGAATCTTCGTTATTCAGGCTTTCCTTGTAAAAAAATAAATAAATGAAAAATTCCAGGCAAAATAGGGAGGAGTCTGTTGGTTCGCAGTGCGTTGACCATTTTGTTAGCTTGGAGTGAAGGAGAGATCGAGAGGCTAATTGAGCTCCTAGTGTCTGGGTTGAAACAGACTACACAGACCATACTAGTAGAAGTCAGTCAAGGCTTGGAAGTCATATTTCCCATTACCAAAAGACACGAAATCTCAGGTTGGAGATTGACCACTTGCGTAAGAAGCTGCGCCGTAGGGTGCATGTTAGGGGACACAGAATGCCTCCATCAAGCTCGGGATCTGATTCAGATGACCGCAGCTATAGACAGAGGTCAAGGGCTTCTCTTAGTGAGTCTTTCACTGTATCCTCACATTTAGATAAGGAGGAAAGACATAGTAGGAGAAGAAGTAAAAGCTCACCCCCTAGGAATATGGGGAATGACTTGATGAGTAAAGTTTTGCGTCAAATTTCCAGGTCACCTTTCACGCGCAAAATTGATAGGGCCAAGCTCCCACACTGCTTTGCCCAACCGACCTTTATCATTTATAATGGAAGGAGTGATCCTGTAGAGCACGTGAGTCACTTCAACCAGAGAATTACCATTCACTTTAGAAATGAGGCCCTTATGCACAAAGTATTTCCCTTCAGCCTTGGGCCTATTGCTATAAGATGGTTCGATGGGCTGGAAGAGGGTTTAATAAGCTCTTACGAGGAGTTGACTAGAGCTTTTGGTGCCAGATTTGTGACATGCAAAAAAGTTCCCAGGCCTTTGGATTCCTTGTTGTCCATGCCATTGAGAGAAGGAGAGACCTTGAAAACCTAATTTCACATATATTGGGAAACTTTTAATGAGATAGATGAAGATTTTGAGGATGTGGCCATAAGAACCTTCAAGGTAGGGCTTCCTATGAACCATGACCTGGGAAAGTCATTAACCATGAAGCCCGCTTGGAGTATGTGCTAGCTTATGGATCGTATTAATGAGCATAAGCGAGTCAAAGAGGATCAGGTGCAAGGAAAGGGAAAGACCAAAATCTTCCCTCCTGAAAGGAGAGATCCTTGGCTTGATGGGTGCGGCCATAATCGACCTAAGAGAGACTTCATCAATCAGCCCTTGCGAGCTAATGCCCAAGTGGCCAGCTTGGTATTTAAGGAGCTGATATATCAGATCCTTGAAAAGATAAAGAATGAGCCTTATTTCAAATGATCTATTAAAATGGGAGGGGACCCATCCAAGCGCAATCAAAGTCTCTTTTGCCAATACCACTAAGACTGGGGACATACCACCGAGGATTATAGAACCCTACGTAACCATTTGGAGCAGTTGGTTAATGCAGGGAAGTTAAAGCAGTTCATGCACCAGCCTTCCAGGCAGGGAAGTCAAGCCGGAAAAGGATACCAAAGAGAAGCTATTTCTCGACCATCATTAAGGACCATTAACGTCATCTTTGCCAAGGCAGAACCCTATGTGACCATTTGGAGCAGTTGGTCAAGGCAGGGAAGTTAAAGCAGTTCATGCACCAGCCTTTCGGGTAGGGAAGTCAAGCCGGACAAGGATACCAAAGAGAAGCTGTTTCTCGACCATCATTAAGGACTATCAATGTCATCTTTGCCACCCCAAGCCAGGATGTAGGTCCCTCCTTTAGAATCATGTCCATAGCGTCGAGGCCAGACCTCGAGAAGTCCGAGAATCCAAGAGGGTTAAAGCAGAAATACGGCCAACCCTGGGCTTCTCGGATGAAGATAAGATTGGAACTTTTCAGTCCCATGATGATGCCCTAGTAGTGACCCTCCGCATTGGAGGATATGACGTGAAGATTGGTGGATCAAGGAAATGGAGCTGAAATTATGTACTCGGATTTGTACAAGGGGCTGAACTTGAAGCCTGAGGACCTAAGCAAGTATGATTCCCCTTTGGTGGGATTTGACGGAAGAACGGTGACTTTTAGGGGGATGATTAAGCTAGCCATGCAGACGGGAGACGAAGTGGTTGATGTGGAATTCATCATGGTTGATGCTTACTCTCCCTACACAACCATTCTAGCAAGGCCTTGGCTCCATGCTATGGGAGTAGTATCTTCAACTCTACATATGAAGGTTAAGTATCCCATTGAAGGGCGAGTTGGGGAACTAGTGGGAAGTCAGACGATGGCCAGATAGTGTTTGGTGGCTACTATTAGGCACCAGTCAATAGATAGGATTTCCCTTGGCCTAAAAGAGGTTCCATAGCAATTAACAGAGTTTGAAGACCTACACGAGACTAAAGAAAGGGGTCTACTGTGTGAAGAGTTGGAGAAAGTAATCATTGGGTCAGACAAGGATAAATATTTTCAAGTGGGGACTCAACTGCCCCTTGCTAAAAAAGAAGAACTTTTAAGGTTCTTAAGGGAGAATATAGATGTATTTGCATGGAGTGCATATGAGGCGCCCGAAGTAAATCCAAATTTCATATGTCATCATCTAAATGTGAATCCGGTAGCCGTACCCAAGAGGCAACCACCTCAGTGCTCTTTTAAGGAGCATGCCGAGGCAGTAAAAGAAGAGGTGAACAAGCTCAAGTGAGCTGGGGTAATCAAGGAGGCATTTTATCCCGAATGGCTAGCCAACACATTAGTGGTGAAGAAGAAGCTGGGAAAATGGAGGGTTTGTGTGGATTTCATTGATTTGAACAAAGCTTATCCCAAAGACCCTTTCCTAGCTCCTCGAATCGACCAGTTGGTTGATGCGGCGGTCGGTCATCCTTGGATGAGCCTTTTAAATGCCTTTCAAGGCTATCATCAAATACCATTAGCCTTGTCCAACCAAGAAAAGACAGCTTTCCTAACCCCTACTGGGAACTACCATTACCGAGTAATGCCTTTCGACCTAAAGAATGTAGGATCAACCTATCAAAGAATGGTGACGAGGATGTTTGAATCTCAACTGGGGTAGAATGTCGAGGCGTACATTGATGACATGGTTGTGAAGAGTAAGCATGTATTAGAGCACTTAAATGACCTTGGGAAGTGTGTTCTCAATGCTTAGAAAACACAAGCTATGCCTCAACGCTTCAAAGTGTTCCTTTGGTGTTAGTTCTGGCAAGTTCTTAGGGTATATGATTACTCATTGGGGAATAGAAGTTAACCCCGATCAAATTAGAGCCATAAATGACCTGCACCTACCTCGAAACCTCAAAGAGGTACAGAAGTTGATAGGAATGACTGCTGCCTTGAGCAGATTTATATCTCAGTTGGCTGATCGATGTAGGCCTTTCTTCCAACTCTTTCATAAATGGATAAATTTTGAGTGGATCCAGGAATGTAGCATTGTTTTTGAAGAATTGAAGCAGTATTTGTCACACTTTCCTATTCTCTGTAGGCCTGAGAAGGAAGAGGTCCTGTATGCTTATATAACGGTTACTGATAATGCAGTAAGCCTAGTCCTGGTCAAAACGGATGCTGGCGTGCAGAAGCCGGTTTATTATGTTAGTAAATCTCTCCAGGAGGCAGTAACCTGCTATTTACCCCTCGAGAAGGCAATTTTGGCTATCATACATGCCACAAGGAAGTTTCTCTATTACTTCTAGGCACACACTGTCGTGGTCCTCACTTAGCTCCCCTTGCAAGCGCTATTGCAGAGATAGGACTATATGGGGAGAATAGCTAAATGAGGGACAATGTTGGGAGCATTTGATATTAAATACTTGCCCCGTACAGCTATAAAGGGGCAAGTATTAGCAGATTTGGTTGCAGAGTTCACCGAGGGCACCGTGGAGACAAAAACTAAGGAGAGAAAGATATTGGACCCGGAAGTTTTGGTAATCTCCACTCCTTGCCCCCCATCATGGGAGATATAGGTTGATAGGGCAACTAATTAGAAAGGATTTGGTGTTGGGATCGTTCTAGTATCACTTGAGAAGATAACCATGGAAAAATCTTTAAGATTAGACTTTCTAGTCACGAATAATGAGACGGAGTATGAAGCCTTGCTGGCCGGAATGACAATGGTAAAGAGTCTGGGAGGTAAAGCCGTGGAGATCTTCTTAGATTCGAGACTAGTAGTAGGGCAAATCAATGGCGATTTTAAGGCTAGAGACTAACGGATGCGGGGGTATCTTAGCCAGATTAGGCAATTTCAGTCTAGCTTTGAAGCTTTCTACATAAAGCAAGTTCCTAGAAGCAAGAACTCTCACGTTGACTCGTTGGCTACCTCTTTAGGGCAAGGCCTCCCTCGAGTCATAATCGTTGAGGATTTAGTGACTCCCAGTTGTCATGATCAAGCCATAGTCAGGGTACATAGCATACAAGTTGGTCCGAGCTGGATGGACCCACTGGTCTCGTTCTTAAGAGATGGAACATTACCCGAGGACAAGAGCGAGGCCGAGAAGATCCGAAGAAAGGCACCATGATACTGGCTCTCCGAGGAGTAGAAATTGTACAAACTCTTATTTTTCGGGCCATATCTACTTTGTGTCCAATCCGAGGCAATAAAGCCACTACTGGAAGAACTCCATGAAGGAATTTGTGGTTGTCATACAAGAGGAAGGTCCCTGTCACACAGAGCTCTCACCCAAGGGTACTGGTGGCCTAGTATGCAAAAAGGGGCCCAAGATTATGTCAGAAAGTGTGACCAATATTAGAGGTATGCTTCGAACATCCATCAACTAGGAGGAGCCTTGAACCTCCTTTCCAGTCCTTGGCCATTTGCATAGTGGAGCTTAAACATAGTTAGGCTGTTCCCAAGGACAACAGGAAACTGAAGATGGCTCATCGTCGAAACTGACTACTTTACGAAGTGGGTTGAGGCTGAACCCCTCTCCAATATCAAGTTCTTAGACGTAAAGAGGTTCATCTAGAAGAACATCATCACTAAGTTCGGAGTTCCTCATACGCCAATTTCAGACAACAAACTTCAGTTTGACAGTAAGGCGTTCATGAGGTATTACGGTGAGTTGGGCATCAGGAACATATACTCCACCCTAGCCTATCCACAAGGGAATAGGCAGGCTGAGGTCGTCAACAATGTCATAATTAATGGACTAAAGAAGAGGCTAGATGAAGCAAAGAGGAAACGGGTGGATAAGATGCAACACGTATTATGGACGTACCACACCACACCCAGAAGATCAGTGGGGGAGACTCCATCCTTAATGACATACGGCTGAGGCAGTCGTCCCTCTTGAGACTGGATTCCCGACGTTGAGGACGAGTCAATTTGATATAGATGAAAACGACCAGATACTCTTGGCAAGCCTAGACCTGGCTGAGGAAAGAAAAAAGGTGGCCATGGTCCAACTAGCCCATTATCAGCAAAAGCTCAAGCAGGGATATGACAAGGGAACCAGAAAAAGACCACTAGCGCCTGGTGATTTGGTCTTGAGGAAAGTGGTGGGTACTGTCAAAAACCCATCATGGGGAAAATTGGGGCCTAACTAGGAAGGACCTTATCATGTCACTTCAGTAGCTGGAATAAGGACTTATTACTTGGAGGATTTAGATAAAAATGTTGTACCACGCCCATGAAATGTAAATAATCTTTGAAGATATTACTATTAATGAAAGGCTTTAAAGTCATCCTTTTCTTTTTTTGTGATTATTAATTTCTTTCCCTACTTGGCACCCATGTAAATTAATACTTTTTTATTTAGTTAAGTATTAAACAGAACCTCGGCCATGTTCGGTTCCTTGGACCGCATGCTTTGGGTAAATTAATACTTTTTTATTTGGTTAAGTGTTAAACAAAACCTCGGCCATGTTTGGATCCTCGAACCGCAAGCTTTGGATAAATAAATACTTTTTTATTTGGTTAAGTGTTAAACAAAACCTCGGCCATGTTCGGATCCTCGAACCGCATGCCTTGGGTAAATTAATACTTTTTTATTTGGTTAAGTGTTAAATAGAACCTCGACCATGTTCAGCTCCTCGGACTGCATGCCTTGGGTATATTAATACTTTTTTATTTGGTTAAATGTTAAACAGAATCTCGGCCATGTTCGGTTCCTCAGACTATATGCCTTGGGTAAATTAATACTTTTTTTTTTATTAAATGTTAAACAAAACCTTTGCTATGTTCGATTCCTCGGATCACATGCCTTAGGTAAATTAATGCTTCTTAATTAGCTAAATGCAAGCCAGAACCTAAGCAATGTTTGTTCCTCGGGTCAAGTGCTTGGGATAAAATGATTCTTTTTGAAATAGGTAAGTGTTACCCCCGTTATGTAATGTGGTTGAGTGCCTAATGTGGCCTTAGCTTTTGAAGGCTCCTCGGTTCAAAGGTTGTCCTTAGTGGAATAAGCTTAATATCCAAAAGTGGCTATTTTGTAATAAATAAATAAAATTTTAAAAACGCACAAGTATATCTGTGACCAATAAGAAATGATAAGACAAAAGGGGGGGGGGGGGGGAACTCAATTGAGCATATAAACTGGCCGAAATTGAACTTTCATTAATTGATGTTAGAAAATTACCAAGTACCAAAAAAAAAAAAAAATAGCCTACTCTACTCTTTCTCAAAGGAGAAGAACAAAAAGAAAAAAAGAAAGATGAGGGAAAGAAAGCTTCCTCTCTAGGAAACAGTCTTAGGGTTGGTGTCATCCTGTTCCTGTTCACTCTCTTTAGCAGGTTGGGAAGTTGAGGTGGTTGGTTTGGCTACAGTCTGGGATGTCGAAACAGTTGACTTGTCAGCAGGCAGAGAAACCACAACAGTTGTCTTCTTAGTGGGTTGGGGAGCCATAGGAGCAGTACTTTCTACCTTAGTGGTGTTAGGAGCAACTTCCTTCACAGCTAGAGGATAAAAAACCTTCTCGGGGTTCCTTAACTCGGAAGCAGCATCCACCCTGGCAAGATTCAAGGCCTTCTTCCAAACTTGGAGGCAGTAACCATGGCAGACCTCGATAACTTAAGCCCTCAAAGTCGCTTCTGTCTCTTTGATGCCCACATCATACCTGGCTTGCTTGGCCTTGGCAACAGCCTCTTCCTTGCCCTCTAATTCCTTCTACTGGGCCTCAATTTGTTCATGAGCAATGGCCAATTGCTCCTCAGCCTTTCGAAGGTGCTGGCGCTACTCCTCGGCTTGTTTCTCAACCTCTGCTAGAGCAGCCTCGACACTCTTTCTTTCCTTCTCAGCTTCAATTAGCTTGATAGTAAGATCCTTGTTTTTCTTTTCAGCAACTGCCAAGTTCTTCATAGCTAAAACCCAACGTGCCTTTTTATCTTTCAGCTTAGAGTGAGCATGATCAACCCACTCTTCAGCCACATGAGCTATCTCGACTGCTTGAGTAAGCAAAACGAAATAAGAAGTTAAATTGGTTAAAAAAAAGAAAAGAAAAATGTTTATGAAAGGACAAAAGGGAAGGTAACGTTGAACACTTGCCATGGCAAGATCTCTTTTTAAGGTCAAGAAGGCCTCATGCTTCTTCAATCTCCTCAAGTATGCCATATCCTGAGGAAGGAGCAGAGGTTGCTCTAAGGAATTGGCCACATAGCTAGCTTTCCCTTGTTGAAAATCCCTCATGGAGGAGTTAATAGGCAGAGGGGCTCTATCTAGCTCCAATGGTGGGTTCTAGGTAGGAACCTTGGGGCAGCGGTCTAGTGCTACCTCAGCACCAGAACCTTCGGTAGAGCTCCTCTTCTGCTGCCCTTTAGCAACCTTTGCCCCCTTTAGAGGTTCCTGATCCTTTTAAGGCTGAATCTTGCCTTCCTTGGACATCTCCTTCCCAGCCTTCTTGTCTCTCTTCCTTTTCTTTTCTAGAGTCTCAGCAAGGGAAGCCTATGATGGAAGAGGAGTGGGTGGACGAGGATTAACATTCACCTCAGGCGTAGTCCCCCCCGCGTGGGACTCCAACAGAGCTAGTAGGCTTGTGTTCTTCCTTTGCAGTACCATAGCGTCAAGGACGTCGGTAGTTTCTTGATCACTACTTACTTGAATAGCAGGTTGGCGCCTTGAACTAGCACCTGAAGATTTAGCAAATTCGGGCCGATCAAACACGCTAAAGTCCTCCTCTAAGTTTACAAGTTCTGGCTCTCGGGTAGGTTCTTCTTGCTCTTTTTTCGATGGAATAACCTTCTTCTCGGCTTGAAGAATTTCGGCTATCTATTGATTAGTTAGAGCAACATTGTGAGTTCCTTCCGCCGGGGGGGGGGGGGGGGTGGGGGACCAGCGAGAAACCCGGGAACAACAACATTGATCTGAAGCAATCGAGGATCCTTGTCCTTGATTACATGCTTAGGAGACTAGAAACTAGAGGAAATGGGGGTGTACCCGAGGAGAACATGGGCAGCAGGCAATTGGTTGTCCTTGTAGAGGAAGATCTCGGATTGCAGTATCCTGTGGAGGTCCTTACAATTCACTAAGTTAAAATTGGGAGCAGTAAATTGATTATCCGCAATTAAAAAAAAAAAAACAGTAAGAGATCTAGAGTCAACAGGGGACAAGAGAAGTACACGTTCTTACAATGAACACCCCACCTAGCTTCCCGTCTCGTGTTGGACAATGTAAACCATCGTGCCATTCACCCGAGATGATCAGAAAATCTTGATCCAGGCCCTTGTTGGATTCAGGAGTGTAGGAAATCAGCCTCATCTAGAGAACCCTAGTCTTAAAGTAGTACCCCGTATCTTTGCTATGTTGATAGTTATATACCCAATTGACGTCATGATGGGTAAGATTAGCCCCTATATTACGGTTTAATGCATTTACACTACCTAGAATCCTAAATAAGTTAAGTGAACATTGGGTCAGGCAAAGCCTATGGGAAATCAAAAAATCCCTTGTCACTCTACCCATAGGAATTTGCATCCCGCCTTCTATAAAGGCAATCATGGGTATGACCATAGCCCTTTCCGGCCTCATGGTACGCCATTCCCCTAAAAGACAATGTTCTATTGTCACCCCGGTCGAAATATTATACTTGGCCTTAAAAGACTCCCTACCTTTGGGTGTATCAACTAAACTAGCAAACCTACCCATCTTTATGGAAAATGAAAATGGAAGTAAAAATCGTGAGATGAGGAAGGGAAAGACCCTAAAAACTATATGTAAGCTAAAAGGTACTTATAAAAATAGGGAGTGGGGCACCTCGGACTGCTTCTTTGAAGGTTTAGAAAGATGGGAAAAATGGAAAAGATGGTCCCCTCACACCCCTTATATAGGGAGAAGAGATAAGCAGGAAATTTCTCGCTCGAAACACCATAAGAGATCGCAGTCGTTGGATCTTCATCGCGCTGTAGAACGTGGGGGACACAGCGCCGTACTGGGCATTAAATGGAGTGTTGCGAATGCCGAAGTGTCAAGAACGTGTGTAGCAAGTGAAGAGACACCACCACGTGGGAACACTCCTAAAACATGCGAGACCCGCAGAACGTTATCAAAACCCCACCTTCCCTGAAATGGGAAGAATGGAGTTTTGATGGGCTATTGTGGGAGCAAATGATCTGAGGACATTATAAGGCCATGGGCCTTATCCGAGGATGATCAAAGACCTACAATATGTGTTAACTCAAGTCTGACACGTAGACCAAGACTAAGGAGGGAAGACGTTAAGATCACTCGGAACCGGACTAAAACTGATAATAAAAGGTCTGAGGAAAGAAGGCTAACTGGCCCGTCGACCGAGGATCCCGAGGAGCGAATGCACCTCGGGAGTACCTTATGTAACTCCTTGCACTAGAAAGTAAAGCTCTAAGGAAGACAACAGAGACGTGAAAGTAACGGAAGGGGCAAATATCTGGGAAGGTGGCTGCCACCTCCACATTTAATACTCTGCACCAACTAAACTAGCCGCATTTATGAGGAAAAGACACCCAAACAGTGACTCCATAACTCACAGCTCTCTCTACCACCTCCAGAAGGGTCCTGATGGGACAAGCATCCAAATTATTCCCCTGAGATGTATAGATGGAGGGCTGAGATGCAATGAAAAGGGCTATATAAGGAAAGGAACCCCTCTGAAAAAGGGGATGAACATTCTACAAGAGAAAAGACAGAAAGAGAACTAAGGATCATATTTTAAAAATATCAGCCTTGACTGTTAAAGAGAAATCCATTCTCAGACCTGCCCGAGGAAGAATTTATATTGAATTGGTGCTTTTTTCGTTCATATTAATCTCTTTAGTCCTATTGTCCCTAAGCTTATAATTCCCTAAGCATTGCAATTGATTCGGAAGTCCACTCTCTTATAAATTTATTGTATTAGGCTTGAACAACTGGGAGCCACTACTCTAAGTGGGCCTGGGCTTCTCTTTTGAGTCCTTACAAAAGCTAATTTAGTCTTTTTATTTTTTTTTCCTAAATTAGATACATGAATTTGCATGTCTACTATGAAAATATAAAAAATACCTAATTCAAATTTATTATGTTTCTCTTTCTCAAAAAAAAAAAAAAAATTATTATGTTTCTAAATAATACTATGAATGTGTGACAAAAGTAATAGTGAAAGCAACCACCCTATTCATAGTGATCATGGGATGCAAGCCTTCACGACAAAGATTCAAGCAATCAAGCTCATGAGGAGCTGATGACCTATGGGTTCAGGAGATTCATGATATTCTCATTGTTCTTGGTTTTAAAGCCAAAAGTGACTATGATGATGTTAGGATATATGTGCCAAAGACTATTCTTGTACCTAACCTATCAGCCTGGTGATATTCTATTCATTGATGGGGGTATCATATAAAGAATACTTCATAAATTGGATCCTTGATCTAGAAGTTTATTTTGATCATGCAAAGGTACTTGAATATTTTAAGGTGTAGTTTGTATCAAGAACATTTTTTTTTTTTTGGAGAATGAATACTTCGAAATTTTATTAAAAAAATTAGCCAAAGTCGCCCATCAGTACATTATGAAAGTGTGATGGAACATCCTCTATCCACATTGAGTAACCACTAACATGTATAACTTGAAGCTTATTTTGATCATGCAAAGGTACTTGAATATTTCAAGATGTAGTTTGTGTTAAAAACATTTGAAAGTAACACGTACAGAAGATTGGTGGAGAGATGCAATACATAATGCAAAGAGATACGTCTAGAATTTTCTCATGACTAAGAATGAAAAGATTGATGGCTAGTTTTGTTTTTTCGTTTCTTATTCTTTTTCCCGTGATTATGATGAGAGATCAATTATTTAATATATTTGGTGACTTGTCATTTTAGTCTACTAAATTTAAATATTATCATTTTAGTCTGTTATCTATATTTGATTATGATATGATTTAAGTGCCCATTAGGAATATAGTTAAAAACTAGCTTATTGATTATTTATGCTATTGTTTGAGAGTCACACAAAGAAGAAGCATTTTTTGGGCTTAAGTTAGCTTAATTTGCTTTTGCTCAAAAAAAAAAAAAAAAGTTAGCTTAATTTGCTCATCTTGATATAAAGTTAACTTTTGTGGATCTCATGCTAAAGTTTTTCAACCTGACATAAAGTTAACTTTTGTGGGTCCCATACTAAAGTTTTTGTGCAAAATTATTAGGTCTTTGGATTATTGTAAAGTTAACTTTTGTGGGTCCTTCTTTCAAAAAAAAAAAAAAAAAATTTGTAGATCCTATGCTAAAGTTTTTGCGCAAAAATATTAGGCCTTTGGATTATTGTAAAGTTAACTTTTGTGGGTCCCATACTAAAGTTTTTGCGCAAAATTATTAGGTCTTTTGATTATTGTGGCTTGTGAGTTCCATTTTATTTTATTTTTTTTGCTACAATATTTTTAGTAAAAAAACAAATAATTTTTTTATTTATTTAACTTTTAATTTTTATCTATAGTATTTTCAACAAAAAATTAAATAAGTTGTTTCAAAATAGATTAGTCTTTCCATTGCTGTTTGAAAAATATTATTAAACTCGTTTCCTTTTCCTTTTTATGTTATTTTATTTTTAGTGTGAAATAACGTTATTTTAAAAGAATAAATTGCAGTTTTCAAACAACAATATAATGGATGGAATGACTAATAAATGGCTGCTTTGTCGAAATGAACTAATTAAAATTAAAAATTTCAATTTAGTGGGAAAAAAAATTTGATAATTCACCAATAAGTATCCAGCTATTCATCACTCCTCCATAAGTTGTCTCTTAACTACTCTATATACACCAGGAAAGAAGATGTAGAGGAGAGTAGTCATTCCTACACGTCGTAGAGGAAGATTAGTGGATGTTTTGGAATCAATTTTTAAATAAAAATCGTTAGAAGTGAACTACTTTTGGTTTATAAAAAAAGTGTTCGAACCACAAAAAATCATGTTATAGTTTATTATGTACACACTAATATTACATGTCCTTTGGAGGCATCTAACAAAATTAGCACATTTAGTGTGCGTTTGGCATTGATGAAAGTTGCCAGCTTATTTTACTATTTAGCTTATTTTTGCTACTATCTATAGGTCTCACAGCACTTTTTGGTCTTATTCATGGGTCACACTGTACTATTCCAGCTAACTTTTATCTTTATCTACAGTATTTTTAGTAAAAAGTTTTCAATTGCAATAAAATAAGCGAATCTTAAACAGACCCTTAATGCCTGTAAAACACAAAACAAGTTGATTCATTGCTGTCCTAATTCACAACCCAAAAGCTATGAAACTAACCATTCTATTTGCAATTGTGGCAAACCCATTTCCCATATAAGTGACACTACTTTCAGTTCTATGCTCAAAAACCAAAAGTACTCAAACCCCAAAATTTATCATGGCACAACACTACTTTTTCTCCTCCTTGCTCCCTCTTCTATCCCTTCTAGCAATCTTCTCCAATGTCATATCCCAAAGCAAGCCCGTAATTGCTGTAACACTACACACCGATTCACGGTGGATTGTTAACGAAGCCGGGCAACGAGTGAAGCTAGCATGTGTGAATTGGGTGTCACATATGGACCCTATGGTAGCTGAGGGCCTCAACAAGCAGCCTTTGGATGCTATCTCCAAGAGGATTGTATCCATGGGATTTAATTGTGTTAGGTTCACATGGCCACTATATTTAGTCACTAATGACTCATTGGCTTCACTCACTGTCAGACGGTCCTTTCAGATACTAGGTCTATCTCAATACATTGCTGGTATCCAAGCCAAAAACCCCTCTATAATTGATGTTACTCTTATAAGAGCTTTACGGGTAAGATAACCGTACTTTCTTTTGTCTAAACTTTTATTTAAATTTTGTGTAAAGCCTAAGTAATTTTGATAAATTATTAGTTTATAACTAAGAAGTTTAACATTTTCAGGCAGTGGTATCCAACCTTGGGGCCAACAATTTAATGGTAATATTGGACAATCATGTAAGCCAGCCCGGTTGGTGTTGTAGCGAAAATGATGGCAATGGTTTCTTTGGTGACAAGTATTTCAACCCAGAACTCTGGATTAAAGGACTAACCATGATGGCCACCATGTTTAAAGGTGTAGCCAATGTGGTTGGAATGAGTCTAAGGAATGAGCCTCGAGGCCCTAGACAGAATGCCCCTGATTGGTACAGGTATATATACCATTTTACTTTTGTATGTTATGCTTTTATTTAGGTGGCCCAAACTAAAACCTGAGAGGCTAATCTCACTTTTGTAAATGAAAATGTGAAGGTACATGCCGAAAGCAGCAGAAGCAGTGCACTTAGCAAACCCAAATGTTCTTGTTATTCTCTCAGGCATGAGTTACGACACAGACTTGTCATTCCTCCAAAACCGACCAGTGAAACTCACAATCACTAGAAAACTAGTATTTGAGGTGCATAGGTATGGATTTACAGATGCCAACATATGGAAATATTACAACCCGAACCAAGCGTGTGCGGTAGTGGTAGATATAATCATGAGATCGGCAGGATTTTTGTTGGAGCAAGGGTATCCATTGTTTTTCAGTGAGTTTGGGACGGACCTAAGAGGTAACGATGGACTTCTCAACCAGTACATGAATTGCTTCTTTGCATTGGCAGCTGATCTTGACTTTGATTGGAACCTATGGACACTTGGTGGGAGTTACTATATTAAACAAGGAATCACTGAATTCGAAGAATACTATGGTCTGCTTCTTTGGAATTTGAATGAGCCCAGAAATTCAAGCTTTGTGAAGAGACTCTCAGCTATCCAGACTCCATTTCAAGGTAATTAGGATGGTAATTTGGGGTATTAAGATCTTTATTTATTTTTTTTGAAACACATCAATTTCATGCTTCAGATTAAATATTACAAATTTAAAGGTGCATTTAGCGACAAATCATTTAACGTTTTAAATGACATGACACTGTATACTATTAGATCCAGGAAATAAAATCTTTACTGTGAATCCTCTTCATTTCAAACTCTTATTTGTTCATTTTCCCCCATATTTCACTATTTAAAGATTATACTTAATTACAGTAGATGACAAGATTGAACATATGTAACTTGCAGGACCAGGTCTACCAGAAACTAATCCACACCAAGTAATTTTCCACCCATCAACAGGTCTCTGTGTCCAAAGAAAATCACCACTTGAACCATTGAGACTAGGGCCTTGCAAAGACTCTGAAGCCTGGAGCTACACCCCACAAAAAACTTTATCGTTGAAAGGAAAAAATTTGTGCTTACAAGTAGATGGATTGGGGAAGCCAGCGAAACTCGGTAACATTTGCAGCGACTCTGGTTCACAATGGGAAACCATCTCTGATTCTAAGTTGCATCTCTCGTCAACAATTGGCAATGCCACTACCCTTTGCCTAGATGTTGATTCTAGCCACACCGTCATCACAAACACTTGCCATTGTGTAAGTATAGGTAGAACATGTGACCCAGAGAGCCAGTGGTTCAAGCTGATTAGAAGCTCAAGAAGTCCAAGTTCTTAAAACTCTTAGGAAAAAAATTTCTCTTGAACATGCTTGCTGGGGATTATATGAAAGTTTTGAGCTTAGCCGATGCAGGGAACCAAGATTTTATGTTTTAATTTGCAATTAATTTTTTTTTTTTTTGAATTTGATTAATGTAGATAGTTTTTAGGGATTTGATTAGATGCTTTCAATATTAGTATAATCCCTAAAAATATTTAACTAGCACTTGTGTAATGCTGAAAGATAGTTAAATTTGAATAAGATTAATTATTATGAGTTGGGATATGTCTCCTTTTTTGTTTCCTTTTGTTTGTTGGTGATGCTAAACACCCTTAGGTGGTGATGCCTAGGGTTTGCTGGTAGATTCTATGTGGTGAAGTTTAGGATTTGTTCTGTTGTTTCTTTTGTTCCTCTTTTATCTCTATTTTCCGTTCTGCATCATTAGCCTGGAGCAACAATAAGGGAAAGCGTTGAACAGTACAACAAAGCCATTGCAGAGCTCCTCATATGGCCAATTGGCCATGAACATTTTGAACAAGAAAATTCCGTATTTCCTCTCAGTTTTTATATTGTCCAATTGAATTTATTTTAATAAAAAATGTGTTTCAAAACCGAGGTGGAAAATTTATGTCATCCTCAAAAAGAATTAATGTCTCAAACCTTTAATAAATTTTAATAATTAAGGTAATACATGTTGGTAAGATTAGGATTTAGATATTGTCAAATTAATTTAAAGAAAAATAAACTATTTTTACAATACACTATTTCATGTAAACTGGAAAGTGGACATTGTAGTAAAAAGAATAGCACACTTTTGCCCAAAGTGGTAAATATCAACCACATTTTTGTCTATAATGTACACTTTATATAGTAGTACTATTTATGTAAACTAATCAATGCACTTAATTTTATTTATTATTATTTTTTAATGAATCAGGTCCAGCCACTTACTTTTACTAGTGAATTAATTTTATTCTGTTATAATAATAAAGTTAATCAGAGATTGAATATAAATGTCATTATTTCATTTTAAAATAAGTTAATTTTTTTTTTTTGAAAACATTTTTAAATTAGTTGATGAGTGCTAACTTAAACAATAAAAGTATAAAACACAAGGATAGAGCCATGTTAAGACCAATGGCCCCCACCATTAACTTTAAGAAATTAAGACCAATGGCCCCCACAAGGATAGTCATTAGTTGATCTTCGCATAAGAGCATTCTCATCTGGTGTGTCAAATGCTAAATATTTGGCATTTGGCACATCAAATACCAAAAAAACCCTCCCATGAGATGTTCTAAATGCTATAATATTCGGTACACATGAATAGTACTCTTCCATTTTTGGAACGGTACTGACGAAAATGCTAAAAAAAAAAAATTATTCATTTTCTCTTTCTTCCTTTATTCCTTTATGACGTTCTTTCTTCTCTCTCTTTCTTTTTTCTTCTTTCTTTTTCCGCCTCTCCCTTCATCTTTTGTCATTTTCTTCCTTTTTTCTTCTTCTTTCTTCTCTAGAATCTTCACCTCCCTTTTTTTTTCTTTTTTTTTTTCTCTTTTTTTCCTTTTTTCTTTTTTCTGTCACTTTCTCTGCGCCTTTCTATCTCTCTTTCTCTGTGTCTGTGTCTGTGTCTCTCCTATCACTCTCTCTCTCTCTCTCTCTCTCTCTTCTTTTTTCTCCACTTAGACCGTTGCCATTGAGATCGGCCGTCACAGTGGAGTTCGGCCTCATCGATGTGGTCGACTGGTGGAGATCGCATGTAAGTTTGGGCGTTTTTTTATTTTTATTTTTTTTGGTTGTGGATTCCATGTGATTGTGGGTGGTGGTGGAGTTAGGTTGATTCCATGTGATTTGGGTTGTATAAATGGAGTTGATTTATTTCTTCATTTTTTTTTTTTTTGGAGAGTTTTGTGTTGATTTTGGGGATTTTTTTTTTTAAAAGTAGTATTGGGTGGTGGTGGCGGCGGGCTGTGCTTGTGTATGGTGGTGGGTTTGGGCCAAGGTTGTCAATACCGTACCGGTTTGGCCACCGGTACGGTATATTTCGGATACCGGTCAATACCGGTGTACCGTTTCGGGTTTACCGCTATTTTATATATTTAATATATACACACACACACACACACACACACACACACACACACACACACACACACACACACACACACACATACATACACAAAATCTCTATTTACCATAAAACAATACCTCAAAAATTCATGTTTATCATAAAACATTACTTCAATTAAGAACAAATAATTCATTGTTTGAAACTTTAACATCAACTAAAAAAAAAAACACAATATAAAATTGTTCATTACACACAAAGAAAACAAATAAACACAAATTACATAGGATTGTTCATTACACACAAAGAAAACAAATAAACACAAATTACACAAGATCTACTCCCATCCTTCAAAAGGATTTACATCAGGACCATAATACACATGAGTATTAGCATCTGTTAACACAACATCATTTTCACCATCTTCCTTGTCAAGAACAACAACATCATCATCATCATCATCATTATCATCTTCTAAAGTCATTGTTGTTAATGGTTCTTCAATGCTATCCCAATTCACATCTTCCTCAGTTAGTAATAAAAATTCAGATTCCTCAGCTACCCAATCCTCCATTAAATCAATATTATCAAGGCTTATAGGATCCAAGTAATCCTTTGTCCTTCTAATGTTCCTACCAAAATCAATATCATACATTGGTGACATTTTCTAATCATTCAAAATAAAAATTGAATATATTTAAAAACATACCTTTCTCGTAACAACAGATTATACCGAACATACACCAAGTCATTCAAACATTTATGCTCAAGCCTATTTCTCCTCTTGGAATGGACAAACTCAAATGTGCTCCAAGCTCTTTCACAACCAGTTGCACTACAACATTGACTTAGCACTCGAATTGCAAACTTTTGTAATTCCAGAGTGTCATTTCCAAATTGCTCCCACCAAGCAACTTCCAAAAATAAAATAAATTATTAATTTAGTACAAAGCAAATAACAAACTTTCAAATGAAATGTGTATATATATATATATATGTATGTATAGATACATATAGCATACCTGGACTTAATTTTTCACGTTGGCGGATTGCCATAGGCATTCGAAAGTCACCTAAAGACTTTTTGTATGATTCAATTTGAGAACTAAGAATATCTTGCTCATTAGGATCAGAAACCAGCCTTGTAATGGTACTAAGTAGGCCTTTTGTAACATCTTTTTGCTTCTTAAATGACGGCCTAAAGAAGATTCCAAGGTTAAGATAACAACCTGCTGCATGCAATGGACTATGGAGTTGTTTATCCCATCTAGCATCAATGACACTAGTAAATGGTATATATGCAGAAATTTTATTCTTCAACCTTGCTTTTATATTCTCCTTTGCTTTATCCATTGCCTCATACAAGTATCCCATTGATGGTTTTTCATCCCCATCTACAAGACGTAGTACTCTAACCAAAGGCTCACTAATCTTCACTATTTGTTGACATTGTAACCAAAACTCTCTATCTTCCAAAACAATTGCAGCCACCTCCTTTCCCATGACATCCCTAGCATATCGAGATTCGACCCATTGATCACAAGTAAACATTTGCCTAAGTTCTTTCTTGAACTTAGTCAAGCATTGAAGACTTAAAAACTCAGTTGCAAACCTTGTGATGGCTGGACGAATCAAATCCCTACCATTAGTGAAGTCGCTTCTCATCAAAGCTAAAATCTTGCCATGGTTGTATATGAATTTGGTAATCTTTTGAGCCTTTTGAATGGTTTCATCAATGACAGGAAAATATCTTTTATCAGAAAAATTTTCCAACATTAAATCAATGCAATGGGCTGCACAAGGAGACCAATAGAATGTCCCATATTTCTGCATTAGCTTCTTTCCTGCAGACTTGTAAGAAGCATCATTATCTGTAATGAACTGCACAACATTCTCAGGCCCAACTTCTTGAACAACTTTATCAAACAACTTAAACAATGTATCTGCATCCTTTGTTAGGCCTGACACATCAAGGGATTTAAGAAACATGGTACCTCTAGGACAATACACTAAAAAATTAATGATTGGAGCTCTCTTTTGATTTGTCCACCCATCTGACATAATTGAACACCCATAAACTTTCCAATTATTTTTCACATCTAAGAGATAATCATTCATTTCACCCACATGTTTTTGTAATAAAGGCCCCCTCAAGTCATGATAAGAAGGTCCCTTAAAACCAGGCCCAATAGTTGCTACACTATCTAAAGCTTCTTGATAATACACAGAGTGAGCGGCATGGAAAGGTATATTAGCATGGTACCACCATCTTGCAAAATTCATTCTTGCCTTCTCAACCATTTGCTTTGAGGCCAAAGAAGACCTTATGGATGGTTGAGAACCAGGTTTTGTTCTTGGAGCAAAATAGGATCTAATGTTTGACTTTTCTCCAACTTTTTCTTTCCCCTTAGTGTTATAATTACTAACTGATGAATGACTCTTTGAACCCCCTCTCTCATTATCATTATTACCTTCATCATGATGATGATCCTCCTCCTCCTCCTCCTCCTCTACATCATAGGGATTTGCAATTTCTTTATTCATTCTTCTTTTTTTCTGTTTACTTTTCTTTAAATCTTCAATCAACTGTTTCATTTGCCATTTTACATCTTCAGATACTTTTTTACATGCTTCAACATCACCCGGAATCCCAGCTAAATGATACTTGAGCCTAGTAATTCCTCCCCCCCTTATCATTTTACAACAAAAAGTACATTGGGTGTTATTTCTTGCATCCGGCACAGCACGACCATAAGCCCATGCTGGATCCTCGGACCTTATAGCCGGGCCAGATGCTACACTTGACTGATTTTCAGTCATAATTTACACTGCATATATACCATCAATTATTTGTTAATAACTCTAGTTACCTTTTTATTAATAGTCATACTAAGTTGTAAATTACTAACCCAATATTTGAAGCTAACCAAAATCAAGAATGAAACAACAATATATATCAATTCAGGAACACAGAACCAACACAATAATCAATTTTGCTATCAATTCATAAACACAGTAATCAAGTTTTTATTTATCATATTCCACATGAAGTATAATTCCACACAGAAAAAATTAAGACAAAATGTTACCTAAGACCAAAATCAAGAATGAAACAACAATATATATCAATTCATGAACACAGAACCAACACAATAACCAATTTTGCTATCAATTCATAAACACAGTAATCAAGTTTTTATTTATCATATTCCACAAGAAATATAATTCCACACATAAAAAATTAAGACAAAACGTTACCTGAGAGTGGCCGAGAAAGTGAGAGACGGAGCAGCAGCGAGTGAGAGACAGAGCAGCGGCGGCGAGTGAGAGACAGAGCAGTGGCGACTGAGAAACAGAGCAGCGGCGAGTCGGCGACTGAGAAACAAAGCAACGGCGAGTCGGCGACTGAGAAACAGAGCAGCGGAGCTGCCGAGAGTGAGAGAAAGATTGGCCGAGAGAGTGAGAGAACAGAGCAGCTGAGAGAGAGCGTGAGAGAGAGAAAGAAAGAAAGAGGGCTGTGTGGGAACTGGGTAGTGTTAGGAACTTAGGGTTTTAGAATTAGGATTTAATAAAATTACAATCTTGCCCTTGAAAATGTCAGAATTAACAAAACAGGTTTTTTTAACGTTTCGGTCCGGTATTCAAATACCAGTCGGTACAGCCGGTATTGGCCGGTATTGCCGGTACGAGGCCGGTACGGCCGGTATTTTTACCGGTACGAAACGTAGGGGTTAACCGTACCGGATCACCGGCCGGTACGGTATTGACAACACTGGTTTGGGCAGTTTTTTTTTTTTTTTTTTTGGGTTGTGGATTCCGTGTGATTGTGGGTGGTGGTGGAGTTGGGTTGATTCCATGTGATTTGGGTTGTATAAATGGAGTTGATTCATCTCTTCATTTTTCTTTTTTTTAGAGTTTTGTGTTGATTTTGGGGATTTTTTTTTGAAGTAGTATTGGGTGGTGGTGGCGGGTTGTACTTGTGGGTGGTGGTGGTGGGTTTGTTACAGTTCTGTGCTTGTGTTTGTGTATGGTGGTGGGTTTTTATTTTGTATTTTTTTTATATTGATGGTTTTTTTTTTTATAATATTTTTATATATTATTTTAATGTATAGAATTGAAAAATAGAAGATGTGATGAACAGTGAATTGTAAAATGATGTGTTAAAATAATAAAGTAAGTTTTTTGATGTGACAAAATGACATATTTATAGAACACCTGATGGGAATGCTCTAAAGTACTCCCTCCGTCCCACTTTGTTTGTCCTCTATTCCATTTTGAGATGTCCCAAAATATTGTCCCGTTTCTAAAAATAAAAGTCATTAATTTACTAATGTTCCTATTATACCCCTATTTTATTAATAATTCAAATTTTTGATAAATTTATTTAAGGGTAGTTTTGGAAACTTATACATTTTTAAAAGGTAGACAAGACAATAAATGATGTTCCCTTAAAAAGTTTGACTTTTCAAACAGGACAAACAAAGTGGGACGGAGGGACTCAAATTACCATTAGAATTATTGTTTAAGTAAAAATCAAAAGGAATTCAAACAATTATATCAAATACAATATCGAGAAATATATTTGAAAAAAAAAAGGATATTGATTGTGGAACCACAAGTTTATTAGCAAAATGACAATTGTTGTGTAAAATCTTGTGTCATGCTCATGCATGCCCACATAAGTACGAATTATTGCATTATTCCATGATAATAATAAACTGATTCAAAGGGAAATAACAGAATTACGATTTATCTTGAAATAAGTTACTGACTCAAATAAGAAAATATTCAATAATAGATTTTGATAATGTAGTGTCTGCCCACAAGATTATGAATTATGACACTGAATTTGATTACTATAGCTTCTTTCCTTCTTCTTCCGTTGTCTCTTAACTAGTTTATCTCTCTAGGAAAAGAAAATTACTCAATCTTCATACACCAAAATAAAGATAGAGAGGCTTAAGTACAGAGGAAAAAGAAAATCTACTCCAGTACTCCATCAATATACGGTTTACTGATGGTCTAGATAGTGTTTTTAGGCAATTCTTGGATTTTCTAAAATCTTCTCCATCAATTTTGAATTGATTGGATTAATTTTACCACATTACCAATATTTAATCAAATATAAACTATCATTAGAGTTATACTAAGAACTTTAAAGGATCTTAATCCATTTTTATACACCAAAAGAAACATTGAGAGGAGACTAGGAGGGTCATCCCTACACTAGTACAAAACTAGTTGTAATTAATTTGACTGTAAATTATTTTTGGTACATCGACATGCTATTTGAAAAATAATTTTGGAGAACACGTAAATTCTTATTTTTGCCAATATACAATAAGTCTATTCCGAATAATCAATACAATAACAAAAAACTAAAAATGATTTCAAGAACAATCTCATAAAGTTATAGAATTATGTGAATACATTGTGTTTAAATGTTAATTTGTGCCACTCGGATAAAAATTTGGTGTGAAGCGGTTTTTTGGCCGAACAACCCCTTAAGAATATTAGTTTATAGTGTCTACCTTTGTGTTGAACACACTTTCACACACAAAGGATTAAGAACAACCTTATAATAAAGCTTTTCTCTTTTCTCACTCTTCTATATTTCCTTTCCCCCTTCCTTTCGCTCTTCGTTGTTCTCTTCAATGCAAATTTCACAAATGATGAGGTCGTAGTTATAGGGGTTTTGGGTGGTTAGTATGGAATTCCGATAAATGAGATTGCACAACTTGATTGCATCTTGGCCACGTGTGGCCCATGAGCCCCACCTAGCTCAATGAGGTGGCATGCTAGGATTAAGCCATTTGTCACACCTAGAATAAGCCACTTGAAGGCTGAGAGCCATTGGCTTTACCTACCACATTTTTATTTATTTATAATTTAATTTATACATGGGATTCACTAAAAATAATACCAAGGGTTAGGAACACACACTAGCATGATCAACGTATTAGAACCATGCATAAATTAAATTTCTTTATAATTAGTATTCACTAATATTATCCAAATCAAATTAGTATATATGTGTATGGGCTTTAATTCTCTCACATCAACTTTTATGTTTTAAATGTGGGTATACATAAATTTTGGATAGTAAATACCAAGCGTTAGGAACACACACCAACATAAGCAACATGTTAAAACCACATAGAAATCTTGTTATTATAATTAGTATTCGCTAATATTATCCAAAAAAAATTAGTATATATACATATGGGCTTTTATATATGTTATTCAAAAACAAATTTACTTTTTAAAAAATGTACATCAACAAATCAATTGTGGATATTGGTGTAAAATAATGGACGTAATTGAGTGGAAAATTTTTTTCCCTACGTTTATTAATGGATCTTCATTTACAATAAAAAAGGAATTAATTTTTTTTTTTTTTGAGAAACAATAGGAATTAAAATTAATTATACAATTCAGGGAAAACTCACTTCCTATATAAAGTAACACTTTCAGACTTTCTCTTCGTGCCCAAGCCTGTACTCAAAACCAAAACGTGGCGGAACACTTCTCTTTTCTCCCTCTTGTAGCTATTTTCCTAATCTTTTCTAGTGTCATTTCCCAAAGCAAGCCTGTAACGGCTCTAACACTAGAAACCAATTCCCGATGGATTGTCAACGAAGCTGGGCAACGGGTGAAGCTTGCATGTGTGAATTGGGTGTCACATTTGGATACCATGGTGGCTGAGGGCCTCAACAATCAACCCTTGGATGCAATCTCCAAGAAGATGTTGTCTATGGGATTTAATTGCGTTAGGCTCACATGGCCATTGTTTATGGTGACAAATAACTCATTGGGTTCTCTTACTGTAAGAGAGTCTTTTCAGAAACTAGGTCTATCTCAATACATTTCCGGTATCCAAGCTAAATACCCCTCTATCATTGATGTTTCCGTTATAAAGGCTTTCCAAGTAAACTAACTATACTTTCTTTCATTTCCATGAAAACGATCGTTTTTATTTGAAATGTATCTATTTTATAATTCATATTAAATATTACAAATATAAAAATGTATCTAGTGTCTCGTCATTTAAAATTTTAAATAACGTAGCAGTTTGTATATTATAAGGAACTTCTACATTTTCAGAGTGTGGTATCCAACCTTGGGGCCAACAATGTGATAGTAACACTAGACAATCACATAAGCCAATCCGGTTGGTGTTGTAGCGCATATGATGGCAATGGTTTCTTTGGTGACATTTATTTCAACCCAGACCTTTGGATAAAGGGACTAACTCAGATGGCTACCTTGTTTAAAGGTGTTCCCAATGTGGTTGGAATGAGCTTCGAGGCCAAAGACAGAATTTGCCTGCTTGGTACAGGTAAAATATATGATCTTCTTTTTGTATTTTTTTCCTTCATAATTATATTCCTTTTTGGGTGACATAAACTAAAGACTCAAGAGGTTAATTTCATTTTTGTAAATGAAATGAGAAGATACATGCCGAAAGGAGCAAAAGCAGTGCACATAGCAAATCCAAATGTTCTTGTTATTCTCTCAGGATTGAGTTATGACACAGACTTGTCATTCCTCCGAAACCAATCAGTGAACCTCACATTCACTAGAAAACTAGTATTTGAGGTTCACAGGTATGGATTCACAGATGCCAAGATATGGGAATATAGCAACGCGAACCAAGCGTGTGCAAACGTGGTAGATATATTCATGAGATCTGCAGGATTTTTGTTGGAGCAGGGTGGCCATTGTTCTTCAGTGAGTTTGGGATGGACCCAAGAGGTACCAATGAACAACTCAACCGGTACATGAATTGCTTCTTTGCATTGGCAGCTGAACTTGACTTTGATTGGAACATATGGACACTTGGTGGGAGTTATTATATTAAACAAGGTGTTACTGAATTCGAAGAGACCTATGGTCTACTTCATTGGAACACAAGTGAACCCAGAAATTCAAGCTTCCTGGAGAGGCTCTCAGCTATCCAGTCTCCTTTTCAAGGTAAGACCCCATGGCTATACTTTCAATGGTTCCTTTGAACCCCTTATTTCACTATTTAGAGGATTGCGCCTAGTGCAACAAATGAGACACGTGTTCAAAATTGATCATGTGTCATGTCACATCCAATGCACTGGAATATTAGACATCACATGATTGAATACATGTGACTTGCAGAGCCGGGTCTATGAGAAGCTAATCCGCACCAAGTAATTTTCTACCCATTAACGGGTCTTTGTGTCCAAAGAAAATCATCACTTGAACAGTTGAGTCTGGGGTCCTGCAATGTCGCTGAAGCCTGGAGCTACACACCTCAGAAAACTTTATCATTGAAAGGAACAAATTTATGCTTAAAAGTAGATGGATTGGGGAAGCCAGCGAAACTTGGTAACATTTGCAGTGACTCTGGTTCACATTGGGAAACCATATCTGATTCTAAGTTGCATCTCTCGTCAACAATTGGCAATGCTACTACCCTTTGCCTTGACGTAGATTCCAGCCATACAGTCGTGACAAATACATGCAATTGCTTAAGCAATAGTAGAATTTGTAGCCCAGAGGGCCAGTGGTTCAAGATTATTACAAGCGCAAGAAGTCTAAGTTCTATAAAAATCCTAAAAGATCCCTCTCCTAAGTCTCAGAACTTATCGAGAAGGTGCCTGATGATAATTTTATATTAAATTGATTTCTTTTTGTTTTTTGGGTAGATATTATGGAGCATATTGGTCCGTTCAGCTAGAGAAGTAGCTTCAGTTGAACTTGCCGTGTGTATATATTGTATTTTAGATTAGCATTTGTACACATTTTCTCTAATTTTCTCCTGTGATTTTGTAATTAATTAAAATTAGTTAGTTTGTTTGTGATAGTTTCCAGGTTGTTACCCTTCTATTTAGAAATTACAAGAGTGCTTAGTGTTGCAATTTACACATATCAATAGTATCAAGAAGTTTATTTAAAATTTTAAACCATTTTTTTCTTTTATAAAAAAGTTTATTTACTCCCTCATCCCAACTTTGTTAGGCTTATTCAGAAAGAGAAATGATATGTCTACAACATTTTTACAACAAATTTTAAGTGGCAAGTTTTTACTAGTTGTTATTGTCAAGGCAAAAAAGTAATTTTAGTGTTAGTTTCAAATTTGAACCAATAACAACTAACCATCTGTGATTTGTTGTAAAAATATTGTAAACGTAGCATCTCTCATTTAGAAATTCAAAATTGGAAGGGAATATCATTTTTTACCTAAAAAGGTACAAGTTTCCAAAATTTCCCTCATTAATTTAAACTTTAATGAAAGAGAGAATATGTTAGGAAATTTATTTATTGAATTTTTAAAGAAGATTTTATTTATTTTAGAACATCCCAAAATTGAATAGAGGCCTAACAATTTTTTGATATGGTATCAGAGTTCAAATTTCTTGGCATCATCTTATTCTTTGATATCATAATAAATTACCGATTATTCTAAAAGTTTAAGTAGTTAGAAAACAAAGAATTTAATTATTCAATCATAATTTTACCATCGATATCATTTTTTTTTCTAGAGCATCAATTCCATTATTGGAATCCGTTCTCTTCAATACGTGAAAACTCATCTCTTTCCACAGATCTTTTTCTCATTTATTTCATTTTCTTTCTCTTCTCTGCTTTCTGCACCATGTTTGATTTTTTTTTCTCTACTCTATTTTTGATCTTTCATTTCATCAAAGCACAAAAAGGGTTCACGACTTAGCTTCTTTAGTAATGTGGATATTTTTTTTCACTCAAAATAAAGAGTAAAAGTTACTTTTACATTTTGTTTGCCTATGTTTTCAAATACATTTTTCAATAATGGACTCTATCCTTTCTCTATCTCATTTAAAAATTATTTTTATTTTTTCTTTAAAATTTGTTTACTCATCCTTTCAAATACACTTTTTCATTTTTTTTTTTTTTTTTTTTTTTTTTTTTTTTTTTACATTTTTTTAAGTAAAAAAAAAAAAAAAAATTCTTTTGCTAATAAACAGTGACACTCCAGACAAAGAGAGTCACTATTCATGAACAAAATTTTTTTTCTCTATTTTAGAGAGACAAATAGACTTTCATTTTAAGGGTTTATTCTAAAATAGAGAAGATAGGCTTTAACTAAGTCATTGGAGATGCTTATATCATTATTCACATCCTATTTTTTCCACTTGCTGAAAAGTGAAAACTTCTTCAACAAAACCCCATTTTTAAATATATTTTTTTGGGTTGAAATTATGCTTTAATCATGATTTTTATTTCCACTTAAAAATCATAATCCCACCAAAAAATTTCAAATCCAGAAAATTCTATCCAAAATTCTTCTTTAATCTTAATTTTTTTCTCTCTAAAATATCATAACTTTCAAAATATTTTTCAAATACAGAAATTGTTTAAAATTCTGCTTTAATCCAGGTTTCTTGAATTTTCCACTAAAGAAAAACATTTTTCAAATGGAGAAATTCTGTCGAAAATTCTACTTTAATCCTGGTTGATTTTTCATGAAAAACCATAATTATTTTTCAAATAGTTTACAAATGTAGAAATTTCGCCTAAAATTATACTTCAATCTTGGTTTCATGATTTTCAAATGTAGAAATTTCCATATGTTTTTCACACGCAAAAATTCTACATAAAATGCTGCTTTTATTATGATTTCTTGTGTTTCTATTGAATAATCATAATTTTCGAAATATTTTCAAACATAGAAATTCTACCAAAATTCTGGTTGCTGATTTTACACCAAATTAAAACACCTATTTGAAATTATATTTGAGTTCTCCCACTTTCAAAAGTAATTAAGTGCATGCGGATTCCTCATGTTAAACCAATTGTTCGTTAATATATTATAGTAAAAGTCTAGGATAATATCTCCTAATTCAATCCTTAGTTCAAATTGCTGGCCTCCATGAATTCTTTCAAAACCTCTCACCATATTTTCCAACATGAACATTCAAATCTTCTACTATAAAAATAATGTTCCCATTTGTTACCCCTTAAATCAATTCATCCATGTCCTCCAAGAATATTTGCTTAATGGATTCTTCCAACCCTATTTGTGGAACATATAATCTAACTATGTTAATTATCTCTTCTCCTAAAACAAGTTTTTACAAAAATAATTATATTCCCAATCTTCCTAACCTTAACAACTATTTATTTAAGACTTTTATCTATGACTATTCCTACACCATTTCTATTTTTATCTTTTCACATATGCAATAATTTATATCCTGTATGTTTAATTTCCTTAAATTGCTCACCTATCCCCTTAGTCACCTAAAAGCACACTATGTTTATTCTTTTTTAGTCATTATATCTACTATTTTCATTAGTTTCCCCTTAGAACACAACATAGTCCAAGGGTCTATATGACTATATGAACCCTATGCTCCTGGATTAACTTCTTTATCCATACATGTCCAATAAAGTTCAAGAACTCTTGTTCATGTGTCACTACGCTCAAGTGTCATCAATATGGCACATTACTCCTTATAAGGAAACACAATACCTTTGGGTCACTCAAATCATAAAATTTTGAGTTCGGTTAATGAGTGTTCTTAGAGTATTTATTAATGGATCATTTTAAGAAAAAAAAAACCATTTTAATATAAACATAAATGTAAAAAAAAATCGGTTCATTTTTTTTTTTTTTCCACATAAAAAATTTCTAAAATTAATACTCTTAAGGCATCTATTAATTTTTCCCAAAAAGTTTTGATGACCTTTTTATTTATTTATTTATTTTTTTAATATCATGTAAAATTCATATAGCTACACTCAAATTGATTTCCGGATTCCGAATAAAATCGCACACACCTGCAGGCCCACTTGGCATGGATATCTCAATGCTTTAAGGGCCTGATAGACATGATGATGTGTTTGGTAGGCTGTGGTAATGCCTGTTCTTCCTAGTGCATTTTATTGGGATTGAAACTGTACCCAGAGAAAGAGCATTTAGGCATGAGTTAGCGCTTGGTCCTGTTGGGCTTTATGGAGCTCTCGGCCTATTACAAGTTGTCTTCTAGTTTTTAGCCATCAAGCCCTTCACCTGTGTGCCTTCAATTCCAAACTTCGTTTTAAAGTTTTAAACTTCATATGCGTGGACGTGGACATCGTCAATTATAGCCCACTGTGTACAAGCCCATATGATATAGAATTATTTAGAATTTAGAAAGAGGGATTTGGTTTAAAAGAGAACAATGATGTAGACAAGAGAAGAGTGAAATAGTTTCAACCAAGAAATGTATAAATAAATAAAAATGAAAGATATGGAGTAGAAGAGAAAAATAGCAATTGAGAAAAGCAATAGTATTTGCATTGCCTTGTAAGTTTGCCAATGTCGAAATGTTTTAAATAGCATTATATCTTGCTTCTAAAGTAAGAAGATGTAATTGCGAATGGTGCATTTTCCTTACGTTATACAAGCCTGTTGACCACATTTAATTTCTTGGCGTGTTTCCAACAATAATACGACATTCTCATTCGCATTGCTCAATGGAAAGTGACAAAATTACGAAATAGCCAATACCCACATTATCCTCCCCAATCTCAACTGAAAATGAAAACATCACTATTGATGCATGGTACATGTTTTTTTTTTTGGTTGATAAATAATGCATGGTACAAGTAGCTGGTGATTTTTACCTTGGGCGAGTTGTTACCTCCCCAAGCCATAAGTGCTTGGGAGAGCCAGTGAATAGTGGGTTTGAGCTATCAGGATTGTAACAAATATATTATGTAAATATTTCTAATAACTTTAAAAAAATAAAAAAAATAAAAGTTTGCAAATTTTGTGTTTACCTATTATAGAGTATTAACATGATGATTTTATAATAACTCTGGCTTTGAAATAGTATTGGGTAAAATTTAGATCCATTCTAGAAGTGCAATTCATTACTTTTAATTAAATTCAAACACATAATTAGGACTCTGTGTGGGTTGGATTGTGTGGGTTAGTTTTAGTTATGTGTCATATACTAAACTTAAAAATTTATTTTATCATTCAAGGATAAAATTAAGAATTTGTATTTCTTCTAAATCTTATAAAGCATTGAAGGAAGTTATAGGAAATGACCCACTTTCTCATAGAACAAAGTACATGCGACCTAAAGACTTAAATTATGAGTACTTTTTTAACTTTCTATTTTTTCTAAAAATAGAAATAGGTATGAGTACCATAACCATATCAATGCTTACAAATATTTTAGAAAGTATCATTCATTTTTCATATTAAAATGTGAAAATTATGAAGTTAACAAAATTAAATTAAATTTTATATATAAACGGGTTGGATCAGGTTTTGGCAATTTAAAATAAAAAGTCAACTAACTACTTAATCCTTCCGAACACTTTAATAGTTGAACTTGCCAAAGCCACTTATAAATCAATTTATATCCGTGCGGGGTGGTGCGGTGCATAGGGTTGGACAATTTGAGTGAATTGTTTCGTAGGCCTACACACAATTGCATTGAAATTGAGTTATTCTTAAAAAACAGATTGTATTATGTATACTTTCATTAAACAATACAATTATATGTTTTTTATTTTTATTTTATTTAGCTAGAAAATTAACCTATCCACACCTCACGTTTTATATACATATAATAATGAACAATTATTGTCGACTCTCTCTTTAACGGAAGTAAGTGATGGCTTGACGGACAGACCGAAAGAGACAGATGACAGATGGTGTGGGATTTAGAGAAAACCATTTTTCTATTAATTTTTTTCTTCAATATAAAGGCTTTTAAGCTAAACTTTCATTTCATCCCAACACTTCTTCCTCAGTAAAAACAAATTCATCAAAATGGGCAGGTTCATTTTCTTCACCTTCTTCTCCCTCGTGTCTCTTCTGGTAATCTTCCCCACCGTGATACCTCAAAGCAAGCCTGTGATGGCTCAGCCTCTGTACACCAATTCAAGGTGGATTGTGGACGAAGGAGGGCAAAGGGTGAAGCTTGCATGTGTGAATTGGGTTTCACATCTGGAAGCCATGGTGACTGAGGGCCTTAGCAAGCAGCCAGTAGATGCCATCTCCAAGAAGATTGCTTCCATGGGATTCAACTGTGTTAGGCTCACTTGGCCTCTTTTCTTGGTCACCAATGACTCACTGGCTTCTGTAACTGTGAGACAGTCCTTTCAGAGTCTTGGTCTATCTGATACCATTTCAGGAATCCAGGCCAACAACCCTTCCATCATTGATCTTCCCCTTATAAAAGCTTTCCAGGTAAAGTAGCTACAGTCCCCTTTTCCCAATTTTTTTATGACATAAAAAAAGAAAAAAGAAGAAGTAAACTTTGTAACCTGGGCATCCTTATCCTATGTTTTTTTATTTTTATTTTTATTATTTTTTTAAATTTTAAAATAGATTCTACGGAAAACATGGGTTTTTAGGTTTATTCCAGAGCGAACTCAGCCTATATAGCAGCAATTCTAGTCCTTACATAAAAAGCCACTATTTTTACCAGAATTATCTTAGTCACTATTTTTACCAGAATTATTTTTACATAGCAGACTGTAATTCACTATACTCTCACGTTATCACGTGAAGCCATATAGATAATTGTTGCAGAGTTGTGCCTTTTTTTTTTTTTTTTTTGTTACTATATTTTTTGGCCCATATAGTATATACCTTGTAGTCAAAGTGACCAACAAATGGGGCCACGTTGATATTTGAACTAGTCAGATTATTACTTTTATTATTTAGGATAAATCACAGTCGTTTCTAAAAAAAAAGGATATATGATAAATCACATTTGAAACATATATTCCAATCAAAACTTATCCTTTTGAAAATTTAAATAAAACCCTATAAGTTTGAGATCGTTTTAATTCAAACCATACACTATTTAAGCTAAGAACATTAATGAAAATGCTTTTAAAAAAATCAAAAATCATTTTAAATCAAACCATACACGAATTTATCCTAATGGAATCAATGAAAATGTTTTTAAAAAGTCAGTATGTAATTAATGTTTTACCACGAGTTTAAGTTGTCGGGATTTAGTGTGATGACAAGTACCTTCAACCGAAAGCGGTAAGTTACAGGTTTGAGTCCAGCAATTAATGTCTCAAAAAAAATTGGGGCAAGATTGTACAGTAATCATCTCTTTCCAATCTTGCTATCATAAGAGTTTTGTGCATTAGTGGGTTCTAGTTAACTCATTGGGTAAAAAGTCTAATGGTTGAATAAGAGATTTGGATTCAATCTTTGCATATTTAAATTGTTTTTATTTAATTGTAAAATAAATCGTATTGGCTTAGGCTATAGTGATTGATGAAAATAAGACTATATATTAGTATGATAATTAATGTGATGGCCAAAACAATGAATCAAAAATATTAGTATATTCTAATCTTAATCTTATCTGCAATTGCTTCACGCTTCTAATCATTGTCGTAATATGTAAATACGTCTCTTCTAAAAAAAAAATGTAATATGTAAATACGTACACAACTAGCTCTCTTTCTCTCTGTCTGTTTATATATATATATAAAATTCAAGTTACAAGATTGGACGAAAAGAGCTGTATAAGTGTATACCCCCTCTTATAAGTGACAATTTTATGATCTCAGGCTGTGGTGTCTAGCCTAGGGGCAAATAATGTGATGGTCATATTGGACAATCACATAAGCAAGCCTGGTTGGTGTTGCAGCAACTCTGATGGTAATGGGTTCTTTGGCGACAAGTATTTCAATCCGGACCTCTGGATTAAGGGACTAACACAGATGGCCACCATCTTTAATGGTGTCTCCAATGTGGTTGGCATGAGCTTAAGGAATGAGCTCCGAGGCCCCAGACAGAATGTGAATGATTGGTACAGGTAAGTAGGCTTTGGGGGATGGTCTTAAAAGGCTGGGCTTATTAATTTGGACCTTGCCTACAGAATGATCACATCTAGATACTAGATTCATGTGAAGTATACATGACTACATTGTCCTAGAGGCATTTGTAAGATGGGGATTTTTTTTTTCCGTTCAATTCCTAGTGTTGATTCTAATTTCAGATTTGCAATTGAAATGAACTAGGTACATGCAAAATGGGGCAGAAGCAGTGCATTCAGCAAACCCAGATGTTCTTGTCATTCTCTCAGGCTTGAGTTACGACAAAGACTTGTCATTTCTCCGCAATCAACAAGTAAACCTCACATTCACCGGAAAGCTAGTATTTGAGATGCATTGGTATGGGTTTTCAGATGGACAAGCATGGCTATCCGGCAACTCAAATCAAGTGTGTGGAAGAGTGGTGGATAACATGATGAGATTGTCAGGATTTTTGCTGGACCAAGGTTGGCCATTGTTAGTGAGCGAGTTTGGGATGGACTTAAGAGGAACCAATGTAAATGACAACAGGTATATAAATTGCTTCTTGGCTACAGTGGCTGAACTTGACCTGGACTGGGCCTTATGGACACTTGTTGGGAGTTATTATTTAAGAGAGGGGGTAATTGGGTTAAATGAGGTCTATGGAGTGCTTGACTGGAGTTGGTGTGAAAATCGAAATTCAAGCTTCTTGGAGAGGATATCTGCTGTTCAATCTCCATTTCGAGGTATAAGTTAACGGTATTCCTTTTTCCTGTTACTTTTTTCTCCCTTACAAAATCAAATCCTCACAGCTGCAATTCAAATTTGCTCCTAACCTTTAAGTCTGAGGTCATAATTTTTCTGGTTTCATAACGATTTAGATAATCATCAATACTTACAATGTAACATAACCAAATTGTGCTCATGTGACTTGCAGGGCCAGGCCTATCAGAAACTAATCTACACAAAGTGATTTTCCATCCATTAACCGGTCTCTGTGTCCTAAGAAAATCATTGTTTGAACCATTAAGGTTAGGTCCCTGCACTAACTCTGAAGGCTGGAGCTACTCAGCCCAGAAAACTTTAACATTAAAGGGAACATATTTCTGCTTACAAGCAAATGAATTGGAAAATCCAGCAAAGCTTGGTATAATTTGCACAGACAGTACTGCAAAGTGGGAAACCATCTCAGATTCTAAAATGCATCTCTCAACAAAGGTTAACAATGGTTCTACCGCTTGCCTAGATGTAGACTCCGAAAATATCATTGTTGTGAGTACCTGCAAATGCTTGGGTAGAGATAACATGTGTGACCCTGGGAGCCAGTGGTTCAAGCTTGTTGACAGCACAAGAAGTTCAATTTCTACAAAATCCTTTCTTCAGATGGACTCGATATTGGCTTTGCCTGGTAAGGATTTTGTATGGAAGTTGTTGAGATCAGCATTAGAGTAATGGGCAAAGGGAAGCAACCAAACAAGTCATTCACAATTGAAAAAAAAAATTCAGGATAGAAGATGGTGAATCTTCCCAATTTGCACACAGATGTTGGACTTGTTAATCTCACAGGAAATTTCATTTTGTAAAATAGAATAAAATAATGAAGGTGAATTATTTCCTGTCTAATTTCTTTAGATTAATTATTGGGCTAATTTGCAGCGTAAATATCAACCATAGCATGCTAATACCCGCTCACTTTTTCCTCTGAAACCGAGCATTGATGTTGTTGGTTACAAAATCTTACATGATATGCTACTCGATTCAATTAATTCCGTGATAATAATGGATTGTTCAAAAGCTTAGGAAAGAAAAAAAATCAATTCCTATTTCATTTTCAAATTCTTATACCTTCCCCCTTACAAAATAATTTTAACAAATTTAAGGCATGTCCACAAGATTAGGGCACTTAGAATGATTCCCAACTTTTTTGTTTTTTGAGAAGAGAATGATTCCCAACTTAAATCAGCCAAAAAAAAAAAAAACATAGAACAAGGTCTAAAATTGACTATTAGATCTAGTGGCAGAGCATCTGATAGGTTTTAGATTGTTGGCTACATTCTTGTGTTAAAACAAAATATTGTAAAGTTTGTATTTAAATTAAGTTTGGTTTGTATTAAGTGCCCGTTTGTTTCAACCCAAAAAGCCCGTTTTGAAAAAGCCAGCCCAAAAAATCCGCAACTTTTTGGAAAAAAGTTGCGTTTTATACTTGTGAAGAGAACGCGCAAGGAATGAAAGGAGCTCTTCAAGTCCATTTTGCCAAAAGTCCGTGCGCGTTGTCATATATCTGTTGGACGATCTTGGGCAATTACCAAATTACCCTTCAATAAATCATGCTCATGTCCTTAGTTCTCACGCCTATTCCTCATTCCTCTCATCTCATCTCTCTGCTCTGCCCTTTGCCCTGAAGCTCACTCATGCCTCTCATCTCTTCTCTCTGCTCTGCCCTCTTCGTACTGCTATAAACACAGCACCACCCAACTATCACCGGTCTACCACCACAACCCATTTCAATATTTGATAATCCAAACACAAAATCAACAAAATCAAACCAAAAATAACTCAAAATCAACACAAAAATAACTTAAAATCAACTCAAACCCCATTGGAAAACCCATCCCAAACCCAACTCAAAATCAACCCAAAACAAAATCAACTCAAAATCAAACCCAAAATCCACAGAAAATCAACTCAAAATTAAACCATTAACTAAAAACCCATAACCCAAACCCAAAATCAAAATCAAATACAAACCCAATGGTGGCAGAGACTTAAGGGATTTGAGAATTAAGGAGAGAGATGAGGGATTTCCTTATGTTTCCATCGTCTTCATCTTCATCATCATTATCATCTTCTTCTCTCTTCCTTGCTCTCTTCGAATTGTCAAAAAAAAAAAAAAAAAAAAAAGAGATGCAGAGACTTTGAGGGATGAGAGAGGGGCTTGAAGAGATGCAGAGACTTTGTGCCTGTGTGGAACATTCTGGAGTGTGAAGTGGTAGGGAAAAAGAGGAAAGAAGGAAATAAAGAAAAAAAAATTAAGGGTACGTGTGTGGAGGAGAAAAAAAGACGGGAAAAAAAAGAAGGAAAAAAAGATGGAAATATGGATAAAAAAATAAAATAAAATAAGGGAAACATAAAATAAAGAATAAGAAATTAAAATTGAGAAATACTGTCACAATATTTTCACAATACTTTTATAATAAATCTTAAGTGGTAGGTTATTATTAGTTAATATTGGTGAGAAAAAAATAATTTGTTTAGAAAGAGAAAAAAAATAATTGTAATAGTACGTTCAAATTAAAATTAGTATAAATTATCACAATACTTTCACAATAAATCTTAAGTGGTAGGTTATTATTAGCTAACATTGGTGAAAAAAAAATAATTTCACAATATTTATTTAAGTATGAAATAAATTCCTTTATATATACATTGTCTTTTTTGGTAATTTATCCCTCAAACTGTCACTTTTATAAGTGCTAGCCAAACACTCAGTTTTAAAAAAAAAACACTTTTTAACAGTTTTTACCAAACACTCAGCTTTTAAAAAAAATACTTTTTCATTATGTACTTTTTGAAAACTCCACTTTTTCAAAAAACACTCTTTTAAGCTGAACCAAACCCACCTAAGCCGGTACGAGATTGACTCCATTGTCTATATAAGTCTATACCTTAGACGTTCTCCATGACTATAGATGGGCAAAAAACCCATGGGACTTCCTTGCTATTATCCTCCCCCCTTTTTTATCACAAAGCCCTGCAAGCATGGTTATAGGATATATAGTCAACCCCATAGTCTCTCATAGCACCATACAATATTCTTATTACCTTATCCATGTGACATATACAACCTTTAGGAATGCTTTTATTTTCAAACAGGAAATAGTTTCTATTAGTGACTGACACTTGATCTATAAAATAATCACAAATTATTTCATAACCTTTTTGCTACAACCACTACAAAACACGTGAGTCTATAGCTACATTTTTTTAGCCACGTTTGCAAAAACGGGGCTATAGATACCATATAGCCCCGTTTGTTATAAATGCGTCTAAAATTATGAACCTATAGCTGCATTTTGTAAAACGCAGCTATAGGACAATTCTGTAGCCACGTTTTTAGTGTATGCAGATGCGTTTTATCGGGTAGGGCCTATGGTCGCGTTTTAACTCTGACGTGGCAGACTGTGAGTAGTTAATCATCACTTACACATGGACCATTCGTTTTTTCTTCACCAATCATACCCTGCCACGTCACAATTGTAGTAAAAAGTTGTGGTCTTAAACTTTTCCATAAAATCATCCACCTTTCAAAAGAATACTTTTTCTTCACGAGCTATATCCATGTGACAGCTCAACCTTATCACACTTACACATTGCTCGTCTAGTTCGGGAGCATTGTTCCCTTCTTTCACATGGGGGTAGGCCAAATCAAGCAAAAACAAACTTAAGATGTTGGAAGTTAATCAGCACCACTTACTTCATAGGTTAGGGTGAAAAACGTCCGGGTGCAAAGTGTAACAAGGGTCATAGTTTAAAATACAAAATGTGCATTCATATTAAAAAGCGAGAAGAATAGATTGTATGTAAAAAATTATTTTTTTAACTAAAATGTAAATATATATAAAAGGTCTCAATTTATAGTTATCGTCTTAGGTCCCAAGATGCAACAAGTTGGCAAAAGGCGCAAAAATTAAAATTGTGCCTTGCGCTATATAGCTATAGCCTATATGTATTTTTGTACTTCATTTTTTTTTTTTTTTTTGGAGAAGATTTTTGTACTTAATTTAATTGTACTAATTAAAAAAAATTAAATAAACTACCAGCCTGAGAGAAGGTTTATTATGGAAATTAGAAATAGCATTTATCATAAAGTAAGTTGATGCGTTTATAATAACCCTGCTCCCTAACTTTGAAATTAGAAAAAGTATTGCATAATCCCGGAGTATGGTAACGTGGCGCTTTTCCTCTTAAATTCATAGTTAATTTTATCATGGATTTAATTAGTGGGGTTCACCATGAGTGTCAAAAGAGGAAGTACTATGTTATCATACTCTAAGAATACTTAATATTTACTTATGAAATTGTATGTATGTCATACCCTTATGATTTCATTAAGGGCAAAATTTAGCTACAAAATTGGTTGTAGTCTAAGGCTACAAGCTACAACTTTACTCAATAAAATAAACATTACTACATATTTTGAAAATCTAACTGTTGAATTGCATGCTCTTTACGCTCTTAATATATATGTCAAATTTCGTGTCAAACGAATATTATTTACTGTATGAATTATAAACTTATATTTTACACAAAATTTTAAACTACAAAAACTTGTAATTTAAATAATTTATTGATAACATAGTTATTAATTTTTAATTTTCTAGAAATTTTGCAAGCATAGAATATATAAGAAGAATATGTAACCTAATGGTGAATTTGTCAAAATTCATCTTTAATAAAAAATATTGAGTAAGATTGTAGTCTAACGTTAATTTTATAGCTAATTTTGTAAATTTGTAGATATAACTAATTTTATTGCTAAATTTTGTCCTTAAACTAGATGCCAGAATTTTTTAATATGGGAACTATAAATAGTAAAATTAAACTTAATAAGGGGTTTTAGTTAATTCAATTTGTATATTTTTTTACTCTCGATCTTATTTGATTTGAATTCTGTTTACACTCTAAAACTGATAACTAAGTGTCTTAACTTCACGATAGAGAGCAATAATTATGGAGTGGATGTCATATGTCGTCGAATAAGATATATAGACTGAAAGCTTACCTACAATAAAAAAACCAATTAGTCTCTTGATCTTGTGATAAAGAGCAATTATTGCAATGATAAGGTATTGTGGAAAATAAGTATTGAGTCACAATAACCTTCATAAAATTTTTTTCACAACGGTTAAGGTGACAAACTATGAATGACAGATGTTAAAATGAAGTTAGTTATAGATTTATATAAGAATCAATAAAAATCTATCAATTTAATATTATGGAAAATATTGTAAAAATTGTTATTTATGTTAATAATAGACTTGGTCTCTATATTGTAAGTAATGGCGGAGGACAGAAACTTACCACCCAAGATTAGTTATGAAAGTATTGAGAGAAAACATTGGTTTTTCTATTAAATTTTTTATTTCAATAAGGCTTGTTATCTCTCTTTCATTCCAACACTTCAACAGTTCAAACAAACTCAACACGGGGAGGTTGTTTTAGTTCTCCTTCTTCTTCCATTACCTTTTACTTTCATAAAAGGCTTTCAGCTCTCTTTCATCCGAACACTTCTACTGTCCCAAAAAAAAAAAAACTCAATATGAGGAGGATCTTTTTGTTCACCTTCTTCTTCTTTGTATCTCTTCTAGTAATTTCTCTCCCTCGCAAGCCTATGATCAGCAAGCCTCATGAGAGCAAGCCTACGATAATTCTACCTCTATATACCAATTCAAGGTGGATTGTGGACGAAGGAGGGAAACGGGTGAAGTTAGCATGCGTGAATTGGGTGTCACATCTGGAACCCATGGTGGCTGAGGGCCTTAGCAAGCAGCCCATGGATGCAATCTCCAAGAAGATTGTATCCATGGGATTCAACTGTGTTAGGCTCACTTGGCCACTTTTTTTGGTCACCAATGACTCATTGGCTTCTCTCACTGTAAGACAGTCCTTTCAGAGTCTTGGGCTGTTTGAATCTATTGCCGGAATCCAGGCCAACAACCCCTCCATCATTGATCTCCCCCTCATAAAAGCTTACCAGGTAAAATACCTACACCCCTCTTAACAAAAAAAATTTTAACATCGTAAACATGCGAGAGAAAAGAGAAGAGAACTTTATAAACTGGAATCCTTATCTTTTAGGTTTTTTTTTTTTTTTTTTTAATATTTGAATAGATCTTATGAAATACATGGGAATTTAACGTTAGGCTTCTTCATGGGTTTGGTTTGATCTAGAATAAACGACTTTGTGTTCAAATTGACCTGTACAATAAAACTTGCTCAATGCTCAATGTATATGTAATATATTCCAGTTACATGAAGAGAACTGTTTATCCCCTCTTATATTTGACAATTTATATCTCAGGCTGTGGTGTCTAGCCTAGGGGCAAATAATGTGCTGGTCATCTTGGACAATCGCATAAGCAAGCCCAGTAGCTCTGATGGTAATGGGTTCTTTGGCAACCAGTATTTCGATCCGGACCTCTGGATGAAGGGACTAACTCGGATGGCGACCATCTTTAATGGTGTGACCAATGTGGTTGGCATGAGCTTGAGGAATGAGCTCCAAGGCTCAGGACAGAATGTGAATGATTGGTACAGGTAAGTGAGCTGTGGGAGATGGTCTTTAAAGGCAGGACTTATTTGTGACATTGGAATTGATTTTTTAGTGTTGATTCTGATTTCATATATGTAAATGAAATGAACTAGGTACATGGAAAAAGCAGCTGAAGCAGTGCATTCAGCAAACCCAGATGTTCTTGTCATTATCTCCGGCTTGAGTTACGGCAAAGACTTGTCATTTCTTCGCAATCAACAAGTAAACCTCACATTCACTAGAAAGCTAGCATATGAGGTGCACTGGAATGGGTTATCAGATGCCAAGGCATGGGAATCTGGCAACCAAAATGAAGTATGTAAGAGAGAGGTGGATAATTTCATGAGATTGTCAGGATTTTTGTTGGATCAAGGTTGGCCATTGTTAGTGAGCGAGTTTGGGATGGACCTAAGAGGAACCAATGTAAATGACAACAGGTATATGAATTGCTTCATAGGCGTGGTGGCTGAACTTGATCTGGACTGGTCCTTATGGACACTTGTTGGAAGTTATTATATAAGAGAGGGGGTAATTGGGTTCAATGAGTACTATGGAGTGCTTGACTGGAATTGGTATGAAAATCGAAATTCAAGCTTCTTGCAAAGGATCTCTGCTCTCCAATCTCCTTTTCGAGGTATGATGGCATTCCATCCTTTCTCAAAATCAAATGTTCACAGCTGCAATTCAATTTGGTTCCTAACTTTAAGTCTGAGATCATAAGTTGGTTAGAGACTCAATTGTACCATAACCAAGATTGCACACATGTGACTTGCAGGGCCAGGCCTACCAGAAGATAATCTACACAATTTGATTTTTCATCCATTAACAGGTCTCTGTGTGCTTAGAGAATCAATTTATAAGCCCCTCAAGCTTGGCACTTGCAATAAATCCGAAGCCTGGAACTACCTACCACAGAGAACTTTAACATTAAAGGGAACAGATTTTTGTATAGAAGCATTTAGACTGGGAGAACCAGCAATGTTGGGTTACACTTGCGCCCTCTCTAGTTACCAATGGGAAACCATCTCAGATTCTAAACTGCATTTCTCATCGAAGGTTTTCAATGGTTCCAGAGCATGCCTAGATGTAGATTCCGAAAATACAGTTGTTGTAAACAGTTGCAAGTGCTTGAGTGGAGATAACATGTGTGACCCAGGGAGCCAGTGGTTCAAGCTTGTTGACAGCACAAATTCAAGTTATACAAGTCCCGCTCTTGAGCTAGACACGGCCTTCGCTTATCCTTATCGATGTAAGTATTTTGTATATATGGAAGTTGTTGAGATCAGCTTTAAACCTTAAATATTTTTTAATAATCTAAGGCACGTCCATATGATTAGGTCACTCATAAGGATTTCTGACTTAAATCAGCCAAAAATAATAGAAAGAGGTTTAAAATTTACTATTAGACCCTGTGATAATTCAATCTTGTTAGGTTTTAGATTGTTGGCTAAATTAAGTTTGGTTTGTATTATATCAAGTCAAGAAGTAGAATCTCAAAAAAACAATTTTTGGAAGACCCTCACTTGACATTTGATCAACCAAAACTGAAACTGGAAGTTCACAAAACCTTCACTCAGCCAAAATTACCTAAACAATAAATGAACTTTGTTGTGTTACCTATTAAACCTAATTTTCTCTATATAAACCTACTCTTGCTCCAAAAAGATAAATTGAAAGGCTGCCATACATACAAGAGTAGATCTATTAGCCAAACATTTTTGAGTCTAAAGAATTCTAAACTCCTCTCCCTTGAATGTTCACCTTGTGAGGTCTTTTTACAAATTTTCTTATAGAATTTCTTATTCAAAACCGTAAAAAATTAATATTTTGGAATTCAATTTGTTCCATAATAGTAATAAAGTTATTCAAAAAATTAAAATAGAAAAGCACAATTCAATTTCAAACAAGGTTTGACGCAATGTATTCTATGATTGTAATAAAGTTATTCAAAATTAAAATGAAAAAGTCAAATTCATTTTCAAACATGGTAAATACTCAAAGATTACAACTTATAATCGATATATAATAATAGAGGCCTTGCAATAAATTTTGCAAATCTCCTATTGCACCATGTCATTATTTTTTCCTTCTTCTAAAAAAAATGTAATTATTCTTTACCATTCTTTTTTTTTTCTTCACTTTGTTCAACCTCTTTCATCTCATTCAACCTATGCCTGATTAAATTTTCCATTTCATTCCCTTTATTCATTCTTAAATTCTACATTCACTTTAGAAAAATTTTAAATTCTACATTCACTTTGTTCAAAATTTTCACGTCCTTCAACTTCTATCTTCTTGACTTTCTAATTAGATAAAGTAAAATTATTCTTTCTGAAACTATTCTTCATCTATCTTTTCTTTTCATATAAATTTCTTGATACTCTCTTTCCACCGCTCTCTTCCATTCATTCCATATTAATATCCATAACAAAAAAAAAGGTCAATAATCTCTTTTCTTTGTTTTTGTTTCTCTTTTAGTGGATTTTTTATTTTTATTTTTTATAAATAGTTTCTACCATTTTTGTTTTTGATTTTGTTTTGTTTGCTAATTGTTCTTTTTGTTATTGCTGATTTAATTGATGCATCCCATTTGTTTCTCTTTGTGGCAGATCGGTATACTATGTAATTCAAGCATTTTGGTGTATTCATTTCCAATCACAGGTTCTCTCTATATATCACTTTGGTTTGATTTGAGTTTGAGTTCATAATTTTTGAATTATATGGCTTTGCTAATTTTGGTTTATTTTTTAATTGATTCTTTTGATTAGACAACTATGTAATTTTTGTGGAAAAAGTATTCTGAATAGTTTCTCAAAAGTAAGTTGTTCTCCAAATGAATCCAATTAATCATTTTTAAGTAACAATTTGTTGGGTATGACATCTTGTGTTTTTTCTTTTCTTTTCTTCTTCTTCTTCTTCTTCTTTTTTTATTTTATTTTATTTATTTATTTTATTTTTTGCAAAACAATTTCATATTGTATCTTTGATTTGTATCAATATGGTCTTAATGTATTCAATAACAAAGATCATGCTCATAATTCTACACTAACACTTATTTAGACAAAAGCAATGATTAATCAAATGAAAATGATCAGATGAGTGATATATTTTAGTTTTTATATTTAGATTATTATTATTTTTTAAATTCTTTTAATGATACATATTAAAGCCTAATTATGATACTTCGTTAGTATTTGTTTATTTTGTAATAATTTTGGATGGATAGATTTGCAATTTTTGCGAAGAAAGTACTCTTAAAAGATTATCAACCGATAACAACAAATTTTTTTTTTTCTAATTTTTCTCATTTTTGAGCAACAATTGCTTATATGATATTTTGTGTGTTTTTTTTTTTTTACAATGATATCTTCATATGAAATATTTTTATTTAGGTAGATATTTAAGTAAAAATGATCATGACAAGATGATTGTTTGTTTTAAAAGAAGGGTGAATTACAAAGTTTGTCCCCATTCTTTACATAGTATCTCAATTTTGTCCCTAATCTTTCAATTGTATCAATTTGGTATCTAACATTTTCAATGCTATATCAATTTGGTCTTTGCCATTGTCCCTTAGATGGAAAAAGGTGATGTGTCAAACGGAACAATAAAAAATGATTTTTCATGCCATGTCAACTGTAAACTGTGCCATGTAAGATTAAAAAATAAAAATAAAAATAAACTTTAAAATGTTCATACATGACATGAGTCATTGATTTACAATGGATTGAGATCAGTTGCAATACCCTACCTAAGGGATTGCACCTAATGCAATAGCAATGGATGGTTGAGATTGGAAGTTGAAAAAAGCAACTTTCAATCTCAACTATTGAATAAAAAAAGTTGAAAAAAGTTAAGAAGTAAAAATTAAAAAATGAGAGTGGTAAAAATTGATGTGAGAATGAGTGGGGGTAATTGCACTAGATCCAAATCCGTTTACAATAATGTTAATGGATTTGAAATTGGACAAGGAATTGAGTCATATTGCAGTTAGAATAAAAGCCATGGGTCCATGCTTGGAGGTGACGAAATGGGAAGCCCGTTTGGTACACAAGTAAGACATTGAGGGCCTGTTTGATTAGAGGAAAAAAGTGTAGTTTTTTGTATTCATTATTAGTTTTCTATGGGACCTACTACAAAAAATTGGTTTGGTTTGCAAGTTTATACTCAGTTTTCATTTTCAATATCTTAAAAAAGTGAATTTGAATATAGAAAATGACAACACCTTTCACCGTTTTCATTTTTTGTAAAAATGGATATAATGGCATAATAATAATAATAATAATAATAATAATAATAATAATAGTAGGTGAAATTCAGAGAAACTCAAATTAAAATTTCAAATTAGAGTTCCAATTTTGCACCATGTGCCATAAATTATTTATTTTTAAAGAGTTTTATTTCTTAATTTTAGAATCAAATGTGGGACCACATCATAAATATTCATCCATGTGAGTTATTAAGTACAAAAATAAAAGAGTTTAGAATAAATGAATCGTAAAAAAAAAAAAAAATGTTTCACAATAATTATAAAAAAAGGACAATTTACATTTTATATCTAATAATATCTTTACAAATTTTTTTTAAAGAATTAATAAAATATATAAATGATTATCAATAGTATTTAAATTATATATATATAAGAATTATATTATACGTGTCCCATCTCAATTTTACGTCACGTGTCCTATTCAATTTTTTTTTTGTACCAAGTGAATTATTGAGTGTAAAAATCAAAGAGTAAAAATCCAATTAGATTATAGATTGGATTTCAATTAAAATCCAATTTTGCACCAAGTGTGCATCTAATTTTTTATTTTTATTTTTAATTTTTGTGGTAAGTAAATTATTGGGTGTAAAAACTAAAAATTAATTATAAATCCAATTAAATTCTAAATTATATATATATATATATATATTGAAAAACCATAAAATATTTTAGACATGTATGGTTTAAAAAATATGTAAGTTCATTCCATATATAATTTGAATCTCTTCTAAAAAAATGTATAATTTGAATTATATAATTGTGATTATTTTTAATTGTACATGCACATATGTATGAGGCTACACACTATAGTAAGCATTATGTGTGAAATTTTTTAAGCCAAAATGCAAAACTAACCTTCTAAATTTCACCTTTCGTCATTTCTGTTTTTTAAGTTTCAATTTTGTCATTCAATCCTCTAAAAGTTTCAAATATAGTCAATTCAGTTCTTCGTTAAGCTTTTGTCGAGTTTTGCCATCTACTAATCAAAATACTCCGTTTTAGACTTTTGTTTTTTTTTCCTTAAAAAAAATTCTTAATTTAAAATAAAAAACTGAAAATCGTTAATTATAAAAATAAATAAATAAAATTAAAGGGAACGACCCTGCCAAATTGAAAAGCAAAACAAAAAACCCCCCACCCCACCGATACGATACTCTAGCTCAGATATCGGTTGCTTTCATCTGAAATTTGAGCCTTCAAATTCAAGGGCGGTAGTGTTATTATCTCTAGGGTAACAGTGTTCCAAAGAAAGAGGAGGCACCAATCTGGAGCAGTACTGGAATATGAATATACACACCAACCATGACCAGTAGTTGAAGCCAAACAAGTATTCATATCACCTGTTGTAGTCACAATAGGAATGAAGCGAAATTTCAAGTCCCAGCACACTATATTTGGCATCACATAGCCATTCATTTCAAATTTCTTTCTGATTGGTTCACTATCAGTCTTCCAGCAACCCAAAAATGGATCGCCAGTATAAGTGAAAATGAAAATTTTCTTTATCATCTTATCTGTGCTCAGGTTGCATTCAAGAGCCATATTTAGGACTTTATCCAAAACATCCAAAATCTCAATAAAGAAGTAATCCTGAGGTTTCATAATCTTGAGCTTAGATCGAAGATCTTTAATTTCCTTCAATCTTTTTAAAGTCCACATCAAATGATCAGGCATTCTATACAGCCAGTTTTCCTTTCCATGGGCTCTCACAGAATTCAGAAGTTAGAAAGCTAACACCATAGCAAAAGTCCGAGAAGGGGTCTTTTGGAACCCTGTTACCCTAGAGAAAATAACACTACCACCCTTGAATTTGAACTTTGAAGGCTCAAATTTCAGATGAAAGTAACCGATATCTGAGCTAGGGTATCATATCGGTGGGGTGGTGTTTTTTGTTTTGTTTTTCAGTTGGCAGGGAAACGATATTGTTCCTCTTATGTTTCTTTATTTCTTTCTTTATTATTATTATTATTTTTTTTTTGTAATTAATATTTTTCAGTTTTTTTAAATTAAGAAATTGAAAAAAAAAAAGTCCAAAACCGAGTCGTTTTGGTTAATAGACAGCAGCACTTAACAAAAGTCTAATGGAAAACTGAATTGATTATATTTGAAACTTAGATGACTGAAATAACAAAACTGAAATTTAGAGTATTGAAATGACAAAATGTGAAACTTAGAGGCTCAATATTGTATTTTTGGCCAATTTTTCAAAGAAAAAAAATTGAAAATATTAAAAAGAAATATAATGAAAATTAAACACGTTTTCAAATAAATGTAAATTTACAATGCCATCATTTTATTAAAATCATGAAATTTATGATTACTGGGATTTTAAATGATAGAAGTTTAAATCTATTCATACGTCAATTTCTATCTAAATAGTAATCACTCCACCCAAGCACACTATAATAGGGAATTTTAATAACGTAATCCATGTACATACCCAGGAGCTCTGTATGGCTTTGAGCTGTCTTCATGCATGCTCTTCCTCATGGATCTTTAATTGGGTTAATCAGTGAGCTTGAATATGTGTACCTATAGATAGATATCACCTTCTTAAAAAAAGAAGATAAATATCACCTGGGCATGAGTTGGCGCTAGGTCTCTTTTATTAAAAAGTTGATTTAGATCTTAAAAGCTTAAGATTTTACTATCTAAAAAGTTCAAAATGATATTCAAATTAAGTCAAATAATAAATATGTAGGATCTTAATAAGATCCTGATTTAGAGGGTTTGATCTTTTTTAATGATTTTATGGATCTATAAAATTATTATATTTTCAATTGTTTCTATATTTGAGCAAAACTTATATATAGTATCTTAGTTGTTATTCCTTAAATTCTTCTTTTAAGATTATGCCATGTGGTTATTTAATTGAAAAAATGCATTTCCATTTCATGAGAAAAAAACCACATGTGGAATCTAAGGAACAACACTTAAGTACTGTATCTAAGTTTTGCTTTTTATATTTAGACCCACATGCATGTGTGTGTGTATTTTTTTTTTTTTTTTTTTTTTTTTTTGAGAAAGTTACAATATGTTGCTAACCTTGCAATTAGAATTACTTTCCCCCTATAAGTTCTTACATGAAGATATACAAATTAAGTTACAAGACTCTTGACATGTATAAAAGATTTTAAGGTGTAAAAGCTACTCAAATATTTTGACCTTATTGGAAGGATAAGATGAGGACAACAACTTTTTTTGGGAAGGAGTATTTATAAATACATATGCAAATTGATGTATTCGATTTTGTTACATTTAATTTCCAGTAAAGTGTGACTTTATTAATAGTTTGATCTATATTGGCAAAACTTATATTCAACTAAGGTAATATCTTCATCTATTTGCTAAGAAATCTTGTATTCCTTGTTTCTTTCTAATTTTAAGATAGATTATTTGAATAGTAGATAACTATTTCAAAATGATATGTCTTAATAGTTATTACTTTTAAGTATTTTTAGAATATTAGCTTGTAATTTTTTTTTTTATATTATAAAGTTTTAATTTATGACATCTGCTTTGACTTTATTAGTTTAGCTAATTGGACCTCACATATTAGCTTGTAATTGAATTGGCATCTTGGAGGTCTAGGGGAGAAATGATTTGAGTTACAGGATTAGTAGCATATTGTAATTATCTCTTAAAAAAACTTTATAACAAATTAACAATCAAATAATCAGATTACTACATAATATTAGTTATTTTAATGGTTTGTAAAATCATATAATATTGGATATGGCTTTTTTTTTGGATAATATTCTTCTGTACGAAAGACCCTTCCACCAATCTTAGGAAGGATTCGATTTTCACAACTGATGCTTGGACAAAATGGGCTTTTGCCCTTTTCGGGCAAATTAATTAGCTTTATACCCCCCTTTCTCAAACTAAGTAGGGAAATGCCCATATTTTAAAACTCGATTTTAAAACTCAATTTATGATAAATCAAGTTAGGCCCTATACATGCCCCTCTTTTAAAACTCGATTTATGATAAATCAAGTTAGACCCTATAGTGGCGTTTTAAGGAGCGTATAATGATGTTTTTTAACTCGACCTCAATGAAATCGAGTTATAGGTAAAAAAAATTGCCTATAACTCGATTTCATTGAAGTCGAGTTAAAAAACGTCACTATAGGTCTTAAAAACGTCACTATAGGCTCATTAAAATGTCATAATAGGGTTTCAGAATTTTTTTTTTCTAACTCGATTTATCATAAATCGAGTTTTAAAAGAGGGGTATTTCCCTACTTAGTTTGGGAAATGGGGTATAAAGCTAATTAATTTGCCTGAAAAGAGCAAAAGCCCATTTTGTCCGCTGACGCTCTTATTGTAGCTCATTTGCATTTTTTTTTTTTTTTTAGTTTAGCACACTTGATGTAGCAAGTTTTTGATTTTTTTTTTTAAAATAGCAATTTTGGTGTTTTAGCATACCCAATATGAATGCTCTTGCAAGCCCATATCTTAAAAACCTAGGATAAAAAGTTACATAGAAAGAGGGAAGAATGTTGGACTAGTAAATGTCATGCCCTCAAAATTTCCAAACAAAGAAAGAAATCTAATGTTTCAGATGCATTTAATAACACAATTTTAATTATAAAATATTTTTTTTGATAAATAATACAAGACAAATGTATCTTTTGTGGGTTGTTCGGGACTCTTTAAACCTACAAAAGAAGGTAAGTGATGGGGATAGACACAAAGAAGAAGATGATGGGTTAAAAAAATGAGAAGTTTTGACAGCTTTTATGTGTTTCATAAAACTAATAAATGTAGTACTACTTCCATCCCATTTTGTTTGGCCTACTTAGAAAACCCAACTATTTAGGAGAACATTATTAAATATCTTATTTCTTTAAAAATAAGTTAGAAGTTTCCTACCACCGCACACTCTTGGTGTAGTGGTCACTCCACAAGTATAAATACTTTTGGAGTGTGGGGGGCAAGGGTTGGGGTTCAAGTCTTCAGAAGGGAGCTTCACACACAAATACACTTAGATTAAACTAGAGTAGAATTTCTATCTTGTATCTAAAAAGAAAAAAAGTTAGAAGTTTCCTATTTTTCCCTTAAACAAATTTATCAAAAATTTAAACAACCATGTTTATAAAAAAAAAAAAACAATTTTCCAAATTAAACAATTTTTTAAGTTATTGTAAATTACAAACTTTATTGGCTGTAAATTACAAACTTATTTTCAAATTCAAATTATGTTGCTACCAAGTCTCATTCAAATTCAATCTTTATTTTTAATGGGACTAACGAAATCAACTAGAGACGAACCCAATAATACAGACGAGGTCATTCCTTAAGACGAGTCCAAACAAGTGCCCACGTCATCGAGGAGTATAGCAAGACCATTCAATGCCGCCAATAATGCCTCGGATGGTTACAAAACTAGCTGTACAAACTGTTGAGAGGATATTGAAGCCCCATTACTAGGCAAGAGGCATTACCAAGAAAGGCATTAACAACCACAACGACTAGAATCCAAGGCAACATATATAAAGCCCTCACATTGCCAACACAAGGTACACAGACACTCTAAGAGACACTCATTGTTAACTCGCTATTCTATTTCATTTTACAAAGCATTTTCCTATTCTGACTTGGGCATCGGAGATGTTGTGGTAGGCACTACACCGATGACCACCCTCAAAGGAGCAGTCTTCTCATTTACGCAAGTATCCAGGTGAGAATTTGGATCCATCTGGGCATGTTCAATTCGACTGACAAAGTCACGCTTCATCAGTTTGGCGCTGTCTATAGGGAGACATTTTCGTATTCAGATTTGAAAACGTAGTTTCCGATCAACTGTAACATCGAGATGGAGTCCAATCAAGATTCTGCAGCCTTGGCTCAACAAGTCTAGGCCCTAGCGACCACCGTTGAAGAACTTACTAGACAAAATCAAGAAATGAAGCAACAACTTCAACAGGAGGAAAATCGATCCAAAGGTAACTTGGAGGACGAAGGAGATAGCCATAGAAGAAGTGACCATCAAAGACCTACAACTCTAGATGAACAGAGTTCGGATCTTCTTCGAGAGATAAGGAAGGAGATGGACGAACTGAGGAACAGAATCAAGGAGAAAACATACTGGAGTGTGGATCGAATGGTCAGGGCAAAGGACTCACCCTTCACTACAGTGGTCCTGAAGTGTCCGGTGCCGTCAAAGTTTCGACTACCCTAACTTGAACGGTTTGATGGGCATAAAGACCCCCAAGATCACCTCAACACCTTCAAAACGACGCTAGGCCTTCAACTGCCACCTGATGAGATACTGTACCATTCCTTTCCTACCACCCTCAAAGGAGCGGCAAGAGAATGGTTCACCAAGTTGCCAACATCGTCCGTCGATAGCTTCGAGCAGTTGCGTAATGCCTTTTTATGCCACTTTATTGGAGGACAACGTCCTAAGAGGCCGGCAGACCATTTACTCACCATTAGACAAGGAGAGAAAGAAACCCTGAGGTCGTATGTACAACGCTTCACTTGGGAGACCTTGAAGGTAGACGAAACTGATGACAAGGTACAGTTGATGGCCTTCAAGGCGGGACTGAGGTCCAGAGAGTTCGTGGCTTCACTCGCGAAGAATCCTCCCAAGACGATGGCAGAGACACTTTTGAAAGCACAGAAGTATATGAATGCCGAAGACGCATTAGCAGCCATAAGGGATGTAGAGAGGCCAGGAGAAAAGGGAAGAAAGGAAGACGATCGTAGAGGACAAAAGAGGGAACTCCCAGATCGTAGGAGCAATGATGGGGGAAAAAGGAAAGATGATAAAACTCCTTGAATGGTAAAATTTACCCCTCTAGTTATGCCTGTTGACAAAATTCTAACGCAGATTAAGGGTGAGCACTACCTCAAATGGCTGTGGCCATTACATTCGTCCCCTAACATCCGTGATAAGAATAAATACTGCAGGTTTCACAAGGATCATGGCCACTACACAGAAGATTGTCGGGACTTAAATGAGCAGATAGAGGAGTTGATACGGAAAGGGAAACTGTAACAGTATGTGAAGAAAGGAGAGTCCAGCAGGTTCAGGGACGGTAACAAAAACCAGCGTGACTCCTCGTCGAGAGACGAAGATAACACTTCCCAGCCCCCACAGGATGTAATTGGGGAGATAAAGAAGATTGCAGGAGGATCATTCACAGGCGGGTCATTTAGATCCCTCAAGAAAGCATGTTAATGGCATGTGAACAGCATCCACATGATACCCCTGTTCAAGTAGAGACGGACAGACCAAGACATGTCTTTCAACGAAGAAGATGCCAGGGGAGTGAAGTAGCCTCATAACGACCCCTTGGTCATAATGCTCACGATAGAAGGATTCAATACCAAAAGGATCCTTGTAGACAACAGTAGCTCTGTAGACATTATCTACCTCCCTGCCTTCCAGCAACTGAAGCTAGATCCGGGAAGACTACACCCATTTGACTCCCCCCTCGTTAGTTTTAGTGGAGACAGGATATATCCCAAGGGCATAGTGACGTTGACAGTTTCAATAGGGACCTACCCGAGGTAATTGACCCGTCAGCTAGACTTCTTGGTGGTAGACTGCCCCTCATCATACAATGTAATCATTGGTAGGCCCACACTCAACAAGTGGAAATCAGCTATGTCCACCAATTGCCTGAAGGTGAATTTTCCAACGGAGAACGGTGTAGGCGAAGTAAGAGGAGATCACGTCCTAGCTAGAGAATGCTACCAGGCTGTGTTGGCTGCAAAGGAGAACCATACTTGGATGATCGAAGAAAAGGAGGAAGATAAGATAGAAGCCTTGGAAGAAGTAGAGCTGGTAGAAGGAAAGTCAACCATGACAACAAAGATAAGGACGACATTGAGTCCCGAGATGAGGTCAATGCTCGTTCAGTTTCTTAAAGAAAACCTTGACGTCTTCGCATAGAGCCACGAAGACATGCCTGGTATATCCCCGAAAGTTATCGAGCACAAGTTACAGGCGAATCCTGAAAAGAAGCCCGTCCAACAAAAACGACGGGTCTTTGTCCCAGAACAGAACTAGGCTATTACAGACGAGGTTAACAAGTTACTGACAACAGGCTTCATACGTGAAGTGTATTATCCAGAGTGGCTCGCGAATATCGTCTTAGTGAAGAAGGCAAATAGGAAATGGAGAATTTGCATGGACTTCACGGACCTGAACAAAACTTGCCCAAAGGACAGTTTCCCCCTACCAAGGATAGACCAACTAGTAGACTCTGCAGCTGGACATAAACTGTTGACATTCATGGACGCATTCTCGGGGTATAACCAAATAAAGATGGCTGAAGAAGACCAAGAGAAAACTGCTTTCATCACAAGCCAATGGCTCTATTGCTATAAGGTCATGCCTTTCAGATTAAAAAACACAGGGCAACCTACTAGAGGCTGGTGAATAAAATTTTCAGCAAACAAATTGGGAGAAACATGGAAGTATATGTGGTTGACATGCTCGTCAAGTGCAAGGAAGAACTGACACATCTAGATGATCTGAAAGACACGTTCACCACACTCAGACAATACTAGATGAAGTTGAACCCCAGTAAGTGCGCCTTTGGTGTAGCCTCAGGAAAGTTTTTGGGATTCGTGGTGTCCCAGAGAGGAATAGAAGCAAACCCAGAGAAGGTGTAAGCCATCCTTAACATGACGTCACCCAAGACCGTCAAAGAAGTCCAGAAACTCACAGGGAGGATCGCGGCACTTAATAGGTTTGTCTCTAAAGCGATGGACAAATGCCTGGCCTTCTTTAAAACATTGAAATAGGCTTTCGCCTGGACTGACGAGTGCAAGGCAGTGTTTCAAGAACTCAAACGTTACCTGAGTAATCCACCCCTCCTAAGTCCGGCCAAGCAAAGAGAAGATTTATATCTGTATCTGGTAGTATCAGCTACGGCGGTGAGCGTAGCACCAATTCGAGAAGATAACAAGAAGCAGCTTCCAATTTACTACGTTAGTTAAGCTTTCCAAGGGGCTGAGGCCAAGTACCCAAGGATTGAGAAGATCGCCTTTGCGTTAATAATGGCCTTGTGCAAATTGCTACCGTACTTCCAGGTAAACCCCATCCTAGTAATGACAGATCAGCCCATCAAAAAATACATGAACAAACCCGAGGCGGTAGGAAGAATGGTCCAGTGGGCGATTGAACTCAGCCAGTTCGACATTGAGTACCACCCCAGAATAGCCATCAAAGCACAAGCTTTTGTGGACTTCATTGCCGAGTTCACCCTTCCAGAAAAGGACAACCCCACCAATGGGACAGAATAGTGGACGATCCAGACTGATGGTTCATCAGCTCAAAAAAGGGGGGGAGTAGGGATCATCATAGTCGCCCTCGACGGAGAAATACTTAGGTACAGGGTTTAACTGAAGTTTCCAGCCACCAATAACGAGGCAGAGTATAAAGGAATACTGACGGGGCTGAAACTAGGGAAGGCACTTGGTGTTAAGAACCTGCTTATCCAGAGTGATTCGAAACTAGTGATAGGGCAGATTAAAGAAGAGTATGAAGTAAAGGAGGAAAGAATGCAGAAATACCTTAAGTTGACAAAGCAGCTAGCCCAAGAGTTTGATAAATTGGAATTCGTACAGATCCCAAGAAACCAGAACATGGCAACAGATGAGATCGCAAAAATGGCCTCGTTTGAGGAAGAGCCAACGAGCATGGAGTTAAACATGGAGGTTCAAAAGTGCCCTAGCATCAAAGAAGTCCTAACATTTGCAATTCAGAGCACAAACAGCTGGATGATACCGATCGTGTCTTTCCTCCTAGACGGGCGCCTCCCTCAAGACGTCGAGGAGGCCAAGAAGATCAAAAAGAGAGTAGCCAGATTCATGATCCTAAATGACATCTTATACAAGAGAGGCTTCTCCATGCCATACCTGAAATGTGTCGACGAAGACGAAGCCAAGTACATCCTAGAAGAAATCCACCAAGGAGTTTGTGGGGACCATGCTGGCCCTAGATCCCTGGTAAGCAAGGTCATTTGAATAGGTTATTTCTGGCCTACTATGCAGATGGACTCAGTAAAGCTCGTCAAGAAGTGTGACAAGTGCCAAAGGTTCGGGAATGTCCAGCGACTTCCAGCAGAGAAACTGACAATGATAGCATCCCCGTGGCCATTTGCACAATGGGGAATCGACATCATCGGCTCGTTGCCTTAAGCTAAAGGTCAGGTAAAATTCCTAATTGTTGCTATTGATTACTTCACAAAGTGGGTCGAAGCAGAAGCACTAGCGACCATCACTAAAGCAAGAATCCGGAGCTTCATGTGGAAGAATATAGTTTGCGGGTTCGAGATTCCAAGGATGATCATATCAGATAATGGGCGGCAGTTCGACAGCCAAGGCTTTCGAGACTTCTGTTCGAGTTTAGGCATCAAGAACCAGTTCTCATCCCCAAGGTATCCACAGGTGAATGGACAGACTGAGGTGACGAATCGAACACTGCTTAAGATTATCAAAGCTAAACTGGATAACGTGAATGGTGCCTGGCTAGAAGAATTGCCCAATGTCCTGTGGGCTTACAAGACCATAGAAAGAACCCCAACTGGAGAGACTCCCTTCAGGCTCACCCATGGCACTGAAGCAGTAATCCCAGTCGAAGTAGGAGTAGCCAACATCGGATGAGAGGCATTGCATGAAGAACACAAGGATGATCAGCTGCGGATCAACTTGGATTGTCTGGACGAAGTCAGAGACAAAGCCTCCAGCAGAATGACGAAGTACTAGCAAAAGATGGCCGAATATTACAACAAGAGGGTAAAGCTCAGATGACTTGACATAGACGACCTCATCTTGCGTAAAGTCACCTTAGTAACTAGAGATTCTGCCCATGGGAAGCTTGGCCCCACATGGGAAGGACCCTACCGAGTCGTCCACTACTCCAGGCAAGGTAGCTATCACCTGGAAGCCCTAGATGGATAGAGGCACCCGCGGCCATGGAACATTGAGCACTTGAAGAAGTACCACCAATAGATGTAACGAGTAATTGTATTCATTCCTGAAATTAATAAAAGAATTATTCAGCTAATGTCTTCATGTAAGCAGGTCTAGTCAGCTGTAAAACCAAAAACGACTAAGTAACAAGATTCCACCTTGACGTATGTAAGTTACTAACGAAGCCATAAATATGACAAGATCCCTCCAATGGGTGTAAGTCAAACAATAAAACGGCTAAGTAACAAGATTCTGCCTTGACAGATGTAAGTTACTGATAAAGCCATAAATATGACAAGATCCCTCCAATGGGTGTAAGTCAAACAATAAAATGGCTAAGTAACAAGATTCTGCCTTGACAGATGTAAGTTACTGACGAAGACACATTTAATGGAAAAATCCCTAAGAGAAAGAAAAAAAAAAGAAAAAAAAAAAAGAGGGGACAAGAACCTTGCAACAAATCAAAACAAAGCTCAGGCTAAACTTGAGCTCCCCTGAAGAGTTGAGAGTTGCGGATCGATGATGAAGGAAGAGGAAAAGTTACAACTAAAATTTTTTGCCAAGTACAAGGCATGGACGAATGTAAGACACCATAAGCATATGACGGACCAATAAATGAGCAGTCACAAATGCTAGTAAGTACACAACCATGAATTTAATTAAAAGCCCAAAACTGATGGGTGATTACCATTGCTCTTCACATTTAAAGGCCATAAACACTGGGCTAAAAATATTATTCTCAACATAAAAGGAAATTGTTCTGAAATTAGATTTACAAAAAGCCCAAAACATGACGGGCACCCAAAAAAGAGAGAAAATTTTCGTTAAGTATTAGGTTCGTGCGTCAGTAGCAACATTGTCTCCAGAAGGGGCTTCACTAGTAGGGGATTCTGGGGGGCACCTGTCTCAGTGGCAGAGGGCTGGACAGCCTCGTCAGCAGTCATCTCCTGGTCAACCTCTTCCAAATCTAGCGTCTCCAAGTCCACTCCAAAAGGATGCTTGACGAGGTATCTCTTCAGAAGCTCAAAACCCTTGAAGTACCAGCTGAATAGGATTGTGTTATACTCGTCAGTCGTCTGGAAAGCTTCAACAGACCTAGCAGCAATAGTTTTAAGCTTCTCCTTAGCTGCCAGAAGCTGATCGTCCTTCTCTAGAGTTAACTGACGCTCAGCTCGGAGATTGTTAGCCAAGGTCCTGGTACTTTCCTTCAAAGTGTTGGCCTTGTGCATGGAGTCAATGAGCTTCTTCTTCAGAGTAGAATTCTCCTCTTCCAAGGTCTCCATCCTAGATGTTAGTGACGCCACCTTGGCCTCTTGAGTAAGATACTCAGAGGTAATATGAAGACTTTCCACCGACACCTAAAAAGAAATTTGAAGTTGTTAGTTAAAAAAAAAGAAAAAAAAAAGAAAAAAGGAAGGGGGTTGCATGAACATTTTACCTGTACAAGCTTATGGACGTGGCAAGACACAACCTCGCTGACGGGCACGTCGGAAAAGATCATTAAATCCTTAGCAGTCACAACCCCGTGAGCCCTGTCCACTGCCAATCCCTCGTCGTCCCATATGGTAGACGAGCGAGACTCAACCTTCTCCTTCTGTCTGTCGGACAAGCCAGGCCTCTTTGTAGCGGGAGAAGGGATCTTTTCAACCGAGGTGGCAGGAGAGGCCGTCCTCGTAGTCTCAGCACCAATGGGATTGATGGAGGCAGATAGAGTGACAGAGGGACCCTTCCCTGTGACACGCACTGTCTTCTTCTCGATGTTGGATAACGGCTCGTCCTTCTTTGATCTCCTCTTCGCATACATATCCTTGTTGAACTTAGTGGTCATTTCTACAAGAAGGAAACACTTGTAAAAAATAAATAAATAAAGATGTATATGAGAAAGCAAGTACTGACGAATTCAACGCTTACTCTTTTTTCCTTCAATTTCGAGGTTGTGCAGGACGAAGGCAGAAGGCTCCGGCCCGAGGCAATAAAGATAAGAGTGCGTGGGTCCATAAGATTGTCCCAGCTCTCAGTATCCTGCACGTACTCGATTGCCTTCTGCACACGCTCCTTATACCTACTCTTAAGTTTAGGCCATCTCTTAATTGCGTAAAACAAGAGGTAAAGAAATCAATAGCAAGAACTGCAAAAGCAACAAAGCTCAAATGAAGAGAAAGAAATAATGATGCACCTAAGGTCGGGGTTCCCCACTGACGATGCAACCTCGGGAGTTCACCCTAAACCTCACCAGAGGGAGTCTCAAAATCGTCCCTAGACATAAAGAAAAACCTAGACTTCCAATACCTGAAAGACGAAGGTAAACCCTTGACGATCCTAGTTCTCCATTCCCAAGGCACCAATTCATAGTACCCGTGCTCCTTAGACTCTTTCAGGCGGTAAAGGTAGATAAGCTTGTTTACCTTAAGCATATCTCCGTCATTAGCAGCCAGCCATATCCCTATACAACTAACCACTATCCTCCATGAGTTGGGCATAAGCTGCCCCGGAGCAATACCAAAACGATCCAAGAGCTCCATGAGGAAAGGGTGGATAGGAAACCTCAACCCACAGACGAAGGTAGACTCGTAAAAGCATACCTCCCCGGGGAAGAAGTGACAGGCCCGATCCTCCTCACTGGGCAAGCGAACCCTAACTCGCTCCGGGAATTGGAATCCATCCTTTTTTCTACCTAACGTATCAGCGTCTAGCCCACACTCCTCCTTAAGGGCGTAGAAAGCCCTAACCTCACAAGGGATAGAGACGACAATATCTCCCTCCACTAGGTCATCGCTGGACGATAACCCAGTCTCGAGTTCGCTAGACCTAACTTCAGACATCGTCTCCTGCTCTCTCACTAAACCCTTGAACCAATCAATTGATTGATGAAGCAAAGGCAACAGATCGGCCAATGCAACGCCCAAATTGTTACCCTCAAAAACAAATTTCTCAAGGTGTGGGAAAATGCCCAAAGACCCCCCTAAGCGCGTGAAGAGGAAAGAAATTGAGGGGCAAGCTATCCTAACTTCAGAGCTACTAACCATGGAAAGACAAACAAAGCACAAAGGGAAAAGATGCAAGGTAAACCCCCAATAAATCCAAAACAAACACAAAAGGAAAGGGAGACAAAATCAGAAAATTACCATAGTTTATGCCTACACCGAAAAGAAAAAAAGAAAGAAGTAGAAAGAAAGAAGAAAAACGTACCTCAGAAAAAAGGAAATGAAAAGCACCACCGCGTAATACACTGGTCTGGAGAAGAGTTACAGAGCAAGAGTTAGCAAAGAAAGCGCTCAGAACAATGATTGTAAGTTTTTTGAGAAAAGTGAAAGAAATGAGAAGATGAGAAGTTTCAAATCAAGGCTCAAAACAACTGGAAACCAGCGGGAAACCCAATAGTCCCACAAATTGGAGCATTAACTCCACCAACCGGGACGTGCCAGGTGGCCACGACCTATGGAGTGCCGCCACTACGCATTTAATGCGGCGTGAAATCCCAAGAGTTGCTTACAATAAAAAATAATAATAATAATAAAAAAACCTTTCATCTTCTATGGTCGTCATGACATGTCATGATAAACACAGAATCCGGGGGCAGCTGATGGGACTGACGAAATCAACTGGAGACGAACCCAATAATACAGACGAGGTCATTCCCTAAGACGAGTCCAAACAAGTGCCCACATCACCGACGAGTATAGCAGGACCATTCAATGCTGCCAATAATACCTCTGACGATTACAAAACTAGTTGTACAAACCGTTGAGAGGATATTGAAGCCCCATTACTAGGCAGGAGGCGTTACCAAGAAAGGCATTAACAACCACAACGGCTAGAATCCAAGGCAACATATATAAAGCCCTCACATTACCAACACAAGGTACACAGACACTCAAAGAGACACTCATTGTTAACTCGCTTTTATGTTTCATTTTACAAAGCATTTTCTTGTTCTGACTTGGGCATCAGAGATGTTGTGGCAGGCACCACATCGGTGACCACCCTCAAAGAAGCAATCTTCTCATTTACGCAGGTATCCAGGTGAGAATTTGGATCCATCTGGGCACGTTCAATTCGACTGACGAAGTCACGCTTCATCAATTTTCAAATCAAATTTTAATAGAATACTTCTAGTAAATTCTCCAAAGATATAATGAAAATTTTAATAAAATAATGAGTTTTTTTTTTTTTTTTTTGAGGGTGAATAAAATAATGAGATTTGATATTTCAATCATGACTTAATTTTGAGATATCTCAAAATAAAATATAAGTTAAACAATTTGGAATGAAAGAAGTAACAAAACTTTCTTTAAATAGTTTGTCATAAGAGCCTAATAAATAGAGAGAAAAACTTGGACAGAATTCAGAAAGCCTTTTACTATTCAATTGTTTCCTTTTCCTTTTGTTGGATTTGCGGCCATCGTGGCACCATATAAGGCCTTTCAGCTCTCTTTCTACCCCCCAACAGCTCCTCAGTCAAAACAAAAATATGGGGAGGTTCTTTTTCTTCTTCCTTCTATCTCTTCTAGTAATCGTACCCACTGCCATACCTCAAACTCATAGCAAGCCAGTCATGGCTGTACCTCTATACACCAATTCTAGGTGGATTGTGGACGAAGAAGGGCAACGAGTGAAGCTAGCATGCGTGAATTGGGTGTCATATCTGGAACCCATGGTGACTGATGGCCTTAGCAAGCAGCCCATGGATGCCAATATGCCATCTCCAAGAAGATTGCTTTCATGGGATTCAACTGTGTTAGACTCACTTGGCCTCTTTTCTTGGTCACCAATGACTCACTGGCTTCTCTCACTGTAAGACAGTCCTGTCAGAGTCTTGGGCTGTCTGAATCCATTGCCAGAATCCAAGCCAACAACCCTTCCATCATAGATCTTCCCCTCATAAAAGCTTACCAGGTAAAATACCTTTTCCATTTTTTTTTCTAGATTTTTTAAACTGGGCAAGCATTCTTATGTTTTGGGTTGTGTCGTTTTTAATATAAATAGATCCTAAGCAGAACATGGGAATTAATTACGTTAGGCTTTTTCATGGTCATGGGTTTGGTTTGATCTACAATATACTCAGCGTGGAAGGTGTGGACTTTGTGGTCAACGTGACCTGCAGGTCCTGCCCAATGAAACTTTTGCTTCTGCTATTATTATAAGACCTTTGGTTATTTCTATTATTATAAGAATAATTATTATTGCTATCCTTTCTGAATTTGCTTCACGAGTCCAAACACAATCACTTATAGAAGATCAAAAAAAAAACTTATAGAAGATCAAACGTAATTTAGGATATGTTTAGTGTTTTAGGATGCTTTAGTCATAAAACTGCATTTAAATTAATATAATTTGATGTTTTTGTAAGTTGTAACTCCAAAAATCAAAATTAATATATATATATATATATTAGAATGATGACTTAAAAAAAAATAGTCTTCCTAAATTTTATGTAACAATCTTAGAGGGAGTTTAAAAGAGTCAAAGGATGTCATATTATATATATATATTAGACTGGCCATTTTAAATCCCCTCCCCCATTAGGCGTTAGCTACTTGTTGAAGGGGAAAACTTTTTATTTTTTCTCACTCTTCTCCAATGGCTTAATAGAAATGAGACTTTCAATTTGCTCCATGATAACTTTTCAATGGCTACCATTGCATACATTTGTCTTTTTCCACTTCCATAAGAGATTTATAAATTGACATGCTAACTTATGTGATTGGTCCCACAAAAATATTATAATAAATAAATTTATTGATTGCTTTTTTTTTTTTAAATTTAATTTAAAATTTATTTAGTCGATATATATATATATATATATATATAGAGTCCGGTTAACGTGTACCTTTAGGGCACACATTAAGCCATCTATTTTTGGAAATATTTTATCGAAAATTGAAAAAACTATCAATACTTTTTCAATTTCCGAGAAAATATTTCTAAAAATGATTAATTATTGTATGCCCTTAGGACACACATTAGCAAAATTCATATATATATATATATATATATAAAATGATGGCATGGAAAAAATAAGGGAGTTTTTAAAAGTTTATATGACAATGTTAAAATAACAACAAAAAAAACTAACAATTTTCAAAGAGAGAGAAAGTTTGTTTGAAATTACACCTAACTTTTCAAAGCTAGAGTATTAAATAAATTTTACTGGATGTACTTATCCAAAAAAAAAAAAAAAAAAAAATTATTGGATGTCATTTTTTGACATGATTGTATTATTTCTTTATGTGCGCAATGTCTTGTAAAACATTAAAATATATATATATATATATCAAAATATAATTAACTTATCTATACAATGCTTAAGTTCCAAGTTTATTTATTTATTAATTTATTTACTTTAAAATGATACACAAAACATACATATATGAATTGAAAACATCCTATTGATATGAACTTAAGCATGGGTTTTTTTTTTTTTTTAATAAGAACTTTAGCATGCATATCAAGAACATGAAGAACGTAGTTTTAAAAATATAGTTTAACAATAGGTTAGATTAGATAAATGTATAAATTGATCAAATTCTTTTAGAGAGAGAGAGATTTATATATATATATATATATATATATATATATATATCCGGTCAATTGGTTGCCCTTAGGGCATTTGTTAATGGACAATTTTAAAAAACTTTTGATACCACTTTTATAAGAAATATAAAATGCTATAAAAATAATCAGTTACTTTTTTCTTTTATCATAAAATGTTTCTAAAAATATTTTTTAAATCAATGTCCTTAAAACATTTGTTAACTTTTCTTTATATCTATGTGTGTATATATATATATATATATATATTTCACATGATTAGTGACAAATACAAGTTTACCCACTTCAATGTTTGACACAATTTATATCTCAGGCTGTTGTGTCTAGCCTAGGGGCTAACAATGTGAAGGTCATATTGGAAAATAACATCAGCAAGCCCGGTGATCAGTATTTCAGTGCAGATCTCTGGATTAAGGGACTAAGTCGGATGGCCAACATCTTTAATGGTGTCTCCAATGTGGTTGGCATGAGCTTGAGGAATGAGCTCCAAGGCCCCAGACAAAACGTAAATGATTGGTACAGGTATAAATAAGGTTTGGCTTTGCAGGATGGTCTTTAAAAACTAAACTTCATTGGACCTAGCCTACACAATAACCACACATCTAGATTCACATGAAAGATACATTACATGGCTAAATGATTCTAATTTCAGTTTTGTAAATGAAATGAACCAGGTACATGCAAAAAGGAGCTGAAGCAGTGCATTTAGCAAATCCAGACATTCTTGTCATTCTCTCTGGGTTGAGTTATGACAAAGACTTGTCATTTTTCCGTAATCAACAAGTAAACCTCACATTCACTAGAAAGCTAGTATATGAGGTGAACTGGAATGGGTTCTCAGATGGAAAGGCATGGAAATCTGGCAACCCAAATCAAGTATGTGGGAGAGAGGCGGATAATTTTATGAGAATCTCAGGATTTTTGTTGGACCAAGGTTGGCCATTGTTAGTGAGCGAGTTTGAAATGGACCAAAGAGGAACCAATAATGTGAATGACATCAGTTATATGAATTGCTTCTTGGCTATTGCAGCTGAACTTGACCTGGATTGGAGTTTTTATTTGAGAGATGGGGTAATTGGGTTAAATGAGTACCATGGACTGCTTAACATGAATTGGACTGAGACCCGAAATTTAACCTTCTTGCAAAGGATCTCTTCTCTCCAATCTCCTTTTCGAGGTATAACTTTATTCCAATTTTCCTGCTCTTTTTAAGTTTGACCCCAAATCGGTTTAGAATCATCTTGCTTCGACTCATGATGTGACGATTAAAGAGATCATTCATTTGTTGTTTTAGTCAGATGACTTTTTTAAAGAGTCATTTGACTTGTTTAATAATACACATTAATAGTCATATAAATCATTACATTACGAGTTAGAAAAGGTAGGTTCAAATCAGTTTAGAAACAACTTTGTCCTCATTTTTTTCCTGTTTATTTACTAGTTAGATATTCAATAGTAAGAGAGTAATAATGCTTATGAGACTTGCAGGACCAGGACTATCAGAAGCCAATCTACACAAGGTGATTTTCCATCCATCAACTGGTCTCTGTGTCCTAAGAAAATCATTAACTGAACCATTGAGATTGGGTGCTTGCACTGAGTCTGAAGCCTGGAGCTACACACCCCAGAAAACTTTAACGTTAAAGGGAACATATTTCTGCTTACAAGCAATTGAATTGGGAAAGCCAGCAAAGCTTGGTATAATTTGCACAGGCTCTAATTCAAAATGGCAAACCATCTCAGATTCTAAAATGTATCTCTCATCAAAGGTTAACGATGGTTCTACTGCTTGCCTAGATGTAGACTCCGACAATAGCATTGTCACAAATTCATGCAAATGCTTGAGCAGAGATGACACGTGTGACCCAGGGAGCCAATGGTTCAAGCTTGCTGACAGCACAAGAAGTTCAAGTTCCGCAAAAACATTCAATTAGACTTGATCTCGGCTTTAACTGTTAAGGATTTCGTATGGAAGTTTTTGAGATCAACATTAGAGCAAGAAGCAAGGGAAGGGATTCGCTATTTAAAAAAAAAAAAAAAAAAAAAAAAAAAACATAGGATTGAAATTGTGGAGTTTCTCAATTCTGAGCATGCTCACAAATATTAGTCCACAGGAAATTGCAAATAAATAAATTTCAACGGTTGTTATTTGATTAAAGAAGCTCAGGTTAGTATACTGGAGCTGATTGCCTGTGTAAATTCTTCAAATTAATTATTGGGATTATATGCTGTGCAATTATCAACTAAAGCATGTGAACCCTATGGCTTAGATTATCTCTTGTGGGCAGAGAATTGGTTGCTATCCTCCAATCCTTCATAGAAGGGTCTCGATCCTTTTGGAAGCTTTGATTTTCCACAACACTTTGGATTGAGTGTCATTGATGCCGCTTATCTGGTATGCTGATTTCACTGAGAAAATACCTCTTGAGTTTGGTACCCAAATGAGTTTATCTTTCTTAGGCTTGATTGGGATTGGGAGGGAGAGGATGGCTTGGGCAGAATGTGGCTCAAACAACTCATGTATTAAGCTTTCCTTTCAGGGGTCAGTGCAAATGAACTTATCTGTATCTGCTTGCAACCTGGGGATTGGGGTGAAGTTCTATAGCCATGGCACCCAAGGGTTAGTCCAAAAGTTGATTGATGCTCCATCCCCAATAAGATAGCATGCACTCTTGGCTATAAATTTCTTTGCGCTTTCAATGGCTTACCAAACAGGAGAAGCGGTCTTGGGTGGGAGTTTATAGAGCCAGTCTTGTCTTACCTTGTACTTTGCTCTCAAGATCGACATACACAAACTGTCTCTTTTAGAGGCAATCATTCAAGTGAGCTTGGCAAGAAACGCATTGTTGATGTCCTTGGTTTTTTTTAAAACCTAGTCCACCTTTGCAGTTGGTTTACAAAGGTTATCCCATGCTAAAAGAGTGAGGAATCTACCTTCGAAGCCATTTGGTTTCCACCAAAATTTGTGAGCAAGAGCATCCATTTTATTTCAGGTTTTGGCAAGTATGCTACAAAAAGACATGACATAATTTGGGATGGCTTGAATAACTGAGTTGATAAGTCTACCTCTCCCAACCCAACATAGTGTCTTACTCCTCCAATCCATTAGCTTAGCTTCAAGATTTTCTAGAATGTACTTGAAGTCCGTGCATCTTTTTTGAGAAATCTTTAGGGGTAGCCCCAAGGTGACTAGTAGCTTTGAACCCAAAACCTCATGGATCTTTAGGAAATACCCTAAAAGCTCTAGAAGAACTTAATCCTTAAGCCGTCCATTATATTTAAGTTCTAACCCACCTAATTAAATAGGCGTTAAATGGGTAACGCATTGACTACTCACAGGAAACCAATCAATTTTTTTTTCCCTAATTCTACCCTACCCCAATATCCATTGAAATGACAAATATAACTCTAAACCTCTTAGATAACTAAAATTACTCCTAGAGGTAGAGTTTTGTGTTACACTCAAAAGCGCCCAAGGGTTAAGTGTAACATAATCAATAGTTTACACCTAACACAATACCAAAGAAAGGTTAACTGTTACACTAAACTGTAAGAAGGTTTTTCACCCAAAAAAAAAAAAACTTTAAGAAGGTCTCACGTTTTACGGGAAATTACCTATTAGAGAAGAGACATGATGGTTAACTTGAAGAAGGTTAATTGTTAATTGTTACAGGAAGGTTAACTTTTAAGAAGGTTAATTGTTAATTGTCATTTGTGTATCTTTCTCAATTTCAAAATACTCGTACCTTTAAACCTCAAGTAATTTTTAAAATTTAAAAATTTAAGGCATGTCACAAGATTTAAGGCACTCACTATGATTTCCAGCTTGAATCTGCCAAACATAATAGACCAAATTTTGAAATTGACCATTAGACCTGAAACAGTTCATTCAAATCACTCTACACAAAGAGATCTAAAGCAAAGGAAGTATAATAGAAATTCATTCAAATTGCAACATGGAGTTGAATCAAAAATCTTATTCTTCCATAGTATCTCCTCCTTCAATCACTTCCACCATTTCTTTCAATGGCGTGATCCTTGTTAATAGAACCTCTGCAACCATGAAAATTTGATGGTATCAGATGATCAATAACTCATGGATGCATCAATTTGCATGCAGAACATAGATAGTATTGATCTTCCTTGCCTGATGCATCTTCTTGAATAGAAACGAAAGAATAGTATATAAATGAATCAGCGAATAAATTGGTAATCATTTAACACAATTAGGCACACTTGCCATAGTCACAAACCTTTCATACATCCTAAATATTATTGTAACAATTAACTGCATTCAAATAATTGTCATTAGCGGAGACACCAAAGTGTCATAACTTCTGCTGAATTTTTTAAGAAATGGTTAAGTGAAAATCAGAAACAGTAAAATGACACTGCATTGCTTCTTTACTAAAAGGAGAAAGAAACAGAAAATAAGTACATAACAAAAGGAGCTTGAGACATTTCATTTATTCTCCATTGACTTGGCTAATTGTTGGGTTCAACTTGCGACTGAATCTATTTCTTCAAATCCAATCTATATTCTAAGGAAATTTATATTGGGCCCAGAGAACAAGTGAAAAACTTTACCCAATCAAGGAGAGGAAAATTTAATATAAACCAAACAAAGTGCAAATAACTAAGAATTAATTTACAAATTTACTATAACCAATTAATACTTTAAACCATCCAAAGTTAGCTTCATTCATCAATAGATAGAGCATATAAGTCAATTAACTTCTAGACGGCTAATGATTCTTAGGATAGAATTACTAACCAGTCTTCTTGGGAAATGAAAATCCTTTGGAACTGACATAGGTGCGAGGATTTGGTAACTGGTGGTTTCTCAAGTACTCTTTTTGTCCCTAGACAAACAAGCATAATTAAAATCAGTTAGTGACACTGGTCTAGGTTAAGAGATAAAAAAATTCAAACAAAAAGGAAAATTAAACCACAAACCTTAGTTATCACACAAACATCTACATTGCTTCCACTTCCTAAGTCATTGAATATGCCAGAGCAAATAGCCTCACACACCAATTTTATTCCTTCTTCTTTCTGTAGAAAATTGTATTTGAAAATCATTATCCACAGAAACATTAAATAATCTCCAACAACAAAATACCAGCACCTGATTATTAGAACAATGAACTTCATTTCAGAAAACACAACTACAACCAAACTAGAAGAATCTTTTGCAAAGTAGACTAAGTCATGTTCTAGTTTTGTTTAGTGATGACAGAAAAAAGTATTTTTGACTTAATTCCGCAGAGGTTAGATACACCAAAGTTGATGGTAAAAGCACTTCCAATCATATAGCAGAGACAATGGACTAGCTTACTGTCAGCCCTTCACGGTACTTCGACTCAAAAACAGACATTGCAGCAAGGGAACCAGAACCCATTGTAGCAAATGGCAAGGTGTCTGTTGATCCATGAGGGTAGATCTGTGCAATGAAATAAATTCCAAAACTAAAATCAGTATCATGAAGAACAAGAAAACAATATATGTTCAAATGTTAATGAATTGAACCCAACTCACAGTGTGCAAATGTGGTCCATTAGCATCAACTCCACCAAGCACCAAAGCAGCTTGAACATGACCTTGGTATCTGAACAAGTCTTGAAGAAATTAGACCTCCTTGTCCTTATCATCAACTAAAAAGTATAGAGCTATATTGCTGAGGACAATGTCAATAGAAAATGTGCTTACTTGAAAAGGTGAGACTTTAAAAGAGTAAGAGCAGTGACAACCCTAGATTCTCGACCAGTATGATACCGATGTAGTTGCAGCTGAGAACTGACCATGTCTAGAAAAGACAAACGGCAAGGAAAACAAAGTATAAGATAACTATAAAAACTGAAAAAGAGTTGGATAGACAGAAGGATTACAGTTTTCACATAGAAATAAATGTATAGCAGAAGCATAAAAAACAAGTACAGGCTACATTTTCTTATAACTCAAAGATACCTGTTACAGCCTCTGTATCAGCAGCTGTTCCTGCTCCGCAGCAATAAATATTAGGTGCCATATAATGAATTTTCTCACAATTCTTATCACAAACAATAGGTCCTTCAGTGGCTCTTGTGTCTGCCCCCAGAATGACACCATCCTGGTGACAAATTGAGAAAAGTATATCAGCAAGTTGAAAGAAACTTGAAATCCACACAAAATATAAGGGATTAAAAAAATTAATGACTGGTAGAAAAGTCCTACTAAGAACTTCACTGCAAAAGAATACCAAATAAAAAAAGGCACAGTCTCTACCCCCCCCCCCCCCCCCCCCGCCCACTCTCTCTCTCTCCCCAAAAAGCAAAACACAAGTGCTCAAGTTCATGAGGGCATTAGAGACTTGCAAACAAATTAATAAAAAGTATCTTCAAAAGAATTAAAGATTCAAGCATGCTAATAAACCCACTACAAAATTCCAACTGGGAGCATATAATGCAGCACTTTCAATAACACGAGTCCATATTCACGCATAAAGGTACTTAGTGTCCATTTGGGTTAGTTTTTAAAAAATGTGTGTTTTGAATAAAATATCGATTTCAAAATTTGTTTTTTGAAAACATGCTTTTAGAAACACAAATAAGCTTTTGATTAAATCTGTAAAAACTATTGTTTCTATGAAAATCGACAGCATTAAATGAGGCAATTTTTAAAAAAAGCACTCCATGAGCTGGGATTTGAAAACATACTTTTTCTCTAGTTTTACGAATGAAATTTTCTTAAAAATGTAATACCAATCACTAATATATATATATATTCGAATAGATCATATAATAATTCTCTTTCTCTGAAAATATAGAAGAAAGGAGTCTGTGCACCAATAACTACTATGAAAGGGCCGAGCCATAACAAATGAGAAGCTATATGACTCAATTCCAACATAATTACTCCGATATAACTAGCTCTTTTCGGTACTTGAATATTTCCTAGCCATTTTGGCCCATTTACAATTATTGCTTCTGTGAATATAGTAGCTAAATAATCCCAACGGGTTGCATAAGGCAGTTACATATATATATATATATATATATATAAAGCAGCACAAGACCAGGGGGACTAACTATTTCTAATCAGCTTTTTCACAAGTAAATCATGAATTTCCTTTTTACAAAATTCAACAGTTTCAGCATTCATTTGAATGGGCATATAACATTCTCATCAAATTTAGCTCAAAACCACAACATAAATCGCTTATGCTCCTTACTAATACTTAGAGTACCTAGTAAGCAAACCCAATTCAATAAAAGGAAGTAATAACTCCAGTTTACTACCAGTGGTTCAGCCTGAGTTCAATATGTCAATATACAATTTAAAAAAAATAAACTTAACCCACATGACATTTAATTCATTAACAAAAACTAATCCAAAATCATTAAAAAATTACACGTTTAATGTTTATTTAAAATCATTCGTTTTCTCTATGAAATTGCAATGCCAAATGGACCCTTAATTAATTGTGTTTTCAGGTCTTTACCTCATATGAGCATATAACATTCTCATCAAATTTAGCTCAAAACCACAACATAAATCGCTTACGCTCCTTACTAACATAATACAAGAGTACTAGTGAGCAAACCCAATTTAATAAAAGGAAGTAACAACTCCAATTTACTACCAGTGATTCAGCCCAAGTTCAATTTGTCAATATACAATTTAAAACAATAAACTTTACCAACATGACATTAAATTCATTAACAAAAACTAGTCCAAAATCATTAAAAAAAAATTACACGTTTAAATCACATTTCTTTGAAAGACCAGCATGACAAACCGCATTCGACTCAAACCACAGGTGAATTAAGAGCAATTAACCCCTAAAAAGAGACTCACAATGAGAGAAAATCTAAAAAAACTCATATAAACCAATAAACAAATTGATATGAACAGGGTTACCTGAAAAATTAGACCCACAATAGTAGTTCCAGTCTTGCGATAAGATGGAGGCGGAACACCCTTTTTAGAAAGCATGCCATTTCTTCTGCACAAATCGAAACTGAAACCACCCTTTGGAGGAGCCTCCACAGCTACCTGTGACATTTTTTTTTTTTTTTTTTTTAAATTTCTACTGACAAAGAAGACACAAAAATGAGATTTATGAAATACCCAGATGCTCTTTTTCAATGATAAAACTGGAAATCAAAGTGTTGTCGTGAAAGTTAACAAGGGAATTGGAGAATACCTGAGAGATCGATAGGGAAAGCAGATGAAAGTTTGTGAGAATGAGATTGTGAGAAAGACAGAGAGTCCGAGAAGTTATTTTTAAGAGAGTATCTTGGAGCGGAAGAAATTTGAGTTTTTATAAACGACGAGTTTTATATTACACTAGTTGTCGTTTTTATCTGACATTTGTATTTGTATTTGTTTTTGTTTGAACTTTAAAAAGTTACATACACACTGCCGTATATCCTCCAATTAAATAAAACCACATCATTTTAAATTTTTTTTTTTTTATAAAAAAAATAGAAACTAACGTGTATAATTAAAATTTTAATTTTAGTCCTATTTACTCTATATTCTTCCCAAAAAATTAATAAATAAATCACACAAGAGAAACCAAAAGGTCATTAAGAATAAGGGTGCGTTTGGATACTGCTAATTTTGCTGAAAATTGAAAACCGAAAACAAAAAATAATAAAAAAATAATTTCTGGATTACTGTTAACACCAAAACACTGTCCATTTGCCTATTTGCACTGTTCATGTCCCATGAATAGTATAATAGGCGTTGGTTAAAAAAAAAAAAAAAGGGTTGAAACGCGTCTGCATGAAAACACAGATGCAATCCAAACGCCTTCTAAATCCGTAGTCAAGATCGAAAGAAGGTCAGTGAATTTTAGCATAATTGACACCTCCTCTTGCAAGTGTTAAGTGGAGGGTGAGATTATGTTCAAGTTCTATTCAAGTTCTATTGGGTGTGTGTAATTTACCGATACTAATAAGATACAGATTGGAAGAAGCAAGTGTATTGTGGAGATTGTGCCTAGGATGGCCATTAGGCAATGCCCATCACCAATGGAGGTCAAGGAAATAGAACTGTTTGCAGCTTAATTTCCTGAATAGAGAATGATTTTTGATTATTTGGGGTTGGAGTGTTTTTTTTTTTTTTTTTTTTTTTATATGAAAACTAGTTGCTAATCTGTGCAATTTTGCATTAATGTGATAATAAATATGCATTATAATTAAATGACATTTCTCCACTATTCAAAAGATTAAAAATCCAAATTAAAAATGTTATAAATGAATACAAAAGAGATCTATTATTATAAGGTAGAAATCCACTTGTAACATGACACCCAATTTGTTCTAGAGAAGATTCAAAGTGAATCGGAGTGGACTAAAACGGACTAAAATAAAGTGAAATGGACTATAGTGGACTGAAATGGATTGAGTAAACCAAAGTTGATCAAAATTGTCCGAAGTGGACTAAACTAGACCGAAATGCTATGCTAATCCACTTGTATCATACAATTCAAGTTTTAGATATTAATAGATAGATTGGATATTGTGGATATTAATAGATAGATTGGATATTGTGGGTCTAATTTGGCTATATTTGGAAGGTGGAAGTGTAATTTATCTTATTTTCCATATCATATTTTTCTCTTTATGTAAGTCTTGTTTCTTTATTATTATTAGTCGCTTACCCGTGCGATGCACGGGATAGTTGGTTAAATAACAATTACAAATAATCATACAAAGTGCGCAAAATATGTTCTTTGATTATAAATGTAGGGTGTTTCACATAACACATAAAGATCACACCTTGGTTTCTCTATGTTGATGAAAAAATTATTGCCAACATTCCAATAGCTCATACACAAATTTGGGCATAATATGAAGTCACATAATGCTCAATTGCAAATCAATTTATAGTCTACCACCAATATAAATCATATAAAAAAATTTATTGATAACATGAATATTTAAATGTGTAAATAATCTCATGACAGCATTAGCAAGACCATGCATTTGCTGCCAGGGAATAATATGCCACATAAACACATGGGGCACTATGCCACTATCTCTTATAAGAAGCAACTCAAACACAATATTCAAAACTTTGAAAAGAAACAGCTGACAAATAGTATAAGTATCTTTGCTTATCTACTCTTTATGGCCCCCAATTTTGATTATGCTGGCTTCTTGGAAACTGTTGAGGAGATCATTTGCAGCAACATATATTTGTGTCAGATGCATCTAATTTCCTTTAGATGCATCTTAAGTACATGCAAATAATAGTAGTAGTTTGAAAGAGTGTCTATTTGAAAGGAATCAAACGAAATGCCTATATATTTCAGTTTCAACTATCTTTATAAATAATTAAAAGCAAATTTCATAAACTCTTTGGATACATCTTAAGTAAGACATACAATCAATTTCAAAAACACCAAATGTTGGGTTGAAAGTAATACACAATTATTCGAAGCAGTGCTATTAGGCTCAGCCAAGCCACTCTCTATGGAAAAAATTTAAAATACAGTAAGGTTCAATATTTGAAGCAATTGCTTGAAATCATTTAAGTACATGCCACCAATGAAGCTGCTTGAAATCATTTTAAGTACATACCATCAATGAAGCTACAACATTAACATTGTTCATAACATTATTTTGTTATTTGTAGCACAAGTTCTTGGTTCGTGATAAGCAATGTGGGCATGTAAGATATACATTGGTGCATGGAAATCTACAAAATCACCTACGTAAAAACAAAAAAGGAGAGAGTTAAATCAATGATTGTGTAATAATCATAGTGCAGTTTAGATAGAGATGAATTCTAAATGCAGGTTTAGTCTCCTCCTTTTTTGGGTCTATAAAATTTACAAAATCATAGATGCATTGCAAACAAACACCAACTGATTTGATCAATCTATAATCAAATTAGAATGGAGTATATACGTTCATATTATGCTATTCTTTTTTATTTATTAAACAAATTAACAACTTTCCTAATACTTGAACAACATGAACTTTTAAAAAGGAAAGAAGTGAGAGACCAACCACAACAAATTAATATCTTTCCTGATATTTAGTTTTTTAAAAGTTGGCAATATCCTGTAAAGGTTTGCATTTTGAATTTCTCAACTCCAAATTCCTTGTTCATGACCTTTATTTATTTATTTATTTTTGTATATAATACAACAATCACACTCATTACTTAAAATTAGGACTTCGATTCATTAACTTATAATTAGAAGATTTTTAATGCACCTATCAAAATGAATACTCATGGCAATCTCAATTTTCAATCAATCTTGTTAAACAAAGCAGAAATCTAACAAAGAGGCAAATGAATTGCAATCTACACTTTAATTTTCTTCAATTGGATAAAGACAGGAAATGAAAAGATGGAAAAAAATGACATCAACAAAGACAGATGTAAGCAAGAATCTACCTAAAAAACCCTATCTCTATAACTGAAATTTCACAACCAACATTAGGAAAGAATTATAGTTGGATTCAAAATTGGAATCACATATATGACAGCACTTGCAACTCATGTTGATATAAGAGTCTTAGGATGCTCAGAACATCCTATGACAAAACTTAAAATTGAATGAAAAAGATGGCATAAAGAAATTGAAACAAATCCTCTACCAATGACAAAACCATAACCTAAATAAAGAAAATTTTAAAATCTTACAAAAGTATACCAAACAGGGAAAAATATTCTAACCAAAAAACAATAATTGACCAAACAAATACCTAGAAATTGGAAAAATAAAATGGGAAATCAGGGTACCTTTAACCTTGATTCAATTATTATTTTTGGCATAAGACCCAATTTTTGGTACAAAAAACACGGTACACTGCAATTGGAGAAAAAGACGAAAAAGAATGAAAATAAGAAATCATAAATTAATTAGGAAGATGGAATCTTAACAACAGTGAACAATATAGAAGTATTAAGGCATAAACGAATGTACGAATGGAACCTTTGTTGTTGCAGGGAAGGAACGGTGCAAAAGCAGGAAAAGAATTTATACAGCATGAAGGAAAAAAAAGAAAGAAGCTATACAACAATAAAAACTAATCTGAACCGTAAATTTAAAACTATCTTCACATTAAGACAGAGTTTTGATTGAAATTAACAAAACCCACTACGGGCTCCAAACCCATCAATCTAAAAGAGAAAACACTCCCAAACAAAACCCTAAATCAAATTTAACAGGAAAACTTATAAAACAAAATTAGAAAACTTACTAGTAATAGTGTCTGAGAAAGACTGGTCTCTAACGGTGGTAAAAAGAAATCACAGAGTGGGCCTAATTTCTGAGCTTTTCTCTACAACCAACGGCAACAACTAAAAATGCAAAAAATTATAGACCATAAACTCAAACTCAATAGCCAAACGGAAAAACACAGAAGAATTAACCCCAAAATTTTTAAATATACATAGAAAATAAAATTGAAGTATGCCTCAACTTGATATACAAATGGGAACACAGAAGAACTAACCCTAGAATTTTTAAATATACATAGAAAATAAAATTGAAGTATGCCTCAACTTGATATACAAATGGGTATGTTCAAAGTTGAGGCTTTGGTTGATTTTGGAACTTGATAAACGAAGAGGCTGAGAAAAGGAGGGTGTGGGATCTGAAAATTTAAAGCAACGCAAATCAAGATTAATAACAAAATCAAAAACCAAACCTAACATACCATATCGTCCCCCCAACGGCCAGATGATTCTGGCGAAAACCCATTAAGAGAAATAACTGCAGCCTCTCTCCAACGGAATCGTTTTAGTCTCTGAAACTTGATTTGTCCCAATGTCCCATGAGAGGCGATCTGTTAGATCTTATTGGCGTTTGGGTTTTGGGGAAGGAGAAGGGTAGAGAGATAGAGAAAGAGAGAGAAGGGTATGGGTCTTGCAGTGTTTGTTGGGTTGAGTTTGCGTTTGAAAGAGAGACAGAGATAGAGAGAGAAGGGTATGTTGTTTGCGTTTGTATCGGGTATTGTTTAGAAGTTGAAGATTATCGGGTTTGTTTTGGGGAGAAATAGATATTGGGTTAGACATAATTACGGTGTTTAGGGTTTTATTTATTTATAATAATTTTATTTTTATAAATAATGCTGACATGGAAAATTGTGGGAGCTTCAAAAGCTTCAGTTATATATATATATATATATATATATATATAGATTTTATAAATAATGCTAACGTGGAAAATTGTGGGAGCTTCAAAAGTTTCAGTTTTATATATATACTAGTCGCTAACCCGTGCGATGCACGAGAAAGCTATTAATAACTTCCCTAATATGAAAAAAAATAAAAAATAAAAAATAAAAAAATATCATGGTATAAATTATATACCAAACCAATAAAATCTATCACATACAATGAGATATCATGATAACCAAGAGCTTGAGATCATATTTAGAAAATATAACTAATATAAGTACACTCCAATACTTACACAAATAGAGTTAATTTCATACTCATTCAATCAAACATCCTTCATAAATTACATTAATCGTTCTTGATGTCCAAGATGTATCTAAATTATAACATCACCAGTAAACAAAGATGCTAGACCTCAATGGGATTGAAGAGGCAACATAATGCCAATTTACACAATTTCTGAAATCATTATCTCCACTATTGAGAGAGAGAGAGAGAGAGAGAAAGAGAGAGAGAGGTGGCTGTTGTGTTGCATCTCTTAAGAAGAATCTACCCTGTACATTGTTTTTTTTTTTATATGTAATCGACAAATAACAAAATAGATGTACCACATTTAGAGTATGCACATTTGGCAGATTAAAAGTAAAGGAAAATGAAAAAATGAACCCACCTAAAGCTTTTTGCTCTCTCTCTTGATGTTGACTTTTCCAACATCTTCCAAAATCAAATTTATGTACTCCTCAAAGCCCTATAAGGCATAAAAGTTAACATTTGACCAAATTTACATGTATTCACTTAAAATTGTGAAAGATGCTAAAAATTAGGTTGATACCAACCTTTTAACCAAAATTCAACATTTTAGTGACTGCACATCAATTAGCAATTTTGCCATTGTTACTTGCAACATATATCTTTTTATTTGTGACAAATATGGTGCAATTTTGGCCATCAAATTTTACTCAAAAGCCAAAATTAAACAACCTCCATCTTGCATTACTCTAAGAAATCTATAGAATTACCCTAAAATCAAAAAGAACATGCCACAGCCATGGATAGGAGGTAGAACAAAAAAAAAAGTACATGTTCACAAAGATTTCAAAGATGTAAATTTGACAATAACACCCCAAAAATTGCTTAATATACATAACATATAGCAAAAATACTCATCATAAATGTGATTAGAAAACTCAAGCACTAAATTACAACCCTTTGCATAATATTTTTTATATAAAAAAAAAGACTATAGTTAACATTTAATCTTCAAAACATTATAACAGGGAATGCTACAAAAATTTGGAATGATTTACCTATATATAGCTTAACCATACTTGCTACTCCATATAATTCAAATCAAGGCATTTGATTTTCCCCTTCATCACTCAAACAGATTATCAACTAAAATTTTAAGAATAGCATTACATGCAAAACCTAGAAAAGCCCAACATTTAAAAGGATGAAATCAATAATTAAAAGTCTCTAAAAAACATTATCACTATCATGCAATATCCAATACAGCCACTTGTAATAAGCACTATGAGAAGCAAATATACAACAAAATACCATTAAATAGAATAACACATCATCAAGAATATACCTTCTTTTCTTTTTAAAACTGCACCATTTGGCATTGGTGTGGACGCAAGAACTTCTTTGTACACAAATGCAAACGCAAATGCAAGTTATAAGTTGAAGGAGACAAAAAGGTTAATAACTATGTAGGTTGTCAAACATGATCACTTGAAAGCATTAGAATATATGTTTTAAGGGTAACAATTCCTCAAATTCAATTTGTTCAAGGAACCTACAGAATCAAGACCAGTCCCACAAATTATAAAGAAAATTAAAATAAAAGACATTGTGATAGCAAGTTATGTCCACCTTAAGCAATGTGTTCCAAGTTTGAGTCTTGAAATCAGCCTAACCCACCTCTCCCAAACCTTTTTTTTAAATTTAAATAGTAAATATCTACCTCATTAGTAACATTAATCATATATAAAAATATGGAATGATATTCTTATCAAATGAGATAATATCTCCATGACGGACTTCAGCTTTGACCCTATTCTTCCTCAACCTCTCCTAATTGAGATATGACATTTTCCCTATAGTAAAAAATAAACACTATATGAACAGAAGTTAAGGAGAGACAAAAGCATTAAGAGAACAGAATAAGCAACCTTGTATCATTGAGGAAGACCAAAATATCTTGCAATGAAAAGCAAGCATACCTGTACCAAAACCACCACACTGGGGGAAGCTATGACTTTTGTGTCTACCAGTAAACAACAACATCTTGCTACAAAGAGTTTAAATTTGCTGTTAGGAGGATATTCTTCCTAGTAATATCAGGCTTTACACATATATTTATATATAGAAATACATATCACGTATCAAACAACACAAATTAGTAAACCAAAATGCTAAACTGGACCCAAAAACCACAATTTCACTCCTACTAACAAATAAATAAAGAGAACAGGTTAGGGAGGAAATCCTAAATTAAATTAAAAACATTACTAACCATTCCTTAAAATGCCAAGAGACAAAGCCTAGGTAGAATTTGATCTTCTATGGTGTTTCCCTGGGAAAAACAAAAAAGAACAGAGAGGGAAAATATTAGCAATTGAAATCTATAATTGCTGCAAACCCTAATTAGGAACCCCAAAATCCCAAAACTAATAAAAACCCCCAAATCAAAAATTTAGTAGTTTTCCCAATGTCCTTGAGCCTCAAAGTCATTTTGATTTCGTCCTAATTCAAGAATGTTTAGATACTATGGAAACAAAAACCACAAATTATTCATAAGCAAATAGATTAGGACAATAGCAACAAAAAAGGAAGAAGAAAGGGAAGATTGAGGATTCAAGGTGATCTTACCAAGGAGTTCTTGAGAAATTGAACCGGGAGATTTTAGGGCAAGACTCACTTTTGGGCATCGAATCAGAGAGAATGTCTTTACACATATTGGGGCCTGGCCTGGGTGTGCAAACTGTAACGGTGAGAGTCGGTGGTGGTCAGTTCTTGAAGAAGTTTAGGGTTTTATCGGGTTTGATTGAAAAACAAATCAGAGGATGCTGAAAGGGTAGAGAAGAGAGATGAGGGAGAAAAATAGAGAACAAATAGGAGAAGGGGAATGGCGTTCAGAGTTAGGTTTTGGGGAAGGAGAAGAAAATTTTTGGGTAATAGGGGTCCGTTTGGATACAGTTGAAAACTGAAAACTGAAACTGAAAACTGAAAAACACTGTAGAAAAATAATTTTTAAATGTGTGAATAGTATCGTGGGACCCATTTTTAATGAAAAAGTTGCTGAAAAGTGTATTTTGTGGGACCCATGAACAGTGCATAAAAGCACTGTTCACATAAGAAAAGTCAAAAAGTTACGGCTTGACAAAAAAAAAAAAAAAAAAAAAAATTTCTGAAACGTAAACGTGTGTTTGGGAAGCGCAAAACGCGCTTCCCAAATGCACTCTAGGAGAGCGTTTGGATTCGGCTGAAAAAAAATTGCGTTTGCGTTTTGTCTGTTTTTTTTTTTTTTTTTTTTTTTTTTCACGCGTTTTGGAGCGTTTTGGGTGTTGCGGCTACTGTTCATGCACTGTTCAATGAATAGTAGCCGCAAACTTTGACTTTTCAAATTTTTTTGGACCAATCACAGCATATCGTGTACTGTTCACGGACCCACAAATTTCACTTTTCAGCAACTTTTTCATTAAAAATGGGTCCCACGATACTATTCACACGTTTAAAAATTATTTCGCTACAGTGTTTTTCAGTTTTCAGTTTCAGTTTTCAGTTTTCAGCTGTATCCAAACGGACCCTAGGTATCGGGTTTGATTCTTCACCGGGAAATAGAAGTAGTTTTTTTTAGCTGAATTTTTTTTTTTTTAATAATACTGATATTTTAAAAATAATGATGACGTGGACTAGAATTTTTTTTTTAATAATACTTATGTTTTAATAATACTTATGCTTTAATTTAAAAAAAAAAAAATAATGATGACGTGAAAAATTGTGGGTTTTTTTAAAAATAATGATGACGTGGAAAATTGTGGGAACTTTAAAAGCTTCGGTTTTATATATATATATATATATATATATATATATATATAGATTATTTCTCCTTATCAATATTTATTTTTATAGGTTTTATGTTTTTTTTTTTTCCATTAAAAGATATTGATAAAATAGTGAAGACTTTTTTCCTTTTTATTTCTTAATATAAAAAAAAAAGTACAAGATTTTTGTTTTTTTTTTTCGTGTGGTTGTTGTCCCTGTTGCCGGGCTCTGCTCTTGTATGCAACATCCAGAAACACACACATATTTATATATTGATATTTGACACATTCCTTAAATATAAATAAAGATTTATTGATAGCCAGTTTGTAAATTTAACACAACTTCTTTTAAAATATGAATACAAGGTTCAACATGCATTCCACTTTATTTATCATACAGTCTAGTTAGCCAGAACAGCAATCTGAGAAACATTAGACACAAAATAGAACTCTAGTACGTAGTTTCCATTAGCTCAATGAGTCTTAAAAATTTAGGACATATGATCTCGACCCATTGTGCTTAGCAGAGCTTATGCAACGCCAACCAACCTAGGCTTGATAGTCACTAGCAATCCATGCTTCATATAAAGAGTGGTTGTCAGTTTTGGATCAACTTTATGGCCTTCAACAACCTTAACTTCATATCTCAACAGGATTGAAGCAGCTATCATTTTCATCTGCATGTAAGCAAATTTCTTTCCAAGACACAATCTTGGACCAGCATTAAACACTACATATTTGAATTGATTCTCGCTGACAAACTGCCCGTCTTTAAGCCACCTCTCTGGATTAAACTCCAAGCAATCTTTTCCCCATATGGACTCCATTCTAGCCATTGAGTAAAAACAGTAAACAACCTGACTCCCCTTCTTAATCATGGTGCCATCCGGGAAAACATCGTCTTCTATAACCTCTTTGAAGTCAAATGGCACTGAAGGGTAAAGCCTCAGAGATTCAGACAATGCTGCTTGTAAATACACCATCTTCCTCAATTCTTCCACTGTAAAAGCCACATCATATGGTTCATTTTTGCACTTGCGGTAACACAAAATTTCATTAATCTCACCGATAATTCTGCTTTCGACCTCTGAGTTCTTGTGTACTAACCAGAAGAACCATGACAATGCCACAGAGCTCGTGTCTCGTCCTGCTAAAATGAAATTAATGCAGAAATCGCTGAGAAATTTGTCTGAAAAATGAATTTTCATACCTTGGTCAGAGTCCTCAATGAGTCTGGACAAGAGGTCAGAATGATCATTTAAGCTTCCAAACTTCACTAATTCGTTCTTTCGATCAGTCACTATCTTCTCAGAAAAATCATTCACGATTTTTATTGCCTTCTTGAGCCGCTTCTCATATCCAACTCCAAGGAGTTTCATGACTTTCCATACAAAAGATGGCACCAAGAATCTCAATAGAGTGAATTCCGTGGCTTCTTCAAAAGCTTTTGCAAAAGGAATTTCAGGTAAATCAAGGGCCAAGCACCCTGGATCAATGCCAAGAGCAGCGGTGCAAATGTTATCAAATGTGAACCGAAGAAGCACTTCTTGGAGATCAAAGCTATCCCCTGACTCCACGAGTTTCTCTAACAATTTTAGTAGCTTCTGGTGCACCAGGTCTTGCATGGTTTGGACTGAGTACTCCACAAACCTGCTTGAATGCATCTCAGAAATTGCGATTCGTCTTTGTTCCTTCCATAGTTGATCATCAGTATTAAAAATACCATTCCCAAGCAAGTCATAAAACCTCTCTATATAGTGCTTACCTTTGGGGAAATTCTTGAAGTTTGTTTTAAGCATATATTCAACGTTTGAAGGTACAGTGGTCATGATTCCATAGAATCCTTCCATCCACATTCCCCTGAAGTGGAAGGTACCCCCAGCTTTGATCAAAGACCTGGTGGTCCAATCATAAATGTTGTTGATATGAAGGAATACCGAAGGTAGGATCCCCATAACTGGCCATAACATTGGACCCTTGTTGGTGAGTCTCTGAAGTATACAACTAAGAATGGTTAGTACTAGCAGGGATATAGAAACTTCCCAACGTAAGTGAGTATACAGCCATTGTATTGAAGAGAAAACAAGATTTCCCATCACTGCTATATCTCTTGTACTTTGGTGAATTGGCAAAGATGAATATAATGCATGGTAGAGCGCGAAGGATGGAAGTGATCATTTATAAAAGAGAGATTTTCATATAAAAACAAAATTAGAAATAGTAATAGAGAGTTTGAAAGTGATTAATTAATGGTTGCCCCAACTTCTTTGATCCTGATTGAACAAAGAGATAGAGACTCGAGAGAGTAGACTTGCCGGGTTGGTATTTAAACTAATTTGAGACTAAGAATATAAATGAAATAATTATCGTCATTTACTGCTGAGGAGAGTCATTTTCTTTTGTATTTCTTTTTCACTTTAATCAGAAGATAGTGTTAGGTTTAATAGATTGGTAGCAACCCATAACAAAAAGATTGACTTTTGTGAGTCACAAAGTGTTTTATTTCAAGTTCAAGATGAAGACCCAAGATTAGCTTGAGAAAAGAGAAGTTTTTGGAATGTCTACACCTATTTGACACATCTTCAATCAATCGATAATTGTAGGTAAAGTTTTTGATTTAACGTTTTTGTTGTAGCATTTTAACATTATCTAATTAAAATGAATAAATACCACAACATAAATATAAAGATATGAGATAATATGAAAGATACACTACAAAAAACGGGGCCTGAAGCCGCGTTTTGAAGCCGCGTTTTTGGAAAACGCGGCTCCAGCCGTTCCTTTGAGCTGCGTTTTCCAAGAACGCGGCTCAAAGGAAAGGCTGGAGCCGCGTTTTCCAAAAACGCGGCTCAATAATGCGGCTTCATGCCGTGCGGCTAAATTTTTTTTTTTTTTTTAATTGTAGCTTGAGCTGCGTTTCAAAAACGCAGCTTCAGAAATGCTTGAAACGTACTGTACAAGGATGGAGCTGCGTTTGAAACGCAGCTTCAAGTTTTAGTATAAACAAAAAAAAAACGAAACGTGGAATCCCTCACCATCGAAACAGAAAACTGGCTCTCCGATCGCACAAAACCCTCACCGATCGCCCACACTCCCCTCACCGATCGCACATTCCCCTCACCGCTCCAACACAGTCCCCTCACCGCTCGCACATCCCCTCACCGATCGCAGACAACTCTCACCGATCTCAGACAACTCTCACCGATCTCACACTCCCCTCACCGATCTCAGCCCACTCTCACCGATCTCAAGCCTATGTGAATCCCCTCACTTCAACCCTATGTGAATCCCCTTCCTCCCTCCGCTCTTCCTCCTCTTCGTTTCCTTCTCATCGATCGCTGGCACACACCCATTCTCGCAAGGCCGACTAGCAGTAAGTTTTTCAAAATTTTTTGTTTTGATTCCTGTTATGGGGTTCCTATTTTTGCTTTACAGCTTCGATTTTAGGTTTAGGGTTTCGGCCGTCGATCTAGGGTTTTGATTTTGGGTATAAATGTTCAATTTCAATATTTGGTTTTATATTTCAATATTTCAATATTTGGTTTTGGAGATGTTTGATCGATGAATTCATATTGGGTTTATTCATGTTTGTCATTTTTGCTTGGTGGGTTTTTGATATCTGTGTGTGTGTGTGTGTGTGTGTGTGTGTTGCTACTGCTGCTGCTCTGTGTGTGTGTGTGTGTTGCTTGTGCTGCTGTGTGTGTGTGTGTGTGTGTGTATGTTGCCGTTGCTGCTGCTGCTGCTCTGTGTGTGTCTGTGTGTGTGTTGTTACTGGTGCTGCTCTGTGTTTGTGTGTGTGCTGCTGGTGTGTGTGTGTTGCTGGTGCTGTTGTGTGTGTGTGTGTGTTGTTGGTGCTGCTCTGTGTGTGGGTATGTGTGTTGCTGTTGCTGCTGCTGCTGTGTGTGTATGTGTGTGTTGCTTGTGCTGTTGCTCTGTGTGTGTGTGTTGCTGCTACTGCTGCTGTGTGTGTCTGTGTGTGTTGTTGCTGCTGTGTGTGTGTGTGTGTGTGTGTTGCTGCTGCTGCTGCTCTGTGTGTGTGTGTGTGTGTGTGTGTGTGTGTGTGTGTTGTTGCTGCTGTGTGTGTGTGTGTGTGTGTCGCTGCTTCAACTTCATGTTCTCTCAATTTTGCTTCAGGAACTCATGCCTTCTTTACCAAATTATGTTGAAGTTCATTTGAAGTTTTCATAGCTTGGGTGAGTAAGAAACATTTTTTTTCTTTAAAGTATCTCCTCCAACTTTGCTCCTCAATCTAACTATCAATTATTATATCCATTCTTTAGATTTGCTAATGCTGAATAAAGGATTGAAGAGGTAAAATGCGACTGCTTCTGGTGTCTAATCTTGAAGGTGGTTTATTCTGGCTGTGTTTGTTATTACCTTGCTATTAGAATCTGTAACGAGACAGATGCAAAAACGGTTAACATTGGTGTTTGGTTTGTACACTTGACGTGGCCATCATGACTTATGAGAAGCAGTAAACCTGTGAACTAATTCTTAGGAATGAATCAATCATTGTTTTGTTGTAGCTTGTATTTTCAGTTCATCTTTTCGTATATATAAGATGACCAAATCCTTACACAACCAATGTACTGTTTGGTGTTTTTTCTATTCTTAGTAAAATTTTACTTAAAAATTTTACTATTGCAGAGAATGTCTAGAAATAGTCCAAAATCTGACAGCCAAAAATAACAAACAAAAATACAAAGTAGCTTTTTATGTTGAAGACTCTTGTTATGTGGTTGGAAGAAGCACAGACTTTTTATTGAACATATATATATCGATACAAACAATTGTAAATGCCTCATGCATTGCATAGACCTACAACTAGTTATGATAATAACCAATCCATTAGGGAGGTAAAGTGCACTAATTTAATTTTTAAACTCATGTTATCCAATAACAAATGTTATACATGGTCAATGAAAAACAAGTCATGTAGAACTGTTTTATGTCATTTCCTTATGCCTTTTCACCCTCTAGTCCTTTTTTTTTTCTTTCTTTTTCTAATTTTAATTTTTTATTTTGCGAAACACACACTTTATTCTTGATGTTTGATTGGGAAATACGAGAAACATGTGATTTTTTTTTTTTATTTAGCCAGGTTTGAGTGAAAAGGGAATGAAACAGGGTTGGCCCAACAAAATTTGGGGCCTAAGGAAATCAGATTTTTATTTGTGACTTTGTTTTAGATTGATTTTGATTTTGAAGGTATTATTGTAGATCAATTCAGTTGGTTGAACTGCAAACTGTGGTTTGGTACAGAATGGCCAACAGTTTAAGTCCATTTGTTTATGAGATGCATAGTGATCGATTAATCGTATTGGATTGGTTTGGTACAAAGTACAAAGTAGGAAAAATTTTTGTTAAGTTTCTAGATGGTACAACTATTGGTGGACCCTGAAGTGGATTTTTTTTTTTTTTTTTAAATTTTAATTATGAAAATTTTACTGACTAGTTTGTCTTATTTTACTATGATTATTGATGTCTTATGGTAGTTGTGAAATTTGATAGTGCTTGTTTACGGAGTTGGTTCAGTTGATAAGGTTAACAATATACTTTATATTATATTTTCTATGTTTGTATACAATATATTAAAATAATCTAAAAGAAAGGAATAAATCTCATTGCTATGTTACAAAATAAAATTAAGTAAGCATCGCGACAATTGTTCCAAGACGAAAGCACCTATCTTTTTGGTACTCATGAAAGCTCACATCTAGATGTATCGTGCTTTGGGCGAAGGGCATATCTCACTTGTAGTGCCTGTTGTATCAATTTCTCTTTCGTGATTAGTTAAGATGACTACTTATATGTGATTTGTCATTATTTTTTTTTTAGCAATATATGTGTGAATTTCAGTCAGATATTCTCATATTTTTTCAAGGGATTTTGTTAGTACTTTATTTTTTAATTCTTGAAGGAGGTAACAAATCATTTATTTATTTTTAATTATATACATACATACATACATATATATATATATATAGAGGTTTTAATGTTCTAGGAATATGTTCTTCTATCGAAGGAGTTAGAATTTCTTAATATTCATAATTACATATATGGTACCAATTCTCTTGTTAAAATATGTGTGTTTGGATTGACTTATTTGTTGCGTTGTTGATTTATTAAAAATGGGTGATCGTTTTTGATGTATATGGAACTTGTGATGTAGGAATGGGTGATCGTTTAATTCCCTTGTGATGTAATGACTGATATTGTCTTGTTTATTTTCTGTTTGATGTATATGGAACTTGTGATGTAGGAATGGAAGTTGTTTAATTCCCTTGTGATGTTTATGGAATATGTGATTCTTGGGATGTAATAAGTTGTGAAAGAAGGGAGTTGTGTGTATAGCAGGAAGTAGTGTGTATAGCAGGAAGTTCAGAAAGCAGAGAAAAAAAAATTTAAAAAAAAAAAAAAAACCTATAGCCGCGTTTTTTAAAACGCGGCTATAGGTCCGCCGCCATAGCCGCGTTTGAAACGCAGCTCGAAGCTGTCCTGGAGCCGCGTTTTTACTAAACGCGGCTATAGGCCGATTCCTATAGCCGCGGTTAGAAAACGTGGCTAGAGGTCTGGTTTTAGCCGCGTTTTTTGAAAACGCGGCTATAGGCTTTGAGCTGCGGACTTTAGGCCGCGTTTATAAACGCGGCCATAGGAAACGCGGCTAAAAGCCTTTAGCCGCGTTTTTGGGGTCTTAAGCTGCGTTTTTCAAACGCAGCTTTAGACCCCTTTTTTTGTAGTGATAAAAACTTGTGAAACTTTTAATCTCATGTTGAAAAGGAGGCAAATTTTTTTATTGTTTTTAAGTGTGGGATTAATGGGTTGGAGTTTTGGTCTTGAACACTTTGTGCAAAGGTTTCATTTTCTAAGTGTATGTGTAATTCCTCAAAAAAAAAAAAAAGGTGTATATATATATATATATATATATATATATGAAACTCTCTCATAAGAATTTGAACAATAGCCCTTACTTTTCCAAACCATAAGAATTGGTACTTGTGAAGTGACTATAAGGTGGATGATAAGCTGTACTAATTGATTACTTTGTTATCATTGTTGTGGTTGAGATAATGCATATTTATGTGGAGCTTGACTTGCCCAAGGCATGTCAAACATCAGGGACGACTTTGTTATTATTGTTATGGTTGAGATAATGCATATTTATGTGGAACTTGACTAGGCATGTCAAACATCAGGGACGGAGTTCCTGTTTGACACTGGGGAGAAAGGCCCCCACCCCCCACCCCCCAATCTATTATCCATTAACAATATAAAAAGAGGCAATGCTTCTACAGCGTCATTTTGGTTTGTTGAGCCACTTTGTCTTTTTCTTTTTTTGTTTTTTAGTCTACCGTCTGTACTTTTTTTTTTCATATACATTGTTATACTGACATAACAAATTTCACAATATTTTTACAATTATTGAGAAATCAATTTCTTATAAGTCAAAATAAAATAATAAAATATGAAACCATGACCAACCACAACTGAAAATAAATGTTTTGTAAAAATGTTGTGACACTTGTTAGATGAATGTGTAAAAACTAAAGTACTTTTGGTTAGTTCAATATGTACTTTTTTTTTTTTTAGTCATCGATTTGTGCCCTTTTTTATGCTAACTATATAAAAAGAGGCAATGCCTCTACAGTGCTCCTTTTTGGTGTAGTGAGCCATTTTTTTTTTCCCCCAAGTTTTGAACAGTTGCTACAATGCCACTTTGGTTTGTTCAAGTGGCACTGTAGCTATAGTAGCTACAGTTTTTTTTTTTTCTTTTCTTCTTCAGTCTTCCGTTTGTACTTTTTTTTTTCTTTTAAATATTTATAAGAACCCGCATATAGATTGTTATACTGACACAACAAATTTCACAATATTTTCACAATTATTGAGGTGTCAATTTCTTATAAGTAAAAATAAAATAATAAAATATGAAACAGTGACTAACCACAACTAAAAATAAATGTTTTGTGAAAATGTTGTGACACTTGTTGGGTGAATGTGTAAAAGTTACAGTACTTTTGGTTTGTTCAATATGTACTGTTTATCGCTTTTAAAAAAAAAAATTTATTATTTTTTTTCAGTCATCGATTTGTGCTCTTTTTTTCTATATATAAAAAGAGCGAATAAGCTCATGAATAGTGTTATGAACAGTATTTTTGGTTTAATGGCTTACCTTTTTTCTCATTTTTTCTCCTTCAAGTTCACCAACTTGGTTTAAGCTTGTTTTTTTTTCTTTTAAAGGATCTTTATATGTTTACTTTTTACTTGTAATGTAAGCTTACATTGTATACACACAAAAAGTAGCAAATATTATATACATTTGCAAAAACAATTGTACAAATTTTGCAAATGTGTACAACATTTACCAATTTTTATGTGTTTACAATATAAATTTACATTGTAAGTGTAATGTATATTTCTATTTATATATATATATATATATATATTATATATAAAAAGAGTGAATGGGAAAAGTTACAGTAATTTCACTACAGTAGTTTTGGTTTGTTTAACTTTCACTGTTTTGCTGGCCTTTCTTTTTTTTTTTTTTTTTTTTTTTTTTTTTTTGTGAATGCATAAAGTTGTAGCATATTTGCTATATTATTTTTGGTTTGTCCACAATAATTTTCACAACACTTTCATAACAAATCAAATATGGTAAATTGTTATTGGTTCTAATTTAAACTTACCAATGAAACTACTTTTTTGCCCACCAATAACAACTTATAGTAACCTACTACTGATGATTTGTTGTGAAAATGTCATGGACATAACATTTTTTTGTGTGAAAATGTTAAGACATCTTGATGTTGTCACAATATTTTCAAAATTGCTGAGTTGTCAATTCTTTACAAGTTAAAATAAAAATATAACAAAATTATAAAGGTATTATGAAAATGTTGCATCATTCTGTTGTGTTTTTAGAAATTTTTTGTTGGTTTAATCAACTTTGTTGAGCCAAAATTCACTATTCCACATACAATTTTCTTGGGTTGACTTTTTGTATATATATTTTTTTACACACTATTTTAAGTAAAAACACATAGTTTTGCACACAAAAACAAAAACAAAAATTTAGGAAAAAAACATTTTTCATCCTTTATGTTTGGGGTAGTTTACAATTCTTGCTGAAACTTTAAAATCAAGCAATTTTTCTCTTAATATTTTGGAAAAGAGCAAATATGTCATATTGTTATTCTCTCAGTTAAACCCTAATGAAAGCTTATAATTTTTAAAATATTTTATTGTGTAATGTCTAAATTACTCCTGCTAAATTTTAACATCCTAAATTTTTTTTTTTTTTGCGTATTTTGTTATTTAAATGATAAAAATTCTTAGAAAGTTAGAATGATGATATTCAATGACACAAGCCTTTTGTTATCTTTTTTTTTTTTTAAATCTTTTAGCAAAACTTAGTTGTTTATTGTTGGAAGATGATAATATTTGTTATCATTCTTAGAAGTTTTTAGAGAATAGATATATTATCTTTAGCAAGTAGGTACTAAAAAACTATTATAGTTAAACAAATATTTATATGTTAAATAGCTGCCCTAACTAGTATTTTGAAAAAATATATATATTATATAAATATATATATATATATATATATATATATATATATATATAATGAGCTTGATTTAAAAGTTAGGCCCAAAAAAAAAAATTAAACCTGGCCCCCTCCAAAATCTTGGCCTTTTAAACCCAAAAAAAATGCTCAAACAATAACACAGATCAGCCCCAAACTCTTGCACCCTAAACCCAAAAATGGCCCAAACAACACCATAAATTAGCTCAAATAAAATCCATTTCAGCCTCGAAGAGAATCTGCAGGCTGATGCCTCATCGCCATTGCCAGCAGCCACGCATTTACACTTCGCTCATTTACCATTGCTAGTCAGATCTCCATTATCATTGTAAGTATATCTTCTCTCTTTGCATTTTGCAATGCCTGACTCTCTGGCTAGTGAGCCAGTGACACATATTGATTTTTCTTTCTTCCTCCATACGCATTTATGTGTTTTGTCTATCTCTTGGAATCTTTTTACATACTGATTTATGTGTTTTGACTTTTGTATCTCTTTGTCTAAGAGACTGTCTTTTATGTGTGACTATATTTTTCTATTGAGATATACTGTAAAATTGTGTGGTGTCAATAGGGGGACTGTGGGAAGTTGGTTGAAACAGTTGATTGGATAACACTATTGGTAGTGGGGTAACAGTTGGTGTGGGGCAATGGGCAAGTGTGGCTGAATAATTAAACTAAAACAAAGACAGAACAATTGCATAAAATGTCACACAAACTTAACTAAATAAAATTGTGACACTTACCCACATTTAGTGACTCATAGTGCTATAACTAGCTAATAAATTGATAATATATAAATTCATAAATTGCAAACTGATTAATTATAAATTGATAAGTAATGAACTTACCTTTAGAAACATAAAAAATTTATACTTAATGAATTATGCATAGTGCTTATATTCATGTTTACTTTGTAATAATAATTATTCCTTTTATGACAGTCATTGATGATTTTTTAGATTTAAAAGAATGTCTAGTTCCATTTTCATAGATGATTGAAATATAATATATAAGAAATGATAGTTTTATTTGTTAAAAATACTAAATAGATACTTATTTGGAATTTTATGATTTTTTTTTTTTTTTTGGTTTAAACTTCTGCCCCCCTTAACTAAGAATTCTGGCTTTGTCACTATCAAACATGGTATGAGACTTAATGTTTGTTAATGCTAGTTGATGTCTTGTGCACTAGATCATGGATTTTAAATCATTTTGTAAGAAATTATCTTATGGTTCATGTATATCTAGAAAATTAAGTTCAATTATATTTTATGCCATTAGAAAAAAGAAACACAAATTGTTAATGTTAAAAATTTGAACATGTTGCTTGAGTGATTAGCCAAGTAATTAATTGTTTTAAGTCTTAAAAAAAGGGAAAAATGTCCAAATACCCCCCTTGAACTTTAAGCTAGTGGTCATTACACCCCCTGAAATTTTTATTTTAGCCAATTTACTCCTTAAACTTCACACATCTGCCAATTCACTACATCTGTTAGTTTGTTGTTAAAATACTAACAGAATATGCACCTGAAACTCATGTGATGTTAGAAATGTTTTGAGTGTAAGAGAGAGAAATGGTAAGAACTATTGCATCATCCCTCTCTAGTGCTGGAAATTTTTGGCCTGCTATTCGAGTTCTTGTTTCGCCTTTCAACAGCATATATGGATCCACACCTTACAAACCCCAAAAAAAAAAGTCTCAAATCTCTAAAACCAATTAGCTTTAATTTTAAGAAGGCTATAATGGATCTGGACATAACGGATTGCGCTTCCTAGACTTTGATCACCAAACCCAAACTAAGGTACCTTTTTTCTAGTTATTGATTGGGGGAATTTATATTTAATTGTTTCTTCTTCTTTTTTTTACCAAAAAAAAATCTGGGTTTTGAGGAATTTCGTTGTTTGTGTTGTTGGGATTTGGAATTAATTGGTGGGTTTTGGTTAGATTTCTTTGTTGGATCAGTAAAGATTGTTAATTTAGATAAGGACTTGTTGGATTTTGATCTATTTTTTAAATACAACTCGCAAGGAATTCGTCCACACAATGTTTGAAGGGTAAAACATCAGTGAACTTCGACATTCCAGCCTTGTAAATCAAGCACATTATAAAAAATAGAGTTCCAAAATTGAGGCATCTTGGGAAATCTTTAGAATGCAAATATTAGTGTCATGGTGGGCAAAAATAGCCAAATACCACATTTTGGCAAAATTTGTGACAAACTAGCACTATTTTGGAAATATTTAGCAATCTACCACTTTTTTAGTACTCGAGTTTCACAAAATCAAGTTCTAAATAGTACTCGAGTTTAGTGAACTCGAGTTCTTAGGTGAGTCACCAGCGTGGCACTGCTGACCTGGAATTTGTGTAATTAAAAAAGTAATATGGTACTCGATATTATGGAAATCGAGTACTTCTTTTTAGTACTCGAGCTTAACAAAGTGGAGTACTTTTTTTTTTTCTTCCTTTTTCTACTTTTTGTTCCATACAAAACTTTTACTTATTTCATCTTCAACTACTTGTGATCGTTGTGTCCACCAGTTCTTCAAGATTGAACTTAGTCCTCACTTTCTCTGGAACTTCACTTCTTGCTCACTGGCCGAATGGCCTCTCCTTTTATTTCTTCATCTTTTCCTTCTTTTCTTCCTTTCACACTCCTGACATCAAATCACAATAAATGCAACTCACTTGCATTGACTTTGCTTTAGCCACTTTCTTTTTCCTTCAGCTCTCCCTTAGGCCGAATAGCCTTAATGCATCAGCCCCTTTCTTTTCTTCTTTTTCTCCTTAGTGTGTCCAACACACCTAAGTCACTGCCCAAGAAGAAAATAGGCTGACTTTTGTGGCTTGTCCAACCACCTCTTTAATGAGGTGTTTTATCAAGTGTGGGCTGGACCCACAGTGCTATGATGCACCCAACATGGTGGACACAATGATCACAAGCAGTTGAAGATGAAATAAGTAAAAGTTTTGTACGAAACAAAAAGTAGAAAAAAGAAAAAGAAAAAAGAAAAACAAGGTACTCGACTTTGTTAAGCTCAAGTACTATAAAGAAATAATCGATTTCTGCAATATCGAGTACCACATTGTTTTTTTAATTCCTCAAATTCCAGGTCAGCAGTGCCACGCTGGCGACTCACCTAGGAACTCAAGTTCACTAAACTCAAGTACTTAAAAAGTGATAGATTGCTAGATATTTCCGAAATAGTGCTAGTTTGCCACAAATTTTGCCAAAACATGGTATTTAGCTATTTTCACCGTCATGGTGGCTATCAAACAGTGATCCATATATGTTGTTGAAAGGCATGGTAGGACCACACAAAGCAAGAAAAAATTTCCTGCACCAGAGAGGGATGATGCGTTGGTTCTTACTGTATCTCTCTCTTGCACTCAAGACGTGTCTCTCTCTTCTTCCATTGGGGTTCAAACTATTGGTTTGGGTATTTTAACATCACATGCGTTTCAGGTGCATATTCTGTTAGTATTTTGACAGCAAACTAACAGATGTAGTGAATTGGTAGATGTATGAAGTTTAAGGAGTAAATTGGCCAAAATAAAAGTTTAGAGGGTGTAATGGCCACTAGCTTAAAGTTCAAGGCATATTTGGGCATTTTTCCCTAATTTATTTAACAAAACCTATAATACCCAAAACATTAACATTTGTAATTAATTTATTTCCTTCCTTTTTTACATTCCATTAATTCTAGTGTTAATTAATTGGGTCGAAACTTTTGAGAGGTTGATTAAGGAAGGTAATCAAAACATTAAAATAAGATATTTCCTAAATTAAAAGTCATAACATTTGAAATTCAAATTTAATTTGGAATTAAAACTAAAAGCATTTTTAAAAGGAAAGTCTTAACTATTAAAATCCTTTCAAGTTTGAAAAGATAATTAAGTGTAGTTGTGATTGATTCATGATTCAAATATTTTCCATGATACCACCGCACACCCTTGGTGTAATGGTTACTCCAAAAGTATAAGTGCTTGTGGGGTGTGGGGGGTAAGGGTCAGGATTCAAGTCTCCATAAGAGAGCTTCACAAATATATACACTTAGATTAGGTTAGAGTAGAATTTCTATCTTGTATCAAAATATATATATATATATATAAATATTTTCCATGATAAATGAATTAATTAATATTTAATTAAGGAAATAAAGATTGATTATTTTTTTAAGGCTAAAATTAATATATATATATATATATTTTTTTTTGAGAAAGAAGACATTGAATTCATTTATTACAAAACGATGGCCAAATTAGCCTGAACAAAAGGGGAAATTGATGGTGGAACATCCTCCATTCATATTACACTGTTTGGAAAGTTAACTGCTTTTTTGATACAAGATAGAATTTTTACTCTAGCCTAATCTAAGTGTATATATGTGTGAAGCTCCCTCCTAGAGACTTGAACCCCGGCCCTTGCCCCCCACACTTTACAAGCATTTATACTTGTAGAGTGACCACCGCACCAAGGGTGCGTAGTGGTAGAAAGTTAACTGCTAATTTAGCCAAATAGTGTGCAAATTTGTTACCCTCACTCTTAACATGAGAGTAGGATAATTCAGAAAAAATGATCTCAAAAACACTTGCATCCAAAATAAGTAAACCCTAAGATGCCAGACCTTGCTCCTTCAACTTCAAACCTAACATCACAATGCTTGAATCCCCCTCAACTACCACTCTATCCAACCCGCCTTCTCTGGTTGTCCTTGGCACCACCCACTTCTAATCAAAAGTAATAATACTGAGAGTTCGATCAAGCCTTGCTTCATTTGCCCATGTTTCGACTATGATCACGACAGAGGGATCTTTTACTTGTATCATTTCAACAAACATATAGCGTCTCAATCTCACACTTATCCTCCTTATATCTTACTAAGAGACTTCTATAGTCCTCCTCTGCTTTCTTCATCTTCTTCACAGCCGCCTTGGCCATCCTTGTGTATTCTCCTGATTTTTCAAGAAGAGAATTGTAGTTCTCTTGAAGGCCTGCTATACATTCAACTTCTTTAGCATCCGATTCTTCTACAATTCCCATGGATTCCTCATCACTATGCTCCCCAAGTTCTTGCACAAGCAAATTCAAGTCCTCTGAAGACTCAACATGAGCAATAGTCATAAATGCTAAGAAATTCCCTTCTTCATCACAGCTATCCTCCGAATCAGAGGTGGAGGAATCTGAGTCACTGAGAGTAGTGGTATACGCCTTGCCCTTCGATCTTAAGTAATTAGGACATTCCTTTTTGAAATGGCCATGTCCATTACATTCAAAACAAGTGACTCCTTGATTAGATTGGGACTCCTTCCCGTCTCTCTTTTTGAAGTCCTTCTTCTCCTTTCCGGAACTTGTGAATTTCCCTTTATCATCAAATTTCCCACTGTTCTTGAACTTCAGGAATTTACGGAAATTCTTTGCAAGGTAAGCAACATCTTTCTCGACGACATCCTCATCCGATGAGTCGTGTGCTTCTACCCTTTCATTTATGGTCTTAAGAGTAAGAGATTTGCTCTTCCTTTGAGTGGGAACGACAATTCATAAGTCTGAAGCGAGCCAACCAGTTCTTGGACTTTGATCTCATCAAGATCCTTGGCACGGAAGCTTTCCGGCAATGACCGAAGGATCTTCCTTACTACCTTGGAATCCTCCATTTTCTCTCCCAAATTAAACTTGCCGATGACCATTTCATTCAGTTTACTATAGAAAGAGTCAAAGGACTCGTCCTCACTTATTCTGAGCTCCTCAAATCGAGTGGTCAGCATCTGTAGCTTCGTGTCTTTTACTTTCTTCGTTCCCTCATAAGTGGTCTCCAATATCTGCCAAGCCTTCTTGGCAATGGTAATGTGAGAAATTCGATGGAATTCATCTGGAGACACACCACAAAAAATAGCGTTAAGTGCTTTGCTATTAGCATTTGACGCCGCGAGACCTGCCTTATCCCATGTGGATTTGGCTATCTCCAGCCTAGTCCAGCCGATATCAATGGCATCCCAAACAGATTCATCTATCGAACATAAAAATGCTCTCATCCGTACCTTCCAAAAGGCATAATTGCTACCATCAAAATATGGTGGAGCATTTAAAGATTGAGACCAGTCCATCTCAAAAGGGGTCAAGGATCACACTAGGGTAATTAAACTATAACAAGTGCACCCGCTCTGATACCAATTGAATGTTCAAAATGTGTGTAAAACACCCTTGAACGTTTAGACCCCTAAATAACAAATTACCAATTCAAGCTTATCAACAAACAATGTACGTGCGGAAAATATAAATAAGCTTAACACAGAATTGATAAACAATCTAAACCAAATAAAATCACATCCACAGCAGAAATTAAATGGCAAAGATTAAGGGAAGAGATATGCAAACACAAGGACAATACAGCAATGTGTTATCGAAGAGGAAACCGAAGCCTTCAGCGTAAAACCTCTCTGCCGCCCTCCAAGCGGTCAATAATCCACTAAAGAATCAAGTTGGGATACATGAATAGCAGAAGACCCTCTAAGTCTAATCCACCTATTGTGCCTAAGCCCTCCAAGACCCTACTTCAACGAGGTTACGTCGAACTTATTTCTTCTTTAGCTTACCGGATTCCGCTATAAACCATAGCATCAACCAATATGAATTGGTCCCTTCCTAAGTGTTTCCCAAGCACCAAAAAGCCTTCTCACAGATATGGGTATGGTGAGAAAATGATTTGGCTAATGAATCTCTCAAGGATGTAACAATGGAGAGGGTGAGAGTTGTGGAATTTGAAGAGTCACTATGTAAAGATTGTGGATGAGTCAATCTTGTTTTTCTCTAGGGTTTCTCTCTCAAAATTCTCTCTAGAAGCACTCAATATTTTGTGGGTATAAGAGGTATTTATACTGGAGTGAGAAAAGATTGCGAAGAGTCAGTTTTTCCATAACAGAGTGGACTGGCGACTTGGCCTCACGACTTGACTGAGTCGTGAGTCTAAGCCGCGAGCTAACTGAATGGCCAGTCTGGAATTTTTGTCCTGTAGTGTTACAGCTGGCATGACGGTTCAGCTTCTCTACATGCTTCACTAGTGTGCATCTTCTGGCGGCTTGCAAGCCGTGAGCCACCCGCGAGATCTAGCTGCAAGTCCCTGCTTCACTCCACAGTCTTGAGCATTTCTTCACACTCTCTCACACACTACCCTTACATGAATCCCACCTAAACACAGGGTTACTAATTGCTAAATTACAAGCAAATTTGACACGGAATAAAGCTAACAAGATGGTTGATTAAATTCAACCTTACATTTCCCTAAAAAATAATTAATTATTTTCTTCTAGCTTAAATGTAGAGTTATTTTTATTTTTTATATTCTTGATTGCATTTTATTAAATTTTTTTCCTTTTTCATAAATAAAAAAAAAAAAAAAAAAACACTTTTATCTTTTGCTAGACTTTGTTGCAATTATTTCCAATGCAACTAAATTTGAGTAAGAATATCATATTTCAAATCGATTTTTTCTCATATAATTCTTAGAAAAATAAAAATAGAAATCCATTTTATATAAATAATAGTGCAATATTTATAAATCTTTAATACATGAAATAAATGTAATGACCCTATTAATACTATTTTGTCATTACATAGTGTAGTGGGCCTTTTTGTGGTTAAAGTGGGCTGGGCTACCTCCTGCGGTATTGGGCCCAAGTATTCTGAGTAAGGGAGTTGAGATCGGTCCAACTGCAACTCAATTTGGTCCGACTTATGCGCAAACTATGTCTTGTCTGCCAGGAGCACGCTTACGGCGGGCAGAATGTGGTGCTTAACCTCTGTTTCTGCCGCAGAAGTAACTTTTCTCCAGTTTCTACCGCAAAAGGAACTTTTCTCCAGTTTCTGCCACAAAAGGAACTTTTCTCTAGTTTCTGCCGCAGGACTAACTTTTTTGCTATGTAGCAAAACTTTCTGCTGTGCAATAAAGCTTATTGCCGTACAAAAAAGCTTCTTGCTTAAAGCCTTCTGCTGTGCAATAAAGCTGTCTGCTGTGCATTAAAGCTGTTTGCTGTGCTTTAAAGCTGTCTGCTGTGCTTTAAAGCCTTCTGCCGTGCAGTAAAACCTTTTGCAATGTGAATGACTACTCTTCGTTTTTACCGTAGAAATACTTTTTTACTTCCTACACATAAACAAATCTAAAGCCCAAAGAAAATACCCATCAAACAAATGTTAGTTTAAATGGGTTAGCATATTCTCAAATATATACATACATATATGAGTATATATACTTATACTTATTCACATATACATATATAAAATATATTTTGCAGAACATGAGAAACAAGATATATGTACATATATACTTATGGCAGGATAATGATTAGTTTGTGTCAAAAGTAAAACACGTAATAACAAATAAAGAAGAAAGCTTCTGCAGAAAAGGTTTAGCTAGTATAATAGCTAACACGGTACATATAATGAAAAGGTACTACAGCAGAATAACTAGTACAAAAAGTAAATATACTACAACAGGACAACTGATGCAGCAGACATGATAAAAATGTGTTACGGTAGAATGACTAAATACAACAGATATAATTTATAATGAGAGAAATCAAATATATTTGCAATCAAAATCAAGTATTGAATCTTCTCATAGAATAAGTAAACTAAGAAAGAACCCAAACCCTAACTTGAACAACCTTGTCATAGGCTTTTGCCATCAAAGTTGTGCATTTTAGAGAATAGGCCTAAATGGCTACTAGTTATTACTTTTGGGGACATCAAAGAGTGGGTTTTCTAAGAGGGAGGGAAAAGATGGTCTATTGATGCATGCCCCTATTCCTGCCGTATTTTCTCTCTTTGTTTTACCACTTTCTTTCTTTCTCTCCGTTCTTTCTTTACTCTTAGTTTCTTATTACTCTCCTGTCGGAGGTTGTTCCCCCTTTTTGGTCTTTCCTTTTCCTGGGTACCTCTCTCTGGGTGCTTATGACTCTCTTACCATGGGTTTTCCCCCTTAAGTGCTTCCCTCCATTGGGTCTCCCTCTTTAGTGTTTTTCTCTCTTCCCCTGTTTTTTCCTCCTCCCTTCGATCTCCCCATTGTCGTGGTTACCTTCCTTTTATAGCAAACTGATTCAATGGGATTTCTCTCTTTTACTCCTAAGGCTTCACCAACTGTTTTTGGTTTGTTATGGGTATCTTTTCAAGATTACCCACTCACCCATTGGTTGCCCCTGCCATTGCTCAGTACATGTTTGCTGTAACGCTACTCATTTCACGACAAAATTCCCTTTTGTTTGTTTCTACTGTATACCTCTACCTCTAGGTGACTAAATAAGGATTGGGCTACCTCACTACCTAGCTCTATGGCACGCATCAAATGGTCTCAACCATTTATAACTTCTTTTGGGTAAGATACCATCCCAGCAAGATATATTCCCCAAAAGAAGTCACGACAAGAAACCAAATATAGACCCCCTTTTTCCCCCACTACCAAACCACGCCCTCTGAATTCCTTTGACCATGGGCCCACCTCCCTTGTATTGGCTGGGTACAGGTTGGTGGTAACCCGGGCCTTCTGTGCTTGCTCTACTATCTTCTGTGTTTGCCTCCCACGCCGTTTCTGCCGTAGCAGATTAGCTTTGTTTTGATCTGCTGCGTATTTTGTCTTATTTCTTCACGCGTTTCCTGCTACGTTTGTCATTTTCCTTTGGTTTGGCTTTTCTTTCCTTCACGTGATTCCTGCTGCTGACACTTCCTGCCATTCCTTATTTCTTTTCATCGTGCTTTTTCATATCAGTTTTCACGCCTATCCTTTTATACAAAAGAATTTAGGCCTTTGTGGGCCAGATAATGTTGACTGAATCAAAAGGGTCTTGGGCCCAATTTGTCTTTGTCTGCTGAAGCCATTCTGCCAGGGAACTGTATTATGCAGCAGATCTGTATTCTGCGGCAGATTTGCGTTTTTCTATAGATTGCTTTCCCTTTCATTTCTTTCTTTGGACCTCTTTTGCTCTTTGGTCTTCTTGGTGGGCCTTTGGGCCTTGCTTTTCATTGGGCTTTCTTTCTCATGGGCTTTTGGATATGGATTTGCAAAAAATGGGCATCAACATTCAGCCCCCTGAGCATATGGATTGCTCCTGCAATTCGTATGCGAAAACTCATGCAGTTTTCTTTCGTGGGTTGTTTCACAACTCACATGCGAATGCCTCTCTTTAGCTCGATTGTTTCTGTTGATTGCCTGCATGTTATTATTTGACTTGTGCCTGCTGGGCCTCTTTGGGCCTACTGTATGCTTTTCTTTTGCTAAATTCCATTAGCCCAGTACTATCATTGGGCTTGTACTATGCTGTTTCGGGCTTTCTTAGCTCATTTCATTGCTTTCGGGCTCCTTTGTCCCATTTTATTCTTTTGGGCATCCTTGACTCGTTTTATCGCTTTCGGGCTCCTTTGTCCCATTTGTTTTCCCTTCGGCGTCTTGGGCCCATTTGCTTTCCTTGGGCTTCCTCGGCCTTTTTCCTAACTTCGCATTACCATGGGCTTTTACTAACTTCATTGGGCTTCCCCGGCCCAATTACCTTATTCTCATCCTTGGGGCTCATGGGCTTACCATCAACCCCTTACTTTCTTTGTTTTCATTACTTTGGGCTTGCCGCGGCCCATTCTCACTTTTTCACGTCATATACTGCCCATGGTTTGCTTTTTCTCTCTTTCCGGGCTCCTTTAAGCCCATTTACCTCTTCAAGACCCATTTGTTTATCTTATGGGCCTGTGATCCATTATTTCTGTCATTCGGGCTTAATGGTTTTCTTCTTAATTTACTAACTCTTTTCTTCCCATATTGTTGGGCTTTTTCTTGCTATTGGGCCCCCTTGCCAAAGTGGGCATCAACACTACCCTCATTCAAAGGGATTGTCAATCATGATGATGTGTGCATCCTTCTCTTCTTCATCATTCCCTTGCTTGTTTCTTGGTTTGCTTCTTGGAAATTTCTTGTGATCTTGGACTTCTGCAATGGTACTCATTTCTTTATGTCTGCGGCAATTTGTATACTTATTTCTTCACATTTCTGCAGTAGCACGTACTCATTTCTTCGCTTTTGGGGGACAAATACTCATTTTTTCTGCTTCCGCAGAATATGTAGACACTTTCTGCTACAATACATGCACTTATTTCTCTTCGTTAATACACCTCTTACTCTGCTTCTGTTAGAGCAGCATCTATACTATAGGAAGTGAAGGTTGTGGTAGATTCTGTGGTAAAAGAATTAGGCTTGACTACTTCAGCTAACTTACTTTCCCCACATATTCCTCTAAGTGTGTAGATCAAAGGGTGGCTTCGCTCCCTTTTCTTGTGCCTTCTTCTTCTCTTTGCATTCACATATCTTCATTTCTTTTTCTCAAAACAAAGCATAGAGCTAACATTGCAAGCCCTCATCTTAGTAGAGTACTCTTTCATTTGTTGATAATACTTTCTGCTGTGTTGAAGAACACGTGTATTCTTTGCCAGGATGAAGTTTCTACGGAGAAGGATGTTGGGCCTTGTAGAAAGGCAAGTTTCTTTCAGTGATGATGTATTTATGGAGGACCCCATTATTCGAAGCTACTACTAACATGGGCAAATGTACTGTTGCAATTGTAGAGGACCTATTAGCCCCCAAGATCATCAATACTCTTGTACCTTTGCTGTTTGCATTATGGGCTATTTCTAATTCTGCCATAGATTTTGGTTCTGCTGCAAAATTGATCTTTCTACATAAATGACTGAGTCTACCACTCATTTTAAGGCGCCTACAAGTGGTGCCACTATAGATATTTTTCCAAGGGGAAATGAGGATGCTTTCATGAGAAATCTTCACTTTCTAAACACTTTCTTTGTCATTCTGCCACAACAACTATTGATTCCTTCGTGTTTGCTTTTTTCTTCTTTAACATATTCTTCTTATCATTCTGCCACAACCGATGTTGGTGAGGATATCACTGCCTCTTTGATGAAAAGGCATAGATGTTGTGAACTAAATCTCTTAACTTTGTCGTAGTCTTCCGCAGATCTTATTTCTCCCAATTCTTCTTTCTCATGTTGCTAAACTTAGCAGTGTCTTTCCAATTCTTGTGGAAGGCGGTCTGCCACTGAATGTGTTGCTAGAAAGATGTTTGGATTTCATCATTGATTTCCACATTTTGTTTCTGCTGTGAGTTGCTTTGTCACTTAGCTTTTTTTAAAGCCTTGAAGTCTCACGAAAAGCATTTATTTACTACTGTAGTGCTTGTTGGTTCACCTATACATATGTTTCCTGCCGAAGTGCTTGTAGGCCTTCTCTTCTTGCTTCCTTTCTTTGCTTCTTTGATATTTGCCGCAACAAGGGTGGTAGAATTTCTTTTCATGGATTCATTGCTGCATAGACTTTATATCGTGTGAGAACTTATTCTCCAATTGCTAGTTGATACTTCTGCAAAAGATAGATGATGTTGCTGCTTTATCTCAGACTAGAATGTTACTTGACCATGGTAGGTTGCAACAAATTGCATGGGTGATCATAAAGTTTGAAGTTGCTGCAAATCAAGTGGCAGATGAATGTATACTTGCTGAAATACCACAATTAATACTTATTTCGCGGTGGGTAATGTTGCTGCTGCATATTGACACTCTAAGCACTTTGCGGCAAGCTTTCTAGATCTGCTGCAAAATGGGCCTTAGCCCCCTAGCATATGAGATAATTGGATGAGTCTTTAGCTTTCTGTGGAAAGCTTTTCGTATTTTCTGTAGAATGAGACAGCCCCCGATATGTGAGAATGAGTCCTTAGCTTTCTGCGGAAGGCTTTTTTGTATTTGCTGCAGAATAATACAGCCCCCAGCGTATGAAAATAAGTCCTTAGCTTTCTACGGAAGCCTTCCCAGATTTGCCGCAAAATAAGACTTAGCCCCCCAACATGTGAGACAATTGGATGGGTTTGATGTCGCTTTCTCTTAGTGTTGATGCTCTATCATGTGGTTCATGCATTTTCTTTGGCTTCGTTCCACCACAGGCACAATTGCATCCCAAGTACCTTCCGCTACATATGATTGTGGCTATAACTTTTCTACAGATTCTTTCCAAAGACTTGCGATCATGGCTCCTTTGCGGGTTTGATTAAGTGTAGCCCCCATTATGGGCTTTTGCCAAGAACTCATAACCATGGTTCCTTTGCTGGCTTCTATCCAAAAATTCATAACCACGACCTTTTTGCTGGCTTTTGCTACTAAGACCCATATTTCACGGGTTTCTTCTTTGCTTGCTTTGAGTATGGGCATATTTAGATGGAGCTTGCTACGTCTCTTGCTTCATGGTTGGCTAGTAATAGCCAAAGGTTAGCGGCTTCTAGTATAGAATTTTCTCATGACATACCCACATCTTTCTAGGATATCATGCTTCTTTATTCTTGTGGCAGAATGCCCTTGCAGCAGAACACCTTTAATAAAAACCATGTAATAGTTTTCTGTAGCAAGAAGATAAGCAACTCTATTCACGGTAGAATGTGTGCAAGCAATTGTTTCTGCCATCCATTTGAGTCAAACGGTAATATCCACTTTGATGCGCTTCTTTTATCACAAGGGGTCCTTCCCACTTCGGTGCAAACTTAGATGGTCCTGCCATGCCTCGCTTGACATAATCTGCTACTTTTAACACAAGTTGTCCTTCTACGAACACTCTCTCTTTAGTCATCCTGCCATAGGCTTCAGTCATCTTTTATCTATATCTACGGCTGCGCTCCTAGGCTTTTTCTCTCTTTTCATCAAGTCCTTCTAGATCTTCGCACCTTTCTGCCGCAAAGACCTCCTCTTCCTTTTCTTTTCCTTGCATCTGCATACCTCTTAGGGATGGAGTCATTATTTCTACTAGACTTACTACGTCAGTTCCATAGACTAAGGAAAAAGGTGAGAAGCCCGTGGCTGACTTTGGTAAATTTCTATAAGCCCAAAGAGCGTCTGGCAGGTGCGTCGCCCATCCTCCTGTATACTCTTGGCTCATCTTACTGATGATTTTTATGAGAGTCTTGTTTGTTGCCTCTGCTTGCCCATTCCCTTGAGGGTAATAAGGCGATGACCGGTGGTGTTTGGCTTGGTAGAATTCTAGCATCTTCCTTACATCACTGTTGACGAACGGTGTGCCATTGTCACTGATGATCCTGTAGGGCACCCCAAACCTTACAATTATATTCTCCTCGATGAAGTTTGCCACTGCCCCTTCTGTGGCTTTACGGAGTGGTACTGCTTCTGCCCACTTAGTAAAATACTCTGTAGCCACTAGTATCCATATGTATCCATGCGATGATGGGTTAACTGGTCCCACTAAATCAAGCCCCCAAGTGTGGAAGGGCCATGGGGTGACCATGCTATGTAAATTCTGCGGATGAGTGAATCAAATTGGCTTGTACTTGGCAACTGTGGCACTTTTTCACAAATTCTGCCGTATCACTTTTCATGGTAGGCCAGTAGTAGCCCATCTGTAGCAGGCATCTGTAGAACCTTTTCTTCCCCTGGTGTTCCCCACACTCTCCTAAATGTACTTCTTTTATCATTTCTTTCGCTTTTTCAGGGCCCAAACACCTCAAAGGGTCCCCATCATACCCTTTTTTGAAAAGGACCATGTTATGCAAAAAGTACCGTGTTGCCAACCTCTTAAGCTTATACCTTTCACCGTGCTTTTGTGGCAGGATGCCTTCTGTTAAGTATTGTATGAATGGGCTTTTCCAGTCCTCGCTGATGAACACAACGTAACTTTCCACTCTGTCTGTCGCAAGCTGGCAGGTCCCACACTAGGTTTGGACTTGATCTGCATCTTTACCCATACTTGGCCAGTAGAAGCCTGCCCTTTGAAGTTTGTGGTAAAGGCTGACCTCCCTACAGGATCCGTAAGTCTGGTCATGTACTTCTTTCAACTTTCTCTGGGCCTCTTCCTGCCCCACGCATCTAGACAAGACCCCACCAAGCATCCTGCGGTACAGTTCCCCTCTCACCAGGGCATAGTCTTTCAACACCTTCAGTTCTGCGGCACCTTCTCCTTTCATCAAGCCTTCCTTTATGGGGATTTACCAATCCCCTTCACATTGTTCCTTCTGAAACATTTCTTTCAACATCTCAATAATAGACTCTTTCCTTTTGCTAACTTCTATCCTGGTGTTATCCCCTTCGAAAATTATTTGTGAGCCTAATGCGGCCAACGCATCCGCAAACCGATTTTCATTCCTTGGAGTATGTTCTATTTCGAAGGTTGAAAAACTTTTCCTCCATCTTCTGGGCCATTGCTTTGTATGGGCTAGGCTGGGTTCTTTTAAGGAGAAGCTCCCTTTGGTCTGGCAGACCTCTAGGTTCGAATCACCCATTACTCTTAAATGTTTAACCCCCATTTCGAGGGCCGTGGCTAGCCTGGTCAGATAGGCTTCATATTCTGCCGTGTTGTTTAAACAGGAAAATTCTAATTTGAATGGTAGTGCCACGGCCTTGTCTTCTTCATGATACAAAAACTACTCCCACTCCTCCTGATTGGGTAGTAGAAGACCCATCAAACTTCATCACCCATTGCTCTCTAACTTCTTCTGTCATAGCCACATCTCCTGGGTCCTCATTATCCAGTGGGAATTCTTCTTCTCCTAGGAATTGCGCCAGCAAGTTTGCTATAGCTTGGCTCTTTACTGCTTTGGGCGTTCCCGTGTTCAAGTCATATTATGACAATTGTAGCAAACATTGCGATATTCTGCCGATGAACAATCTGCATTTTTGGGATTCTACAACGAAATATTTTGCCAACAAACATTCTGCATTTTTGGGATTCTACTGTGAAATATTCTGCCACTGAACATTCTGGAATTCAGTAGATTCTACTGTAAATAATCTGCAGAGAGATCTACATTCTGGCTTCTGAAATTTTTTGCTATAAAATATTCTGTGGACAAACATTCTGCACTTCTAAAATTCAGCAAATTCTGCTGTGAACAGTCTGCTGAAGGTTCTGTACTTTCTGCTACGAAATTTCTGCGGAGGGAAATTTTGCACTTCTGGAAAATTCTGCTGAAGGATACTTTGCGAAGGAAATAGTGATTCGCAACAGTATAGTAATGATGAAAGTTTTCCTTTGGCTGCTATAGCTTCATTTTTTGTTTCTAGCTTTTAGTTCCTGAGGGGAAGTAGAGCTAGAATCATTAGGATGGAAAAAATGATTGAAACTGTAGGTGGGCCTTTTTGTGGTTAAAGTGGGCTGCCTCCTGCGGTACTAGGCCCAAATATTCTGAGTAAGGGAGTTGAGACCGGTCCAACTGCAACTCAATTTGGTCTGGCTTGTGCGCAAACTATGTCTTGTCTGCTAGGGGCACGCTTATGGTAGGCAGAACATGGTGCCTGTCCTCTGTTTCTGCCGCAGAAGGAATTTTTCTCCAGTTTCAACCGCGGACTGAATTTTCTCCAATTTCTGCCGCAAGACTGTCTTTTTTCCAGTTTCTGCTGCAGAGGGAACTTTCTTCCAGTTTTTTGCCGCAGGACTGACTTTTCTCCAGTTTCTGTCGCAGAAGGAACTTTTCTCCAGTTTCTGCAGCAGGACTGACTTTTCTGCTATGCAGCAAAACTTTCTGCTGTGCAATAAAGCTGTCTGCTGTGCATTAAAGCTGTCTGCTGTGCTTTAAAGCTGTCTGCCGTGCAGTAAAGCCTTTTGCAATGTGAATGACTGCTTTTCATTTTTACCGTAGAAATACTTTTCTACTTCCTGTACATAAACAAATCTAAAACCCAAAGAAAATACCCATCAAACAAATGTTAGTTTAAATGGGTTAGCATATTCTTAAATATATACATACATATATGAGCAAATACACTTATACGTATTCACATATACATATATAAAAAATATTTTTTGCAGAACATGAGAGACAAGATATATGTATATATATATACTTACGGCAGGATAATGATTAATTTGTGCCAAAAGTAAATCACGTAATAACACGGTAAACATAATGAAAAGGTGTTACAGCAGAATAAGTAGTACAGCAGGTAAAGATACCACAGTAGGATAACTGATGCAGCAAACGTGATAAAAAAAACGTGTTACGGCAGGATGACTAAATACAACAAATATAATTTATAATGAGAGAAATCAAATATATTTGCAATCAAAATCAAGTATTGAATATTCCCATAGGATAAGTAAACCAAGAAGGAACCCAAACTCCAACTTGAACAACCTTGTCATAGGCTCCTGCCATAAAAGTTGTTCATTTTGGAGAATAGGCCTAAATGGCTACTAGCTATTACTTTTGGAGACTTCAAAGAGTGGGTTTGCTAAGAGGGAGGGAAAAGATGGTCTATTGATGCATACCCCTATTCCTGCCACGTTTTCTCTCTTCTTTTTCTTTCTCTGTGTTCTTTTTTTTTTCTTAGTTTCTTATTACTATCTTGCCGTGGGTTGTTCCCCCTTTTTGGTCTTTCCTTTTCCTGGGTACCTCTCTCTAGGTACTTACTACTCTCTTACTATGGGTTTTTTCCCTTAGGTGTCTTCGCCCCCTTGGGTCCCCTTCTTTCGGTGTTTTCTTTCTTCCCCTGTTTTTTCCTCTTCCCCCTTCGGTCCCTTTTTTCTGCCGTGGTTACCTTCCTTTTATAGTGAACTCATTCAATGGGATTTCTCCCTTTTACCCCTAGGGCTTCACCAACTGTTTTTGGTTTGTTGTGGGCATCCTTTCAAGATTACCCACTCACTCATTGGTTGCCCAGACCACTGTCATTGTTCAGTTCATGTCTGCTGCAACGCTACTCACGACAAAATTCCCTTTTGTTTGTTCCTGCTGTATACCTCTACCTCATTACCTAGCTCTATGGCATGCATCAGATGGTCCCAACCATTAATTACTTCTTTTGGGTAAGATACCATCCTAGCAAGATATCTTTCGCAAAAGAAGTTACGGCAGGAAACCAAATATAGACCCCCTTTTCCCCCCACCACCTAACCACGCCCTCTGAATCCCCTTGACCGTGGGCCCACCTCCCTTGTATTGGCTGGGTACAGGTTGGTGGTGCCCCGGCCCTTCTGTGCTTGCTCTGCTATCTTCTGTGTTTTGTCTGCCACATCGTTCCTGCCGTAGCAGATTAGTTCTGTTTCGTTCTGCTACGTGTTTTGTCTTATTTCTTCACGCGTTTCCTGCTACGTTTGTCATTTTCCTTTGGTTTGGCTTTTCTTTCCTTCATGCGTTTCTTGCTGCTGACACTTCCTGCCGTTCCTTGTTTCTTTTCACCATGCTTCTCATATTAGTTCTCACGCCTATCTTTTATACAAAAGGATTTGGGCCTTTGTGGGCCAAATAGTGTTGACTGGATCAAAAGGGTCTTAGGCCCAATTTGTCTTTGTTTGCCGAAGCCATTCTGCCAGAGAACTATATTCTGCAGCAGATCTGTATTCTGCTGAAGAACTGTATTCTGCGGCAGATCAATATTCTACGGCAGATTTGTATTCTGCTGCAGATCCATTTCCCTTGCACTTCTTTCTTTCGACCTCTCTTGCTCTTTGGCCTTCTTGGCAGGCCTTTGGGCCTTGCTTTTCATTGGGCTTTCTTCCTCATAGGCTTTTGGATATAAATTTGCAAAAATGGGCATCAACAGAAACCTTGTGAGGGAATGAAGGGATTTTTCTCCTCTAAATGCTGAACCCAAAGGTGGAGATGGAGAGGGTTTAGAAAGCTTCTAGTGTTTCCTTAAAAGAAATGAGAGCAAAAAGGTTATAAGTGGCATAGAAAGCTTTTAGGAGAGCTGCATGTTTAAATAAGTGGCTTGCCACATGTCTTACATGCATGACAAGGAGAACAAGTGGCATTTAAAGGATAGGATCAAATATTGTAAAGGCCATCTATTGTAAAGTTCTCAGGGTATTTTTTGTTGTAGAACTCTATGGTGTTGCAGTGATATTTTGCTATTGCATTTTGATGCAATGCCATTGAACTCTGCTATGGTATTGGGGTATTCTACCATAGAATTTTGCTCATGATACTGCTCTATTTAAATGTTGTTGTGTTCTGCTACAGATTTCTTCTACGGTACTGTCCTGCTGTAACGTTGCTGCAATATTCTGCCATAGAATTCCACAACATTGTTTTGCTGTAATGTTGCCGTGATATTCTGCCACAGAATTCTGCTACGGTACTGTCCTGCTGTAACGTTGCTGTATTCTGCCACAAAATTCTGCTACGGCACTGTCCTGCTGTAACGTTGCTACAATATTCTGCCATAGAATTCCACAACATTGTTTTGCTGTAATGTTGCCGTGATATTCCGCCATAGAATTCTGCTATAGGACTGCTATGACGTTTTGGATACTTTCCTGAGAATATAGCTTGGAAGGTTTAAGAATATCTGCATGTCTTGCTTTGTAAGGACTTGGAAACATGTTTGCGAGGGAGAAATATCTCATTCTCCCCATCTTGATCCCAACTCCCCAATGGAGTCACCATTTTAATGTAGTGGGCCTTTTTTTGGTTAAAGTGGGCTGGGCTGCCTCCTGCGGTATTGGGCCCGAGTATTCTAAGTAAGGGAGTTGAGACCGGTCCAACTGCAACTCAATTTGGTCCGGCTTGTGCGCAAACTATGTCTCATCTACTAGGAGCACGCTTACGACGGGCAGAACGTGGTGCTTATCCTCTGTTTCTATCGCAGAAGTAACTTTTCTCCAGTTTCTACCGCAAAAGGAACTTTTCTGCAGTTTCTGCCACAAAAGGAACTTCTCTCCAGTTTCTGCCGCAGGACTGACTTTTTTGCTATGTAGCAAAAATTTCTGCTGTGCAATAAAGTTTCCTGCCGTGCAAAAAAGCATCCTGCTGTAAAGCCTTTTGCTGTACAATAAAGCTGTCTGCTGTGCTTTAAAGCTGTCTGCTGTGCTTTAAAGCCTTTTGCCGTGTAGTAAAACCTTTTGCAATGTGAATGACTACTCTTCGTTTTTACCGCAGAAATACTTTTCTACTTCCTGCACATAAACAAATCTAAAGCCCAAAGAAAATACCCATCAAACAAATGTTAGTTTACATGGGTTAGCATATTCTCAAATATATACATACATATACTTATACGTATTCACACACACACACATATATATATATATATATATATATATATATATTTTACAGAACATGAGAAACAAGATATATGTATATATATACTTATAGCAGGATAATGATAAGTTTGTGTCAAAAGTAAAACACGTAATAACAAATAAAGAAGAAAGCTTCCGCAGAAAAGGTTTAGCTAGTATAATAGCTAACACGGTACATATAATGAAAAGGTGCTACAACAGAATAACTAGTAAAAAAAGTAAAGATACCACAGTAGGATAACTGATGCAGCAGACGTGATAAAAACGTGTTACGACAAAATGACTAAATACAACAGATATAATTTATAATGAGAGAAATCAAATATATTTGCAATCAAAATCAAGTATTGAATCTTCCTATAGAATAAGTAAACCAAGAAAGAACCCAAACCCCAACTTGAACAACCTTGTCATAGGCTTTTGCCATCAAAGTTGTGCATTTTGGAGAATAGACCTAAATGGCTACTAGTTATTACTTTTGGGGACATCAAAGAGTGGGTTTACTAAGAGGGAGGGAAAAGATGGTCTATTGATGCATGCCCCTATTCCTGCCGTATTTTCTCTCTTTGTTTTACCACTTTCTTTCTTTCTCTCCGTTCTTTCTTTACTCTTAGTTTCTTATTAATCTCTTGCTGTGGGTTGTTCCCCCTTTTTGGTCTTTCCTTTTCCTGGGTACCTCTCTCTGGGTGCTTACTACTCTCTTACCATGGGTTTTCTCCCTTAAGTGCTTCCCTCCATTGGGTCTCCCTCTTTTAGTTTTTTTCTCTCTTCCCCTGTTTTTTCCTCCTCCCCTCGATCTCCCCTTTTTCTGCCGTGGTTACCTTCCTTTTATAACAAACTGATTCAATGGGATTTATCTCTTTTACCCCTAGGGCTTCACCAACTGTTTTTGGTTTGTTGTGGGCATCCTTTCAAGATTACCCACTCACCTATTGGTTGCCCCTGCCATTGCTCAGTACATGTTTGTTGCAACGCTACTCATTTCACGACAAAATTCTCTTTTGTTTGTTCCTGCTGTATACCTCTACCTCTAGGTGACTAAATAAGGATTGGGCTACCTTACTACCTTACTCTGTGGCATGCATCAGATGGTCCCAACCATTTATTACTTCTTTTGGGTAAGGTACCATCCCAGCAAGATATATTCCCCAAAAGAAGTCACGGCAGGAAACCAAATATAGACCCCCTTTTCCCCCCACCACCAAACCACGCCCTCTGAATCCCCTTAATCGTGGGCCCACCTCCCTTGTATTGGTTGGGTACAGGTTGGTGGTGCCCCGGCCCTTCTGTGCTTGCTCTACTATCTTCTGTGTTTGCCTCCCACGCTGTTTCTGCCGTAGCAGATTAGCTTTGTTTTGGTCTGCTGCGTGTTTTGTCTTATTTCTTCACGCGTTTCCTGCTACGTTTGTCATTTTCCTTTGGTTTGGCTTTTCTTTCCTTCACGTGATTCCTGCTGCTGACACTTCCTGTCGTTCCTTGTTTCTTTTCATCATGCTTCTTCATATCAGTTTTCACGCCTATCCTTTTATACAAAAGAATTTGGGCCTTTGTGGGCCAGATAATGTTGACTGGATCAAAAGGGTCTTGGGCCCAATTTGTCTTTGTCTGCCGAAGCCATTCTGCCAGGGAACTGTATTATGTGGCAGATCTGTATTCTACGGCAGATTTGCGTTTTTCTATAGATTGCTTTCCCTTGCATTTCTTTCTTTGGACCTCTCTTGCTCTTTGGTCTTCTTGGTGGGCCTTTGGGCCTTGCTTTTCATTGGGCTTTCTTCCTCATGGGCTTTTGGATATGGATTTGCAAAAAATGGGCATCAACACATAGCATAAATTGAGGTTGTTTGTTGTATTATATGTGTGTGTATATATATTGTTGATGGCATTTGGGAAGCCCAAGTGGAAGGGAGAGGCCCAGCAACGCGGACAGAAAAGAGTTGGCAAATGGATAGAAAAGCCATTAAGCCCAAGCGACAGGAATAATGGATCACAGGCCTATAAGATGAACAAATGGGCCTTGAGGAGGTAAATGAGCTTAAAGGAGCCCAGAAAGAGAGAAAAAGCAAACCATGGGCAGTATATGATGTGGAAAAGTGAGAATGGGCCACGACAGGCCCAAAGTAATGAAAGCAAAGAAAGTAAGGGGTTGATGGCAAGCCCATGAACCCCAAGGATGAGGAATAATGTAATTGGGCTGGAGAAGCCCAAAGAATTCAGTAAAAGCCCATGGTAATGCAAAGTTAAGAAAAGGGCCGAGGAAGCCCAAGGGAAGCAAACGGGCTCGAGGCGCCTAAGGGAAAATAAATGGGACATAGGAGCCCACCAGTGATGTAACAAAAGAACCAATGGCCCTGCTGGGCCATTAAGAGAAGAATAAACAGCAGGCCCAAAGAGGCCCAGCCAGATTAAGGCAAAACAACTTCGCAGCAGGAATGATAGAGTAGTATGGCAAGAGATGGTAGCAAGAAAAAGGGTGGGCTGAAGAAAAGCAAAGCCCACCGTCAAGCAAGGCCCAGTCCCGAATAGGGCAAGCCATAAAAGGAAAGGGAAACCAGAAAATGGTCAAGAACGGATGGCAAACTGTGCAGGCCAACCACGGCAGACGCATGAGCAGCAGACAGATTTTGGTCGTACATAGAAGAGAGGTATGCGTAAGGCCCAGACCTCACCAGCCTGTACCCAGCCAATACAGGACACGGTGAGGTCATGGGTTAGAGGTAAGAGGGCATGGTTTGTCGGTGGGGAGAGGGGAAAACCTATTTTGAGGTTCCTGCTAGGGCTCTTTTAGGGGAAGTGTCCTGCTAGGATGACATACCACCCAAAGGGGCAAAGCTGAGTTGGAACCACTACGTGCATGCCATGAGGGATAGAGAGAGAGAAGGCACCCACATCGTAGCAGGAAAGGGTGCCACGGCAGACAAACAAACCAAATAACTTTCTTTTGTCTGGCGATGGGGAGTGGCACCCAGACGGATCAGTGGTGGTCGGCAGGTACACCTATACTAGACACAGGTGGTTAAGGGCTAAAATAGTAAAATCCGGTCACGACAAGCACTATAAAGAGTTCCTTATCGTGTGCAAGAAAAGGGGGATGAAAGCACCACAGTATTGGAAATTCGAAAACCAGGAAATAGAAAAACAAAGATTAAGAAAAAAAACTAGAAAGAAAAAGATAAGAAAGGGGAATATTAGAAAAGAAAGAAAGAAAAAGATAGAGAGTTAGAACGGCAGGCATGCACCAATAGGTTGATTCCCTCTCTCCCTCTCAAAATCTTACTCTCTACCGAAAACAAAGAGTGTTCTTGCGTACCAACTATTCAGGTCCACTTCCCTCAAAGTGATTAATTTCCACGGTAGGATCTCCCTGAGAGATTATTCACTTTAAGAAGAGGCATTCTTCCCTCTTTGGTTTTGGTCCTGTGGATCAGACTTGATCTGATTTATTTCCTCTCTCAATTAACTCATATATCCCCCCATGTTTCCCTTGCTTTTCTTATAAAATAATTTTGGTTAAACTGTGATTATCTTTTTCTTAAGTAGGGATTATCTATTTACTTTAATAAAATGTCAAAGTACTTTATTTTATCTTGTTATTATCATATCTGCCTGCCGCAATCCATCTGAAACAGTTCTGCCCGCCGTAAGCGTGCTCCTGGCAGACGAGGCATAGTTTGCGCACAAACCAGACCAAATTGAGTTGCAGTTGGACCGGTTTCAACTCCCTTACTCAGAATACTTGGGCCCAGTACCGCAGGAGGCAGCCCAACCCATTTTAACCACAAAAGGCCCACTGCGTATATTTGTCACAAAGAAAATCTTTAGAATCCTTCTTACATGTCATGGCACCAAAATCTTTAAAGTCTGTGGGTTCCAGTTAGCTCAACTAGTAAAGTTTCTGATGGTTGAATAAAAGATCTGGGATTCAATCACTGCCTACACCAAAAACTGATTGGTGTCTTGGTCTGATGATAAAGAGTTATCATTAGAAGCGGACACTATAGGTTGAAACTCTCTCCAAAAATAAAAAAAAATAAAAAATCTTTAGAGTCTCATATAAAATGCATTTAGTCACGTCCGGTTGAATGTAACTAAGTGTTCTAGGATGCATGAGAACTGAGAGAGTTTAAGTGTGTTTAGTTACTATATGAGTTCTTAACACACTTAACAAGAACTCATATTGTGGGTTCCAGTTAGCTCAACTAGTAAAGTCTTTGATGGTTGAATAAGAGATTTGGGGTTCAATACCCGCCTACACCAAAAACCAATTGGTGTCTTAGTCTGATGACAAAGAGTATAATTAGGAGCAGACGTCATTGATTGAAACTTTCTCTCAAAAAAAAAAAAACAAAAACAAAAACAAAACAAGAACTTATATAGTATATGAGTTTTAAGTTCTTTGTATATGTTAACTTGGGTATAGAGATATATATTCTTTAACACCGTTAAATATACTTGATTGTCCTTGCTTGCTTATATTAGCCTAAACATAATACTTAACATGCATTTGTATATGCTTCATTGCTTAACATACTTTCTCCCATTTATTTATGCTTCATAGCTTAAATTATGCTTAAATAATCCATACATTTGAAGATTATTTTTCTCATTAATTTGTTATTTCCATCATTCATTGTATTATCTTTTACTTAGAAGAAAACGCAACGATAGTAGCCAACAGACAATCCATTAGCGTGATTACTAGACTTGGCTACCCCAAAGAATCTGGGTTTGGCTGCTAATCTATCAAAACACGACATGTGTCACGGCACAGAAAGACCCTGGAAACCTTCCTACCACAATAGTCCCAAAATTTCTGCAATCCTTCTATAGTGATTTCTTCCACAAACGTCACTTTCACATGATGCAAAACCTTTAGACTCCAAGGATCACCTTGAAGATTTGTTGTAGCGAACTCAATGGAAAAAATTCTCGGTGGTTTCAAAACAATCGAACAATCACTTTGTTTGGAATCACAAAATGAGTGGGTAGAATTTAAGGAATTTCCAGTTTGGCTAAAAGAAGAAAATGCATAAGGTATTCTTTGTGTTACTCTTTGTGTGCATGACAGCTTTTTTCTCGCTCGAAAATTTATGCATTCAGTGGTTTTTATAGGTGTATAGAGTAGGTTAAAAAGTTACCATGAATCCTTTTCCAAATAGAATTAGAGTTCTGATTTCTGAAATCCCACTTGAGCTATAGCCTCAAGCGAGTGACAGGCAAGTTTTGGGCTGCAGTTTTGCTTGTGCAAATCCTATTTTGCTTGAGCGGAAACTCTAGTCTTCAATTTCTTTGAGATCTTCAATGAAAGTCCTGATAGACTTTTAAAATAAATCAAATACAACCAATTCTAAATATTTGAGCACAAATTTTGTTATGAAATTAGTCAATACTTTTAAAAACCTAACAAACCCCAAAGAGGGATTTTTCCTAGTCAACAACAATGATTTCATTTTGACTAAACTTGAGTCACTCTAAAAATGAGAAAAACATTTTACACTGAAGAAACAAATCTAAACTTCTAGCAACTCATGGAAATTTTCAGAGCTCTCGGGAAAGATATTTTTGATTAGTTGCCTCTCTGCTTTTAGAAATTCTCTTGGATGAAATTAATGGTGGAGTCAGGATGATTTCAGTTCAGAAAGGACAAGATTGAAAGTAAAATAATTGTGGTAAAATGTGTCACATAGGACAATTGTGATAAAATGTGTATATTTCTGTGTGGTTTTTCTCTACGACTCATAATAGATCACTTTAACAACAATAAGTCTAAAACTACAGTTTTTTTACAAAATTTTTAACAATTTCCAAATTAGCAAGTTCTAAATGGTGAAAAAAAAAATAATGTTAACAGTAGACTCAAATAACTTTTTTTTTTTTTTTTGAACGTAAAAGATAGAATTTTATTCAAAGCTATTTGTATAATTGTTACAAAAACACCCTCCAAGACATGCTAGTGGGATGTACGTGGGCCAATGCATGCAGCTGCATGTCACCCGACCAAAGCAAATACAAACGTAGACATGTGCATCTTTTAAAGAAAAGCACTTTAGCCTTACAATACGAATAACAGACTTCAGCACATTCTTTTGGCCATGTTTCTCAGTTCCGTCCAATCATTGGCAGAGTCTCTAGTAATCTTGCAACAGGTTCGTCGCTCCTCTCAAGATGTCACGAGGTTTAGTTTGCTTTTTGTCAAAGAGCCACTTGTTTCTTGCATTCCAAATAGACCATGATACCATAAGACAAACCTCCAGTTCTTTAGTCGAGAGCACAACCATTAATTCTCGCACCAGTACATAAAAGTCCTCCGCTTCTGAGCTACGTTTCTGTAGTTTGCCTGCCACTAGCGCCCACAGATTCCTAGCCATAGGAAAGCTCCAAAGTGCATGGGCCACCGTCTCCTCATGTTGCTGGCATATTCCACAAGCTGGGTCCATTGGCACCTTTCTTCGGCAGAGGTTTACTCGGGTAGGGAGTATATCAGAGCATGCCCTCCAAGCAAAGTTCTGAACCTTGGGAGGTATGTACAACTGCCATAAACGGTTCCAGAATTTCCTATCACTCTGGGCTGATGAATGCTCCCCTTTCTCCAGTTGTTGCTGACAGACTGCGACTTGGTAAACCGTTTTAATCGAGAAAATGCCTTTTTTGTTTTCCTTCCAGATTAGCTCATCCTTTATGTGTGTGTCCCTGAGGTTGGTCCGTTGAATATCCTCCACAGTAGAGTGCATGAAGGTCGTGTGGAGAACCTGAGTGTGCCACTGCTTTGTGCTAGGGTCAAAGAGGTCACTCACCCTCAAGTTCATGTTTGCATTCGGTTGGAACTTTAGGGGGTGGGGTAGCCATCTGTGATCATCCAGTTTTATGCTTCTCCCATCTCCCACCTTCCAAACTGTAGCTGCTCTAATCAACTCCCTGGCTTCTAACAAACTGCTCCATACAAAAAATGGGTTGGAGCCCAAACCAGCCTCCATGAATGAGCAAGTAGGAAAATAGCGGGCTTTGTATACTCGGAAGAAAAGTGAGTGGCTTCCTTGGATCAACCGCCATGCTTGTTTGGCTAGCATAGCAAGATTGAAGGCGTGAATATCTCTAAACCCCATTCCACCTCTACCTTTCAGATTGCACAACTTACTCCATTTGATCCAGTAAATTTTTTTCTCATCTCGAGTTTGGTCCCACCTATATTTTGCTAGAGCTGAATTAATATCATCACAAACTCTTTTTGGGATTTTAAACATGCTCATGGAGTATGTTGGGATAGCTTGTGCTACCGTCTTGATTAGGACCTCCCTCCTTGCCTTGGAAATATTTTCTCCTTCCATCCCATCACTTTTTTTGTTACTCGCTCCTGCACTTTCTTGAAAGTGCTCACCTTGGATTTGCCTCCCACCATTGGTAATCCAAGATACTTCTCACAGTTTGTCATGATTTGAGCACCTAGCATGTTCCGAATAGCTAGCTTTATCAGTAGCTTTGTGTTTGGGCTAAAGAAGAGTGTTGTTTTTTGCCTATTGATAGCTTAACCCGATGCTCTCTCATACATTGCTAGTAAATGCATAAGGTTTTGGCATTCCTTTGCCTCACAAAATAGTAGGCTATCGTCGGCAAACAGTAAGTGTGAAATCCTTACCCCTCCATGGCATGACACCACTCCTTTCAAGAGATTTCTATCAACAGCTCGGTGTATGAGAGAGGAGAGCCCTTCTGCGCATATTAGGAATAGATAAGGAGACAAAGGGTCCCCTTGCTTGATTCCATGGGTCGGTGTGATGAGGCATCTTGGTTCACCATTTATGAGGGTTGAGTATGATGCGGTGCACATAGTTTCCATAGCAAGGTTGACCCATTGGTCAGGTAGGCCAATCTTTTGGATCATCCTTTGGAGGAACTCTCACTCCACTCTGTCATATGCCTTGCTGATGTCAAGTTTCACCGCCATGTGTCCCTTTTTTCCTTTGGCCCTGTTTCTCATATGGTGGAGCATTTCAAAAGCAACTGTAGTATTATCTGTAATGATTCTACCAGGCACAAAAGCACTTTGTGAGTCAAAAATTACATTGGGTAGTATTGGTTTGAGGCAATTAGCCAGCACCTTAAATATAATCTGTGATACAACATTACCCAAGCTAATGGGACGGAATTCCGTAATGTATTCTGGCTCTTTTTTTTTTTCTTTTTTTTTGGGATGGGTACAATATGTGTATGGTTCATTTTTCTTAGATATCTCCCTGAGTGTAAAACAGATAATACAGTAGTAGTTACATCATGCCCTACAATATGCCAGAATTTTTGAAAAAAGATAGGTAACATACCATCGGGACTCGGTGCCTTGGATGGGTGCATCTGGAAGAGTGCTATTTTTACTTCATCCATTATGTAAGGGCGAAGCAAGTCTTGGGCCATGTCTTCCGTCACCACCTTGTCCACTGAATCAATCACCTCCTCCATGTCTAGTGAATTGGAATAAGTGAAGAGTTCTTTGTAGTATTCCTCTGCCATGGTGGCTATCTTTTCCTCATCTGTGTACCACTCCTCTTCCCTATCATACAAACCTCCAATATTATTCTTCTTTCGTCTTTGGCTTGCTCTTAGGTGGAAGAATTTTGTATTTTTATCTCCCACCAGTAGCCATATAGATCTCGATCTTTGCCTCCAAAATACTTCCTCATGGTGTAGGAGTTCATTTATCTCCCTCTTCATTGGTTGTATTCTCTCCACATTCGCACCATATCCTACCTCCTTCAATGCATTCAGTTCTCCTTGTTTTGCTTCCAACCAATCTCTAGTGTTTCCAAAGGTAGTTCTACTCCATGCACTAAGGTCCATTCTACACCTTTTAATTTTTTTCAAAAAGGCAGTACATGGGGCTGCCTGTTGGTCGTCAATGATTACATGAGTTTCTAATAATGGATTCACACTCTGTATGTGCTAACCCTTTCTCTTCAAATTGCTGAATTTTATGTTTCCGACATTGGGATTGATTTGGTGGAGCCATGTCTATCAAGATAGGGTCATGATCGAAGTAGGATGCGGAGAGATGCCTCACTTTGGCTCTCAGGAACATTGCACTCCAATCTGTTGTTGTGACTGCCCTATCTAGTTGCTCATCCACAAATGCTTCTTTCTCCCTGCCATTCCTCCATGTGAAACGGTATCCATTGAATCCCAAGTCTACTAGACCGCAATGTAAGAGTGTATGTCGGAACTCAAGCATAGGTGCCATCGGTCTACGTACGCCACCATTCTTCTCATCGGAGGCCAAGATTTTGTTAAAATCACCCAAATAGATCCAAGTAAGGGATACGCGAGCATGGAGGTGTCTCATAAGCCTCCACGTTTCGGTTTTGCATTGTTCCTCCGAATGGACATAAATTCTGGTTAATCTCCATAACGGTGATGTTTGCATATGTATTCTCACATCTATATGGTTTGGTGAATAAGTCTGTGTGTCTACAATCACATCTGCTTTCCAAAGAAGTGCAAGGCCCCCCCTTCGGCTGTCACATGACATTACAAGCATGGAAGGGAAACCCAACTCTACTTTGATCGGTTCCATCTCTCTATCAGATAATTTTGTTTCCATTAGAAAGAAAATTGTGGGAGCATTCTTCCTTACTAGTTCAGCAAGGACTTCAACTACACGGCGGTTCCCAAGCGCTTGGCAGTTCCAACTTAGGGCGATCATTGTGCTCGGCAGGGCTGAGCCTCAGCCTCCACCGTTGGTATTTCAGTTTGAACCGCGTTCTCTATACTCTTGAACCTCTTGGTCTCTTCCGTGCCATGATCGGTGCTCTCGTTATGTCTCTTTGTGCCCACTTTCACTCGGCTTGGCTGTGGGGCAACACTCTGTGTTGTGGCTGGACAGGTGAGTTTTTTCCTTCGGGGTATTGGTTTGTGGTCTTTTAGTTTGTCATGTGAGGGTTGGTCACATGAGGGTGGGACTAGGGTTTTGTGGAGTGTTTGTTTTGCGCTGTAAGAGCATTCTCATTAAGGATGCTAAAAGGCCTATATGCTAAATTTTAGCATCAAAACACCAAAAAAACAACTCCATCAAAGCTTTCAAATTGTACAAATTTTGGCATACTGCTACAGTGGGCTTGTATTAATACAAGCTCATTGTAGCTTGAATTGTAAAAAAAAAATAGTTTTTTATTCTCACAACTCTCCGTTTTCAATTCTCTCTTTCTCTTTCCTCTCTCCCTTCTCTCTTCTCTCTCCCGATGGATGTGATCCGGTGATGGTTCTGGTCCGACGATGGTTCTGGTTCGGTAATGGTGGTCTGATAGTCATGGGTCCAATGTGGTCTGATGGTCTCCCTCTGTTCTCTGTTCTTTGTTCTCTCTTTGTGGGTCTGCGTGGATCGAAGGAGTCGTGGGTTAGAGTGTGGGTTTTTGGTTTGGAGTGTGGATCGAAGGAGTCGTGAGCGTGGATCGAAGCGTGGGTCTGATTGTTCGTGGGTTGGAGCATGGGTCTTATTGTTTGTGGGTCATCCTCCGCCGAGTTCCACTCCTTTAATCGAAGATTTCTCTCTCTCTTCACTCCGGTGATCGCTGCCTCCTTGTTGGATCCAATGACGCTGGTTCGTTCTATTGTTTCTTCTTTCATACTCTGTTTTTTCGTTAATACTACTCTTTGTTTGGTTTCCCAGAAAATGGAGGGAAAGAAAAATCAAAATTGGAAATTGAGATATTAATGTATTGATTTTTGGGTTCAATTATAATGGGGTTCGTTCAATTTTTGTTCTTTTTCACATTCAGAGTTTCCTTGAATCTCTGTTTACTTGCCGAGAAAATGGAGGAAAGGAAAATATATAGTGCTTTTGTTCTATCTATAGTGCTTTTCACCTTCAGAATTGTTTTGTGGTTGCCACGGTGGTGCTGTGACTTGTGGTGGTGGTGGCTGTGGTGGGTTGTGGTTGCTACAATGGTGGTTATGGCAAGTGGAGCAGTGGTAGGGGTGGTGGAGGAGGGGGTTGGCTGGTTGTTATAGATTTTGGTGTAGTTGTTTTATTATTATTTTAATGAGTAGTTTATATTATTTAAATGAAATGGTAAAAAATATAGAAGATTTGATGTTTGATGAATCTTAAAGTGGGATGGTATAATGAATAAAGTAGGTTTTTGAAGTGTTAAATACTAAAAATTTTAGAATCCTTGATGAGAATGCTCTAAGTGATGGGGACACAGAATAAATGGCTTTCTTGATTTTCGGTTATGTTTATTTCGGACTGGGGTGGGTGAGTTTTTAATTCCGTAACTGTTGGGAGTTGCTGCTGTTAGGGTGTAAATGTGTTTTTAAGGCACGTGGGATCAGCTTTATTAGGTGGTGTAAATATGGTGTTAATGCACATGGAGTGGGGTGGTGTATGTGTGGGATCGGTTTTGTGTTTTGGTGGGCTTGAAACTATCATCTTGTCCAGCTGTGGTCACGGATTAGGGGTCTTAATGGCATTAATGATGTTTGGATTTTGATCTGCGAAACTCGGGCTAGCATTGATTCCGGTTTGAACTGGATATTTTTCAGTATTGGGTTCGGCGAGCATCTCGGTTTCGGAAGTTGGCGGCGCTCAGGCGCTGCGTTTGAAGGCTTGTGGGCCCCACGTGTGTGGGAGTCCTTGCTAGGTTGCGTGTTTCTTGCCCGAATTCCAGCTTTAAGCCACTCACCGTATGGCTTCTCACTTTCTGCTACGCTTCCTCATATCGAACAATCACTGTGGGTGTGACCGATTTGGCCACAACTGAAGCACCAACCAACCAATCTCTCATACCTGAAGGCCACTTGGACTACCTCACCTTCCGGACTAATAATTGGGCCGCCCCGCCTGAGTGGTTTGTTCAGTGGGACCTCCACTCGTATACGCAAGAATCGGGACTGACTTGAGTTTATCGCTTTGCAGTCTACCTCCACGAGCTCACCAATGCTAAGACCAATATCGCTTCCAACCTCCTCATTTATAAGATCAAAGGGCAGTCCCTATACTTGGATCCAAAATGGTTGCTTTGTGAACGTGACATTCCTCACGGACATTCCTTTCTCCCACAGTCGAAGCACCAAGAGATGATCGTCAAAACACCATGGCCTGTTGTTCCATACCCACATCAATTGGCTTTCCATCGAAAACTTGAACTGTAATAACCCTTCCCCCACTTCAATTATTTTCAAGTCCTCCCCTAGCTTCCACATGGATCGTAGTAAGTTCTTAGCTGCCCGTATATTGATTGGCTTCGTTGTGAGGAACTTTCCTATGAGGCTTAAGGAGAATTCTTCCAATACCTTTTCCCTCCTCACTGAGCAGATTGGCATGACCTCATCTTCATCCATTGTGAGCGTCATATTTTGTATTCAGTCGAGGACCTCAGATTCCATATTAGTGCTTGTAAGAGTCTTAATAGGCCTGTAGGTTGAATGGAGTGTAGTGGATGAGTTTTTCCTTTCTCACTTAGGCTGTGTTTGGTTCATGTAAAATATTTTCCGAAAAATAAATATTTTTAGGAAATGCTATTTTCGGGAAAGGAAAATATTTTCAAGTGTTTGGTTGCATTTCAAAAAATGTTTTGAAAAATATTTTCTGGTGTTTAGTTGTGTTCTTGAAAATACCATAGAAAACACATTTTCTACTTGTTGCTCACATTTTCTCACATTTTCTCAGCTGCCAAACAAATATATAATATCATTCCTCAATACAGAAACAAAAAAGAAACAAAACCCAGAACAAAAATTCATCAAATCCGGTCAAATTGAGAGAAGAAGGAAGAGAGAGAGGCGACTGGGTTCAATCTAGAGGCGAGATCGTGCGGCGGAGGCGAGATCGAGCGACGTTGGAGTCGATCTTTGCTTGATCGGAGCGGTGCTGTGATTGACGAGACCGGTGCGATCTGGTGCGATCGGCGCGGTGCTGTGATCGACGAGACCGGTGGAGTGTGGGTCGTCGGACTGGAGCTCGGTCTGAGGAGTGCGCTTCTCTCTCTCTCTCTCTCTCTCTCTCTCTCTCTCTCTCTCTCTCTCTCTCTCTCTCTCTCTCTCTCTCTCTCTCTTTGCGCGTGAGTCTGGAAATGGTTTAAAGTGAAAATTTTGACTGAAACCAATTTCCGGGTCAAAGTCATTAAAACACACGGTCAACTGAAAATATTTTCCGGAAAATTTATTTTCCATGCGTAACCAAACACCCGCATTTACGGAAAAGTATTTCCGGAAGTGATTTGAAGCCAAAACAAACACAGCCTTAGTTTATGAAGAAGAAATAAAGTAAGAAAAGCTCACTCTAGGTGGTGAGAAGAAAAGCTCCTCTCATGCAGGAGAAAAAAAGTACTAAGCAATAGTAATCTTAGAACAGACCCAAACAACTTAAAAAGTCAACAATAATAAAATTTGTTGTGAAAAATATTGTGTATGTAACATTTCTTCCATAACAAATGTGAAAAAAGTGGTGTGGGTAACATTATTTATTGTTGAATAGCAGTGAGAAAGGTTTTTTTTTTTTTTTTTTTTTTTTGAGGAAAAGCAGTGAGAAAGGTTAAAACGTTAAGAAGGCATGAAAACTTGTCAAACGCATAAAACTTTGAGCTTTAAGTGGGACCATTGAACTTTGTTTTAATTATAAAATGACAAAAAAGTAATATGCGTTATATGGACGTATGAGCTTTTCATTTTGTAGAGAGACTTTCTCAATTGCCCCCTCTCGCACCCTTGGCTTTGCCATTGGATGAACTTCATGTCCAGCTTCCTTCTCAAAAAATAAATAAAAAATTTCATGTCCAGCTTCAAAGAATTGGTTATGAAAAAGAAAACCATGGTCAGCTTTACACTTCTCATCTTTTATAAAAGACAACATAAAATGTACCCCACAAAGAATAGTAAAATTTGAATGTAACAAATCTCTTTATTATAAACTTATTTGAAAAGAAAAATATTTAAGTTATTACCAATTTTATTAAAAGAGGCTTACAGAATGGCTTGACAATAAAAATGAATAGTGTCATATTAATAATATAATAAGTAAATTTCTTAATTAATTTTATTTTAAAATAATAGGGCTACTACAAAAAGACAAATCCTCCGCCGACCACCATCCCATTCATCCTCGGCAATCTCACATGACTGTTCGAATGGCTTGGCTTTGGTTCAGAGCATTGGTCTAGCTAGAGCAATTTGTGTTCACACTTAAGGTGCCAATTCAACAATATAATAGACATATGTCAAATTAATTTTTTTTTAATTAATAACACATTAGTTTGTAAGATTAATTTAGTATAATTTACAACATTCTAACATTAAATTTGTTTTTTTATGTCTTTAAAAATTGACAAATCAATTTTTAGATTTATGTAGTAATATGTATAATATACCTAAAATTACTCAAAGAAAAAATTAAAGCTATTACTAATTTTACTAAATAAATAAGCTGAAGCAGTAATGAATTTGATTTATGCCATATCAACAATACAATAAAACTTTTTTTGTATCTTTAAAAAAACATACTTCAGTTTGTGAAGCTTAGTTAATAAAATTTAAAGTATCCCTATCATTATTCTTTGATAAAAGTTGCCTCTAACTCTAGCATGACACACGCTCCACAGTGCCTCAAAGCCGTTGGCTTTAAAAATTAATTAAAGCTCGCAGTGAAAGAAACATGTTATATTCTTTATAATATATATTAATCAAATTTACTTGCCCCTATTACCTTTTAAATCAGGTTTTCGATATGCTTTCCAAAGATTAATGCCTTAATTGTTGGGGGCATAAAACACAGTTACAGTTTGTTCTACGATGTGGTGTGCTTTTCCTGGTCACATACTCACATGCAGCTATAGAAACTATAAAAGCTTTACTCCACATGAATGTCTTCATGAACTCTTGCTTCGTTTCTAACTTTCATTTTAAGGTCAGCGGCCACCACCATAATTGTATTGTTTTATTAAGCATTTTTGAAGAATTGCCAATACCAATTATCAAGCACATTTTCACTTGTCTAATTATTTATTTCTATTCTTTTAGGTGTCTTCCCTTTAGTTCCTGTAGTTTCTCCTTTTCTTTATAGTTTCCTTCGGAATTAAAGCTAAGAATGTTGGAGATTTATTCCTATTCTTTTAGATGCCTTCCCTTTACTTCTTATAGTTTTACCTTTTCATTATAGTTTCCCGAAGAATTAAAGCTAAGAATATTGTTGGAGAACAATTCTTTTTGTTTTAAGAAGAGATTGCTTTTCAAACACAATTGAAATATCATGTACCTGCTCTACTTTCCCCTTTTAACTAGTGCTATGGGCTCTATTTTCTTCTCCACTACACCTAGAAAAAGTGCAAAAGGAAAGGATTTGGATTCCCAGCTCAGATATTTTTAAAGTTTAAAGTAAGAACCTCTATTTATATGGTGGTCTCCATGTAATGAAAAACTGAAACATGGTTGTCCTTCACTCCCTTCAGTGATCAGTCACTCTATCAACACACACGCAAAACATATACAGTGATGCCATTGCCACCAGAATATATTAAATGGTTATTTGCTTAAGCAAAGAACTACTTTTATTTTCATCCGTCACCTTTTTCCATATGCGACCCCATTATTATCTTAGAAGTATGTTTGTAAGCTCATATAATATCTCAATCCACACGAGCACAGTACCATCATTACTTCAGCCATGAATTTTCTTGGGAGTGACCCCTTCTGGAGGTCACCATTATATTTAGATGAAGATATCCAGATAAAGAAGCTACTCCTTACTCATGACCCTGATGGCCGCTGTCTTGATTCTGAGCTATTGCTGCGTGCAATACAGTACATCATCCTTTATTCAGAAGTACCACTTACCCCTCTGGTCTGTTAAACTTCTTGTTTACTTTAGATAATCACTTTAGTAAAATTATATTTCAATTTTCTTTTAGAGATGCTGCAAAGTATGTGAGCTTACCAAAATATTATGGTATAAATTGTTGAAGTATTATACCAAAGCAAGTCTCAGTAAATTCTGGTTTCCCAGCAAATTGTTCAATCACATTGGTAGAACATTATATTTTGTGCTTTTTTATATTGTCAGAGTTATTCATAAGGCCTGCATTTCTCTCTACTGATATATCCTGTTAATGGTTTAATTTATTAAGCACTTACTTGTATTTTACTTTGCAAGAACTTGTTTATTCATTTCCAATCACTTGTTGCAGGTTTCTGATCTACAATTTGATGCTATGGCAATAAGTGATGAAAGCAACATTGAAGCAACTAGTTCCCAAGAACCGCTTGGGCATGTCATTTATAAGAGTTCACTACAGGTAATTCACATCTCTCTCTCTCTCTCGCGCGCACGCAGACACGCATACATACATACAATCTAACATATGTGTTAATTTATTGTAATGCCAGATGCGCTGCAAGTGGCCTGGTGAAGATGATCTACACATGAGGACGATGTTTTTGTTTGATTTGCTAGGAAAATATAAATGGGATGCAAAGATGGTTATAGTACTTGCAGCATTTGCAACAAACTATGGAGAATTTTGGCTCCTAAGGGAGCTCTGTCCTCATAATCCTTTGGCAGTATCAGTTGCAATGCTTAAGCAGTTGCCTAATGACTTGAGCACATTGAAGCCTCGATTTAAGGCACTGAACTTTTTGGTTAAGAATATGGTGGATGTGACTAAGTGTATCATTAAGTTTGAAGGCTTGCCACTTTCTCATGTAGAGCTGGATAAGGAAGTGGATGTTACAAAGTCTTACATTTATGCGTCCGCTTACTGGGTCACTAGAAGTGCCTTGGCATGCTCTTCTCTAATCACAGATTTGATCGCCATGAAACCTGAGCAAGTGCATGTTCTTTCTCTTCAATTGGCCTACATATATGCTGATTATTCTTCTTCTGCTTCATTATTTCTGCTGAAAGATTGAGCATTAAAAAAAGAATTAAAATATGATTTATTGTATTTTATCAATATTTAGAATGTTATAATAATGTTTGAACCCTCTTTACAGGAATTTGGATTCAACAATAATTGCAACATGGGAGCTATTAAGTTTGGTTTGTAGGTCAAGCAGCATATGGAGTCACCTCAGACAGCAGGTGGATTTGTGTCATGAACAAATAGGTTACTATTTATAGCTTCTTCAGAATAATTTGGAGCACTTAACTGGTTGTCTAAAGTATTAGACTCTGCATAATATTAATGATTGTTCTATTACATAACTCGCAGAGAGAAAGTTGTGTCAGAAGCTATTGGAACTCTTTAAGGAGTCCCCCTCAATCAACAATCAAGAGGTGCTCCATATGCTATTTGCTTCAAAGGATGCCCTGCCACTTAAAGATTGCTCCTTACAAGCAAAGGTTTTATTCCCTCCAGCTGTTGTTTCATATTTGAAAAAGGATTTTCATGCTCTCTAATCTCTATAAAATTCCAACAGATTCTCACATAATGAGTTCAATTAAAGTAATGGTTATTAAAGCATGTCTTCTTAGTTCCAACTACTACAAGATGTTGAACAAAGATTCTGTTTATTCTAAAAATTAAAAAACCATGTCACCATTAGTTTACTTTGAGGGACCTTTACAAATCTCAACTTTGGATTTTTATGCAAGTGTTAATTTAGTCATGCATTTCTAATTTGAACAATTAACCCCTTAAACATTGTTTCTATACAAATAGATTATTCTACTATATTTTTCCGTGAAACCTTAACCAATAATCACGTTATAGGCACATGCTTTTGCCACATCATAGGCACATGCTTTTGCCACATCACACATACTTCTGAAATGATATTATACCTTCAATTATTATATCCATTTAACTTTTTTTTTTAAAGGAAAAAAAGAAGAAGGGATGGTGGCTATTTACAAGATCAAGTTCGACGTTAACTAAATTGATTAACTAGGGCATCCTCACAAAGGAACCACAAATATGAAAGAAAGAAAAAGAAGAGAGAAAAAAAAAAAAAAAAAAAAAAGAAGAAGAAGAAAGAGGAAGCTGCAATAAATAATGCCACTTGGGGGAAATTAGTATACAAAAGAATACCCATGGTAAGGTGCAAAGACTAAATTGACACAAAACATAATGTCCAAGGAGCTGATTGGTCAATTTGGAAATGCAGCTAACAAGAAACTCCTATGATGATATCTGTAAGACACTTCTAGGGTGCTCTTTGGGTGAAAATGATACTTTCCATTTGAAATGGATGGATTTCATGATTTAGATTTAATATTACAAATCTAAAGCTGTATAGACTGTTAGTTCATTGTTTCGAACATCTGTTAGGAACCAACTTGAAATCTGTCTTGACCCTCTTATTGAGTACAAACTCTTTTTCCTCTAAATTCACACTTTCTTTGTGTTCATTGACAGCTTGGTGTATCTGAACTGGAAAACAAGGTAGTTGTGCTCTTGATCTCAAAGCCAGAGCTCCTCCCAATAGAGGAATTACTTTTCCTAGTTCAGCAAACATATGATCACCCTCTCAACAAGAACTACAAGGGAAAGTATGAGATTGTATGGTTTCCCATTTCGTATTCTGATACATGGACTGATGATGAGGTGAGATGTTTTAACTTTTTCTCAAACTATTTGCCATGGTACTCTATTCGCCAACCATGGTTACATAGCTCAGCAGTGGTGAACTCTATGAAACAAGCATGGAACTACAAGGGTGAACCACTCATGGTAGTGCTGGATTCAAGAGGGATGGTTACCAACTCAAATGCAATTGACATGGTAATTAGCTGGGGTGCCTGGGCTTACCCCTTTTCAACTTCAAGAGAAGAGCAGCTCTGGGAAGAGCAGAACTGGACAATGCAACTTTTGATTGATAATATTGACCCCCTACTTGCTAGTTGGGTATAACTCTAACTCAATGAAGCAACATTGGATCATCACTTGTTGAGACTTTTTTTGTCATTTCAGATACCAAATTGTTAGATTCCTTGTACTTGAGCTCATAGGATTGAGAATGATTTCAGGTAGAAGAAGACAGAGACCTTTGCATTTATGGAAGTGAGAACCAAGAATGGATTCGAGAGTTCATCTCTAAAATGAAGGAGATTAAAAGCACAGGCGTGCAGCTTGAGATGGTGTATGTAGGCAACAGGAACAGACCAGATGATCATGTGAGGAACATTTTGGCCAGCATTGCAGAAGAAAAGCTTACTGGTTCTCTCTCTTTCACAACAACTCAATTCTTTTGGCTTCGGTTGGAGAGTATGAGAAGGTCAAAACTCCGGCTTAGAAAGACAGCCGATAATGATCATATTCTAGATGAGGTTTCAGCATTGCTGGACTTTAGTGATAGTGGTTGGGCAGTAATAGCAAAAGGGTCTTCCACAGATATTGTGCAGCTTCAAGGAAAAGAACTCATGCAACGCTTGAACCTTTTTTCACAGTGGGGAAACAATGTGGCAAAACTGGGATTCTCGGGTGCCATTAGGAGTGCCCTTGAGCCTTCTTCTTTACCTGGGCCTTGCAGTCACTCCACTGTCATTCCTTATGCTGAGGGATTGACTGAAGGAACTGTAATTTGTGAGAAATGTAAGCGTCCCATGAAGAAGTTTTTTGTATATGAATGAAATGTAATGGTATAGGTGTTTTAACCAAAGATTTGTCTAACTGCAGTGAATTGAATGGGTTTATTATTGCCTCAATTAGTGCCTTTTAAGAAGAGAATAAAGAACACAATATGACAATAACAATAATAAAACCAATGTCTACGAAATTGAATAATCTTACTTGCATTACTTAAATAACGTGATACAAGAAATCAAGAAAACAGCTTGATATAAGGGTCGAAAAACTAGTAAGTTACACCTACATTTATGAACTACTGAAAATAAATGGCAACAAGAAATGTAAATGACATATAAGAATAGTAATGGCTGCCACGTAGTATAATGCAATGTTATTGGTCTAGGAAAAATGCTTTTGACTAGAATCCTTGAGAAATGCCAAAGTGAACAAATAACATGAAGTTTCTAAGTACTCTGGAAGGCCAAAGAAACAAAAAATGTCATGGAATTCCACGATGGATCAAGTTTGAAGACAAGAGTTCCAAGATAGCCTCATTTAATGTATTTTAATTTTGAGTTTTCCAGAAGTTTAAACTATTGCAATATAGAGCCTAAAATTTTTTTTTTCAAAAGTGACTTGAATTATTCCTTGTGAGCTTTTACTTGGAAGAGTATGTGGTTCTTGTTGTATATATAGGTATATTAGTTATATAGTGTAACTTGTACACTAATTTAGAAGAGCTAGTAAATATGCTTTGAAAAGCAAAGGAAGTGAAAAATAAAAAATTAAAAAATTAATAATAATAAATTTGAAAAACAAAGGTGCCGCACCTGTGTTTCTGTGCAAGGGTGCAAATTGGCATCCGTGTCCTGACTCGTGAGTGCATGCACTGATGCACAAATGTGTTTATCAGTTTATGTACAAGAGTGCATCCACAATCGTGTCCTGATAGTTACAGAATTGCAGTTATGCTCAAACTTTGTGTGATTTTCATGTTTCTGGGGGCTATAGTTTGGTTCTTACTTTGAAAATGAACCATAGTGACTCTCCTAAGTTGCTGTTATAGGACCATAACCCCCCTTATATATAAATAATAATTCGATATTCAAATTTTGTAACTAACACACCATTTTTTAGAAGTTCACAGAATTTTCCAAGTTTTCTACTTATAGAATTCTTTGCTTAGTTGTATCTTAGGGAAACTTTGATTGGAGGAGTGGATAAGTGGAAGGATAAAAAATGGTGGGAGGATGGAAAAGTTGGAAGATAAAAAAGATTTTAATTTCTCTTTTTTTTTGTTTAGTTGAAAGTGAAAAAGTGAAGGAATAGAAAAAATGAGTTTATATAAATTTACTTATATACTCTTCTTTAAAAAATTATGCTCAATTAAAACAAAAAAGTGACCAAAAAAAAAAAGCAATCACCCAAATTTATTAAAAAATAAAAATCATATTTGAAAACAAAATCATGTCTAGTTTAAAAAAAATAAAAAAAACAAATAAAAACTGTAACGCCCACAGCCAAAAAAAAGAAAAAAGAAAAAGAAAAGAGAGCATATTATTGCATGGGAAAGTAGGAGGTGGGGGCCTGGGGGGCAAGGAAACGTGGAGATGTCGCAAGTGAAGCATGAGTTGTTATGGGATGGAGGCTAGAAAATTATTTTGCAATATAGTCTCCAAGTTTATTTCTAATTACATTAAGTCTCTCCTTATCAGAATTTGCTACAACTGCATACTTATTTACTTTCTGCATCATTTAAGTAAATATCCTCTTTTAATTTTGATCTCCATCTACTTAGGATATATTACATGCTGATAAGGAAATACCCCTAATTTGAATTCAATAGACTAAAATCGAAATTTCCCAAAGGATAGGAAAAAAAAAAGATTTAATTGAAAAAGAAAAAAACTGTCACATTTCGAAAGTCTCAAGACCTCAAACTATTTATGCAATAACTTATTATTTTTACAAAAATAAGTAAGTAATAAATTTTGGAAATATTTTCATTTGAGTTTTTTCTTTCTAAGTTAAACTCTAAAGGTTTAGGTGCAAATGATTTTTCTAATTTGATATAATTTAATCATTTTATGGATTTAACAATGAAAATAATTAGAGGTTCATTTAGCTAATACTAAAAATATATGGGAATTACAAGTGAAAATTGACTATGGAAACTTCAAAATAACTAATTATTTTTTTAAAAAAAAAAAACTATGAATAATACTTTTATGGGTTTTCAGACGTTAAAAAAACATTACTAAGGATCTGTTTAGTTGGAGAGATTTTAGGGGGTGGAAAAGGAGGGAGAGAAAATAATTTTTGTGGGTGTTTGGTTGGAGAGAAGAAAGGAAGGAAAATTGGTGGAATGAGGGTATTTTCTCTCTAGCCCACCAAAATGTTTTCTCTCCAAATCAAGGAGAATACTAGAGAGAAAAGGGCTTTCCACCTATGTGGATGAAAGAATCAATGTGCAAAGTGCACATGGTTTGTCGTTTTCTTCTTTGGCCTCTTTCTTTCTTTTCTTTTCTTTTCTTTTTCTTTTTTTTTTTTTTTTTTTTTTGTCATCTAGTTTGGATGCTTTGGCTTGTGCTCTTTCTTAAAAAAAAAAAAATTTAAAAATGAAGTGTCCATACACAATTTTTTTTTATTAAAAAAAATGTGTTACTTTTTGTTTTATTTAATAAGGACATACTTGTAAATTTATATTAACTTCATTTGTCATCCTCTCATTTTTATTCTTAACCAAACAAATTAATTTTCTAACTCTCCACTTTTCCATCGTCCCAACCAAATACATATGAGAGAAAGCTAAATCTCTTTTATTTTCCTACTTTTCTATCTATTCCTCATTTTCTATTCTCTCATTTTCCCATCACTCCAATCAAATAGAGCCTAAGTGTTCATAAGTATATTTTATTGTCCATATTGATTTTTTTATTATAATTTATAATATGTATATTGTACATGTGTAAGAAGACATAAATAATTTGGTTATAAATTTGAATTCAATAGACTAAAATTGAAATTCCCAAAGGATAGGAAAAAAAAAAAAAAAAAGCGATTTAATTGAAGAAGAAAAAGCTGTTAAATTTTGAACTTCTCAAAGGATAGGAAAAAAATGAAAAAGAAAAAGAAATTTAATTGAAGAAGAAAAAACTATTACATTTGGAAGTCTCAAGACCTCAAATTATTTATACAAAAACTTATTATTTATACAAAAATAAGTAAGTAATAAAATTTGGAAATATTTTCATAATTTGAGTTTTGTTTTCCAAGTTAAACTCTAAAGTTTTGGGTGCAAAAAAGATTTTTTCTAATTTGATATAATTTAATCATTTTATGGATTTAACAATGAAAAGTGTTTGAGGTTCATTTAGCTAATACTAAAAGTACATGGGAATTACAAGTGAAAATTTACTATGAAAACTTCAAAATAACTAATTATTAAAAAAAAAAAAAAAAAAAACCTATGAATATCTTATACTTTTATGGGCTTTCTAAAATATTTTAAAAATAAATAAAAACATTAAAACATCACTAAGTGTCCGTTTGGTTGGGGAGATTTCAAGGGGATGGAAAAAGGAGGGAGAGAAAATAATTTTTGTGGGTGTTTGGTTGGAGAGGAGAGAGGAATGAAAATTGGTGGAGTGAGGGTGTTTTCTCTCTAGGTCCACGAAAATTATTTCTCTTGAAATCAAGGAGAAAAATAGAGAGAAAAAGGCTTCTTGCTTGTGTAGATGAAAGAACCAATGTGTAAAGTGCACATGGTTTGTCATTCTCTTCTTTGGCCTCTTTATTTCTTTATTTCTTTTTTGGTTTTCTTCTTTGGTTTTTGTCTTATTCTGTACTTCTCATTTTTCTCATCTATTTTGGATGCTTTGACTTGTGCTCTTTCTTAAAAACTAAAAAAATAAAATAAAAAATAAAAATTTGAAGTGTCCATACACAATTGCTTTAATAGAAAAAAAAATGTGTTACCTTTTGTTTTATTTAATATGGATATAATTGTAAATTTAACTTTATTTTTCATTCTCTCATTTTTATTCTTAACCAAGCAAATTACTTTTCCATCCTCCCAACCAAATGCATATGAGATAAAACTATATCTCTTTTATTGTCCTACTTTTCTATTTATTCCTCATTTTTCCACCCCTTCAATCAAATAGAGCCTAATTGTTTATAAATATATTTTACTGTCCACATTGATTTTTTAATTATAATATATAATGTGTATATTGTAGATGTGTGTGGAAACATAAATAAGTTGGTTATAAATTTGAATTCAATAGACTAAAATTAAAATTCCCAAAGGATAGGAAAAAATGAAAAAGAAAAAAAAAAGATTTAATTGGAGAAGAAAAAAATGTTACATTTTGAAATTTCTCAGGATAGGAAAAAACGAAAAAAAAAATATAATAATTGATGAAGAAAAAACTGTTACATTTTGAAAATCTCATGACCTCAAACTATTTATACAATAACTTATTATTTTTACAATAATAAGTAAGTTATAAAATTTGGAAATATTTTCATAATCTGAGTTTTTTTTCCAAGTTAAACTCTAAAGTTTTAGGTGCAAAAATGATTTTTCTAATTTGATATAATTCAATCATTTTATAGATTTAATAATGAAAAGTGTTTGAGGTTCATTTAGCTAATAGTAAAAGTACATGGGAATTACAAGTGAAAATTGACTATGAAAACTTCAAAATAACTAATTATTAAAATAAAAAAAAAATAATAAAAAAACCTATGAATAATACTTTTATGGGTTTTCTAACATTAAAACACCACTAAGGGTCCGTTTGGTTGGGGAGATTTTAGGGGGATGGAAAATGAGAGAGAGAAAATAATTTTTGTGGGTGTTTGGTTGGAGAAAAGAGAGGAAGGAAAATTGGTGGAGTGAGGGTGTTTCCTCTCTAGGCCCACCAAAATGCGTTCTCCCTAAATCAAGGAGAATACTAGAGAGAAAAAGGCTTCCCACCTGTGTGGATGAAAGAACCAATGTGTGTTTGGTTGGAGAAAAGAGAGGAAGGAAAATTGGTGGAGTGAGGGTGTTTTCTCTCTAGGCCCACCAAAATGTGTTCTCCCCAAATCAAGGAGAATACTAGAGAGAAAAAGGCTTCCCACATGTGTGGATGAAAGAACCAATGTGTAAAGTGCACATGGTTTGTTGTTTTCTTCTTTGGTGTCTATCTTTCTTTTTTTGGTTTTCTTCTTTGGCTTTTGTCTTTTTAAGGATTTCTCTTTTTCTTTTCTTTTTTCTTTTTTTCTCATCTATTTTGGATGTTTTGGCTTATGCTCTTTCTTAAGAATTTATTTTTAAAAAAAAAAATTGAAGTTTCTGTACACAATTTTTTTAACAAAAAAAAATGTTACCTTTTGTTTTATTTAACAGAGACTTTTTTTTTTTTTTTTTGGCTGAATGTTTTATTTAATAGAGACATAGTTGTAAGTCTACATCAATATCATTTGTCATCCTCTCATTTCTATTCTTAACCAAACAAATGACTTTTCCATCACTCCAATCAAATACATAAAAGAGAAAACTAAATCTCTTTTATTCTCCTACTTTTCTATCTTCTTATTTTTCTACCCCTCCAATCAAACAAAGCTTAAATGTTTATAAGAATAATCTATTGTCCATATTGATTTTTTTTATATATAATATATAATATTTATATTGTAAATGTGTATGGAGACATAAATAAGTTGGTTATAAATTTTCCCTCCCATGAAGTCAAATCCTCATTGTCTATCAATCTTTCTTTGTGGAATCTGTCACTGAGCTAAACATGCAATCAGCTATATCATCCTATGACCGTCAATCACAGACCAAGACTATTCTTAATCATTTTAAAATCAACTGCATCCTCGGGTGCTTGGAGTACAGATAATGGTATCTTTATCCTTTATGGGCATAAAATTATCAGTCTTGTACCATTAGCTATATCCACTTGCGTATCTTTGGGACTTTCATAAATTCCAACCCTCTTTCCTTTTGTTTCACATGTTATGCAGTGAGCATGTTGTGGGTCCTTATGATTATATTTTTGGAACTTATGATTGCCAGAATTGGTCCCTGTTTGCCAATCACAACTCTGGAATTTTCAATTTTAAAAGCAAGATGACTACCTTTTATTTTTATTTTTAAGTTAGTATTCTTTACTATTTGTTTTCTTTTGCATCTATTATGTTAAAAAATGCATAATAAAGACCAATGTAATATATTCTTTCGGTTGATCACCCACCTTTATCAGAGATAGCTCCTGCCTTTTAAGGATTGGCTGTTAAATTAAAATTATCCTAAAAATGGTGTTGAATATCATTTTCCTTTCCTTTTCCCTTTCTATCAAAGACCACCTCAGCAAGTTCTTTTTGCTACTGTTGAACAGCTTTCTTTAAGTTCTCAGTCACGTAAATCACAAAATGTACAGCAAGCAAGGAAGCTCTCAGCATTACACAATTAAAGTGATGTGGAAAATTACCTTATCTGTAAGCACTCCCTGGCTTTTTACTTTAATGACGCAAGGTTTGCTTACGTCACAAAACTAATGGTTTTTTCAAATGAAGATTAGCCTACAAGTATTGGTGGGGTATGAATTGCATTAACAACCAAGAGCCATGTAACTCAAGTTACTCGACTGATAATTTCTTATATTTTTAATAGAGACATTCAGAATTCAAATTTCTCATCTTTATAGTAACTATTGAATTATGAATTGCAACAACAGAATTCTTGTTTCGCTACAATGTAACTTATTATTCAAGAATGCTAGTTTGCAAGTTATAAGCCCTCGACCAAAAATCAATCTATCTAGGTTCATTTTGATTTTTATCAACTTGTTCAAAGATAATGGTATGTTTTAGAAGAAACGAGAATACAAAATGATTATACTTAAATGATTCTCAAAGCACCTAGCATCTCATCAATGGCTATTAAAGTAAAAATAGAAATTACATCTAAGCGAGAGATGCTAACACAAGATTGAATATAGTTAATAATTTCCAATTAAATTATGGTATACTTAGACACACAGAGTTTGAATATACCTTAATTGCCAGAGTTTTTTTTGGGTTCAATGGCATTGATCCCCTTATATTAATTAATTAATGTTATTTTGATGAACAAATTGCTTTGGATCCTCAGATGGCCAATTCAAATTGAGTAGGCATGTGCACGATAAAGAAGTCCCGACATTCCACATATTGCTCCTTTGGAAATCCCAAGTTGGAATCCTACCACAGTATCCAAAGGAAAATTCTAGCTAGTACAACGTCAAAAAGAGGTTAAATTTTAACAAGAAAATGGAATCGTACGCTTTTAGTCTCTCTTACGTTAATCAGAAAAATCCAACCTCCTAAATTAATTAAAGAATTAACCTAAGTAACAACATACGTGTATCACATTTGGCTAAAATTAACCAGCATCTCCAGCAGTTCGAATCTTGAGATTAAGCTTTTATACTATAAAGATGAAAGGGGATAGTTAACAGACACAACAGAGAGTAAAGCTCAAAATCTTATCCAAAATTCTAAACCTATTGATGTTACTTTCTAGTATAACCTCCATTGCAAGCAAGGTAGCAAATTGACCTTTATTCCATTTGTCATGATCTATATATAAGGCATAGATTTAAACCAAATGCAACCCAACAACACAACTCTAATCCCTCACCTAAATCCTCACCTTTGCAATTAAACCAAGATGGCTCTTGTGACGCAGAAGGTGCCACAATCAAGAGGTGATCGCCATTTCTTCTCGAGCTCCGATGACAATGCGATGATGAAGCAGATTCAGGCCACTCATGCTCCAGATGGCCGAGAGGTTGAAGTGAAACCTTTCCTTCATATCATTGAGGACATTTTTAAGCGTGCTGGATTTGGCATCCCCGGCTTTATTCAAGTATGTACTTTAACTTTATACTAAAGAATTATGCATTTGTTTTACATTAGGAGTGACGCTAGCCTTGTCTATTTCACACACCCAATTACATATATTCATACATACAAATGCCACATAGCAAAATAAATGGTAAAAAATAGACATGAGCGAAATTGGTGAGGGAATACATGCACATCACATTGGCACGTGTGTATTTTGTGTGCACTAAGATGCATGCACTAGTCATTATTCTAATCACAATCAATTACTTTAACAAATTGTAAAAAGAAAAAAATAAGTTGTGATGTTTATTACATATGTAGCATTGTATTCGTTATGCAGTTGCTAATCATTAATTGTTGACCAATTGCGTAGGGAACACAAGTGCAATTTGAATCAATGGATGACAAAGCCCTCCATTCTAGCGACATCTCTGACATGCTGGACCTTTTGTCATACACGATTAGCAAAATTTCCTGCGAGGTTTTAAATTATGGCTTATTTATTTATAAATGTGATTACTGCATGTGGTTGGTCTCATATATCTTAACATTCATAAAATTGCTTTACATCTTACATAAGGACAGCACAAGATTCAGATGGAAATTAAAAATGCAAATTTTTGTGTGTATAGAATTAATGCAATTTAATCATTTTCTTTCGCAATAGATTTTGTTTATGCCATGCACACTATGAATGACAGATATCCTGCAAGTGCTCCGGTAGTGGAGATGCTCATGTAACAACTGTAGCTATATTCAATGTACTCTCAAGCTATTCATGGGATGCAAAGTTGGTGCTAGCCTTGGCAGCTTTTGCTGTGAACTATGGTGAATTTTGGCTGGTGGTGCAGCTTTACCCTACCAACCCTCTTGCCAAATCGGTTGCATTCCTCAAGCAAATGCCTGAAATATTGGAGCGTGCTGAATCCTTGAAACCAAAGTTTGAGGCACTTAACAACCTCATCAAGGCCATGTTGGATGTCACCAAGTGCATCGTTGAGTTCAAGGAGCTTCCTTCTCAGTACATTACTCCAGACGCACCTGAAATGGTTGCTGCCACTGCTCATATTCCAACAGCAGTTTATTGGACCATTCGGAGCATTGTGGCATGCGCTTCGCAAATTATGGGCCTCATAGGCATGGGTCACGAGTATGTTTCCTTTGTACAATCCCCCAGAATATCTTTTTCTTTTACTTTTGCTTGCCATTTTATTCTCAACAATTTATACTGCCGAACACATCCATTTTCACAACTTGTTAAAATTTGCAACTATGATACTGATAATTGATCAAAAGTAGTAAGTTGGTGTAAACAAGAGTAGATGGACAATATTTACCGCTCACAGTTTCACACATTAACATATTATAAATTTGGACGTGGGATTAGGTATGTCTTAGAAATAGTCATCTCGAGTATTAGCAACATGTCAATGCCATTGTGATTTACATGTTGGTATGTTGCCACGGCACTAACAAAGCAGAACTGCAGGCAGGAGTAAATAACAAACAGCACTATAATAATAATGCTACATATTAAACAAATTTCATAGTTTTTTTTCATAATTTCAGGAGGGGCAGATTGTGCTGACATTACTGTCACATGAAACAGATATCACTTTTGTATACAAATCATAACCTGTTACCTATATATATACATACATATATATATATTTATATTTATTTATTTATTTAAAATAATGGAACTCGTTGTGTCTAAACTTTTTGGATTTGTAATTTCTCTTTCACCTGGGCTGCACTGGTCTCAGGTACATAGCAGCAACTACTGAGGCTTGGGAACTGTCGAGCTTGGCCCATAAGGTCAACAACATACACAGCCACCTTCTGAAGCAGATCACTCTTTGCCATCAACACATTGGTGAGTCTTACTGGCCTTTTTTTTTATTAGTGAGTCTTACTGGCCTTGATCACAGTAATTCACGTTTGATTATATATTCACCTCATTTATTTTTTAAAGCAAAGCGGACCCATAAAACAAAATATAAAGCTTGTCCTAGTAGTTTACGCCCCTGACAAGATATAATAAAATGGTTTGATGTAGAGGAGAAGAGGCATATTGAAGCATATCTGACACTAGTGCGTCTCTTTGAAACACCTCATCTCGACAACATAAAGATACTTAAGGCTTTGATTTATGCAAAGGAAGATCAGCTGCCACTCTTTGATGGTTCTAACAAGAAAAGGGTTTGCTATCTATAACTATATCTAAGTTTTCCTTCTTGCTCTGCACTATTTTTTAGTTACATTTTCTAGTGGCTGTCAATCCATAATCTTTTTGCATCTAGAATAACCTTGGTCGACTGTGATCATATCATGCAATTAATAGATATTATGTTGAACTTCTTCAAGGATATTCTTGAGGACCTAAATTTCAATCAAATTCCAACACATTTGTGTCGTAATCATGTCTTGTTTCTCAGTTACTACTCTTATTAGCAGTATTTACGAAGACAGTTACTTGAAACACGGCTAGATCAACGATTTCAATGAATGTTTCTGAACCTCTGCATATATGCACTGCTAAACAGGCTAGCATTGAGGTGTTGAGAAGGAGGATTGTATTGCTGTTTATTACAGATCTGGATGTCCCCCATGAAGAGCTTTTAATCCTTGAACAAATGTACACAGAGTCGCGACAACAACAATCGAGGCCTGAGAGTCAGTACGAGGTTGTGTGGATTCCAGTGGTGGACAAGTCTACCCCTTGGAACGCAGACAAGCAAAAGCAGTTTGATACCTTACAAGGGATGATGCCGTGGTACTCGGTGTTCCACCCATCACAGCTTGACCCAGCAGTCATCAAGTATATCAAGGAGGTGTGGCACTTCACTAAGAAACCTATACTTGTGGTGCTTGACCCGCAAGGCAAAGTTGTGAACCAAAACGCAGTTCATATGATGTGGATTTGGGGAAGCATAGCATACCCTTTCACTAGTTTAAGGGAGGAAGCTCTCTGGCGGGAAGAGAGCTGGAGAATTGACCTATTGGCTGATACCATTGAACCACTAATCTTTAATTGGGTATGTTCATCATTTATCTCATGCCTATATACCAAAACTTTTCCAAAAATTCAATTTTTTATCCTTGTATTTTAGTTCAATTTTGTAACAGGTATATATGGGTGACCCTCCTAAACTTTTCTTTTAAACTTTTTCCATAATATTTTTTTTAAGATTATTAAAAAGATAAGTTGTGATTATTGTATAATAAAAGTCAAATAAGTAATAATTTAATGTAAAAGTGATGTTTTACTATTACAATTTATCATTTTAAATGTTTAAAAAGTTAAGAAAATTTATCATAGGAGCTTTGCAAATTAAAAAATAACAATTTAAAAAAAAAAAAATGAACTATTATTTATTATATTGGTGAAATAACACTAGTTGCGTTTATTGTTATTTCAATTTGTAAAATTTGTGGTAGTTTTATTGTTTTACTAGTAAATCTTTAAGTCAGACGATTCCATGCATATTCCTTTAATGGAGTAATTTAATGGTGTGAACTTGATGGTATTTAAGGTATCAGAAGGGAAAATCATTTGCTTGTTTGGAGGGGAAGATATCGAGTGGGTGCGAAAGTTTACAAACACTGCACGTACTGTTGCAAAAGCTGCCAACGTTCCAATAGAAATGCTTTACGTAGGGAAGAGCAACCCCAGAGAAAAAGTTCGCAAAAACAACAGCATCATTGCTGGGGAAAATCTTAGCCACCACCTAACAGACCTGACTCTAATCTGGTTCTTCTGGGTCAGGCTTGAAAGCATGTGGCACAGCAAGATACAACATGGCAAGAGTGTGGAAAATGACTCCATAATGCAAGAGATTATGACCATGTTGAGTTTTGATGGGAGTGAACAGGGTTGGGCTGTGATATGTAAAGGATCAGGGGCATCGGAGATGGCAAAGGCCAAAGGGGACACCATTTTGACGGCCTTGACCGAATATGAACAATGGAAACAAACTGTCGTGGATCTAGAATTTGTGCCAGCACTGATTGAGTACCTCAAAAAGCTCCACACCCCACATCACTGCAACCGTCTGATACTGCCTGGCGCCACCGGGAGCATCCCCGAGAAGGTGGTTTGTGCTGAATGTAGCCGTCCCATGGAGAAGTTCATCATGTACCGTTGTTGCACCGATTAATTAAGTCTATGAAGTAAGGGTTGTGAGCTTGTACTATTAGTTTTTCTCTGAATGAAGAAGAACACGTTGGTATATTTAATTTTTATAACTCCTAGAGCTTGCTATTATATTACTCGGAGTTTTGAAAAATTTGGACGTTTCGATTTCTATGTGTGATTAATAATGTTGTATAATTATATCTTATTAATAAGATGAGTGCTGATCGTTTTTAGTACTTTAATTTAATAGCTTCTTTTCTTTCTTTCTTTCTTTCTTTCTTTTTTCTGGTTTTTTTTTTTTTTTTTTCAATCTCATTCTTTTTGCAGTTTCCTCTTCTCTCCTTATCTCTTTGTTAGAATGCCTAGTGAAGGTTGTAGGCACATTCGGCTCTTTCTAACTCCTTTATCCAAAGGGGTAAGGATCTTTTGGGCCTATTTCAAATCACTCTCTTGTGCAAAGGCTTTGGGCCACCCATGAGCCCACTTGTTCTTTTACTCAGGAGCATTCTACAGAAAACCATTATTGGGCTTTCCCTCCTGTCCTCAAGGAATTTGGGTTGTCCTTGGGCCCATTCATGCCCCCATTGAAAAGCAATTTTTATTAAGGATCATTCCTATTCTCGTTTCCCTATTCAAGGAGAGTTGGGCCTTCCTTGAGCCCCCTTTAGTTTTTTTTCTCAGCTTAAGTGATTTGGGTTTTGTTTGTTGGCCCAAACATGTTTGAAATTTGGGTAGCAACATTAAAATCCATTCTTGAGTTCTATCATTTATTACCTTATGTAGAACATGTGACTGGAATCCAAAATTTATATTCGAAATCCAACTTCAATATTAATCAGAACTTATGAAAAACTTTGAATTGGTCATTTAAATTTTGATTTCAAATTCATTTATTTATTGCATCATTTATTGTGAGTCAGCCAACGACTCAATATCTAATTTTGAACATGGTCGCAAGCTCAATCACTTACTAAGACAAGCTCTCCTAATTCTACACTGCTTCCTGTTGATGGCTTTTATGCCTCTTCTTGATTTTTTGACTCAAGCTTTAAATCGATATCAATAACTAAGCACTCCACATGACCATAATCCGGAGAACGAAAAGATAAAAGCATGTCTCGCACCATACTCGTACAAAAGGATTTTCATCATAGTTGTTTAGCACGTCAAGTTGACACTTTTATCATGATTCGACCCACACCTTAGACCCAAGATTGAGCACCAGAGCTGCTTGATTTGGCTATGAAGTTTGAGAAAAATGATTTTGTTGTAAAACTTTGTTGGTAATGTTGACTCAAACTATGCTGGTGATCTAGAAAAACATTTTTATACTATACTACATGCTATTTGTTTACATTTGTTAAAGAATTTTTGAGTTGGAGGTTCACACTATAGTCCACTATTGCATTATCAACCACTAAGGATGAATATATGACTGTGATAGAAGCCATCAAGCCATCAAGGAGGTTATTTGGCTAAATGATTTGATTGGAGGCTTATGAATTTATCAGGAGCATGTTTAAGTATTCTGTGACAGTCAAAATGCTATTCCTCTGTCAAAGAACGTCCAACACTCTCAAACTAAGCCATCAAATGCTATTTTTCTTTTTAGTCTCTCTTTCTTCATTCCTAATATTTGTTTGTGAGATCTTCTCAACCTATAAAAATTTTGATTAAAATAGTATTCTCATCCCTAAAATTTGCATGAATTTCGTTTTTTTCATCCCTAAACTTGAAAAATAAAAAAATAAAAAAAATAAAATTCATTCCTAAATTTTTTAAAGAGACTCCTGCAATAGTTTAGGTACCAAAAAAAAAAAAAAAACAAACTTTTAAAATAATATATGGATGAAAAACAAACTTTTCAAAATTGAAAAGTAATAAATGTAACATAGGTAGTGTTTGAGTTCAACTTATTTTGCGTCTGCATTTAGTCATTTCACGTTTCCTTCTTCTTCCTCATTTTTTTTTCCTGCACGCGTTTCAGCTTTAGGGGACAAAGTCACTGTTCATGCATTGTTCACAGGACCCACAACCACTTTATTCATAAAAAAATATTAAAAATAGGTCACGCGGTACTATTTACACATTTAAAAATTATTTTGCTACAGTGTTTTCAGTTTTTAGTAAAATAAATTGTATCCAAACGGACCCATATTCAATAATTTAGGACAAAAAAATAATTTTTCAAAGTTTAGAAACGAAATATAAAAAGTTTAGGGGCAAACAATATTTAGCTTAATTTTCATAATCGATTAAAATTTTAAATTTTTTGAAACTTAGATGATAGAGTTATAACTAATTTAAACGATCCTACTAATTAATAAGACAAACAGAATTTTTGTTGGAGTAAAAATTTTAATTTCTTGAGAGTTTAATAAAAAGTAAAGCGAAATAAGATAACGAAATTAATAATTAATGATAGTATAACCACTTGTTGCATAAAGATAATAATCATTTGGTATCACAACAAACTCTAGCCTAGGTACCAACTTTTATTATATAATATATGATTTTGCGTGGGAATGACTCTTTAACACGTAACATCCAACCGTACGAATCTTGCAATTAAGCTTCCATTCTTAAGGATAGTATAACCACTTATTGTAGAAAGAAGATAATCATTTGGTATCACAACCATTGTTTTAAAAATTATATTGGCTAGTTGAACCAATTCAACAGGGAACCTGAATGGAACTGGTCCAGTCAAAACCAGAAAAACCAAAAAAAAAAAAACTAATTAAAACTGAGAATCGGTCTCTTTTTTGGTTCTTTAACCATTTTGATTTTTAAAACCATAATCACAACCGCTTCTAAGAACCAACTTTTATTAAGTATATGATTTTGCTTGGAAATGGTTCTTAAGTGCACAACATCCAACCATACGAATCTCACAATTAAGCTTCCATGCTGTAAAGTTAAAAAGATGACGGTTAAGGGACACAAACAAAATCTAAAGCCTTATTCTAAACTCTACCCTTGGGGTTACCTTCTCGTTCAACTCAACCTCCATCGCAAGCAAGGTAGCAAATTAGCCTTTATTCCATTTGACATGAACTATATATATCTAAGGCATAGATTAAAAAATGCAACCTAACACTACCCTTGTCCAATAAACCAAGATGGCTAATGTTATGCGGGAGGAGGTGCTAAAACTCATGAATGATGACTAGATGTTCCCTAGCTCTAATGACAATGCCATGAGCTAAGGTTACAACCTTACTCAACCTTCTCAGTGCGTTCTTTTAACTCTTTCCTTGGACTAACTACTTTTATTTTACCTGTGTGATCATTCTATTATCATTTGTTTTGCAGTCTTCGAGTGTCCTAAATTGGAGAGTCGTTACCAAGGTCGAGTTCAAGCTACCCTAGAATTTGCTCAAGAAATTGAAGATTTTGATGGCCTTGTGGATCCACATCACTTGTATGATCATTGCCTTGGATCTGAACCCATAGAATATGTTAGGTTCTAAAAGTTTAGAACAATTGGCAAATCGTGAACACAAACTTGTCTAGATATAAATCCTAGAGTCTATAGGTATTATTAGACAATGCTCAAGGTGATTCAAGTCAAGATTCAAGAACATACAAGCTATAGAAAGAAGAATTCAGAATCTGCTTGGTTCGACCGATCAAGAGACAGGCTCAATTGATCGAAACACGTATCTGCAAAATTCTATTTCAGCCCAAACTCTACTTAAACTTATTGGGTTTCAAGTAAAACACTACTAGTATATAAAAGAAACCCTAAGCACCTTTTTTAAAAAGGCTTTTTAAAGAGAGAAGAGTGTGCCTCATTTGTATCTAGGGTTTTGTACCAAAAAAAAACTCTCATATCTTCTACCGGTGTTATTTCTTGAAGTATCTCAAGATCTGGTGTTGTAGAAGTTGCTGCCTTCTCTAGTTAAAGGTGGTTATGATCTAAACTTTCAAGGGTGGTCTTGGAGTCAGAAACAGGAGAGTTTAAGTTTTTTTTTTTTTTTTTTTTTTTTTTTTTTTTTTTTTTTTTTTTTTTTTTTTTATCATAAGTGTGGGTGCTTGTGTTGCAAATGCCTAATAAAGAACGAGTCCGTGGATTCGGAGCTTGCACGTGGTCGTGTCAGTAAGTTCTACATGTGGTAGTAATAGGATGTTAGTGGTCTAAGTCTTATTGTAAACTTCGATTCTCTATAGTGGATTTGCTTTTTACCTTAAAGATAGCTAGGTTAAATCCTCCCTAGGTTTTTTATCGGTTTGGTTTTCCTGAATGATCATATCATTGTGTTCTTTATTTTTCGTTGCTTTATATGATATGACTTTATTGTTTTAACCTAGATCTGAATAATAAACCTAAGTATTCACTTGGTTAATTAATTAGGTTAAACAATCTAGTTTACAGGAGTCTAAAACCTAACTAAATACATGCTAAAGAAAATCGTTTGAGAAGAGAAAAGTATGTGTGTTCCCCCCTTTTTGTTTTGTTTTTTTGTTTTTGTTTTTCTTTACTCGTCTCAGGACTCACTTCTTTCCTTGATCCTCTTCTTGTAGGGATGGCCACCAAATATAGCAAGGAAAATTATGGCCGTGTGAAGGGAATGAAGAATGAACAGTTGTCTCAACTAGCCATTGACACGAAGAAACACAAATTGAATAAAGAGAAAAATGAGACAGTCATTTCTTCATCGGTCCATACAGTCCCTTCTTCTCCAACCCCTTCTCTTGAGGTGATGAATGTCATGCCTCCAACTACTCGCTCCAAGGGGAAGAGTAAAATTGGAAAGAGTGTTTGGGAGGACCCAATGAAATCCCTTGGACGAGCTCATAACGTAATTATAGACAAGGAGCTTAAGGGTCTAGCCTTCATCCCAACTCATGAATTAGTCAGTCATCACATACACAAATTGGTGTAGGTATTTTACTCAATTGTTATATTGCCATTGAATTTTTACCTTGACCTTAGATTTGATTATGTATTTTTCCTTTAGGTTCTTGGGGAATCCCTGCACTTAACGACTAATTACTTGAGCAACGAGGAGAAAGTGGTGGTGGCCAACTCTAAAGTTGAATTTGTCGACACTGAAAGCTTGAAGCTAAGGAAGGACTTGTTCAAGGCTATGGGTCAAGCCATAAAAGCCAAGGAGAAAGTTAAGGAGCTCAGTGAGGCATTGAAAGTTGAAAAAATGCTCATCACTCGGAAGGACGAAGAGATCTAGACTGCTCTTCTAAAGACTGACGAGGAGCATGAAAAAGTGATTGCCAAGTTCCTGAAATCCGAACGCTTTTCTGATCTTCAATTTTTCCAGTATTACAAAACTTTTGAGCTTCTTCGTAGATGAACGATGAAGCATCATAACTAGGTAGTGGACTTTTCCAACCTCGACATTGAGACCATTGACACTAAGATTCTTGCAAACGAAGCTAGAGAGCAGGAAGAAGCTGCTACTGCTATTGTTGGAGGGGACTATGCTATAGATGTTGGATGAGCAGACCAGGGCCGTGAAGATGAGGTTGTCGCTACACCTTAGAAGAATATTAGTTTTCTTTTTTTCTTTTTTCTTTTTTTTTTTAGAACGTTAGTTGCCTCTTTGTTTTGAGGCTTTTATATTTTTACTTAAAAACAATGATTATTTTGAATGCAGCTTTAGCTTTTATCAATCTTTATTTTGAATGCAACTTTAACTTTTACCAATATCTTCTATTATGTCTTAGCTTTAATTGCTAGAACTTTTTCTACAGTTTGAACCGAAAAAGTTCGTCAATAAAGTTTTTTGACAAATCATCGGTAAAATTCTTTTGATGAATTTTTCTTTAGAAACCTTTCTATGACTTAAACTCGTTATTGGAGTTCTTATCATTAATAATAATTCTCTAGGAATTTATGATTTAAACTCATCATTGGAGTTTGTACCATTAATAATATTTCCCTAGGAAATTCAGGCTTTAACTCATCATTGGAGTTTTTACCATTAATAATATTTCCCTAGAAAATTTATGATTTAAACTCGTCGTTGGAGTTTCTACCATTAATAATATTTCCCTAAGAAATTTATGATTTAAACTCGCCATTGGAATTTTTACCATTAATAATATCTTTCTATGATTTAAACTCGTCGTTGGAGTTTTTACCATGGGTAGTTTTTCCTTAGAAAATTTATGATCGCATCTACAACTTTACTTTTGGAGTTTATGCTATTATGGACGATCAAATCAAATAGACTTGAAGAAAAATGGCTTAGGGTGCCTTATTATTTTATTCACCCTTATTTATGAGGGGATTACAAGGGAAATAACTTGACCAAATAGAAATGCCAAAAGAAAATGGTAAAATAAAAGCAATTGAAACAAAAGAGATCTCGCTTATCTGATGATTCATCAGAGGAAGTATTCCTATGCACTACAACAAAATGTATTTTCAGTGACGAAAATATCCATCACTAAAAGTCCAGTTTTTTGTCGGCAAGGACCTTTAGCGACAAAATCTACTAATTAGCAACAAAATGAGTTTTGTCGCTAATACCGCATCGCTAAAAGTCCTAGGGACAAAAAATTTCGTCACTAAAGGTTCGATTAGTTTAAAAAAAAAAAAAAAAAAAAAAACTTTTAGCAACGTAAACATTTCGTTGCTAAATGTTTTCCTCGCTAAAAATATTATTTAGCGACGAAAATATTTTGTTGCCAAAAACACTTTAGTTTATTAAATCATATTTAGTGACGAAATATTTCGTCACTAAAACTATTTTCAGGTACATATAGTGATGAAAAAGTTCGTCACTAAAACTATTTTTAAGAAAATCCAAGCACATATAGCGATGAAAATTTTCGTCACTAAAACTATTTCTTACAAAATTCTGCTACATTTAGCTACGAAATATTTTGTCACTAAAATAATTTTTTGTTTTTATTTTTTTCAAGGCTTTGATATTAACCAGAAACCTGTCATTAAATTATTAAAACCTCACATTTAAATAACACATTTATTTCAACATCACATATATAAGAAAACGATCCATACATTCCACAAGTAAAAAATAAAACAAGTATCCAATTCAATCCATCCATACAATAATTGTTTGCAACACATACAATAACACAAGATGTTTTATAACAATACAAAAAGTGTAACATAATATAATTAGGACCAACAAAAGATGTCCTCAAATGTCTTTAAGTAATGCCAAAAGTAAATGCCCTCAAAGCCACCAATAAGAAATTTGCACAAATATAAAAACAATACTACATTAAAATTGTAAAGTAAAAACATTAACTATGTTATAAGAAATATTTCTAACAATGCATTAAGAGTAGCCACACCAATTAATTAAAATCACAACTCCTAATGTATGAGTTGTAGAAAGCAAATATAGATTTTCAAGTGTAATGTAATACAATTAGTTTCAAATAATTCATTAACAAAAGTAGTCACACTATGTAGTGCGGGTCAATTGCTAAAATAAAGTACTAACCAATAAGTGTTTTAACTTGAAGATGAACCACCTCCATAGATAAGAGTGTCATCATAACCCTTGCTCCTTAAAAAGTTAAGAATATTCTTTTGGACCTCTTCTCGCTTAGCTTGCGCCGCTTGGTCCTCAGCTCTTGCCTCTTTGAGCTCAATTATCTCACTTTCTAGACGATGGATATATTCCACCGAGAAACTAGATGAGGTGGTGGTTACTAGAGAAGAGGAATGTCTCATACCAAGTCCTTTTACAATACCAGACTTCTTAAAAACCAAGTTTGAGATCTCCTCTTGCGTAAGGGGAATTGCATTAGGATCTTGACAATGATCCTCTTTCACTTTGATAATAGTTTCCTATCATTTGAAAGAGAGAAAGAAACAAACAATTACAACATTAATACTACACATGTTATAGGTTTACAAATATGATAAGGATGGAATGATACACATACATATGTCACTTCATTCTCATGGTGTATCCACATATTTGTCTTTGGATTGAAATAAACATCTTTGAAGATTTTTTCCAATTCAAGAACTTAATCGCCATTATTATTTGTCTGATTAATTAACATTCGAGTGTTAGATAGATATAGTTAATTAATCACAACATGTAATATACTAAGGTTTAAAAAAATGAAAAAACATACACCTCCTTATCTACCCTAATAGCAAGTGCTTTTGTTCCGCATCTATGTTTGCTTGAATTTTTTTTCCTATTTTCAGAGTTTTTTTTTTTTTTTTTCTGATTTTTTCTAATAAAGAACATTCAAGATATTTATTTGATCATGAATCTCACAGTATACATTTACTTCATCTAAGTATTAATCTAATTATTTGACAACATAATATAGTAAACATTGAATAATAATATACGCATAAATAATTTACCAATCATTCCTCATTGGTCCATTTCCCATCAATGAGTCCAGTCCACTGCTTAAGTGTGGCATTCTTTGACGGGTGGCTTCTTATATAGTCAACACCATAAGATTTTACAAGCTTTTTATAGCCTGATGCAACTTGTTGGAGCTGCTACTCAATAATCTTCCACATTTTGTATTTAATGTTTTCGTTACCAAGTTAGAATCTCCTTGTAGCTCAAACTGATCTTGTGAAATGAATTGTATATGTATTACAAAAATATTATTATATGAATTTAATATGCTTAGTGACAACAAAAACAAGTTAGACATTATCAATGTAAATTTACCACGACATTTTGAAGCACCACATCTCTAGTAGCATCAACACTTTTCTAATTTTTCACGTTGTAACTGGACAGATTACTTCACACTTGTACGCCAATTTGATTAACAAGCTTGCATGCATTCTTCCCAACAGGAGCAGCATACTCTGCAGCTATACATACTGGCAGCTTACCACTTTTCTCAACAAGTGCTCGTACTGCTATATCACGTGTTGTTCCACGAGTATTTCTGCTAGTAGATCTTATTTAGACATTATCAATGTTAAAAAATTATACATTCCATGTACATTATAGCTAAATTAAGTGAAGTATAATATCAATAGTAAAGACAGGGTGCAGTTGTAATTAAGTATATTTTATGTAATTACCAATCGTGCTAGCTAATGTGCCGATAGGCCGCGCCTTCGCACTAGAAGAACTTTGGGTGGGAGGATTTGCTTCAAAAAGTGTTCTTGTAGATTGGACTATAAATTGGACCACCGGAATAGATGCCTCACCTCACGAGCGTGTAAGTCGTTCTAGTGTCATTTGTAACTAACAAACATACATATAATGGAACAACAAAGTTATTATCTAATGTAATAATTCTAATAATAACATCTATTGTAGCAAACAATACATCACATTTATAGTACCTTATGGATTAAAGAATTAGATAACTCATAATCATTGTCATCGTCACCAATAGGTGGTACATAATCATTATTATCTACCACAATACTAGCTCTATTTCTTTTCCCTTTTGCACAATTGGACTGAGCAGAATCCTTTAGAGAAGTTGAGATGTGCTTCAATCCCAAAGCATCAATTCTCTCTTGGTTTTGCCTCATTCTATCCAATCTTATCATTTCATACTTCGGTATATTATAAGTGTATTTGACCTTTTTTGGGCATTTTTTGAAAATATGCATTGACATGAAAGATAAGTACAATTGCTACTAACTTTACATATTATAGTCCACACCATTATCCATATCAAGCAATTTACAAGTGTAAAATTTGAACACAATTACTACTAACTCAACACAACAAATGACCACATTAATATCTATATCAAGTTCAAGATACGTACAAAACTTTAAGAAATTGCTACTAACTTTACATATCATAGTCCACACCATTATCCATATCAAGCAATTCACAAGTGCAAAATTTAAACACAATTGCTACTAACTTAATACAACAAATGACCACATCTATATCTATATCAAGTTCAAGATAAGCACAAAACTTTAAAACAATTTCTACTTAGACAAGCATAAAACATTTAAGACAATTTTTATGAACTCTACATATCATAATCTATATCAAGATCAACATTAGGTATGTCATGCTCTTCATTTTGATTAGCGTCTCTTAAAGTTGCACCTTCAGGAACAACCTCAGTTTCAACATCACCCATACAATACTCAATATTATTTTCAACATTGATAGGGACAACATCAACAATTGATTCTTATTGGAATGCATCACTATCTTCTGTATTATCATTGGATTCTCCACCCCCAACTTCCGGGATATCAAACACTCCCTTATGTTGGATGCATTGCACAATTTCCCAAGGTTCACCCAAGTTGGTATCTTGAAGGTAGAAAACTTGTTTTGCTTGACTAAGAAGTATAAAAGGGTCATTTTGATACCACCGACTTGTAACATCAATGCTTGTGCAGTGTGCATTGGTTCTTATCGTTCTCCTTCGACCATTGGTACCAGTATTGTACTATTCACACTGAAACAAAAAAACTTTAAGGAGAAACATATACTCTAATTCCCAAATTTTGCACACATGGCCATAAAAGTCGTGCATTTCTCCCTCATGGTCCCCTTCAATACATACACCACTGTTTTGGGTTACACGGCGATTGTCTAGGTCCCTAATATGAAACTTTACACCATTGACCATACAAACTGTGTACTCCTTCACATGCGGCTTAAGACCATTTGCTAATGATCATAATTATTTAGTAGCTTCTGATAACTCATTAAATTTCAATCTATTCATCTATAATGACGCACAACAAGTGACAGTAATTAGTAATAAGCAATGACAAAACTATTTAAATGTTTAATTTTTATTAGTGTGTAATTAAATTTAAAATGTCTTACACATTCTTTGAACCACTTAGGAAAGTCTTGTGATTGTATTTGAGTTATGGCTTCTCCAGTAGAATTATGCAATGCGCTTTTGTGTTCATTGTTAAAAATAAAGTGATTTGTATTCAGCTAAGAATTGCAGATAATATTCAAAACTTGATTAAACAATATATGCATATGAAATCACATACTTTAAATAAGGCTCTAGTTCAGGACTATTGTATAACAAGTACAATATTTTGATTTCAAAATATGTTCATTGTTAAAACTTTGAATTGGTCATTTAAATTTTGATTTCAAATTCATTTATTTATTGCCTCATTTATTGTGAGTCAGCCAACGACTCAATATCTAATTTTGAACATGGTCGCAAGCTCAATCACTTACTAAGACAAGCTCTTCTAATTCTACACTGCTTCCTGTTGATGGCTTTTATGCCTCTTCTTGATTTTTTGACTCAAGCTTTAAATCAATATCAATAGCTAAGCACTCCACATGATCATAATCCGAAGAACGAAAGGATAAAAGCATGTCTCGCACCATACTCGTACAAAAGGATTTTGATCATAGTTGTTTAACACGTCAAGTTGACACTTTTATCATGATTCGACCCACATCTAAGACCCAAGATTGAGCACCAGAGCTGCTTGATTTGGGTATGAAGTTTGAGAGAAACGATTTTGTTGTAAAACTTAGTTGGTAATGTTGACTCAAACTATGATGGTGATTTAGAAAAACATTGTTATGTTATACTACATGCTATTTGTTTACATTTGTTAAAGAATTTTTGAGTTGGAGGTTCACACTATAATCTACTATTGCATTATCAACCACTAAGGATGAATATATGACTGTGATAGAACTCGTAGAAGCCATCAAGGAGGTTATTTGGTTAAATGGTTTGATTGGAGGCTAAGGAATTTATGAGGAGCATTTTAAGTATTTTGTGACAGTCAAAATGCTATTCCTCTCTCAAAGAAACAAGTCCACCACTCTCAAACTACGCCATCAAGTGCTATTTTTCTTTCTAGTCTCTCTTTCTTCATTCCTAATTTTTGTTTGTGAGATCTTCTCAACCTATAAAAATTTTGATTAAAATATTGTCCCCGTCCCTAAAATTTGCATTAATTTCGTTTTTCATCCCTAAACTTAAAAAAAAAAAAAAAAAAAAAAAAAAAAAAAAAAAAAAACATTTTCCATCACTAAACTTTTGAAAGAGTCTCCTTCAATAGTTTATGTACCCAAAAAAATACTTTTAAAATAATTTAGGGATGAAAAACAAACATTTCAAAATTGAAAAGTAATAAATGTAACATATTCAATAATTTTAGACAAAAAATAATTTTTCAAAGTTTAGAGACAAAATATACAAAGTTTAGGGGCAAACAATATTTAGCTTAATTTTCATAATCGATTAGAATTTTAAATTTTTTGAAACTTAGATGATAAATTAATAAAACAAATAGAATTTTTGTCGGAGTAAAAATCTTAATTTCTTGAGAGTTGAATAGTAAAGTAAAACGAAATAAGATAACGAAATTAATAATTAATGATAGTATAAGTATAACCACTTGTTGCATAAAGAAGATAATCATTTGGTATTACAACAAACTCTAGCCTAGGTACCAACTTTTATTATATAGTATATGATTTTGCATGGGAATGACTCTTTAGCACGCAACATCCAACAGTACAAATCTCGCAATTAAGCTTCCATTCTTAAGGATAGTATAACCACTTATTGCAGAAAGAAGATAATCATTTGGTATCACAACCACTGTTTTAAAAATTAGATTGGCTGGTTGAACCAATTCAATAGGGAACCGGGATGGAATTGGTCCGGTCAAAACCAAAAAAAGAACTAATTAAAATCGAGAATCAGTCTCTTTTTTGGTTCTTTGGCCATTCCGATTTTTAAAACCATAGTCACAACAGCTTCTAAGAACCAACTTTTATTAAATATATGATTTAGCATAAGAATGGTTCTTAAGCGCACAACATCCAACCATATGAATCTCGCAATTAAGCTTCCATGCTGTAAAGTTAAAAAGAGGACGGTTAAGGGACACAAACAAAATCTAAAACCTTATTCAAAATTCTACCCTTGGGGTTACCTTCTCGTTCAATTTAACCTCCATCGCAAGCAAGGTAGCAAATTAGCCTTTATTCCATTTGACATGAACTATATATATTTAAGGCATAGATTAAAACCAAATGCAACCCAACACTACCCTTGTCCCTGACCTAAATCTTGATATTTGCGATAAACCAAGATGGCTAATGTTACGCAGGAGGAGGTCCTAAAACTCACGAATGATGACCAGATGTTCCCTATCTCTGATGACAATGCCATGATAGAGCTAACTCAGTCCACTCATGCCCCAGATGGTCGAGAGGTTAAAGCCAAAGCTTTCCTTGAGATCATTGAGGACATTTTTAATAATGCTACACTTGGCATCCCCGGCATTCTTCAAGGGACAAAGTTTAGCTACAAAATTGGTTGTAGCCTAAGGTTACAACCTTACTCAACCTTCTCGGTGCGTTCTTTTAACTCTTTCCTTGGACTAACTACTTTTATTTTACTTGTGTGATCATTCTTTTATCGTTTTGCTTCTCAAAAAAAAAAAAAAAAAAAATTTCTTTTATCGTATGTTTTGCAGTCTCCGAGCGTCCTAAATTGGAGAGTCGTTACCAAGGTCGAGTTCAAGCTACCCTAGAATTTGCTCGAGAAATTGAAGATTTTGACAAACTTTAGGATCCTCGTCACTTGTACGATCATTGCCTTGGACCCGAACCCACAAAATATGTGCTAAAGAAAATCCTTCGAGAAGAGAAAAGTATGTGTGTTCCCCCCTTTTTGTTTTGTTTTTTTTTTTTTTTTTTTAACTCGTCTCAGGACTCACTTCTTTCCTTGATCCTCTTCTTGCCGGGATGGCCACCAGATATAGCAAGGAAAAATATGCCCGTGTGAAGGGAATGAAGAATGAACCTTTGCCTCAACTAGCCATTGATACGAAGAAACGCAAATTGAACGAAGAGAAAATGAGACGATCATTTCTTCATCCGTCCATACAGTTCCTTCTTCTCCAACCCCTTCTCTCGAGGTGATAAATGTCACGCCTCCAACTACTTGTTCCAAGGGAAGAGTAAAATTGGAAAGAGTGTTTGGGAGGACCCAGTGACAGCCTTTGGACGAGCTCATAACGTAATTACAAACGATGAGCTTAAGGGTCTAGCCTCCATCCCATCTCATGAGCTAGTCAGTCATCACATACATAAATTGGTGCAGGTATTTTACTTAATCGTGATATTGCCATTGAATTTTTACCTCGACCGTAGATTTGATTCTGTATTTTTCCTTTAGGTTCTTGGAAAAATCCCTATGCTTGATGACTGATTACTTGAGCAAAAAGGAGAAAGTGGTGGTGGCTAACTCTAAAGTTGAATCTGTCGAGGCTAAAAGCTCGAAGCTGAGGAAGGACTTGATCGAGGCTATGGATCAAGCCACAAAAGCCAAGGAAAAAGTCAAGGAGCTCAGTGAGGCGTTGAAAGTTGAAAAAATGCTTGTCACTCAGAAGGACGAAGAGATCTAAGCTGCTCTTCTAAAGACCGATGAGGAGCATGAAAAAGTGATTGCTAAGTTCCTGAAATCCGAATGCTTTTCTGATCTTCAATTTATCCAGTATTACAAAGGTTTTGAGCTTCTTCGTAGATGGACAATGAAACATCATTGCCAGGCAGTGGACTTTTCCAACCTCAATTTTGAGACCATCGACATTGAGATTCTTGCCGATGAAGCCAAAGAGCAGGAAGAAGCTGTTGCTACTGCCGCTGCTACTGCTGTTGTTGGAAGGGACGATGCTACAAATGCTGGATGAGCAGACCATAGCCATGAAGACGAGGTTGTCACTAAACCTGAGAAGAATATTTGTTCTCTTTTTTTCTTTTTTTCTTTTTTTGAGAACACTGGTTGCCTCCTTGCTTTAAGGATTTTATATTTTTGCTTAAATACAATGATTATTTTGAATGCAACTTTAGCTTTTATCAATCTTTATATTGAATGCAACTTTAGCTTTTACCAATATCTTCTATTATGTCTTAGCTTTAATTGCTAGAACTTTTTCTTTGATGAACCTTTTCTACGGTTTGAACCAGAAAAGTTCATCAATAAAGTTTTTTGACGAATCGTCAGTAAAATTTTCTTAACGAATTTTTCTTTAGAAACCTTTCTATGACTTAAACTCGTTATTGGAGTTCTTATCATTAATAATACTTCTCTAGGAATTTATGATTTAAACTCATCATTGGAGTTTTTACCATTAATAATACTTCTCTAGGAATTTATGATTTAAACTCATCATTGGAGTTTTTACCATTAATAATATTTCCCTAGAAAATTTATGATTTAAACTCATCGTTCGAGTTTCTACCATTAATAATATTTCCCTGGGAAATTTATGATTTAAACTCCTCATTGGAGATTTTACCATTAATAATATCCTCCTATGATTTAAACTCATCATTGGAGTTTTACCATGGGTAGTTTTTCCTTAGAAAATTTATGATCGCATCTACAACTTTACTTTTGGAGTTTATGCTGTTATGGACGATCGAATCAAAGATCAAGTCTTTGAAGGAAAATGGCTTAGGGTGCCTTATTATTTTATTCACCCTTATTTATGAGAGGATTACAAGGGAAATAACTTGAACAAATAGAAATGCTAAAAGAAAATGCTAAAATAAAAGCAATTGCAACAAAAGAGATCTCGATTATCTGATGTTTCGTCAGACGAGGTATTCCTATGGACGGAATTTATTGCTGTCAATACTTTCTACTGATAATACTTATTGAGGTGCCCCACATTCCGAGGACGAGGTAACGGATTACCGTTGAGGTCTTTCAAGTAGTAACTCCCTCTTCTTGAGTAACGGATAACCTTATATGGACCTTCCTAAGTAAGGCCTAACTTTCCCTAGGTTGGGTCCTTGGTGGCCTGAGAGACTTTTCACAGCACCATATCGTCAGGATTAAATCGTCTAAGTTTCACCCTCTAGTCGTGGTACTTTGACATCCTCTGCTGGTATCGAGACATTCTTTGAGTTGCATCATCTCTGACTTTAGGCAAGCAATCCAAACTTAACTTTAGCTCTTCATTGTTGAAATTCCCATCGTAGTCAGCTCGTCTAAGGCTTAACAGCCCTACTTCAATAGGAATCACTACTTCTGTGCCAAAAGCTAGATTGAATGGTGTTTCTCTTGCTGGTGTTCTTGCAGTCGTCTGATAAGCCCATAAAGCACCTAGTAACTCTTCTAGCCATGCACCCTTTACCCCCTCAAGTTAAGCTTTGATGATCTTGAGCAAAGTATGATTCGTAACTTCTGTTTGACCATTCGCTTGTGGATGCCCTAGTGATGAGTAATGGTTTTTTATTCCCAACTCTCTACAAAAATCTCTAAACTTGCGGCTATCAAATTATCGTCCATTGTTAGAAATTATCATCCTTGGGATTCCAAACCTACAGACAATGTTCTTCTAGAAAAAGTTTTGTACCTTATTCTCTGTGATTATTGCCAAAGGTTCTGTTTCGACCCACTTTATGAAACAATCAATAGCAACAAGCAAAAACTTAACTTGCTTCTTACCTTGTGGCAATGGACCAACAATATCAATCCCCTAAGTTGAGAATGGCTACGGGGAAGAGATGCTCGTCATTATCTCCCCTGGAATATGATGCACATTTCCAAATCTTTGGCATTTATCACGTTTTTGGACGAGCTCAACCGCGTCTTTTTGCATAGTCAGCCAAAAGTAACCTACCCTGATTGCCTTCCCAACTAGAGACTGAGGTCCTAAATGCATATACCCTCATGGATTTCCCGCAACACATACACTGCTTCTTTAGGATTTAAACACTTCAAATAGGGTAATGAAATTCCCCTTTTATAAAGCTCATCATTTACAACCGTGAACCTTGCGGATCTAACCTTGATCTTTTTTGCCTCTGCTGGGTCTGATGGATGCTGGCCATCCTTAATGTAAAAAAAGGATCGGATCCATCTAAGTGGGTGATTGTCGAACTGGGAAGGTTTGCAACCCTTCTATGCTTGGGACCGTCTATATCTTTTTATACATCCTAGGCCTATCGCTTCATTAGACGATGCTAATCAAGCCACCTCATCAGCATCTAAATTATTTTCTCACGGGATTTACTTAAACTTGACATTATCAAAATAATCAACCAACTAATTTGTTAGCTTTAAATACCTCTTCATTCTCTCCTCCTTTGCTTCATACTTGTTTATTTGTCCAACAACTAGCTTGGAATTAGTCTTCAGCTTCAAGTTCTTGGCTCCTGAAGTTTTAGCTAACCTTAAACTTATGAGGATTGCTTCGTACTCCGCTTCGTTTTTTGTTGCAGGGAATTGGAGTTGCACTCTATATTTGAAGGTATCCTTCTTAGGTGAGGATATAATTACACCAACCCCTCCAAGCCCTGTAACAGACAAGCCATTTGCATATGTCGTCCAATATTCTGCTTTTGGATCAAGGTTTGGCAAAGTGAATTCAACGATATAATCTGCTAGTGCCTGGGCTTTGATCGTTGTCCTCAGTTTGTATTCGGTATCAAACTGGCTTAGTTCAATCGCCTATTGAACCATGCATCCTACTACATCGGGTATACTCATGACCTTCTAGATGGGCTGGTCCGTCATTACCATGATGGTATGAGCTTGGAAGTATGGACAAAGTTTTCTTGAAGTGACGATCAAGGAGAAAGCTATCTTCTCTATTCATGGGTATTTCATTTTAGCACCCTGAAAAGCTTGACTAGTGTAATAAACTAGTCGTTAAACCCTAAACTCTTCACGGATCAAGGCTGAGCTAACAGACGTTTGTGACACAGCCAGATACAAAAAAAGATCTTCCCCTTCTGTGGACGGGCTCAAAAGTGGGGGTTTAGATAAATACTCCTTAAGGCTTTGAAAGGTTGCTTCACACTCGTTTATCAATTGGAAGACTTGCTTAAGGGTCTTGAAAAAGGGGAGGCACTTATCAGTAGCCTTAAAGACGAATCTGTTTAGAGCTGCAATCCATCTAGTCAGTCTTTGCACTTCCTTCACAGTTCTTGGTGAAGCCATATCAAGTATAGCTTTTACCTTCTCTGAATTTGCTTCGATCCCTCGTTGAGAGACCATAAAACTAAGAAACTTCCCTGATGAAACTCCAATCATACATTTGGCAGGATTTAGCTTCATTCAATACTTCCTCAGGGTACCAAAGGTCTCTTGAAGGTCGTCGAGATGGTACCTTGCCTTCTTACTCTTTACAAGCATGTCTTCCATATAGACTTCCACGTTCTTGCCTATTTGCTTGCTGAACATCTGGTTTACCAGTCTCTAGTATGTGGCTCCTACGTTCTTTAGCCCAAATGGCATGACTTTATAACAGTACAACCTTTGGCTGGTTACAAATGTAGTTTTTTCCTGGTCTTCCTCATTCATGAGAATCTAGTTATAACCTGAAAAAGCATCCATAAAAGTTAGCAGTTCATGTCCAGCTGTCGAATCAACGAGCTAGTCAATTCTAGGAAGAGGGAAACTGTCTTTTGGGCATGCATTATTTAGATCTATGAAATCTACACACATCCTCCATTTTCCGTTGGACTTCTTCACCATCACGACATTAGCAAGCCATTTGGGGTAGTAGACCTCTCAAATAAAGCTTGCAGTCAGGAATTTCTCTACTTTTTCCATGACTACTTTGTTTTGTTCTGGAGTGAATACTTGTCGTCTCTGCTGGACGGGCTTCTATGTCAGATCGACATTAAGATGATGCTTTATCACATCGCCGCCTATACCTGGCATATCCTCATGGCTCTATGAAAAGACATCTAGGTTCTCTCTCAAGAACTTTATCATTTCTTTCTTCAAGGATGACTGGAGCTCCCTTCCTACCTTGGTAGTTTTCAAAGGACCACCCTTTACCAACTCCACATTCTCTACCTCTTCAATACGCTTTGTTGGTTCTTCCTCTACCATCCAAGTGTGGTTTTCTTTGGTCGCCAGCACTGCTTGGTAACACTCCCTGGCTAAAAGTTGGTCTCCACAGATTTCTCCAATCCCTTGCGGGGTCGGGAACTTCACTTTAAGGCAGTATGTAGAAGTTGCAGCCTTGAAATGATTAAGCGTTGGTCGCCCTAAAATCATATTGTAAGATGAAGGGTAATCAATGATTAGAAAGTCTACCTCCCTTGTTACCTGTGCAGGATAACTCCCTACTATGATCGAAAAAGAGATGATGCCCTTTGGGAATACACGGTTTCCACTGAAACTAACTAAGGGGGATCCAAAAGGTCGGAGTCATTTTGGGTCCAATTTCATCTGTTGATATGCTGTCATGTACATCATGTCTGCTGAGCTTCCATTGTCAACCAAGACTCTCCTAGTATTGTACCCTTCTATTGTCAACATGATAACGAGTGGGTCGTCATGTGGTTGCCTAACTCCTCTCACATCCTGTTCAGAGAAAACAATATTGTCACCACCTGAACGTCGATACTTTGCTATTGGATGCTTCACATGAACGCTATTGACTTGCCTCTGAAATGCCTTTCTCAAGAACCTATATGATCCTCCCATGACCGGCCTTCCAGTGATCACTCGTATTTCTCCCATGGCTTGCTTAGGACGATCCTGCTCTTCTTCTTTGTGGTCGTCATTTGATTTTTCTTCTATCCTTGGCCGAGACGGCTAGTCTTTCTTGACAAACTTTTGAAGCTTTCCTCTCTGAATCAATTCTTCAATCTATTCCTTCAAATTGCAACACTCATCAGTGTAATGGCCATGATCTTTGTGGAAGCGACGATACTTCTTTGGATCTCTTTGTTTTGAGGATGAACTTAATGGTTTTGGCCATTTCAAAGCGGGATCTTCTTTTGTCTGCATCAAAAATTTGTCTGCAAGCATTAGTAAAAGAGTAAAATTTTTTTTTTTTCTTCGATGCTTTTGGACTACTTTTGCTAGCCTTGGTATCTGAAGAATTATCTTTATAGTCCCTCTTCTTGCTCTGCAAATCAATACTTTCTTCTTTCTTTTGTTTGCCCATCAACCCTTTCGTGGTTAAGGCATCTTCTCCATTCATATATTTCTGGGCTTTGACCAGTAGATTCGTCATTGAAGTCGGTGGAGTCTTCCTGCTTGCTCACTCCCAAGTGCAGGAGATCGTAGCAATATAATTCTCGGAGTACCGAGGTCGAACCACAAGGAGCAGGGTAAATTCAAAGACAATATAATTAAATAACAATTTGGGTGAAGAAGAAAAATACTTTTGCTTGGTGATTGTTAAAAAGAATAATAATAAAAATTGATTTAAATCAATAATGTAAATACTAGGGCATCGGGGTGTTTCCCTATATCGATATAAAATTCTTTGTGATCTAAGAAAATATATATTTCATAATTGATTGTTCTTATACAATCAAAAACTTATGATTCGGTTGAACTGAGACAATTCAAGAACGCATGATAACCTTGATTGATAATGCGGTTAGAAAAGTTTTCAGAAAAACCCATTCACTTTAAATCCTGATTTCTATTTGAAACTATTAGAAATTCATCTAAACAATAAGAAAAACATGATTGAACTTATTGAAAGCATGGAAGAACTAATACATCAAAAGAAATCTAATTGAACAATCAAATATGTCGTTGATAAAATCCTAGAAAGAATCACATTAAATATTCATACCGTATAAAAGAAACATAACCCCTAGCCCTAGAAAAGAGTTTAGGCTGCCATTAGAGAAAGAAAAATACAAGGTTAGCTCCCCCAAAATTCGTTCTCACAGCCTCCCTTCAAAACCCTAATGTAAAAAGTGTCCAAAGAAAATAAAACTTTTACTATTTTAATTTCCGTCCAGGTTTACAGCAGTAACTTGTGAGTTAATTTCAGCCTTCAAAAATTGAGAATTTTGGAAAACTCAATACTGGAAAGATGTAGATATTTAAGTCACGGTTCCAACCCATCCATCCTTGTGTCAATTGGATTTTTGAGGAGAGAGATACGCCCAAAATACTGATCAGTGCTCAAATCAGATTTTTCCTTTTCAGATTCTGCCTCTTTGATTTCTTTCCTTATTTGAAGCTTCCAATCATGGTAGACAATCCAAGCACTCCAGCTGCACCTCCTTAGACATTTAAGCATGGTCCTTTACCTCCACTTTAATTCTAGTTTGGCCTCCATTCTCTCACAAATTCTTGTAAACTCATCTTTTTCACATGATTTCCTGAAAGTAGAAAATTATACACAATGAATAGCATCTTATTCAAGAAATTATGTAAAGATAAATAATAGGGACTAATGCAAATCATGGCTTAATTATACAAATTAAGCATAGTATTAAGGAGATAACGCCCACATAAATATATAACAAGTATACATTTTAAGGCGTTATCACTTCCCCAAAGAGAAGACAAAATCAGGATTATTCAACCTTGCTTGGAAGCTCGTCATTATCACCTGATCATGAAGGTCGTCAATCTCCAATACCGCTTTGTTGAAGCATTTCACATACTCCCTTAAGGTTTCCCCCTCCTGCTGCTTTCTAGTCAGTAGATACGAAGTGGGCCTTTTATGCCATTGGCCTCTAATAAAATGTCGGACAAAAGAATCGCTTAACTGCTCAAAGTTTGCAATTGACACTTCAGACAATTTACTGAACCATACCTTTGCAGCTCCTCTAAGGGTGGCTGGGAAAGACCTGCAGATTTCCTTATCCAGGGTTTGTTGGAGGTTAAATATTGTTTTGAATGCCTCTATGTGATCTATGGGATCTTTGGTACCATCATAGACCTCCAACTGTAGAAGGAGAAATTTAGGAGGTAGAGGACACTCCAAAACATTGGCGGTGAAGCGTGAATATGTTCTTTTAATCATGCCATCAAGGTTCATAGCCGTCTTTCCTTTCATGGCATTTTTCATTTCATCCAACTCCTTTCTCATACTTTTCATCATCTAATCATTGCCGTGAGTCGACTATTCAGTATGCTCAAAAGTCTCTCTCCTACTGTTTCTTGGACTGTTGGCTTCGTCGTCATTATGATTGTGATTACGCCGTGCAAGGGACATATTACTGCTTTCGGGATGTACTCGCCGTTTCAAGTCTTCATTCTGCTTCATCAGCTCCTGCACATTGGCTGTCAATGTTTGAATTTGTTGGGCCATTACCATCAAATTTGGTGGAGCGGTTGTGGTCGAATCCATGGGCTTCGAACTTTATCAGTAGAGATACGATGACTTGCTGGATTGAATTTCAATTCGTTTTGTCCCTAAAGACAGCACCAAACTGATAAAACAAGATATTGCCTCATCAATATGTTCCTCGTCGATGCTGCTGGACAATGAGAGTATCTTGTCTAAGAGAAAAAGCAATGTAATGAAAGACACTGGTTTGGGGTCCGCTAAGGATCCTTCGACGCTTAAGTTAGCTTATCTCTTTAGAAATCAACAATGTGTATTGTAGAGTAATCTGTGTATTATGGCTTAGTGTATATGACGAGTACCAAGTAAAGGTCGTCTAGGTTAAAGATGACCATAGCCACATCCAAGTCGGGGACGGGTTTAGGGGCAAAACCCCGTCAATATACACGAAGACAAGTCTGCATACATTGAAAGCGTAAATAAATGCTATCAAGACAGCTGACAAGGAATAAGTGCGCCAAAACGGTCAAAAGCAATGATGACCTAACGGCCATCCGTTACACCTTAAATACAATCTTCATTGTTGATTAATGATGCGTTTCCTTCAGGAGAAAAATGCCCAAAGGAGCATTAACAGACATAACTACACCAACATGAAGCAAGCTATAAAAAGGGAATGCAACTTAGGTGAAAAGATATATGAATACATTTGATCTACACCTGTGAGAGAATTCTTGGAGAGCCATTTAGCTGACTTTAGCATCGGAGTATTCTCAACTGGCACCACATCGGTGAAACCTCCTTTGCCTTTCTTTTCTTGACAACAAGCACTGGAGCTCGTCCATCGACATTGACGAGGAGCATACTAACGAGGTCATTATCCGACTTCATCAGTTTGGCGCTGTCTGTGGCAACGACAAAGTGATTCTCTTTCAAACCATTGTGTTCCTATCAATAAAGCTTCTGCCGCTCGATGGACTCTACACTAGCACCACCCCAAATCTTGTGGAAATGGCTCAACAGATCCAAGCTCTAACAGCAAATGTGCAAGAGATAATGAAGCAAAACGAAGAACTAAAGCGCTGAGCCCGTCCAGAGGGTAGTAATACTTCGCACCACCAACGCAGCCATAGCAAACACGACGAGGAAGTTAGCAGCCCTGAAAATAGCAAAGGTAAGGATACAGCAGAATACACTAGGCAGTCTATGCAAGACAATGATCACATAATGAAGAGTTTACAAAGGGAGTTGGACAAAGTAAAGAATTCCATGAAGGGGAAGACAACAATGAACCTTGATGGCATGCTTAAACGTATAGATTCACCTTTCACAGCCAGTGTATTAGAATGCCCCCTGCCTCCAAAATTTAGTCTGCCACAGTTGGAGTTTTATGATGGCACGAAAGACCCACTCGACCATATAGGGGCCTTCAAGACTATCTTAAACCTCCAACAGACCTTGGATGAAGTTATATGCAAATCTTTCCTTGCCACCCTCAGAGGGGTTGCTAAAGTATGGTTTAGTAAGCTGCCAACCTTTTCGATAGCGAATTTTGAATAGTTCAATGACTCATTTGTTCACCACTTCATTGGGGGGTAGCGTCATAAAAGGCCAACCTCGTACTTGCTAACAGTAAAGCAGCAGGAAGGGGAAAGCCTGAGGGATTATGTGAAGCGTTTCAATAAAGCTGTGCTGGAAATTGAGGAAGCTGATGACCAAGTGATCATGATGACCTTCCAAGCTAGACTCAACAATCCTGACCTCGTCTTTTCGTTGGGGAAGACGCCACCAACCTCTATGACAGATCTCTTGTTCAAAGCACAGAAGTATATGAATGGAGAGGATGCCCTCACAGCGAAGGGGTTAACTGGAAAAAGGAAGAAGGAAGAACCCGATGATTCCCAAGGAAAGAAGAAGGATCGTAAAGAATCATATTCAGAGACTAAGGCTAGCAAGACCAGCTCTAACACCCCGAAGAAGAAGATGAACTTCACCCCATTAGTGATGCCCGTAGAAAAAATCCTGATGTAGATTAAGGATGAACCAAGACTGAGATGGCCTAAGCCGTTAAGCATGTCCTCTAGGAAATGTGACCTGAAGAAGTACTGTCGTTTTCATAAGGATCACAGTCATTACACGGACAAATGTCATGACCTGAAAGAACAGATTAAAGAATTAATTCAGCAGGGAAAACTCCAAAAGTTCGTCAAGAAAGACCATTAGCCCCGATCGAGGAATGACGATAAGCCTCATGACGATGCCAAGGACGATGGATAGGATCATCCAAAGCAGGCCGTGGGTGAAATAAGAATGATAACAGGGGGACCTATATCAGGAGGGTCGTACAAGTCTCTAAAGAAGACTTATAAGAGGCAGGTCAACAGTGTTCACATGAAGCATCCATCTCCAAAGTACCGACGATTAGAGAATGACGACATCACATTCTCTGAATGGGATGCTATTGGAATTAAGCAACCTCATAATGATCTGCTCGTCATTATGCTGCAAATTGAAGGTTTCAACATAAGGAGAGTGTTGGTTGATAACGGGAGCTCTGCGGATATAATGTACCTGACGGCCTACCAACAGTTGAGGCTGGACCCAAAGTGACTTAGACCATTCAAATCCCAGTTGGTCAGTTTCAGTGGAGATCGTATCTATCCAAATGGTATCATCTCATTGTCAGTAACAACAAGAACACATCCAGCCCAGGTAACAAAGCAGATCGATTTCTTGGTTGTCGATTGCCCATCATCCTACAATGTCATCCTAGGACGACTTACACTGAATCAGCTTAAAGCTACCACCTCAACCTATTGCCTCAAGGTGAAGTTTCCAACCCCACATGGGATAGGGTAAATATATGAAGATCAGCTGCTGGCTCGAGAGTGTTACTAGGTGGTGTTAGCTTCCAAAGAAAACCATGCCTAGATGGTAGAAGAAGGGCCAAAAAAGCCTGCCTCGAATTGGGAAGATGTAAATCACATAGAAGGAGACCCTACCAAGGTCACTAAGTGATAAAAACTATTAAGTTTAAATCACAAGGATAAAAGCTTCGTCAGTATGAATGATGAAGTTAAAATCCAAATCAAATGATAAAAACTTTTAAGTTTAAATCACAAGGATAAAAGATCCATCAATATGAATGACGAAGTTAAAATCCAAATCAAGTGATAAAAACTTTTAAGTTTAAATCACGAGGATAAAAGCTTCGTCGATATGAATGATGAAGTTAAAATCCAAATCAAGTGATAAAAACTTTTAAGTTTAAATCACGAGGATAAAAGCTCTATCAATATGAATGACGAAGGTAAAATCGTAAAAAATTTTAAGTTTAAATCACAAGGATAAAAGCTCCGTCAATATGAATGACGAAGGTAAAATCCAAATCAGGTGATAAAAACTTTTAAGTTGAAATCACGAAGATAAGAGCTTCGTCACTATAAATGATGAAGTTAAAAGCCCAAATCAGATGATGAAAACTTTAAGCTTAAATCACGAGAATAAGAGCTTCGTCAATATAACTGACGAAGGTTAAAGTTCAAGACAAGCAATAAAAACTTTAAGTTTAAATCGCGTAGATAAAAGACTCAGTCAACATACATGACGGGTTCAACTTATGAATCCAGTGACAAAAAGCACAATCTAAGCGATAAAAAACTACAAGTTTAATTCGCAGAGTCTGAATGATTGGTATAACATGAGCAAAACAACTAGTAGCAAAAAAATTTTCCAAAACAAAAGCCTCAAAACCAAGAGGCAATAGAGAAAACAACTATTGTTCTTCAGAAATAGAACCCCAAAACAAAGGGGCAACCATTGTTTTTCAAAAATAATATATATGTATATATATACACTACGAAAGAGGGTCAGCAAGTTCATCAGTATCCTAGCCTTTAGCAACGTCCTTCCTAGCTAAATCTTTCTCCATCGCCACATCAGTTTCAGTTTCTTCTTGCTCCTTGGCTTCGTCTGCAAGTACCTCGATGTCAATCTTCTCGAAGTCTAAATTTGAGAAGTCCACGGCCAAGCTGTGATGCTTCATTGTCCACTGACGTAGAAGCTCAAACCCTTTAAAGTACTGAATAAACTGAAGATCTGAGAATTCATCTGACTGCTTGAATTTCTGAATGATTTTCTCTTTCTTTGCATCAATTTTTGGGAGGACAACTTGAATCTCTTTGTCCTTTTGGATGACAAGCGCCTTCTCCACACGCAAGGCTTCAATTCCGCCTTTGAATTAGCCACAACAACCTTTTCCTCCGTATTCAGATAGTTAGTCATGATGCGCCGTGACTCCCCAAGAACCTGACAGAAACAAGAAAATAAGAAGAGGGACCGTGCACACATCCTCGTACAAAAAAATATCAAAGGGATGCTGAAAGAGAAAAGCCACATACCTGTACTAATTTATGGATATGACGACTGACTAGCCCGTGGGAGGGAACGAATGACAAACCCTTGAGTTCGTCGTCAGTAATCACGTTGTGATCACGACCCAGAGCAGTGGCAGGGTCGTCCCAAACGCTCCTCCCAATCTTTCATTTTCCTTTAGCACAAGTAGTTAGAGAGGTGAAGGCAGTCACTTCTAAGGACGAAGTAGGAGAAAAAGGGGCAATATGGACAAGCAGAAGAATAGTAGTCTCACTATTCTCTTCGCTTAACTTTCTCTTCTTCGAATCAGACATCAGATTGGATAAGGGCTCATTTTTCAAATTCTTGATACGGGCATACTTCTCTTTGCTATATCTAGTGGCCATTTCTACAAAGAGAAAGAGAAGCAAGTAAAATTTAAGCAGAGAATAGACGAAGCAAATAAAGACGAAAGAATTTAAGAAACTTATGAACAGACGATCTTACTCTTTTCCTCTCAGCGAATTTTTTCTAATGCATACTTTGAAGGCTCGGGACCTAAACAATAGTCAAACAGATGACAAGGATCGACGAGGTCGTCAAAATCCTCAATTTCACGGGCATATGCAAGGGTAGCACAAACCTGGTGACAATGTATATCTTCTAGGTCAGGATGATCAAAAGCTGCAAAGAATCAGAAGGAAAACATCATCAGACAAACAATTATGGTTTGAAAGAAAAACAAGAGAAGACAATGGAAATATGCACCAAGTGCTGGGACTTCCCATTTTCATAGTTATCTTGGGACTTTCCCCCAAAAATCGTCAGACAGGGTTTCCCAACCCTTTCTAGAAATAAAAAAGTATCGTGATTTCCAATCACGAAAGGATGAAGGAAAACCTCTAACAATCCTAGATTTCCTATCCCAAGGTAAAAGTTCAAAATACCCATAGTGGGTAGAGGCTTTCAAATGATACAAAAACAAGAATTCATTCAAAGTTATTATTTCCCCATCGCAAGTAGACATCCAGATGGACATACAACTTATGATCGTCCTCCAAGCGTTAGGGATGAGTTGACCTGGGGCGATTTGAAATTCATTTAGAAGTTGCATGATAAACGAATGGACGGGGAAATGAAGGCCACACAGAAAGTCAGCCTTATAAAAGCACACCTCTCCATGGGAAAAGTTATAAGCTTTCTCTCCCAAGCGAGGCAATCTAATAGAGGTACCCTTAGGAAATTGAAACCTTTTCCTAAAACCCTTTAGATGACTCTCTTTCAAGGAACAAGACTCAGAAAGAGCATGCAAGGGGTGTGAAGATGAAGACGAAGGCAACTTTGAAGCCACGGTATCAACTACCTTACTCAAAGACTCTGCATTGGAAGACAATCCAGTCTCCAACTCACTGGACCTAACATCATCTACCTTATACTCAATGGTGGCCATCTCAGAATGGTGTTTTATCAGAGATTGACGGATTAAAGGGTAGAGAGAAAGCAAAACAGGCCTAAGTGCAGAAAAAAGAGACAAAAACAAACCCGCTTAGGGATGTTGACCAGAAGAATATTCTAAGAAAACCCCCAACCTAGCAAAGAAAAATGAAACCGAGGGGCACTCTTGGCTAAGGAATTCAAAACCAACCATCAAAGCATAGGGAAAAGAGGCCTTACCAGGGAATTTTGAAGTATGGAGATTTCTCAACACTCTAAAGTCCAAAACAAAACAGGAAAAAGAAAAGGAACGGTTTCTCTAAAAAGGAAAATTAGAATTAAGGTGCACCAAAATCAAGGAAGTTACACACACGCCATGAATAGAAGACCAACATGTGTTTGTTTCCTAGGGACTAGTCATTTCGCATTTAAGACGAGAGCCAGTTTTGGGAATCGAGAAGATACGAATCGTCACGTCTAATCACATTCCTAAGATCATCTAAGTTCATGACGACCACGGAATAGGGGGGCAACTGCCAAGTACCAAGTAAAGGTCGTCTAGGTTAAAGACGACCACAACCATATCCAATTCGGGGACGGGTGTAGGGGCAAGACCCCGTCAATATACACGAAGACAGGTCTGCATACATTGAAAGCGTAAATGAATGCTATCAGGACAGCTAACAAGGAATAAGTGCGCCGGAACGGTTACAAAAGCAATGATGACCTAACGGCCATCCGTTACACATTAAATACAATCTTCATTATCAATTAATGTTCCGTTTCCTTCAGGAGAAAAATGCTCAAAGGAGCATTAACAGACATAACTACACCAACACGAAGCAAGCTATAAAAAGGGAATGCAACTCAGGTGAAAAGATATATAAAAACATTTGATATACACATGTGAGAGAATTCTTGGAAATCCATTTAGTTGACTTTAGCATCGGAGTATTCTCAACTGGCACCACGCCAGTGAAACCTCCTTTGCCTTTCTTTTCTTGACAATAGGCATCGGAGCTCGTCCATCGACATTGACGAGGAGCATACTGACGAGGTCATTATCCGGCTTCATCTATATATCCTTACTTACTTGCTCTTTCTGGCTTTATATGGCCTATTCGAAAATAGGTGCGCAATTTGTTGGTTTCCTCTTACGTTGTGCCTGAGCTGAAGGATTAAATGGCTCAATAATGGCCATTTAATCTCCTCATTCAATGTTTGTAATGGTCATGCAACGGCTAGGAGAAGACGACTATAACGGCCTTGTATCTGTTGTTCATTCGCCATTAAATGAAGAATTTATATCTGAGATTAATGTGCTTACAATCGTCCATGTTAACGACGCCTCCTCGTATGGATGATCATTTTATGGACAACCATTTTATCACTACTCTTCACTAACTCTATTATTTTTAGTCGTATTTGGTACTTCTGGGATAATAATTAGAGGTAGATGTCATGTTTAGCATGACTGTTAAAAAAGGTATTGCCATTGAAAGGGATAAAAAATAAAAATACAAAGGTCTCAAGTTCAACTTAAATTGCAAATAATATAAGATTGTTGTGGTTGTCAATACATAATCTTTTTGCTTCTAGAACAAGCTTGGTCAAAAGACTGATCATGTCATGCAACTAATTTTATGTGTAACTTCAAGGATATATATATATATATATATATATATATATGGACAAGACTTAGGTATAGTACTTAGGTGTTGTTCCTTAGATTCCTCTCTTAAGATTTTGTCATGTGGCTTTTTTCTCATGAGATAAAAGTATATTTTTTAGTTAAGTGGTCACATGGCAGAATCTTAAAAGAAGAACCTAAAGAACAGCATCTAAGGTACTGTACATAAATTTTGTCTTATATATATATATATATATATATATATATATATATATATATATGTATATAATTGGTGATGATGTCCTAAATTTCAGTCAAATTAATTTTGTCTTGTGATCATGTCTTTTGTCTTATGGAGCAAAACTTAATTACAATTTTTTAAGGGTAATACGGTATATTCTCCAATTAAATTTTTTTGAGTAAAAAACTCCAATTAAATTTAACAACACAATTATATTGATTTATATATAGTGTAAATAATGCTATTTTTTTTTTTTTTTGGTAAATTACATATTTGATCCTTAGCATTTACACTTAAATGTCAATTTGGTTCTTAACCTTTCAAATGTGTCAATTTGGTCTCTAACCTTTTGGTATTGTGTCAAAAGAGCCTCTACCATTATGTGCTAGATGAAAAATGCTGACATGACTAATGGTAAAATTAATATTATCTTTTATGCCATGGAAATTTCCACATAAGCTTCCATGTGGCATTAATAAAAGAAAAAAAAAAAAAAAATCAACAATTTTCTAATTCACTCCCTCTAACTCTCTCTGTCTATTTGATCCAACTCAAACTAACTCTCTCTCTTCTATACTCAGCCTCCATGATGACATGACCGAAGCTCACTCTCTAAGTTCCTTCAACGCCACTGCTATTATCCGCCGCTTGCCACCGCCATCACACCAGTGGTCGCCAAATCCAAACCCTCTTTTGTAACCTCCCGCTCTCTCACTTTTACTCGCTCTCTCTCATCAATCTACCAAGATCAAAGCTCTAAGCCTCTATCTATCTTTGAACTGTGCATAAGGGGAATCTAAAGGAGATGGGTCTGGTGATTTTAGATGGGCATGTTTCGAGTGAATGAATCCCTTTGCATTTGTGGGTATTGTTCATTTTTGCAAGCCATATAGATGGTATGATTTGATTTGGATTTTGGTTTTTTTTTTCAAAATGGATTCATGGGTTTGGATGTTTCCAATTCTGAGTTGATTTGTAAATGGGTATGGGTATGAATAAGTGCTCTATGTAATTTGTCTAAAAATTTTTGTTTTGGTATAAAGGTCTGGGTTTTTTCAGCTTAGCTTTGCAAAATCAAAAAAAAAAAAGAAAATTATTTTTGCAAAGGTCTGGGTATTTTAACTTCTATTCTATTTCTATCTTCTAAAATTAAGTTTCCAATACTATCCCTTCTTTCATTTTTTCCATTTGATGGAATTGAAATGGAGGGTTTTTTTTATAAAAATTATTTAAAGAGAATGAAGGATACAAATTACACGTCTACAGTGTGAATAGATTGATAAAATAGATTGTATTTTATCGACTTCTTTCATGGAGTTCGATCATTGGAGCTTTGAAGGAGCCAAGAAGTTACATGGTATGAGACAAAAGGAGCTCCATCAAAATAGATTTGGACTTGGAATGGGTATTTTTGTATTTGCCTAGCCTTGAGTAAGCTTCGGTCATGGAGGCAAAATAGTAAGCATGGAGAGAGGATTATATCAAAGATAGAGAGAGAGTTAGAGTGAGATAGAAAAACTTTGATTTTTTAAATTAATTCCACGTGGCAGCTTATGTGGAAATCTATGTGGCATAAAATCAATATTTTAATTTTACTATTAGCCATGTTAACATTTTCTATCCAGCACTTAACGGCAGGAACCATTTTGACACAATACCAAAAGGTTAGGGACCAAATTAAAACATTTAAAAGGTCAAGAACCAAATTGACATTTACTGTAAAGCTTAGGGACCAAATATGTAGTTTACAGTTTACCTTTTTTTTTTTCAATAACAACTAAATTCAACCCTATGATTTATTAAGTAGTATAATTATATGTTAAATTTAATTAAGACATCCAAAATACAACACATAAGAAACTCTACCTAACATTTACTCCGTATTACTTAATTACTACTTTTTAATTCTTACTCTTTAAAAAGTCATGACCATTCAATTCCATGTGACCAGGGCCGGCTCAACTAATTTGGGGGCCCTAGGCGAAAGCTTTAAACGGGGCCTTTTATTATAAATTCATATATTTTTTTTCAATTAAAAATTATTTTTCTTGCTTTTTGAGAGGCAAAATTACTAATTAAATTTTTGCATTCAAGTTCTGCTAACATTTCTTTTTCAATTGATAATATAGCTAGAATAATATAAATTTAATGTATAAAACAATAGAACCTGGTTTATCAAAAGCACAATTGTAGCTTTACTTAATATGATCACTTTACACTTTAAATCTGCACAAAAAAATTAAAATTAATATTAATACAAAGTAAATTATTCTAAATTTATAATTTTGTTATCAATACTCTTTTTTTTTTTTGTGTAGCAATAAACTTTTTTTTTTTTAGCAAAATGTGTAGGACTTAACTTGATTGGATCTACTAAGACTAACCCACTAGCAAAATAGGTAGAACTCAACTTGATTCACTCATTCACTAAGACTAAAAGTCCATCACACTAAATCTGATTTCTTAAAAAAAAAAAAAAAACAAAAGCAAAACGTGTAAGGCTGTCTAAAACGTGTACGAATAAAAGACTAAAACATGTAAACTCTTTTTCACTTTAAAAGACTAAAACAGTAAGAGTTTAAGTGGCTTCTAGAATCTAGAGAAATCTAAAGAAATCTAAGAGCCTAAAGAGTCTAGAGAAATCTAAGGGTTCGGATCATGCCATTGGCTTCTAGAGAAATCTAAGGTTCTCTTTTTCACTTTTTGTAAAGTAAATTCTTTAAGTATTTTTGTTTGTTCTCTTGTCGGTATTGTTTGTACTCTTTACTCAGCAGCAATGAGCAATAGCAAAGCAAACTCCTCTTCAACCCAAAAAAAAAAACCCAGACACCCAACAGCAAACCAATGACCATGAAGAAGACGAAAGAGGCAAAGGAGGAGAAAACAAAAAAGAACCTAAAATGAAGATCTGTGAACACACCAAGTCTATCGCCAACACCGATTGATGAGAAAGTGAACTAAAAAGAGTGTTTTTTTTTTTTTTTTTTGAATCAAGATGGAGACTGGAGAGAGTCAGAGAGTGAGCGATTTTTTTCTTCTTTCTACTTTTTGTAATATTTTCTTCTACAAACTAAAGATTTCTACTTTTTGTAATCTTTTTTTCTGCAAGTTAAAGATTTGGTGATGGGATTTCATGTCACTTCAGTGTAAGAAACGGGCCTTTTTTTTTTTTTTTTCAAGATGAGAAATGGGCTTTTTGTAATCTTTTCTTCTGCAGATATGGTGATTGCATTAGCCTTCATGTCACTTCAGTGTGAGAAACGGGCCTCTCTTTTTTTTAGATGAGAAAAGGGTCTTTTGTAATCTTTTCTTCTACAAACTAAAGATACGGTGATGGCATTAGCCTTCATGTCACTTCAGTGTGAGAAACAGTTTTAGTTTTTTTTTTTTTTTTTTTTTTTTTTTTTCAGACAAGAAAACAATTTTTTTTTTTTTTTCAGACGAGAAAACAATATTATATACTATATTATTACTACTTGGGGGCCCTCTTACAAGTGGGGGCCTAAGTCGCCTATAGCTTCAGCCGGCCCTGCATGTGACACTGACTTGAACATGGCTAGATCAATGATTTCAATGAATGTATCTGAATCTCTACATATAATATGCACGGCTAAAACAGATTAGCATTGAGGTGTTGAGAGGGAAGCTTGTATTGCTATTTATTAAAGACCTGGAAATCACCTATGAAGAGCTTCAAAAATTAGTTGAAGCAATGTACACAGTGAAGCAAGTCGAACAAACGTTGCCAAAGAGTCAGTTCGAGATTGTGTGGATTCCAGTGGTGGACAAGTCGACCCCTTGGAATGCAGAGAAGCAAAGGCAATTTGAGACCTTACAAATGGAGATGTCGTGTTACTTGGTGTATCACCCATCACTGCTTGACTCAGTAGTCATCATATATATGTAAAGAATTTTGAGAACTTTGTCTCACGGTTGAGGCAGAGAGATTTCTTGTATTTACTTATATAGATAAAATGTTACAAGGTGGGATCTGTACAACATAACTGATGTAAATGTAATAAGAGATATATTAGGAAAGAATAAAGAAAATATGGAGGAGATCACGCCTATCCTTGCTGGGCATGTTTGAATTTATTTGAAATTCTACCACTGTTACTCTGTTGCTGATATCTTGCTGTTCTGCTGAAACCAAGGGAGGAAACTATGGAGGAGATCGTGCTATCCTTGCTGGTCTGCAGAAACTAAGGGTGCCAGCTGTGGTCTTGAATCTTTGTTGTTATCAATATGAAGGAGGTGTGGCACTTCACTAAGAAACCTTTGCTTGTGGTGCTTGACCCACAAGGGGAAGTCGTGAACCTAAATGCATTTCATATATATGATATGGATTTGGCCAACTACGGCATTCCCTTTCACTAGCTTAAGGGAGGAAGCACTCTGGCGGGAAGAGAGTTGGAGAATTGAGCTATTGGCTCCCATTGATCCAATGATCATTAATTGGGAATGTTCATCATTTATCTCAAACTTGTGTAAATAAATAAAGTTATAAATTCTATGCTTGCATCATGAGGAACTGGTACCAAACTTTCCAGAAATTCAATTTGTATTTTTAATTACACTCGTATTTAGTTAAATTTTATTACAAGTATCTATACTAAAAAGAAAAAAATTAACAAGCATGGGTAAACCCAAAATTTTGGTAAATGGCTTTCTTTTTATCATTATTATAGTATTACTTATAGGGGTGAAAAGAGATGAAATCCATTAATGCACAAGTGAAAAATACTGCAGTCATTCAAATTGAAGGAACAAATAAAGATAAAGGAAGACTAAATTTGACATTAATAGAAAAAGTGAAAAATAACATTAATTAAATAGTAGAAATTATGGCCTCGAATAGTATAATAGTGAGAGTGAGAGAAATTAAATTCTGTAAGGATGTGGTGTAAAACTCATGCTTTACCCCTGCAATCTCAATATGTCATATCATCTTATCACATATTTAAGAAAAAACACAATCACATCCAATCAGTTCTAATATTCACTTTCTCAAAAAAAAAAAAAAAAAAAAAAAAAAAAAAATCTAATACCCATATATATATATAAATCCAACAAATTGAAAGTTTATTGAGATGTTATTAGATGCGGTAGGATATATTGAATTTTAAGTAAACTGCTGATATAAAAATCTCATATATATATATATATGACCAATCATAACTAGTTTTGTTGATAATCTATAACTTACTTTGTCATATTGCATGTGCGTAAACACTGTTTTTAGACTATAGGTTATAGTGATGCTATCATTTTCCTTTAATATGATATAATATAATTGCGTTACCTTTATGATATTTCAGATATCAGAAGGGAAATTCATTTGCTTGTATGGAGGGGTAGACATTCAGTGGGGGAGAAAGTTTACACACACTGCACGTGGTGTTGCGCAAGCTGCCAACATTTCACTGGAGATGCATTACTTAGGGAAGAGTAGCCTCAAGGAAAAAGTTCTAAGAATCAGAAACATCATTGCTGCGGAAAAACTTAGCTACAGCCTACCAAACATGGCTTACATCTGGTTATTCTGGTTCAGGCTTGAAACTATGTGGCACTCCAAGATACAGCTTGGAAAAAGCATGGAGAACGACCCCATAATGCATAAGATTATGACAATTTGAGCTTTGGTTCGAGTGAGGACAGTTGGGCAAGGGCCAAGGGGGACACCATTTTGAAGAGCTTCAACGAATTTGAACTACGGAAGGAAAGGATGAGTGAGATAGGCTTTGTACCGGCACTGAAAGAGTACCTCAATAAGCTCCACACTCAGCATCACTGCAACAATTTGTTGCTGAAAAGTGACACTCAGATCATCTGGGACCACGAGAGGGTGGTTTGTGTTGAATGTGGCAATCCCACGGAGAAGTGCGCCTTGTACCGCTGTTGCACCGATTCCGATTAATTAAGCCAATTTATATGATCTGGATTTGAGGAAGTACACCCTTTCACTCGCTTAAGGGAGGAAACACTTTAGCGTAATTGAGCTATTGACTGATACTGTTGATTCAGTAAACTTTAGTTGGGTACGTTCATCATTTATCTCAAACTTGCTTAAATAAACAGAGAGGAAGTTATAAATTACTTGGAGATTTGTAAATTTGGGATATAACTAACTCACCTTTGTCCATTAATAATGTTTAAATAAGTGAACTTGAGCAGCAGTATACGGCAGTGGAGACTATTTTTTTTTAAGCTTCGTTGCAACAGTGCACATATCCATAGAAGCTAAAAAAAAAAAAAAAATTATTCCTTGCCCAGTTGTGTGTGTGACTGTGATGATTGTGTAGTGAATATATTATTTTATTGTAATAAATATATTATTTTATTATGATGATTATATTATTTTATTGTATTGAAAGTTATAATAAATCAACTTCTACATTATGTAGGTAAAATAGATTAAATAACTTTTTGTGATGTCAAATAACTAAATATTTAGATCCTATAGTAGTTTTGAGTCTCATGCTGGGCCCTTGATGAATCGTAAAACACCAACAGAGAAGAGGATGCTTTCCGAATCGCATAAAAGAGAGCATCCATTTCACGGTATGCAAAAGGTCAAATAACACAAATTACTAATTACAATTTTAGATATATAATATCTAATTTTTCTCATAACCTTTCAAGATTATTGAAATCTTTACCCAATTGAGATTGAAAACCAAAGCCTTACGATTGGTAAAATCCCGAGTGATCTCTTACGACCCAGAAAAGAATATAAAAAGTGAGCTTCGTTTTATTTTTATACTAATTCTTTATATCATCAAGCCACTTTATAAACGATGTGGGATAATTTCAAATCAACAAATTACTATGAGCGGGCTGAGGACGTTAAGTAAATGAAATCACCAAAACACCAACAATGCAAAATACACATTCCATAACTTTTGGTCTTGTAACTTGTAAGTGAAAACGGTTTACTTGATAAAATAACAACTCGATTCACAAAACGGCGTTAAAAAATAGGTGAAATTCTCAATTGGGGTTTTAATGATACATCTCATAACCATCCCAAGTACCCAACACAAGGATTTTCGATTGGTTCCAAATAAAAAATGTACCAGGAGACAGGTAGCACAGTGCAACAAGAAAGAACACACGGCGCTGTTTAAATACTGGCAAAAAATTATTAATCTATGCTTCGGAAACTTGAACATCCCCCATTTTTACAAGAGAGAGTTCACCATATGAAGCAACACTTCCCTAAATTTCAATCTAACACAAATAAATAATTGACTCTCTCAAAACTTTAGATTTAATTTGACAAATAAATATATATAAAAAATGTGACAACCCGATCCTGAAACAAACTACGCCAAATAAAAAGGATGCGTAGCTGTTTGGTAATAATAATAAGGAATTCGGGGAATTGGAATTTAATTTACGCTTTCGTTGACACGTCCTTCTGGATTAATTAAACCAACGATGAACGCAACGCCTATCAAAAGCGACCACACAGAAATGAAAATGCAAAATAGCAATAACAATTAACCATGGATAAAAGAAAATTCACAAATCAAAGAAATTTAGAACACAAAAGGAGGAACCTGAAATTCGAATCACCATTGTATGGAGCGGCGCTAGGGCTTTGTTTTCAGAGGGGTATGGATTTTATAGAGGGATGCATAACATATGACCCCTATGTTTTCGTAAAATAACAAATTTGCCATTTAACCTTATGTGGAACATGGGCCATATAGAGTAGTGTTCTGTGTTCGGCCTTTTTTTTTTTGAATGGGCTTAATGATGTCTGTAGCTGAGTTTACTGAATAAAAAAATTAAATCATTCTAGCCCAAATTGATGGGATAGTAGGTCTAATATTTTTAGACTAACGTTTTGGGCTTTTTCAAAAAATGTTTTGGGCTCTTTGATTTGCATTTGTTTGTAAACTCTCCCATTTGGATGGGTAATACCTAGAGTAGCTATTTATGAGGTGTGTAATTTGTATGACTAGATGTACCGACAAATAGGATAAAACTTAGATAGTCACGGAACAATTTGTGAGACTACCTAAGAATTGCCACAATATGGATGAGACAATTTGTATTCATGATTTTATTTTGCTGTTTGGTTTCTATCATTGTCGTATTCGGTTAATATTATGGGAAAAATAAAATAAAATAAAATAAAACATCTTCATTGAATTCAAACCTGCCATGATGAAATCAATTACTTACAATTGAGGGTCGAACCTTATTTGGAGGCCAGAACTTAAGCTCTACTTATTATATCACAAGATCTTGGAGGTTGGAACCACCTTTAATCAAATGGTTTTTAGCTTTGACATGTAGACCTTCTTTTATTTTTGCCAAGGTGTAATTAAGGAGTCCGAAACTAAACCCTCTATATACAAGAACGTATGGACATTGACAATATGTGAATAATTTGGCAATAAACATACCAATTTGAAGTCAACAAAGGAAAAAATGAATGGCGGCTTTAAGAATTTTTTTTTTTTTTTGGGTGGTCATTACGAAATATAAATTATACAAAATCTACTAAATAGAAAACTTTATATATTGATCCAAAAAAAAAACACAAATACATAAAGTTTTATAATTTCCTTCTACGAGTTTTCATATTTTGAAACCATTGCATAATAATCTCATTATAAATATTACAAGCTATGTCTCTTTCAATATACACAACCTAGCAATCATTCATCCACCGATCTCCCATTCGATTGCACAATTCATTCTTTATATATTTTATTGCTAAAAAACTTTTTTCTACTGTTGCAATCGCAACTAGAAGAGTTAAAACTAACTTCACAAACAGATAAACTAATGGATATATGTCATGCTTCTGTATCTCCACTAACTTTTGAGCAAGAACACAAATTCCTTCAAGCTATAAAAACGAGTCATTGTAGCGCATATCAAAAATGTAATTTTGAAGTTGACCATCAAGTGCTAAAAAATCTGTCCCAAGAAAAATCATATGGATATCTCTTGCAAGGCAAATCATTTTTTTTTTTTTTTTAATCAAAAGCCACAAATGAATCACTTGGATTCAAGCAAATCATACAAAGTGACAACTCGATATTCGCCTTTGAAAAACGGTTGTTGGGCTCTTGAAGTTGCAAATATATGACTATGTAATAATTTATTGTAATTTATTGAAAAACGGTTATTGCAACTAAGGCTGTGTTTGGTTCATGTAAAATATTTTCCGGAAAATAAATATTTTCCGGAAATGCAATTTTCGGGAAAGGAAAATATTTTCAAGTGTTTGGTTGTATTATGAAAATTTTTCTAGAAAATATTTTCATGTGTTTGGTAACATTCTGAAAATGCTATTTTCCCACAAATTTTACACATTTTCTCAGCTATTTTCTCAACTTCCAAACAAATTTTATATCAGAAAAAACCACCGACACCACCACAAACTCATCTCAACAACCCACCCACATCAACAAACCACCACTTGCCACCACAACAACTCTGATTAAAAAAAAAAAAACAACCAACGGCACCACAAATCCACCTCAACAACCCATCCACATCAACAATGGCTATCAACAAACCCACCACAACCCAATAAAAACCCACACAACCGGCCACAACCCACAGCCCAAGGACCCACACCACTGATCCCCACCACCACTGACTCACAGGCCACAACCCAACGATCCATTCTCTTCAAATCGGAGTGATCGAAGCCATCAATTTCGTCGGAAGAGAAGGTAAAGATCGAAGCTTTGGAGGAAGAAAGGAAGCCATCAATTTCTCGGCGATCTCGGCTTTCCTTGTGGCGCGATCGGTCATGAGCTAAAAGGCTCTCTACTCTCTCTTCTTTCTGGGCGGTGAGGAGGCGTGATCTGGGCGGTGGAGGCAGCGGTGGGGGTGGCACGATCTGGGCTGGCCGGAGCTTGGCTGGGCGGCCACCTGTGCTCTCTCTCTACGCGTCTAAAGTCCGGAAATAATTTGAAGGTAATATAGAAGTGTAAAATATTTTCCGGGTCAAAGCCATAATTTTTACGGTCAGCTGAAAATATTTTCTGGAAAATGAATTTTTCATGGGCAACCAAACACCCACATTTACGAAAAAGCATTTCCGAAAGTGATTTGAAGTCAAAACAAAACACAACCTAATTATTATTAATGTAAAAATTTACCACTTTTAAGTTACTATTGCAACGACTTTTAATTTGTAGATGTAATATTATATCTAATATTATTATACTAATGTTGTTGCATTAACACTTGATGTAATACCACCTCATACCCTTGGTGCAACTCCACAAGTGTAAGTGCTTGTGGGGTGTAGGGGGCAAGGACCGGGATTCAAATCTCCAGAAGGGAGTTTCACACACATATACACTTAGATTAGATTAGAGTAGAAATTCTATTTTTTTTAAAAAAAAATTTAAATTAAAAAAAAAAAAAAAAAAAAAAAAAAAAAAAAAAACTTGATGTAATGGACTTATTTTGATGTAGTGAATCCCGATTGTCTTGTTCTCAAAGATATACCAAAAAAGTTATTCAACCTCCTTTAAGAAGAGAACTTTCCTACCGGTCTTTGAGAATGACAGTGGAGTCACATGGTCATAACTAGTCCTAAAGGAAAATTTTTGGTCAAATAATCTGTGACTCCATATTCTTTCATCATAGTGAGGCAGCCTTCCAACATGTCAATCATAGGAAAATCATTTTCCAGATAATTAGGCTATAGGATGAGCTAGTATCCCTCGTCACCAAGTTCAAAATAGGCAATCCACAAATAGGGCTGTAAACGAACCAAGCCGATCGTGAACAATTTGGGCTCAGCTCAATAAAAAACTCGTTCGTATTTGTTTGTTTATAAATAAGCCAAGCTCGATCTATAGTTTTCGACTTGTTTGATAAACAAGCTGAGCCTAAGTAAAAAAAAATTGTTCTTGAACAAGCTCGTGAACAATCGGGCTCGATACAACATAAGCCAAGCTTAAACTCATGTATAGCTTGATAAAAGGCTTGATATATGTTTGCTAAATAAACTAAATATTATAACATTACACATATTTTAATAATGAAATTCCCCACATGAGACCACTTACCATTACCCATTACTTTTTCTTTTTTTTTTCTTTCCTTTTTTTTAAACATTTTTAGCCAAAAAAAAAAAAAAAAGACTAGGGACTTCATTTCTAATAATTCACGCTTTTTCTAGACTTTTCAATTTTCACTTCTAGAGTTCTAGTATAGTAGTACTTCATGCATGTTATGGACAGCTGGACTTCCCCATCTTAGGTGTCCTTTTGTAGTCTTTTCCTATTCCTTTTCGTGTGTTACAGTTTAGTCATTTGCTAATTATTGAGTATCCTTTCTCTTTTAGTTATCTAAATACATTATAACTTCACATCCAATTTTCTAGTTCTTTAATTTAGTTTCTCCTCTCTGCCTAAACTTCACAATTCAATTCTATTATTCAACAAAAAAAAAAAATGAGCAATTTAGTTCTATTCAAATTGAAATTCTCAACTATCACTCAATGAGTCAATGTCTATCTTCTGCAGTCTGAAGCCTAAAACTCTTAGGCTCTCTTGGAAAGACCGAAGCTTCTTTGAGATACCTCAATATTTCTCTCTTTTATCATCAGTTTCTTTCTTTTCCCCAAATTTTCACAAAGAATTGATCAGCTCTATATCTCTTTGCAACAGATGAACAAGTCCTAAATTTGGAAGAGTTTGATGCTAGCAAAGAGGATTTAGAGTCCGGTGTTTACCGAATCACCATGTAATCTAAGGATTCTAGTGGGTGTACAAAGAGCTTCAACAACAGCTCTAGATTCGGTGTAGTATTTGGCATCGTTACCATCTTCGCTCTCTACCTCCATCCTCCAAGACATTCATAGCCTTCTCTCACCATAGGTAAATTTTCATGTTTAAAAATTTTCTACATATTTTTATAGTTTTTTGCACTGTAGTTTGTTTGATATTGCAAAATCGTCTTAATTTCCAAGTTGTGGTTGTTTATGAAATTTCAATATAACTTAGAATTATCATGTTGGTTGTATTCATTTGATAATAACTTAGTTTTGTAATTAGTGGATTGTGGTTGTGGGAGTCTGGTATGTAGTTTGAAATGGGACTATGCTTTTCTTTTCTTTTCTTGAGGTGCAGATTCCTCTATGGTTAGCTACTAAAAATGTTATAGTTTCTTTGTACTTAGCTTTGTTTTGTGCTGTGTGCTATGTGTTTTTGGATATCAAAGTTGATTTCTTGTTTATTCATATATATTTTGGAATGTTAATTTATTTAGATTTGTGAAGTGGAGAGTCAACAAATGGGTGCTCTTGCTCCTGAAAATCTAGATGCAGTAGTTAATATTGATGAGAATGAAGAATCTATAAAAAATAATGGCCAAACTTGAAGAAAATCCATTTCAACAAAAGAAAAAGGAAGAGGACTTCTATGATTTGAAATGACTTTAATGAAATTATTCTTCCTAATGGAACAAAAAAGATTCAATATATTCACTGCCTTAAAAGACTTGCCTACAGTAATAATGGTGCAACAACACAATACCATAGGCACTTGAAAGGTTGTCTAAGTCGAAAACTAGTTGATAAGAAGCAAAAACAATTAGTTATAAATGAAGGTGGGGTGGAAAGTGAGATGGCGATAGCAAACTTTAAGTATGACCATGCCAAGGTCAAGGAAAAGGCTTCACATATGATCCTTGTGCATGAATACCCTTTTAATATGATGGAGCATGAGGTTTTTAATGTTTTTATGAAAATTGCTACTCCATATTACCAGAAAATTTCACGCAATACTACAAGAAATGATTGCATTTCTACTTTTGAGTTGGAGAAGAAGAAATTGAAGAATATGCTTGGTAGTATCAATAGATTACTGCGGATTTTTGGAAATCTAGACAAAAGGTTGGGTATATGTGTCTCACTTGTCATTTTGTTTACTCTAGTTGGAAATTACAAAAGCGAATTATAAATTTTTGTGATATGCCACCTCCACATTCCAGAGTTGTAATTTCTGATGCTATCTATAAGTTCTTGCTTGATTAGGGGCTTGAAAATAAAGTGTATACAATAACCTTGGACAATGCTAATAACAATAATGCAGTTGTGAGAATTTTGAAAGATGCTATCAAAAGGAAGCTCATGTTGGGTGGCAAGATCTTTCATGTATGTTGCTGTGCACATATCATTAATTTGTTGGTACAAAATGGGTTGAGCGAGATTGAAATGGTGATTGAAAATGTCTGTGAAAGTGTAAAGTATCTAATTGCATCAAAAGCTCATCTTATAAAGTTTGGTGGGATTGCAAAGCAATTGCAATTACCTTCCACGAAGTTGATCTTAGATTGTCCCACATGTTGGAATGCAACATATGTAATGTTGGCTGTTGTCTTGGAGTTCAAAGAGGCGTTCTTTAGATGCAAAGATAGAGATGCGGGGTATAATTGGCTGCCTAGTGAGGAAGATTGGGATAGGATAGAACATTTGTGCAGTTTTTTATCAGTTTTTGAAGAAACCACAAATGTCATATCAGGAAGTGAATATCCAACTGCAAATATATTCCTTCCTGAGGTTTGGAAGATAAAAGAAGTTTTAAATGAGAAGTCATTTGATGAAAATGATTACATTAAAGCTATGGCATGTAAGATGAAGTTAAAGTTTGACAAATATTGTGGTGAATGCAACTTTGTAATGGCCATAGCTGCTATGTTAGATCCTCGGTTCAAAATGACTTTGATAAACTTTTCCTTTCCAAAGATCTATCAAGAGTTTGAAGTAGCTAGAAAAATTGATCATGTTCATGATTCCTTATATGAACTTTATAACGAATATGTTCTAGACTATACTTCAAGCAATGCTGGAAAAAGTGCATCTAAATCCATTGAAAGTAGTAGTAGAGTTGGTGGAAATAATTCAAAGTTTAAAACTAGAGGAAGAATGGAGCTTGATCAATTTGTTAGAAATGCCGATAACATACAACTGGCAAAATCAGATTTGGATGTGTACTTGGAAGAAGGTGTTTTTTTATGTGTCGATGATTTAGACTTAGACTTTGATGCTTTGGAGTGGTGGAAGGCTAACAACCTAAAATTTCGTATTCTCTCAAAGATAACATCTGACATACTTTCCATCCCCCACCATCACAATAGCTTCAGAATCTGCATTCTCTACAGGAGGTAGAGTAATTGATGTGTATTAAGCTTCTTTATCAGCAAAAACTGTACAAGCTTTACTTTGTGGAGATGATTGGGTTCGACCTCTTTGCAAAACTAAGAAACAATTAAAAATAAGTGCTCATCACATTTATTAATTCTTTTCTGGAAAAAAAAAAAAAAAAAAAAAAAAAAAAACTTAATTTATTTTAATTTTTGTCTATTGTAACACAGACTTAGAATCTAAAGCTCCTATTTATTTTTATTTTTTTGTAAGTTGAACCGAGGTCTATTAGCATTACAGAGATAGCCATACATTTTCCAAAATAATGCTATCTTAGGTGTATTTTTTAGTATGTGTGTGTGTCTTTTATTTTCATTAAATGTTTTTTTATAGTTCTTTTTTTTTTTTTTTTTTTAATAATGTTCTTGAAAGCTTATATTTACTTTTACATGGAATTGGAAGGATAATGAGTTGAAGGATTTTTTGTTGTGGATGATACTTTTTTGTGTTTGCAAAAGCAAGGTTTTCAGACCCGGACCGTTCATTGAACCGTAAAAGGGAGAGGTTCAAGGTTTTTAAGGTCGAACCGAGGTTGAACCGGGGTCGAACCGTGATGACGTCATAATTAATTTAATAATTATTTAAATATAAATAAATATATTAAATTAGTATAAATAGAAAAATTAAATTAAATGACCCAATTAAATATAAAAATCTATCTTTTAAATGTATTTTTTCATATCATAATTTTCATAAAACAAATAAAAAATATCATATCCTAAACACACATAGATATAACATTTATTTATTTATATGTTGATTAGTTAAATTCGTGATAATAATATTGAAATAATATAGATATTAGAAGGACACTTAGTAAAATTGTAGTAAGGTTGGTTTATTATTATATTTATATATTTGGTACTTATATAATTAGTCCCTCTGTATTTTTCTTTTTTGGTTTAAATCCGGTGTCAGTGTTGTGGTTTTCTAGGATTAGATGCAAACATATGAGCTGTAAAATAACGTGGGTATCTAGGTCTAGGAAGTACAAAGAAAAAAAAGTATTAATTAATAAATACACTCCCAATTAAATATCACACCTACCTCACCTAACCCCACTAATTTACACTTCAATTTTGTCCTTTTATCCTTTAGTCCGATCCAATCTCTGAAGGCTCCAAAGCCAAAACTACTTTTCTTCTATGCTCCACAGCCACTCTTAGTCTCTCTCTTTGCAGCAAAAAGTAAAACAGAGAGAAGTGTGAGAAACTCAGAAATCACAGCAGTGGAGACGGAAAGAAGAAAGAGAAGAAGGAGAAAAAGAAGAAGGAAGAAGAAATAGAAGCTGAAGACGAAGATGAAGGCTGTGACTGGCGATCTGTGCTGGGTTGCTAGCTTACTCCTTCAACTTCGCATAGTCCGTACTTTGTAATCTTATTCTTCTCAGTTTGTTTTTTTTCCCTCACAAATCTTTTGGTTCCAGATCTGAAAAAAGTCCAAAGTGCATTTCAGCTGGTATTTGATGAAAAAAAAAAGGAACCGTGAGAACCGCGAGAACAGTTCACGGTTCTCAGAACCGTGAGGTCTGACCACGGTTCGCACGGGTCCCTGTTTTTTTCTATAGAACGGTTCCTGAAGCTTAAAGAACCGCAAAAATGAGCGGTTCGAGGTTTTTCCGGTCGGACCGTACGGTCCGGTCCGGGTTTCAAAACTATGTGCAAGAGGGTGTAATTGATATGTGCATTGTTATTGGATAATACTCTTTTATATCTATGATTTTCTTATATTTGCAAAGGACATGTTATGTTGATATGATGCATATTGATAATACAACTATAATAATGTAAGTTGATTTTCTCTTAATATGTTGAATATTGACTATAATTATCATCTTCTCCTATAATTTCTAATGTCTTTTTATCATTTTTGGTTGTTTTGTATGCAAGTTGTTGGTTTTTTGATTTGGTGCATATTAAAGGCCTTTTGGTGGAATATATTCTTAGATTTGTGAAGGTAGATAGTTTTTGTTTTTTTAAAAACTAAATATTCTTTTTGTTAATGGCATGGTGTTTAGCATATGGTGATATGGATGCTTTTGAAATATTATGTCAGGATGGTCTTTTTTTTGTTTGAAGATTATAGTTGCACAGATGACAAATGTGGATTTAAGAATTGTATTTTGAACAAGTATTAAAGCTATAGACAAGGAAGTATGAATGGATAGATTTAATTATGTAAAACTTTAATTTGAGCAATTGCTAATCACAGGTGGAATTAGAAGCATGAACAAATGAGTATATTATTTTCTTATTTTTGTTTACTTGATTGTTGGAGATTTGAACAAATGTGAGCACTTGATAATGCAATTTTGTTAGATCCCAAACAGAAAAACCTTGACTTGAGCTCGAGTTTAAGCTTGAAATTAAGCTCGAGCTTGACTTAATTAATTTATCAAGCTAAGCTAAGCCGAACTCAAGCATTTTGATTTTCCCACGAGCTCAAGTTCAAACATTATATTTAGGCTTGTCTCGAGCTCAAGCTAAGCTTGAGCATTTGATTTTTACCGAGCCAAGCTCAAACAGACACTACTTAGTAAAGCTTGGCTTGTTTACAGTCCTACAGTATGGTGAGAGAAGGCTATGAACGTCTTGGAGGATGGAGGTAGAGAGCGAAAATGGTAGTGATGCCAAATATTATGCCGGATCTAGAGCTATTGTTGGAGCTCTTTGCACACCCACTAGAACCCTTAGATTAAATGTCGATTCGGTAAAAATCGGACTCTAGATCCTCTTTGCTAGCATCAAACTCTTCCAAATCTAGGACTTGTTCATCTGTTGCATATAGGGCAAATTTGGTGGAATTTCTTGAGAGAGAGAGAACTGATCAATTCTTTGTGAAAATTTAGGGAAAAGAAAGAAACTAATGATAAAAGAGAGAAAGATTGAGGCTTCTCAAAGAAGTTTCGGTCTTTCCAAGAAAGCCTAAGAGTTTTAGGTTGCAGACTGCAAAAGATAGACATTGACTCATTAAGTGACGGCAGAGAATTTTAGTTTGAATAATAATGAATTGGGGTTTTTTTTTTTTTTTTTTTTTTTTTTGTTATTGAATAATAGAACTGAATTGTGAAGTTTAGGCAGAGAGGAGAAACTAAATTAAAGAAATAGAAAATTGGATGTGAAGTTATAGTGTGTTCAGATAACTAGAAGGGAATGGATACTTAGTAATTAGTAAATGACTAAACTGTAACACATGAAAAGGAATAGGAAAAGACTACAAAATGACACCTAAGATGGTGAAGTCTAGTTGTCCATAACATGCATGAAGTACTACTATACTAGAATTCTAGAAGTGAAAATTGAAAAGTCTAGAAAAAGCGTGAATTACTAGAAATGAAGTCCAAAGTTATTTTATTTTATTTTTTGCTAAAAATGTTTAAAAAAAAGGAAAGAAAAAAAAATTAAAGTAATGGGTAGATATGGCAAAACGGGTCAGAATTTTCTGACCCGACCCGACCCAACCTGAAAAATACATGACCCGAACCCTATTTTTTTGACCCGAAGCAAAAACGGGTTGACCCGTGACCTGACCTGTTTTTTTTGCGAGTCAACTCGACCCGACCCGCGACTCGAACCGAACCTGAACCATTTTTTAAAAACTTTTTTTTTTTGGTAAAAAAAATAGTGAAATTAAGACAATATTGGTTTAATTGTTTATTGTGAGTTTTAAGGAAACAATTGATACATTTACATAACTGCATGCAAATTAATTGAAAGATAAATATATATATATATATATATATATATATATATTTTTTTTTTTTTTTTTGAAAGATAAATGGTTAAGCATTCTGTAATGAGTAAAGATTTTTAGATATCAAATAGCAAAGTACATGCCAAGATAATTTGGTTATAGTAGCGTTAAAAACAGATATAAAATTGTAGACACGTGTGAGACACATTCACAAGTGTGAAAATAGTAAAGCTAAAGTATCAAATTAGCATAAATTATGAATGCTTAGACCTATTTTTTAACAATTTATGTTCAAAATAAACAGCTTTTCAAAATAAATTATGATATTTCCTAGAGTGTGTGCTGCTTAACAATGATATGATATTTATAAAATAGACCATGTATAAGTAAGTAAACAACCAAACTTTAATGTATATCTCAAATTGAAATAGAGTGCCAACCACAATTGATAATAGATTAAAAAATTAATTTTCAAAATTGTAACTTTCTTATATGTTTTTATTCTTTATCAAATGAGTTATCCAATAAGTCATTTGTAATTTATTTATTTATTTATTTTGGAATGTTGATATTGTGTAAAAATAAAACTTGTGTATTTGTTTTACTTATCTTTGTGTTATTTTGTTTTAGATAGCAATGTTAGGATTTGTATAATTTTAAAATTATTGAATAAGTATTAATAAGTTTAACTGAATTCATTCATGATATAAGTATTGAATTCAAAATAATGCATTTTACATTAAGTAATATGTTGAATAACTTTCCAAATGGCAAATACCACTGTTTTAAAAACCGGACCGGACCGGCCGGTCCGACCGGTTCAACCGGGAACCGGGAGCCAATCCGGTCCGGTTAAAAACCCCAAAACCGGTCAATAACCGGTCAACAACCGGAAAACCGGCCAAAAACCGGTCAAAAACCGGGGTTGAACCGGAAATTTCAAAAAAAACGGTTCTATGTCCGGTTCGGTTTTTAAAACCATGGCAAATACATATTGTTTTCTTTATAAAAAGTAAAAAAAAAAAAAAAAAAAAAAAAAAAAAAAAAAAAATTCATGTGAAAAATATGGATCAACCCGACCCGACCTGCAACCCGATTGACCCGACCCGACCCGTCCGTTTTGCCATGTCTAGTAATGGGTAATGATAAGTGGTCTCATGTGGGGAATTTCATTATTAAAATATGTGTAATGTTATAATATTTAGTTTATTTAGCAAACATATATCAAGCCTTTTATCAAGCTATACACGAGTTTAAGTTTGGCTTGTATTGTATCGAGCCTGATTGTTAACTAGCTTATTCATGTACAAGTTTTTTTGCTTAGGCTTGGCTTGTTTATCAAACAAGCCAAAAATTATGGATCAAGCTTGGCATATTTATAAACAAACAAATATAAATGAGTTTTTTATCGAGTCGAACCTAAGTTGTTCATGATCGGCTTGGTTCGTCCACAGCTCTATATCCATAGCACTAGCAAAAAAAAATAAAATAAAATAAAAAATACAGTTCAATCAAAGAATAATTTTTATCATTGTAATTATATTAAAAAATGTTTTTATTGCGTTTGTAACATTATTCTATTAAGAATTCAACTCAACCATCCAAAATTTTTTATTTTTTTTAAATTTACTTTTACCACCTACTTTCCAGTTTTTACTGAGCACAGTTCCACTGGTATGGCCCATGTCGCACAGCACAACCACTAAACTCTAGAGAGAGTTGATTATTTATGTAACTAGTCGCTAACCCGTGCGATGCACGGGAAATGTATTGAGTACAATATATAATTTAATCTTTGTTTATTTTACTACAACACCAAAATTGAATTTGTAAAATAAAATCATATAGCTAAAACATTTGTTAACAGCTATTAGTTTCAGACATTTATTAAACTATATTATTATTATTATTATTGTGGGTACGCTGGATACACCACACCGTGAGGCGTTTGTCCGCTTTGGGGAGCCAGGCCCACACGGTTTTTGTTCTGGCCCCGAGTGCAGGAAGACCTGAGTGCAGTCCCACATCGGGTAGAACACCCTCCCACTCATGGTTTATAAGCTTCTGGAGCGACCATGAGTGTACCACTTCTAACACTCTGGTCGCTCCAGAAGCTTATAAACCATGAGTGGGAGGGTGTTCTACCCGATGTGGGACTGCACTCAGGTCTTCCTGCACTCGGGGCCAGAACAAAAACTGTGCGGGCCTGGCTCCCCAAAGCGGACAAACGCCTCACGGTGTGGTGTATCCAGCGTACCCACATTAAAAGGGCCCTTTTAATGTGGGTACGCTGGATACACCACACTGTGAGGCGTTTGTCCGCTTTGGGGAGCCAGGCCCGCACGGTTTTTGTTCTGGCCCCGAGTGCAGGAAGACCTGAGTGCAGTCCCACATCGGGTAGAACACCCTCCCACTCATGGTTTATAAGCTTCTGGAGCGACCAGAGTGTTAGAAGTGGTACACTCATGGTCGCTCCAGAAGCTTATAAACCATGAGTGGGAGGGTGTTCTACCCGATGTGGGACTGCACTCAGGTCTTCCTGCACTCGGGGCCAGAACAAAAACCGTGCGGGCCTGGCTCCCCAAAGCGGACAAACGCCTCACGGTGTGGTGTATCCAGCGTACCCACAATTATTATTATTATCAACTTAACAGTATTTTAATATATGATACCAACATGCTTCAAGAAAATGTCCAACACTGAAAACAATTTCGAAAACAAACTCAACTAAACAGTTTGATGAATAAATATATTACAATCTATAATATAAGCCAAGAAATAAACTTTGAAACCAATATGAACAAAATCCACGTCAAACAAAACCATTTCGATCATTAAGAATATGACTCACTAAAGTCATGAAAAACACAGGATTCATTACGAAAAAAGAAAAAAAAGAAAAAAAGAAGAAGCATCTTTAGTCTTTATAGATTTTGCCTAAGTACCCAGATACAGTGACACATACTCACACAAAAATCATTAAAGAAAGAATCAAAGAACATACACAACATGTACATACGCTATGAAAGTAAAAATAAGAAAAACAAAAGAGACGTAAACACGGACAATTAAAGAAAAAATATAGGAAAAAAAAGTTAGGAATAGAAATATAAGATAAAGATGGCTTACCCTCAAAAAGAATAATCCATGGATATTCATTGAAATCTTCTAGATAATTTCTGATAATAGAAAAAATAAAACCCAAAAGTTATGATGTTAAAACTTCCAAAAGGCCAAAAAAAATTTTAAAAAAAAAAATCAGAAGATTCAAAGCTTCAAAAGTATTGAAATAAAACAATATATATATATATATATATATATATATATATATATATATATATATATATAATTACGCAATAGAGAAATATAATAGAAAGAAGGGAATCCATGATTATAGCTTTTCTACTATTGAAATTGGCCAAACAATTAAATGTATTGCAAAAAATGAACTTAAAAATTCATATGTAAACCAAACAATTAGAAGATTTTGAGCCAAGAATTTATTAAAACAAAACAAAAATTATGTGACTACACAATGGAGAAATATAATAAACAAAAAAAATATGTCTACACAACATAGAAATATTAGAGAAATATGAGTTACCTTTTAAATGTTAAAATTCAAAATATTAAAACTTTTAAAAGGTTAAAAAAATATGAAGATTTAATTAAAAGATTCAGGCCATCAATTAAATAAACAAAACAACAATTGATAAACTTATAAGAAAAAGCAACAAATCTATAATTTTTATTGAACAAATCAAATAATCCTAACCTTGATGCATTGACCAAAGAAGGAGAGGAGTCCAATACATAAGTGGAATATGTGAATTGTGAAGCATGAGCCGCCCTCAAAAAAATTCTTGAAGAAAAATAAGTTTTAAGAAAAAAATTGTGTTTTGGGGCTTAGGTTTTCTACGCAAGTAATTCTTAAATAGGAGAGAGTAGAGGCGGTGGGAAAGTGTCCTTATTTGGCTAGAAGTCTAATTTGCATTGGAAAAAAAAAACAGTGATGAGGTGGAAAATTTAATTTAATTTAAATATTGTGCTGACGTGGAAAATTGTGAGAGCTTTAAAAGATTCAGTTATATATATATATATATATATATATATATATATATAGATTATGTTGTGCGACTTGTGTCAAATGGGCTTTCTTTGTTTGTTTTTCAAAGATTGTTGTTGGGCTGCCATGGGCTTTTTTTTTTTTTTTTTTTTTTTTTCAGATTTTAGAGCAGGAAAGTTAATTTGTTGTTGTTGGGCCTTTTGTCTTTGTCTAAGGGATCAAGTTTAATTTGTGGGCTTACATAAAATTTAGGGTGTTCAAATTACTTAGGGAGGACAAAATAAAATAATTATAAAAATATTATATATAATTTTTTTTTTTCAGGGCGGGGCCTGCCTTCCACGTACAGCAGCCTAAAACTAAACAACATGCAATTGATAGGAGCTCCAGGATTTGTAGGTGACATGGTTTCAAAGTTAGCAACAAAAAGTTATTATTAGAAGCGAATATCATAGTTTAAAAATTCTTAAAAAAAAAAAGCAAAAAGCAAAAGATCAAGTTTTTTTTTTTTTAATTAATTTTTTTATCAGCAACAGAACAATTTTTATATGGGCTTTTATTTTATATAACCTTACAGTTACAAGCACACATGGGCGTTGCCCCTTACTCCCTGAGTTTTTTAAGGACCCAAAAAAAAAGATAAAAGAAATTGCCCCCATGCAGGATCGAACTACAGACCTTCAGTTTACAAGACTGACGCTCTACCACTGAGCTATAGGGGCGGGACATTTTAGAAAGTGAGAATAATTTTACATACCTGTCATTGGCTTAGTGAACCATCCATTTAATTTTACAAGTAAACGCTAATAGCATCAAATTCGCACAACTCAATTTTCATTTAGATATGATAGCTATCTCGGGAGTTTGGAGGCTCATGCATATTGGCTCCACTGCACTTTTGGTACTATTCATAATCTCACTACACTATTTAAGCTAACTTTTACATTTATCTACAGTACTTTCAACAAAAAAATTTTAGTTTCAGCAAAATAAGGGGATCCCAAATGGACCCTAATTCTCTTTCTCTACTTCTAATATTTGATTCGACCTATTTTTATCTACAGTACTTTGTAGTTTTTTTTTTTTTTTTTTTTTTTTTTTTTTTTTTAAATTCGATAGTACAACAATAGGGAATGAAGAATCAAATCCTAATTCTTTTTATAAAGGAAAATATAATATCACTAAGTTATAAGACTCTTAGTAGTTTTGTATTAATTCATATCTTTTGAACAATGAATACATATGATATTAAGGGTAGTATATAAATTTGTGATTCATGAGATTAAGAACTATTTAATGCTTGTCGTAAAAACATTAAAGCCTTTATTGTATATAGTTATCCAGATAACATTAAAGCCATTTAGTTGGAGGGGTGGAAAAGTTGGAGGATAGAAAATAGTGAAAGGATAGAAAAAATTTTAATTTCCCTCATTTTTGTTTAGTTGGAACTTAGGAGTGGAAAAGTTGAAGGATAGAAAAAGTTGAAGGATAGAAAAAGTGAGTTTATAGATAATTACGCATATACCCTTATTAAAAAATGATGTCCAATTAAAACCAAAAAAGTGATAAACAACCAAAAAAAACCAATCACCTAAATTTATTAAAAAATAAAAATCATGTAAAAAAAAATCACATCTAAAAAAAAAAGGAACAAAAACAAAAAAACATGAAAGAAAGCAAAAGAAAAGAAAAAAAAAAGTATATGAGCACTAAACGAAGCCTGCCCAGTAAATCAAAAGAAAAAAGAAAAAGAAGAAGAAGAAGAAGAAGAAGAGGCAACATCCGGGAGGAAGGAAAACAAAAAAAAATGAAGAAGAGCAATGTGGACGAAGCCCATGTGCAAAGTATGCAACTACACATGGGCATTTTCGTCCAAAAATGATGTCTAATTTCTCCCTTCAATTTTCTCCATATTTTAGGAAGAAAACTTTTTAGTGGGTCTAGTGAAAAAACACTTGAGCCCTACCATTTATTTTCCTTCCTCCCATCTAACCAAATACACTCTAAAAAAGTTTTCCTTCCTATTTTCTTTTCAAAGTTTTTCATCTACTCTATTTCACCTTCAAACAAACACACCTTAAGAGAAGAGAGTGAAAATGACCCCATAAAAAGGTTGTCCACAAACTTAATTATCAGGTATATGGAAAATCCTCCTACTTATGACAAAGTTAAAACAAATTTCGATGGATTTTGTTTGAAGATACAAATGAAGCATGGATTGGCATTGTGGTGCGTAGTGGCAAGGGGAAGTGATGGCAGCTTTGTCTAAAAAAATATAATTGCATGCCTTCGAAAGTGGTGATGCTGGAGATGCTAGTAGCTTGGAGGGCTTACACTAATGATTCTCCTCTTCAAGGGCGGAGTTACATTGCTCCTTGGCCCTCCAATTTTTTTTTTTCTCCTACAATTATACTAGTAATAGGATATAGCCCTACCAAAAAATTAGAACTAGCCCCTCCAATTATTTCTAAGATTTCTAGTTTGTCCAATGGATTTCTAGTTGGCCTCCTTAATTGTCCAAAACTTTATTATCGGTCTACCCCAATTATTCCTAAGATTTATAGTTAGTCCAAAGGATAATGACTAACCATTGATCTTCTCAATTTTCTAAAAAATTTGTAATTAATCCAATAGATAATAACTCACTCTCTAGCATCATTGACAACCCATTTCCTAACATAATTTCAATTTTTTTTTTCATCTTTAGGTACCTACAGAACTTTGTTGTAACTACTAGTGCTAGCCCATTGCCCCATTTTCTTTCTTCTCAACACAAAAACTCTTGTCTCAACCAAAACTATTAATCCATTTTTTTAATCCTGGTGCAACATCATCTTCTTGACTCTTTAAAGAAGTGAATATGCAAGTGTTTTCTTCTCTCTCTCTTTCATCAATCATCAGTATTATTTTACCATTAGTATTATTTTTGTTTCTTTCTTCTGCCACTGTGTGTGTGTTGATATGCATATGGGTATTTAAGAATTTTTTGTTCACTTTTTTGTATTGATATTGTGGGCATCAAGGAATGCGTATATGTGCTAGTACTTGGGCCCTCAACTTATTTGTTTGTGGGCTGAACTTTGCCTTTTGTTTGATTATTTGGTAGGTGATGCTTGACTTCATGAGGGACTTCGAACTTGAAAGCTCGAAAATGTGTTAAAAACACAAGAGCTGTTTAGACTCCCAAATTAAAGTTACGGCTCGATAGATTTTACATTAACTTAATTTTAAGTGCAGAATAGTGTAAATGCGAGCGGATAAACAAACAAGCTACTCTAACACATATTCATACAATCATAGCAGTAAAATGAAATGTAAAAGAGTAGGGAAGAAAGATGTAAACACAAGATAACACGCCAATGTGTTATCGAAGAGGAAACCGAAGAACTTAGTGAAAAACCTTTCCGCCACCCTCCAAGCAGTAATCGATCTACTAGACAATCAGTTGGGATACATGGGCTAGCAAGAGACCCTTCAAGCCTAATCTATCCTCTGTACCTAAGTCCTCCAAGCTCCTACTCTAACAAGGCTTCTTGGAACCATGTCTTGTCTAGCTCTCCAGATCCCGCAACAAGCTCCATGTTGCATCTGCCATCCTTGGCTTCTTCCAATACTTCCCAACAGCACCAAAATCTCACTTGACACTTTGAAAGGGTGTGGTAAGTGTTTGGGCTATCAATCTCTCAATGGTATGAAAATGGAGAGGTAGGAGTTGAGGAAATCCACAAGCATATGTGTAGAGATATATGGGTATGATAATCTCTAACTCTCAAGGTTTAAGGCTAGGGTTTTCTCTCAGAAGCACTCTATTACATTTGTGGGTAATGAGGATATATATAGTGTGGGTTCAGAAAGTGTCTATCAGATAGTACAATCTAGCAGAATAGAAAGTTTCGAGGGTGTCTCCTGGGAAGGCTTTACCCGCGAGCTACTCGCGAAACATAGCTGTCTTCATCTGTACTGACTTTTCACATTCCAGTCATGTGCAAGACACATGCTTCCTTTCGCAGGATGCTTAGTCGCAAGATACCCACGAAAACCCTCCTAGCTTTAATTGCTTGAGTCTTCACACTCTCTCTCACTATCACACAACCCTTGCAATAAATTCCCACAACAAATACAAGGTACATAAGATTGAATAAAATTACAATAAAATTTGGCACGGAATAGAAGTTAATAAAATACATATTTGTAAATCACAACTTCACAGAACTTAAACAAGAAGATACAAATGTAAGCCAGGTTAGAAATAGAAGCAAATTCCTGTCCTTTTTTATAGTTGAAGATCCAGAAGTCAAGCATCTGCTACCAAACCACAAAGAATGCTCGATCAATCATCCCATTCTCACCATTTCAAAAACCCACTCAATCACTCATTCACAAATTTCTCAATTCTCACACTCTTCTTCCTTTCTTTTTTTGGCTTTTGCTGAGAATTCTCACACAAAGTTATTGCAAGTTGTTGCAACAAATAAAATATTGATGCAATATATTAGTATATTTAAGTCTTTATTGCAACAAAAAATAATATAGGCACATATTTATGTTTATTGCAACTATAATGTTTCTTTGTTGCAAAATAATTTTTTTCTTGCAGTGAATCTTCTATTTCCCATTGTTTCTATTGACTTATCAAATAAAAAATTAACAAAAAAAGAAGTAACTTTCAGTTAGCTCAATTAATAAAGTGTATAGTTGACGAATAATGTAATTATTTTCGAATCCTGTCAACACCAAAAAAATATCCATTAATGTCTTAACTTGATTATATAAAGTAATTCTTTAAATAAATGTCATAAATTTTAAACCCTATTATCTCTATAACTATATAAAATAATACATTATTAAAATAAAAGGAAAAAACAACTAGGCAGTGTATATGGTTATATGCAAGGAACATCCAACAATATGATTTCCACTATTTCCTTCTTATACATAAAGAAGCTTATCTTTCTTTACATTTACACCTCCATATTTTATTGGTGAAATGTTGAAGACAACACAGAATTTAATATATAAATTCCCTGACTAAAAGGGACTGTTTCTCTTTTACTATATCGACTTGCTAGTTGCAAGTCTAAAAAACTAGGAGAAAATGAACAAGACTGGTCGTGGCTATCAGTATGGATATCATAAATAAGAGTCCAAAAAAGAACTGCTCGTTTGTATTGGGGAATACTCCCACAGTATTTTTGGAGACCAGAAACGCTTTGGCTGGAATTTGCAATAAAATATACTTAATTAGAGAGAGAGAGAGAGAGAGAGAGAGAGAGAGAGAGAGAGAGAGATTGGTGAGCATGAACAAGTTGCCTGGCAAGTTGAGTGAGCAAATAAGAACGTTGTAAACATTCATATATGAACTGGTTGTGGGGACATAGGGAAATAAGAAGTTGTGGCCATCAGCCACACCTAATCTAAAACCAATTAATGGGTTGTTTATGCGCTTCTGTGACTCTGTCACCAGTTTTGATAGAAATTACAATATTGTATCAATAAAAATAAAAATATCTACTTGAAATTCTTCTCCCTTTTTTTTTTTTTAAAAAAAAAATTTTAATTAAACCAAGAGACAAATCTTTACAATATCTAAAGACTTTCTATGATCTAAGCTTTCGTTTGCAGCATGTTTTAACAATGTATATAATTTTTTCTTCCTATCCTCGTTTTCGTTCTTTATTTGATTTTTAGGATAGGTTTGAGTCTTTGAGATAGCTTATTTTATTAGTTTATTTGTATAATAAATATATATATATATATATTTTTTTTTTAAAGTAGTAAACAGAGTTGGTGAAAATAAACTAGATTTTAATCTTGTCCAAACACAATCATCATGAAAATATCTCAATTTGACAGTGTTTATACACGGGTACACTCCACTGTGATTATCAAATAATATAGATATATGGTTTCTGTTGGTCACAGACCTTAAGAGATATATATATATATATATATATATACACAGAGGAGAAGTTGAAGTAGAAGAAAGAAAGAGATCAGCATTCAGCTTTAGTACGAGTTCCTACCACGCTAGAACGTGGCCTAAGCTTTTGCTTGCCTCTGGATGAGAAAACTCAGAAAAAGTAGCTGAAAACATATTAAAAGGTGACCAATGGTCATCTCAATCTTCCATTGCCCAACCAAATTTTTCCATTTTTCTTTACCAAATATGCACTGTGGTAATTACTATAGAGTTCTCACTTCTAATCAAGGGCTTGACTGGTCCTTGTAATATGTTTAATTAGAGTACTGATGGTATATGTCTCTTCATTTATTGTTTTTTGATTGATGCAATTGTTTGATCTTAATTAATTTCTTTACTCTCTATCCAAATTAGTTTTTTTATGGATTAGCCTTTAAATTATTTCTCTATATATGAAACAAGGAGACAACTTTACGTGCTTTCGTATTAAATTTTTTTTTATTCTAATAAAATTTGCCCCAACTTGCATGTATAGAGTAACAAATTTGTCAGGTAGGGTTTTGTTAATGCTTGCTAAGTTTCTCCATTAAGCTTGTGCCCCAAATCATTTAATGTAAGGCAAGATCGAGAGTATAATAATACACAACATGCAATATATAGAATCCATTTTGATAAATTGCGTGTAAGACATAGACAACTTGACTTTGAACATTTTTTTTTTTTCAATTTTGAATCATGCGAGTCCTACTAATTTATTTATTCTTAATGTGTATAGGAAATTAGGAATTAAATCAGAATACTCCAGAGAAGAATCTATTATTAAGCATGCTGATGGTGCAAGGCAGACGATGTCATGACTAGATGACAGATATTTTGTTAATTATAATTGAACAACACAATTATACATAAGTAAGAGCATCTCCAAAACCAAAAGCTAATTTTATTTCTATCCAAATTTTGGACAATAACTCTCTCTTTTATTTTAACTAGTCACTCTTGCAAATCTTTTTTTATAGTTAAACTCTTTTTTTTTTTTTTTTTTTTTTTTTAAACTGGTCACTAGACCAAAACAACCTATTTATAATTTCTCTATTTCATTTTAATAAAATTTTTATTATTATTATTTTTTTTTTCTCTTCCAAATCTTTTAATTTATCAATTCTTATATTAGCCTTCTCCATTCCATTACTCAAACCAGAGAAAGAGACCAAAGAACCTTAGTAGAAGTCAATGTTCACTATGCAAGGTCTCAATCATCACTCCACAGTCTTCATCAAGGCCCTTAGAGATCTTGATCACGACCGAAAGAAGACTAAGAACATCAGAAACATCTCCATTGATGATGATGCCAAGATCACCAAGGCCATAAAGCCCTAGCCTAGGTCGCAACTGGGTTATTAATAAGTTATGAGACTGTATGGAAATTTTGGTATGCAATCAGAACCTTAATATCAAAGAGAAAATACATGTACATGTTATTAAGAAACTACATCTAAAATGATTGTGCATAGATATGTTTTTAGATCATGAGTTGTTATTGCATACTCCAGGGATATGCTCCCTCCCTCTCACAGATGGGTGTGCCCTATGATAGGTGTGACCCACTCCTCTGTGAGAGGGAGGAAGTATATGTAAGATTATATCTCCTTTAAGAGAATTTATGTGGCCCACATTTGAGTGATAGATGAAAAACTCATGTATTTAAGTTTTCTATTTGTGAAAGTTACATGTTAGGTGTAACATTCTATAGGTAACTTTCAATTGGTATAACCCCTTTGGTTAATAAACACCATGAAGTTACAAATTTTAAACTCCTTGATGGAAGCATAGTTATGGAACAACTATTAATCTAAAAGGGTCCCAATATATATAGCTCGTGTCTTCATCAAAAGGATATATGTGTGTGGTAAAGGCCATAGACTAGAAGAAGCCTTTTATCTATACATTATCTTTAGTCTTTTTTCTCTAAAACGCTTGAACAACTATAGTTGGAGGTATGCTTGTTTTCTTTTGCCACTGTTCTAAATTTATCTTACATTTAATATCAGAGTCATCCTTCATGCTATGTTGTTTAGTGATTTTAGTTTGAGACATTTTTATTATTTCCAATCATGGTATATTTGTACCATCTATGGTTAAAGTTTGTATTCTCTAATTTAATGTTGGGGTGAAGTTTACATTGTTTTGGATGGCAATATAGAGCATGTGTACCATGGACATGTGGATCCTTGTAAACATGTTTTGTTTTGCATCTCTTCTTCTTCTTCTTTCTTTCTTTCTTTCTTTTTTTTTTTTTTTTTTTTTTTTGTATTTGTATTTGTATTTGTGCGACGAATTACAATTGATTTTTGAAATTGGAAGTATCAATTTGAAATCTTCATGATTACTATCTATATAGAATTAGATAGGTTCAAAGGTAGATACGTTGTATCTTTTTTTCTTCTTTTTTTGGTTACATGTGCAACATGATGACTTTGTTTTCTCTAATTTTAAATTGTCCACATCTAGTATTTTACAATACGCCAATGTGGACTAGTGGGCAATCTGAATAAAATACATGCTAGGACACTTAAAGTGTTAGTAAATGTGATTTTGATTTTGTTATTCATCAAGTTCGAGAACTTATGTTTATTTCTTGGATATAAAAGTCTTAATTAGTTGGCAAATAATTGTGGTAGTATGGTGGCTGATATGACAAACATGCCTCATCTTGATATTTGTACAATTTTCAATCGCAAATTGCTTTAGAGACCATTTTTGTGGATCAATATATTTGTCATAATAACACTAATGATCCTTATGTTTTGGAGACCATAAATTTTAAATAAATTATGGGGATAAATGCGTTGCATGTAATTCTGCAATTATTTCATAAAGCTTATTGTTACATATGAGATTTGAATCATTGAAGTTAGTAATTTGATTATGTGTATTTTAGGTATCTTTGCCCTTATCTTGTTTTGAAATATTATTTCATATCATTTTTTAGTGCATATTGTCATGATCAACATTAGGGTTAGTCGATCTTCATGATACTATTTAAAGTAGTGAATATCATGATGACTTAGGAGAGACCAAAACATCTTAAGTCATGTTGATAATCATTAATATATATATATATATATATATATATATATATATATATATATATATAAAATACTTTGTTCATTATAAAGACATCTAAGTTACAATTAATTCATGAAGATAGTGACCATGCCCCATAAGGGGCTTATTATTTTCATGATTTAATTAGAATAAGAGATGGTGAATGTAGCATAAAGATGAGAATTTTCCTAGGCCCATAAGCATGGAAAATTTTATTCTTGGTGTTTATATTTACTAGTTTTATCAATAAATTTTATAGTAAATTCATGCATGATGCACCTCTGCCCATAGGAGTGTTAGAATTTACTGCTAAATTGACATTGGTTAGTTTAGAATTAAAGTTTAAATTTCATAGCAACAAAGTTTATTTTATTTGGTAAACCACCCATCTCATTGAGTAAAATATGCCAAATGAGAAATTGAGTTTCATAGCAACAAAGTTTATTTTATTTGGTAAACCATCCATCTCATTGAGTAAAATATGCCAAATGAGAAATTGAGTATGAGAATGGAATGATCTAATTGCTCAAGAGTAAGAGTTTGAGAATTTATTCCTATAAAGTTAAAGATTTTATGAAAGCTATTAATATGAATTTATAAGATCCACTAAGGTTTGACTTCCAATAAAAGTTTTAAGTTGCAAAAGGTAAGTATTAGGCATCCAGCTAATGGTATATAAAGGTTCACCAACATTGTTGCCTCATTTAATTTTACTGAGAACACTATTGATCATTGTATATACCTTAAGGTTAGTGGAGCAAATGTATTTTTAGGCCTAAATATGAATGGCATACTACTTTGAAGTAGTGATTTAGTTTTGCCATGTAAGGCATCATATATTCTATGAAGCTATAACATAGGCATTATGGATAGTTGTTGTCTATTTTATAATGAGACCTTTAAAGATTTTTAAAGATAACTTGGCTATAATATTCTTCTTTAAGAATAATGATAGTGAAAACATATCAACATGAAGTAACTAAGAGTTTCTTGAGTTAAAATTATTTAGCTAATATACATTAATTTCATAACTAAAGGTTTGCGGACAAAGCACTATAAAAGTCTTTTGGACATATGGAACTTGTTAGCTCATTTGGTGTTTGATTTCCCTCTAATTATTCTATGTTTTGGATACATATTTGATTCTTCTTGGTGAAGAAAGTATTTTTTTTTTTTTTGGGTGCACATAAAGTGTAAGTATTAAGTTAGATATACTTGTGGAGATATATAAGGAGGATATATCTATGAGAATGTATAAAGCAGGACCCGAATGGCTAATAGGTAGTCCATTCATAAAGAATTAATGGTGTATGAATTACCATACATTATAATACATGGAAGGAAGTACTCATTATTTGTGTGAGAGCATTTCACAACTAGTTGACATGGGTAATATCATGGTCATATTAAAGTGAAAATCACTTATCAAGTTCTTTGAATGCCATATATGCTGAGTGATAGATGAAAAAAAATCATGTATTTAAGTTTTCTAATTGTAAAAGTTACATTTTAAGTGTAATGTTATATTGGTAACTCTCAATTGGTATAATCTATTTGGTTAATAAATTCCATGAAGTTACAAATTTTTAACTCCTTGATGGAAGGAGAATTATGGAACAAATCTTAATATAAAAGGGTCCCTAGTCTAACCTATATGTATACTTTGTCTCCATCGAAAGGATATATGTGTGTAATAAAGGCAATAGACTTGAACAACCCTTTTATCTATACATTATCTTTAGTCGGTTTTCTCTAAAATACTTGAACAACTATAGCTCGAAGTATGTTTGTTTTCTTTCGCTAAAAATTTATCTTACATTATAGTATACAAAAATTTTACATTAGAACACATGTTTAAGTTCTATTGGTGGGACCCACTGACGTATATTTCCTTTCATTTCTCCCCTCTCTCCCTTCCATCTCCCTTGTTTCTGCCAAATATAGTGTAAAATACGATATAGAAGCAATTATCGTCTTGGATATGCAATAGGATAGACCCCAACTTGCAATAATATTTATTTTCCAATGAGATCATGGATTAATTTTCTAATCATATTCTGCATCCTTTGCCTTCATGCTCAACTTGTCAACTTGCATATACTTTAATTAGATTAAATTCACTAATAAAAAATGGCATTCATATTAATATAATTTATATAGTGGTTCTATAACTTTAAAAAAAAAAAATATATATATATATATATATATATATACATAAATTACATTAATCTTTCTCAAGGTTTGATAGTACATAAAATGAAACGACTTAAAGAGAAGCTTTTTAATGTAATTAAGAAAGTACTGAGGGTCAATATATGTCGGTGTTAAAAAAAAAACTTCCCGTGTTGTCAAAAGTATGAGAGACATTATCCTCGGATGAAATATTTCTTCTTTTGATTTCTTGAATCATGAGTCAACACCAAATGGAATGATTATTTTCTAAAGGTAATTCTCAAATAAATTTGATAATCTTATGGTCGCAGTTTTAAAATCAAAGCTTTATATCATTGGACGATCGACTAAGCCAAGTCGGTAGCTTGCAAGTTGTATCCTTAATTTGTTCGAATTATATATGACGTACATCTTCTTTTTACAATTCCTAATGATCAAAGCTTTAACTCGTCCAGCTTTTTTTGAGATAATTAACTCATCCAGCTGACATCGAAGGGAAAAGAGAATATAATATTATTTGTGGTTATCATGCTTTAACAAGACATTTGATTGGTAGTAAAGCAAGTAAAATATATTTAGAAAGAGAGTAAAGAAAGATAAGGCTACCACAAAAATTTGTGTTGCTCGTCAGCATAAAGTGAGCAATATTTGATGCAAATTGACCTTTTTGCCTTTCATATACTGTAGTATAAATTCGAGTTTGATTATGCCTCAGCCATATATCTTCTTGCTTATACCATTCTCTCTGCGTTCATGTGTATGTATGTTTGCATTTGCCACCCCCAATAAAATTTGTTAGTTGAAAATCTATGACAGTGTTCGAGAATTTGGATTAATAATAACACACATGTATATTTAAAAACATAAATTTGTTCGTTTATCTTACCAAAAGTTGGGCCAAACAAATTAAATGAAGTTCGACTAACCTAAAATAATTGAACTTTTAAAATAATGTTTAACAAAATTTACGCATTAATATATATAAAAAGAGATAATGAGATGCACACTTACTTTTATTATAGAAACCCTAATTTTTTTAGTCTAAAGAAAATTAATAATAAATATATTTTTGTTATTTAGATGCACTATCTGGTTAAATGCGAGTACTTAAGGTATAAAAATCAAACCCTAATGGGTTTAAAATGTGAACCCAAACCGACTACTGTAGTGGGACGGAACTGTTTAAAAAAATATTATTATATTAATTGGTACTAATTTTTACAATTTTGTTCAATAAAACTACACTTTGCCCTCCTTAATAATGCCATCAATTCTTTTGAAAGTAATACTATAGTTACAAACGTTTTTACAACGTTTATACAAACTATTGAGATAGCAAATTCTTATTGGTTCGTATACTTGCATCACTTTTTACTTATCAATAACTACTCACCATATTATCAATTTGTAAAATTTTTTGTAGTTTTAGCATTTTTCACATTTTAAAGGATATAAAAAATTAATAGATTAAATCTAAAACAAAATATACAAGCCCAAAAAAATTATCTCAACAACAAAAATTACCAATAATAAAACTAAAAAAAATTAAGCCCAATCAATCTATTTTACCCCGAACAAACAATTTGGCCATTTAAAAAATTTTAAACAAAAATCCTTGTAGTAAAGCAGTAGAGTCAAAGCTTGGAGCCGCCGCACACAGCTATTAGCAGAGTCACCCCCCCTAACTCTAACTCCTGGCTCCGTCCCTACCACTACACCTGATACATTGGCACCCCTAAGCAAAATTTCTTACTTTTGTACCAAAGTAAAATGATACAAGATTGTGAGTTCCAGTTAACTCAACTAGTAAAGTCTTTGATAGTTGAATAAGAGATTAGAGGTTCAATCTCCACCTACATAAAAAACCGATCGGTATCTTGGTCTGATGATAAATAACTATTATCAAAAACGATCGCCATAAAATGAAACTCTAAAAAAAATTGATACAAGATTGAAGTGCTATCATCAGGAGCGACTGTCATAAGTTGAAACTCTCTTAAAAAACAAATGATACAAGATTGAAGTGTTCATATTTTTAGAGCCCACTCCGAATGTAAATAGCTTCTCTATTGTCAAGTGGGAGAGACATTATCCTTAGATTAGACTTAGCCCCTACTACTCGAAGATACTATTTGTATTGTTAAACAAATCTTCGTGCATGATTTCTTCAGTCAATACCTAATGGAATGATTATTTTCTAAAGGCGATTCTAAAACTAATTTGATAATCTTAAGGTTAGTTTAATTCAAAGCTTGATATATACTATTGGACTAAATCAGTTAATGCTGTGTCGGCAACTTGTATTCTTCCTTTGTTTGACCTGTATATATGTTTAACATCTATCTTCTTCATTTTTTACAATTCCCAGTGATCAAAGGTTTAGCTCAACCGGAGAATTGTATAAGCTTGATATATACTATTGGACTAAACCAGTTAATGTTGTGTCGGCAACTTGTATTGTTCCTTTGTTTGACCTGTATATATGTATAAAATCTATCTTCTTTTTTTACAATTCCCGGTGATCAAAGGTTTAGCTCAACCGGAGAATTGTCTATAATTCTGAGGTACATCATGCTTAAACAAGACAATTGATAGGTAGTTATGGAAGTTAATTATGATTAAAAAGAGGATTATCCAGCTAAGCACATGGATTTCATACTTCCTTGTCTTCATCTGCCTAGCTAGCTAGGTCTCGGACTATCCAATATTTTATTCTTCAAAGGTACGGAAATAACAAAGAGGATGCATTATTCATGCATTTGGCATTGTTTTCGTTGACCTAAATTAAGCTTAATTATAAAAAGTCATATTCCAATGGGGACTCCATCGTTTGAATTGGGAGGTTCTTCACTCGTTTTTCTCAATGAATTATTGGTAAAATAGGAAGATTCCATGTTTGATCCTCTAGAAGAAATTAAAATTTGGCTTACTGGTCCACGGTTTCGGTACCTGTATGGATCCAAGATAATGTACATTGAATGGTCATGTTTTGCTTTATTTTTTCGTCCATAAATGATAAAGAGAGGACGATTTCTTTTTGCTTTATCTTTTCAAGTCCCTTATATATAGTCAAGGTTTGAAAATTTTGTATGTGCAATTAGGCCAATTTCCAACAAGGAAAAGTTTTTTTTTTTTTTTTTCTTCTTTTTTTGAGGTAGAAAGTTTGAAAACTTTCATTCAACATAAAGAAAATGTACATCATAAATATAACGAGAGAAATGTTTGAAACTAACTAGTTACTTACATATTCTATGCTCAAGGTAAGACTCAAAAGTCCAAGGCAGCCTAGCATTAATTTTGCGATGTTGTCATCAGTAGATAATAGAGTCAAGCACAGAATGAAATCAATGAATAAAGCTTACTTTATTGTCTATGTACTTGTTAACAAAGAGCTAATTATTACTGCATAAACTAAATGAACTCACACCAAACTACCACATTCACATTTACACTAATAAAAAATAAATAAATAAATAAAAAGGAAAAAAATGTAAAATTAAATATATCAAATTTACTCATTGGTATAGTCCAAAAAAAAAAAAAAAAAATTAAACTTTACTGTATCTTGAAGACTAAAGTGAAACAGAGTGTGTACATATCTGATTCTATTACCACTTGGTACAATTTTTATTGTCATAAGTTTCATCAAAGAACAACTGAGGATGTCGGACTATAATGATTCGAAACTGAGACCTGCCACACCTTAATCTCCCCGTCAAGACTACCACCAAAGACAGAAACGACACCGTTTGATTTATCATCTGAAACTGCCGCTAACGACTTTACCGGTTTCTGAAGCCCATCCAAAACGGCCAAACAGCAATACCTGCCATCAAGTCCACGTTGCCAAATCCTGACCGTGCAATCAGCTGACCCACTGAACAACAAATCAGAGACGTTGATCAAACACAGTATCGCTTTACGGTGACCTCTCAATGCTCCGGTGACAGCCATGTGATTCGCGCTGTCCTCTCTCTCCCACACCAATATCGAACGGTCGCACGCACCCGAAAACAGCACCGATCCGTCGTCGTTTAAGGCCAAAGCATTCACAGCCGATTTATGCTTTTCCAGCGTGGCAACCAACGCGTGTCTTTTCTCGCCGAACGGTTTGGCCCAAACCCGGATTCGCCTATCGGCGGAGCCCGTGTAAACCGTTCCGTCTTCAGAGACCGTTACGGCGTTGACGGCGTCCTCGTGAGCTTCAACGGACTCAACGCAACGGAGATCGGAAGCTCTCCATATTTTCAAGCTTTTATCCCACGAAACCGAATAGATGAAACCGTCGTTAACGGCGAGGCCAGTGACGGCGTCGGAATGCTCGATCCAGAGCCGCTTTTTGTGACGGCGCACGGTTACGTAGTTCTTCGGAAGAACGAAGCGGCGTAGACGGTCGTTGACAGTTGGGAGAGTCGTTAAAAGCTTGTGCTTTTTGGTCGGACTAGCCGTTACCTGCCAGACTCGGATTTTACAGTCTTGGTGAGCGGTGAAGATTTTTCCGTTACAGAAAGTAACGGACTTGAGAGAACCGGAGGAGGAATCCTGACCGTTGAATGAGCTGACAGACGAACAAGTGGAGCAATCGTAGACGTTGATCTCGTGAGAGGAGGCGGCGTAGAGGAGATCGGAATGGACGGCGAGAGATGTGATTGGGAGGGACTGGGTGGGTTTAATGGTGGTGATGCAGAGGTGAGAGACAGAGAGGTTTAGGGTTTCAGGGGAGAGTTTTTGGAGGGAAGGGACAGATGGCAGAGTCTGGAGGGAGAGGTTGCTTTGTAGGGTGCTACCGCTGGTGCTGGTGGTGGTATCGGTTGAGTTTGATGATGAAGTGGAAACACTAGGAATATCGGAAGAGCTGCCTGTATCGGAAGCTAATAAGAGTTTCGGAGTTGGTGTCCGATTTTTGGGGAATGGGATGGTTGAGTTGTTGTCGGTGGTGGTGGTGGGGGTGGTGGTGCATGTGGAGGAGGAACAAGTGGCTAGCAATGTGCGGACCCTCATGCCGGCTTTTAGAGTGTGAGAGAGAGAGGGTAAGAGCGAGAGTGAGAGAGAAGTCATATGGAAACTTGTGTGAGGGTATATATAAGAAATTTGGGGAGTTGGGAGGCAATAGAAATGTGCCACGTGGAGGATAGGATTGAGAATAAAAAGGGACGAATGCAATTGGTCGAGGTAATGCATGGAGAAAAGATTAAAAAAATATTAACTTTTTTTTGAGAAGGAGAAAATAAAAAAAAAAATTTGTGTACTCCAACTATACTCCAACTACCATATTGTATATATTATATATTACCAAAGTTTTTGCATATGCAAAACAAATTTATACAATATTCTTATTCTTATAACAATTCGATGTATCAATCCACTATAGTTCAACCTATCAAAAAAAAAAAAATCTAAAGTCAAAATTACATAGAAGAAAAATATTAAATACGGTTCTTTATTACTCAAAACAATTATCACATGTTAAAAAATAAGGCAATCGCTTAACACACATCTTGGCACATTATGTCAAGAATATAGACAATTATGTAACTTGGATAGAGAAAAATTTAATATAGTTGAATTAGCTTTGGCTTAGGATGTATTGTTTTTATCTTAATTTTAATAAAAGTTACGATCTTCTTATCAAAAAAACAAAAGGGTTATGAAAATACTGTAAGATTTTGTCGTGTTTCTAAAAACTTTCTCTATGTTAGTTTTAATTTTAGTTTAATCTTGTGCCAAGTGTCAATTTTTTATAATTTTCTTAATTTTTGTGTCAAATGACTTTTTTATAAGGAAACAATTTGGCACCATACATATTTGGAACTATCTTGATCTAACCTATTATATGACAATGCAAGAGAGTTCATATATAATTTAATCACATAATTGTTTTTAATGAGTTATGTCATATGACTTGTTTAAATAATATATAAAAAATAATTATATAATTTGTCACCTGTGAGTTGTAAAAGATAACTCTAAGTAAGTTTAGATTCAAATTTTATCATATTTATATTATTCAATTAAAAATTAAAATGACCACTTCACTCACCTAGGTAAAACCATCCCATCGTCACTACGGTTTACATAGTGATTAGTTATCCAAAAAAAATTAATATATGCATTATTTAATGACTATGAAACTTACTTGTTACTCTACTAAATAGTAATAATAAAAATTAAAAATGCTCTATCTGGATGAGGTTTTGAAATTAATCTTCATAAAGCGTTCATTCATTAATTTGTTTCAAACTTCTCAACTTATCTGTCAAGACTCAAGAGCTCTCCAGTTCAGTTAAAGAGAATTTTACCAATTCAAATTTGCCTTCTCCACATAACAAGGAAAAAGAAATCTTTCAACTTATCTGAAAATATGTGTATTATCATTTTATGTAGTATAGGTTTCTGGAATTGGCATATAGTGCTTTAGGGGAATATCCTTCCAAAGTTCAAGCTTTGTCACCATGGTAGATCAATATGAGAGCGATCGCTTGCTTGATGCTTGGAGCTGGGCCAAAATAGTGATAGGAGGTGATCAAATTAGGAAAATTTCAAACACAATACACACATGCTCAGTTTTTTGAACTAAAATTTCAAAATCAAGACTTCCGATCAAGATTTTTGTACAAAAGTGGAGAGTATTTATAGTAGGTGTAAGTGAACATGTAAAATAAACATTATTGATTGCTCAATCAGATCATGAAAAATGCTAGTACTCAGCTTTTTATATAATTTTTGTCCTAACTTGTCATACGAATTATAAATGGTGAAAATGTGATCTCACATGAACTTACCATTTTTCTTCCACTGCTCACAAAACTGTGGAAAATGTTACAGCAGTAGCACTGTTCTCAAATTATACAATCCTATAAATAAATAAAAACAAAGCGAGTGGGTTGAATTAATTAATGCTGTAAGCACTAAGCACTGTGGGTTTACAGTAGGGCACGACTAGCTAGACTCGTATCTGAATTTCTAAACAACAGCCAACAGGAAAAGGTATATTGTTTTTCTCCGCTAGTTTATGTTTAAAATATTGGGCCCCCGTTTGTTTGGGTTGGCATTTTGCATGCATGTACAGACAAGATGCTAAAAGGTTTTATCTTCAAGCTGTATATAGATTACTAGTACTGTCTTCTCTCTCGATTTCCTCGCCTTTCTTTTTTTTTTTTTCCTTTTTTTTTTGAGAAAATTTCCTCGCCTTTCTTTGTGGACACAAACTCACAATGGTTAATAACAATAATAAATTAGATTATGAAGGTCATGAAGATGGTAACGGACTAACGTGTATGTTTTTAGCAAAAAAAAAAAAATGTGTATGTTGTATATTTGTAATGTACATTTGGATACAATTTATTTTGCTGAAAACTGAAAATAATAATAAAATAATTTTTTTTACTGTTTATTACTGTTCAACACTGATCATTGGCCTAAAATCACTGTTCATGGTCAATGAACAGTGCATAACGCACTGGACTTAAAAAAAAAACGCCCAAAACGTCCAAAACGCAAACGCAGCCGCACTACCCAAACGGACCTGTATGAGAAAGAAATAAAAGGAAAAAAAAAAAAAAAAATCAAAGGGGAAACAGAAGCACACATTTTATACAAGGGTGCAATGTAAAAAACATGAAAAATTGTAACCTAACCTAGCTTGTCTCTTTCATGTTTGTAGATTGTGATATCTTTTTCTTTTCTTTTCTTTTCTTTTTTTCTGGATCTTTCTTAAAAAATATATAATGGAGTATTTCATAAGAATCATGACCTCTTAAAAAGGTTGTCAAAATCAGAATCTTACGTAGGATCGTGGGAAGTAGATAGGATCGTAGATCGTAAAATCTTACATATTTTCAAATTTAAAGCAAAAAACATATTGATAATAACTTTGAATGTTGAATAATCACGTAAGTTATAAATTCATCCATAAAAAACTAAGATTTGCATCATATGATGTAATTTGCATGTCATACATTACTATGTCTATACTAACAAAACAAATATATTTAAGTTTTGACTCAATGTATCTAAAAAGTTTAATAAACGTCTAATTAGCAACCAAATACCAAAATATTTATCAACATATATGGAAAATATTTTTCAAGTTTAAAATCCAAAATAAGTTAGAAAATGAAAACTAGTTAATTACAATATGAAGTCCAAAAGTAAGATGAATATTAATGTGAAATGAATATTTAATTATTCTCATTCTAAGGCTCCTATAACCACTGTCCTAAATCATCTATGTAAACATTGCATATTTGTACACTAGAACTGCAAAAGATATTAAAATACAATTTCACACTCAACTATTCAATTTATACCATTCAGAAACAATTACAGAGCATGCTCAAAAAAATCAATCAATCAATATACAAATACAAGCATAATAGATAAAATTATATATAAAAAACATTTTAGAATATTAGAACACAAATTAGTATATTGATCAAACAAATTTAACAACATTATAGCTTAAAAGGCAACAAAGCCAACATCAAATTTTTCATTTAGAAATGATGAAGCATTCCTTCATTTTGAATACAAGTGAACTAGAAACTAGAAAACATTTGCTTAGGTTAACATAATTTTATTATTAAAAAAAAAAAGTCATACCATCACAACATGAAAAAATAAAAACCCTTAAAGATTCATCAAAACAAAAAATTTATCCCACAAAAAAAAAAAAAACTAAAAAATTATGTATTGGTAGGATCGGTAGGATCTCATACGATCCTACACAATCTTACCATTTTTACGATCCTAGTGCGATCTAAAACATTTTGGTGAGGTAAGACTGTAAAATTATGCGATCCTACGATCCAAATCGTGATTTTGACATCCATATCCTAATGCTTTAAATAATAAAGGGAACGTATTGGTTTAGAAACATTTTATAGGAAAATGATAAAAAATTTAATTTTTTTCTTACAGATTTTTATATATTTAATAAAAATAGTTTCAGAACTTTTCTAATATAATTTATTAGCAATTGCTCTAAAAATAGCCGTTAACATGACCTAATAGTAAGTTTTGAAAAAGAATTATGAAGATGGTATAGTTATGAGTAATTGGATATGAATTGTTTGTTTTGTCCAGTGCAAAGGCTAGCCTTAGCCCTTAGGAATTAGGATGGTCCCATTGATCAGAGGTATAATATTAACTAGGAATGCTACCATGCATATATATGATATATCACTGTTTACACCCTATTGAAAAGCTAATGAAGCTAAACACTTGCTCAGGTATAGCTTACACTAGTAACAGTACTAATGAACAAAGCATTTGTACAGAAGGACAAAATTCGAGGGACACTTTGCTGACATTCGTGGGCAACTAATAAATGGCCTAATTAAGGACCAAAAAAAAATGTCCCCCCCCCCCCCCCCCCCCCATCTTAAAGGGCATTTTTCCATTTTAATGAACGCACATGTTTATTTTTCTTTTGAAATTGATTGATTCACAAAACATTTAACGGCTCAATAATTTGGTTGTCAACATATTTTGAATGACCCCATACCCTTTTGGTATTTAGTATACAACATTGGTGCGCATTCATCGTCCAAATTATACATTATAAATTTCAGTTAACTTAATTAGTAAAGTTTCTGAAAGTTAAATAAAAGATCTAGAATTCATTAATCTCCGTCTATATCAAAAATCAATTAGTTTCTTTGTATGATAAAGAGCATCATCAAAAGCTAACGGATGTCATAAGTAAAAACTCTCTTAAAAAAAAAAGCTATTAGATATATAAATAGAAAAGTATAAAGAATTTGTTATTAGTTTTGGAATCACATATTAGCTAGAAGAATAGTAAGGAGGTACATTAATTATATTAAAAGTGGTAGTCCCATGTTAAAAAGAAAGGAAGTAATTAGTAAGGTGTGTCACTCCTTATAAACAGAGGGATAAATAGAGGGATGGTGTAACTTTATTGCATGTGTGAGAGTTAGAAACAAAGTTTTTTTCATGTAAGAGAGTTAAAGACTAAGGTTTTGCCTAGTGAGTTAGTGTGAGAGCACCTTTAGGTGTATTGGGTTTTACACTATATAGTAATTGCACAATGCAATAGCTAGGGCAGAACCAAATCTATGGACATGGTAATTTTGGCGTATGCCACTTGATCGTAGTGCTTAATTAGTCTTGGTTTTGGTGTTCAAGCTCGGCCTCTTCACTCGTCTTTGGTCTGAAGCCTTAGGTTGTCACACAAAATTAACATGGTTTGGTTAAACATTCATGGACTATGCCAACTAAAATTTACTATTATTTAGAAATTACAACCACACATAAACTTTCACAAAAAATTCTCAAATTTGAACAAAGCCAAAACCCCAATACACCTAAAGGTGCCCTGATAATAACTCACAAAACCTTAGTCTTTAACTCTCTCACATGAAAAAAAAAAAAAAAAAATGCTTCTAACTCTCATACATACAACAAAGTTACACAATCCATCACTTTTTTTTTTTTTTTTATGGAAATGGGGTCTTATTTATAAGTTAAAGAATTTATACATCAACAACATTTGACCGTCGGGCACAAAGTCTAGTTGCTCCGAGGCCTGCCAAATCCCTAACATAGCACACATATACAAAATTGGGACATGACCCATACACAGACAAAATGTGTTGTTGGTGAGTTCCCCGCTTCGCCAACGCATCCGCACAAGCATTAGCTTCACGATACACGTGAAGCACCCAAACCTCCAGTCCCGGTCCATGAGTTTCCTGCAATCACAAATTAAGGGTAGCATATTAGGAGGATAAGTGACATTGTGATCTATTAGCCAATTTAGCACAACACTGGAGTCAAGTTCAAGCTGTATGAATTTAAATCCCATATCCCAAGCAAGTGCCAAACCCTGTCGGACAGCAACCAACTCAACCATATTATTTGATGCGAGGCCCAAGTGAAGGGAAAAGCCCAAGATCCATCACTTTATTTATAAGGAATGACACACTTTCTTACTTCTTTTCTTTTCTTTTTAACTTGGGAGTCGGGACTACCACTTTTAATATAATTAGTGTATCTCCTTATTATTCTACTAGCTAATGTGTGATTCTTAAACTAATAATTAAGAAATTCTTTAAACTTTTCTGTCATGAGCAAGACTCAAAAATTCATGAAAACTGGATGTCTCTTGTATTAGGGTGATAACGTCATTTTCATTTCTAGCTAATAGCCTAATTTAGATGATGAATGTACACCATTGTCCATTGTTGTATACTAAATTCCAAAAGGGTATGGGATCATTCCAAATATGTGGGCAACCAAATTATTGAGCCGTTAAAATTTTTGTGAATCAATCAATTTCAAAGAAAAATAAACATGTGCGTTCATTAAAAAAAAAAAAAAAAAGCGCCCTTTAAGATTTTTTTTTTGTTGGGGGGGGGGGGGGGGGGCGGACTTTTTTTGGTCCTATGGCCATTAATTAGTTGCCCACGCATGTCGGCAAAGTGTCCCTTGAATTTTGTCCTTCTGCACAAATGCTCTGTACATTAGTACTGTGAGCTATACCTGAGCAAGTGTTTAGCTTAATTAGCTTTTCAATGGGGTGTGTAAACAGTGATATATCATATTTATTGTAGCATTGCTAGTTAATAATACCTCTGATCAATGGGACCATCCTAATTCCTAAGGGCTAAGGCTAGCTCTTGCACCGGACAAAACAACAAACAAATCATGACCTCTTTTCCATACTTATTAGTCAGAAAGGTTAACGACTATTTTAAGATAATTATAAATAAATTATATTAGAAAAGATTTGACATCATTTTCATTGAAAATATAAAACTTGTTAAAGTAATTAATTATTTTATCATTTTTTTCATAAAATGTTTCTAAAAATAGTTTCTAATTAAACAAATGACATCTCTTAACATTTTCCTTTAATATAATTATTAAGAAAGATCCCGAGAAACAAAACAAAAAAAAAAAAAAAAAAAAAAAAAACCCTTAAAAAGGAAAAAAAGATATCACAATCCACAAACATGAAACCCACCTCATGCATATGTGACTACATGTATGATACACATTTTATACCAACTCTTCAAAAAGAGACAAGCTAGGTTAGGTTACAATTTTTCATGGTTTCTACACTGCTCCCCTGCATAAAATGAGTGTTCCTGTTTCCATTTGTTGTTTTTTTCTTTTATTTCTTTCTCATACTACAAGCATATAACATACACGTTAGACGATTACCATCTACATGACTTTCATAATCTAATTTTTTATTATTATTAACCATTGTGAGTTTGTGTCCACAAAGAAAGGCGAGAAAATCGAGAGAGAAGACAGTCCTAGAGATCTATATACAACTTGAAGATCAAGAGGCCGTTTGGTAACGTTGTTCTAATAATGTTGTTTATATTTTTTAAAAATACGTATGAGTAAAAAAAATGTATAAAAATACGTATAATATTGTTTAAAAATCGCATACCAAACCGCTCCCAAACCTTTTAGCATCTTGTCTGTACATGCATGCAAAATGCCAACCCAAACAAACGGGAACCCAATATTTTTAAACATAAACTAGCGGAGAAAAACAATCCACCTTTTCCTGTTGGCTGTTGTTTAGAAATTCAGATACGAGTCTAGCTAGTCGTGCCCTACTGTAAACCCACAGTGCTTACAACATTAATTAATTCAACCCACTAGCTTTGTTTTTATTTATTTGTAGGATTGTATAATTTGAGAACAATGCTACTGCTGTAACATTTTACACAGCCTTTTATCATAACTTTACCACGTGCGAGTTGTAAGTGATGGAAGAAAAATTGTGAGTTCATGTGAGTTCACATCTTTACCACTTACAATTCGCCATATGACAAGTTAGGACAAAAATTATATAAAAAGTTGTAGTACTAGCATTTTTCATGATGTGATCGAGCAATTAACAATGTTGATTTTATACGCTCACTTACACATGCTGCACATACTCTCCAATTTTGTACAAAAATCGTGATTGGAAGTCTTGATTTTGAAATTTTAGTTCAAAAAACTGAGCATGTGTGTATTGTGTTTGAAATTTTCCTAATTTGATCACCTCTTATTACTATTTTGGCCTAGCTCCAAGCATCAAGCAAGTGATCACTCTCATATTGATCTTCTATGGTGACAAAGCTTGACCTTTCAGAGGATATTCCACTAAAGCACTAGATGCCAATTCCAGAAACCTATACTACACTAGCCTCTGAACACATGCTCACACGCGTGCTCAGAGGCTTTTCTATTTTTTTTGGGTAAAATAATTTGCATCTTTTTTCTTTTTTCTTTTTTTAATTTTTTTTTTTAATTTTTAATTTTTTATATTATGTCTAACCTGATGATCATCTTGGCACATCTTGTACATTGGTTAACCTGGGATTGAGAACCGGTGCAATACTCTTTGAATGGATAATGATAGGCCAAGAATGTATTGACCCCTTGTGATAAATTAAACAATTAATTAGCCAAGTGAATTAATTAAGTTAATTAACATGCAATACACGTGGTAGCACAAACAAATCACCAACTACGTTAATATGCAATGGAAAATAAAGTTGACACGGTGATTTGTTTACGAATAGGGAAAACCTCTAAGGCAAAAACCTCATCGGGTGATTTTAAGGTCACCACTCCCGAGAATCCTCTATTATCACAACAAGCGGTTACAAGTAAAGGAATCTCAGTACCTTATACCAACCTACAGTTGAACCCTTACCCCAATACCCAATTGGACTTGTTCTGTAGCGACAATCTCTCCATTTAATGCATGGCTCCTAGTACGTGACTAACCAATTGATACACGAATCCAAGTACGTGACTAACCACCAACTTGAGAAAGATGTTGGCTACAAAGTTCTTCAGTTCAACAACATGATGAAGATCACAAAGCTCCTTGGTTACAAAACCTTATGGCGTACAAACCAGCAACTTCTTGAAGAGAAAGATGAACTAGGGAAAATTGTCAAGCTTCTTGAAGAGAAAGAAAAGAAATCATACCCTAAACCGGTTCAATCAGAAGCAGATTTCTGAAGGCTGAGCATTTCATCAAGTTTTGCACTTGAAGTCCTTTCCAACTGAGTTCTGACTTGGAACAGCTCTGCCTCAAGTTCTTGGTCTTTTCAGTCAAGAAATTATTTTCAAACTGCAGTGCTCTAATGGTCTAATTAGCTTCATCAAACTTTGTGGAATGCTCTTCTCGATCAAGTTTCACATCACTCAGCTTCTTGGTGGCCATCCTATATAGTTTCTCATGCTTCTTAGAAACCTTATACAATTTTTCATAGGCTATATGGATATCATCTTGATCGTCCATTTTCTCGAACTTAGAATCCACCACGTCCTCTTCATCATCTACTTTTTTTGAACCCCCATCAGTAGGATCAACTGTAGCAGTGAAGGCATTCAAGATTCCCTAGTCATCATTGTCCGAATCATCCTTAGGCTCGGTGTCGCTTAAAGTAGCAGCAAGTGCCTTGCTTTTCCCGATGGTCTTGAGATACGTAAGGCACAATTGTTTCATGTGACCGAAACCTTGAAACCCAAAGCACTTTGGTCTTGAGGGAACAGTGTACTAACCGCCTTCCTTAGCATTCTTCTTTCCTCTGTCTTGGTTCTTAAGCTAAGATGAACTGGACTGCTTGCTGTCTTTATCAAATCTTCTTGAATTGGCATTTTTTATGAACTTTTTGAACTGCCTTGTGATATAAGATTTCATCTTAGAATCTTCATCATCAGAGGACTCATCAGTATCACTGCTTTTGGCCTTCAGTTCCATGCTTTTGCTTTTACTTGATTTCTCGATCCTTGTCAAACCCAATTCATAGGTCTGCAAGTTTTTGACCAACTTTATCAAAGGAATTTTATCAATATCCTATGATTCCTCAATTGCGGTGATCTTAGCATGAAATCTCTTAGGTAGAGATCTGAGCACCTTTCTAAGAATCTTGGGTTCGGAAATGGTTTCCCCAAGATTAAAGGCTAAGTTCACTATGTCCTTGAGCTTGGCATAGAACTCATCGAATGACTCATTCTCCTTCATCTTAATCTCTTCAAAACTCATGGTAAGCCTTTGAAGTTTTGAATCTTGGATAGCCTTGGTTCCTTCATAGGTTGTCTGGAGGATGGTCCATACTTCCTTTGCAGTTTCAGTGGAAGATATCTTCTTGAACTCCTCATTCGTGACTGCACTGAATAAGGCATTCAATGCCCTGCTGTTGAAGTTAGCCGTTTTGATCTTTGCATCATCCCAATCAGCTAACGCTTCCTTAAGCTTGGTCTAGCCTATTTCCACAGCTTGCCACACTTTTTCATCTAATGACTGCAAGAAAGTTCTCATGCGTACTTTCCAGTATGCATAGTTAGTGCCATCAAATAAAGGAGGTATAATTAAGGATTGTCCTCTATCCATGATAACAGGGTTTAATGGATCACACAACAAAAATTAACCCTAATCAGAGTGTGTCTGCTCTGATACCACTTAATAGACCAAGAATGTATTGACCCCTTGTGATAAATTGACCAATTAATTAGCCAAGTGAATTAATTAAGTTAATTAACATGCAATACGCGTGGTAGCACAAACAAATCATCAACTAAGTTAATATGCAGCGGAAAATAAAGTTGACACGGTGATTTGTTTACGAATGGGGAAAACCTCCAAGGCAAAAACTCCACCGGGTGATTTTAAGGTCACCACTCCTGAGAATCCACTATTATCACATCAAGCGGTTACAAGAAAAGAATCTCAATACTTTATACCAACCTACAATTGAACCCTTACCCCAATACCTAATTGGACTTATTCTGTAGTGACAATCTATCCTTTTAATGCACGGCTCCTAGTACGTGACTCACCAATTGATGCACGGATCCAAGTATGTGACTAACCACCAACTTGAGAAGGATGTTGGTTGCAAAGTTCTTCAGTTTATCAATATGATGAAGATCACGAAGCTCCTTGGTTACAAAACCCTACGGTGTACAAACGCAACAGCTTCTTGAAAAGAAAGATGAACTAGGGCAAATTGTCTCCGGTCACAATATGCTTGTGAAAAAATTTTGCATCAAGTTACACTCTCTTGCATCAGCTATGACGGCACTTAAAATAATCCTTATATATGTTTAGGGTTGTGAGAAAAGAAAGCCTAAACATGTATACACGGATTGGAGTGAAATCAGATCTGAAAAACTGATTTCTGTAATTCTCAATAGATAGGTTATCTATCGAGCAGTTGTAGGATCAGCAGAGGGAGAAGAAGAAGATGCCTTGGAACGAAGATGGTTCCGAGACGGAGTAGATTTTCGTTTAGGTGCCATAGAGCAACTAACCGAAAGAAAGAGAGAGAGAGAAAGAGGGACAAACAAAAAAGTACCAACATAGTTAATATCAATAAGATAAAAAAATGATACGTATGCATGAACATGTGACATGCAAAAGAAAAAACATCATAGGCTCAACCCACTCCAATCCTACCAACACACATCATTTCAACATAGTAAGCACACATCTAAAATGCATGAATCATTGTTAAAATGAAAATGTGATGCAATGCATGATCATTTAAACTCATTTCAACAAAACCCAACCCAAAAACTATGCAAAAACCTCATCAATTTTGAAAAACCTCAATTTAAAAAAAAAAAAAAAAAAAAACTAAAACCCTAGATCTATATGAATGAAATGCATGAAAAATGAGGGAAAACAAGATCTTATCAGTGAAGGAAGAGCAATCTAGGCCGAAAAATGTGTGGGGAAGAGGTTTGGAGTGAGAGAAGTGAGTTTAAAGAGGTGAGGAGGCAGAAAGTATCGAGAGAGATTGGTGAGAAATGAAAGAATCGCACTGACACTATATATAGAAAAATACGAACCTCGATGGATCGAGAGGTATTGAGAGGTGTCGAGATTTAAATTTTTGCCAAATGGAGCTATCGAGAGGTGTCCACAGCAAAGTGACCTCAATGGATCGAGAGGCTATCGAGAATCTATCAAGCATACAGAAACTTCCTCGATGGATGGAGAAGCTATCGAGATTGATTCTCAAAAACCTCGATGGATTGAAATTACGATAACAGTTATCGAGAAAAGAAGCTCAAGAGGCTCGATAGATAGCCTCTCTTCTTGCAAAGTTTTTCAAGAGTTTCTGTTAGGATAGATTTTATTGTATTCAACAAATGAGTATGAGTTAAGTGATTTATGACTTCTCTTATATGTTCATTTGTTTGTTCTAGTTTTGTCATGGATTGCCAAAGGGGGAGATTGTTTGCACATATGTGGATCATGTTAGGAACATATGTCAATATAGAATTGGCTAATCCTTTGACAAAACGCACTTTACTTGTAATTGGGTAGATCTAGGATGTGCTTAATACTTCATAGAACAAGGTTTCAAGTCCAAGTATTAAAGCCATGCAAATCTGTTCAAGAATCAAGTGAAGAAGTGCTGGATTTTAAAACTCAACAGCTAGCTCGACAAATAGCATCTATCGAGGTTTAAAAGATAGCTTTTGCCCGATGCTCGACAACTACTCGATAGATAACCTATCTATCGAGATTTACAAAAATCAGTTTTTCAGATCTGATTCCACTCCAATCCGTGTATACATGTTTAGGCTTTCTTTTCTTACAACACTAAACATATATAAGGATTATTTTAAATGCCGTCACAGCTGATGCAAGAGAGTGTAACTTGATGCAAAAGTTTTTCACAAGCATATTGTGACTAGAGATAATTTGCCCTAGTTCATCTTTCTCTTCAAGAAGCTGCTGCATTTGTACACTGTAGAGTTTTGTAATCAAGGAATTTCATGATCTTCATCATGTTGATGAACTGAAGAACTTTGCCACCAACATCCTTCTCAAGTTGGTGGTTAGTCATATACTTGGATCCGTGCATCAATTGATTAGTCACGTACTAGGAGCTGTGCATTAAAATGAGAGATTGTCACTACAGAACAAGTCCAATTAGGTATTGGGGTAAGGGTTCAACTGTAGGTTGGTATAAGGTATTGTGATTCTTTTACTTATAACCGCTTGTTATGATAATAGTGGATTCTCGAGAGTGGTGACCTTAAAATCACCCGGTGGAGTTTTTGCCTTGGAGGTTTTCCCCATTCGTAAACAAATCACCGTATCAACTTTATTTTCTACTGCATATTAACTTAGTTGATGATTTGTTTGTGTTACCACGCATATTGCATGTTAATTAACTTAATTAATTCACTTGGCTAATTAATTGTTTAATTTATTACAAGGGGTCAATACATTCTTGGCCTATCAAGTGGTATCAAAGCAGGCACACTCTGATTAGGGTTAATCTTTGTTGTGTGATCCATTGACTCCTGTTGTCATGGATAGAGGAAAATCTTTAATTATACCTCCTTTATTTGATGACACTAACTATGCATACTGGAAAGTACGCATGAGAGCTTTCTTGCAGTCATTAGATGAAAAAGTGTGGCAAGTTGTGGAGATAGGCTAAATCAAGCCTAAGGAAGCGCTAGCTTATTGAGATGATACAAAGATCAAAGCGGCCAACTTCAACAGCAGGGCATTGAATGCCTTATTCAATGCAGTCACGAATGAGAAGTTTAAGAAGATATCTTCCACTGAAACTGCAAAGGAAGTATGGACCATCCTCCAGACAACCTATGAAGGAACCAAGGCTGTCAAAGATTCAAAACTTCAGAGGCTTACCACGAGTTTTGAAGAGATTAAGATGAAGGAGGATGAGTCATTTGATGAGTTCTATGCCAAGCTCAAGAACATAGTGAACTCAGCCTTTAATCTTGGAGAAACCATTCCCGAACCCAAGATTGTTAGAAAGGTACTCAGATCTCTACCTAAGAGATTTTATGCTAAGATCACCGCAATTGAGGAATCAAAGGATATTGATAAAATTCCTTTGACAAAGCTGGTCAGCAACCTACAGACCTATGAATTGGGTTTGACAAGGATCGGGAAATCAAGTAAAAGCAAGAGCATGGAACTGAAGGCCAAAAGCAGTGATACTGGTGAGTCCTTTGATGATGAAGATTCTAAGATGAAATCTTATATCACAAGGCAGTTCAAAAAGTTCATGAAGAATGCCAATTCAAGAGGATTTGATAAACACAGTAAGCAGTCCAGTTCGTCGTAGCTCAAGAACCAAGACAGAGGAAAGAAAGATGCTAAGGAAGGCGGTCAGTGCACTATTCCCTCAGGACCAAAGTGCTTTGGGTATCAAGGTTTCGGTCACATGAAACAAGAGTGCCTTACGTATCTTAAGACCATCGGGAAAAGCAAGGCACTTGTTGCTACTTTAAGCGACACCGAGCCTGAGGATGATTCGGATAATGATGACGAGGGAATCTTGAATGCCTTCACTGCTACAGTTGATCCTACTGATGGGGGTTCAGAAAAAGTAGATGATGAAGAGGACTTGGTGGATTCTAAGTTCGAGAAAATGGATGATCAAGATGATATCCATATAGCCTATGAAAAATTATATAAGGTTTCTAAGAAGCATGAGAAACTATATAGGGTGGCCACCAAGAAGCTAAGTGATGTGGAACTTGATCGAGAAGAGCATTCCACAAAGTTTGATGAAGCTAATCAGACCATTGGAGCATTGCAGTTTGAAAATAATTTCTTGGCTGAAAAGACCAAGAACTTGAGGCAAAGCTGTTCCAAGTCAGAACTCAGTTGGAAAGGACATCAAGTGCAAAGCTTGACGAGATGCTCAGCCTCCAGAAATCTGCTTCTGATTGAACCGGTTTAGGGTATGATTTCTCTTCTTTCTCTTCAAGAAGCTTGACAATTTGCCCTAGTTCATCTTTCTCTTCAAGAAGCTGTTGGTTTGTACGCGGTAAGGTTTTGTAACCAAGGAGTTTCGTGATCTTCATCGTGTTATTGAACTGAAGAACTTTGCAGCCAAAATCCAATTGGGTATTGGGGTAAAGGTTCAATTGTAGGGTGGTATAAGGTACTGAGATTCCTTTACTTGTAACCGCTTGTTGTGATAATGGAGGATTCTCGGGAGTGATGACCTTAAAATCACCCGATGGGGTTTTTGCCTTGGAGGTTTTCCCCATTCGTAAACAAATCACTGTGTCAACTTTATTTTCCATTGCATATTAACGTAGTTGATGATTTGTTTGTGCTACCACGTGTATTGCATGTTAATTAACTTAATTAATTCACTTGGCTAATTAGTTGTTTAATTTATCACAAGGGGTCAATACATTCTTAGCTTATCATTATCCATTCAAAGAGTATTGCACCGGTTCTCAATCCCAAGTTAACCTATGTACAAGATGAGCCAAGATGATCATCAGGTTAGACATAATATAAAATAAAAAAATATTTTTTTAAAAAAAGAAAAAAGATGCAAATTATTTTACCCAAAAAAAATAGAAGAGCCTCTGAGCACGCGTGTGAGCACGTGTTCAGAGGCTAGTGTAGTATAGGTTTCTGGAATTGGCATATAGTGCTTTAGTGGAATATCCTCTAAAAGGTCAAGCTTTGTCACCATAGAAGATCAATATGAGAGCGATTGCTTGCTTGATGCTTGGAGCTAGGCCAAAATAGTAATAAGAGGTGATCAAATTAGGAAAATTTCAAACACAATACACACATGCTCAGTTTTTTGAACTAAAATTTCAAAATCAAGACTTCCAATCACAATTTTTGTACAAAAGTGCAGAGTATGTGCAGCATGTGTAAGTGAGCGTATAAAATCAACATTGTTAATTGCTCGATCACAACATGAAAAATGCTAGTACTACAGCTTTTTATTTAATTTTTGCCCTAACTTGTCATATGGCGAATTGTAAGTGGTAAAGATGTGAACTCACATGAACTCACAATTTTTCTTCCATCACTTACAACTCGCACGTGATAAAGTTGTGATAAAAGGCTGTGTAAAATGTTACAGCAGTAGCATTGTTCTCAAATTATTCAATCCTACAAATAAATAAAAACAAAGCTAGTGGGTTGAATTAATTAATGTTGTAAGCACTGTGGGTTTACAGTAGGGCACGACTAGCTAGACTCGTATCTGAATTTCTAAACAGCAGCCAACAGGAAAAGGTGGATTGTTTTTCTCCGCTAGTTTATGTTTAAAAATATTGGGTTCCCGTTTGTTTGGGTTGGCATTTTGCATGCATGTACAGACAAGATGCTAAAATGTTTGGGAGCCGTTTGGTACGTGATTTTAAGAAATATTTTTCTGTTTTTAAATAATGTTATATGTATTTTTATATATTTTTTCACTCATACGTATTTTCAAAAAATATAAACAACGTTATTAGAACAACATTACCAAACGGCCTCTTAATCTTCAAGCTGTATATAGATCTCTAGGACTGTCTTCTCTCTTGATTTTCTCGCCTTTCTTTGTGGACACAAACACAATGGTTAATAATAATAATAATAATAAATTAGATTATGAAAGTCATGTAGATGGTAATCGTCTAACGTGTATGTTATATGCTTGTAGTATGAGAAAGAAATAAAAGAAAAAAACAACAAAAGGAAACAGGAACACTCATTTTATGCAGGGGAGCAATGTAGAAACCATGAAAAATTGTAACCTAACCTAGCTTGTCTCTTTTTGAAGAGTTGGTATAAAATGTGTATCATACATGTAGTCACATATGCATGAGGTGGGTTTCATGTTTGTGGATTGTGATATCTTTTTTTTCCTTTTTAAGGGTTTTTTTTTTTTTTTCTCGGTATCTTTCTTAATAATTATATTAAAGGAAAATGTTAAGAGATGTCATTTGTTTAATTAGAAATTATTTTTAGAAACATTTTATAAAAAAAATGATAAAACAATTAATTGTTTTAACAAGTTTTATATTTTCAATGAAAATGATGTCAAATCTTTTCTAATATAATTTGTTTATAATTATCTTAAAATAGTCGTTAACCTTTCTGACTAATAAGTATGGAAAAGAGGTCATGATTTGTTTGTTGTTTTGTCCGGTAGAGCTAGCCTTAGCCCTTAGGAATTAGGATGGTCCCATTGAACAGAGGTATTATTAACTAGCAATGCTACAATAAATATGATATATCACTGTTTACACATCCTATTGAAAAGCTAATTAAGCTAAACACTTGCTCAGGTATAGCTCACAGTACTAATGTACAAAGCATTTGTGCAGAAGGACAAAATTCAAGGGACACTTTGCCGATATTTGGAATGATCCCATACCCTTTTGGAATTTAGTATACAACAATGGACAATGGTGTACATTCATCATCTAAATTAGGCTATTTGCTAGAAATGAAAATGACGTTATCACCCTAATACAAGAGACATCCAGTTTTCCTGAATTTTTGAGTCTAGCTCATGACAGAAAAGTTTAAAGAATTTCTTAATTATTAGTTTAAGAATCACACATTAGCTAGTAGAATAATAAGGAGATACGCTAATTATATTAAAAGTGGTAGTCCCGACTCCCAAGTTAAAAAGAAAAGAAAAGAAGTAAGAAGGTGTCTCATTCCTTATAAATAAAGTGATGGATCGTGTAGCTTTGTTGTATGTATGAGAGTTAGAAGCAATCTTTTCTTTTTTTTTTTTTCTTTTTTTTTTTTTTTTTTTTTTTCATGTGAGAGAGTTAAGGACTAAGGTTTTGTGAGTTATTATCAAGGCACCTTTAGGTGTATTGGGGTTTTGGCTTTGTTCAAATTTGAGAATTTTTTGTGAAATTTTATGTGTGGTTGTAATTTCTAAATAATAGTAAATTTTAGTTGGCATAGTCCATGAATGTTTAACCAAACCATGTTAATTTTGTGTGACAACCTAAGGCTTCAGACCAAAGACGAGTGAAGAGGCCGAGCTCGAACACCAAAACCAATACTAATTAAGCACTAAGATCAAGTGACATACGCCATGGACTTGGTTCTGCCCTAGCTATTGCATTGTGCAATTACTATATAGTGTGGGTTTGGATAGCGGAAGGTTACACGTTTTGCGTGTCTGCATTTTTTTCCCTAGGCCCCATGTACTGTTCACGGGACCCGCAAGTACGGAATCTGGTAAAATCAACTTTAAAACTGGGTCCCATGACACTATTCACACATTTAAAAATTTTTTTGTTACAGTGTTTTCAGCAATAAGCAGTATTCAAACAGATCCATAATGTGTGAGAGGGAAATTTTTTTTAAAAAATGAAAAAATTAAAGTAAAATTTTTAAATTTCAATCTTCTCCATTCAAAGAGTATTGCATGGTGTAATGACTATTGCACCGGATCTCAATCCTAAGTCAACCTACGTACAAGATGAGCCAAGATGAACAGGTCAAACATAAAATTTTAAAAAAATTATAAAATAAAATAAAAACAAGTTGTTGAGCTCATTGATCCCCTCTCCCCATTTTGTAGTAGTTCGTAGTTGTAGGTCCAGTTGGTGCATGCAATCAACTGAGCATTATCATCTCATACAATCCGATATAAATAATTAAAAAATTCCACTTGTGAAATGAGAGAGGAAAGCGTTAGGCTAAATATACTAAGGTTTTATTTAATTAACATTATAACAACACCTTCATCCATACTCTTCATTTTAACCTGTTCAATTTAATGATAGATCTAAAAAAATATATTTAAAGTCACGTAATTTAAAATTGTAAATGATCTAACATCATGTATATTAATTATTAAATAAAATAAAATATTAACTTTGAAATGAAATCTCTAAAACGTGTGGGTTTCAATTAGCTTAACTGATAAAATCTCTGATGGTTGAATAAGAGATCTGAGATTCAATCCCTGCCTACACCAAAAAATGATTGGTGTCTTGATTTTATGATATAAAGTTATCATCAGGAGCAGACGCTATAAATTGAAACTCTCTCTCTCAAAAAAAAAAAAAAAATCATATTTGGTTGGACTTGGACAAAAGATTTGTCCCCTTTCACTCGAATTATTTAGTATCAAAATTTTAGCTTGCACACTTTCAGTTTTTAACAAAGCATACGTTTGTGTGTACGTCAATATACTTCCAAAATTAATAATGGAACTCAGCCTAGCTTCTTGGTATATTATCTTCGGAATCAACCATTACTAGAAATTTTGGTATTCTGAAGACTTTGATAATAAATATACTGTATTTAACTTGCAAGTTGCTAGTTTTTTTTAATGCTAGCCTTGTTGCAGATAAGCTAGCTGATGAAAGTTCCATCGTTTGAACTTACGGCATTGGTATCAATAAGTTGCCAATAAAATACACCACGAACAAAGACAACGGTCCTGAGAGATGGCCCATACTTACGAAACCAAGATTCAATTTCTTGGGTTATAACTGATAAGGAACAAAACTGAGTTTTAACTAGATCACATGATATTTTAATATTTATGCATCTCAAAAAAAAAAATATATATATATTTATGCATGTGTCTATTTTGGGAACAATTTATCTAGTTTTTCTTTTTACTCAAAGAACTATAATTAAGAGCTAAATAAAAAAAATAAAGTAAATAACTCACGCAAGATTCACAAATTGTAGAAAAAATAAACAATAAGCTGACTTTATCACTGTTCACATATACAGCTAAAAAGCAATATTGTCATGCTCTCTCTCACTCTCATTATAGATGCTGTAAATAGTGTTTGGTTAACTGTTATAGGCGCAGCAGATTCCATTTTTTGGCTACTATTTACCAGATATTTAGCCACAACATGACAAACTTTAGCTAAAAGAAGAATTAAGTGGTTCTAATTAGCTTAACTGGTAAAGTTTTTAATGGTTGAATAAAATATCTGGAGTTCAATCTTTACCTACACTAAAAACCAATTAGTGTCTTGATCTAATGATAAAGAGATATCATTAAAAACAGACGTCATAGGTTGAAACTCTTTTAACCAAAAAAAAAAAAAAAAAAGGGGGTTTAATTAGCACATATCAAAGGAGATGTAAGAACTTCAGCTCCTACCTGCTTCCTATATTATTAATTAATACGGTGATACATCATACATATGATATCCGTACGCAATGCAATTTGGTTGATTATTAAATTATTAATAGACATTTCGCTCCCAAAAAAAAAAATTGATTATCGATAACAGTACTACTGCATTTAATAAGTGTTCATTTTATAATTGGCACCACTTATTTTTCTAGCTAAAATTTATTTTTAGGTATAATTATATTTGTCTAAGTGTTTTTTCTTTTTTTAAGGGGGAGAGAAAAATGTTCTTTAGTAAAATTACAAATCGGTTGGTGAATTTTTCTTTTAAAAAGAAAAAAGAGATAAAGAAAAGGTTTACACCTCTCTAAAACTCTTTTGGCTTAGCTCGAAACCAACGAGCCTTAGACTTCAACCTATGCCAAATCAAATTTACTAAGAAAAAATTAATTAATTTCATAATTTTCCTCATGACTTACATGGACTCATGGTTAATACCACTTTTAATATTTCTGATCAAGATCAACAAATTGTGAAAAAATCATGAAATTAGTTGTGTCCATGGTTGTCAAGATTGGGACCTTACATAGGACAGTTGAAAGGATAAAGGGGTTCAAATAGGATTGAGGATCATAAGATTCTATTTTTCATAAATAAAAAATCACTAATAACTATGTTATATATATATATATATATATATTGTAGGGACTGGGTTCCCGCACTTCTTTCGTGAGAGAAGTGGATTCAAGCCCAGCTAGCCCAATACAATAAATTTGTAGAGAGTGCGTTCAAGAACTAGATTTTAGCGAGGATTGCAACGACTGGACATGGTCATGAGTGGGTTGAATAACAGATACACAAGCTAAAACGGGAAACTCCGTCCTCGGGCCTCTCGTCTGAGGAGCTTAATGTTCTTATTATTTCTTTTACGCTAGGTTACAATGGTCCTAGAAATGATACATAATGCTACTCACCTCTCTCTCTTTCTTCTTCCATCCCCATTTCATGGAGGAATTCTTACATTATATAGCTCTTCTCAGTTGATCCTGACCTTCCATCTGTTGATCAGGCAGGTTACTACTTGAATGTTTGTTCCATCAGCCGCCTTCCCCCACCCTCTGTTAGTTGTAGCAACCGAAGCCACACTGTTCAGGTATCCTTTCCCCATTAATGCGACCAGAACGTTAGTTGGCACATTTAATGTAGAGGTGACAGTTTCTCCTTGAACCGCTCCTACACTGTACCTCCGTGCACGTCCTACTGTACTCGCCCTTTCTTCTAGGAGTGCTCTGGGGGTTGCCTTTGATGGCGTGCCGTTCTTTCCTTCTAGGTTCTGGGATGCCGAGGACAGGATCGTCCTCGGCTACATCTCTAGGCCATTTGGACTTTCGTTGCACATCCTCGGCAACATCTCTCCTCGGCGCGGGCCTTAGGGCCCTAGTGTAAAGTGGGCCGGGATCACAAATTCTCTGGCCCCACAATAGCCCCTCAAAATCCTGTTGTTCGGCTCCTCGAGTGGAGAGGAGGGTTTTGATGACATCAGGCCTCTGTCATGGCTTGTCAAGCCTTGTCATCTGTCAATACCAGAGCCTCTTCATCTACCCGAGACACGTTCCTGGCTCCTTGGTATGTGAAGCGCGTCTTCATTAAATGTGGGCGGCTCTGTGCTCTCCACGTTCAACGGTGCGATGGTGATCTAACAGTGGAGATTTCCTTACCTTTATGGGCGGGAAAATCCGCACAGTTACTTTTAGTGGGAGGTATAAATAATCTTTAGAACTGACTTGTCTCTTCACTTTCACACTTAAGAGTTTTGGCGCACATATCCTGTGTTCAGTCAAACTTCCAGCCAAACTCAAGTCTCTCTCCAGCATAAAAAGCCTGTTCGAGGAACTTTTCCTCATTTCTGTAAGTTTTCTGCTCTCACTAACTCGTGTTTCCTCTCTTCTGGGTTTATCTTTCTCTTGTTCCTCTCCTTCTCTCATCATCCCCTGAGTCTCTTTAGCGATTTCTAAAGATGGGTAAATTAAAAAAGTTGGTTGAGACCGAAGAGGCGATGGAAAATTTCATCGCCGACTATAGGATACCCCCCAATGTGGGTTTGAGGTACTGCAAGGAGGGGGAGTGGCATTTTAAGAAAAGAATGGGCGAGGTGGTGATTTCCCTTCTCGCCTTTATAGAAGGGGGTGTGAGAATCCCCATGGGGCCGGTAATGAGGGATTACCTTAGTCATTTCCGATTAGCTCCCACCCAGTGCGCTGCTAATGTGTTTAGGATCTTGGGTTGTGTGGATGCCTTAAACGAGAAAATGGGGCTAAGACTAACCCATCATGACGTAAACTGGTGCTACAACCTCCAACATTTGAGGGGAAAATCCTACTACATGAAGACGAGAGACGATAGGGTTCGGCTAATCCAGTGCCTCCCCGAGTCCAGCAAAGGATTGAACAAGGACTTTCTTATTGTATCTGGGGAGTGGCACGATGGCCTTCCTTGCCTAGCTGTGGAGGATGAACTAGGTGGGGTGTAGAGAGTAGGAGGGGGCTAGTCTTTTGTGTCATCTTAATTTGTATGGTTCGGTTACTAACTACGAACATGCCTTCTTTTTGCAGATCTACACGCCTTTCGCCGACACTTTCATCTGACCAACGGGGAGGATTTGGACACCATTCTCAAGGCGGCGGTTTTTGTAAACGAAGAGGACAACCAAGTCAAAGCCGCTCACAAAATCTTAGGGTACAATCCTATCCAGAAGTCATTTGCCGCCCCGAAGCACGTTATCAGAGCTAATGATCCTCGGCTTCAGAAATCACTGCAGCCGAGCACGGGTTTTTGATCTCTGAAGGATCTCCTATCCCGGAGGGCATCCCTTTGGCAGGCTCTTCTCCATCCCACCAAGCAAACAAGGACGAGGGTAATTTGGGTTTATCCGAAGAGGGGTTCAGTGTATTTGACCAAGCTGATTCATCCGAGGATCCTTCCGGTGACCTGGGTGACCCCGACTTGTCCGAGGCGGAACTGTTGTCAGTGGGGACATCTTCTCTGGCGGAGATGGGTTTTAAGAGAAAGCCCCCGACCAGCTTGTTCGACCTGATTGAGGGCCAGCCGAGGAAGGATGTACAGGGAAAGTCGCAATCCAGTCTTCCAACTCCCCCACCACAGCCCCAGCCTGTCCAGACCAGGTCTTCTCCTTTCCGGTCGCAGTCATAATCTCCCTGACCCAAACTTCCTACCCCTCCCCAATCTACCCTGCCTCCTCGGCCTGAGCCCACCGACCCAAAGAGGAAGAGGAGTTCCAAGGGCAAGGAGCCAATGGATGGGGGGAAATCCCGCTCCTCTCGAGAGGAGGACGAAGCCCCGCGAGCTTAAAAACAGTTAAAGATTGGGCATCAAGGCTAGGGGAAAAGGGTCGATGCCCAATCCGCGCCCAATGCTTGGCTTCCTGCCCCAATGCTCCACGAGGAGCCACTGATGGAAGATGCATCCATGAGGAGCTTCCGAGATGGCGAAGGCGCTTATGTGGCCGACGCTTTGGAGAGGACCCTGCTACTCCCCACTGACATGAACGAGTTGAAGAATATGAGGATGCAAGAGGTCTTCCTCAGCATGAAGAGGTACCTGGGTATGGTAAGGCTCTTAATACCTGCGACTCCGTCGACTTTTGCTCCTAGATTTTCATTCATGATGTGTTTGTTTCAATTGGCAGGCCGTCCAAGCCACTTATAGGTTGGAGAATGAGGCTAAGGGGCAGAGCAAGTCCGTGGAACTTGAGCGTAATAAGCGTATGGAGGCTGCGCGAACCCTTAAGAACTCCGAGGCTAACCTCACGAACATGATGTGTTTGTTTCAATTGGTAGGCCGTCCAGGCCACTTATAGGCTGGAGGATGAGGCTAAAGGGCAGAGCAAGTCCGTGGAACTTGAGCGTAATAAGCGTATGGAGGCTGTGCGAACCCTTAAGAACTCCGAGGTTGACCTCATGAAGGCCAGGGAGGATTTAAAGGAGATGACCAAGGCCAGGGATAGTGCTGAAGCAGGCCTAGCCGGTGCCCAAAGACAGGCCGAGGACCAGACGAGGCACTTGCTTGCCGCCGAGGAGCAATTGGAGATCGTCAAGGAGCAGATCGATGATTTAAAGAAGAAACTGACCGAGGTAGAGGCTAAGTTTGCCAGGACGGAGGCCGAGACCTCTAGGGACAAAGTCGAGGAGGAGGCTTACGACGCGGGGGTGGCTGATACCCAGGCCATTCTTAAAGCTCAAATCCCTGGTGTATGCAGGCTCTACTGCTCCCAGGTTTGGAATGAAGCCCTCAAACGAGCTGGGGTGGAGGATTCGTCCGACCTGTGGAAGGCAGAGAAGGTGTACTATCCTCCGGCCATCCGTGAGACCGCCTCTGCCAGCTCCGAGGTTGTAAGCGCTCTACAGGAGGCTGAGACTGCTCAGCCAGAAGCTGCTCAGTTCGTTCCTACTCCTGAGGAGCTGACTAAGGGGGGAGAGCTTCATGGGGCGATAGAAACACCTGGAGGTCTAAATCCTGAAGTGCCCCAGGAGGCTGCCAAGTCCACAGTCAGTGCTCAGGTCTCTGATGCCGAGGAGCCGGCCCTCTTGGTTCAGCCCCTTCAAACCATTCCCCTTGCTGATGTCTCCAAGGGCCTTGAAGCTAATCCTGCTCAGCCTCCCTAGGAAGGGGATGTCTCCCAGGGTCTCGAGGCTAATCTTGCTCAGCCTCCCTAGAAAGGGGATGTCTCCCAGGGTCCCGAGGCTAATCCTGCTCAGCCTCCCCAGGAAGTGGCCAAAACAAAGTTGAAGAAGTAGGAGCCCTAGCCAACTTTTGTATTTGCTTTTAGTTTAGCTGTTAATTAATTTCCCTTTTATTTTGAGGACCTTGGAATTTTCTTGTAATTAAACTCTTTGACCATATGTATGAAATTCCTTTCTTCCTTTTTCCTTCAAATTATACGTTTGTTCCCTTTGCCGATATTACTATTGCTACGAATCTTATGGTTTTTGAATTAGTTATCTTGACATGTGTGAATGGTTGTGCATATGATACATTTGAAATTAAATCCCTGAATTCTAACTTGGCAGTGCCTAGGGGACGCTTAGTCTGCGTCTACACATATTTCTAGAGGGCTAAGTGCATACTCCGAGGTGCCGAGCGTGTTTTTAGGCCATGTCTAGTGCTTAGATTTTCTTGGAGTGTCTAGTTTCCTCATAGGTTTGAGTCCGAGGACCATGTAAGACCTTGGTTTTGTCTAGCATTTAGATTTTCTTGGAATGTCTAGTTTTCCCATAGGTTTGAGTCCGAGGATCATGCAAGACTTTGGTTCTGTCTAGCACTTAGATTTTCTTGGAGTGTCTAGTTTCCCCATAGGTTTGAGTCCGAGGATCATGCAAGACCTTGGTTCTGTCTAGCACTTAGATTTTCTTGGAGTGTCTAGTTTCCCCATAGGTTTGAGTCCGAGGACCATGCAAGACTTTGGTTCTGTCTAGCACTTAGATGGTTGCTAGGATGCGAGACATACAATCATAATAGACTTAAAATTTGAATTGGAGAAATGTTGTTATTAATAATAATACATTCTCAGGTTATTTACATTCCACGGACGAGGTACAGCCCTTTCATCTAAGTCTTCTAGGTAGAAAGCTCTTATTCCCGCAACTGAAGTAATTCGGTATGGCCCTTCCCAATTGGGTCCCAGCTTTCCCCAGGACGGATTCATCACAGCACCCACAACTTTCCTCAGCACTAAATCTCCTGGTGCTAGTGGCCTGAGCTTCACGTTGGCATCATAACCCTATTTGAGCTTCTGGTGGTAATAGGCTAAATGGATCATTGCCTTTTCTCTTCGTTCGTCGATCAGGTCCAAGTTCTTCCCCAGTAGTTCATCGTTACTGTCCGGGGTGAAGGATTTCGTCCTCAGTGTTGGGAAGTTTGCCTCTAGGGGGATAACAGCCTCGGCCCTATAGGTCAGGGCAAAAGGTGTCTCCCCTGTGGACTGTCATGGAGTAGTCCGATAAGTCCATAAGACGTGCGGCAGCTCTTCTACCTATCTTCCCTTAGCGTCGTCCAGTCTTCTCTTAAGCCCATTAAATATGACCTTGTTGACGGCCTTGGCTTGACCATTCCCTTGAGGATAAGCTGGAGTTGAGTAACTATTAGTGATCCCCAGCTTGCAGCAATATCTTCTGAAGGCCTTACTATCAAACTGGAGTCCATTATCTGAAATGAGGGTGCGAGGGACCGCGAATCGTGTAACGATGTTTCTCCAGATGAATTTCTTAGCATCCACATCCCTGATGTTGGCCAGGGGCTCAGCTTCGACCCATTTGGTGAAGTAATCCGTGCCGACCAGTAGATACCTCTTATTTCCTGCTGCCTTAGGGAAAGGTCCTACAATATCTAGGCCCCACTGGGCGAACGGCCATGGGCTGGACAGAGGGTTGAGAATCCGCCCGGCTGATGAATATTTGGGGCGAACCTTTAGCACTGGTCACACTTCTTAACGTACTCCAGGGCTTCCCTTTGCATCCCCGGCCACTAATATCCCTGAGTAATGGCCTGGTGGGATAGGGATCTTCCTCTTGTGTGACTCCCGCAGATCCCTTCGTGCAGCTCCTCGAGCAGTAGCTCTGATGCCTCAGGGTGGACACACAGTAAATATGGTCCAGAGTATGAACGTTTGTACAGTTTGTGGTCCTCGGACAGCCAGAACCAGGAAGCTTTTCTTCGTATTTTTTCCGCCTCCAACTTTTCCTCGGGCAAGATGTCATCTTTGAGGTACCTCACCATAGGGTCCATCCAGCTGGGGCCCGCCCTAACCTCATGAACAGGGACCATGCCTTTCGCTCCTTCATTTGTTCTATCCAGATGCTCGACAAGAATAATTCAAGCAGATCCCCTGCCGAGGATGTGGCAAGCATGGCCAGTGAGTCCGCATGAGTGTTTTCACTTCTGAAGACGTGTGATAGGCTAAAGAGATCGAAGCCCGACTGCAGGCGTTTGACCCGACTTAGGTACTCTTGCATCCTCGCATCTCTGGCCTCTAATTCCCCCTTTACTTGGCCCACTACCAGTCTTGAGTCCGAGATCATCTCCACGGCCTTTCCCCCCATTTTCTATACCATGGCGATTCCTTGTAGCAGGGCCTCGTACTCGGCTTCGTTGTTCGTGGCCGGGAACCCAAGTCTGAGGGACTTCTCTATGACGGTTTGTCCGAGAGATATTAGGACTAGCCCCACTCCGAATCCCCTTTGATTTGCTGCGCCATCAACGTACACCTTCCAACATGGGGGCTCTGGTGCACAGATTACTCCAATCGATTTTCCATCCATGTTCTGCTCCTTGGCTACTATTTCCACTGGTGGTTCAGCAAATTCGGCTGTTAGTTTTTAGACCCTTTAAAAATACAATTGATTTAACCTAGGTAATTAGCCAAATTGTTACTTAATCCAATTTAACAAAAACTAAGTTATCACAATAATAAAGATCATATCATGCAAAGCAGCGGAAAATAAGTAACACAAGATATGATCACCCAGAAAACCAAACCGGTAAAAACCTGGGGAGGATTTGACTTAGCTATCCTCAAGGTAAACTTGAATCCACTATCTTGAAAGAATCGAAGTTCATACAATAAGACTTACAAGCCCCTACGCTCGACTTCTTATTACTACCAACTAGTAGAACTTACTGACACGATCACGTGCAAGCTCCGAATCCACGGACTCCTTCTTTCTTGGATTCACCACTAGATACAAGCACACCCGCTTGTGTTTTCTTTAAGCTTCAATGGCAGCAACTGAGTTGATCATTAAGGTGTAGATAAATCTTCTCCTTGAAAACCCTAAGTTTGTGTAAAGGAAAGCTCCTCTAGATCTCACAAGAGATTTACACAAACCGCAAATATGAGTAACACTAAAATGTGGCTAGGGTTTGCCTTTTATACTTAGGACAAATAAGAAACCCTAAAAACGTTTTAAAACACTTAGGGCTGAGTTGGATGAATCTGCAGAAAAAAATTCTGCCCGAGCTTCGATCGATCGAGCCAGGCCGAAAGGCACAATGCTTCCTGCTTTAACTCGATTCCAACTTTACATAAAATCACAACTTTGAGCAAGACTAAAACACTTCTAAACACATTGTTTTGATCATGGTTTGCCAACAATACAAATTAAAGTTCTAAATACATAAAATCCTAGTATGGCCTTTTCCAGGGGTAGGTATCTGACCTCAGCTTCATGCAGTGACTTACTCACGTAATAGACCGGCTTTTGGATGCCATTGTCATCCCGTATTAGCACCAAGCTCACAGCATGGGGGGCCACAGCAATATATGCGTACAAGACATCATCGGCCTCGGGGCTGGACATGATAGGTGGTCGGGATAGGTACTCCTTGAGTTGCTGGAAGGCCACAACACAGTCCTCGGACCACTCAAACCCCTTCCACTTGTTGATCAAGAGATAGAACGGTCTACATCTGTCCGCCGACCTGGAAATGAATCGGTTGAGGGCTGCAATCATCCCTGTGAGCTTTTGGACCTCCTTTGCGTTTCGTGGTGGTTTCAGGTCGTTTATAGCCTTGATCTGGTTGGGGTTAACCTCGATTCCCCTATGAGTAACCATGTAGCCCAAAAATTTGCCTGATCCCACGCCAAATGAGCATTTGGAAGCATTTAGGCGCAGTTTATGCTTCCTTAAGATGCCAAAGTTGCTGCCGAGGTCCCCTAAATGTTCGGACACCGCTTTACTCTTCACCACCATGTCATCGACATAGATTTTGATGTTCTTGCCCAATTGTGGCTCGAACATTCTCGTCATCATCCGTTGATAAGTGGATCCTGCGTTCTTTAGACCAAACGGCATTACCTTGTAGTGGTAGTTCCCAGTAGGTGTCACGAAAGCCGTTTTCTCCTGATCCTCCAGTGCCTTTGATGATAGCCTTGAAAGGCATCTAAGAAGCTTATCCGAGGATGGCCTGCTGTCGCATCAACTAGCTGGTCTATCCGAGGCATTGGGAAGGGGTCCTTAGGGCACGCCTTATTTAGGTCTGTGAAGTCCACACAAACTCGCCACTTCCCACTTTTCTTCTTGACACCACAATGTTGGCCAACCATTCGGGGTAAAAGACCTCTTTGATAGCCCCCGCATCTTTAAGCCTTGTCACCTCCTCTCTAATCGCATCGGCGTGCTCTCTCGACAGCCAACGAGGTGGCTGCTTCTTAGGAATGATGGACGGGTTGACATTGAGATGGTGACAGATGAAGGCCGGATCGATCCCGGGGGCATCGCAGGCATCCCATGCGAATACATCAACGTTTCTTTTAAGAAGCTCAATCAGCTCCTCCTTCTCCTAAAGAGGCAGCTGAGCCCTTACCCGAAAGAATTTCCCCGGGTCGCCGCCAATAATCACCTCTTCCAAGTCTTCGCATTTCGCCTCATTGGCAATTGTGTCATGGGGCGAACTCGGGACCTTTGATTGCTATAAGCTCCTTTCAGCAAAGGCCGAGGACTCCGCATCGAGCCGATGGGAGACGGCAGCCACCACACAATGCCTTGCCATGGACTGGCTCCCATGGATTTCGCGGACTTGGTCCCCCGACGGGAATTTCAACTTCTGATGCAAGGAGGAGGCGACAGCTCCCAGTGTATGGAGCCAGGGTCTGCCGACGATGGTCGTATAGGGAGAGTAGGTGTCCACCATGATAAAGTTTACTTCCACCGTCTCTGGGCCGGTCTGGATGGGTAGCCTAATCATGCCCTTTGGAATAACGAGCTTTCTATCGAAGGTCATCAAAAGGGAGCTATAGGGCATCAGATCCTCCGATTTTAATCCTAGCCCCTTGTAGAGATCGGGGTACATGACCTCGGCAGCGCTGCCACCATCCACCATCCACCATCACCCTTTTCACATCGTAGCCCCCGATTCTGAGAGTGATCACCAGCGCATCGTCATGGGGCTGGATGGTACCGTCCATATTTTCTTCTGAAAAGTTTAAGGCCAGGTGAAAATTCTTTCTGGCCCTCTTTGGCTCTAGCTGGGACTCCCTGGCAGGCAGCTGGGCCACAGATAATACTCGAGAAAGGCGCGCGCCTCTTCTTCCTAGCGCGGCCAGGATTACATTGATCGTCCCTACGGGCAGCCTTAGGGCAGCGTCTCTCTGGGGTTCCTGATGGGTCTGACCTTGATGACCACTGGAATGATGCAAAAGGTACTTCAGCTTTCCTTCTCGAATGAGCTGGTTCAGGTGGTTCCAAAGGTTCCTGCAATCCTCCGTGGTATGCCCGTGGTCCTAGTGGTATTGGCAATAAAAGTTCTGATTGCGCTTCGTGGACTCTCCGGCCATCCTATTTGGCCATCTAAAGTATGGCTCGCCCTTGATCTTCTCCAACACCCGGTGTACTGGTTCTTGAAATACAGCATTAACAGTTTGCGTGTTGGTTGCTCCGGATTGCCCTATGAAATCTCTCCTCGGGCGATTGCTGTTGTATCAGTCCGACTTGAAATGCCTCCTTTCCTGGGGGATAACCTTCTCTTTTCCTTTACCCTGCAGCTAGTCTTCCTCTACTCGTTTATATTTGTCAATCCATCCATCAACTGGTGCACACTGGTGACAGGTTTGCCTGTCAACGACTTCCTCAAGTCGTGCTCGGCCAGGAGGCTACTTTTGAAGGTGCTGATGGCGACTTCGTCAAAATTGCCTTCCAATTCGTTAAACATCTCCCAATAACGGTCCGAGTAGGCTTTTAGAGTTTCTCCATCGTGCATGGACAACGATAGTAACACACTCAGGGGCCGAGGGGCTCTACTGTTCGTAACGAAATGGGAGCCAAAGGCTTGGGTTAGCTACTTATACAAATCTATGGAATTCGTCTTTAGGCCATTGAACCATCTCATCGCCACAGGTCCCAAGCTGGATGGGAAAACCTTGCACATTAGCGCCTCGTCCCTAGAATGCCATCCTTTGGTTAAACTGGCTCACGTGCTCCACGGGGTCTGTTTTGCCGTTATAAAGGGTGAAGGTCGGCTGCTGGAATCGTCGAGGAAGCGTAGCCCCTTCTATGCGGCGCGTGATGGGTCATTTGGAGAGCTGGTCCAGTGCCTTGCTCATGGCATCGTTTCCCGAGCCCCTAGGAGATGGGCTTTTACGTTCGCGCCTCCGGAAATGCTCTTCTTCGTGGGAGAAGGTCTCGCTTGGAGGAGTCCTCGATCTTTGCCTATAATCGTCATCACTTTCGTCATCGAAGGGTATGTCATGTCTGGAATGGGATGGCCTTCGTTGTGCATGGTACAACTTCATCTTCAAGTCTTCTATCTCTTGCTGCATGGCCCGCTTATCATTCTGTCTCTGGGATGCATGGCTCTTAACTTCTTCTGGTTGCGTGACCCGGTTGTTGTTTTGTCTCTGGAGCACATAGTTACCCACACGAGAATGGCTTTTACTGGTTTGAGTGGTGTTCACACTTCCCTCCCGAAACCTTCCATTTTCTTCATTTCAAGTACGCTCAGGGTTGGAGAAATTACCCTGTTGTTGGGGTTTGGCTGGTTCGGGCTGATGGGAGCCTGCTTGATGAGGGTCTGATCCTGCCATGCCTGATTGTTGTCCTTACTAACACACAAACTCTTCCCACAGACGGCGCCAATTGTAGGGACTAGGTTCGCGCACTTCTTTCGTGAGAGAAGTGGATTCAAGCCCAGCTAGCCCAATACAATAAATTTGTAGAGAGTGGGTTCAAGAACTAGGTTTTAGCGAGGATTGCAACGACTGGACATGGTCATGAGTGGGTTAAATAACAGATACACAGGCTAAAACGGGAAACTTCGTCCTCGGGCCTCTCGTCCGAGGAGCTTAATGTTCTTATTATTTCTTTTACGCTAGGTTACAATGGTCCTAGAGATGATACATAATACTACTCACCTCTCTCTCTTTCTTCTTCTATCCCCATTTCATGGAGGAATTCTTATATTATATAGCCCTTCTCAGTTGATCCTGACCTTCCATCTTTTGATCAGGCAGGTTACTACTTGAGTGCCTGTCCCATCAGCCGCCTTCCCCCACCCTCTGTTAGTTGCAGCAACCGAAGCCACACTGTTCAGGGGTCCTTTCCCCATTAATGCGGCTAGAACGTTAGTTGGCATATTCAATGTGGAGGTGACAGCTTCTCCTTGAACTGCTCCTACACTGTACCTCCGTGTGCGTCCTACTGTACTCGCCCTTTCTTCTGGGAGCGCTCTGGGGGCTGCCTTTGATGGCGTGCCGTTCTTTCCTTCTAGGCTCTGGGATGCCGAGGACAGGATCGTCCTCGGCTACATCTCTAGGCCATTTGGACTTTTGTTGCACGTCCTCGGCAACATCTCTCCTCGACGCGGGCCTTGGGCCCTAGTGTAAAGTGGATCGGGATCACAAATTCTCTGACCCCACATATATATATATATATATATATATATATATATATTTATGGTAGTAATAGTTCCTGACACGGTAAACATCTTAAATGAGGAATTTTAAGCTTACGGCTTTAACAAATGTAGCAAATGGGAATTGAAGGAAATCACGTTTTCTTTTCAAACAAGAAATCTTAAGCTTACTTTACTTTTCTTTTCTTTTTATTTTATTGTCATTTTATGGACTTTGGGCCGACTTGAGGTTGCTTATGGAATGAGCAACAAATTCCTTTCATTTTTGGGATCAAATTAAAGGATCACTAACCAATAACAAAAAAAAGCCCATTTGTCGTATATGTGATTAATCCTTGTAGGATTGCAATTATGTACAATCCTACGATTCAGCTCGCAATCCCACCTCGTTCAACTTTACAAGAGATTTTGGAATAATCCGAATTGACTCTTGGTTCATGATCGTAGGAGGTTATGATTTATAGATGACCGTGACATCAAGAGCTATAAATTTGAGGCATTAACACAATGTTAACAAGTCTAAATAAGTGAATTTAAGCCATTCCACATCAATTTACTAATACCACCGTGCACTCTTGGCGTGATGGTCACTTTACAAGTGTAAGTGTTTGTAGAGTGTAGGGATGGGATGCAAGGGCTGGGTTCAAATCTCTAGAAGAAAGCTTCACACACGTACATTTAATTTAGGTTAGAGTAGAATTTCTATCTTCTATTTAAAAAAAAAAAAAATCAACTTACTAATATCAAAATTAATATTACAATTTTTCTCACAACTTGATGATACAAAAAGTTACGAGCGGTAAACAATTACTTTCATATGAATTTATTATTATTAATACCATTTTTTTTTTTTTTATCAAGATAACAAATTGTAAGGTAAGTTTGTGAAAATAATTGTCTCTATACTTTTTCATCCATGATAGACACTAAAACTGGTATGTTATAATTACAGTGCCTGCAAACCCTTGTGTCTCTATAATTTACAGTAGGGTACGCCTGGTTTTTCTCCGCTGTTTGTGTTTGAAAGGGACCGTGCATTTGTTTGAGTTGCCATTTTGCAGGTGAAGACAAGACGCTCAAGGCTTGAAGCTGTAGTGTCGTCTCTCTAGATTTCCTCATCTTCCCTGTTGTGGACACAAACTCACAAAGGTTAATAATAAACTAGATGAAGAAGATAGTAACGAACTAAACGGTTATGTTTTAGCATGAGGAAAAAAAAACAGGAGCACACATTTGGGTGCAGTGCACTAGATGATGAAGATAGTAACAGATTAACGGTTTATGTTTTAGGGGAGAGGTTTGGATCCAGTGCTGGAATGCAATCACATAACAATTTATGAACATATGGCAGCATCTCATCTCATTGGATCCAATGCATAAGATACTAGACCCAAGCCGAACCCGTGTTTTAGCATGGGGCATAAAAAGAAAATGCCGGGGTGCAGTGTAGAAAACTTGAAAAATGTAACAGGCTAGCTCCTCTCTCTTTGAGGGTTTTTATTTTAATTTTTTTACCCTTCCAGGGTCTCTTTCATGAAAAATATATTCATGGAGATGGAGTATACTATTTTAACTTTAGGCATAAATATGGAAAAGAAGTTATCAAGATCAGTACCAACTACCAGATATATATGATTTGTTTGTTTGTTCAATCCAAAAGCTAGCCTAACACCTTACGAGTTAGGATGGTCCCATTGATCAGAAGTATTATTAACTAGGAATGCTGCCATACATATGCTATTGTTTTGACCCTACAGAAAAGCTAAGCTAAGATAAGCTAAACACTTGCTCAGGGTCCGGTATAGCTTACAGTAATAACGAACAAATCATTTGCAGGAGGACAAAAATTGAAGGACAAGCGTGAGCAACTTATTAATGGCCAAGGACCAAAAAAAGTCACACCATTTAAGGGCATTTTGCCATTTTAAGAGAGAGAGAGAGAAGAAAAATCCTAGAAACAAAAAAGTGTTGGGCTTGTATTGTGGCCCGGGTAATAAAAAAAAATTAATTGTGCTTACTTTGGGTAAAATTAAAAATAGACTTGATTTTTTTTTTTTTTTTTTGGGATGAATTAGAGTTAGAATTGTATTAAGTTAACAAATGATACAAAGAAGGCAAATGAATTGTATTAAACTAGACTTGATTCTAACAAATGAATTAGAGTTAGATTTTATTTTGCTGCTGAAACTGCCTCAAGTTAAGCAGTCTCATTATTTCAGAAGCCAATTTCTGCGCTGACGCCTTAATAAAAATGAGATCATCCTCTACTGAATACTGATGTCTCATCCTGTTTTGTACCGCCCCCCCCCCCCCCCCCCCCCCCCCCGCTCCTTCTACTATTGTTCCCCTTTTGTATTTTGATATGTTGGGAATGTATCGTACTAGACTCTGTCCTGTTGTACCTGGTGACAATGTTGGTCAATCTATAATATTTCCCTTTTTTATCAAAAAAAAAAAAAGATACAAAGAAATTCATGGTAGGAAAGAAGCCTATATCAAACATGCAACACAGCCAATAACGTATTGATTGTTCCAATAATGTATAGCAAAACTTATCGATTGGTCCAATAACTACAAAAAATTTATTACACATATTAGTATTATTTTTGAAATGGTCATAAATATTTATAATATGTATACCCGAAAACAGTACACTAGTAATAATAGGTATTGAAATATTACGTTTTCGTGACCAAACCAAAACGTCGTTTTTTTTTTTTTTTTTTGAGAAACCGTCCAGTAATTTTATTCAAACTTCAGCAGAACTGCTGTCAATAACTACCAGAGAGTTGACATCACTAGGAATATTATCCAACCAAACTTTGGGTACATTAAGATGCTAAACCAAAACGTCGTTTGATACACTATTAATTCCTTTATGATCAGCTTTCTTTTAAGTGTCTCATTACATACCATTCATGTATGCTAGGTCACGCATTGAATCATTTGTGTTTAGGGTTGCATTTTAGGGGTTTTGCATTGAGCCTGCGTTTCATGCATATCTCTAGTACTCATTGATTGTGTGGCTACTAGTACTAGCATTGCTCAAAGATTCCCAGATACATCTTCAACCAACCTTACTGTACAGTGATAATATATGGCTGCAAATCCGGTATTTGATTCATGAAAGTGCCAAGCATATAGAGCTTGATTGTCACTTTGTAAGAGAAAAAATCCAAGAAGGTTTGGTCAAGACTTTCCATGTATGTTCGTGGCATCAATTAGCAGACTTATTCACAAAACACTTGGTTTACAACAGTCCAATACTCTATTAAGCAAGATGGGGGATCAACAACATATATGCCCATCTTGAGGAGGGAGTATTAAGTCGGCTTGTATTTTTATTTGTATTCATCAGTACAACGACATGCAGTTTAGTAGTCAAGCAATTATGCTGTAGGCCGTTTATCATTTGTTAGTAAATAGATAAGATTAGTGCGATACAAGTGTAGCCATCTAATTAGTAGGCATAATTAGTGGGTTGTTAGTTTTGTTAACACTGTTAGTTAGAGGTTTTTTGTTTATTAAAGTGTCTGTGTCAGTATATTAGTGACAAAGCAGCTGTAATTAATTAATTCAGTTCATTAATGAGAAACCATATATAAATTTTCAACTCTGCCATATATTTCTAATGTTGGTCACTAAAATGAATATGGCTGGATGGCTTTGCAAATATATTTGATATCTAGTATGCTAATGTCATAAGAGATACATCTATTGGATCTGACTTAAAAAGTAATTTGAAAAGAAGTAAAGAACCGTGCATGTTTGCCTCAATTCAGAGAAACTATTTTGCATCATTGCATGGCATTTGCTTCTGGATCAAATGAGTAGAACTATTATGCAGATGTTGCAGTACAGAGCTAAGCAAGCTAACGTCATTTTTTATGTACAAATTGTTGGAGGTGGCCTAGAAGATTTTGCAGCTTGGTCTTCTTTAAAGCAGTGTTTTCTGCACAGTATGACTCTCTTAGGCTTTAAGGATCATCTTTATGATGAAGCATGAGTGTAGCTTTGGTAAAAATAAATAAATAAATCACATGTTACTACTGTAGAATGAGTTGTATTAAGCAATCTAATCTTGAACATAATCTGATCAGTGAATTTGTCTTAGAGAGTATTAAATTTGTGATAAATAATCACTTATCCTAAAAGCCTATACCACTGGGAGAGATTGAATATAAACACATAATCAATATTCTATCATTCCCCTTCATGTGTGAACCTAGTTTGGGAATATTTTAACTTATGGAAAATCTTATTACACACTCACTAATGCACAATTGCACAATCGTGCCTTTGTACGTTAAGTATATAATAAGAAGCATGTGACTATCATTACTCACTAAATTATTTATTCAATATTTGACAACTTGAACATCTTCTAATGAATTGGTCTTCCTTCTTTATGAGAAACTTGTGTTATTACATATTACACAATAAACATTACACATTACACATTACACATTACACGTACACATCATCTTTGACTCACACTTTAGAGGAATGACTGTTTTGTAGCTAAATTAGAGAATAGTACGCCCCGCCACTTCCAATAGCGAGTAGGCTGGAGTGTGATCCTAGTTCCACAACCTTCCCATTACTTATCACAGCTATGGAATCTGCCTTCTGTATTGTGGACAATCGATGCGCTACAATTACACATGTTCTGCCTACCATCATCTTCTCCAGTGCCTCTTGGACTAGATTTTCTGACGCACTATCAAGGGCACTGGTTGCCTCATCCAAAAGAAGTATTTTTGGGTTCTTCAGTATAGCTCTAGCAATTGCTATCCTCTGTTTCTGGCCTCCTGATAGCTGAACTCCTCTTTCTCCACAGTAGGTATCATAACCATCACTCGTAGAACTGCATTTCAAAAATGGAATTTAACCAAAAAGAAACTTGATGTAATTTATTTTTGTAGTAATATAAAGAGGACATATATGTATACATACCTTATGAATTCATGAGCATTCGCAAGCATTGCTGCCTTCCTTACTCCATACTCTGTAGCATCCTCTGTACCATAAGCAATGTTTTCACGAATAGTTCCTGCAAAAAGGGTGGGTTCCTGACTTACTAATGCAATATATGACCTTAACTTCCTCAAATTGTAGCTCTTGATGTCACTCCCATCTATCAATACAGATCCCTCTAAGGGGTCATAAAATCTTTCAATCAACCCAATGACAGTGGATTTGCCTGAACCACTCTGTCCAGCTTCAATCTTGAGACTCAGGCCCTTAAAGATCATTTGTTCAGGCCTTGCTGGGTAAGAGAAAACCACTTTCTTGAGTTCTAACTGACCATTTATAGATTTTTTTATTTTAACACCATTGTGGTATTCAGGGTCAATCTCACTTTTTCTGTCTATGATTGCAAAAACTGATCTAATGGCGCTGCTACCTTTGGCTATATCAGAAGTCATGCTTCCTGCATCTGCAATGTTCTTACCAATGCTGATCAAGATGAAGAAAGCTTGAAAAAGGTTTTTTAGGAAAACTAGTTTCTGATTCATTAGCCTCCCTCCATACCAGAAAGTCACAGCTATAGCAGCAGTTGTCAAAAATTGAGAGCTGAACAGACCCAAACCAGAAAACCATGATGCTTTGATACTCTCCTTCCTGGGACCTTTCATTGCTGCTTCAAATAGACCCAATATTCTTTCTTGAGATGAAAATGCAGTGATAGTCCTGTGGTTGATGGTAGCTTCACTTGCTAGTTGACTGCCCTCACTTTGTGCTTTCTTAATTTTTGCAGACATACTTTTTATTAGAACACTCTTAGAATAGAAACTTGCAATGAGTAAAGGCTGCATGGCAATCATTACAATGGATACCCTCCACGAAGCTAATAATCCGAGTGCAAAAGCTAGGGAGGCACTAAAGGAAACCTGAACTAGCAGTGACATACGTTCTGCAATGAGGGAGCGAAACGTGTTGGCATCAGTGGCTAAGCGTGCACAGATGGCTGCACTTGTGTTATCATCTTCATCAAACCATCCTATCTCAAAGGTTAGCAATTTACTGAGCATCTTTTCGCGCACCCTTTTTGTTAAACGCTCTCCCATAATTGCAAAATTGTAATGCTGGCAGAGATTGGCAATGAAGCTGATAACTCCCAGGCTTAAGAAGAAAAAACAATAGAATCTAATTTTTGATTTGATGGTGGATTTGTCTTTGAAGTAAACTGAGATAATTGTTCCCAAGCAATAGGCATGAAGTGAATGAACAATTCCCGAGCCAGCAGCCCCTAGACATCCAAGTAAAGCTTGCTTCCACTCAGGTGCATTCATTTTCAGTGAACGCCATTGGGAAGCTGGAGGATAAGCTTTTGTTTTTAAATTTTCATTAAGATAATCAAAAAATTGGGTCGCTTGGAATGAATGTGCAAGGTTGATGGAAAATGTTGGGCTGTAAGGGTGGGCTGGGGACAATGGGGAGTCCTCGCAAAATTTGTCATTCTGTTATATGTATCTTCTATTTGATGATAGGAACTAATGAATGCTTCATTTTCCATGGATGATTGCTGCAACTGCACCAATTTGCTATAGGCCCCGCCCTTTCCATTGTTCATGTTCATTAGCTCGTCATGAGAACCGGATTCAACCACTTTTCCTGATTGAAGAACGACTATCAAATCAGCCTTACAGATTGTGGAGAGGCGGTGGGCAATGATAGTTGTTATCCTTGTGAAGCCTGGTCCAAGGCTTCCTGCACTAGTCTTTCTGACTCTGCATCCAAAGCACTCGTGGCTTCATCAAGTAAAAGAATTTTTGGGTCTCTGATCAAAGCTCTTGCTATGGCAATCCTTTGCTTTTGCCCTCCGGACAATTGAACCCCAAATTGCCCTACCTGAGATACAAGAAAAACCCAAAGTCAAATTTCAGCATTGAGTCCAAACTTCTCTGAATGACAAGAACACTTCCAACCCAAGCCTGGAAAGCCCAAACTGCATAAATCGTCCCCATGCTCCCTATCAGCAATCCCTTTGTCAAACCTTGCTTTATGCCTAGCTTCATGCTTTTCTTGAGTGCACAGCTAAATCTATGTAGTGTTTGATGCTCCCCCACATATGAATAGGTAGTACGGATTGATGAGATTGCTTGTTCTGCAATGCTGCCAGAAATCCCATAAGCATCTTTCATTTTTGTCCCTAGGCCCTTCAGTACCTTACCAAATCCAATTCCCGGAGCAACAAAAAAGAGTGTCAATGGAAAAGCAGCTAGGGCAAGTCTCCAAGAAAGCAGAAATGCAACTGTGAGGCTCAAGATGAACGATGCCAGGTGAGCCAGGCAGTTGGGTATCTACAGTAAAAGAAATATTTGATGCTGTTAATTACAATAGCATAGAGAAGAGGAAAAGAGTATTTCTTAGGCAATAAAAAACCATCTCAGCTATCATGTCTTGGATTATATGGGCATCAGAAGAGATGGTAGAAATGACTTTGAAGGAAGTGGAAGAAGTAGCATTGGTGTCGAAGTAACCAACTTCTTGCCTGAGGACTGCCTTTAAGTATTCCACTCTTATGCAATTTGCTTGTCTCTCTGCAGTTCTTGTCCAACATATTCCTTCTGTCAAGCATGAATATGTACAGGCTAACAGGCATATCAAAGATGTTAATTTCGTATCTGTCCATCGAAATTCAGATATTATTATTGTACTACATGCAGATTGGTTTTAAAAATTACTGTACTAATACTATATCCTGATTTTCCATATTCTTCTAACCAATCATATTGCTGTTTCAATTAATGTTCAGTCAGAAGACTCAAAAGAAGCACTGCCATGGCTTTAGCTAGATGTGACATGATGCCAAAATCTATACTTGATCCATTCATTTCACATTTCTTACTTTATTATAGCTAGAAAAGAGCAAAATGCAAAGACAAAGGAAGAAAAGGACTATACAAATAGGACTTCAATTTTGATCAAGCCTCTAGAGATGAAAGATGCAGGCACAGAGCTAAACCAAACCAACTGATAGGAAAGCTTGGACTTAAAAATTTTACATGGGCATATCTTGATATATTATTAACCTGACCAGGTTTGGATTGGACAGCAAGTCAGCACAAGGCTTTGATCCTCAAGCAACTCAACAAACAGGCTTGCTGCTCTAGAGCCCTTCCTCTTTTCTTTTTCAAAACAGCTTGAGTGCGTACTGTAAGGATGCATGACAGCCCGTTAGTCACGTCTTTTAAGTAAATCAAATTCAAGCCAGTGTTTGAAATATCCTAATTATTTTTTTATAATGTCTATGCAGCTCAAACTTAATAGATCACTTGAGGGAATTTTCAATACATAATTTTGTATAAGCTTTACATAGGGACACATGACATTAACATATAGTCTTAAAGCAAGTAGCAACTGCGGTGTCTAATACAACAGTCACACTATATGGTTCAAGAAAAGCTTATCAATCTGCCATTGAATACTTTGCATACCTTGTCAACGACCTCGTTTGGGATATCAAAACCAGCTCCTGAAAAATCATAGATCAAACCACTGAGAATGAACATAGTGAGCGGGGTCATCGAGCCATCACCAATGCTACCCAGAGTCCCAAACAACATGAGCAGCTTGTCCAAGGCATCCGAATATAAGAAAAGGCTAGTTTTGCTCTTCATATCAAAATGCTGAGTATAAAACTGGAATCCCAGGAGCCAATTCACCTTCTGATGAAGTCTAAGCCTTTGTCAGTTAAGTTATACCAAGTAACATCCATATAAATACATATATATGTCTCCAATCCAACACAATTTTCCAACCATATATTATAGGAGCTTTTCATTTATTTTTTTCTCAAGGCACCATCTAAAAGAGGTCACTAAAAGGTAGTAGCCACCCATTCGCAAATGAAGTAGACCTTTTTAAATTTTACCGTAGCCAGCATTTGGTCTGTTAGCTGTGGTCATATCATAAGGAAAGTTTCTACAAATCCTACAGGTTTTTAGCTTTAGCATCTGGATTTTCCTTTAGTCATTTTTGGCATTGGTGGGACCCATATAAGTACAAACCAATAATAGTCATCTACATTAAAGTCATCAAACTCTTGCCAAAAGCCAGTGAATCCAGTTTGTACTCCAGGCACAAAAGGCCAACAATATTAATTCAACGAGTCTGCACAATTGGCTGCTAATCATGTGTCATCAATTTATCAAATACATATTACTATAAGCTATCAGATAAAGACTATAGGTTCAAGTTTTCCATTCTCACTTTCCGTTGGCAAAACCCAATCATAAAAAAAAAAAAAAAAAAAAAAAAAAAAAAAAAAAAAAAAACCAATAACATTTCTACAATGATATATGACACGTGTCAAAAGAATCTAAGTTTCCACAGCATTATGAGTTTTTGGTTAATACAAACATCAATACTCCAGAGTCTGGACACACCTAAATATAAATCCTTCATACTATTTTTGGTGTTTCACTTTATATTCCACCAATCACAGCTTATCATGTATTTTTTTTAACTTTCCTTATAAAATAGCCAAAGTTTAAAAAAAAAAAAAAAAAAACATATAACAGGTTGTGATTGATGGAACATAAAGTGGAACACAAAATGTGGTACAGAGGATTTGTATTCTAATTTCACACTTTGATGAGTTGTCAACTTATGATGAAAATAACATCACTTTTACATGAGTCTACCACTAACACTCAACTTATTATACACCAATCTTAACTTGACACTTTATATTCCACCAATTACAAATTATCACATATTCTTTTTACTTTCCTTATAAAATGCCCAAAGTTTAGAAAGGAAAAAAAATATTAGACACATGTTATATCATAATCAAAAGAGCATAAGTGGAACACAAAGAGTTGAAAGAGGATTTGTATTCGAAATTTGGTGTATTCCTAGACTTATTTTAGTCAGCCCTGACTCTTCGAATACAATAGGATTTCACATGGCAAATCTTTCACTCTACCTTCTCTCATCAATGGAAAAGGAAAGTAACTCTCATAAGTCACAACAATTGAGATATCATATGGTCCAGAATTAGCAAGACCAACTTTTTCCAACCAAAACCCATGCAATTAATCAATATAAATTTTAATTTTACTCCTCCAAATTTTTGAGGCCCAACCATAGTAACATTGTAGAAGCCACTGATTCCATTGGGCGGTCAACTTTACCACAAAGCCTTAACAGACAAACTGTCCCCAATCCATGAGTCCATCTCGAAGAGAAGTTGAATTATAGGACTAGGACCTGTGCTTGATTCCCTTCCCACAGTCCACCATACCACAAAACCCTAATAGACAAAATAAAATAAAAAATAAACAACAACAACAAACAAAAACAAAACAAAACTTCGGCCCATAAATACTTATATATACCGTGAACTAGTAGGCCCATTATTACCCACTTCGGCCCAAACAAAAATTTAACTTGAGAGCACTTGCTTGTATAATAGAAAATGATCACATTAACAAGCCCAAAATTCACTCAGTGCAAAGTTGAGTAAAAATACATGATTGTTGCAGTAATGTTGTAAATTTATACTAGCATTATCCACTTTGCATTTATTTATTTATTTACATATCTTGAGATAAAATAAGAAAGTATATGATAGTTATTATATGTGAAGAAAGAGAAACATTTTAAAAAATTGATATTTTAATAAAATATAATGTAAAATAGATAATATTGTTTTAAAAAAGTGAATATATAAAAGGTCCCGGTTAAGGGTATTAGGGCATGTATTAATAATCTGTTTTAGGAAACTTTTTAAGAGAATTTGAAAAGGTTGTAGAAAAAGTTAGGTTATATTTGGTAACAGTTTTTGTTTTCTATTTTAAAAAACTTGTTTTTGGGAATATAAAGAAAAAAAAAATTTTCTTGTATTTTTTAAATCAAAAACATGTTTGGTTAGTTGAAATTAAAAATTAAAAAAAAATAGTTTTTTGAAGAAAAAAAATAGAAAATACTAAAATATGTTGTTACTAGGATTTGAATTCTAATGCTAACTCATTAAATGAGACAGATTCATTAAATTAAATGAGTGTTTTCATTGACTTTTGAAAATTAGAAATTGAAAACAGCCTTTTGCATGTTTTTAGTTTTCTTCACAAATTGAGTTTTGAAAATATTTTTTGTTTTCTGTCTATTTTGGGTTGCCAAATAAGTTTTTTAGTCTCAAAAATAAAAAATTATTTTTGGAAACATAAAATAAGAGGAAAAAACAGTTACCAAACATACTCTTAGACCTTAGTCACTTATTTATTTTTATATAAAAGTTTCCTAAAACGGTTTAGTAAAATCCTATATATAAAAATATAAAAAATAGATTTTTATGCTAAAATGAACTAAATTTTTTGTCGAACTTATGCAAAATGCTCTAATAATTCAATTTACACCGCGTGTAAAGCAGGGGAAATAGGATGCATTGTAAGCAATGTATCTACGTTGCACCATATTACCCTCCTCGAACTCTTTGGCCCCCAAATAATAAAGAAAATTCTGATAGCGATTCAAGTTTTCAGGTAACTAGCTATTGGCCCGTGCTTTGCACGGGTGTTTTGATTTGTAGATATTGATTTTCACATAAATTTCCTTAAAAAAATTATAATAGGAATTACTAAATGGTTGGATTTCATTGCTTAATTGAAGTTTGTATATGTTACATTTGAACCAAATCAAATAACAAATAAAATAATATTTCAATTGTTGATGATCTCCTTCTTTCTTATTGAGTCACCTTTAATTACATACTCTTTTCTATAGTTATTTTCCCTAATAAATTAGTGGACACTTCTAAAAACACAAAGACAAATACATGTTTAAGCAATTTCTATTTAAATTATTAAAAAAACAAACGCGTGCGTGCGCGCGCATATGTATATATATATATATATATATATGCACAATGACAAATGGTTGAAAGCCATTTTTTGCATTATCTAGATTTTTATACTCTGTAATTATAATAAGGTAAAAAGAAAAAAGTATAATTCCTCGCCACAATTATAATATAGTAGAAAACTATGCTTCCAAGAATTATTAAAAATTTGTAACTGACTACATTGGCAAGCCTATTGTGTTTATACGAATAAGTGAGGTTAAAGATTTTTTTCCTATAAACTAACCATAATTTGTTGTCCTTCCTTAATGATTAATCTTTTTAATAAGGTCTTCTAAAAATGTAACTTCAAATAAGGGATTCCCTAATAACTTGTTTGGTCTCATCCATGGCAGTGTTTACTTTAAAAAGTAATAAAAATAATAAATTAAATAAATAAAGCAAAGCAAAGGACATGCTTAACGCATTGAGACAATTATGCATCACATATCTAAAAGTAACTTCACCAAATACATACCTCACAACAATCACAAAAATAAAAATACCAAATATTTTGGGATTTTTACAAACATAATAATCCAAAGTTTAATGAAATTCATTGGAACATTTTTTTTTTTTTCAACGGCTCATATTTAGTACATAGAAGGTCAAAGAGAGTGTGAGAGCTATGGCTTTTACTATACTCAAAAGAGTACCCATTTGTTATGTCAATTTAACTTGCAATGTCACAAATTATAATACACACACACACATATATATATATATATATATAAAAGATGATTCATCTCTTTCAACTGGACTTTTATGTGGTTGTGGGTTAATCTCACATTGGAAAATGAGTGTGAGTAAAAGAAGTTTAAAGTCTGTGCTGTGTATCCAAGAGTTAGGCCCTTTTGGATATATATTACTGTAAGTTTTTTTAAAAAACCTTCTCCCCTCTCCCCGTGTGTGTGTGTTAAAAATACTTAGTATTCTAAAAAAAAAATAGTGGATTAATCCCACATTGGAAAATGAGTGTGAGTTGATAGGCCACAAACTGAATGACCCATTGTGATAGAAATTAATTAATTAATTAGCCAAGTTATTAATTAATCAATTTATCATGCAAACGCGTGGTAGCACAAACAAATCACTAATAAACTAATAATGCAGCGGAAAATAAATAACACGATGATTTGTTTACAAATGAGGAAAACCTAACGGTAAAAATCCCATCGGGTGATTTTCAGGTCACCACTCCCGAAACTCCACTATTATCACAACAAGCGGTTACAAGTAAAGGAATCACAAGTACCTTACCAACCTACAGTTGAACCCTTACCCCAATACCCAATTGGACTTGTTCTGTAGTGACAGTTCCCCTTTCTGATGCACGACTCTAAAGTACGTGAATAACCAATTGCGCGGATCCCAGTACGCGACTTCAATCACCAACTGAGAAGGTTGTTGGCTGCAAAGTTCTTCAGTTCATCCACAAGATGAAGATCAAGAAGATGCTTGGTCATAAAACCCTACAATGCACATACACAGCAACTTTTTCAAGAGAAAGAGATGAACCAAGGCAAGAACTTCGTCTCCGGTTACAATTTGCTTGACCAGAGTTTGCTCAAAACTTGTGTAACTTGTGAACTGTTTGACAGCCCTTAAAACAATCCTTTTATATGTCTAGGGTTAGGAGAAAAGAAAGCCCAAAGACATATTTACGGATCCCAAGAAAATCAGATCAAGATTCTGAATTCCTTAAACCTCGACAGATAAAAGGTGTCAAGAAGCTGTCGAGTAGGTATCGAGCACACCAGGCTTTGAACAGCTTTCTTAAGCTCGATAGATGCAGCTGTCGAACCAACTGTTGAGCTTTAATGAATTTGCACTTTCAGCTTGTTTTCTTGGATAGACTTGAAGGTTTCAATACGTGATCTTGAAACATGATTTCTTGAAGTATTTAAACACATCCTAAATCTACCCAAATACAAGTAAAGTGCATTTTGTCAAAGGATAAGCCAATTACATAAAATCATGACATATGTCCTTAACATGTGAAACACATATGTCCTAACATGAGTTAAAGAGGTTTAAAGTCTGTGCTGTGTATCCAAGAGTTAGGCCCTTTTGGATATACACCGTTATAAGTTTCTTTAAAAAACCTTCTCCCCTATCCCCGTGTGTGTGTGTTAAAAATACTTAGTATTCTAAAAAAAAAAAAGACTTTTATGTGGTTATGTAATGTATTATAAACCCGGTTTAAACACTAATATTACTATTTTCGTGTGTATTCTAATAAGTATTATTGTTTACTAAAAAAAAATGGACTTTTATGTAGTTCAAAAATACTCTCATTAATGAATGGTAACTTCATTTAGAAAGAGAGTCATAAATGTCAAATAACAAATTTTATTTTAAATTCAAAAAGATAACTCCTAAAATTTAGGATTTTTTTTCCCTTCACATTCAAAAAAGAAAGAAATTACAGTTACTATTTATCTCTAAAGTTTATCCTTTTTATTTGTTTGAAATAAAAAATATATATTTCTAAATTATAACAGATGCAAATTATTAACTTTTACAAAAAAAAATAAAAAAAATAGAAGAGCCTAGAGTTTGTAATCCACATTTGAATTTGTAATCCAAAGTTACAAATTGATTACTAATAAATATGAATGATCTAAAAAAATTTGGTCTATGTTAGAATTACACGCCTCATATTGAAATTCTTGACACCATTGGGTTGATGTTGGATAAATCATCTTTACAGCTATAACGTAACAACAAAATCTTTGATAATCCCACATTCCATGAAGTCTTTAAAAGTTGAGAGAGAGAGAGAGAGAGAGAGAGAGAGAGAGAGAGAGAGAGAGAGAGAGAGAGAGAGAGAGAGAGAGAGAGAGAGCTATGCAAACTGAATATATAGTGGGGGGAAAAAGCACAAATGAAGAGTGGGTGAGGAAGGAGAACGGGTGTGGAAGGGAGAAAGCTATCAAAGATGAATTTGGTGAAAATGATTTCTCAGTCTCATTAATTACCAAAAGAAAAGTATTTATACAAGCTGGTACTCAGCCCCTAAAACAGAGTAATTAACTTAACTAAGAGCATTCCTATCAAAAATCTTAAAAATTTTAGCATTTAGCATCTAAAAACCCAACTTTATAACATATAACACATCACTTTACAATATACCTTACATCAAAACTTCTATTTTTTTTAATACTTCATTTAAATATTCTTTCTTTATCATTTTTTATTCTTCCTCTCTCTCTTTATCTCTCTCTTTCTCAACCCAGCACTGATCAGCACCGCCGGCCACCACATCCACCCACCCATACCACAACCACCACATCCACCCACCATCACTACCACCAGCCAAATCCATCGCAGCCACAAACAACAGTAACAACCAAAAAAAAAAAAAAAAAAAAAAACCTCCACATCCGCCTACCACATCCACATCCACCCACCATCGCCGCCACCAGCCAGATCCACTGCAGCCACAAACAACAAGGAAAAAAAAAAAAAAAAAAAAAAAAAAAAAAAAAAAAAAAAAAAAAAAAAAAAACGACCCACGACCACGACCCACAACCCAGGAACCGCACCGTGACCATTGGACCATCAGTGAGAGAAAAAAAAACCATCGAACCATCGCCGGACCATAACCATCAGGAGAGAAGAGAGAAGAGGGAAGTGAGAGAGGAAAGAGAAGAGAGAAGTGAGAGTTGGTGAGAATAAAAAATAATATAAAAAAATAAAAAATTTACAATCCAGCTATAGTGAACTATTATTAATAACAACTCACTGTAGCTCAATGCTAAAAATTTTAGCATTTAGCATCTTTATTTTAGGTGTGTTTTTGTGATTTGAGGTGTTAAAAATGCTAAAAAATAGCATTTAACATTTTTAGCACCTTTGATGAGAATGCTCAAACTAAATAGAAAAACAGAATTCTAACAAACTCTAACACTTGTGGCACGTGTGTACACTAAAGCTATATTTACAATTACACTAAGCTACAAGTCATTTCTGTTAACACACGACTATGCAACTATCATTTTTCTTTGTTGAGGTACAAATTTTTAGGCCTTAATTTCATTAGCCCACTCACAAAAATACCTACATAAGCCCATAAACTATTTTGAGCCCACATAAATATTTCCCACATATTACTCAAATGTTCTCCATGTTATTGGGCTCTCACAAATATTCCATATATAAGCCCTATAAATTATCTTGGACCCTCTCACAAATATTACCCATTATATCCTACACATTATCCAACTTGGGTTTTCACAAAAATACTCATCATATTACTACCAAAATTGGGCCACAAAATTATACTTCCTCCACAAAAAAGCCCAAAATCATTTAACTTGTGGGCAAAATCCAAAAAGCCCAACAAAACCCTCTAAAAGCCTGTTGCTACACGGCATCTCTTAAAGCCTGTTGCTGCATGGCACCTCTTAAAACCCGTTGCTACACGGCACCTCTAAAAGCCCGTTGCTACACGGCACCTCTTAAAGCCCGTTGCTACACGGCAATATTTTTACAAAATCTTACAAAGCCAAATACTAATTTGGCACCTATTTTACGAAGTCCAAATACTAATTTGGCTCTATTTTACAAAGCCCAAATATTAATTTGGCACTTATTTTACAAAGCCCAAATACTAGTTTGGCAACTATCTTATAAAGCCCAAATATTATTTTGGAAACTATTTCATAAAGTCCAAATGCTATTTTGTCACATGTTTACAAAACTCAAATATTATTTTGACACTTGTTTTACATATACTAAATCCCTTACTCATGGGAAATATAATTACTCATCCCTCAAGAAATACCTCTCTTACAAAATTTATAAAAGCCCATGTATATCACCCATGGCAAAACTCTTCATTTTGTAGGGATAGCCAAGCCCAAAGAAGCTCAACTACAAAGCCCAGCTGAGCCAGCCTAGCTCATACACAAATCCCAGCAGCTGAAGCTCACGTGAGCTAACCAGCCAAATTTCAGCACAACTTAATAGTTGGAGCCCATTGCCATCAAGTTCCAACTTGTCCAATTAGATCAGAAGAGGACACGTGTCCATCAAGGGTTAAACCCTTCCTTCACAAGCTAAAATTCTATCATTTCTCATGTGACATAAAGCTGAAAGTGACATGACAAAAAGCTGGGAAGCTTCAGCCAACTGTCCCTTCTTTCTTCTCCAGCCCATTCGGTTAAGAACCAAGAGTAGTCATGACTAGGCCATGAAAGCTCTTGAAACAACATGAAATCAATTCATTTTCATACCAAAAACGCGTACTCTCTGATTCATGGACCAAGCACATAAACCCCAAATGGGGAAACTTAGGGAAATGTGGTTTGAAGGGCACCAAAGGGATCCCAGCAGAGTTCCCAACAAGGGTTCCAAGATGGACACCTGGCTTGCCAAATTTCATACGATTCCGACTCCGTCGCTCAAATGATTTCTACTAGTGCTTTTTTGCCTTACGCGATTTCAAGCACGCTTGAAAGTCCAAAAAGTCATAGCAGTATGTTCTACATCAGTTAGAATCTACTGTATATTGGACCTTAGTTAAATTTTGATGAGAATATAGCATGAAAATGTATATTCCTTTCTCTCTCTTTTTGTTCCCCCCGGTAGAGATCTCTGGAAGCCTTGTGTTCCTTCCATCCATAACATTTAAAGAAAACTCTCTTAACACTCTCAGGCTACATGATTACAGCTTCCTCAAAGTAAACCCTACAAAAGTAACTTGTTAGAATATTTCCTTTACATCAAATAACACTACATTTCCCTGCTATTCATTAGATTTTCATTAGCCATATATTATTCCCTGTAGAATGTAGATCTGACAGACGACCATGAAAGGACAAAGGCGGAGGCTCTCAAAGTGCTGTTATATTCATTAAGGTTTTTTTTTTTTTTTTTTTTTTTTTTTTTGTATCATTTGGTTGCAAGTTTCCTTCCATGAGAAACATTAAGGGAGTCTGGGACTATTATATAAGCAAAGAAAATAAACTGAGAGATAAGAGTAGAGAAGAACCATTCAGTGCATGTTCACCCAATCAATAACATGGATGTGGTGAGGGTTAAACTTGCAGTGTTTTTCAACTTATATAGCAGATGGTAATGACCCCCTTTCAAAAGGTTTTGTCATTATTGTTTTGGTATTGTATTTAAATAAAGTAGGTAGAGATCAAACCTTAGTGTGATGGCAAGGTCCCTTCATCCTAGCTGTGGTCCTGTACATTCTAATCATAGAACTCTTGCCAAAGTCCGGGTAACAAGATAGAGAATTCCTGATAACTTTGTAGTTTGTAGGGCACAAAAGGCCAACAATATTAAACCAACGAGTCTGCACAATTGGCTGCTAATCATGTGTCATCAAATTATCAAATAAAGATTACTATAAGCTATCAGATAGTGATTAATTATAGGTACAAATTTCCATTCTCCCTCTCGTTGGCAAAATTCAATCATCTAATTATAAAAATAAAATAAAAACGAATAATATTTCTACAATGATACATGATAGTGTGAAAAGAATCTAAGTGTCCACGTCGTTGTGAGTTTTAGTTAATACAAACAACAATCCTTTAGATTCTAGAACACACCCAATTTCACACTCAACTAAGTTGTCAACTTATGATAAAAATAATATCAGTTTTACATGGGTCTACTCAATGGTGGTTCTAGGAATTTTCTTTAGGGTGGTTATTAAGAAACTTAAATTTTTTTTAAAAAAAAATTAAATAAAAATAAAGCTAAGCTTGAATATATTGACATTGCAACAACAACAACAAAAAGCAAATACATAAAGTTTAAAATTTTCCTTCTTCGAGTTTTTATATTTTGAAATCATTATATGATAGTTTTATTATCAATGCTATCAACTACGTCTTTTTCATTGTACACAATTAATCAATCATTCATCTACAAATCTCCTATTCAATTACCAACATCTTGCCTAAATAAGTAATAATATAAAAAAATATATGTATCATCTTTTTTTTTTATAATATGTTCCAACCAATTTTTGTATTCTTTAAACCAATCAAGATTAAATTGATGCAATGCTCCACTAAATTTTTTTTGGGAAATCATGGCTAAAAGGTTGACAAGAACCTCTTTGTAAATATGTTCTTCTTACTTCATCATAATCATTAAGATGAAAATATGAGACATTTTCTCACATCTTAGGATCCGAAAGAAGATTGTTCAAGTTAATACGAATTCATTTAGAATATGAATCTTGCAATACTAGTGATTTTCGTATAAGAAGTTTGTCCATAATGCTAGTAAAAGAATAAATGATAAACTATTAGGTCATTTAACATACTCAACTTAGGCATTCAACCATTAAATTAATCATGTTCAATAACGCATTTAGGCATTAGTGCACATGCGTATGTACAAAATGTATTACATAAATCACAAATTTAGCTAAAGACTATGTTAAGTTATGATTTTTCTCATAACATTTGTATTGGATTATTCCATGACAAAAAGGTGTTGTAATTTAATTAGTTTATTTCATTGTATTTTTGTGGGATTTATTTGTAATGGGTTTAGTATTAAGTGGTGAAAATTTGATCAAGACAGATGAAGGTCACATGAGAAGCACATGCAGGAAGGTGAAAAATCAAGCCAGGTGTCCAGCTCAGTACAACATGTCTAAGAGGGTAACTCGTGACTTGCACCAGTCGCGAGTGACCCGCGAAGTGCCCCTGTTTTACTGAAAATTGTGACTTTTCATATTCTATTCACACCTAGTATATATACCCTCATTACCCACAGAAATTGTGAGGAGCCTATTAAGAGAAAAACCCTAAGAGAGGTTTCCACAACACACCCACCTTGTTAGAGAGAGAGCTACTCATTCTCAGAGAGAGAGCTACTCATTCTCAGAGAGAAATCTTTGTAGTCTCTTCTCCTTCCCTCTCCCATTGTTATACCAATTGAGAGGAGATTTGTACCCAAACACTACCCACACCTATTCAAAGTGCTGAGAGTGTTTTTGGAGCTTGGGATGGTGGGTGCAATATAGAGCTTATTGTGGGATCCAGAAAGTTAGAGAAGACACGGTTCAACATAACCTTGTTGGAGCAAGAAGCTTGGAGGGCTTAGGTGCATTGGGTAGATTAGGCTTGGAGAGGGTCTATTGCTATTCATGTATCCCAACTAATTTTCTAGTGGATCATTTACCGCTTTGAGGGCGGCGGAGAGGTTTTTCGTCGAGTTATTCGATTTCCTCTTCGATAACACGTGCCAGTGTTATCTTGTGTTTGCATCTCTCTTCCCTTACTCTTTAACCATTAATTGTTGCTATGTTTGTGATTAATTATGTGTTAAAGTAGTTTGCCAAATTGGGTATTGCTTATATTTCATATTCCGCACATACATTGTTTGAATATAAGCTTGTATTGAAAAATTGTATTTGGGGGTCTAAATAAGTGAGTATTCAGACTAAAGCAAGTACTAACAGACTAGCTATTTGAAAAAGTGTGTGTGTGTTTTTTTTTAAATAGAAATTTTAAAATATACCTTTGAAAAAACAATTTTAAAAATTACAATTAAATATTTGATAAAATTCCAATTTGAAAGTTGAGCTATTGATCTAAAATTGATGAATACAAATCTTCGATCCTACTTTTTGTGTTTCACTTTTTATTCCACCCATCACAACTTATCACATATTCTTTTTTACTCTCCTTATAAAATACCCAAAGTTTAAAAAGAAAAAAAAATATTAGACACATGTTATATCATAATCAAAGGAGCATAAGCAGAACATAAAGAGTTGGAAGAGGATTTTTATTCAAAATTTGGTGTATTTCTAGACTCATTTTAGTCATCCCTGACTCTTCAAATACAATGGGATTTCACACCTGGAAAATCTTTCACTCTACCTTCTCCCAATAAGACTATAGAATGTTTTTGAAAATTAAGACCATTCAACAAAAATATACTAAGGAAGGAAAAAAAAAATAAAAAAATAAAAAAAAAAACTATAGAATTTGGGAATCAATGTAAAACGAGAGTAACTCCCATAAGTCACAACAATTGAAATATCCTATGGTCCAGAGTTAGCAAGACCCACTTTCTCCAACCAAAACCCATGCAATTAGTCAATATAAATTTTAATTATCCTCCAAATTTTTGAGGCGCAACCTTAGTAACATTGTAGAAGCCTCTAATTCCTTTGGGGGTCAACTTTACCACAAAGCCCTAATAGACAAACTGTCCCCAATCCATGAGTCCATCTCAAAGAGAAGTTGAATTATAGGACTAGGACCCGGTAAAAATATTTCTCCAACTCCAATTAAAATGCCTACAAAATAGGATATTCTCCTACTAATCCATGTCTTCAAAATAAACTTATCCAAAATTTAAATAAATAAATAAAAAGGAAAATTATGACACTAGACCAAAAAAAAGCCTCAACGCACACACAAAGCACTTGTGATGGGGCTAGTAATTTGTTAAGAGCATTCCCAATTGCTTATGCGAAAAAAAGAAAAAGAAAAAAAATGCACTATCTCACCAAAAAGCCATTTTATTTATTTTACATTACTACTCTTACAACATATCCTAGATTACATTCTTTATTTTACAATACACCATATTAAAATAATATATATTTTTACAAGTCATACATGTTTGAGTGACAAAAAAAGAATAAAAAAGGATTATGCATGTTTGAGAGAGAGAGAGAGAGAGAGAGAGAGAGAGAATAAAAAATAAAAAATAAAAAAGGAAAAGAAAGAACGCATGAGCTATATAGTATCATCTAAAAATACATGATATTGTAACAATGTTTAATATTTGCTAAAGGAATGCAAGACCGGATGTACGGCTCCTTTTTCTATTTTTTTAAATGAAAATCTTTACGTATTTTGCATTTCATCCGGTTTTAAAGGACCTGATGAGAATGCTCTAATATGCTCTTTATTAAAATATTAGTATTATATATTGGTAAGTATGAAATTGTCGTGTCTTGAAGATTTCAATTTAAAATTCTAATCATCTATCATCCTTATACCAAATGCATAAACCAGTTTGGTTCAAATAAGATAGATGAAAATCAGGATAATCATCTAGGAAAAAATAATTATTGATATTTTGCATTTGTCATGTCCTTATGGACATTCTGAGCATGCATTGATGGCATATATAAAATATTTCATTTATATCTTTTTATCCTTACAAACAAATCAATATCTTTTTAAGGTTGTAGCTGGCAAGCAATCCAAATTAATATTTCAAAGCATTTCTTGAAAAGCCAAATGAAGAGTATAGTGCTTGGATTCCTGACTCATAGAAGTGGGGATGTTTGAGGAACTTTTGGTTCTTGATTAGGTAAGGCTTCATTGTCCATACAATGTAACTGAAAGCATATGGGTTTAAATAAAAATAATGATTGTAGAAGGTGTGTACAGAAACTTTTGGTTCTTGATTAGGTAAGGCTTTATTGTCCATACAATGTAACTGAAAGCATAAGGGTTTAAATAAAAATAATAATTGTAGAAGGTGTGTACAGGTTTATGCTTTTCTATGGACAAAGTGATGCCTGGTTTTGCTATAGGGCTTGAAGGCCTTGTATGGAATTCTTGGTTTAACTATATTTTCTTGCAATATATCAACACTATAAATTTAATTTTTCATGCCTATTTCCATTAAGTGTTCTTTCTCTTTTGATTTTAACTTAGCTCTTTATGAATGTTGATTCTTTGTTGTTAATTAGGGGTATGCTTTTGATTCCCAAAAAAAAGGGGATATTAATCTTTTCATTTCTTGATCAATTTTGAATATTATTTGGATGTAAATAATCAGTAGAGTAGTGTAGACCCCACATTTTGTACCCTTTGCGACTCAGGCCTCCGTTCCCCAATGATGCCAGAATTCTAAGGCCCAAGGTTGGTTTAGGACCCAATCAGATTACAAATTGAGTTGAAATGTGTTTAAATGGAAAATAAAACTTTTTATGAGCAAAAAAATCTATTTTTGGAAAATAAAAGGCCAAGAAAACCCTCGGCCTGCGTACGTAGGCCAGAACCTGTGTACACAGGTCTGATACATGCGTACGCAAGCACAAACATGCGCACGCAGCTAGGGTTTCAGAAACCTATGAAATGCAAGTTTTCTGCATTAATGTTGAGGTTTGGAACAAATCTCACATCGTCTGGGAGCCGTTCCAAACCCCTATTTTCTCACTATATAAAGCCATACATAGCACCTTTTCAAAACACATAGAAAATCTTAAGGGAAAACCTAATATTCACTAGAAATAGTGAATCAAAGAGGGAGATTTTTACAAAACATCCTCAAGTCAATTTTATTTTGATTGGGACCTTTTCTGGTCTTGATCCTCAAGTTTTGAAGTTTACTAATCATTTTTGTTTGGTTGTGAATAGATTTGGTTGAGAGGAACGGTCAAAATCAAGCTAAAAGAGCTTTTGTTTTGAGGTATATTTTACAAACCCTTTTCTTTCATTTTTGCATTTAATCTTGCTTTTAATCCTGTTTCTTTGTTTTGTTTGTGTGTTAATATGTTTGTTTAAGTTTAGGTTTTAGTTATTTTCTGTTTTAAAGCATGCTAGGTTGTTAGATTAGCTTTTCTTTCTTGTTTTGTTCTTGTTTTCTGGGTTAGGGTTCTTCTGGGCGTATCTGCGCACACATACTCATGCCTAGAAACCCTAATCTGAGTCTTTTTGCTTCTGTTTCTTTGTTCCTTTTACATAATATGCCTCTGTTTTTATCTTCTTGTATGTTTTTGAGCCTCTGTTTCTTTGTTTATATGTTTGTTTGCTTTAACATGCTAGATTAGGGTTTCTTTTTCTTTTCTTGCTTTAATACCATGAACACGCATTCACATGTTCATTCATTGATGCATAGGTGCTGAGATGAAATAAGTAAGGCAAGTGAGATCAGTCATGCATTCACATGAACATGCGTTGGGTATTTGTTTGATGATGAATATAAGCATGCTTGTTTGGATGATTCGCTCTTAATGTTATCACATGTTTATTTGAATCTTGCCATGCTTGTGCTTCTCCCATGTACACTTGCTACCTTGTTTGAATAAGTTATTTGGCTTGATAGATGTATGCTAGGGTTGGTTGATGAGCATGATAGATTAATGTAGGTCTTTGGGATGAAATGTCATGTTGTATGCTTAGATGTATGTTAATGTGTGTGTATGTTAAGATGCAATGTTGAGTGTGCCTTTAATAGGTGTGAGAGACTGGGAAATTGGGTGCTCTCAAAAAAGAGATTTGGGTGCTTTTAAGAGCACCTCTCTTTTTGGGTAAGTAGTGTGGAGTCGCCACTTATTTTTTATACAAAAAATAAGAAAAAAAATAAATACAAATTACATGATCAAAATACTTCATAGTCATTAATTGAATAAAGAAAAGTTCAACTTTGGTAAATTAACCTTACAAGGCTTTGGGTCCTAGTTACAATCTATGCAAAAGAATATAAAGCTTTGGTCCTAGGTACAATCTACCAAAATTAAAAGACAAAACACTAATCTACCTATCCAAAAATCCTAAGCTCAGGGCTAGGTTACAGAATGGAAAGGTGTTAGGCACCTATTCCACCCAGATAAAGTCTGGTATTCTAGACACTAATGACCAATATACCCTTTTTGCATGATGTTGAATGATATGTTAAATACACATAACAAACAGTTGACAAAAAAAATTTAAAATAAATTTGCCTTATGAATAATGTCCTCTTTTTAAAAATAATATTTAGATCTGTTTTGGAAATTAAAAAAATAAGACTTGGTTTGTAAAAAAAATCATATCTATTTTTATGAATTAAAATAGTAAGACTTTGTTAAAAATAACCAGATATATTTTTGTGTAAAGTAGAAAAAGTGATTTTATCAAGAAAAATCAGATCTGTTGTTTGTAAAAATAAAAAAAAAAAAATGATTTTGAAAAGAATCAGATCTGTTTTGTGTAAAGTAAAAAAAAAAAAAAAAAAAAAAAAAAAAAAAAGATTTTTGGTTTATGAAAAACCAGATCTGTTGTTGGAAACAAATAAAAATGACTTTTGGAGGATTCACATTTATGAGACAAATTTATTATGCATGCGTCACATATTAAAAAAAACTTTAACCTAACTTTCAATCCCTTCTTTTGAATTTCAAAATCTGCAATTTTATAACAAAGAAAACTTTTTCAAAAAAAATCAGATCTATATTTAATGAAAATACTGATCAGTTTTGAGTTTAGAACAAATCAAATCTGTATTTAATGAAAATACATATCAGTTTTAGAAAAAAAAAAATCAAATATGTAAATACAGATCAGTTTTGAGTTTTGAAAAAAATCAGATCTGAAAATACAAATCAATTTTAAGTTTTTTAAAAAAATCAGATCTAAAAATACAGATCAGTTTTGAGTTTTGAAAAAAATCAGATCTGAAAATACATATCAGTTTTGAGTTTTGAAAAAAAATCAAATCTGAAAATATAGATCAGTTTTGAATCTTCATAAAAAATTTTGTTAATCATTGCAGATTTTGAAGTCAAAAAAGAAAGGATTGAAATAAACAATCATCTAAGGTATCTAATCATGGCAATTATATATTAAGAACAAGAAATAATAAAACATACTAAACATATTCATGCATCAAACAAAAACAAACTAATTAATGGAAAAAGAAAAGAAAGAAGAAACAGAATACCTCTTGCATGAGCATGCTCTTCTAATGAATGAATATTTTAGAAATCAAAGAAGTTTGTTCACCACTTTAAGGTCTAAAATACCTTACTTACAAAAAATAAGTTCATAAAGCAAAAGCCTACAGAACGTCTTTAACGTAAGGGGAGTTGAAAAGTCAAAAGAGAAGAGCCCTTAATTCTGATTTGTTTCCCCTATTTATAGAGGTTGGGATGCTGAATGAGATCACATACGAATTCGAACGCGTCCTTATCTCTAAAATGTCGAAAAAGATAGGCTTTATCTCAATCAGGAAGTCACCGAGCTGGGCCACAAATTTGGGCCAATTGGCATTTGGGAAGTGCCGATTGGCACTTGCCATGTGTCGATTGGCACTCCAAGAGTGCTGAATGGTCCTCTTGGGTGCCAGGTTCGCGTTTGAGTTTTGGTCCAATTTAGACTCCCTTTTTGAGGATTTTTTAGCCGGGAATCGCACCTAGATGCGTTTTTAATCCATATTCTAAAAATTAATCCATTTTTCTTGATATCCAGGTCTTTGAAGTGATAATTATCTTGTAGATAAATATTCCAAAAAGCCTTGATTATCCACAACTTCTTTATTATTTGATTATCCACTTTATTCCCATGCAAGCAGGCCTATTTTTGACACTAACCAACAACCAATCACAAAATTATTTAATTAATTTTAATTGTCTAACCAATCAGAATTAATTTAAATTAATCATGCATGATCGGCTTCACCTAAACAAAATGCATGCAGACCGTGAAAACTTGATCACGTGATATCTTTCAATCCGACTGTCCGATTTGGGAATCAGACATACCATCGTGACCGTTAGAATCTCAAGATCATTTTTATGATATGCAATGAATGAATTAATGCATGTTATGCAACTATAAATTTTGGGTATATGAATGGTCACTCTAGTCATCTTCCAAGATTAAATTATGGGTGCAAAATCGAGTGTCTACAATAGGATTAAGACGTAGGACACAATGAGTGGAAGTTGACCTACGGGTTGGGCGGTTTTGGATGCCTAACACCTTCCCAAGACCATACCTAAACTCCGAACCCATACTCTGGTAGTAAGATTAGTCCTTCCACATAAGGGCGCTATATTTATAGTTCCTAGACCATAAAACTAGGTGGCGACTCCTTGTTTCTCTGCTCCGGTCCACTCGGCTAAGGCGTATTCCCCAAACCACGCATTGCACCCCAAGTAGACCTCATTTTAGTTCATGTAGTTTTTAATGAACTCAATGCTAGACAATGAGTTAAAAGGTCTAAGTTTACATGTGCTAAAGATGAAATTTATGCAATCTTCCTTAGGAGGTGGAGCATTCAAACAATGACACTATAATACTTTGAAGATTGCAAATTCCATACCTATTTCCTAGGTAGAAGAAACTTTTCTTTTTTAATTACTAATAACGTATAGTTCTAAGGCATGTACATGCTTATATTTGGCATGTTGCTATGTTCATTTACAAAATGTTCTATGTATGAAGAAGATTTGAAAGCTTTATGGGGACATCCAAATATATATGTTCCTGGAATCACTTTTCAACCTTTGTGGTTTTGGTTTGTTAAATGACTACATATTGCAAAAGGTCATGTTCATATTAGTTTGGGAGACTTACAAAAAATAACAAAGTGTTTTCAAATCTGAATTTGGCACTAATTGTACTAACTAGAAAAAAATTATTAATTTTGAGCTTTAATAGAATTTGATCAAACATTGAAATGTGGAGGATGGTGGTACTTTTTTTATTAAAAAAAATTGTGCTGATTTCTTTAATTTTTTAAACTTGCATTGTAAATATATGTCTCATTACCCTTCTACAATTCATGACAAAACACTACAAAATAAAGGATACCTAACTTTGGAATAAAATATATGGTTATGGACTAAGGTTTATTATGAATTTAGTTTTACTAGCAAACTTCATAGATTAACTATGATGTTAAGGTTGGATGTTGTGGACTTGTGTGTTTTGTAAAGATTGTGATTGACTGTGGGTGCTTGGGATGTGTATTTTTATTTTAGAATTAAGGAGAAAGAAAAAGACACATTCTATATCAACTTTTATTCTACAATATTCCTCTAAAGTTTTTTTTTTTTTTTTTTTTCATTACTTGAACTAAATAATTATAATAGATATGTGTGCAATTTATAATTCTTGCTTCTTATGATGACTCATTATTGATTGACAAAGTTCTATAACAATTATGCAATAATATATATACAACATTCTGTGAGCGACTGCGACCCTAGCCTACCAATTTTTTCTCAAACTGGGCCTAACTCATGCGAACAAGTGGGATTGTGATGCTCAAAATGTCAAATTCACTATAAAATGTACTCCCCCTAGATTGAGGGTTTTACATGGAGTCGCCACTTATTTAATTTAAATGGAAAAATAAGAAAACCTTCTCTATAAAAAAAAAAAAAAAAAAAAAAAATGTTTCTGTTGTATTAATATATATGACAATTTACATCAATTTTGTAACAAAATTTACAATGCTTTTTCGGTCCTAGAGACAATCTAAGAAAGTAAATTACATTGCTTTGTTTCCTAATTACATTCTAAAAAATGTAAAATTGCATATACACGAGGCAAATTTATGAGATGTGAAGGGATTATGCACTCATCTCGCCCGATAAAACCGGCCTCCTAGGTTAAGGTGGCCAATATTATGTCATGTCAAACAAATGCAAATAATATATCACATAAACATGTTAATTTGCAAGAATTGTAAACAAACATGTGTTGGGGAAGTTTATGTAAAGAGAAACAAAAATTGAAATTTGTTAGATAACAATGTAAATGTAAAGAAAGCATGAAAGTAATGGCATGTTCATCCAGGAAGTTAATGTAAAACAAAGAATTTCTAGCTTAGACATGTCCATCCAAGCATGTTTAATAGATCAGAAAATTAGATATGCTCATCCAATCATGTTATGAAAAGAAAATAATAACTTAGAAGTATTCATCCAAGCCTGTGAAAGAAAACAAAAAATTGTCATGTTATTTGTCATCCACACAATTACGCAGAAAAAACAAAACGTTTAAGCACATTGATTATCCAAGCAATTAAAAAAAAGCAATTAAAAATCATTTAGACATGTTCATCTAAATATTATAGAGAAAATCAGAATATTTAGACGTGTTCGTCTAAGCATTTAAAAAGAGTAAAACAACTACCTAGACATATTCATCTAAGCATTTAAATGAAAATTGCGCATTAGCCTAGAAGTGTTCATCTAAGCATGTAAAAGGAATATCAATGAGATATATAGGCATGTTCATCCAAGCATATAATGAAAAAATAATAATAATAATAATAATGACTTAGAAGCATTTATCCAAGCATGTGCAGAAACTAAAAAAATCTAGACATGTTCGTCTAAAGATTTTAAAGGAAAGTCAGAAAATTACGTCATGCTCATGTCTCAATCGTTGGTGAAGAGAACCAAAAATATATGTCATGCTATTTTGAGGTGGAAAGCTAAAAATTCAGCATTTAAAAATTCAGCATGTGAAGAAAATCAAGGTCGGGCAACAAAGCATATGTAAGCAAACAAAGATTCAAGTCACGTGAAGGCAAACAAAAATCTGATAATATGACTAAGAATGAAAACATATGTCATGTTGAAAGCAAACTAAGATGTTGGAGCATGTGATCACAAAATAATCTGAGCGCAATTCAAGATTTAATCATGGAGAACTACAAAGATTAGGACATTCCCTAGCAAGCAGCAATCTGATTTTTATGAAGAAAACCAAACATTAAGCATGTGGGATATCATGAGATGGTATTCAAAAATTGGAATTACGTTAAGGGATTACATTGAAGAGAAGACACAAAATTATAAGAGAGGAACAAGACACCAAGAATGAAGCATTATATGAGAATCAAAAAGATTACCATGTATTAAACAAGCATGACTCCACGAAATTTAAAATACGAAGGACAAAATAAGGCAAGTACTTTAATGTTAAAAACAGCCTAAACACCTAATTGAAGATTAAAGACAGATAATATTATTATAAATAAAAAGGAAATTAAAATAGGGAAATAAACACTAAAAGACTAGAGAGGAAGCAAGAAGTACTAAGCCATAGCCAAAGTAAGAACAGGGACTATTCAATGGGTTTTCTTTATTGCTTTATCCATAGTTTCTGTTAGAACCCATGGGTAGAACTCACCCTTGAAAACCGACTTGCAAGGGGAGGGTGCCCAAGAGCTTATAACCACATGGATTAAGATTATTCTTAATCCATGTGGTTATAAGCTCTTGGGCACCCTCCCCTTGCAAGTTGGTTTTCAAGGGTGAGTTCTACCCATGGGTTATAACATTTGGTATCAGAGCCAACACCAGGGTAGTCACCATGGCACGTTTGAGTTGTTCAATTGCCTAATATGCCTTTGAACTCCAACCAAAGTTCCCTTTCTTCAACAAGTCAATCGATGGTGCTGCAGTAAGTCCATAACGTCGTACGAACTTGCGGTAATACCCGGTGAGACCAAGAAACCCACGTAGCTTTGTGATGTTTCGTGGCCTGGGCTAGCTTTGCATGGCTTCGATTTTCCGATTGTCCACGCGCACACCCTCTTATGAGATCACATGACCTAAATATTCAACTTCACAAGCTCCAAATACACATTTGGATGGCTTAATAAAGAACTAATCACTATTGAGGGCCTCAAGAACCTTCTGAAGTTGTGCTACTTGCTCCTCCCACCCTTTGCTTTAAATCAATATGTCATCAAAGAAAACCAGCAAGAACTTCCATAAGTATGGCTGGAATATGGAATTCATAGCAGCTTGAAAAGTGGATGGGGCATTACAAAGCCCAAAAGGCATCACCAGATATTCGTAATGACCACTATGAGTGCAGAAGGCTATTTTATGAATGTCTTCGAGATGAACACGAATCTGATGGTAACCTGCACAAAGGTCCAACTTTATAAAATATGTTGCACCATGAAGCTCATCCAGCATATCATCCACTATTGGAATTGGAAATCAATCTTTGATTGTCACCGTATTTAGAGCACGATAATTAGTACAAAACCGCCAGGACCCATCTTTCTTCTTTACTAATAAGATGGGTGAAGAATATGGACTGTTGCTTAGACGGATCAATCCTGTGGCTAACATTTCCTTCACTTGCCGCTCAATTTCATTCTTTTGGAAATGAGCATAGCGGTAAGGTCTCACATTGACTAGTGCAGTCCCTTCTTTTAATGGAATCCAATGGTCAAATTCTCTAGAAGGAGGTAGTGTTCTAGGTTTTTCCAACACCTGATGAAATTCTTGAAGCAAGGGCTGCAACTTTGCTGGAACAGTAGAACCTCCAACATGGTCTTCACCCTTCTGCATGATAGCAAATAACTCCCCACCACCTTACACATCTCGCTCTAACCTTTGCATTGCCTTCTCCTGAATGGGGTTAACAAAGGAGGATTTGATGACATATGACACACCCTCCCATAGGAATTTCATCGTCATTTTCTTCCAATCACACTCTACAGGTCCTAACAACTCCAACCATTGTATATCCAATACCAATTATGGTCCATTGAGTGGTAAAGAATACAAAGTAGTGGAAAATTTAAATCAATGGATAGTAATGGAAACTTGCTCATACCTTTCTTTACAGACTAGGCTTTCTCCATTTGCAACCTTCACATTGAACTCTGTAATGGGCGTGACAACCAATCCAAGTGAATGGGTCAGCTTTTGATCCACGAAGTTATGAGTTGACCCACTGTCAATAAGGACAACCAGCTCTCTCTTCCCAATCTTGGCCTTGACTCATATGGTTCGAGGGCTTGAGTAACCTGCAATTGCATGTAAGGAAATTAGTGAAGCTTCTTCCTTACAGTCCTCATGATCCTCCACAACTCCTTCCTCCGGCTTGTCAAAGGACTCTTCTATGAATTCTTGTTGTGGACAGACTTTAATAAAGAGAGCTTGTGAGGCTGCACAGCGATGCCCTGGTGTATATTTCTCATTGCAACTAAAGCATAGCCCTTTCTCTCTTCGTTTTTGCATTTCTTCCCAAGAAATTTTTCTGGTACCTCCAAATCCAGTACCTCCAATCCCAGTTGCTCGCCCCGTTGATCCAAATGTGTTAGAAGAAATGGTCTTCTGAACTGACTTGGTTGCTGAGCTTGTTTGTGGGTTGCCAACCTTGTTTTATCATTGTTGCTTGTTCATGCTCTCATCCTTGATTCTAGCCAACTCTATGGCCTCAAAAAGTGTTTTTGGTTTGAACATTCGAATTTCTGAAGTAATGTCTTCCTTCAATCCGCCCATAAATGCCCCCACCAATGCCTTTTGTGGCCAACCATCAACACGATTAGCAAGCCTTTCAAACTCCCATTGGTACTCCCTAAGTGTCCCACTTTGACATATTCAGGACAAAGCTTCATCAAAGTCATCTGCCTCGGTTGGCCCAAATCGGACCAACAACTCCTTTTTGAATTTTTCCCAAGTAACCTCCTTGTTCTCCTTGCGATACACTTTCTTTAGCCACTGCCACCATTGATTTGCTTCCCCTTCCAAATGAAAAGCAGCCAAGACCATTTTACGTTCTTCTCGTGTTCCTTGGTAGTCAAAATACTGCATCACACGATCGAGCCATATTGTTGGATCATCTCCTGAGTACCGTGGAAAATCCAACTTGGTAGGCCAAGGTTGATCATTCACTGCACTTCTAACCTCAGATGTTTGGAAAAGTCTTTCCCCACTGTGTGTTGACGACTCTGGTTCCTCTAGCTTTGAAGATGAATGAGAAGCTGATTTGTCCCGAGATTAAGACAACAGCTCCTTGAGTTCACGTACAGATAAGCCCAGATCTTGAGACTCAATCGTCATCTTTTGCACACTCTCCTTTAGCTCTTGCATGTTTGACTCCAGTTTTTCAATTTGGTCCTTGTTGGTGGCCATGCTCTAATACCAAGTTGATGGAAACAAAGATGGAATTGATAAATGACTTCCTTTGGGTGGAAGACAAACCACAAGACAATTCTAAATTCACAATGATCAACCTACTGCCTACATTGTTTATTTAAATAATCAACTACTTCAACATTCAAACTAAGGATAAGATAAATTAAAGAAAAAGATAAGAAGCAATTCGAATTCAAACTCCTAAGATTTCTGCAACAACTCCTCCTGCACAATAGCCGGACTCTTGTTATTCTTATCTCCAAGAATAGCTAGGTATTTAGGATTAGGTTGAGGCTTTCTAGGACTCTTGCGTGGCTTTCCATCACTATTGTCAGTGACAGAGATCCCATTTTTATGAGTTCTTTTTGTAGAGAGTTCTTTAAGCTGCAAGGTACACAGTTGAAAACAAGCTCAGCTTATCATCCCCAGACCGATGGGCAAACTGAAGTGATAAACCGCTGCCTTAAGCAATACCTCCGATGTTACACGAGTTAGAGTCCAAAGAAGTGGGAGCAGTTTTTAGCTTGGGCAGAATATTGATACTAACTTATCATCACTCTACCGGTACCACTCCCTTTCAAGCACTCTATGGTCGACCCCTACCGGTATTGGTCAATTATTTAGTTGAATCATCTCCAGTGAATGAGGTTGATCAGAGTTTGATTGACCGAGACCAACTATTGAAGGAGCTAAAGGGGAATTTGCAGTGAGCAAATAATAGGATTAAGCAATACGCAGATGCCAAGCGTAGGGAAGAACAATTCCTAGTTGGTGATTGGGTGTACCTTAAGCTTCAACCATATCAGCAACATAGTATTTTTCAAAGAACACATCAGAAGCTGGCAAGCAAGTATTTTGGGCCATTTCAAGTCACAGCTAAGGTAGGAGCTACAGCATATCGTCTAGCACTACCTGTGGACTCTAAGATCCATCCAATGTTTCATGTGTCATTGTTGAAAAGGAGGGTGGGTGATACCAGCAATATCACCAGCATTCTGCCTCCATATTCTAAGGAGCACAGGCCTATGTTAGAAGTTAGAACCTCTATGCATTCTGGACTACAAGTGGGTGAAGCGAGGAACTAAGCTATACACTGAAGCATTGGTGCAATGGAAAAATATGGCAGCTGAAGATGCAACTTGGGAGGACGTCGAACAACTCCAGTAGCAATTTCCAGCTATTAACCTTAAGGACAATGTTCCACTTCAAGGGGGGGCGAGTGATGGAAAGCCACGCAAGAGTCCTAGAAAGCCTCAACCTAATCCTAATTACCTAGCTATTCTTGGAGATAAGAATAACAAGAGTCCTGCTGCTATGCAGGAGGAGCTATTGCAAAAATCTTAGGAGTTTGAATTCAAATTGCTTCTTATCTTTATCTTTAATTTATCTTATCCTTAGTTTGAATGTTGAAACAGTTGATTATTTAAATAAACGATGTAGGCAGTAGGCTAATCATTGATGAATTTAAAATTGTGTTGTGGTTTGTCTTCCACCCAAAGGAAGTCATTTATCAATTCCATCTTTGTTTCCATCAATTTCTTAAAGGGGATGGATGATTAATGCAAGAAAAATAAAGAAAACAGCATAAACAATTGCAGAAGCTTAACACATATGAAATAATAAACTAGTGCAGAATTTAAAGAATATAATTAACTACTTACCAGCATAGGGCATAAATTAAAGGGGAGGAAGTGATCACTTAATGGGCTAGGGAGAAATAAAGGAAGTACTAAGCTACAACCAAAGTGAGAACAATGGTTGCACCACAGCTTTTCTTTTCTGCTTTCTCACTAGCTCTCTAGAGGGAATGGGGTGCCGAAAACGGAAGAAGTCTTCTCTATTTATAAGGGAGGGGATGACTTAACTTTAAAGCTAAGTTATTAGCTTTCTTCTGAAGTTAAGGGAGGAGATAAATCTGTTTAGATAAGCTGGAATGGATTTGGTGTTGATCCCCATTTGAATTTTGAAAGGAAGTTGAAGATGATGCTAAACTTGTGTTATCTTCTGCACTTGTTTCGTATTTTGGCTATAACGTTTTGCTCAAAATTCCAATTGATTCAAGATTGATATTTTTCGAAAGGAAATTCAATTCTCTACAACTTTTCCAAAAACAAAGAAAACCAAATTTCAATGTTTTTTAGGCCAAAAATGCGATTCAAGTTGCTACTGAAAATAGTAACGTTTTCTTAGCATTTTCTGTTATTTTTGAAATTTTTCATGGATCATATCTTTTTCTCTATCCAAATTGTTTTTCAAAAGAGCAGATGAGATGCCATAAAGGAAAACCTTTTTTTTTTTCTTAAAAAATAATAAAATAAAATGAAATCCAATCAAAATTCACACTTAATTAATTTTAAATTAATTCTTGTTGGAACCAATCAAAATTAAGTATTTAAAGTAGGAGGTGATCGGGTCCATTGTGTAGGTGAGCCACGATCTTCGAAAATTGTTTGTATGATAACTTTTGATCAGGTGGTCCGATCAAGGCCCATGACATACCATTGTGATTGTTAGAACATCAAGATTTGTTTTTTATCACAAATCTGAAGATCTAACTGTTGAAAATATGATCATGCCCTTGGTGCAAAATTACTGCTTTGCTCCTGAATGTCGGTTAAATTTAAGTTGTAAAATGGGGTGTACACATTCTCCAAAACCATCTTACATAAAACATTACAACATTATCTATGCATCGCACAGAAAACTTACTAGTTGAACATAAGAGCTCGTACTTGCATAATAGAAAATGATCGTGTTAACAAGCCCAAAATTCATCCAATGCAAAGTTGGGTAAAAATACATGATTGTTGCAGTAACATTGTATATTTACACTAGCATTATCCATTTTGCATTTTTTTTTCTACATATCTCAAGATAAAATAAGAGAGTAGATGGTAATTATTGTGTGTGAAGAAAGTGAAACATTTTAAAAAATTGATATTTTAATAAAATTTAATGTAAAATAGATAATATTTTTTAAAAAGTGAATATATAAAAGGTCCCGGTTAAGGGTATTAGGGCATGCATTAATAATCTGTTTTAGGAAACTTTGTAGGAGGCAAAATTTTAAGCCAAACATAAAATTCCACATCAAAATTTAGTGACAAATTCTAAATTAATATGTCATTAAATTAATTAAATCAAATGATGACATGTGTCATCCAAATTGACATTACATTGGCATATTAAAATTTTCCACGTGTCATTTGACCCACAAGATAAAGATAAATTTCCTATCCAAAATTGATGGATAATTATCTATATTAAAATAAATAAATAAAATAGAAATAATTATTTACAATTAGCAAATTATGGTAGGACTCTTTATTGATTATTATCTTTATCAAAATAGATAAATAGAGATAATTATCTCTAAGAAAATTTGGGTCAATCAAAGTCTATTACATATCTTCAAGGATATCAATTCAAAGTGGAACTTAACCCCTAAAACCACTATAAATAGAGGACACCCCTCTCTCATTCTCCACCAAGTTTTCAATAAGCCAAAGCTCTAGAGAAATTCTGCCTCAATAAGAACATTCAAAGGAATTTACTTGAATCATTCTTCCAAGACTTGAAGTTCTATTGGAATCATGCTCAAGAGCCTCCATAAACTTCAAAAGTTCTAAATTATTGAAGTTCATTGGATCAAGCCTCTCAAGCACCGAAGAATTTCAACCGAAAATCCAAGAATCTTCGAAGAGCTTGAAGAACATTTGAAGGACTTGAATAACTTGAATAACAACAAATCTTTGACAAGCTCAAAGCCAGAAATTCATTGTGATGACCGTTCGATCCATCTTCCAACCAAAGTGAAGAAAATTTCGTGTTCGAGTCAAGATCACAAAGAAGATAAAATCAAAGGAGCACTCTTTTGTAAAAGAGTCAAGACAAAGAATTGTGCTCACCATTTGATTAATACAAAATTATATTTGTGAAACACTTTGCAATTGTTTAATTTTTAAACTTTGAGAAATTTTGTGTTTACAAACTTTTTATGAGAGTTTATTACATATCTTCAGAGATATCAATTTAAAGTGGAACTTATCCTCTGAAACCACTATAAATAGAGGACATCCCTCTCTCATTCTCCACCAAGTGTTCAATAAGCCAAAGCTCTGGAGAAATTCTGCCTCAAGAACGAACGAAGACCATTCAAAGGAATTTACTTGAATCATTCTTACAAAACTTGAAGTTCTATTGGAATCAAGCTCAAGAGCCTCCATAAAGTTCAAAAGTTCTAAATTATTGAAGTTCAATGGATTAAGCCTCTCAAGTATCGAAGAATTTCAACCAAAAATCTAAGAACTTTCGAAAAACTTGAAGAACATTTGAAGGACTCGAAGAACTTGAAGAACAACAAATCTCTGACAAACTCAAACCCAGAGATTCGTTGTGAAGACCGTTCGATCCATCTTCCAACCAAAGTGAAGAAAATTTTGCGTTCGATTTAATATCACAAAAAAGATAGAATTAGAGGAGCACTCTTTTGTAAAAGAGTCAAGACAAAGAATTGTACTCACCATTTGATTAATACAAAGTTATAATTGTGAAACACTTTTCAATTGTTTGATTTTCAAACTTTGAGAAATTTTGTGTTTACAAACTTTTTATGAGAATTTGAAAATGTTGTAAAAAAAGTTTATCACTTTTTCATTTTCTAATAAAAATTTTTCTAAAATGGTTTAGTGAAATCTTATATAAAAATATTTTAAAAAAAATGTTTTTATACCAAGATAGACTAGAATTTTTAAGGTGCTTATGCAAAATATTCTAAAATTCAATCTACACCACGTGTAAAGCAGGGGAAATAGGATGCATGGTAAGCAATGTATCTACGTTGCACTAAATTATCCCCCTCGAACTCTTTGGCCCCAAATAAATGAGAAATGATAGCGATTCAAGTTTTCAGGTAATTGGAGAAAGAAGAAGAAGAAGAAGAAAATGGTGAAATTGGTGCACTACTGCGCGATGACACTTGCAGCCTTCGCTTTCTATGAAACCATGGAAAGAATCCACGTCTGGATCGCTCTCCGTCAAGATGAAAAGGTTTCCTTTTTTTTCTCTCTATTTTTTTTTTTTTAATCTACACTGTATTTGTTACTTCGAATTCAAAGAAAAACCCCTTCTTCCCTGCATTTCCACCGCAATTTCCACAAATTACAAGCTCCAATTTCATTAAACCCTAATTTTTTTTCTGTTCAGATTCATTGAAAACCTAGAGCTTGAAATTCTCTATGTGCTACTTAGATCTACTTCAATTTTATAATCATTCACCCTCTGAAATTTAATTTTGTAGCGTAAATTAAGCATAATTTGTTGTTTGTGTTGTTATAGCAAGAGAGATTGGAGAAGGAATTGGAGATCAGGAGAGTCCAGCAGAAGCTATTGCAAGAATCTAAACAGAGGGCGTGAGCTTTGTCGTTTATGTCGATAATGCCGGTGATGGTGGTGGTGGTCTGGCCTTTTTTTTTCTCCCTAATTTCATTCCTGTTGTTAGCTGTTTTTTTTTATTGAAAATTGTGAAAGTTGCAGAGCTGGTTGAATTATTATAATAATTGCGTTATCTGTTTTAAGCCGATGATGACCATGTCATAAAACATGTTTATTTTGACTGCTTGATGAACCTCTCTCCACTTTGTTGTATCCACTTGCACTTGTTGTTTGGGAATATGAATGTGGAAGTTGGCATAAAATATGACTATAGTGTGTCTTCCGTGAGTTCGTTTAACACGATAGAGGCAGTCATTTAACATTCATTTTGTTTTTGGTTGAACATTATAGAGATAAAATGCGAACTTATGTTGTTGAGAGAAAGTAATATTGGCTTTCGACTTGCTGGCCCATGTTTTCTGTGACGTGTGTTTGGAAATTGTCGTGTTTGGTGTCAAACAACTGTCTATTATTTAGGATGGAATGAGGAGCTGGATGTATATGAATATGTGTGACTGTGAAAAAGTCCCCTTTGAATTTATGTATGTGCATTACATGCTAGAAGTCTGTTTATGTATACACTAAAGCATATATTAGTTTAAGCAAAGAGTTGGGGCAATTCAACCACACAAGTTAGCCAAACAATATGCACTTTTAGTGTTGTATATTTTATTGACAACCAGTCTCGAGCTTGGAGAAAAGAGGGCGGTTGTGGTAGGTTGACAGCTAGCGTAAAATTTAGTCACTTTATTACGAATGGATCCATTACAACTGTTGAGGATCGATAACCATTTCCGTATTTTTGGGACTATGACTTGATGGTGGTTGTATTTGTATGAATTTGAATACATAGCATGTTTTGATCTTTGATGCATAGCAGTTGTTTAAACTAAACCTATCCCAAAAAAAAAAAAAAAAGTTTTTTTTTTTAAAACTAAGAGTCTTTCTTAGGACCAATGATTGATTTAGCTTTGTAGTTTTTGGCTCTGCCTACCTCCAGTAACTTTGCTCCAAGGTGTCAATAAGACCTGAAGATGGAAGTAGGAGAGTAAGAATTTTTGAATTAGAATCTACTCTAGATCAGACCTTAGTTATAATTTTGATGAAGATTAGACCTTAGTTATAATTAGAAAGTGTATATCACTTATTTTTTCCCCAGTAGAGATCTCTGCAAGCCTTGTGTTCCTTCCATCCATACATTTAAAGAAAACTCACTACTATTAGGCAATATGATTACAGCTTCCTCAAAGCTAACCCTACAAAAGTAACTTGTTAGAATATTTCCTTTACATCAACGTTATACCACATTTCCCTGCTATTCATTAGATTTCAATTAGCCATAGGTTAAATATTATTTCCTATAGAATGTAGATCTGACAGATGACCATCAAAGGATGAAGGCAGAGGCTCTCAAAGTGCTGTATATATTCATTAGGTTTTCTTTGTATCATTTGGTTGCAAGTTTCCTTTCATGAGAAACATTAAGGGCGACTGGGACTATTATATAAGCAAAGAAAATAAACTGACAGAATAGAGTAGAGAAGAACCATTCGGTGCATGTTCACCCAATCAATAACATGGATGTGGTGTGTAATTAAACTTGCTGTGTTTTTCAACTTATATGGCAGATGGTAATGACCCCCCTTCAAAAGGTTATTCTTGTCACTATTGATTTGTTATTGTATTTAAATAAAGTATGTAGAGGTCAGACCTTAGTTTGATGGCAAGTTCCCTTCATCCTAGCGAAGTATCACAGATTTGAGTATAGAATTTACCTGCAAGTTATGCCCCTCCACCAAGAATGCCTTTGACTTCATTGGTAATATTGTGTACCAATCATCTTGTATACGCTGGACTTTTGTCCTCTGGGTATGACATTTTTATTTAATATGTGATCCAAATAGAGCTACAATGCAAGTTCTGAAAAAATATATCAAACTCGTAGGTATTAGGAAATGGGCTGTATTGTTCAGCCAAACCATATTTCCACAACTGCATTTTGTGTATGCATTTAGCTGTTTCTTTACAGAATTTAATTAACATTATTCTCTTGCAAATTTAAGTTTCCATGGAGAGGTTCCCAGAGAACTGTGCTGAATATACCCTCGAGATTGATCTCATGAGAAGGCAATCTTTTTATCAGCCGATGTTTGTAGACCCCCAAACTTGTCCCAACTGGGCCCTTGGTAGAAACTAGATTACATTTCTTGCGGGACTTGGGTCTATGCATTGCTTTCTTACATTGCTCTAGAATGGTTTTAGGATCACAAACTATTCCACAACTTTTTGCCACTGATGTAGCAGATTGTAAGTGGTTGTCTATCACTTACACATAGACCCATCATTTTTTTTTTCACCACTCTGCCACATCTCAGTTGTGGCAAAGAAGTTGTGTAATAGTTTATGATACTAGATTTTTTCCTCCAATTTTGGTTTATGGTAGACACCAGGAAATCTTATTCATGGTCACTAGTTACTACCTACATTCTTTTAATTCATTAAAAATTTTACTAGTTACTACCTTATTCATGGTCACTAGTTACTACCTACATTCTTTTTATTCATTTAAAGTATATAGATTTTACTAATTACTACCTGCATTCGTTTTACTCGTATAAAGCATATAGATTTTGACTCAGAAATTAGGTTTTCTAACTTATTTGGAAAGGAATAAATGGAAAGGTATATAATGGTTTTCAGTCACACACAATTGACGTGATTAATGGACTACCTCTCGACATTTTCCTTTCTCTGAAAATCTAAATAATCTATTCCTTAATAAGTGAAATAGAATTTTGGGAGGGAGCTGCAACTCACCCATTGTGATTGTTATTTTTATTTTCTGTTTCATTTTGTAGAAAATTATTTTTTACAAATGAATGATTTGTTGTTTACAAAAAAAAAAAAAAAAAAAAAAAAAAAAGCATTCCATTTGGTAAGAGATTTTAAGTAACGTTGTTTAAGTGTTATGGAAATACGTGTGGATAAAAAAGTGTTATAGTGTTTAAACAACAATAACTGTTGTTTGAACAATAATACCAAAAGGGCCCCCAATCTGTTCAACAACTCAACATAGAAAGAGACTTTTAACCAACTACAAAACACTGTTTTGGATTGAATTTTCAACAATTTTACGCCAATGAGCAGGTTAAACTCTAGTTTAACCGATAAGGTGAAGGGAAGTGGTGGTTTAAGACTTAATTGAGTGTAAGTGTTAGGTGAAGGGAGGTGGTGGTTTAGGACTTATTGAGTGTTTGTGTAACTTATCAATCAAAAAAATTCTCTATTTTTTAAATTTTTTACAAAAACAAATTGCAACCTCTCTTATCAAATAAGTAATGCTTCTGAAGTAGAACTTTGTCATTTGTGAATCCTAGCATGGAGCCACACTCCTTCCAATGTGATCACAATTCAAATACAAAATGTTTCGAAATACAACTCGGGAAATTGTAACTTGCAAATTTAAGCTTTGGGCAGCTGTGTATACGCTACCCGCCTGTCTGTGTGATTTTCTATGAAAGTCTTAGCATGATTAGGAAATTTTGGATGATTTGGTTTTAGCAAAAGCATGCTTCATATTCCTATCGATGCATGGGCTTGATCTCATCCATGCGCAAACCGAGTATTGCTAGGGACATACCCCAACTCAAACCATGCTTGTGTTAACTCTTAGAGTGCGTTTGGGAAGCGCGTTTTGCGCTTCCCAAACGCACGTTTGCGTTTCAGATTTTTTTTTTTTTTTTTTTTCAGCGAATGAATAGTAAAAGTACTGTTTATGTACTGTGGGAGACAAATTTTACTGTTCATACACTGTTTACGCACTGTTCATGAGATTCACAATCATTTTATTCAGAAAAAAATATTAAAAATGGGTCCCACAGTACTATTTACACATTTAAAAATTATTTTGCTACAGTGTTTTTCAGTTTTCAATTTCAGTTTTCAGTTTTCAGCTGTATCCAAACGGACCCTTAATTGGATTTCAGCTTTTTCAAATACAAGTGGTGAACTTATGTGAAAGTGTTAAAATCTAATTAATAGTTGACACATGAGCAGGGTATGGGTTGAAGTGTGTCCCTAGTATTACTCTAACAAAAGCCATTGATTGGAGAGAATAATACACGTTTCAATCCAATCAGCAACCTTCTGAAAAGTTTTTCAGTTTTGAACGAAAAGATAGGACAGTTTTGAGCACTTTATCCCCTAACTTGCAAGATATCGTGTCTTGAAGCCTCAAGCAACAGAACCAGCTCGTCACCTTTCATAAACAAGCAAAATAACGTGATTGGCACATAGACTGTAGAAAGAAAGAAACAGAACACATGCAAAATAGATGTATGACCTCTAAAAGAATCTCACCTTTTACGCATTCATTATGGTTAAAGCTATGAAGTGTTAGGAGCCTAGGACCCTCTTTTAACTCATCCTATACCACAGCGTATTGTATATAAAGGTCATGGTTATATTGATAGAAAATACCAAACAGCTTCATCAATAAAAACTCTCTAATCACATCCTTTTAATTGTTCTTCATATGTATATTTAGTATCCAAGCATTATGAATTTGAGGAAGTTTTTCTTGGTTGCTCTTTCCTTAGCTCTACTTTTGGTGCTGGCCAAGTGCATCGACTTCAAAGAGGAGGATTTGGCTTCCGAAGAGAGACTCTGGGAATTGTATGAGAAGTGGAGGAGCCATCACACTGCTTCTCAGGACCTCAACGAGAAGCATAAGCGTTTCAATGTGTTTAAGGAGAACGTGAAGCATGTTCACAAGGTGAACAAGATGAATAAGCCTTACAAGCTGAAACTGAATAAGTTTGCAGATATGACAAACCATGAATTTGCAAGTTCCTATGCCAGTTCAAAGGTTAGCCATCACAGGATGTTCCAAGGTATCCGACAAGTGACTGGTTTCATGCATGAGAAGATTGACAATCTTCCAACCTCTGTTGATTGGAGAAAACAAGGAGCAGTTACTGGTGTCAAGGACCAAGGAAAATGTGGTAAGTTTTCCTCCAGAGTATTTCATGTCAAATTTTTCAATAGAAAGTTCTTCAAATTGACGTGCAAACAACAAATACAACTCTATTAATAACACACTCTCCATTTTCTTGTAGATTTTGGAAACAATTTATTTACAATCTCAAAATTAATTTTGTAGCTAAAACATGTGTGAAAATGATTATAATTATGTTAGTAATTGCTAGTTTTGCAAATCTCCCCACCTAAGTTTTCCTTCAAAATAATTTCATGTGAATTTCTTTTATAGAAATTGATTCAAATTGACATGCCAAAAACAAATACAGCTCTGATAATAACACACTCCATTTTCTTGCAGTTTTTGGAAACAATTTATTCACAATCTTGAGATTAAATATGTAACTAAAATGCTAGTCTTAAGATAAATTAAAGTAACAATGAATTTAATGAGTAGTGACACACAAAGTTTCCATAACTTCTTACACAATTATTGATGTGAGTATGTAACTTGTTATGATTGGTACATTATAAAAGTTGTGTCAGTACTGATGAGCTCATATGAATGCGATATTTCTCTAATCACAATTTGCTACCTGAAAAATTTTATGTCTTGCATTGCTCTTAAAGAACGTGATTCTATGTTATTGCTACCCCCAAACCTAACCTAGGAAAAAATATAGAAAAGGTTGTGACAAGTTTTTCGTGTCTCATCAATGTATTTTAGCAGCCCCATCATGAGTTTCTAAGAACTTAACACCAAATTATTGTCGATATATAGGCAGCTGCTGGGCATTTTCAACTGTAGTTGCAGTTGAGGGAATCAACCAAATCAAAACAAAGGAGTTAGTCTCTCTGTCTGAGCAGGAGCTGGTTGATTGTGATTCTAAAAACAATGGTTGCGATGGAGGACTAATGGAAAATGCATTTGAGTTCATTAAGCAAACTGGTGGAGTAACAACAGAGAACAATTACCCCTACCAAGCCCGACACAAGTCTTGTGACTCATCGAAGGTGAAGTAACTGCAACATGACTAATCAATAAAAAAAATTTGCATGACTAATCTATTAAAAATGTTATGCATGTGAAAAGGTAAGAGGATGTATTTCTATTGCTTTTGTAGATGAATGATCCTATGGTACAAATTGACGGTTATGAAAATGTTCCACAAAACGATGAAAATGCCTTGATGAAAGCTATTGCAAACCAACCCGTATCAGTTGCAATTGATGCTGGTGGCAAGGATTTCCAGTTCTACTCAGAGGCAAGTTCTTACTTCCACTTCTTAGCCTAGCTAATATGCAATTGTATAAAGTATGACCATGGAAGTATAGAGTTTACCTAATTTAAATAGCATTGTGTATTTCCAAATTGATGCAGTTATATGTTTGACAATAAATACATCCAATTATATAAACAATTAATGGCCTTGGCTAGTCTGTTGAGGATTTATAGCCAAACTCAAACTTTTGGAAATGGTGGTTGTTATTGTTATTGTATAAACAACTAATTGCAATTGAAATGGATTTTTTAACCGCAGGGAGTATTCACCGGAGATTGTGGCACAGAGCTGAATCATGGGGTGGCAATTGTGGGCTATGGAACAACTTTGGATGGTAAAAAATACTGGATAGTGAAGAACTCTTGGGGTCCTGAATGGGGAGAGAAGGGTTACATAAGGATGCAACGTGGGGTTAATGCAGAAGAGGGACTGTGTGGTATAGCCATGGAGGCCTCTTACCCCGTAAAACTGTCCTCAAACAAGAAGATGAAGACCTCCTTCAAAGATGAACTGTAAAAGTGTCTTATTTCAGAATTCAGTAGATTGCTGTTGCCTATGTAGTAAAATTTGTGATCTGGTTTGTTTGTCACATTAAACGCATAAATCTGTCTCGTTTTATAGGTGCTAATGCGAGGATAGAATAGTGTAATGTATCCGTTTGATGTACTTGTTTGGATGACAAATATGTAAAAGCTCTTTGATGGTTGAAAACTTGAAATAAAGGTTGAAACTTGCTAAATTCTAACTAAAACCCAATTGAGTACAAAGACATATCGTAAGAACCTGATTTTATAAATAACTGTCAATTATCTAGGTTCATTTGAGCCTGCTAGCAAGATGTTTCGCATATGAAGAAATGGTATTTTGACTTTGACTAGACTATTCTATTTTCAAATTTAGTCAGAATTGGAAAATTCTTTGGTACTTACAAAATACAGAGAAATTGTACTCCCTCTTCTCACGTTTGTAGTGAGCTCTATCATGAATTTAATGAGTAAACCTCACTATAAATATGAGATGAGGGAACATCATTCCCCGCTTTTTGTGAGTACTTAAATATTACTCGTAAGAATTGTGTTGAATACACGTCTTTCAAGTCCATTGAATCGGACACATAGTCAAGATTATGGAACATACACGTCCTTCAAGTCCATTGAATCCATTACCAAGATGTATTGCATATACATTGTCCTTCAAGTCCATTGAATCGGACCCATAGTCAGGATTACTATAATGAATGCTCGTTCTTCAAGTCCATAAAATCCGCTACAATTTTCTAGCAAAACTAAAATTTTCTTGGACAATTGAACCTAATAGGAACCAGATTGAGCATGCTACTGTATTTGACAATCAGCCTAATCAGACTCGAATTTGGATCTGTTCCGGATCATCCGCTGGGCATATGCCCTTAAGAAATAAGACAAACTAGTACCAAATATTGCTCTTTTTTGCTCAAAGAAAGCCTAATATTTGTACTGAAAGAGAGCAGAGTTAGCGGTCCCCAAGAGACCTATCCTTGTTCATGTAAACCAACGAGGTCCTGCCAGTGATAGCTTCATGACCTACTTTCACAGGCCTCTCCCCTATTTTTAGGGCTTTTTGTCTATGCTCGTGCATGACATAAATATAAGAAGAAAGAGAAAAGTTCTCGGCTCATGTAGCTTAGGCCCAAATGGCCTATTAAGCTGGGTTTGAGGTCCATGCTCATTAATTAGGCCTATAAAATCTGCATGACTTGATGCAATGGACAATGCACCTACATTAGAGAATGAGCTAAAATAGGCTCAGCTCGGTTGGGCTTGTGAACAAAGTTGTCATTGCCTGTTCATGTATTGATGTATACTCTGATAAAAGTTTTGTTCCCTTCATTTTTATTTTTTTTAAATCAAACCATTAGAATATTCATCCCAAAAAAAAAAAAAAAATTCAAACATTAAGAAAGATATCTTTTAAGATAATGAGAAAGAAAGATATCTTTTGATTTAGAAAAGACACAAGGAAATGAGGAAATCACATCCGGATATCCTATCTTTTGATTTTATTGATGCCATTTTAGTTAAAAACAAGGCAAAAATATCATTTTTAGTTCCTACATTTTAGGTTATGTTTGGTTGGGATGAAAACAGGGAAGATGAAAAATAGGGAAAGGAAAATAGGGTGGAAAATGGCATTTTCCACTATTTAATTCAGAAGAGAAAACAAGAGAGATAGAAAATAAGGAAGAAAATAATCCCTCCGGGCCCACATTTTTTTATCCTCCCAATTTGGGAGGAAAATGGGGAGGAAAAAGTGTTGAATGATATAATTTACACAAATACCCTCACTTTATTTATCTCACCTACCCCTCTCACTTTCCCATTACACCCGTGATCTGATTACTTTTGCCTCTTCATCCTTATCACTTTCTTAGCATCTTCACAGCACAGCAACGTGAACTACTCCAGGTTCTCTTCTCTCTCTTTTTTTTTTTTTTTTTGCCCAATTGGCCAGTCGCCCATGTGAATAATGTTTTTTTTTTTTTTTTTTTTTTTGAAAATATCTTCCCAGTCTACTTATGGTCATGTGGATAAAGTCTACATAATCAATTTTTGTTGCCCATAAATTTAAAATTATATATAATAATAAAGAAAAGTAATATAAATATATATGTATTTTTGTTAAATTTTATATTATATAATGAGTGTAAATATATCTATTTCTTATATATTATATAAGAATGACATAATAGTCAATTTATATAAATTACATTTTTCATCAACCAAACAAAAAAGTTTTCCACCCTCCCACTCTTCCACCCCTCCAACCAAACACGCATGAGAGAAAACCAAATCTTTTCTATCATCCCACTTTTCGATCCTCCCACTAATTTTCCATCCTCCCCTTTTCCACTCTTCCAACCAAATGGACCTTTAGAGTTACGTACTGTTAATTTGATTCTTACATTTTGATAGCAGTAAATTTAGTCCTTATTATTTTTAACTTACATTAATTTGGTCTCTACCATGAACTCATAAAATGTAGGGACGAAATTGACAATAACTTTAAAATAATATTTTCACCTAAAAATAAATGTTTGTGTGCGCGTGTGGACGCAAGTGTGCATGACAATGTATGAATTAGTTGATGCTTGTTTGGGGTATGAGGGTATGTGATTGGTCAGGGGGAATTGGAATTGGTTTTGTTAACAAGATGAGCAATTAGGCTTGGTCAATTGGAGTTTTGAACTCGTGATGATGTGTTAATGTGCTTTAATTTATGTAGTAAGGGACAACAGGCAATGATGGCCATGGCCATCTGATAGTGTAGCCATGACTGCGAAAGTAAAGCAATCAAAGCAAAGTGGGAGACAAAGATGAAAAGGAAAAAAAAATTTTATATATATAACATGGCAACATTGAACACGTGAGTATAGTAGGCACTAGGCAATGTGCACTTATCTCAATCACGCATGCATTAACTGGTATTGTTCATGTTATTCACGGCAATAGTTATGAAACAAATATTGAAATCAGTACCAAACATAAGTGGTGATAAAAAATAAACGTAAAACCGAAAAATAAAATAAATAAAATAAAATTTGGTTTCAAATATATTTGAAGCCTCCCAACTTTGACTAGTGACCACTAATAGGAAAATCATATTTGTCTTTATCATGTACATTGCACATAACTTATTTAACCCAATCAACCAAATGAATCATATATTGCACATGATAAAACACATGTCATCTTTCTATAAGTAGTTAGAGTCAAACCTTTTCCAACATAAAAATACTCCAAAATATAAAATCGATAAGAGTGCATTTTAGTCTAAATAAAAACTATACTTGTTAATTATTTATTTATTAATTTATGTATGGAATTTTCCATGCATTTATATGTACATTTCTTGATTAGTTGTGTAATATTTAATTTTGATTTTTAAACCTTTAAAATTGGTATCCAATAGTTTATTAAAATGCAATGCTAACTTGTGCCCTTATGCCAATTTTTTAAAGAAGAAACAAAGAGGTATAGAGAAGTGGAAGATCATGTCTAAATGTGACTATAATATTAACCGATGCTGACCCAAAAAGTGATGAATAAAATAAAATTACAGCCCAAAAAAAGACAAGCATCCGTACAAATGGTTGTTCCAAAGTGTTGTTATATAAATCCCATAAATTAAATTCTCATTTTTTTTATTGGGTTTCAAACTAATAATAATAAATTTAACAAAGATGGGTCCAAGTGGCCAACCGTGTGGCCTTGATTAGCTAAAAAGAACACATAGCTAAACGCACGCATGCCACAGTTTCCTTTTCCATGGTGGGCTGAACAGTTTCCCCCTCAGCCTAATTTATTTACCATTTACCGGTCTTTCCCTGTTACCAGTCAAAAGAATTTACCAAAGAACACTTTAATAAACTACAATTACGAGACTAAATCCATGTACTTAATCAATATAAAATAGTGTGATTAAAATAAGTTTGAAGGAGTATAAAACACTCTCGTTTGTCACAATCCAACACTTGGGAAAGGACAAAGAAATCCCGTTAATGCAAAGATTTCTTTGGCTTGATAGTTATGGGCATTGATTAGGTGGTTGTCGGTTAATTTATGCTGTTAATTTATAGGAGTATTTAGTGTTTATAATGTGAATGTCCTTATTTTCGTATCTTTGTCGGCCTTATTGGTGATTAAAGTTTGCTATTATATGGTTGCAACTTACAAGGAAGTGCTTCCTTGACCTCCATGGATAGTGTGCACTAGAGGATCCAATGATGGTTTAATTAATCTAGATATCATCCAAAATTCATTCAATCATACAAGTTTCTTTTTCCAATTACATTATGGGATACACTAGTATTATTATACTATGGTAAATACTCCTACAAAAACTTTATATAATTTATGCTGGGCATATTGATATATCAAGAGTCTTGTAATTGAGTAATATTATTTGATCCTTTTCCTAATAACGAAAAAGATAATCAATATTTAACCTGGAACCAAAAGTCCAAAACACAAACCATGAAATTTGTGGCTGGGTTAGGGATTAAGGTGAGCAAGGAGCGTTTAATTGCTCCCAAGGCCGGAACTACAAACATTGTTGGGGTCCATTCCCCCTCCCCAAATTTGAAATTTGAAATTTTTATACAATATATAATCATATTAAAAACTTTAAAGATTTAGCTACTAAAATGTAGTCCACAAAATATTTGAGTTAGTCCAATAATACTTTAAAATATTGAAAGGGTAGTTTTTCTTTTCACAATTTTCTCTTCTTCTTCATTTTTGTTGTAACATTAGCTCTTATATCTATTAAAGTTGTTGATCATTCATGTATTTTGAACACATCAATGGTTCTATTAACACAATTAAAGAAATACTAGCTGAGTTTCGGCACGAAGTACGATGCAACTTATTATTAGCTTTCTCCAATATTTCAATAATTTTTGCCAAAAATCTTGTAACTTAACTGATTGGCACCTCATAATGCTTCCAAAAAAGACATCCAAGGTTTAAATCCCCACCCTCAACTATCAATATATATATCTCTCAATAATTTTCCTTGTAAAAAATTGCAATCTTTAGTTATTTTATAGACAAAATAGAAAAACACTGAAATTAGTATAGTGATTTGATCATACTATATATATGTGTTTACAAATTGAAAATTGCATGATATAGTTGCTAATATAGATATGCATATTTCATGCCTACAAAAAAAAAATGCAAATATCCTTCTTCTTCTTCTTCTTTTTTTTTTTTTTAACATTCTTGATGGTGTGTTACTAAATTTAATCTTTAGTTTACCTTTTTGTTGAAAATTGGTTCAATTGTTGTAAAAACAACTAAATTTGAGTAAGAATAGCATATTTCAAATAAATTGTTTTTGACTTAAAAGAAATTAAATATAAAAAAATCAATTGTCTCACATATAAATCTTAGAAAAATGATATTAAGATTTCATTAGGCTTAAAATAATGAAATAAACATATTTATTCTATTAGTAATTCTTCTAATTACATAGAATAAATACTACAATGTTAGTTCCACACACACACACACACACACACACACACACACATATATATATATATATATTACATATGATTATTTTTAGTGAATTTACAAATATTTAATTTTTTATGGTTTTTGTGTCAATTGTGTAGTCGAAGTTTTATATATATATATATATATATATATATAAGACAGAAATTCTGCTCTAGTTTAATTTAAGTGTATATGTGTGTAAAACTACCTTCCAAACACTTGAACTCGGCCTGTAGCCCCCACAGTACTTGTAGAATGACTATCACGCCAAGGGTGTGCGGTAGTGTCAAAGTAACTAAAAATAAGGAAGAATGTCATATTCTAAATTTATTACTATTATATCAACTAAAAATTATTTCTTATATAAAGTTTATAAAAATAATCATATAAGTTCATTTAATATAAATAATTAATGTACAATTATAGGTGTAAGGACCAGATTTGAGTCTCTAGCCCAAAAAAATGATAGACTCAGGCCCAAAAAGCCCAAAACAATGAATTTGTAGATAGTGGATTGGAAAACTAGGCTAAAATGAGTTAGATGACAAACAAAGTAGATTCAAATGACTAGAATAAAAAGATAGATTGATTTTAACTAAAGAAAATTGTCATTAGCACAATCCGAGGAGATCAGTTGTATATTTCTCTTAAGTTTGATTACAAGTTTGTTTTTTGATTGCTACAGTGTTTCTCTCTAGATTTTTCCCTCTCCTTTCATGAAGGGTCTTTTCGATTATATAGTTCTCTTTAGACGATCTTGGCCCTCCACTTGTTGACCATCCAAGCTTCTACTTGAAGGCTTGTCCCATCGAACACCCTCTCAGGCCCTCTGTGCATTGGGGTAGCCAATACAGCACTGTTCAGGGGTCTTCTCCACATTAATGCAGTTAGAAAGTTAGCTGCAGAGCATTCAATGCGATGGTAGCAGCTTTCTCTTTATATATTTTAGGATTCCTCCCTGTCCTGCATTCTTGTAATGCTTATCTGTATCAACAGAACTTTCTTGGAATGCTCCCCTGGACGACAAACCGACTCTCCTGACTTCGGCTTTGATTAGCCGAGGAGGTATTCATCCTCGGCCTACCCTCCTGGGCCCTTATGACCAAAACTGACTTCTCCAATTACTAACACAGACTCCCCTGACAACGTTTACTCCTCCTTGGACAACTTCACGTCCTCGGATTAGGCCCCAGGCCCAATGTATACATAGATAGTGAGTCCCTGGGCCCAATATCCCTACAATAGCCCCTCGAGATTCTTCTTTCTAGCTCCTCGGGAAGAAAGGAGGATCTCGATGTCAACTTAGTTAGTCTGTGCTCATCATACATCACCTCTGCCTATGTAGATGCCTTTTTAACTGCCCAAGATGCGCTCCTAATGCTTCGGCATGCAAGACATGTCTTCATTAAATTTTTACGGTTCCTTGTCCCCCACGTTCTACGGCGCGATGCGAATCCAACAGCTAAGGATCTCGCTAAAAATAGAGCGGGAATTTTCCCGCTTGTGGCTATCCCTTTGATATAAATACTGCCCAAATCAATCAGTCATCTCACGTTAGCATTCACTTCGTTCTAAAGCTCATACATTGAACCTGCAACTTTCCCAACTCACTTGTGCCCCTACAAATACCAAGAGCTTGTCCGATGAGAGTTTTTCTTTTTTCTGTAAGTCTTCATGAATCTTTACACTTTTTCTTTCCATATATTTTTCTTTTCTCTGTACTTTTCTTCTCCTCGGCTCCATTTTCTCCTCTCAATCTTTTTAGTTTTCCCAAACCTTTCTAGAAATGGGTAGCTTTAAGAGTTTGGTAGACTCCGAGGAGGGAATAGAGAATTTTAGGGCTCAGTATAGGATTCCTCTAGGAGTAGGCATTAGGTATTGTAAAGAGGGGCAATGGCACGAAGACAGGCAAGAAGGAGAGGTAGTAATCCCGATGATTACTTTCATAGAAGGTGGGATGACAATCCCTATGGGTACTGTTACCAGGGACTACCTTAGGGCCCATAGGTTGTATAGATGTCCTTAACAAGAGGATGGGTTTAAACCTCACACATCACGATGTCAATTGGGTTTACAACCTCCACCACTTAACAAGGCAGGGGTACTACCTCAAGTCTAAGAACCCTAAGGTGAAGCTTATCCAATGCCTCCCTGATTCCAATAAAGGCCTAAACAAAGACTTCCTGATTGTATCAGGGGAGTGGAACGATGACCTCTCCTGCCCAACAAGATAAGGGAAACCAAATGGGGTCTTAGGTCTAGGTTTGAATAATTGTATATAAATTTTCCTTTAATTAGTTCTATTTTTTGCTAACAATACTTTTCTATTTTTCTCCGTGGTTTTGTAGATAAAAAGCCATTGTGCCCAACTTCAGTCTTGTGAACCAGCCCAGTTTGGACAAGATATTGAAGGCTGAAGTGTTTATTCACACTAACGGTCAATTGAAGGCGGCCCATCTGATCTTGGACTACGTCCCAATCTCCAAGAGTTTCTTGGCACCAAAGTGTGTCATCAAGGCTAGGGATCCTCGGCTGCAACGGATCAGTGTTGCAGCCCTAGGCTTTCTCATTGCTGGTCCCGTTCCAGAAGGTACGCTCGCCACCAAGCGAATACCCGAGGTCATACCAAAGGTAGCCTCGCCACCACACTAAAAAACCGGAGTGGTCACTTCTTCTCACCCCACCTACACAAAAAAGGAAGAAGTAGTTGAGGTATCTGATTCTAAGGATGAGTTTGAAGTCTTCAACCAAGCTTTGTCCCCAGAAACTTCAACTCCTGACCTCAGCCATCCATCTTTTGACCTCGGCCACCCATTCATACCTATACTTGACGAGATAGGGATTCAACGTAAGCCAAGGTCCAACCTGCTAGACCTGATAGAGTCCCAACCAGGAAGGGACGTGCCTGGGAAGGCGGCCCAGATTAAGCCTTCCACCCCCCCCCCCACTTGCCCTGCCCCTCTGACTTGAACCTACCAATCTAAAAAGGAAAAGGGAGCAAAAAGGTAAGAAGGTAGTGGAAGTTGGAAAAACTCACCCCACCCAAGAGGACGAGGCCCAAAGAGCGGCCAAGCAACCCTAAGTGGGGCAAAGGGGCGCTGAGAAGAAGAGCGATCCTCAAGTTGCTCCTCTAACCTGGACCCCCACCCCAATGTTGGATGGGGCCCCACTACCAACCAGTGCCTCCATTAGGGACTTCCAAGGAGGAACGGCCGGCTATGTGGCCAATGCGGTGGAGCAGGCCTTGTTACTCCCCGAGGATATGGCTGAGCTCCGGTCTATGAGGAGGCACAAGGTCTTCCTCAACTTGAAGAGCTATCTAGCCATGGTATGTATTCCACTTAGCCCTTTTTTTTTCTTTTTTCTTTTTTTTTTTACTGTTTCCTCTTCTTCTTTTTCTAATCTATCTCTTTCCTCAGCAGGCTATTCAAGCCTTCTTCCGGGTGGAGGAGATAACCAACTACTGCCCCCAGTAGATGGAAAAAGAGGAAGGAAGGCACAACGCCGCTGTAAAGGCCTTTAATGTGGCTGAGAAGAGTATCCAAGAGCTGAAGAATAAACTGCTTGAGGAGGAGAGGGAGGGAAAAAGTGTCGCAGCTGCCCTTGACAGTGCTGAGAGGCAGGTTGAGGGCCAAAGGGTTCTCCTTTGCAACGCAGAGGATCAATTGGCCACCTCCAAAGCTCAGATCACTGCCCTCAAGAAAAAGCTAGAAGAGGCCGAAAAGGCTAAGGAACGAGCGGAAAGGGCCTGGAACCAGGCCAAGCAAGAAGGACATGACGTAGGCGTAGCGGAGACCGAGGAGGCCCTCAGGGCTGTCGTCATGGGGGTATGTAGGAACTATTGCTCCCAGGTGTGGTATGAAGCTCTCAACCATGCTGGGGTTGAGGCTTCATCCGTACTTAGGAAGGCAGAGAGTGTGTACTACCCCCTGCCATCCAAGCGTCCGTACCTTCTGGTTCGGGGGCTAGTACTGCGTTCGAGGTGGCAGAAATGGGTAAGGACAGTGCAGCCAATGTTCCTACCTCTTCTGACAACCCCTCCGAGGAGGCCGAGCAGATCGAGGTCACAGAAAAGGACAAAGAAAAGGATGTAAACCAAGGAGTGGCCCCTGATGCCACGAAGCCTCCAACTGTTAGCCAGCACCCCCCTGCCGAGAAAGAAGCTCCTAAAAAGATGGAGATTGTCCTGGCCACTCTTCCTCTGCCTGTCAAGACTGATCTTACCAGCAAGGGCCCCGAGGCCCCAGAAACAGCATCCTCTCAGCCAAATCAAGCCCCTCCCAAGGAGAAACTTGTAATAAAAAAGAAATAGATCTTAGTGTAGTTCTTTTTTCTTCTTTTTCTTCTTTTTTTTGTTCTTTTGTTTTGGTTTCCAAGGTTTGTAATCAAGTTTCCCCTTTTTTGTACTCAATCTGCCTTGCTTTAAGGCTTTAATTAATGAAAGTGATGCATATTTTCTTTCTTCCTATGATTCTTATACTGAAGTTGATATAATTTCTATCTTATCTAACACTTAATGAAAGTAGCAATGAGGTAAAACTTTCTTTGTTAATCTGCATAAGTAGTAGAGGATTTATTCCATCTCATATGGTCAGCAACAAAACAAGTTAAATCTACTAAGTCCATCATCTCGGCAAAGCGTAATTCTAACTTGAAGAACATACATAGTAATGTAGCATATATATAGGTTTAAACTTACTCTGTTCCTTACCCATTAATGAGTGTGAAGGGCCAGAGGGATAATCAATTCTCAAACAAATACAGGTATGCCTGTAAATGCTTTAAGTGATACTCATGAGCATCTACTTGAGTCTGCTACCATAGTGAAAATCTTTGTTGTTTAGAGTGGCTAACCATTTTTGGCATTCAAATAATCAATGAGAAACTCTAATTTATCTTAAGTATGTAATCCGAGGAGCCTGAAATAACTAAGGCTTTGTCCTGACACTTAGTAAAATGATAGGAAATATTAATTTACCCAAAGTATGTGGTCCGAGGAGCCAAGCATAGCTAAGATTCTGTTTAATACTCAAAAAGATAACTGAACATATCACTTTACCCCAGGTGTGTGATCCGAGGAGCCAGGCATGATCGAGGTTCTGTTTGATACTTAGAAAAATGCCATTAAGTATTAATTTACCCTAAGTATATGGTCCAAGGAATCAGGCATAGTTAAAGTTCTGTTTAATACTCAAAAAAGTGACTTAACATATCAATTTACCCAAGGTATGTGGTCCGAGGAACCAGGCATGACTAAGATTCTGTTTGATACTTAGAAAGATGTCATTAAGTATTAATTTACCCAAAGTATGTGGTCCAAGGAACCAGGCATAGCTAAGGTTCTGTTTAATACTCAGAAAAGTAACTTAACATATCAATTTACCCAAGGTATGTGGTCCGAGGGGCCAGGCATGACCAATGTTTTGTTTGATACTTAGAAAGATGTCATTAAGTATTAATTTACCCAAAGTATGTGGTCCGAGGAACCAGGCATAGCTAAGGTTCTATTTAATACTCAGAAAAGTAATTTAACATATCAATTTACCCAAGGTATGTAGTCTGAGGAGCCAGACATGACCAAGGTTCTGTTTGATACTTAGAAAGATGCCATTAAGTATTAATTTACCCAAAGTATGTGGTCCAAGGAACCAGGCATAGTTAAGGTTCTGTTTAATACTCAAAAAAGTAACTTAACATATCAATTTACCTAAGGTATGTGGTCCGAGAAGCCAAGCATGACTAAGGTTATGTTTGATACTTAGGGTAACAATAATATGGAGCTCAACAGATGATGTAATAAACGAGGATGTGACAAGCAATACTTTCATTAATAATAATACTTTTTTAGGTTATTTACATTCCAAGGACGTAGTATAACATTCTCATCTAGGTCTTTAAGATGATACGCCCCTATTCCAGCCACCGAGGTGATGCAATATGGCCCTTCCCAATTAGGCCCCAACTTTCCCCATGTTGGGTTCTTTGCAGTACCCAGAACTTTTCTTAACACCAAATCTCTAAGCGCCAGTGGCCTTAGCTTCACGTTAGCATCATACCCTTATTTGAGCTTGTGCTGATAATAGGCTAGCTGGACCATGACATTTTCTCTTCGCTCTTCAATTAAGTCTAGGCTCTTTCCTAACAGCTCATCATTATTGCTCAGAGTGAAAGAACTCGTTCTCAATGTTGAGAATCTAGTCTCCAAAGGAATAATAGCCTCGACTCCATAAATCATTGAAAAGGGGGTCTCCCCAGTGGACCTACGAGGTGTAGTCCGATATGTCCAGAGGACGTATGGCAACTCTTCTACCTATTTTCCCTTTGCATCGTCCAGCCTCTTCTTAAGCCCACTCACTACGACCTTATTGACAGTTTCAACCTGTCCATTCCCTTGGGGATATGCCGGGGTGGAGTATCTATTCGTTATGCCCAGGTCACAGCAATATCTCCTGAAAGCTTTGCTATCAAACTAAAGTCCGTTGTCTGAGATGAGGGTGCAAAGGATTCCAAACCGACTGGCAATATTTTTCCAAACGAATCTCCTGGCATCCACGTCCCTGATATTCGCCAATGGTTCAGCTTCAACCCATTTGGTGAAGTAGTTTGTGCCGACCAACAAATCTCTCTTATTCCCTGCTACCCTGGGGAAGGGACCTACGATGTCCAAGCCCCATTGAGCAAATAGCCAAGGGCTAGATAGAGGGTTAAGGACACCTCCTAGTTGGTGAATGTTTGGTGCAAATCTTTGGCATTAGTCACACTTCTTCACATACTCTTGTGCTTCCCTCTGCATATTTGGCCACCAATAGCCTTGAGTGAGTGCCCTGTGAGACAAAGATCTGCCCCCTGTGTGGCTTCCACAAATTCCTTCATGTAATTCTTCCAAGAGCAGCTCAACTGCTTCAGGGTGTATGCATAGTAGATATGGGCCAGAAAATGATCTCTTATACAGTTTTTAGTCCTCGGATAGCCAAAACCGATGAGCCTTTCTTCGCACCTTGTCAACCTCTGATTTCTCCTTGGGTAGGACATCCTCCTTAAGGAACAGTACTATGGGGTCCATCCAACTAGGTCCCACCCTAATCTGATGAATCTGAGCCATGTTTCTCCCTACTTCAGTAGGCTTACACAAGTCTTCCACAAGAATCATCCGAGGTAAACTTTGTGCCGAGGAGATTGCCAATGTGGCAAGAGAGTCGGCATGTGTATTTCTATTTCTAGGGATTTGCGATAAATTAAAGGATTCAAATTCAGACTGTAAGTGTCTAACCTGGTTCAAATATTCCTACATTCTGAGATCTCTAGACTCCAACTCTCTTTGAACTTGGCCCACAACCAGCCTTGAATCAGAGAATATTTTCACTGCTTTTCCACCCATTTTCTGAACCATGGTCATTCCTACCAGTAGAGCTTCATACTCAGTTTCATTGTTTGTGGCCGAGAAGCCCAATCTCAAAGATTTCTCAATTGTAATCCTCTCAGGAGATATCAGAACTAGCCCCACTCCAGGTCCTCTGTGGTTCGCTGCACCATCAATGTATACCTTCCAGGACAAAGGTTCTGGTAAGGAGATTGCAGCAACCAATTTTTTATCCATGTTCTGCTTTTCCACTCTCTCTTCTAATGGGGTTTCAGTAAACTTAGCTACCAGATCGGCGAGGACCTGGCCCTTAACAGAGGTGTGAGGCATGTACTTGATATCAAAGGCCCCTAGGATCGTACCCCACTTGGCAATCCTCCCAGTGTAATCAGTGCTCCAAAGTAGAGATCTAAGTGGGAGCTGGGTTAGGATAACAACCGTGTGTAATTGGAAGCAGTGAGGGAGCTTACGTGTGGCATGCACACTGCTAAAATGGCTTTCTTCAGTGGTAGGTAACGGACCTCGGCCTCGTGTAGTGACTTACTAACATAATAAACTGGCCTCTGCACTCCACTATCAATCCGTACCAGCACCAAGCTTACCGCATTGGAAGCCGTTGCGATGTAGGCAAACAAGACCTCGTCCACCTCGAGCCTGGACATAATGGGTGGCCGAGATAGATACTCCTTCAGCTGCTGGAAGGCAAAAATACACTCCTCAGTCCATTCAAATCCCTTCCACTTGTTCAACAACTGGAAGAAAGGTCTACACCTATCTACTGACCGAGAGATGAATCGGTTTAGAGCAGCAGTCATCCCTATCAGCTTCTGGACTTCTTTGGGATTCCGAGGTGGCTGTAGATTGTTAATTGCTCTAATCTAGTCAGGGTTAACTTCAATTCCGTGATGTGTAACCATGTACCCCAAAAACTTCCCTGACCCGACCCCAAAAGAATACTTAGAAACATTGAGTCGTAGCTTATGCCTTCTCAAGATCTCAAAGATATTCCCAAGGTCGTTAACGTGCTCAGATTCCACCTTACTCTTGACCACCATGTCATTTATATATACTTCGATATTCTTGCCCAGTTGTGGTTCAAACATCTTAGTCATCATCCTCTGATAGTAGATCCTGCATTTTTCAATCCAAAAGGCATCATCTTGTAATGGTAGTTTCCAATAGGTGTGACAAAAGCCGTTTTCTCGTGATCTTCCAATGCTAAAGGTATCTAATGGTAGCCTTGAAAGGCGTCCAAAAAGCTCATCTGAGGAAGACCTACAGTGGCATCCACTAGCTGGTCTATCCGAGGCATGGGGAAAAGATCTTTTGGGCAGGCCTTGTTCAGATCTATGAAGTCCATGCATACCCGCCACTTTCCATTTTTCTTCTTCACAACTACAGTGTTGGCCAACCATTCAGGGTAAAACACTTCTTTGATAGCCCCAGCCTGTTTAAGCTTCATCACCTCATCTTTGACAACAGCAAAATAATCCTTAGATGAGCGCCGATGTGGTTGCTTTCTGGGAGTGACAGATGGATTAAGGTTCAAATGATGACAGATAAAGCTCGGATCCACCCCCGGAGCTTCGTAGGCATTCCACGCGAACACATCAATGTTCTTCTTGAGAAACTTTACCAAGTCTTCTTTCTCCTGAAGAGGTAGTTAAGCCCCAACCTGAAAAAACTTCTTCGGGTCATCACCTACAACAATCTTCTCTAAATCCTCACATTTCGCCTCCTCGATTGGCCCATCGACAGTTAACACCGGAGACTTTGACTGCTATAAGCACCCCTCAGCAGAGGCCGAGGACTCAACTGCAGGCTGATGCATAATTACAGCCAGGAGGCACTGCCTAGCCATGGACTGACTCCCTATAAGCTCCTCAATCCGGTTCCCTGATAGGTACTTCACTTTCAAATGTAGAGTAGAAGAAACAGCCCCTAGGGCATGAAGCCAGGGTCTGGCCACAATGGCCGTGTAGGGAGAGTATGCATCCACTACAATGAAGTCCACTTCAACCACCTCTGACCCTGCCTGCACAGGCAACCTAATCTGACCCCTTGGGATGATAACTTTCCCATCAAAGCTCACCAAAGGTGAATCATAGGCTCTCAGGTCCTCAGGCTTTAAGTTTAGCCCTCTATACAAATCAAGGTACATAATCTTTACACAGCTGCACTGGTCCACCATTACCTTCTTCACATCATACCCTCGTATTCTGAGGGTGACTACCAAGGCAGCATCATGCGGCTAGATGGTTCCCATCTTGTCCTCGTCCGAAAAACTCAGCGCCGGTCAGATTTCCACTCTAGCCTTCTTCGGCTTAGAGTTAGAGCCCTCAATTGGTAGTCAAGCTATAGATATCACCCTAGTAGGATGAGAACCGGTCCTCCCAGGTGCAGCGAAGATGACATTAATTGTGCCTAAAGGGGGCCTTGAAGAAGCATTCCCCTAAGTCCCTGACCTTGATTGGTCTTCTTGCCCGTTAGGCCGATACAAAAACTGCTGTAACCTTCCTTCTCTGACCAGTTGCTCCAAATGATTCCACAAAGTTTTGCAGTCCTCGATGGTATGCCCCCACTCCTAGTGATATTGGCAGTGGAGGCTCTGGTTGCACCTCAAGGGATCTCCGCCCATTTTGTTTGGCCATTTGAAATATGGCTCGTTCTTAATCTTTTCCAGGACCTGGTGCACTGGTTCTCGGAACACAATATTAACTGCCTAAGGAGCTGTAAACCTTGATTATCCAGCAAAATCCCTTCGGGATCGGTTATTGTTGTAGAGGTCCGACCTGAAATCCCTCCTCTCTTGAGGGATAACCTTGCTCTTCCCCTTTCCTTGTTGTTGGTCTTCCTCGACTCTCTTGTATTCATCAATGCGGTCCATGAGCCTATGCACACTCCTTACCGGCTTCTTAGTCAAGGATTTTCTCAAATCATGCTCGGTGGGCAATCCGACCTTGAAGGTCCGTATAGCCACGTCATCAAAATCCCCATCAATCTCATTAAACATCTCCCAGTACCTGTCCGAGTATGTTTTCAGGGTCTCACCTTCTCGCCTGGACATAAACAAGAGAGAATCTAAGGGTTGAGGAACCCTACTACACGTAATAAAACGAGACCCAAACGCACGGGTGAGCTCCTCGAAGGAGCCAATAGAACCTGCACCCAGACCATCAAACCACCTCATAGCCATAGGCCCCAAGCTGGATGGAAATACCTTGCACATCAAGGTCTCATTCTTGGAGTATACAACCATTCTCTGGTTGAAGTGACTTATGTGTTCCACAGGATCTGTACGACCGTTGTACGTGGTGAACGTGGGCTGAGTGAACCGCTGAGGAAGTCTCCCTTCCTCAATCCTACGTGTGAAAGGCGATCTAGAAATTTGTTTGAGCGCTTTGCTCATCACATCGTTCCCCAAGCCTTTAAAAGATGAGCTTCTGTTTCTGTGCTCAAGGTGGTAGTCCTCATCGTACGAGAAAGACTCATTGGGAGGAGTTCTTGATCTTTGCCTATAACTACCGTCCTCCTCATCATCAAAAGAGAAATCAAAAATGAAGGGAGTTCGCCTTCTCCGTTCGTGGCGCAACTTCCTTTTTAAATGATCAATCTCCTGTTGCATGGCTCTGGTATTTTTCTCCTGAGAGAGGTGGCAACCACCCCTAGAATGACTCCTACTAGTATGGATAGTATGCATACTCCCCTCCTGGTCCCTTTTTCGCTCGAGGTTGACAAAATGATCTTCATGTTAAGACCCCCTAGATTTTGCCTAGTGTGGACCTGAACCTACCATAGTTGGAAGTCAGACTCACTATAACACCAGAATTTCCCACAAACAGCGCCAATTGTAAGGACCAGATTTGAGTCCCTAGCCCAAAAAATGGATGGACTCAGGCCCAAAAAGCTCAAAACAATGAATTTGTAAAGAGTGGGTTGGAAAACTGGGCTAAAATGAGTTAGATGACAAATAAAGTAGATTCAAATAACAAGAACAGAAAGATAGATTGATTTCAACTAAAGAAAATCGTCCTCAGCACGGTCCGAGAAGATTAGTTGTATATTTCTCTTAAGTTTAATTACAAGTTTATTTTCTGATTGCTACAATGTTTCTCTCTAGATTTCTCCCTCTCCTTTCATGAAGGGTCTCTTCGATTATATAGTTCTCTTCAGACGATTTTGGTCCTCCACTTGTTGACCATCCAAGCTTCTACTTGAGGGCTTGTCCCATCAGACACCCTCTCAGGTCCTCTGTGCGTTGGGGTAGCCAATGCAACATTGTTCAGGGGTCTTCTCCACATTAATGCAGCCAGAAAGTTAGTTGCAGAGCATTCAATGCGGTGGTAGCAATTTTCTCCTTAGATATTTTAGGATTCCTCCCTGTCCTACGTTCCTGTAATGCTTATTTGTATCAACAGAACTTTCCTGGAGTGCTCTCCTAGACGATAGACCAACTCTCCTGACTTCGGCTTTGATTAGCCGAGGAGGTATTCATCCTCGGCCTACCCTCCTGGGCCCCTATGACCAAAACTGACTTCTCCAATTACTAACACGAACTCCCCTGACAACGTTTACTCCTTCTCGAACAACTTCACATTCTCGGATTGGGCCCCAGGCCCAATGTATACATAGATAGTGAGCCCCTGGGCCTAATATCCCTACAATAGGTAATTAATATATGTATTTACTCTATTGGGTAATTCAATAAACTAACTTTGATATAAATGCATGCAAACTTTGTTTAAGTAGAAGCCTAAATAAAGAGAGTCTAAAAAAATGTGCCACATGGCACAACTTTATGATTTCCAACATAACGTCTCTGCTTTTATATACTCCCTCCGTCCCAGTTTGTTTGTCCTCTATTCCATTTTGGAATGTCCTAAAATATTGTCCTGTTTCTAAAAATAAAAGTCTTTAATTTACTAATGTTCTTGCTATACCCTTACTTTATTTTCAAAACTATTTGAAAAGAAAACTAACAAATATTTTAAAAAATCAATCTAATTGGGGCACATTTTTAGTTGCCTCATTAAGAATAACTCTTTTAAAAAAACAAGCTGATAAATTTATTTAAGGGTAGTTTTGTAAACTTACGCATTTTTATAAGGCAGACAAGACAGTAAATGATGTTCCCTTAAAAAATTTGACTTTTCAAACAGGACAAACAAATTGGAACAGAGAGAGTATATATATATAGGGTTGGGTTAAAGTTACACCTGATGTAACTTTAAGTAATGTTACACCACTCACTATTTTTTAATTGGATGCAAATTTTGATAAATCTATCATTAGATTGCATTATCTTCATATATTCTCTATGCTTGCAAAATTTCAGGGTAATAAAAAATTAATAGTTATGTCATCAATCAATTTTTTAAATTCAAGTTTTTGTAGTTTAAAATAATGCATAAAAAATGAGTTTATGAATCAAATGGTAAATAATAACCAATTGACATGAAAATTGGTAGGATTGTTAAGAACATATAGAACATATAATTCAATGGTGAGATTTTCAAAATATGAATTCTATAACAAGTTATTGGGTGGTGTAACATTGCTTAGAGTTACACCACGTGTAACTAAAACCCAACCCGTATATATATTTGAAAAAATTTTAAGGTAAGCATACTGAATTATATTATCATTATATAAAGAATCTTTTTCAACAACAAATTTTGATGTTTTGCGAAGTCTTACAAGTAAAAATTATTTACCAACAAATAAACATCATTATTATTGGCTTATTGCTAACAGATTCATGTGCCTTATGATGATCCAAAGTTTAATTAAGAATAACTAACACTACCATATGGATACTAAGATTAAGATTCTTTAAAATTCTTAGATTATTTAATTCTATTATAGAGTTCATAAAATGCTATTCATACATTTGAAATGAGTAAATTATATGTTGCCACGTCATCTTTTTTAAACAATCTTTGACTATCTCTATTATGGTATCTATGTTCATTAAGTACACCAATCACAAAGTGACACTTGAGCATATTGTGGATGAGTGTCTCTAGGCTTACTCATCTATTTTAGTTATTGCGGATATGGAAATTTTTTGGGTAAATTACATATTTGGTCCTTACCCTTTATGCTGAATGTCAATTTGGTCCCTAACCTTTTAATAGTATGTCAAAATGGTTTTTGCCGTTAAGTGATGGATGCAAAATTTTGACGTGGCTAACGGTGAAAATAAAAAATTATTTTCACGCCACCTAAGATGCCATGTATACTGCCACATAGCCTAAAAAATAAAAAACTTAGTTCAATTAAAAATACAAATCGAATTTGGTCAGATTTATGTCAATCCACCACTGTAGTTCTTTCTGATTTCCAAATTGAAGAAAGAAAATAAAAAAGAAGGGATTTCTAGAGAGGAAAAAACTACAAATGAACTATTTTTCTTTAGATTCACATCTTACTTGAACCCTTCTCACATACCTCACAAAAAGTAAGGCTGTGTTTGTTTTAATGTAAAATATTTTCCGGGTGTAAAATATTTTCAGATGAAAATATTTTCGGGAAATGAAAATATTTTCAAGTGTTTGGTTGCATTTCAAAAAATGTTTTGAAAAATATTTTCTGGTGTTTGGTTGTGTTCTTGAAAATACCATAGAAAACACATTTTCTACTTGTTGCTCACATTTTCTCACATTTTCTCAGCTGCCAAACAAATATATAATATCATTCCTCCATACAGAAATACAAAAGAAACAAAAGTCAGAAAAAAATTCATCAAATCCGGTCAAATTGAGAGAAGAAGGAAGAGAGAGAGGCGACTGGGTTCGATCTAGAGGCGAGATCGCGCGGCGAAGGCGAGATCGAGCAGCGTTGGAGTCGATCTTTGCTTGATCGGCGCGGTGCTACGATTGACGAGACCAGTGCGATCTGGTGCGATCGACGCGGTGCTGCGATCGACAAGACCGATGGAGTGTGGGTCGTCGGACTGGAGCTTGGTCTATGGTTGTCGAACTGGAGCTCGGTCTGTTCTTGCTCACCGTTTCTCTCTCTCTCTCTCTCTCTCTCTCTCTCTCTCTCTCTCTCTCTCTCTCTCTCTCTTTGCGCGTCTGAAGCTCGATCTGGAAATGGTTTGAAGTGAAAATAGAAATGTAAAATAATTTTCGGGTCAAAGGCTTCTTTTTACGGTCAACTGAAATGCAAATCCGGAAAATTCTATTTTCCATGCGCAACCAAACACACGGTTTTACGGAAAATGATTTCCTGAAATGGTTTGAAGCCAAAACAAACGTAGCCTAAATGTCCTCAACAAGTAGTTCCATCATCCACGACGTTGAGTTCAACTATTTTTGAGAAATTAATTCTCAAGTTTGAACTCTTTGTCTGATGGCCCTTGTTTAAACGAAACTACATATCCGATGAGAGTTTCAAAGGGACTATTGGGTTGGGTATGAATTTGGTTGCAGGAGAGGAGGGCGGCCGTTGACGATGATTTGATAGATGGCAAAGATGATCCAGGAGGAGACTATGTCCATCTAAGTTCGAGTGCTAGACCTTGGTAAAAAATTTTCATTTTGATGATCTGTGTATAGAAATTATATATTTTTTGTTGACAGCGTCGAATATGTGTATAGAAATTTGTATATTTTTTTTGTTAGAATTTTTTTTTTTTTTTCAATCCTTCTTTATGCTCTTCTTAGTTGGTTTAGTTTCTGTGGGGGGTATAAAACCGAGAAGCCCATGTCCATGTTCACGTTGGGCCCAAGGCCCTATCCGAGGAAGGATCCTCCTCGGCCAAAAGAAAGGCCCTCCTCGGCTCAAATCATAGCCGAGGACAAAAGGAACGACTCGGTCCTGATGATGACACCCTAGGTCATTCCAACAAACAGGAAAAGTACTAGAACGACAAAGAACAAAGAAAAGGCTGCCATTACTGCAATTAAGTACTCTGCACCTAACAGAGCCATGCTTTTCAGCCTTTACAGCCACTCCCAACCACTTTGGGTATGGGCTGATGGGACAAGTATCAACCCTATGAACCTCAACCTACGGATGGACATTCAAGAGGGAGCAGAAGCTAGTATAAAAGGGGGAGGACTCCCTCGAAGCCCAGGGGGCTGGAGTGACCCAAAATGATGCCAAAGAGAAAAGCTTCCTGAATAAGCTCATATTCATCCTTCAAGAAGAAAACATAAGTTTTGGACAGAACCAAGGTATTGAATGGTCCTCGGACCCAACCTATGGGGAAACCAACTACTTCAAGAAGAAAATATAAGTTTTGGACAGAACCAAGGTATTGCATGGTCCTCGGACTCAAACCTATAGGGAAACCAACTACTTCAAGAAGAAAATATAAGTTTTGGACAGAACCAAGGTATTGCATGGTCCTCGGACCCAAACCTCTGGGAAACCAATTACTTCAAGAAGAAAACATAAGTTTTGGACAGAATCAAGGTATTGCATGGTCCTCGAACTCAAACCTATGGGGAAACCAACTACGCCAAAAAAAAAAAATAAGTTTTGGACAGAACCAAGGTATTGCATGGTCCTCGGACCCAAACCTATGAGGAAACCAACTACTTCAAGAAGAAAACATAAGTTTTGGACAGAACCAAGGTATTGCATGGTCCTTGGACTCAAACCTATGGGGAAACCAACTACTTCAAGAAGAAAACATAAGTTTTGGACAGAACCAAGATATTGCATGGTCCTCGGACCCAACCTATGGGGAAACCAACTACTTCAAGAAGAAAATATAAGTTTTGGACAGAACCAAGGTATTGCATGGTCCTCAGACTCAAACCTATGGGGAAACCAACTACTTCAAGAAGAAAATATAAGTTTTGGACAGAACCAAAGTATTGCATGGTCCTCGGACCCAAACCTATAGGGAAACCAACTACTTCAAGAAGAAAACATAAGTTTTAGACAAAACCAAAGTATTGCATGGTCCTCGAACTCAAACCTATGGGGAAACCAACTACGCCAAAAAAAAAAAACATAAGTTTTGGACAGAACCAAGGTATTGCATGGTCCTCGGACCCAAACCTATGGGGAAACCAACTACTTCAAGAAGAAAACATAAGTTTTGGACAGAACCAAGGTATTGCATGGTCCTTGGACTCAAACCTACGGGGAAACCAACTACTTAAGGAAGAAAACATAAGTTTTGGACAGAACCAAGGTATTGCATGGTCCTCGGACCCAAACCTATGGGGAAACCAACTACGCCAAAAAAAAAAAAAACATAACTTTTGGACAGAACTAAGGTATTGCATGGTCCTCGGACCCAAACCTATGGGGAAACCAACTACTTCAAGAAGAAAACATAAGTTTTAGACAAAACCAAAGTATTGCATGGTCCTCGAACTCAAACCTATGGGGAAACCAACTACGCCAAAAAAAAAAAACATAAGTTTTGGACAGAACCAAGGTATTGCATGGTCCTCGGACCCAAACCTATGGGGAAACCAACTACTTCAAGAAGAAAACATAAGTTTTGGACAGAACCAAGGTATTGCATGGTCCTCGGACTCAAACCTATGGGGAAACCAACTACTTAAAGAAGAAAACATAAGTTTTGGACAGAACCAAGGTATTGCATGGTCCTCGGACCCAAACCTATGGGGAAACCAACTACTTCAAGAAGAAAACATAAGTTTTAGACAAAACCAAAGTATTGCATGGTCCTCGAACTCAAACCTATGGGGAAACCAACTACGCCAAAAAAAAAAAACATAAGTTTTGGACAGAACCAAGGTATTGCATGGTCCTCGGACCCAAACCTATGGGGAAACCAACTACTTCAAGAAGAAAACATAAGTTTTGGACAGAACCAAGGTATTGCATGGTCCTCGGACTCAAACCTATGGGGAAACCAACTACTTAAAGAAGAAAACATAAGTTTTGGACAGAACCAAGGTATTGCATGGTCCTCGGACCCAAACCTATGGGGAAACCAACTACTTCAAGAAGAAAATATAAGTTTTGGACAGAACCAAGGTATTGCATGGTCCTCGGACTCAAACCTATGGGGAAACCAACTACTTCAAGAAGAAAATATAAGTTTTGGACAGAACCAAGGTATTGCATGGTCCTCGGACCCAAACCTATGGGGAAACCAACTACTTCAAGAAGAAAACATAAGTTTTGGACAGAACCAAGGTATTGCATGGTCCTCGGACTCAAACCTATGGGGAAACCAACTACGCCAAAAAAAAAAAACATAAGTTTTGGACAGAACCAAGGTATTGCATGGTCCTCGAACCCAAACCTATGGGGAAACCAACTACTTCAAGAAGAAAACATAAGTTTTGGACAGAACCAAGGTATTGCATGGTCCTCGGACTCAAACCTGTGGGGAAACTAACTACGCCAAAAAAAAACATAAGTTTTGGACAAAACCAAGGTATTGCATGGTCCTCGAACCCAAATCTATGGGGAAACCAACTATTTCAAGAAGAAAACATAAGTTTTTGACAGAACCAAGGTATTGCATGATCCTCGGACTCAAACTTATGGGGAAACTAACTATTCAAAAAGGAAACATAAGTTTTGGACAAAACCAAGGTATTGCATGGTTCTCGGACTCAAACCTATAGGGAGACCAACTACTTCAAAAAGAAAACATAAGTTTTGGACAGAACCCAGGTATTGTGTGGTCCTCGGTCCTTGGACCGGATGCCCAAAACAAGTTAACTCTATGAGTACCATCTGAAACGTGGCAAAGCACCCTAGTGCCCGATGACCCCCTCGGATAGTTCGTTTTTGGTTACACGACCTCGGGTGATCGCCCCATACGCAGTACAGAACATTTAGCTACTATTCCGGTTAGTCTCATATGGTTAATCTACATAAAGTCAGCATTATTGTGCCCATCAGTTTTGATGAGTTCAAATAGGTAACCCTTTGCTAAACAAGGATATCGGCCCTAAGTACTGTTCGAAAGAAAAAGACACCAGCACATCCATTCACAAAATAACTATTGTAGAAAAGAAAGAATACACAAAATGAGATAAATTCATCTTTTATTAGACAAAGAAGTAGTATAGCATACAAAAAAGGGGCTTAGACAAGCCTATACCAGAAGCTAACTACAGAAACAAAAACAAAAACAAAAAAAAAGAACACACGGAAACGATAGATCCTTCAATTTTGCTCTTTCAGCAACTAAAGCAAGACTGGATGGCACCAGCGATGGAAGAAAAGAAGAAGCAGAGGCACCTGGTCCACATCTTTGCTCTTGCAGCAACTAAAGCAAGACTGGATGGCACCAATGGTGGAAGAGAAGAAGAAGCCGAGGCACCTGGTCCACATCTTTACTCTGGCAGCGACTAAGCCAGTTTGGATGGCACCAGTGATGGAAGAGAGGAAGAAGCGGGGATGCCAAGTCCCCATACCTGCTTTAACGGCAACCGAGCAAGTGTCGCATTGGCAACAATTGGGCAAATACGGATGGTACTAGCGATGGGAAATCTCAGTGCTGTCGCACCAAAAATCTGATGCGACCTGCACCTACTTCGGATTTTGGCTGAAGGAAGAAGAGGCTCCTTTCTTGCCTTATTAAAGAGAAGAAACGTCTTGAGTCTCTGTCTCCCTTGCCCTGACCGGGCCATTCTTAATCCTGAAGTTACCCAAGGCTTTTGAGGAGGGTGTGATGCCTTCATACTCACTCTGGCCTTAATCATTTCAACTCCTAAAAGCTCGGTCACACTGGTAATAGGGACTTTGGGCCCAATTGGAGGGGTTGGAATTTGAAAAAGCCTAAAGGGTCTGCCAGTAAGGGGAATAACTTCCCACCGTGCTCCTTATATAGGGGGCAAGCCTGGTGGCATTTAATCTATCCAAATCTCCAAGGAAAAACTACAAATGAGCGAAGTCTCATTCAATTCCCAAAGCAATCTCCAGCCGTTGGACTTGCGCCGCCTCATAAAGAGACTTTAATGAAGGCGTGCCTCGTGTACCGAAACGGTAGGAACACAGCATGGGAAAACTAAAGGAATGTCTCACAGCCAGGAACGTGCTTCAGACAAGCAAAGAGGCTCCAGTATTGCTGAAGAACAAGACTTAGCAAGCCGTGACATAGGCCTGACGTCATCAAAACCCTCCTCTCCGTCCGAGGAGCCGGACAGCAGGATTTTGAGGGGCTATTGTGGGGGGTATAAAACCGAGAAGCCCATGTCCATGTTCACGTTGGGCCCAAGGCCCTATCCGAGGAAGGATCCTCCTCGGCCAAAAGAATGGCCCTCCTCGGCTCGAATCATAGCCGAGGACAAAGGGAATGACTCAGTCCTGATGATGACACCCTGGGTCATTCCAACAAACAGGAAAAGTACTAGAACGACAAAGAACAAAGAAAAGGTTGTCATTACTGCAATTAAGTACTTTGCACCTGACAGAGCCATGCTTTTCAGCCTTTACAGCCACTCCCAACCACTTTGGGTATGGGCTGATGGGACAAGTATCAACCCTATAAACCTCAACCTACGGATGGACATTCAAGAGGGAGCAAAAGCTAGTATAAAGGGGGGGGGGGGGGGGGGGGGGACTCCCTCGAAGCCCAGAAGGCTGGATTGACCCAAAATGACGCCAAAGAGAAAAGCTTCCTGAATAAGCTCATATTCATCCCCCCGCGACCGCCATACCACCATGACTAACGATTGCCCGTCTACTAAAGCCTAGCTTTTCAGCCCACTCTCTACAAATTTATTGTGGGGACCGTCAACGTTAAGCCTAGTCCATTTTTGGGGCCAACACTTTTTCAGTTCTTACAGTTTCTTTTTTGTTTTTATATATATTTTTAATCTTTGTACACATGGCATCCTAAGTTGTATAAAAATAAAGAAATGCTATGTCCACAACATTTTCACAACATTTTTACAACAAATCATAGGTGACAGGTTGTTATTGGTTATTATTGTTGGGCAAAATAGTAATCTCAGTGATAGGTTCAAATTTGAACTAATAACAACTAACCACCTATGATTTGTTGTGAAAATGTTCTAAAAATATTGTGGACATAGCACTTCTCATAAAAATAATATTTTATTTTAGCCGTTAGCCACATCAGCATTTTCCATCTATCACTTAATGATAGGAACTATTTTGACACAATACCAAAAAGTTGGGGACCAAATTGACATTCAACCCAAAGGTTAAGGACCAAATGTGTAATTTACCCAATTTTTTTTTTTTTTTTTTGGGAGAAAAAAATACACACATGCACACAAGGGGCAAGAATGAGATTCTAATACAAAGGCAAACCATATATCTAATCAACTTATTTGAAAATAGGTAGATAAGATTTTAAAAACCTCATAATGAATTTTCCTTGAGCACTCTAAAAAAGAAATTTTGTCCTGCTAATGTCCCTAATTTCTGCAAGCTTCTCAATTTGAATTATAGATTGAAGAAAAGAAAGATCTTGGCTTGGCTGCTGATCAGTTTGACTGTGATCTATGATTGGCCCAGGTAGAGTCTTTCTATTAGATTTCTTTCTTTTTCTAGACAGGCCAAGCTGAATGACTTCGTCTAGGTTTTTTTTTACCAAAATAAGGGTGCCTGGTTGAGTTGAAGAATCAGTTTACAAACCGAAGCCCAATTAAATGTACAATTTAATTCTTATATAATCGAAAATCATAGGTCATTTGCATTTTTTATTTTTTAAGTGAAACATGAAACACATAACTGTGGGAATTGTTTGTTTTGTTAATAAAAGGGAATTTTGCCTTTTATTTTAGGAGGGGCCGTTGCTTATTCCTTACAACCAAATAATAAAAATAAGCCTCTTCTATTCCTCATTTTCCTCTTTCACTCTTTTATTTATTTATTTTTTGGTTGAGAATTCAATAATTTAAGAAAATTAATTTAAATCATGAACGGTTTCGTTGGAAATACCAAAAGATACCAATTAAGCTACAAAAATTGTGAAGATCAAGAATAATTTGCACAATCTCTATAATGTACATTAGGTAGGAAACTGGTTTCAAAATAATTTATTACCATATGAAGTCCCTATTTTTGAGGGCACTACCATATGAAAGTATAATCCAAATTATTCGTAATATAGCATCTACATATCTCTCTAGGTTCCATATACGTAAGATTTATACACAAGTGAGTGGACTTTCTATAATCACATTATTTATTTTAAGAATAATTACCCTAATTTATAGCAGGCTATAGGCTATTTTTGCTCTATAATTCTATTTGGCGAATAAATTGACCGAAATAGCAATGTTTCAAACTTATTTTAAAAAATGATCCCTTTTGGAAACTCGACCCATGGAATATTACCAATATTAATTGATAAGAAGACTGTAGTATTAATGGTGGAGTTTTAAAAATGACAAAGTTTAACTAATTAGTTACAGCCTAAGGTTACAATCTTATTCAATAAAATAAATATGGGTAATTCTACGGTACCCACTAGTAGGTAACCTGCTATATCAGGTTACTTTTTCTCACATTTGACGATTCTATCCTCGCATTATGTAGTTCCAACATCATATGTGACAGTTATTTTCTCACATTTGATGGTTCCCTTACTTTTTTTCTCACATTTGATGGTTCTATCCTCACATTATGCAGTTCCAACATCACATGTGACAGTTCTTTTCTCACATTGTACGGTTCCCTTACTTTTTTCTCTCACATTTTACGGTTCCATCCTCACATTATGCGATTCCAACATCACATGTGACAGTTCTTTTGTCACATTGGGTGGTTCCCTTACTTTTTTCTCACACTTGACGGTTTCATCCTCACATTATGCAGTTCCAACATCACATGTAACAGTTCTTTTCTCACATTTTGTTCCCTTACTTTTTGCTCACATTTGACGGTTCCATTCTCACATTGTCTAGTTCCAATATCACATGTAACAGTTCTTTTGTCACATTTGGTTGTTCCCTTACTTTTTTTTCACATTTGATGGTTCCATCCTCACATTGTACAGTTCCAACTTCACATGTGACAGTTCTTTTGTCACATTGGGTGGTTTCCTTAATTTTTTCTCACACTTGACGGTTCTATCTTCACATTTTGTAGTTCCAACATCACATGTGATAGTTCTTTTCTCACATTTAGTGGTTCCCTTACTTTTTTCTCACATTTAACGGTTCCATCCTCACATTGTGCAGCTCCAACATCACATGTGACAGTTTTTTTCTCACATTTGCTAGTTCCCTTACTTTTTTTCTCACATTTGACGGTTTCATCCTCACATTGTGTGGTTCCAACATCACATGTGACAGTTCTTTTGTCACATTGGGTGGTTCCCTTACTTTTTTCTCACATTTGACGGTTCCATCCTCACATTGTGCAGTTCCAACATCACATGTGACATTTTTTTCTCACATTTGGTGGTTCTTTTACTTTTTTTATTCACATTTGACGGTTTCATCCTCACATTGTGTGGTTCCAATATCACATGTGACAGTTCTTTTGTCACTTTGGGTGGTTCCCTTACTTTTTTCTCACACTTGCCGGTTCCATCCTCATATTGTATAGTTCCAACATCACATGTGACAGTTCTTTTTTCACATTAGGTGGTTCCCTTACTTTTTTCTCATACTTGACGGTTCCATCTTCACATTTTGCAGTACCAACATCACATTTTGCAGTTCCAACATCACATGTGACAGTTTTTTTGTCACATTGGGTGGTTCCCTTACTTTTTTCTCACAATTGACGGTTCCATCTTCACATTTTGCAGTTCCAACATCACATGTGATAGTTCTTTTCTCACATTTGGTGGTTCCCTTACTTTTTTCCTCACATTGTGCAACTCCAACATCACATGTGACAGTTTTTTTCTCACATTTGGTAGTTCCCTTACTTTTTTTCCTCACATTTGACGGTTCCATCCTCACATTGTGTGGTTCCAACATCACATGTGACAGTTCTTTTGTCACATTTAGTGATTCCCTTACTTTTTTCTCATATTTGACGGTTCTATCCTCACATTGTGCAGTTCTAACATCATATGTAACAGTTCTTTTGTCACATTTGGTAATTCCCTTACTTTTTTATCACATTTGATGGTTTCATCCTCACATGTGATGTTAGAACTACACAATGTAACAGTTTTTTTTGTCACATTTGACAGTCTTATCATCACATTGAGCCATACCAACATTACATATGGGCGTAGCCAACCCTACCAAATTACCTAATAATAGAAGAATATATATAACAAAAATACTCCTAAAGTCTCTAAAATTCCAAAATACCCTTAAATATACAAAAATTACCAAAACGCATTCTAACAATTAAAAAATTACCAAAAGTAACCCTAAAACTCTAAAAAATTATTGGGATATCCTTAAAACCTAAAAAATGACCGCGATGACCTAAAATCTAAAAATGACTGAAATACCCTCTAAACCTAAAAAATAATCAAAATACCCTTAGATACAAAAAAAAAATACCTAAATGACCATGAAACCTAAAAAATGACTGAAATGATCTTGTAACTTAAAAAGTAATAATAATGCCCTTAGAACCTAAAAAATGACCGTAATGCACCTTAAACCTAAAAAATTACCGAAATGACCCTAAAACCTTAAAATTTTTTGAAATACTCTTGAAATCTATAAAATGACCAAAATACCTCATTAAACTTTAGAATGGCAAAAATACACCCAAAAATTTTAACAATTACAGGAATACCCTTAGAACCTAAAAAATGACCAAATGACCCTAAAACCTAAAAAAATGTCCAAAATTACTCTAAAACATAAAAAGATAATCAAAATAACCAAAAAACCTAAGGCAATGACCAAAATACTTTTGAAACCCTTTAAAATTACTAAAAGACTCGTAGAACCTAAAAAATAACTTAATGACACTGAAACCTAAAAAATGACCGAAATGACCTCGTAAACTAAAAAATTACTTAAATACGCTTAGAACCTAATGACCGTACTTTTGTCACATTCGGTGGTACCCTTACTTTTTTCTCACATTTGACAGTTTCATTGTTACATTAGGCAATACCAACTTCACATCTGATTATACTTTTGTTACATTTGGTGGTACTATTATTCTTTTCTCACATTTGATAGTTCTAATGTCACATTGGGCAATACCAAATCACATATGATCATACTTTTGTTATATTCAATAGTTCTATTTATTTTTTCAAAAAAAAAAAAAAATAGTTCTATTATTTTTTAGTCACATTAGGCAATACCAATTTCACATATACTTTTATTTATTCATAACAATCTTGGTAATAATTAAAATGTTAACAATGAATTTTCCCAAAATAGTTACAAACTTGAAAATTAACAAAAATACCTGAAAATTAAGGATTTCAAAAAATAGTCCTAAAAATATATAAAATGACTAAAATACATTTTTAAACTTTCAAAATTAATAATAATAAAAACACTGAAAATGAACAAAGTAGCGCTAAAAATACCTAGAATGATTACAATACTAAATATTTTGAAAATGACCATAATAGTATCAAAACCTAAAACAATTTAGGCATTAGTGTGTTTTCTTGAAGAACTTGAAATTGAAACTTAAAACAAATTTAAGCCTTAAAGCATGTTCTTGAAGAACTTGATATCCCAAATATGAAGGGAAAGAGTGTAAAATTTAGAAGCAAATAAATTATGCATTCTAATTAAAATAGCTAATGATATTCTTGTTAGGAAATAACAAAATGAAGCAACCAAGAAAAAGCGAAAACATACCTAAGCAGCAGCAAGCTATAACTACATTTCAAAATAATTTTAGATTTCAAAGTCTGCCAAAATGCAATGTTATCAATAGTTAACAATTACATTCAATTGTTTTCAGTAAACATGAGCACTCCTAGCCAACCTCACACGGGCAACATCACAAATCTAATTGTCAACTACATTGCATGTGTGCATACAACACATACATTTGTAATCATGATTCATGAATGATACAAATTCAATCTCCCTTTCAATAAAAGAGAAAATTCACTAAATTGCAGCATTTTCCAAAAAATTCAGTCATCAATTTATACAAATCACTGTCATTTGAGTGACCGAAAATAATCATGTAGTGGAATATTTCTAGCATTTTCTATTATTTTGGAACATTGTTCATTTTCTTTTGAAAGCACTAGATTTGATGCCAACTTGTATCGCAAACGTTCCAACCAGTTCTCCTACAAAAAGTAGACACTGTTGATAAAGAAGCAGTTAAAGCAAATTATGTGAAAACTGTAAAACAAGTGAATATATAATGAATTGCGTGAATCTTACTAATAAATTAAAAACGATCCAAGTGGTCTTTTCAGAGGGCTAACTTGGAGAGCATCTTGCTCTTCAACAGCATCTTGCTCTTCAATGTTCTTCACTCTCCCCATACTCCTATCGCAATATAGCATGAAATAAAAACAAGGTAAGCAATAACATACATTAAAAAGTAAATAAATTTCACAGTTGAAAGATCCTAGAAATGTTTATTATTTTTCGAACAATGAGGGGGGAAAAAAGTTAACAACAAAAAAAAATTCAAGTTCTGGACAGTAATAGGAACATTCAATCAAATTAAACAAAGGAGGAACATAAGGGCCAAAGAAGAAGAAAAAAATAAAGGAGGAAGTTAATTAATAAAGCGATTCAAATATCCCTTGAATTAGAGTAACACTTAAGAAAGTGTGTCTGCTTTTAAAATTAAAGAAAAGGCCAATATGGCCCGCAAAAGCTTTCTGAAAATCTTAGTTATGAGTAGAAATATGGGTGTCTTTTTGTCCACCTCTTTAATCAAGTCTCTCAAAGACCAAGCCAGTAGCAGCCTGACCTTGGAACTCATATATTTACACGCTATGCAAATTTTCACTGCAACAACACACATGGGATGGAGGGACTATGTTATGATTAGAGGTAAAGCAAGCAAAGCAGGCGCCATAATAAAAATCCAAAGAAGTGTAGTATAGAGCTACCTAGCTATAGCTTTAGCTTTAGCTTTTGACCTCCTCTCAGTCTATTGGTCTAAATTGGGAGAGAAAAAGTCCTAGGATCTGGTGAGTAAAGAAGAATAAGGCATGCAATGGTTTAAGGCATGAGGGAATCTGTTGGTGGGGTTGTTGGCTATTTTGCCTATTTGCTTGCCTTGGGAGGTTTCAGAAATTAATGCAATTCAATCTTTGCAACTTATTATGGGAGACTCATTTCAGGATATGGAGGACAGTGATTCTAAGGCATTGAAGTTCATTCAGTAGAATGATACTGAGATGCAGGGGATAGATGAACTTAGTTCAGTGGCATGTGAAATGGTCAGATTGATTGAAACAGCAACAATTCCAATTGTAAGGGTTGATTCAACCGGTCTCATCAATGGATGGAAGGTAAAAATCGTGCTATTTGCTTAGTAAATAGGATTGTGCTAATTTAAGTTAAAACCCTATAAAACAAGTACTTCCATAGGCTGGTGAAGAAAAGAAGAGTAAATAATATGGGCAATGTTTATTTCATACTGACACATACCAATTGTAGCACATAACTGTCATGATTTCAGTGCAAGAAGTGTGTGCATAGTTGTATGCAATAACCGGTTTGCACTAACATTTACCCAAATAACAGAATATCAAGACTCAAGCAGGCATATGGGCAATGCATTGAAGTGACTAGGAACAAGTTGCTGCAAAAGTCCCGGTGAATCGACTTAAGCCTGGTCTCAAGTTGATAATCACATCACTTCAAAGTGCTATATGGCAGTGAGGTTTTTTCTTTTATCAAGAAAAAAAAAAGGGGGAGAGAGGTAATGTGTGCCTTGAAATTGGACATGAGCAACTAAATTTACCTAGTGAGACAGTCATAAAAAAATATAAAAAAAAAAAAAAAAAAAAAAAAAAAAAACCCTTGCCATTGAGTAAGCACTAGCATAGAAAGTAGTAGTCCGTTTCATTCTAGTTGGTCATCCAAAAATGCTATTGACTGATTCAACATGTCAATATAAAATAACATGATGTTTCTAAAAATTTCGTTATTTTGATCTACAATCTCTTTAATTTTTTTTTTTTTTGATAAATCAGAAAATTTTATTAGCACAGACACCAGAAACAACCTGAGATGCAAATAGCAAGCAAAAGTACAAAAAACCCAATTCTGTACTAGCCTAAATGCAACACAACAGCTCTCAAACTCTAAAACTCTAAAACTAGAAAACACTCAAAACAAAATTCAAAATTTGATTCTGAGATGCTGCAACAACTACAGAATTACAACTTAGTTGTACACCACATAGAAAAGAAATGAAATAGAAACAAAGAAATAGCAACTCTATACCCGTGTCCTCCCTAGGGCATAAAAGAAAAAATTTATTTCTTTATAAAAACCCTTCCCCCTTAAATACATAGTTGTTTCCTTTTTCCTCTGCTAACCAATAAAATAAAATAAAATAAATACAAATGAAATTTCAACACCACACTAACAAGAACCCATACCCCCTGATGAGCAGAACACAAAGCCACAAGTTTTGGAAAAATTGAATCCCTAAAAAGCATTTCAACAAGCACCTTCTGTGCCACTTATATGAAAGAACAAAATTGGAACCTCACCAGCATAGAAATTTGCCAACATTACAGTGAAATGAAATTTAAGACTGAAATTCCAAAATTTTCTCAAAAATCAAAAAAGAAAAAGGGGCACAAAACAATGACAGAGAAATTAGGGTTTTGTTTGATTCTTACCTTAAACAAAATCAAAACGAGTTGATCCCTTAAAAAACCCTCAACGGTGAGTAAATGAGGACGCTGATGGGATGAAGTGAAGTTGACGGACATGGGAGAAGAAGCAATTTGAGGTTTTTTAAGAGAAGGAAAAAGAGGGAGCACACAAGAGAGAGAGAGAGGATATGAAGTTGAGAGAGAGAGAGGATATGAAGTTAAGAGAGAATCACCTGTTTTTCATTTTTTTTTGGCTTTTATATACTAACCTAGTCTCTCAGTAACAGGTTTCGCACTAAACTTAAATCAACGGTCACAATTAAAATAACACTAATTAACAGTATAGATTTGGGTGGGTACAGTACCCCCTAAAAAAAAGAAGGGGTACAGTAGAATGACCCAATAAATATTATTACATATTTTGAAAGAGAGGTGCTACGCCCACAACATTTTTACAACATTTTCACAATAAATCATAGGTGGTTAATTGTTATTGGTTCAAATTTAAACCTAACACCAAGATTACTTTTTTGCCCCAACAATAACATCCAGTAACAACCTGCCACTTAGGATTTATTGTAAAAATGTTGTGAAAATGTTGTGGATATATCATTTCTCATTTTGAAAATCTAATTGTTGAATTGCATGTTCTTTACTCTTTTAATACACATGTCAAATTTTGTATTAATTAGATATTATTTACTATATGATTTATAAGCTTATATAAATATTTTATACATAATTTTAAACTACAAAAACTTGCAATTTAAACAATTTATTGATGACGTAGCTATTGATTTTTAATTTTCTAGAAATTTGCAAACATGAAGAATATAAGAAGAAGACGTAATCTAATAATAGATTTGTCAAAAATTAGCTCTAATAAAAAGATATTGAGTAAGGTTGTAACATTAGATTATAACTAATTTTGTAGTTAAACTTTCTCCTAAAAAAAATCGTGAGCCATGATTAACCTTCACAATATATATATATATATATGGTTGGGTTCAAGTTACACCTAGTGTAACTCTAAGTAATGTTACACCACCCAATAACTTGTTATTTAATTAATATTTTGAAAATCTAACCATTGAATTATATATTATATATGTTCTTCCAATTTTTATATTAATCAGATGTTATTTACCATTTGATCCATAAACTCATCTTTTATGCATTATTTTAAACTACAAAAACTTGAATTTTAACAATTGATTGATGACATAGCTATTAATCTTTGATCACCTTAAAATTTTGCAAGTATAGAGAATATATGAAGATAATGTAATCTAACGGTAGATTTGTCAATATTCGAATTCAATTAAAAAATATTGAGTGGTGTAACATTACTTTAAGTTACACCAGGTGTAATTTGAACCCAACCCATATATATATATATATATATATATATATATATATATATATATATATATATATATATATATATATATATATATATATATATATATTAGTTATAAATTGAATCTAATTAACCTACATCTGAAAAGATTAAATTAGGATAAAATGCAAATTGCACTATCTAAGCTTGATTAAAATTTATTTAAGCCCTTTAATTTTACTTTCGTTCAATTGAATTCTTTAAGTTTCAAATTTATTCAATTCAGGTCTTTCGTCCAATTTCATTAAAGAATTTCCATTAAAAATGCATTTTTCTCACATGAAAAAAATCTATAAAACTAATAAAAATATTTTTATGTGAATTTTTTTTAATATTTTTTCATTTAATTGCATACTTAATGGCAATTTTTAAACTGAATTGGACAAAATGACTCAATTGAATAAATTTGAAATTTAGAAAACTTAATTGTATGAAAGTAATTAAAGTTAAAGGTCTGAAATGAATTTCAGTAAAACTTAGAGGGTGTAATTTGCATTTTAACCATAAAATCATTTAAAAATTTTAAGAGAGAACAATGATCATAATTCACAAAAAGATAAGAGATTATTTTTGTCAAAATAAAGTTTATTTTAAAATAAACATATTAAACGGTATGATTTATTACATTACTTAAAAAATTTATATACATACATACATACATACATACATACATACATATATATATATATATATATATATATATATATATTCTTATTCTTACACAATAAATTTTTTTTAATAATTAAATGGTCACAATAAAAAAATAAAGTAGAATGTGCATTTTAATTTTATTTTTTTCCATGAATAGGAGATTTAGGATTGCTTTAAATACAAAATAATTTAAAAAGTTTTTTAAAATTTATTTTTTATTTTTAAATGTAATTTAAGATAATTATATGTGTGTGTGTATTTTTCCAATTTCATGTCATATGCTCAATGATTTATAAGACATATGAATATATATGAAAAGTTTTCTTTAAAAATTTAAACATATTGGACCGAGAATGTAATAAAATCAACCTTAAATTGTAGAGACGTGATCAAAAAAAATTGAAAAATTTCACATAATTTGAAAAGAATCGAAGTCGGAGATATACTATTACATTTTACACAAAAACACTTATACTAAACTCATAACCTCTATATAAAATTTTATGGAAAGGGTTATTACTTAATTCATTTGGTTATTGCTTATAAATATACTTACAATAAAAAGTATATAAGCATTTAAAAAATTGAAGGGTTCAAGTGCCATATATTCTAATGACTACTTGTAAATATAATTAGGGTAAATTACACCAACCTCCCTTGAGGTTCATCAAAATTACACTCTTCTAAAAATTTATACAAATGACACTATGTTTATACATTCTCACATTATTACCTACCTAATTAATAATGTGTGTGTATATATATATATATATATATATTCAAGAGAAACTCCTATAATTTATTCATATATCTATGTGGAGAACTAAAAATAAATATAAATAAAATGAGAAATTGGAGCGATGGGCCCATTGCATTGCACGTATGATCTACATGTGTTTTCGCCACAGGACTCAGGACAGGAGGACTGGCTGGGGATTATTATGACGACTGGCTGGGTATCATTATGGCAGTAAGCACTCTTTGCATTGGATGCTGGATGCAAACGTAATAGCAATAGTAATGTTATGATTTTGTTACAGTAACATTCCTTTTACCATTTTTTAGGGCTGAGGTTTTTAGCTAGGTTTTTTTTTTTTTATTCTTCCCAGACACTCCGCACCTGAAAAAGGAGGTATATCTCTTACTAGTTTCTAGTTTCTAGTTTCTACAGCATATATAGCTAGTTAACAGTGATTACACAAGTAGCAAAATCTCACTATTTAGCTATATATAGAGGCTGTCCCACAAAATTGGAATTCCTGGTCCTTTTAATTTGGCAATTTTACTTTGAAAATTTCATGGAACTTAATTTGGTACCAATCATGCATAAGAGCACTCATGAGGAGACTGAATATTTTGTCTTTGCATGATGAATTGGCCACATACAATAATAATTGTCAGGTAATGGACACCACAGCCTCAATACGAGGTTTGAGTCGGGGGCAAAGCAAAACACAAAAACCAGCATCATGGTTCGACAATGGCTTGGCAGTTGGCACAAATCTAGCCGGCCACGTGTCAAAACCCCAGACCATCAAAACAAGAGCGGAGAGAAATGAAAGATGCTGATGCTGACGCTGACAGAACAGGGAAAAAAACAAGCTACAGAACAAAGCATTAACGGTGAAAAAATGAGAAAGAAAGAAAATAAGATAGTGGGGAAGACTGTGCACTGTAGAGAGTAGTGGAGGAGCGTCATGGGCCACATAGTTTAGACTTGGATGGGCCCAGAAATGGACACAGAGTGTGACAAACAAAAAGACTTGTTTATTAATGTATATGTACACTGGTGAAGCCATGACCATGAGGTGGATGAGCGAGAAAAGTCACTGTGCAAAGAGGGGAATAGAGGGATGGTAAAGGAGCTTTCAAAGCCTTAAATAGGGTTTTCAGGCTCTGCAGCCATGGTGATTTCAGAGGAGTGTGTGGGGTGGGAGATCAGGGTCAAAGCTTCTTCTACAGCCACAACTGCTCCCACATCAGCTTATTTTCTTACGTGGCATTAGATTCTTACTTGTCAGCAATCACGTGGCTTCTTGGACTTCTTCCACTCTAACTAAAGAGAGAATAGAAAAATCTGTACCAAAATGCTCTTCTTTTCATATTGGAGAATTAAAAATACTCTTTTTAAAGACTTGAAAGTGATTAAACTTTTTAAGACAGAGATGGAAAAGAGTGAGAATGTGAGTAAAGGGTTATTTTATTTGTCAATGAGGTCTTGCCAATGCCTCCCCCACCTTTTTTTTTTTTCCCCACAACAGTGGGTGAAAATGAAGAATTCAAAAACTCAAACCCCATATATGTATAATCTACCCCAAAAAAAAAAAAGTGAGAGAGAAAAAAGTTGATGGCTCTTTTTACAACTTTCATATATAAACTAATCTTAGAGCATCCACAACAGTGGAACTAAAAATATAACTATTTAACTCCACCAAAAATTATTTTATCTATTTTACCTACACACATGCTGCAGTAGTGGATTTATTTTAGTTTTCAATACAATAAAATAATATAAACAACACAATAAAATAATATAACCACTACAATAAAATAATATATCTCACTACTCAAAAAACATCCACAGCACCAACCACAACCACCTCTACCATCAGCCACAATCACAACCACAACCACCACCACCACCACCAGTTCACAGCAGGAAGGAAAAAAAAAAAAAAAAAAAAAAAACCACCAACCCAAATCTTCAATCTTTTTCCTCAACCCAGACCAAACAAAATCACCAATCATAAACAAAATAAAAAATCACCAATCACAAATATAGCACAACGTCGGCGAGCTGGGTCGGCAGAAGGAATGGGTCGACGAGCTCCATGGGTTTCCCAGTCAGGTACCCAATATACACGAGCAAGGACAACCACAACGATAACCACTCAGATCCACGAGCAAGCACAACCACGAGCAAGCACTCCGATCCACGGAAAGCAACTTCAATCCACAAGGCCGGAGCACAACCACGACCCAGCGACGTAGTGGAGGTGAGGGAAGAAGAGCACCAACCGTTTTGACCTGAAGTGGATCGGCGGAAGAGAAGTGGGTCTGAGGCGATCAGCGGCGTGGTTCTGAGGCTGATCGACTGCTTGGGACAACTGGTGGGTCGGTGACGTCGAGTTTCGATGGCGGCAACATTGAGGATGAGTCGGGCCTACGGCGGTGAATGAGTGAGTTTGGGAGAGTGACGTTGAGAAAGTTTGCTTGAGAGAGTTTTGAGAGATGAGATGAGAGCTTTCAAATGGAGAGAGAGAGAGAGAGAGAGAGAGAGAGAGAGAGAGAGAGAGAGAGGGGCACGGTGTGAGTTTTTATTATTTTAATCGGGCTGGGAATAAATTTTTTTTTTTTTTAGCTCTCATGAACAATGCACATCTATCTATAGATGTGCACTGTAGTAATGGAGCTAAAAAAAAAAAATAGATTTAGCTCCACTGCTGGAGCATGATTTTGGTGTTTGAGGAGCTAAAATATAGCAATATAGCACCACTGCTGTGAGTGCTCTAACATGTTTATGTTTATTTTTGTTTGTTAATATGGGAAAACATTTTTTCCATTGACTAAGGTTTTCAATTGTGTTTGATGATGCAGTTGGTTGCACATCTAGCTCAAAGAACATCCTTGTAAAAATAGGAAAATAATTTAAGACACCGATGTGATATCAACCACCAACGTTTTGATACTTAAGAGTATGTTTCGATGCAAAAAAATGAAGGGAGAAATCAGATTGATGAAGGACATGGCAACAACATTTAAACATATATTAAAGAGGTCCTAGAGTTTTAATAAGTATCAAGTTTCAATGATAATTTCATAATTTTTTAGATTTTAGGGATGGGATATGCTAATAGTCCATGAGTTTAATTACTTAATTTGGATTTAGTAGTAAAGCCAAAGGAGTCGAAGTCTACATCTTATTAGAAATTTCAAGAAGTCTTATTTTCATTAAAAATATTAGTCTTCGATTTAAAGGGATGTAATATTTTCAATTCAAAGAAGAATAAGTTTTATGATTCTTAGAAAAGTTACGAAGCTTGTTTGACATTTGTGTGATGCTACTTTCTTCATGATTTTATGCCATAGACTAATTCTCAATAAAAAGTCCTTGAAGTTTTTGTTTCCTTTTCCGTTCTAAATTCCCAACAACTTACACCATTGCAAATACACTTGATTTGTCACTTTTTAAAACTCTAAAATCCAAAACTACAAAACCCTAAAGAACCCATCAATCAAATAACCCTCAAACATCCCACAACAACCCTATCATTGTTCACAACATAGGAATGACAACTTAAATTTTTGGCTTTTCTCCTTTATTTCACTCTCAAATCCTATTATTCCTTCCCTCCATTAGAAGCCTTGAGCAGTAGCAATAGGTGTGTAAAACTCCCTAAATTGCTATTTTAGCAACACACACGCTCAAATTGATACCCGAGTGTGTATTGCAACCATGAACAATAAGTTTGTATATATACAAACTATTGTTCATGGTTGTTAAACATAAAAGTAAACATAAACGTAAACATAAAAGTATATAAAAGCACATAAAAGATTGAAGAGAGAGATGGGAGAGAAAAGTGAGAGTGAGTTGATATATTAGTTTATATTTTTTGAATGAATTGTATGTAAAAATAAATATTAGGATGTTGTGTAAGTTGTAAAATGGGTTGATAAAATTGATAAAATAGCTTCTTCTTCTTTTTGTAGTAAAATAGATATTTTTTTACAAACTCGGATGTGAATGCTTATAACCATTATTATTTTCCAACCTTTTCCCCACCAAACCCTTATCCTAATTCCTAAAAATTCAAGCTGCCTAAGTGCTACTAGATCTAGCAAGGAATTATAAATCCAATTTTTTTTCCCCTTGTCTTATGTCAATTTTGGTATCATAGTGAGGTGTTGCATTAAGTCTACAAGAGTGAGGAGACATTTAGGGGGAAATTGAATGATGGTGATCTTGGTGATGTTCTTTTTCAAATCTTGGGACAACTTAATGGATTAAAACTTCAATTGAATGATATAGAGAGAGTTTAATTGCTAAATCTAATGGTCAAGCGATGCTAGTCAAAAGGGGAAACATCTGAAGCCAATGATGGTGAGAATTAATGATAAGAATGAAGAGGAACAATCAACAAATCACGTTGTTAACACTCATCAAGGGTCTAACTCGAAGAGTATCATGCCCAAGGAGTGCCACAAGATCCAATTCTTAAGTTGACTAGAGAAACTTTAGAAAGAATGCAATACAAACCCATACATCTCGTGATATCACAAAGAAAGTTAGGATGAAAGTTCCACATATTATTGATTCACATCAATTTCGATTTGGGCTTTTTTTGTCATGAAGCCATTTATCTAATATTTACGTACATGTGGAGTAGTATTTAAGCTCAACTATACTAAGCACCAAGGTTTTCGGATGATAATGTGAAATATTAAACAGGGTTAGATGTGTGGAACCAATTAAAAAGTAACACAATTAATAAATAAAAATAATTAATTTATTAAAATACAAATGAATGTATTTAATTTGTTGAATTAAAAAATCTAAATAAATTTAAACAACTTTTAAAATAGATTTCATGATTTGTATAAGGTTAATAGAAAATGAAAAGGCATAAATTTTTTTTTTAATAATCCTTCAAAATAGAAAGCATTATAATTTAAAATAAACGACCATTTTTAAAATAATTTAGTAAATAGCACATTCACATGTAAAAGTATAATTCTTAAATTCTTAAAGAAAAAAAATTAGTAATATTTAATAGAGAGAGAGAGGTAATATAATCAAATAAAAAAATATTGATAATTTAAAATTAAAAGAAATATAATAGTAGTTTAAAATATATCCCACCGATGCCAATAAATATATTTAGTTTTAATGCAAGACATTATATTGAAGGCGAGGTCTTTGGTTCAATACCCCGCGTCCTCCCTTTTCACCATCTTAAACTAATTAAATCGACAGATTGTTCATCTGTTGGTTTAGGGGTCCTTAGGTTGCTAACCAATTCATGATTAACTCGGTTAGACCAAACAGTCCAGCCTTGTTTTTAAAACCATGATCAAGATTACTTTGAGAGCAAATTCTCACCCTTGAGCGTTCTCCTTGTGAATTCTTCTCAAAGTTTTGCATTCAAACCAAAAAAAAGGTTTTACCCTTACTTAAGACATCATTGGTGTATCACTCCATAGAGTTCTATGGACTATAGGAGTTCTAGTAGTTGCAGATGAGTTTGTTCATATTGATTATTTTACTTAATTAGGGCAACCTAGACTTATCCCAACCATTCACGTGCTGAAGAAATCATTCAATCAAGACCGCAAATCTATTCAAAGGGTATTCCAAGCATCCAAGGATTTTATGACAAAATGTCCTTAAGGTATGGACATAAGTTTGAAGTGTAGGGGATAATACACAAAGTAATAATGGAAGAACAATGTCAACACAAAAGACAAACAGAAAATAGATAACTTGGAGGCACAATATCGTTTTCCTTAGACAATATTTGCCCACACTATTGTTGCTGAAGGCTTATCATAAACTTGTCTCCAAGATACAACCAAGTTGTTGGGTTCTACAAATAGCAATTTTGGAGAATGACCACATGATTTCTTGTATTTCTTTGTAACTTACTGTTTTGGGGAGATAGATATTTTTCAAGTGAACATAAGCCACTATTTATACCCATAGGGTTATATTTCACCAAAAGGCACGTATAAAGAGTTAAAATGTTTAATAAAACCATTCTCGATGCTTGAAACATTTTTAAAAGTTCAGAACAGTGACCGAAAATTCTGTAGAAAATTCAGTTTTACGAGTCTCTATCAATTGAGAATTCCTTTCAATCGATCGAATGCTCTTTTCGATCAATCGAACAAGAATCGAGCATCGATCGAAACAGACAAAGACATCAAGATAGATTTCCTTATCATTTCGATCGATCGAGCAAAAGTTTCGACTTATTGAAAATACTGAATTTCGAATTATTTTCACTTAGAAAATTCCAGAGCTTGAATTTTCACTTTATCAACTTTATGAAACAATATTCTCCAAACTCAAATATCATTATTACAGCCTATTCATGTATATACCTATATATACAACATGAAGTTGTGTGAAGATTTAAGACAAAGGGATTAAAGGCTTGTTGTTTAGCTGTGCTAACAACAAGGGCATGCCTTACTACAAGGACCCAATAATGTCATACGTGGTAGCAGAATACAAACAAAAGTGCAAAGAAGAGCATGTTATCACAGAGTGCACCCTTGGCCATGTTGTAAAAAATGCACCATTAAAGCAACCAAGAAAGTTAAGACTTAAGAGGCTTTGGTATTACATGATGCCCAACTCAGCCACTGAAGTATCAACCCCATGCAGAGAATGGTGTAGCAATAAATGAGCCACTCTACTTAGCCTATAAAAGGAGAAAGATTAACCTCCATGCACAACACAATCGAGAGCCAGAGGGCAATCCACTCACTTCATTACGGTTCATTATTTTCCAAAGAATACAATAACTAGAAGAAGAGCTCCCTCTACTTTGAACTTTGGTTTGTTCACCTCTCCTGTCAAGGCAAAGGAGTTTAATTTCCACATCAAATCAATGTGTTCCTTGTGTTCTATTTATTAACGCCTTAAGCACACCAGTAGTAATAGTGTAATTCACCGTTGATTCATTTCAGTGACACCAAACGTAGTTAATTTACTAACCTAAAATCAATGCCAATTAAACTCTTCTTAAAGGCCTAACTATCAAAATGATACACAAGATTAGATTAATTAAAACTAGATTTGAATTTTTTTTTTTTTAGAAATTAATATGCTACATATATGTTTAATCAGAGTAATTATTAAGTATTCCCAGAGTAAAATAATATAATAGCTCATCTTTTTACATTCATGGTGAATCTCACTGATTAAATTCACCATGAGTATGAAAAGAATGAATATATCATTGTATTTTGATAGCACTTAATTATTTTATGTTCAATCAACCATCCCTGCCATGGTTTTAAAAACTAGACTAAACAGACATATTCAATCGAAAACCAAACCATAATTCAGTTCAGTAAAAATTGGGAACCGGACCTTTTTTTGATTATTTGACCGATTTGATTTTTAAAACCATGATGGCTAGTTGAACTTAGATTATCAGATAAAATAAATTACCACATAAAATAAAGTAATATTTTAAGGATTTTACTAATGTATGTCCTTAGGGCACACATTAACCGAACCCATATTTTAAAAATAATCCCTAGTTGAACCAAAAGATATCACCCTACCCGTACACCATGCTTACATTTTTTTATAAGGGCACACATTAACCGAACCCATATTTTAAAAATAATCCCTAGTTGAACCAAAAGGTATCACCCTACCCGTACACCATGCCTACATTTTTTTTATCATTAAAAAACAGGGCCTACGGCCTTCCACAAAATACATCAGATATGCATATATCTGCAAGTACCAAAATGTATGTTTTGTTGATTGTTTCAATTGTTTGTTGATTGTGTCAATTGTTTGCTAGGATGATGAATTCTTTATGTAATTAATGGCGTACAAGCTTACACAGATTCTGGTACATACTAATAATTAATCACGCAGAAGTACAGAATTTTCGAGAAACCTGGAAAATAAAGAAAATGGTATTGCAAATATAGTTAATATATAATGTATAAAGGTCATATTTGCAAAGATAGTGCGAGTTCATAAGACCAAAAGGCAAAAGAAAGTGGTAAAGTGCACTAGGGAAGTAAAAAAGGGCGAGCCTCGAGAGCTAAAACATGACTGGCAAGGTGTTACTGACACTTTTGATAGAAATAGAAAATAGTGACGTACAAATACGGCTTTGACAGCCACCTGCCCAATCATGTATCGGCCGTAGACGGTGGCTTCTCTTTACCCATTGGACTCTCCATCTCCCTCATACACAAAAAAAATAGACTATACATCAACGTCTAACTCACCAACAAACATCAAATTCAAACTCGTATAACATGTTTCTCAAAAAAAAAAAAAACTCGTCCAACGTAGATAAAAAGTCTAAAATATAAAAAAATAAAATGCCAAACTCATCCTTTAATTTTACTAAAAAAAAAAAAATCATTCGCATCTTCTCACTTTTAAGTTTATATTTAAGGATCTCCCATTAACTTGGTTAATTTTTAAATTTTCTTCAAATTTTTTAAATTAAAAAAATTCAATTAATGATTAAAAAATATTTTAAAGATTTTTTTTTTCAACAAAAAATTGATACAAAGACAATAAATCTGAAACTTAAATAATTGAAATGAACAAAAACTAAAGAACTGAAATGAATTCTGAATAATCTTAAGAGATGTGGGGTCATGAGCCCAAATCATACAATTGGGTTTTAGGCTTTAGCCGAAAACGTGAGAAGTCCGAATCCGAGGAGGAATATCTCCTCGGATAAGCTAAACGCAAATCGGATATAGATCCTAATGACCCAAATGACCTTCCAAGAAGCTCTAGTGATAGAAACATGCACCATAAACGTACAAGAAAGATGGGAATCCAAAAATATCTAAGGGAAAGCTGCTACCACAGCATTGAATACTCTGTAGCTAATTCCCTAGCTGCATTAATGAGAAAGCCTTATAACCATTCTCCAAAGACTTCTAGAGGAGGCTGATGGAACAAGTATCAGCCTAAACCATCAACTATCCACGTATAGGGTAAAGATGAAGGAAGAGATGTAGTATAAATGAGAACAGAGACCCTAGAGGAAGGGGATCGAAAAACAGAAAAAGAACATTGTAGCAATCACAATCACACTTGTACTCTGTTTACTTGATTTATATGAACACTTGTCTCCTCGGACATGAACACTTGCCTCATCGGACAAGGAGTTCATCCATATTAACCGTTATTCAATTCACTAAAATTTAGTTCTTTAACCCACTCTCTACAAATTTATTGTACTGGGCTCACTAGGCCCAGATCTCATACATTTTAGGCTTGGACTGCAAATCGTGTCCCTACAAGAGATAATTTTGCATTTTAACCTAAATAAAATAATCTTCAACGTTTTCAATGTATGTGCATATTTTAATCAAAACATTGAAGAAAACTTAAAACAAGATCATGATAAGCAATCTTGGAAAAATATATAATCTTAAACTCAGCTACGATTTTTTTTTTTTCTTTTTTTTTTTTAATAACGAATTACAAACACTACAACTTTGGTACCAAAAAAAGAAGAAGAAAATGTACACTAATACATGCCTATTTTGCAAAAAGTACCAAAGAGAAACATTAATAGAACACCAAACACCATCAAGAAAGAGAGAGAGTAAATGGAAGTGATGGTGGTCAGGTCTAGTTATGTCAGCGAACCTGATTAGCTGAGAATGACACACAGGCTTAGGCAAAAGAGATGGGTGTGGCCTATATATTATAGGGGAGAGGAGAGCTCGGTGCTCAACGATTACCTATTGGTTCGGTGCAGCCAGTTTTTTCTGCAGCTAATATTATGAGAGAGATATGATATTGATTTCTATGAAATTTTATTTTCTTTCTTCTCTACCTCGATCCTCGTCAACGTCAATATCATCATCTTCATCACCATTAACGCCGCCGTTTGGGTAGCTGTTACTGCTGCTGCAGCTGTTACTGTAATCCAGGAGTACATCGTGTTGGTCAACGTCAAAGTCATCACTGCCACCACCACCATCTTCTTCTTCTTCTTCTTCTTCGTCATCTAGCCTATCTTGACCGTCCATCTCATCATCATCATCATCATCATCGTCAACAGAAGCTTTTGAGCTATGGAGACCAGTGGAGATGGGATGCTTATTGTGGCCAACAATGGGGAAAGGCTCCGTCAGTTGCTTACCCTCTCGAGGTGGCGAAAACACCACTGGCAAATAGTGGTCCATTTCGCACGGGAACTTCGAGTTCTTGAAGTGCTCTTTCAATGCTTCCAACCCCTTTTGTTTGTTTTTTCCACATACGTACAATTATATAGTTTAATTAGGACAAAGTACTACAATTTTTTTTAGATATAAAATAAGACCAAAGTTCAAGAAAAGAAAAAAAAAATACCTGAACTCTAGCATAAGTTACTTCACAAATTTTCCTTGAGTTGAAGACTTCCCAATGTTGAAGATGAAATGCCTTGTAGAGCCTCCATGTTGCTTGCGGAGATGTCATGTTCACGAACCCATATCCCACATTGCACTTGTTGCTGTTTATCATAAAAAATTTCAAACAAATTATACTACTATAGAAACAAAATCTACATTAAAAATTAAACTAATATGGAAATCAAAGGGTCAAATATACGCATTAAAGGCATAATAGTCAGAAAATCACTTGAAATCAATGGGAAGATATACGAAATCATAGGAGGACAAAGGCTGGTCATCGCCGTCGCCAATCTGCTCGTTGCAGTGAATACAGTGGTTGTCCAACATATTCAATAGGAGCTTCTGACTACAAGAAGTTTAAAATATAGAATTATATACATATTCCCCAAAATAATTACTCCAAAAATTTGATCAAAAAATACAGAAAGAATGTATTTTTGGTGTGTTAAAAGGTGGGGAAGAAGAATTTAGAGAGAAAAAAGCAGAAGACGAACCTGTACTTATTGGGTATGTTTTTTATCATGACAGTGGTCCTGGAATCTCTGCCATTACTGGAATCTTCGTTTATTAGAAAACGGGTATCAAACTTCTTCGCTTGTCTACCTTTCCATGGCCTGCTACTACTACTCCTTCCCTGCTTCGCAGTAGTGACTATTATAGCCGTATTGCTGCTTTGGCTCTTCTTTGCACCGTTCCTCTTCGTGGGCCCATTCATTTCCTTCTCTTCAATTCCATTACCAAGATTCAAACTTGTCATCATTTTAACCTCAGGTGAACCTTCAGAATTTGCACTACCCTTAGGGCTTCCCTTGCTGAAATTCGATTTCTTGGAAGAAAAAGGCGTTTGAGAGAGCTGTGGACGAGGGCGCACATTGGGACTGAACCGCCCCGAGAATTTACGAGGCAGAGGCGGTGGAGGAGGCGGAGGCGGAGGCGGAGGTGGTGGCAGTGAAGGGTATTTTGGAGATTTTATGTGATAATTAATGTTGGTGGAGTTAATCACTGGAACGTTGGCTGAGATTGCTGCTGGGTTAGCCGAAGTGAACGTATTGAAAAACTTCCTACTATGACCACCGGGGCGACTAAATTCTATAACAACAGCTTTTCCGCTTATTTCTTTTCCATTCATCTCTTTAAGCGCCTTGGCCGCATCTCTAACATCATAGAACTCCACGAACCTTTGATGTTTCTTCGATGGCGTTTCTCTCAATTCCTTTACCGGGCCTATAAATCAAATAAATTATAAGAAAATGCAAGCGACAAAAATTGTAACAACTTTTAGATCTCAAGACAAAGAAACAAACAAAAGAGCAAAATATTTATCATACCAAAAGCGTCGAAAATTTCTTTAAGACTGATTTTGGAGACTCGGGAGTCCAAATTGAAAATGACAATAGTGCCCTGGTTGTGACCGTCGGGGACGGCGTGAGCGAACGGAATGACGAAGTGGGCCCAGACGGGTCGACCCGCGATGAGTCCACGGGCACCGAAATTGTCCACGTGGGTCCCAGAATTGGTGCCCAAAAACGAACCGGTAGTAGCACTAGTACAGTAGTGGTTTCTGAGCCTGGCTTGGTGTTGCATGTGCTGGTCCCGAATCTCTCTCAAGGCCTTGTCTGCATGTCTCAGATCGTAGAAATGAACGGTCACGATTCCCTCTTGGATTCGCTCCATCTCTATCGCTCTCACTTCTCCAAACGATTCCAGTTCCCGCCTCACCAACCCCTCGCTCACGTCACTCGGGACCGAGCTCAGGACCAGCGTCCGCGTCGCCGCCGCCGACGGTGGCAGAACTGGCGCCACCTGTACCACGTGGCTGCTAACGTACGCGGGGTGGTGGTGCTGCTGCGGCTGCGGCGCATGGACGTATCCGACACCCGCTTCGCAAAACGGCACCACTTGTAGTTCAGTCGCTGAAAACGGCGTCGTGTAGGGGTAGTATAGTGGTTGTGGTGGTTGTGGAAAGAGGCAGAGTTGGGCTTGGTGGTGCTGGTGCTGGTGCAGGTGCAGGTGCTGGTATTGATTTGGGTTTCCGGGTCTAAACTCTTGAGCCCTAGGGTCTAGGTTTCCCGGAAACCGGCCAATACCGGTTTCTCCCATGGTCGGAAAACCACAAAAAACTATGAGAAACTAAAATATAATAACTGGGTTTTTCCGGTCAGGTAGTGATTGGTGGTTAAATTCCCAGCTATTTTTCACTTCCCAAGTCTAGTCCTAGTAATACTTTTTTCTCTCTCTCTCTCTCTCTCTGTGTTTCTATCTCTATCAAAGTCCAGTAGAAAGGCGCAAATGGTTTGGCTGTTTCCTTTTTTCCCCCTACTTTCTTTTCAAGCCCAGGTTGCTAAAAATGTCATTTGCCTTCTTATTATTAATGTTTGGGTAAAATGACGGGAATACCCCCCTGTTGTCCTTGAAACTTGTTATTATCTTTTTGGTACGGTTTGATTGGGGAGAGGAAGGGGTGTGGGGTTCGTCCAAGTTAGATGGGTTAAGTGGTTAGCGATGTGGGCCGTACACGCGGCGATAAGAGTGAATTGTAGTAATAAAACTATTAAAAAGTCTAGAATAAGATTTGTCTGGCTTATTTAAATTTTTACTAAAAATTTAAAATGATAAATAAAAATTAAATAAGGGTAAATTACGTTTTTAATCTCTAACTTATACACCATATTTCAATTTGATCTCTAACCTTTCAATTGTGTCAATTTGGTTCTTAACCTTTCAATACCACATCAATTTAGTCTCTACCATTATCTTTTGGATGAAAGTTGATGATGTGTATAATAATCAAAATAAAAAATTAGCTTCCGTTGATGTGAGAATAAATTAAAATTTTATTTTGGTTATTTATCATGTCAATAATTTTCATCCAAAATATAATGAAGAGACTAAATTGACATAATATTAAAAGATTAGGGACCAAATTGACACAATTGAAAAGTTAGGGACTAAATTAAAATATGATGTAAAGAATAGGGACCAAATATGTAGTTTACCCATTAAATAAAATAAATATGTAATTTATGTGAGACTCACAAATAACAGGAAAAATAAATAATAAGCCGGTTTATAATTGGACTAATACAAGGTAAGGTAAAAAAAACTTATACACAGCCAAATACTGGAAAAAGTAAGGGAAAGACAACTTGAATGTACAGCACCCCATACGGCATGATCCTCATCAACAGCTCAACAAGCAGGATCTTGGTCTACTCCTGATATCTCATGGTACAAAATAAATTTTGACGGAGCTATTTTTGAAAAGGATAATTGTGCAGAACTCGAGGTTATTATAAGAAATTTTAGTGGGTTTGGTAATGGCTTCACTGCACAACGTACTGATACCTTTACATTTCTCGTCATTGAGGTCGAAGCCTTGGCAGCAAGGAGAGCACTTGAACTTGTTTTGTAGATTGGGATTGATAGAATTATTTTGGAGGGAAATTGAGAAGTCCTTGTTCAGACCTTGAAGATTGGTGTCAGACCTCTCTCTCAAATTGGTCATCTCACAAATGATGTTTTGTACCTTGCCTCACATTTCACAGCTTTAAAGTATTTTCACGTACGTAGGTACTGTAAAAAGATTGTTCAATCACTTACTAGAAGGGATAACAGTCTGTGTTCACAGGTCGGGTTCATGTTGTATTAAGTCATGAGTACTCTGCTATATAGATTGACTCAAATCCGACTTGTTTAGTAAACGTAACCCTAACCTGATCTATTTATTAATCAGATCGACCCAACATGACACGTTTAATTCGTTTAATTAATAAGTCATGTAAAGTTTTATATAACTCGTTTAATAACTTGTTTAACTAATAGGTCATACCTAACCTGAATAACTTATTATCAATTTTCATATATCTAAAATTAAAATATAATTACAACCATATATAGTAAAAAATATATAATTACAATAACAAATTAATCAATAATAAAAAATTTTAATACATTTATAATCTATACAGGTCAAATGGGTTAGACGAGTTCACATGCTGAATACGAACACAACCCATTTATTAAACGGGTCAACCATGTTGACCCGAATATAACCCGAACTTATTTAGCCTCAACCCATGACCTGTTTATAAACGAATTAGTCGTATTAGGTCCGCGGGTCAGGTCAGATTTTGTCACCCTTACTTACTAGGCAAGCAACTCTTCCCTCCTTTATCAATCTGGATTGAAGATATATCACTAGATGTACCAACAACCTCCCTTAATAACATGCTTAGACTTTATTATAAAACAAAAAATGGCTTATAAATGCATCCCAAACAGACACTCACACATTTTACCACAACTTAGATATATGACAAATCATGATTGAATTACTTTTTATAATTTTATATTTCTTTAAAATATTTACTTTTTACTAAATAACGGTGGTGATGATTACTAAATGATGTAATTTAATCGAAAATGGACACTAATACAGGTTATGGCACAACATATAACCAAGGTTTCGGGTGCATAGAAGGTCCTAAAATAAGTCAAATTGTAGAAGAGAACGTACAGTTGCACGCGGGGTTTTTGCTATAACCGGATGGCAATAATTGCCCTGAGTGGCTGGTGCATGATGTACCTTTTTTTGGTGTTGGTATTTTGACTACTCACAATGGCTTTTATGTGTGCACTCCTCATCTCATTAATTAGTTTTTTTGTCCGACTCTTCCTCTTCTCTTCCTCTCCATTCTCGACTTCTCAACTGGACCCCAAAATTTTTAAACGTTGTAAATCTCCTTGTTTTGTTTGGCAGATATGGATTTTTCTTGCTCATACTAATTTGTGAAAGTCGTTTATCAACTATCAAGTTTAGCAAAGCGACAATATACATAACGTAAAGTCTGAGTTTTGTGAATTGAAAAATTTGTTTAGAGTTCTTGTTTTGGTAAATTTTTATTCCCTTTGATTGCGCGTATGTATAATTCCTTTGTTTACGTAAGATTTTTTTTTTTTTTTTTTTTTTTTTTTTTTTTTTTTGGGGGGGGGAGTGGGGAGGGAATTAATTTTTCTTTTTACCACCTAACACATGAATTTACCACAATCTGCAAATTAATTTTTTTTTCAATAGGCCATGTGTTAGGTAGCAATTTGGATTTTGGCAAGTGTTGTGAAATTTTCTTAAATTTGTGGATTCCAGTTAGCTCAACTGATAAAGTATCTGATAGTTGAATAAGAAATCTAGGGTTCAATCCCGCCTACACCAAAAACCAATTGGTGTCTTGATCTGATGATAAAGAACATTATCAGGAGCGAACGCCATAAATTGAAACTCTCTTAAAAAAAATATCTTAAATTTTTGTTATATTTATAAGTGGACTCTTTGAATCCATTTTAATTCAAATATCCACCCTTGCTATTACTTACATAGAGAAAGAGAAGACAGTGTTTGAATTGAAAATGACTTAAAAGTTAAATATTTAGTTTGTAACTTATTAATCTATATGGTTTAATTTGAAACCTGCCCAAACTATAAGATTCAAAATAATTTTTTTAAAGGTTAAATCGTCTATTCTCTCTTTCTTCCTATTCAACCATTTTTGTTAAATGAGAAAAATAAATCAAATCTTTATGTAATTTTCCTATAAAACACAAAATTCTTGAAGTTTTAAGTCTATAACACTTAATCCCATGTTATATTGTATTATTTTATGTGTAAATTACATTAATTATATAACACTTAAACTCCCAAAATTAACCTCAGTAATATTTTATTATGTGAATATAATATGGATGGAAGTCATCCCATAAGCAATTTATTGTTTGTTATATATCTTGGAAGTTTAATGATTTATACATAAAATAATACTACTATGAATTAAGTGTTTTACTCAAATTTAATAGATTTCCATGTTTTACCGGAAAACGACAGTGGAGTTTTATGTACTCCTGTAGTTAATTTCAACAAACATCTCCTCAAAAAAACAATTAACAAAACCTTTATTGGAAGCAATGGGTAAAATTACGAAAAAGAAAAAACCGACGAGCTGATTTATCCAAGCAAAAAAAAAAAAAAAAAAAAAAGGATTTATGATTATTTTTTTGTTAAGTAAAGGAAAAACTGGCATGATTTTTAAACTCATATGGTGCTTAATTAGATGATTTTGCGTTAATGCCCCGACCAGTCTTCGTAAAGTTTGCAGTCAACTACAATCAACAGTCTTTATTATCTGTTTATACTTTATGGTCAGTCACAGTTTGTGGAAGAGAAAATGGAAGTGTTTGGAGAAATTTCCTATGCTCCACATGGATATTTCCCATTCAAACACGTCTCTTGACATTCATAGCAACACTAATTAAGCTAGGGAAAAGGGGTGAGGGGGTATTTGGAGATCTTTTCCTTGAGATGAAAGATGTCCCCTTTTTTTTCTTCTCCATTTTTAGCTAATTTATCAAGTTCATAAATTTTCTTTTCCCTTTGATATATATTATTAAATTATTAATGACCTAACATTATTCAATTTATTCATTCCATAATAAATTAATACGATTTTGAAAAACTTCACTAGAATTTTGTATAAGAGAATTCACATTAGTCTCCTCAAATATTTAGCTAAACTAATCCAAAAAACTCTACTTTTGCTAGTTTAGTTATATATTATTTTCATACACATACATTAACTTCAATACTTTATCAACATTGAATTTAATGTAGCGAGGATAGAGGCGCACTAGTCACTACATGTAGAGATGAGACTATCCTCTTTAAAAACTTTAGTTAATTTAGTGAGGCTGATACATGCTTGTTTTGATTGAGTTTAGATAAGTTTTTGCTGAAATATTAAATTAGTGAGTCTAATGTGAATGCTCTAAGAACTCTAAAAAGATGAAAATTGACAAATATACCAAGTAGGAAATATAGTCTTAGATAGAGAGATCAACAAATTGTACTTACAAGTGAATGTCCTATTGGAAGTTTTGGAGTGAGTTTAGGATTTTTTTTTTCCTTTTTTATGTGAGAAGATTATTTTATTCTCTACATTTTGGGTTATTGACAATTTGATATTTACATTTTTGTAGTAGTCAATTTGGTTCATATTAATTTTTCTGTTAACTTACTAACGAAAATCAAGTTTAAAATAACATGAACTAACCCTTCATTTGTTTTGAAATAAAATATTTTTTGGAAATTTTTATCTCATTTTCAGATGTTTGTTTGCATGTAAAACTTAGTCAAACTTATAAAATATTTTCCGTTGACCGTGAAATATTTTACAAAAAATTGTAAAACTTTTTACCTTTAAAATTTTGGTAAAAATTTTACAAAAACACACAGTGGCCTCCCTTCACCCCATTTGGTGGCTAGGTCACTAGTTCAGTGGCCTGAACTGTTGCTCCAGCAACTGGTACTGGCAGGGGAGGAGCCAAAAAATTTTATTTGGGGGGCCAAGTTACGACATTAATATATTTATCAATACAACTCCCCCCCCCCCCCCCCACACACACACACACACTTTTTTTATTATATACACACTTTTTTATCTGATAAGTTATATATATACACACCCAACAAAAAGAAAAGCTTAGTATTTTCAATCAAAATTATGTTTGATGCGAACTTTCATAAAATAAAATTCATTTTTACTATTTTCATAGTGAAATTCTTAAAAAGTTGCATTTTCAATAAAAATTATCAAATTTTATACTAAAGTAAGTAAAAAATATTTCAATTGAACTAATAAAATTTTCAAAATCATGAATAATCCAAAACATGGAGGAATAAGTTATGCTCCAAACATATTTGAAGTTATATTGCTCTAACCCATTATGTGGTAACTAAAGAGACATTTCATGTATAGTTTTAGTAATAAGATTTTTTTTAATGAGTCAATTACTTGTTAATCGCCACATGACGGGTTGAAAAAGATAAATCCAAACATGTTTAATGCCAAACTTTATCAAATATTTAATAGATATAAGAGCACATTTTACAATAAAAAATAAAATTGTGAAAAATAAAGTTGTCTCTAAAACTATTAGACCAATTTTTTTTTTTTTTTAAGAGCATTATTGGACTAATTCAAATATTTGGAAAGTCCAACTCTTATTTTTGTAGGCTAAATTTTGAAAACATTAAAATAATTAATTAATTATATATATATTGTAAGGACTCAAATTGTAACGATCCCAACTGATATGGGTTTCGCACGTTAAAGGCCCTCGCAATAAAATTTATAGAGCGTAGGCTGAAAGGCTAGGCCTTGGTCACTGGACGGTGGTAAGTCATGGTGTTTATGGTAGTATAAGACCTTTCCTTCGGCACGGCCTGAGCGGCTCCGGTCCTTGGACCTTGTCCGAGGGAATTGATATTTTTATAACTCTCCCTTGTTTAGGGCTCAAGGGACTGGGAGACGGTTTGTCCCCCCTTTTTTTGGAGCATAAACCGTTACATTATATAACCCTTCTTGGTTAATCCTAACCCTCCACCTGTTGATCAGGCAGGTACCTGTTCGAGTGTCTGTCCCATCAGCCGCCTCCCCCTACTTTCTGTTAGTTGCAATAACCGAAGTCACACTATTCATGAGTCTTTTCCTATCAATATGAGTAGGACGTTTGTGGGCGCATTCAATGCGGAGGTGACGTCCTCTCTTTGAACCACTCCCACTCCGTACCCCCACGTGAGTCCCATTCAACTCGCCTCTTCCTCTGGGGGTGCTTTGGAGGCTGCCTTTGATGACATGTCGTTCTTCCCTTTGAAGTCTTAGGATGCCGAGGATAGGGTCATCCTCGGCTGCATCTCTAGGCTGTTTAGTCTTTCACCACTTGTCCTCGGCAACTGCTTTTATCGGCACGGGCCCTGGGTCCAGATGGAAAATGGGTCGGGTCATAAATTCTCTAGCCCCACAATAGCCCCTCAAAATCCTGCTGTCCGGATCCTCGGCCGAATAGAAGGGTTTTGATGACATCAGGCCTCTGCCAAAACTTATCAATCCTTGTCGCCTATCGGTTCCTGAGACTCTTCGTCTGCCCGAGACACGTTCTTGGAGCCTTTGAAGGGTGAAGCGTGTCTTCATTAAATGCGGGCGGCTCTGTGCTCCCCACGTTCAACGACGCGATGTGATCAAACGGTGGAGATTTCTTTGCCTTTATGGGCGGAAAAATTCGTGCAGTTACTTTCGATGGGAGGTATAAATGATTTTTGGAACTTATTTGTCTCTTCATTTTTGCACTTAAGAGTTCTAGCTCATATATCCTGGGTTCATCCAAACTTTTATCCAAATTCAAGTTTATCTCCAGCACAAGAAGCCTGTCCAAGGCAACTTTCCTCTTTTCTATAAGTTCTCTACCTTCACTAACTCGTGCTTTTTCTTTACTGGGTTTATTTTTCCCTTGTTCCTTTCCTTCTCCCGTCACCCACTAAGTTTGTTTAGTAGAGCTTAGAGATGGTTAAATTGAGAAAATTGGTTGATACTAAAGAGGCGATGGAAAAGTTCATCGCCGATTATAAGATTCCTCCCAACGTAAGTTTGAGGCACTGTAAGATGGGGGAGTGGCATTCTCTGAGAAGGACGGGCGAGGTTGTAATTCCCATTCTCGCCTTCGTAGTGGGGGGTATGAGAATTCCCATGGGGCCGGTAATGAAGAGTTACCTTAGGCATTTCCGGTTAGCTCCCACCCAGTGTGCTGCCAATATGTTTAGGATTCTGGGTTGTGTAGATGCCTTAATTAAAAAATGGGGCTAAGACTAACCCATCATGACGTAAATTGGTGCTACAATCTCCAAAATTTGAAGGGCAAGTCCTACTACATGAAGACGAGAGACGATAGGGTTCGGTTAATCCAGTGCCTCCCCGACTCCAACAAGGGGTTGAATAAGGATTTTCTTATCGTATCTGGGGAATGGCACGATGGCCTTCCATGCCCAGTGGTGGAGGGAGAACCAGGTGGGGCACAGAGAATAGACGGGTGCCAATCCTTTGCGCCATTTTAATTTGGTGTGGTTCGATTACTAACCATTTACATGCCTCTTTTTGCAGATCCAAACGCCTTTCACCGACACTTTCATCTGGTTAACCGGGTTGATTTGGAGACTGTTTTCCAAGCCACAATTTTTGTAAATGAAGAGGATGGTCAAGTCAAAACCGCTCACAAAATCTTAGGGTACAATCCCATTCAGAAGTCATTTGCCAACTCAAAGCACGTGGTCAGCGCTAACCATCCTCGGCTTCCAAAAATTACGATAATCGAACAAGGGTTTTTGATCTCCGCAAGATCTCCTATACCTGAGGGCATCCCATTTGTGGACTCTTCGTCGTCTCATCAGGCAGCGGAGGACGAAGGTAATTTGGGTTCGTCCAAGAAGGGTTTTGGGGCATTTGACCAGGCTGACCCATCCGAGGATCCTTCTGGTGATCTGGGTGACCCGAACTTGTCTGAAGCAAAACTGTTGTCAGTGGGAACAACCTCTCGAGCTGAGATGGGTCTTAAGAGAAAGCCCTCGACCAGCTTGTTCGACCTCATCGAGGGTCAGCCGAGGAAGGGTGCACAGGAAAAACCACAATCCAATGCTCTAACTCTGCCACCTCAGCCCCAGCCCATCCAGACTAGGTCCTCCTCTATTAAGTCGCAGCCACAATCTCCCCGCCCCAAACTTCCTACTCCTCCTCAATCAGCTCTGCCTCCTCGGCCGGAGCCCACTGACTCAAAGAGAAAGAGGAGTCCCAAGGGGAAAGAACCCATGGATAGGGGAAAATCCCAATCCTCTCAGGAGAGGGATGAAGCCTCGCGAGCACAAAAACAGTTAAAGATTAGGCACCAAAGCAAGGGGAAAGGGATCGAAGATCAATCTGCGCCGAATGCTTGGCTTCCCGCCCCAATGCTCCATGGGGAGCCATTGCTAGAGAACGCGTCCATGAGGAACTTTGGAGACGGCGAAGGCGGTTATGTGGCCGACGCGTTAGGAAGGACCATGCTGCTTCCCACTGATATGGAAGAGTTGAAGAATATGAGGATGCAGGAGGTTTTCCTCAGCGCAAAGAGGTACTTGGAATGGTAAGACTCTTGAAACCTAAGACTCTATCAATTTTTGTGCCCGGATTTTCATTCACAATATACTCGTCTCAATTGGCAGGCTATCCAGGCCACCTATAGGATGGAGGAAGAAGTTAAGGGGCAGAGTAAGACCGTCGAGGTTGAGCGCACCAAACGTATAGATGCTACGCGGACCCTCAAAGCTTCCAAGACTGACCTCGCGAAGGCTAGGGAAGATTTAAAGGTGGTTGCCCGAGACAGGGATAGTGCCTTGGCAGGTTTAACTGGAGCCCAAAAACAGGCAGAGGAACAGACAAAGCGCCTACTCGCTGCCGACGAGTTACAGATAGCTAAGGAGCAAATCAGTGATTTGAAGGAGAAATTGATCACGGCAAACAATGCTAAGGGAGTGGCTGAGTTTGCCAGGGATGAAACCGTGAGGGCCAAACAGGAAGCTGAGTTTGCCAGAACTGAGGCTGAAACTACTAAGGACAAGGCCGAGGAGGAGGGCTACGAGGCGGGGGTGGCTGATACCCAGGCCTCCCTTAAAGCTCAAATCCCAAGAGTATGCAGGCTATACTGCTCCCAGGTCTAGGAAGAGGCCCTCAAACAAGCTAGGGTGGAAGCTTCGTCCGACTTATGGAAGGCGGAGCGCGTATTTTATCCCCCAGCCATCCATAAGACCGCCTCCACCAGCTTCGAGGCTATGAGCGCTCCACAGGAGGCTGAGGCTGCTCAGTCAGAAGCTGCTCAGATCGTCGTTACTCCTAGCGAGTCGACAGAAGGAGGGGAGCCTCATGTTGCGACAGAAGCACCTGGAGGTTTGAATCCCGGGATTCCTCAGGAGTTCACCCCGTCTACAGTCAGTGCCCAGATCTCCTGTGCCAAGAAGCCAGCCATCTCCGTTCAGCTCCTTCAAGCCATTCCCCTTACTGATGTCCCCCGGGGCACCGAGGATGATCTTGCCAAGCCTTCCCAAGAAGGAGATATCTCCTAAGGCTCTGAGGCTAATCCCGCTCAGCCTTCCCAAGATGTGGTCAAAACAAAATTGAAGAAGTAAAAGCCCTGGCCGACTTTTATATTTGTTACTAGATTAACTGTTAACTAGTTCCCATTTTATTTTGAAGACTTTATAATTTGCTTGTAGTTGAACTCCTAGACCACATATATGAAATTCCTTCCCCTCCTTTTTCCTTTAAATTACATGTTGGTTATCCTTGTGGATATTTATTATGGTTACAAATCTCATGGTTTTTGATCTAGTTATCTTAACATGGATGAATAGTTGTACATATAACATACTTGGGATCATATTTCAGAGTTTGAATTTGTACCTATACATACCTCTGAGGGACTAAAGGCATCATCCGAGGTGCCATGCGTGTTATTGGGCCGTAACTGGTACTTAGATTTTCTTGGAGTACCTAGTTTCCCCACAGGCCTAAGTCCGAGGACCATGCAATACCTTGGTTCTGTCCAAAACTTAGATTTTCATTCTGATGTACTTGGTTTCCCCATAGGTTTGAGTCCGAGGACCATGCAATACCTTGGTTCTGTCCAAAACTTAGATTTTCATTAAGTAGTTGGGGGTTAGCCCCTTGATAAGGGTACGGGGCGTTGACTTGATGCTGGAAGCTCCCAGAACTACCCGTGCCACTGGAATCGATGGAGAGGCTTTCGCCTAGCTAGCCCCTTCACCAAAACTATACATTTTTCTTTTAAGGGACCCTTGTCGACAAGGGCTCAATTCCACCATGACTAACTGCCGCCTGTGCCAACGCACAAGCCTTCCCACAGACGGCGCCAATTGTAAGGACTCAAATTGTAACGATCCCAACTGATATGGGTTTCGCACGTTAAAGGCCCTAACAATAAAATTTGTAGAGCGTGGTTGTTAAAGAGCTAGATTGACCTTAAAGGAAAACGATCCAATTTTTACACTCATAGATGTACTCACACTAATGTCACGATCAATTTCTTCTTGAAAGCCAGTTTTGTTCTTTGTTTTTCAAGGTTTTCTTCTAAGTCCTTTCTTTTTGGTTTTCTCAGTTCCGATCCCTTCTCTCAATGCACTCTTACATGTTATATACTGCCGTCTTGGTCTCATTTTCGCCACACACGTGTAGGTTGAGTTTGGAGGATATCCTTCTGTCCCATCCAACACTTCCTGGAAAAATTAACCAGTAGCTATAAGGCTGCTTTATCATTGTTCAGGCATCACCTCCACATTAATGCGGCCAGGGAGTTGGTTGGAAGGCATTTAATGCGAAGATAGCAGCTTTACAGATATTTGTTTGCCTCCTTCGTCTTTTCCCTGGTCCAATATCCCTTCCTTAGCTGTGGTGCAACTCTGAAGTAAGTCGGTAATGGTACAACACTCAAATTCACCTCGGCCACGGGCAGCCGAGGATACTTTTATCCTCAGACACTTATTGGACTCATCCCATGGTGTTTTTATTCCTCCCTTAGACTTGCTTGTTTCACAGTCTTATCTGGGCCTCCTCAGATGGTCTAACATTCTCGGATTGGACTTTAGGCCCAACTGGCATGGCCTTGATAATATCTCCTGACTAATTGGCCCCCACAATAGCCAATTGTAAGGACTTAAATTGTAACGATCCCAACTGATATGGGTTTCGCACGTTAAAGGCCCTTGCAATAAAATTTATAGAGCGTGGGCTGAAAGGCTAGGCCTTGGTCACTGGATGGTGGTAAGTCATGGTGTTTATGGTAGTAGCGTATCTAATAAGACATTTCCTCCAGCACGGCTTGAGCGGCTCCTGTCCTTGGACCTTGTCCGAGGGGATTGATATTCTTATAACTCTCCCTTGTTTAAGGCTCAAGGGACTGGGAGACGGTTTGTCCCCCCTTTTTTTGGCGCATAAGCCATTACATTATATAACCCTTCTTGGTTGATCCTGACCCTCCACCTGTTGATCAGGCAGGTACCTGTTCGAGTGTCTGTCCCATCAGCCGCCTCTCCCTACTTTCTGTTAGTTGCAATAACCGAAGTCACACTGTTTATGAGTCTTTTCCCATCAATATGGATAGGACGTTTGTGGGCGCATTCAATGCGGAGGTGACATCCTCTCTTTGAACCACTCCTACTCCGTACCCCCACATGAGTCCCATTCGACTCGCCTCTTCCTCTGAGGGTGCTTTGGAGGCTGCCTTTGATGACATGTCACTCTTCCCTTTGAAGTCTTGGGATGTCGAGGACAGGGTCATCCTCGGCTGCATCTCTAGGCTGTTTAGTCTTTCACCACTTGTCCTCGACAACTGCTTTTATCGGCACGGGCCCTGGGTCCAGATGGAAAGTGGGCCGGGTCATAAATTCTCTGGCCCCACATATATATTAAGAAATTTTTCAAAATTTTGGGAGGGCCATAGCCCCCATCCATGTACATGCATGGCTCCGCCCCTGGGTATCAGGGGTTTGATCACTAGAGTTGTCATTCTACCGACTGGTGTCAACAATCAAATCATCGGAGACATAGTTCTAACAACCAGTGCTAGAGGTCTAATAATCGAAACTATCATTCCAACAATCAATTTTAGCAATTCAGTCACCGAAGACACCGGTCCAACAGTGGTCTCCAAAGCCACCTTTTCGACTATCGATTCCGACAATACAATCATCAAACCTCCGACACCAACGACGTAAAATATTTTACATATAAAATATTCTTCTTCAAAACAAACAGAGTGTTATATATAGAGACTGAATTGACATTGAACTTAAAAGGTAAGAATCAAAATGATTTTTTTTTTCTTTTAGTTGAATTAAGGAGTGAGTTTAGGTTTATGGAGGGAGAAAAATAAAAGTGAATGTCATGATTAACAATAAAGCTATCTAAATAATAATACATATAATTAGTTGATCACCCGTCAAAAAAAAAACAAAAAACAAAAGAGACTGTAGAAAGGGTTATGAGTCAAGACCAACACACGTGCGCCGGAGTTTCCAGTCTAAGGTCCAACACGAGACTTCCAATGACTGAACCACCTTAATCAAAGTATATATTTAGTTTATGTCTTCGATACTTTGCATGCTATTGTCTCCTCTTCCACGTCTTCCATTGTCTATATTTTTATCAAGTGTTTTCCTTGGGTACCACATTCAAACCTTTTGATACTTCCTTATTGACAATTGAGTATGCCCTTTTTGATTTTGGTCTCTCTACTTTCCATTAACTCCTCCTCTACGTTTTAGTATTGCCATTTACTCAAAAAGAAAAGACTTAGCAATGACCTAGTAAACTTCATCTAATCCAAATTAATGTTTCTTGCAATTTTTTTATTATTATTTTCAATCTCTACATCCTATTAAATACAATTTTCTTGAAATAATACCCTTGACCATATTGTAGAAATTATGTCTTAATTGGTATAGAGTGGCTTAAGTCTTTAATTTAAGTACTGGAATATAAAAAAGTAAACTTTTTTATATTCTTTTTTTTTTATTCTGTTTCTCAAAAAAAAAAAAAAAATATAAAAAAGTAAACTTTAAATTGGTTTAAGTAGGATAGGAAATCCTGTAGTTTATATATTTGTTGAATAAACCGGTTCAGTTTTGCCTGCTAAAACATGTGAATGCCTATGAATTGAAATTGTTTGCACTTAAGCGAGTTAGACATAAAGCCAATATTATTACTGTAATGTGGGCTTGATTGATGGGTAAAACATCATATTCCACTACTATCAAAATCAATTTGATAATTTTATAGTTGTCACATATCACAAACTTTATATTTTATACCTAGTAGCATAAATGCATCATAGGTTCTGCTGTTGTGTTCCCCATTTTCTTCACATGATTCATGGGCCACCTCTCTCTCTCTCTCGCTGTGTATGTAAATGGATTCGCTTTTGTTTTGTGACCTCAAAAAGTAAGTGAAAGGGATGGTTTCCCTGCTCTCCACCAACCCTATATTAAGGAGGTTACTATATTGGGTTCCAAGCACACGGAGACATTCCATATGGCATATGTTGGTGACTACTTAATTCCAGACTAGCCTTTTTGTAAATTCGTAATAGTGCGGCATTGAGCAATCATATATTCCCCTATTCAAATCAAATCAAAAAAAATATATATATATTCCCCTATTAACTCAACAGGAAAATGAAATGCAAGCAGTTCCAACTTCAAAATGTTACGAGTATTCTAGCATTCATAATCATATCAGGCTTATCAGCCAAGAGAATTGGATTTTTTTTTTACCCAAAATCTTAAGTAAACTAAGTGTTGAGGACTCTTTTTTGGGTCTTTCGTCAAGCAGAAATTCTATATTGGACAATAAAATAATAAGCAATTATTGGGTATGGAATATTGGGCTCAAACAAGCACTAACCCATTTATTTTTCTTCATAAGCTATTACGTTTTTGGGTCACATTGGACGATTATCACATATTTTCTTTGCCACATGGGTTGAATTTCAAGGTTCATCAAGACACTACTCTTTTTTCTTTTTCTTTTTTTTTCTTTTTTTAATAATCAATAAACATTTAAACAAAGGAAATGTTAGGACTATTTTGATCCAGTGCAATAATAGGTAGGATTATTGCACCTTATAGTTACCACTTTTAAAATTTAGACCTTATTAACTTTTACGTTTTATAAACAATGTTCAAACAAAGCCTATAAACAATGTTCAAGCGTGAACTCTTCAAAATGGTCCAAAAGCTTGAGTTCAATTTGGTTCAACTTGATTCATTAGCCAAGTCCAAGTCAAGGTCGAGCTCTCTATCAAGTTCTTGAACTCAAAATCCAATAAAAGTACATTATTAAGCCCGTATCAAACTTATTATTGAGCCCATTTGGTTTGGGCGAGTAGTTCCAACTCCTAATTAATTAAAGGTTTAGTAAGAAATGAGTTTATTTGTCAAGCCAATTTCTAGCTTCTTATACCAAGTCCAAAAATGAGCCTCGACTCAACTTGTCTTTTATTAAGCTCTATTGTTCACGAGCCTATTCATGAAAATTTTTGTTTAGGTTTCACTCATTGATTAAACAAGCCTAAAATTAAGACTTGAACTTGGCTTGTTTATAAACAAACAAACATGAACAAATTATTTATCAAGCCAAACCCAACTATTTATGAACGACATGATTCATTCATAACCCTAATTGTATCACTATTTATTGATACCCATTTTCGAGATACATTTTCTACAAGCCCAATTCATGTATTGTAATTTATTTTATTTTTTTAACCATGGCCCAAGCCCGTGTAACATAAGGATAATTTGAGGGAGTGTGGTTTGGAGGGTGAGTATATTTTTTAAGGCCTTTTGCATGAGCCCATGCCATGCATGTCGCAAAGTGGGTTAGGGACACTTGCAACACCTAGATCTCATGAAAAGGGTTTTGGTACCCAAAATTTTCACCCAACCGAAAATATACAGCTCTTGTTGAATGTGGCTGAAGTTTACTGACTAGCCCATTTTAGCCTCTAAAGCCTTGTTAGCCTCCTTGGCCGGCTGCCACTAAAAGCAACTTCCTAATGCTTTAAATTAGCTAGGGAAGAGCAATCAATGAGCTTTGGTCGAAGCTTTCCCTTATTGATGCTAAAAGTAAGCCAATCTTATCCAAACAAAAGCAAACTCAACCAAAACATCATTTTAGCATGTTGGTAGTCAAAAGCTTCAGCCATTAGCTAAAAGCCACTCCCTAAGGACGTCCCAAGCTTGATTTAAAACTTTCAATCAGATCAAACACAACTAATTCACGGTTCACCTCTAAAACCACAACTTCAAAGCAAAAACCATCTCAGTCACTTAAGATTTACAACATTTTGAAGTTTAAAGGTGAAAATAGTAGTACCAATGAGTCTTCTCTCTCTCCCTCACCACCTCTCCCAAATTCCTCCTCATGGTATATGTGAAAACAGTTTTAGACTTAGTGTATTATGCATATTTTCCATCTCTTAGTTGGTTTGCACTTAATTTTATTCTTGCGATACATCACTAGTCTCTATTTATGGAATATTGGAATTCTGGGCTTGAATTTCTGTATTTAATCTCATTTTAAAGAACCCAAATAGAATTTTGAGCTTATTCTAACGGCCTTTTTTTGCCAAAGAGAATAATTTTAGGAAAAATTTAGGAGAAAGGCATTCTACCAAACTTATTTAGTTTTGTAACACTTTTCTTAAACTCAAGTTTAAGTTCCAAACATTATGTTTGATCAAATTGTCATATTGCTTAGAACTCAAGTTTGGTAAACTCGAGTTTCACTTGGAACTTGAGTTTGACAAATTTAAATTCCAAAAAAATGATACATAATTAAATAAGTTGTTCTCCTTTTTTTTTTTTTTTCCTTCAAATTGTACTATTTAAAAATTAGCTCTTATTCTAACATTATTGCCCTTGTCGCAAAAATGTGCCCACACTATTTTTATGAGATTAGGCCGACGAGGTAAATAGTGTTGTGGGCTGCCTTTTCTTATATTTTATTTTTCAAATTATAATGTCATAATTTGTACTTATCTAGTAAGAAAAACATTTGGTTAGCTTGCTAGTTCGGTCGAAACAAGTGGACCATCCATTCTCAATGCTTTTTTCCCTTGTTACCCGGAGTGCTTTTTCCCTTAGCCAATAACCAAACCAAAACCAAGATACAGGTAAGGGTGTGACCCCAATATATATTTTGGCTTAACAAGGAACTAATCTTATCTCGAAAAGCGTGAGCGCAATGCGGACCCATGTCGTCGTGTCTTGTCACCGTGGCGAATCGTTTCACAATTGCAACATGTGTTGAGAAAAGCAGAGATTTCCTAGACAATAGGCATTTTCGTATCTGGGTGGGAATGAGATTCTAGGTACCTTCAATTATATCTTGTGCTAACCCCATCCTTTTTTTTAATCAAACTTAACACTGTCATCAAGAATGTAAAATATATATTAACTATGCTTAGAAGCAACCCCATGTGAATATTATATTACTTCTTATTTCTTAACCTTCCTGATTACAGACTCAGAGAGAGAGAGAGAGAGAGAGAGAGATTATATATACAATTGATTAACACAAAAATAGTTGTGCTTGAAGGCTGTAGCATTACAATAGCAGTCACACCTAGACGGAGTCAGAATCTTTAGACCAAAAATTGAACATTGGAGATGGCTATTGCAACCATGATTTTTCTCAGTTTCTGCCATGCGATGTGACATAGATGCATAGGGATACTTTTGTGCAGAGTTCCGGGCTAAAATGGGTAAATACACTAAATTGATCATTGGAGATGGCTATTGCAACCATGATTTTTCTCAGTTTCTGCCATGCGATGTGACATAGATGCATAGGGATACTTTTGTGCAGCGTTCCGGGCTAAAATGGGTAAACACACTAAATTTTAAAACTAGGCAGTAAAATACCACTCTTGAAAAGTATTTAATAAAATATCTTTCTTTTATGAATTTGATTTTAACAGAATCGAGTTAGAAGTAGAATTTTACATTGACAATATCGAGTTCTATATATATTTTGTCACTAAAATTTTTTGAAAATTTAAGTGAAACTCGATATTGCTAATATCAAGCTTTACTTAAAGATACACATTAAAACTCGATTATGAGAATATTGAATTTTACACGAAATTCGATTTTATTAAAATTGAGTTTCAAAACAGAAACATTTTGTTAAATACTTTGAAAATATGAGTATTTTATTAGATAGTTTTAAATTAAAAGTATTTAAGCATTTTAGCCGTAGAGTCTGATTGTGGGCCAGGTTATATGTGCAGGTCTGGGTTGATTTTAGAAGATGCACAGCCCAAAGCTGAGCAACAATCACATCCCAGCCAGCAGTTAGTTTATTCTCAAAAATCAGTGTTCGTATGTACAATTTGAACCACCAATAGATACCTTACACAATGCACATGTCAGTCCACAGATGAATCAGTGGGCTTAATAGGATTTGAACTCAGTGGGCTTAATAGGATTTGAACTTGTAGCGACTGCTGTGATACACTCTTTATCATAATACCAAAATACCAATTGATTTTTTTTTTTTTTTTTTAATCTGGATTTGAACTTGTAACTACCACTTCATGATACACTTTTTATCATAACACCAAAATACCAATTGATTTTATTTTTTTGGTCTAGATTTGAACTTGTAACAACCACTTCATGATACACTTTTTACCATAATGCCAAAATATCAATTGATTTTATTTTTTAGGTCGAATCTAAACTATTATTCGATGACTCATACAATTACGGGCACCATCAAGCTCAGTTGGCTCACACTCATGAAAATTCCAGCATCAATCTTGGCTGTCATCAATACTATTTTTTTGTTTATTAATCTCTTTGTTACGAGTCCCATAATTATTCTTGCTCAGGTTACATTTTGGGACTGTCAAGCAAACTGTACATTTTTCTTTTCCTCCAAGATGGCCATTAACCATTTGAGTCAAGACTAATCTTTACAGATGAAGGTAATTACTTGCAAACCACGTTCATGGCAAAAGCCTAGAGGAATGCACTGATATTACTTTAAACAAAGCAAATAAACAGAAATGTCAAGAATGGGCAGCAAACTAATGTGATACACTGACACACACACACTCAGTCAAACAACAGTTGAATTACACTACATAATAATGACATTTTTTTTATCACACTTATCAGAGAGCAATGGAAAGTTTAAATGTAGAAAATAATGCCTAGGGTTGTAGTGTATAAAATTAATTGTTTGCTATCTTCTTTTAAACCGAGAATCCATCCTTGAGTGTATGGAAGTAAGGTCTGTACCTCTGTGCTAATCCAAACATGCCCAACGTGCCCCCAGTATGGAGCATAACCACTTTTACAGCCGCTTTTGCTTCCTTTTCAGTAAGAAGTGCTGCCATTTCCCATGCAGCTAAAGTATACATGGGATCCACCAGAATACCAGTTTGCTGTGCAATTTGTTGGCATGCTTCTACTTCCCCGTCCAACACATTGCCAAACCTAGAGAGAGAGAGAGAGAGAGAGAGAGAGTTGAGTTGAGTTTAGTAAGCCAAACAAATGCAGGGAAAAACAGAAGAAGAAAAGATTGGAGATAATTTAATGCAACTTATTGATATAGATATCAGATGTTCCTAATTGAAAATGTTTCCATCATCAGATAAAAAAGGCAAATTCCTCAAGCTCAAATTTTTTCAGTCTTTGGTCTGTTTGGATTGAGGGGGAGGAGGAGGAGTAGAGTAAAGTAGAGTAGATTTGGCCCAAAATTAGTCTATTTTCAACCAACTCTACTCTACTCCCCTCCACTCCCCCTCCTTCCCCCCTCAACCCAAACAAGCCCTTAGTTCCTTGAACATCCTCATCCCCCCTATTTCAACAAGCTCATATTTTGTTGTTTCCATTTCTGCTGAAACTAACACTCTTAACAATTCTCTAGAACACTACCCAAATAAAGACATATCGGTAGTTCAAAAGTGGGTTACAGTTAATGGGTAAGTATTTGCCATTTGGAATAAATATTGCAACAGTATACTAGAGAATAGTATTACATTAAATGGCATGCCACAAACAAAAAGATCCCATCCCGTGCATTGTTGAAAGATCAACCCTCATTGAAATAAGTATTTGTAATGGCTACATATTCACTATTGTTTTCTTCAGATACCAAATTTCTCTCTTATTTGTTATGAATTTATACTTCGATTTGTAGATTCCTCATAAATCTAACAGCTTTTCTTAGCAAACCTATATCCCCTTCCAGTTACATTCAGTCTTAGTTCTGCTTCAGACTACCAATAAGAGAAGCATATAGCAAAATTAAATAAGAGGTATGGCGTATTGGAAGGTAGGTACTAGCCAATGGCAACACCTATTCCTGATACAGCCATTAATAGCTATGACTCACCCTTACAAATATGACTGAAATCTAAAAAACTGACTTCAGCATGTTACATTAGTCTTCTCTCTTTTCAAAAAAGTGGAAACATACTCCTTACTCTTGGATTGTAAGGCTCTTCCTATTTTTTGATTTGGAAAAGAAAAAAAAAAGAAAAAAAAAAGAAAAAAGGAAGAAAGAAAAAACCTTTTGTTATGACCGGTATTAAGTTTCAGTGGAGACACATGGAAAAGGAACAAATTTCATCCTGCCATGTCTTAATTATTTTTTGACAATATAAAATCAAAATTCTTAAGAAAAAAAAATCCCATTTAAATTAGTTTAGTTGCTGGCCTCCTTTGCACAAGGACTAGTTCATATAAAAAACAGAGAGCATGAAGAATATACGAATGTTCAATTGAAAATGATGTTAACAATAAAACCAGAGAAGGAAATAACAGATTACTTTCTTGGATGGCAACGTTCTACCCACTTCACTATTCCATGATCTGCTTCATTTAAGCCGTGGTCAATAAGATGAAAACCAAAACACCTCTTGAAATCAGAAACCAAGCGTCTCTCCTGTTGTTTGTACCCATCAACGGTATCAGCCAGCATTATTGCAGTTACCTCCCAAGGGAGCCTGACAGGAAGCAATAAAAGCATTTACAATGCCAGCCATATTGTACTTCAATAAAAACTTATTCCCATGAGAAAGTGGTGTAGAACAAGTATATGGAACACTAAATTTAAGAGAAAGAAGTACAAAACCTTAGTTTTCACCACCAAACACTACACGATTGGACAAAATCTCTGAAATATTTTTATAATTCAAAATGCACAACTAAAAAATGTCTGATGAGCCTCCTAAAATAGGCTCCCAAAATACACTCATAAATGCATAATGGAGTCAACTAATACCAAAAGGAAATAATAAAAATGCAAATCCGAAATACAGGCTAACAAAAAAGGAAATTAAAGCTAAAAGTCCATATGCTCTGGTTCTGCATCAACTCTTCTGGGTGAGAAGGACTCGAACTTGTTGAGTTAAAAAATCCTAGGTGGTGCCCGAAGGTGTAAATCAAAGGAGAATGATCCATCATCATCGAGGAGGAAAGAGGGGGTGAGTTGACAACTGATTAAGTAACCAAATCCTAACTAGCTGAAACAAGCATATAGATCGACAAAATAATACATTGTACATAAGATCAAATATTTCACATATATCAAAAGTTATATTATAAACTATGGGTTCCAAAAAAAAAACATCAGAAGTTTCATGGACATAAAATAGTTCAAATACTCAAACAGATTCATAATCTTAACAATCTTTTATGACTATGGTCATGCTATATCCCTGTGACTAGGCATCAAGTTCAGATGAAACTAGTTTCGTGCCAATGTATATCTTCCATTAGCTAGGTCCAAAAACACAATAGGCTCGTGATGCCCCAGATGAAACCAATATTAGTACCAATGAATAAACCCCCATTGGTTGGGTATTAGGGTTGGGTATTAGAGATTCAAAGCATAGTTAGATTGTCCAAATCATATATATAAAATCATAATTCAAACAAATATATATCTTATTCAAATACATATAAAAGTCATATTATAGTAAAATTCAAATACATTTATGATGTTTCTTTATAGTAGTATAAAATTGTAACAATTGCAAATACAGTTGAATAAGCAAATACATAATCAATTATGATAAAGGTTACTTACTTCAACTAACACATCACACTCTCCCTATTATTTCCTCTAAAATACCACCTAGAACAATTCACATGTACTATTTACTCAACAATCGGGTAATTACAAATTATCTAAATCTTGCAACGATAACCGGCCAAAAGTAAAGCTTCTAAATATACAATGATTTTTCCACATCATCTCTACTACGGTTTATTGTAAGGCTATATTTCACATTATACTATGTAACAACTTTGCTTATATTTATTTCATGCCTGCTCAATTGTATTGTAAAAGTCACCTCCATCAATTTACACTCCCAAATATCCATATTTTTATAAATACCTTTTCTTTACTTTTCTGACACAATTAGTTCCTAGATTTAAAGCCTATAGAAGAAAAAGATCAAAGCCAAAATGCTTTGTACTATACAATATAGGACTCATGCTAGAAATCCTTGGCCCTATACAAGTGATGCTATTTTGTCTTTTCTAGCGTGGGTCCTATATCATATAGTGCCAAGGATTTTGGCTTTGACCTTTTTCTTCCATAGGCTTTAAATCTAGGAACCAACTGTAACAGAAAAGTAAAGAAAATGTATTTATAAATATATGGATATTTGGGTGTCTGAATTGATAGTGGTGATTTTTACGATACAATTAAGGAGGCATGAAATAAATATATGCAGAGTTATTACATAGGACTTGACAAATTTTATGTTTTGTAGAAAGTGGAATATAGCCTTACAATAAACCGTAGTAGAGATGATAGTGGAAAAATCATTGGATATTTAGAAGCTTCTCTTTTGGCCAGGTACCATTGCAAGATTTTCTTTAATTACCCTATTGTTATTTAAGGTTTTCTTTAATTACCCAATTGTTGAGTAAATAGTACATGTGAATTGTTTTAGGTGGTATCTAAGATTCTAAGGATTTTAGAGGAAATGATAGGGAGAAATGCATATTGTGGTGTGCTGGTTCAGGTAAGTAACCTTTATCCCAATTGGTTATATATTTGTTTATACTACTGTATTTACAATTGTTACAATATTTAAAGTAAAGAATAAAGAAACATCATAATGTATTTGATTTACTATATATGACTTTTATATGTATTTGATAATTTGTTTGAATTATGATTTAATATATATGATTTGGACAATCTGACTATGCTCTGAATCTTTGATACCCAATTAATGGGGGTTATTCGTTGGTAATAATACTAGTTTCATCTAGGGCATCACGAGCCTATCGTGTTTCTGGACCCAACTAATGGGAGATATACATTGGTACAAAACTAGTTTCATCTAAATTTGATACCTAGTCATGGGGATATAGAGTGACCATAGTCATTAAAGATTGTTATGAATATGAATCAGTTTGAGAATTTGAACTATTTGAGTGCATGAAACTTTAATGTTTTTGGAACCTATAGTATATTATAACTTTTGATATATATATGAAAGATTTGATCTTATCTACAATGTATTAATTTGTTTAACTATATCCTTGTTTTAGTTAGTTAGGATTTGGTTATTTATTGAGTTGTCAACTCATCCCCCCCCCCCCCCCCCCCCCCCTCCCCTCTTTCCCTTTCAGATTATGATCCTGAAGAGTAGCATGTTTATGGGCTTTCGTTGGAATGTGTGCATGAGTGAAGTTTAGGAATTGTAGGAATAAGATTTGGACTTTTATGTTTAAAATTATCTTTTGTTTAGACTCAGTCTTATGAGATTTAGTCTATTTTTAAAGATGTTGGAACATTATTATTATTTTGGACTTTTGTACTTAATTGGATTTGATCTAATATGACAATTGTCAAGGTTTATTATTGCTCTTTGAAGGCCTTTGCATGCTTGTAAGGTGAAAAACCTTGTAAGTGTGCAGCCATTGTCGCGTGCTTAGCCCTCTTGCTTGGGTTTGGGGCGTGACAATATTTACATGCAGACACCAGAGCATGGATTTTTAGCATTTATTTCTGATTCTATTTCCTTCATTTTGTGTTAGCCATTATTTCGAATTTGCATTTGTATTATTTCCTTTTGGTATTAGTAGACTCTATTATGCATTTATGAGGGTTGAATTTTGGGAGCCTATTTGAGGAGGCTCATCAAACATTGAAGTGTCAGATACATTGCCCATTGTTGAAAAGGATATCCTTGATGAAGAGAAGGTTCCACAAGGAAGTGTAGCATTAGAGGGTGCACATGATTTGATAGTGGAAGTTGATGAATCTGCTTTTGATCAGCCTTCCATGGTGCATGATGAAAACAACTTGACAAAGTAGAGAAAGTGGATACCGTGGTGCTTCCTATGGTTCAAGACAAGATTGCGGTGATTCCACACATTGATTTTGTCATCCTAGAAGAATTTAATGATGCGATGGAATGTAAAATTTCACTATCCTCCGTGCTCCCAACGGTGGTTCCTATATTGACGCAAAAACTACGTGCTAGAGTTTTGATCATTCTCCACTTTAAAACTCGAGGTCAAGTTTTCTCCAACCAGAGGAGTATGATGCAGGGAGCATTAAAATCAAATTCCTTTAAGATTTTGTTTCTAAATTTTAAATTATTTTTGAATTTGAATTTTGAATTTAGTTTTTGATGTTTAGGGTTTTAAGGGATTTGATTAGGCATTTCCATATCGGTGTACTCCCTAAACCCTATTAAAATAGTGCTCTTGTGATTGTGAAGGGATAGTTGAATTTGAATTTGAATAAAAATAATTACGATGAGCAGAGAATATGTCTCCTCCCTTGTTCTCTCTGTTCGGTGGTGATGCCTAGGGTTTGCAGGCAGATTCTAGGTGGTGAAGCCTAGGATTTGTTCTATTGTTTTTTATTTTTTCTTTTTTTTCCTATTTCATATTGTGTTCCACATCAGAAAGTAAAGCAATCATTCTAATATTTAGTAATTTAAACCAAAAGAAAATAAAATACATATGGAACACACCCGAAACATAGGGCTCCAAGTCCTAAACCAACAGCAGTTGTCCCAGTACCAGCATCTACAACAAATCTCATGGCCCTCTCTTTTCCAAGTAGATGATTTTGGGATAAGTACCACACAAGGCGAATGACACCTATCAGAAGAAATCATTTTTAGTAAAGCAATTGTAGCAATCAATCAGCACCAAATGAGTAATACAAGAGCCAATTCATATAAACAAAATAGTTAGGGATACATAAAAGCATAGTTTAATGTAATCCAAGTTAGCTTTTTAAAAAGGGTATTCATCCATTAAACCATCAACTGACAGCCTTGGCCTTCAATCAAAGTCAATACCATCAAGTACAATAATATTGAGCAAAAGGTGTCAAGGCAAATAATAAACTGAAAGTAATACCAAATCTTCAAAAAGGAACACATTAAGAAGAAAATGCATATATGAATATGCAATGTGGCATATAAAAATAAATAAATAAATCATTAGTGTAATCATAGGGGCCTGCACAATAGTACTCTTACTAAACCCACCCACATCAAGCCATTACACTACCAAGACAATGAGAAAGAAAAAGTTATCCTCAAAAGGACATGGAAATATGCACACGTGCAAACACAAATACAATGCTTCCTTTATTTGAAAATCCACAACATTTACCTAGTAATGCTGCAGCATCCCCTGCACCTTCATTGAGAATTGCAACCTTTCTTGGAGAGTTTTCAGCACTTCTATTAGCATCCATTTGCACAAAAGAACTAGAAGTCTGAGTTGTAAAGGAAGATTCAAAAATATCATTGAACCATGCAACATGACCACTATTGCTTGACACCAAATGATTAGCATGGGTTTGCAGCATTTTTTCCCTATTGGCATATAGAGATCTAGGAACATATGTGACATTCCCATACATTGTTGAAATCAGGTTATAGCCTGTCAGAATTTCAGGCTGCTCCCCTCGTAGAAGCAAATGTGACTTAAGTCCTCTCTCTGCACACGAGACAGCTGCAAGATATGCAAATTGCTCATGAGAAACAACCCCTTTTATAGCTTGTTCTACCAAATGAAGTGAAAAACTTTGTGTGTGTGGGTGTGTGTGTGTGTATACACAAATGTAACTGCAGCAAGAAATTTCCTACCAACAGCTGCTGCATGTGCACTTTGACAACCTCCACAAGTAACCTAGAAAATGTCCCATTTGAATGTTATTTGGTCTAGAGAGTTGACAGTTCCTAGAGGTAAGGAAGATATTATTTGGTATTAAATATGACATTGTTCATATTCATGGCAAGAAAAAAAAAAAATAGGGAAAGGTTCCTCCTATGGTTCACCACTCAGGAAGATTTCTATGGCAAGAACCAATAGACTCAGACAATTATCTGCTCTAGATGCAATGGCATATCCATCCAAGGAAATGCAAAAGTTTACTTATCAAGAAGGAATTGCAAAAGCTCAAAATGATCAAATGCCTAAAACCATCTGCTCCACATAACTTACTGAAACATATCACACATTGTTCTGGCTGGCTCTCTATCAGCATAGAGCACAGATGCTAATATCCAACAGATTATCATCTGGTTATCCTAACTATGCGTGTAAGACCAAGAAATAACAATGGGTCATATCATATCTCCACAAGTTAAGTTTTCTCATTATGTTTAGGTATCAATAAAAGAGTATTACACTTTTAGAAGCCAAAAAGGAAAATCACTAAAATATGGAAACCAAGGAAGGGCCTGTATTCCAGTTTTTTTTTTTAAAGGTATTTTTGACACACAATTGCAATCTTATATTCAAAAGAATATAAAGTATATGATCATACCACATCAGTCACTGAATGATCTTCAATTATAGGAAGCAGTCCATCCAATTTTCTAGCTTTATTTCCATTTACAAATGGATGCAACAAATCATCCCTCACAATATAGAAGGATGGGTTTTGATCATTCTTTGCGACCATGTCATCAACAAAGGACGGTTGAGTATTGTTTAACACGGATCTATTACCAAATGGTCCACCTCTATCTCTTACTCGTGCTTGAGAAAGCATTATTTGGTGAATTTTTGTATCAGGGCTGGGCAATGCCCATCTTCTATCAAGTAATTTAGACGCAAATTCTTCACTGCTCAGTTTCACTTTGGGAACACCCTGGCAATAAGGGGACAAAATTGATCAACGAAAAGAATAAATTCTGTGAAACCCAAATACATCTGAATCAATTATAAAAAATTGCAGTATTTACAGCTTGACTAAAGCAATGCATCTAAGAAAACATTGTGAGCCAAAAAAAAAAAAAAACAATGTCAGACCAGAAATGTAAGAACTATTAGTACCAAAAACAAAACAAAAGAAAGCTAAGCAAACTTAAAGGGCTCTTGCTCTGAACCATGGTCAATGGTGTCTGGACTCCGGACCAAAGCATCCTTTATTGATTTCATAATTTTCCTATTTTGCAATCAGCCAGTTTAGAACATATTCCAACAACAAAGCCTTGGTCTCAAATTTTTTGGCTTCGGCTATGAATCCTCAACAAATTAGTCGGGTCACCACTGTGCACCCTTGGTGTAGTGTTCACTCTACAACTATAATGGTCCGTTTGAATTGAGGGGAGGAAGGGGGAGTAGAGTAGATTTAGCACAAAATTAGCTTTTTTTAGCTTATTCTGCTCTACTCCCCTCCACTCCCCTTCCTTCCCCCACCATCCAATCAGGCCATTAGTGTTTGTGGAAGTGTGAGAGACAAAGGCCGAGATTCAAGTTTCTAGGATGAAGACTCACACACACATATATATATATATATATATATATATATATATATATATATATATATATATATATATATATTAAGCCAAAGTAGAATTTCTATAAAAAAAAAAAAAATTAGTCAGGTAGTCACATATATTAGATACACCCCAACAAGCATTAGTAGTGGATACATTAATCATATAGTGACTAAATTTTAGTCTGGCCATCAACCTCAACATATTCCACAATATATACATACAGATATTTTCAGCAAAATTTTGCAGTATCTGATGTATAATAAACCTCGAAATGCTCATGAATTCGTAATTTTTAAAAATATTTTTTAACGTAATCATCCTTCCTAGCAGTCAAGTAGAGCATGGACTTGGACTTGCAACACAAGAAATATTATTTGAAGAAATACAATTATAAAAGCACACTGGGAGAGAGAGAGAACCTGAGGAATTGTTTTTAAAAGCCCGGCTGAGTGAAACCCATTTTTCATGGCCGTAATGGCGTCTCTGCTAGATAAAACCCTGGAGCTTCGTATCATATCAGGGAACAGGGGTTATAGTGGTCTAGTTCTAGTAGATATATAAATGGGTTTAGCTCACAACTCTAGTTAGTCAGTCTAAACTCTATAGTATAACTGTGGACCCACAAATTTCGATGGCCTTGAGGCCCTCTTTCTACAAAGCCCAACTTTACTTTTATCTATGCAAATTGTGTAACTTTGAGCCCACCGAAAAGCAAAGTCCACAAAGCTCGATGGGGACACACGGGCCGTAAGAGGAAACCTAATTATAGTATACGTGAGACACAAGAATACAACAAGCGTGAAACACAAGTTACTTAGTAGGTTAGTTTGGCACTATAAATTCAGTTTGTCATACAACAAAATTTATTTACTGCTCATCTAAGCAAAACCTCCTTCAGGTCAGTTCAGCTCTTTTTCAATCTCTTTCTTTCTATCTTTCTTTCAATCTATGGTTGATGATATTAATATTAGGCTTTGCTTAGGATTTTATATTATTGTTTTTGGTTTTTCTGCGTTTGTTTTTTTACATTTGGTACTTTGTAGAATTGTTTGTTTTTCTCTTTGATTTTTCCTGATTTCTAATGATTTAAATATTCTTCGCTGATTTTTTGTTGGATATTTCTGATTATAAATTGTGTAAGACTAAGTTGCTGATTTTTCTCTTAGGGTTTTATATTATTGTTGATTTTATTTCCCTAGTGTTTAGGACTAAATTGGCTTTAGGGAACAAATTAGTCGTTTTTATATTATTATTATTATTATTATTATTATTATTATTATTATTATTATTATTATGGTTTGCAAAATTGTTAATTTAAAATTGTTGTTTCATTGTTGAGCGTGTTATACTTAAGGAAATACATAAGTTGGGATTTTGAACATGAGTTTTTAAGATTGTTTGTTCTGCTTTAATTTGATCTAATTAGTTTTTTGGTGTTTTATTTATTTATTTAAAGAATTTGCTTTCATTGTTCTGTGGCTATTGTGGGAGAAATTATAAGATACACACGGTGATGTGGTCCACCATTCCACTAAAAAACTTCCACTTGTTTAAAATTATTAGTTAGAAATTTTTTTTAAACAGAAATTAATTACTGACTCAACAATTTTAAACAAGTGGAAGTTTTTTAGTGGAATAGTGGACAAATGACGTGATGCACCAGAAGACTCTATAATTTCTCCTAGGGGTGTCCACGGCAACCCGTAAACCGACCCACCCGCCCAAACCGTCCGGACCGATCCGAAAACCGGCCGACCCGACGCCGGTGATGGTCGGAGACGGGTCTCCGCCCCTAAAAACCAACTGACGCGGGTCGGATGGCGGGTTTTCTTCTTCAAAACCCGATACACCCGATCCGACCGAGGAAACCCATGAAAGAATGCCGGAGTTATGTAGATCCGTTCAGATTCATCAATATTCCGGTGAAGGTTTGGTAGTTTTTAGGTTGATCCGGTGAAGATCTAGGTTTTATTCCTTCGATTCGGCGGTGAGATGAAGATTGTACTTCGATTTTCACTTTAGATCCAGAGATAGAGATGATTTTTTCGCTCAAATCTGAGCTTGATGTGGTTTTTGCTTCAACTATTGCTTAGATCTCGTGATTTTCGCTCAAATCTGGGTTTAATGTGGTGATTTTGAGCTTCGATCCGGCGAAGATTTGGTGCTTGTGCTTCGCTTTTCACTTAGATCTGGCGATAGAGATTAATTTTTCGCTCAAATCTGACCTTCATGTGATGTTTTTGCTTCGATTTTTGCTTAGATCCGTGATTTTCGCTCAAATCTGGGTTTGATGGGTTGATTTTCAGCTTCGATCCGGCGAAAATCTGGTGACAATCGGCGAAAATTCGGTGATTGATTGTCAGTACGAGGCCGACCGACCCGACCGTTGTCCACCGGAGTCCGATCCGACTCGACCCGAGGTCGTCTGCGATCGGCGGCGGGTCGTTCAGCCGTTCACCCGATGGAAGCGGGTCGGTTGCGGGTTGGGCATAAACCCGACCCGGACCGACCCGTGGACACCCCTAATTTCTCCTATTGTGGCCTTTTACTAAACTTGTTACCTTTATTTATTTAGCTATCTGGTTTGGGCGGGCAACCGACATGTTTTAATTGCTTTGTCACTTTGCGCAAAGTGACAGAGCAATTAAAACATGTCGTTGTTTTAAGTCATTGTTTTAAGTTTTGAGGTTACTCCATATTCTCAATTTGTGTAATCTATTGGAGCAATAACATATCTAAATTATATTTAGGAAATGCCCAACTATTTTATTAAAGCATTTTGGCTAGTACGAATTTTTGAGATGATATTTTAGTGTTTCGAAAGGATAATTGAAAAATAAGTTTAATTTATACTAGTTTGGCATTGAAGGAATGTTTTCATTCTCAAGTGCAGTTTAGCAAGATTTGTTTCAGAATTCATGTGGTGGTAATTTGTTTATATGTAAGCATATATAATATTGTCAAGTAGACACAGTATCAATTACACTAGAATTTTTTGCGAAGCTTGAAGTAGTTCTAGTATTTAGTAATACCTGTTGTATTAGGATCATGATAAGAGTGCTACTGCTATATTGTTCACTCTCCATGTATCATAATAATACGTATTAGGTGATATTGTCTCATTTTGGCCAGTAACATGGCTGAAGAGTGAAGGTAGACATGGATCTTTTAGTGCATGTTGACGGGTTCTTGTTGGGAAGATTTGAGCTTCACTTGGAATAGGAATTCTGGATAGTGTCTCCTCGTTGATAGTTGGTTCATGTTGAACCAGTGTTTTGGAGTTTCTAGACATAACTTATCATTGGTTCTGATGATGCTTTTTTTGATTCACCAATTAATACACTGCTGCCATGAGTTACAATATCTTCTGTCCACGCATATGTGATCTTTATTTTGTTATTTATGTTTTACTTTTCTTGTTCATCGTCGAGTTTGGAATCTTAGCCTATATGCTCCTCTCTTTTTTGCTCAGAAATGTGAGTTAATTTTTTATCCTGTTTTTGCAGCTTTTTCTATGTCTACTATCACAATGGCAGATGGACAAGAAGCTGATAAGAACATTGAGATGTGGAAGTTCAAGAAATTGATCAAAGATCTCGAAGCTGCTAGAGGCAATGGTACAAGTATGATTTCTCTAATCATGCCTCCGCGTGATCAAATATCCCGGGTTACCAAGTTGTTGGGGGATGAGTTTAGTACTGCCTCAAACATTAAAAGTAGGGTAAATAAACAATCTGTGCTTGGGGCAATTAAATCTGCACAGCAAAGGCTTAAACTTTACAACAAAGTTCCTCCCAATGGGCTTGTGCTCTACACGGGTACAATTGTAACTGAGGATGGGAAGGAAAAGAAGGTCACAATCGATTTTGAGCCGTTCAGGCCAATCAATGCATCTCTTTACCTTTGTGACGACAAGTTTCATACTGAAGTGCTGAATGAGCTTTTAGAATCTGATGAAAAGTTTGGTTTTATTGTCATGGATGGTAAAGGGACCCTTATTGGGACTTTGAGTGGTAATACCAGAGAGATTCTTCATAAAATTAGTGTTGACCTTCCGAAGAAACATGGAAGAGGAGGGCAATCAGCCTGAAGGTTTGCCCGTCTTCGGACGGAGAAACGCCACAACTATGTGAGGAAGGCAGCAGAGCTTGCCACTCAATTTTTCATCAATGCTTCCACCAGCCAGCCCAATGTTTCAGGATTAATACTAGCTGGGTCGGCTGACTTAAAAACTGAGCTCAGTCAGTCAGCCATGTTTGATCCCCGTCTTCAAGCCAAGATATTAAAAGTGGTAGATGTCTCTTATGGAGAGGAGATTGGTTTCAATAAGGCCATTGAGCTGTCCTCGGAAATCCTGTCCAATTTGAAATTTATTCAGGAGAAGCGCTTGATAGGCAAATACTTCGAGGAGATTAGCCTGGACACTGGGAAATATGTTGTTGGTGTAGATGATACACTGAAAGCTTTGAAGATGGGTGCTGTTAAGATACTTATTGTATGGGAAAATCTGGATATTAATAGGTATGTGTTGAAGAATAGCACTACTAGTGAGATTATCATAAAGCACTTGAATAAGGAGCAAGAGGCTGATCAGAGTAATTTCCGTGCTCCTGTTGGCTCTGCTGAATTAGAGGTGCAGGAAAATATGCCTCTTCTGGAGTGGTTTGCTACTCAATACAAGAAATTTGGTTGCACACTTGAATTTGTCACCAACAAATCTCAAGAAGGATCCCAGTTCTGCAGAGGTTTTGGTGGGATTGGGGGAATACTCCGCTATCAGCTCGATATAAGATCATTTGATGAGTTTTCTGATGATGGTGAAGTTTATGATGATTCTGAGGATGATGGTGAAGTTTGTGATGATTCTGAATTGGAATCAATCAACAGTTTCCCAATGCTGACCCAGGAGAATGGGGCAAAAAGGACTGCACCAGTGCAGGAGATCGAGGAAACACCGAAGGAGATTAATTAAGTGATTTCATTTAGATGTTTAGATTGTTCCCAAAAAAAAAAAAAATTACAGGAGATATGTTTCCCGGATTGGAGCAGCTGGGTAAGAGTCACATGAAGAATAATGTGCTATATCAGGTGCTTCCATTGCTTTGGGAATTTGATAACGTGCAAAGTTTATTCCATTATTATGACTTTAGTTTATGTTTTTAATTCTGTTTAATACATTCATTATAATCCTGGTCATTTGTGTTAATGTTTGATGGATATCCTTGGAGGTTTCATCCTAGTTTCGATACTATAATAAAATGTTACTGATATTAAGTTTTGGGTGTTGTTTCTTTGAGTTGTGGATGGACTGCTGCTGCTTTGGTGCTTCTAAGCATGTGTGTCATGGAAAAAAAAAGCAGGGACTGAAGCCAGTTCCTTGTAACCACTATCAAATAATTGCATGAGTATGCTAATAAAAAATTAATTGCAAGTGTGCAATGAAGTAGGTTGCTTTTTCAACAAAAAGTTCACCGCATTCCTTCTCAAAAAAAAAAAAAGTAGGTTGCTTTTTCAAGTGAGTTTTGTGTCAGTTTGGTTTAGCCTTTTTTCCTCTCTTTATATTTACAGTTATAGCAAAATAAATCAACAAAAATAAGCTATACCAAAAGACGCTAACTTTTTTTTTAGATGGGAATGCTATCCAATTCAGTAGATATATTAAATTGGAATGTATGAGATTTTTAAATGGGCAATTGTGCCAGCTAGAGTAGATTAGTTTAAACCCTAACACTATGGGATTTCTAGACTGGTAATTGTGCCAACAAAATGATCAAATGTATTGATTAATCACATCCTTTAAGCCAACCCTAACACTATGTTTTCACTCCCAGGAAGTTTCTGCAACAGTTGTTATTGGTTTAAACCCAGACTCTCCTAGATTAGTTTGTTGAGTTTCCAACAATACTAACCAGTCTACCCAATCATATTACTACAAGTATTCAACTGTAAGTAAAGGGTTTAACATCAAAAGTAGTATTTGGTCTTACAAATAATATGATCTGGGCTCCCTTGTACCATTTGATTTCCTAAGTGCTAATCTGGTTGCCACACACACGCACACACACACACACACACACACACACACACACACATATATATATATATATATCATTTATACAACAACAGGTACACCCTAGATTGTCCCTTCAATTTTTTTTCCCTGGGAAATTTTATAACCATTGTTTTTTATTGACAATAGATATAAGACAACATTTTGAGGAGACCCCCCAAAAAAAAACACATTGGTGGAGCTAAATCAAGGATTTATTGACTTATAATTTACCAGTTTTCTAGTTAACCACCTTTTACCACCAAACAGGTAAAAACAATACCCGAAGCAGATGTCAAATTCTGAAATTAAATCACTGTTTGCAGCCAAACATTGACCAAGAGGTATATTGGTTAGAGTAAATGGAAGGTGCTAATACATGAACTGATCAAGCTACAACACAAAGACACATAGTACTCAAATACAAATCTTTAGGGAAAGACACATTGGATTGATTATTTGATTGAACGAAAAAGGTCTGTGGGAAGATTTTCCCATTGTATTAATTTATTCCATTTCAAACAATCCAATAGCAGACCTATCAGGCTTTAAGAGATGCCCACCACTTTTACTAGTTCTTCAAGTGCCTTCAAGATCTGTTCCTCAGTCAAGCCTTCCAAATGAATACTCCTCTCGACACCCATGTTTGTATGATAAACACAAGGTTAGTGGAAGAAACTAAAGCATAAAATTCAAGTTCAAAGCACAGGGCCGAAAGAATAATGGAAGATTAGAGAACACACATGTTTTATCAAGCAACAATTGATGGGATTGGAAATGTCATATGGTTGAATGTCCATAAATGTAGGTGCAATATTAGGTGTCCCCCAATGGCATCACAATTTGAAAATAGCTACACTTGTAAGGAATGAAGATACCCTCATCACATATTAATAATCCAATACCATATCTTCCACAGGTTATTTGTGTATATTCTTGTATGTAGCAAACAGTTTTGCCTAAAATCTTTTAGGAATAACAGATAGCCTATTCGCAGTCAAACATCGATAATCTTCTATTTATCAATTGCCCACATCAGATGTACCTGACCAAATTAATAGATCAACTAAAATCAGTCAGCATATGAACCTTAACCATGTAACCACAAAGTAGGTCAAATAGCTATTAGACTTCCATGCTTCTTTTTCTTTCATTGTTGCATTTACTTGTGGAAATCCTCTTTCATTCATCAGGTTTCTTATCAAAATAGGGGCACAAGCAACCGATTCATGTTTTCTTCCTAAACGGAACCATTTACATTAATTTGACACATCGTATGAAATCAACTAACACATTGAGTATGATAAATAATGAACAGATTAGATACAATTACTTAAAATAATCAATGGATATTGATATTTCATGAATTGAGTATGATAAATAATTTTACATCCCCAAAACAGAAAAAGAAATTCGCTACCACTTTTTGGTCATCCGGCAAATATCAAGAAGAGAGAGAGAGACTACATAAAAAGGCCTATAGTTTATACAGCATTTCATATTACATTTCAAATTTATGAACTCATTTCAATTTGAAGCCTCAATCCATATATTTTATTTATTTCCGTTATTCTTGACAATAACAAAGCAAAAAAGAAGAAGCAAGAAACCATTGATGAAATTTTGTATTTCATATGGAACATATCATAAATCAAGTTGGCAGCTATTGAACATGGATTGTAAAGAAAGGGGGAGTTTTGCTTAGAATAAGTGAAAATGAATTTTCTATGCCAAAAAATCAAAGTTAGTTATTTAGGTGAAATACAAAATTTTATCAACGGTTTCCCCTTTTTATGCCCGTGCTGCCCACAATAACATAAATAAATAATGGGGATGGATAAAAGCTTCAAATTGAAATAGTTTCATAAATTTGTGGCTTTAATTGACAAAATTTTAAACCTATGACCTAATATGAATCAATGTATAAACTTGGACCTTTTTATGGAAAACAAAAACATAAGGGGAAAGAAAATACTATAACTGTAAGTAGAAAATGCAATGACGGTGACAAAAATCCTAATGGCAGAAACTACAAATGAACATTGCCCTATCCTTTATGCTAACTGACTCACTAATCCTTGGCTTCTTATCAACTCCTTTATTTCTAATGTGTGTGTGGACATGCAATTTGCAAAGTTGGTCGTTTCTTAAAGAGTACAAATCCTTTAAGAAACCACCATCTTTGCAATCCGCACAGCAAGGGTCAGTGAGTCACATAGAAATGTATAAGCTTTGGAACCTACTGTGTAAATTTTATGGTTTCAAAAATATCAAATTAAACTTCAAACACAACGTCATTTCACTTAAATGAACTGAAGTTTAATTTGTTACAATCTATCCACAAATGTTAGAAATTGAAAAGAATATGGATAGACACCCAAAATGAGCATGTCCCTCTATTTGCCTCAGTCAGATTGTAACATCCAAGAGTTAAAGAGTAATGGTATTGGACCGTTACTCTACCCCACTAAGTCCACTATCCCACTTAATATTAATGGAGTGGTGTGTATATAAACACCAATAATGGTACCCATTGAACTGTGAACGAATTCTACATTTCTCAATGTTTACAGAGTGTTGTGAGGTTCTTAGGTTGTGGGTTATGTTTGCATCACTCTAGTAGTGTGCAACACCGTCGAAGAAACGTTTTTGGTTCGAGGGTTACACAAACTGGAATTCAAAACGTGTTTGGATAGCTAGTCTGCATGGAGGCTGGTTCTAGACAGTGTAGAACAATCTCAAAGCTCATGTGTGATCGTCGGTTTAGGCCAAGAGAGGTATGCCGAAAAACCGATTACTTATATTCTGCTGCAAGTTTCTATTTACTAATAGCATAAAAGGAGGGTATAATGGCAAAATATTTGGTTTAATTTTCCTTTCCTTGATCTCTTGAAAACCTATGCTTTACTCTCTTCTTCCTCAAGGTGTTATTTGACCAGCGCCTTAGCTTCAGATTCTCTTCTCTCTCTCTCTCCCTCTCTCTCCCCAATGCTATCTTTGTTTCTTTCTTTCTATTCAATAATGTTACAGCTTTAACCTACAAGATAATTAAGAATCGAGCACAGCGTTGAACATCTTGTCCTTTTTCTTTTTATTACTTATCGTGTTCAATCTATGATAAGTATTATATTAGGCTATGATGCCATCATATAGTTACCTTATTTGAATTTTGCTTACACCATTTTGTCATTGGACAGACTGGTGGTCTGAGCAATAGGCAGAAAAATATGCCTATGGCAGCAAAGAAAGCCAAGGTAGGAAGGACTCAACTAGAGAAGAAGAAAAAACAATAGCGTGCAGGCAAACAGTTTCGTGGGAGGAAAGCATGGAAATGACTGGAAACATTTATGCTTTCCTATACAATGTTATCCATTATATTTTTTGAATGGCGATTATATTATAGGCGTAAATGCACTTTTGGTCCCTACATTTTGGGTCATTTCTTAATTTGCTCCCTAAACTGATTTTGCTCCTAGGTCAATCCCTGACTTTTTAAAATCATTTTTAAAATGGTCCCTACCGTCAACCCAGTTACGAAAAAAGCTGAGGTGGCAAACGACGTGTCCTACTTGCTGACATGGTGCAGACGTGGATATTAAAATATTATTAAAAAAACTTATTTAGCATTTTTAAATTGCCACGTCAGATTTAAATTAATAAAAAATTAAAACAAAAATCCAGGTCAGAAATTTTAAAATAAATAAATAAACATTAATTTAATTTAATTAAGAAAAAAAAAAAAAGCTTTTTCAACCTACGATACCTGCCATGTGTAGGAATTGGCCTAATCCAAATTTATCATATCAATAAAAATTCCAACCCAACATCATGTTAGAATCACTTTTGTGCCAATCTCACTTTTCCTTTCTTAGTTGGGTGATAAGGATGTTCTTGCAAGAGATTTAAAGTGACACAAGGAACTTGACGAATCCTCCGTATCTGTCAGACTTCCTGTGAGCATGGTTTTAAAAACCGGTACGGTGAAAGAACCGGAAAAATATCTAATTATCGGTTTTATGGTCGGACCGGGGTCCGACCGATGGTCGAACCGGTGACATCATAAATAATTTAATTAAAATATTAAAATAATTTTAGTTTAAAATTTGAATTTTAATAACTTATACTAAGAAAATATAAAAATTAGAAAAAGTGTTTTTTTCTTCATACCAACTATCTTTTCTTGTCAGTAATGGTTGGCAAAACTATTAATATTTAAGTTTCATCTTTTAGTTTATATAAATATTATAGTATAACTTTAACTATTTATTTAACCAAGAAAATTTAAATAATAAAAAAAAAAACCCAAAGTCAGATGACTAGACAAGTCACTGACTTATGAGTTATGATTCTTTATTCTTTAACAATCCAATTTCCCACTCCACCACTCTTAGCCACACGTTTTGTTTTTAAAAAAAAAAAAAAAAAAAAAACATCTCGTGAATCTAGCTAGCACTCCACTCCGGTACTCCCCACCTTCCTTACCATCAAAGACTCTTTATTTTTCCAGTCTTTTGGCCTCCACAAAATCCTTATCTTCCTCTCTATCTCAGGAAGTTAGATCCATTATTTATCTCTGCAATACCATCATCAGTTCCTCTCATTTCTCTCTTTCTCATTGAAGATCTGTAGATACCACTCCAAAAAGCTAATTTCAACCCCAAGCATGAATATTCAGTCATTTTCTCTCTCTCAAGCATAGCCAATCTTAAGAAAAAAGACTTTATTGCAACAATCTGTCCTCACCATCAATAGATCTGAGAAAAAAGAAGATTTTTACTGCAAAAAAAGCTCCATTGCAGATCTCTTTCAGCAATTTTACAAAACCGGTTCGACCTCCTGTTTTTCCGGTTTTCAGGTTGAACCGGCCGGTTTTTACTGTTTACCGGTTTTTAAGGTATTTCCGGTTTTTTATCATAACCGGACCGGATTGAAAGCCGGTTCCCGGTTGAACCGGTCGGACCGGCCGGTCCGGTCCGGTTTTTAAAACCATGCCTGTGAGTAGACGAGAGGACCAAAAAGCATGGTTTTAAAAACCGGACCGGACCGGCCGGTCCGACCGGTTCAACCGGAAACCGGCCTTCAATCCGGTCCGGTTATGGTAAAAAACCGGAAATAGTTTAAAAACCAGTAAATAGTACAAACCGGCCGGTTCAACCTGAGAACCGGAAACCGGCGTGGTCGAAATGTATATTGCTCAGAAAGTGCTGAAGTTTCAGGCGGAAACTTCCTTATTTCTCGTGAGGAAGACAAAGCACTGAAGCAGAGAGAGGGGGGAAAACGAAAAGATGAAAAGAAAGGAAAAAAAAGAAGCGGAGAAGTCAAAAACTAAAGATAAGGATATGGACTTGTGGAGGTAAAAAATTAAAGAGAAAGTAAATGAAGGTGTTGGAACTTGGATCATGGAGCTGGAGGCATTTATTTGATTTGTAGCCCACGTTTCTCCACCTGGCACCTAGCACCTTCTTATCATTTTAATTTATTCTCTTAATTTATTTGTATTTTGAATATATTTAAAGTGTAATACATAATTATTAATTTATTTAAATTTGGGTTGTAAATGGTGGTGGTGGTCTCAGGCAGCTGTGGTGGCTAGCTATAGTTCGGTGGTGGCTGTGTATGTTGAGAGGAGAGACAAGGGAGAAAAAATAATTATTTAAATGAACTAAGAAATAAAGATTTTGTGGGTTTCAGTTAACTCAATTGGTAAAATCTCTGATGGTTGAATAAGAGATTTGGGGTTCAATCCCTAACTAGTCTAAAATTATTGAAAGTTTATTATTTTAAGGATGATTGTTTTGTAATATTATTATGTTAAATTCTTTAAAAAGATATTATATACTTATATACTTGTATTTTTTTAAAAGGAAACATATTTATTACTATTGGTTTGTTAGTTTTAGTATATTAAAAAATTATTAATTATTTATATAATTTAAATAAATAATAATTAAATTATTTATGACATCACCGGTTCGACCATCGGTCGGACCCCGGTCCGACCATAAAACCGGTAATTAGCTCCTTTTCCGGTTCTTTCACCGTACCGGTTTTTAAAACCATGCCAAAAAGCAATACCATAAAGCCGATGACCTGACCCCGGTACCCGACGGGCGCCTCCATAAGCCAACGGGGAACTTTCGAACGAGGCAAGTGGCTGACGAGGGAGAAGAGGCCAACAGGTGCGAAGAAGTCGACGAGTCCAGCCTGACTTAGCTTGTCCTCCACGAATGCCTATACATGGAAATGTCTTGTACCCTAATCAAAGGAATCTCTACAAGGAAAGAATCTCGTAAAATACAATCATTAATGAGAATCTTCTCTACAAGGAAATACCTTCTCCGCCAAGAAACGAATGTTAGCTCCACACTACTATAAAAACCCTAAAACCCTCACAAATCAAGGTACACGTAATTCTCCTAACTCTGGCACTCTAGAGTTGTAGAAATTCTCTCTAACTTAACCTTCGGAGGGTATTTGGCCGGTACCACGCCGGTACTCTCTGTAAGGTCTTCTTTGTTTTTGTTTTGCAGGTTCTGTCTAGAGCACATGAGGACAGTGTAGCTCACTGACAATTTTTGGCATCATCAATTGGCGCCGTCTGTGGGGAAGAAACAGTAGCAACCATATTACCACTTCCCAGACAAAGAGTTGTATGGTACTCACTCGCTCGATGGCCACCAACAACAATAACGGAGATGAACCACGCACTACTGCCCTTGAAAGACAGGTACAGACCCTAGTTACAGCTGTGGAATGCCTTATTAAGCAAAACAATGACCTGGAGGAACAACTGCACCGAAGGGTTGCTGGGCCCAACAGTCACGGAGAGGAGTAGGAGGGCACTAGTGCCGAAAGAAGGGACCAAGAAGGACCTGAAGGTAGCAATGCCCCGAGCAGACAAGAGCGACAAGATACCAACTGTCCATCTGTCGCAGATACGGCCCCACTGCATATGGTCGCAAAGATGTAGATGATGAAGGAGAGGATGGACTTCATGATGAACGCCCTAAAGGGGCAGGTGTCAAACGACCTTGACGAGCTGGTCCACCAAACGGACTCGCCATTTACAGCACTTGTCACTTCGTTCCCCCTTCCTGCAAAGTTCCATATGTTGCAGATAAAAGCCTATGACGAGTCAATGGATCCCTTGGACCACTTAGAGTCATTCAAAACCTTCATGCACTTACAAGGTGTTCCGGACGAGATTATATGCCAAGCCTTCCTAACCACATTAAAAGGTCCCGCTATAGTTTAGTAGATTGACACCCAACTCTATCGGTACCTTCAAAGAGCTAAGTGTGCAGTTTGCATCGCCCTTCATAGGGGGGCATAGGTACAAGAAATCCACTGCGTGCCTGATGAGCATTAAGTAACGAGAAGACGAGACGCTGAGGTCCTACATAACACGTTTCAACAAATAAGCTCTTTCGATAGACGAAGTTAATGATAAGATACTTGTTGTTGCATTCACTAATGGTCTGCGGAAGGGGAAGTTTTTGTTCTCCTTATACAAGAACAATCCAAAGACCATGTCAAATGTGCTTTATCAGGCTACTGAGTACATGAATGCAGAGGACGCGCTGTTAGCCCGAGAGGAGAAACCCAAGAAGAGGGAAAGGCAAGAAGATGCACAATAGGATAGGGGAGTGAAAATTACTAAAACCGGAGACCGACGGGAGGGTAGGCACTCCAATCCCCCACTGGAAGGTTCACCAACTTCACCCTGCTAACTGCCCTAATTGATCGGGTATTAATGCAAATCAAGGACGATACGACCTTGACATGGCCTGGCAAGTTGAAGGGAGATCCTAGTAAGAGGTTCAGAGACAAGTATTGTTGTTTTCATCAGGATCACAGTCACAACACATCTGAATGCTATGACTTGAAGCAACAGATTGAAACCCTTATCAAACAAGGGAAACTACAATGATTCATCAATAAAGAAAGGGTAGACCCACCGCAGGAGCAGGCTACTAGAAGGGATAACGAGCACCCCAAGCCACCTTTAGAGGACATAAGGGTGATTGTAAGGGGCACCACAACTTCTGGTTTGTCTAGAAAGGCACGTAAGACTTACCTTAGGATGGTTCAGAACATCCAGCTGATAGGTTTCGTTCCAAAGATGGCACGGGTCGACAACCCTATAATTAGGTTCTAGAAGGAAGATGCTCGACGTCTCCACCACCCCCATGAAGATGCCCTCGTTGTTAGCATACGGGTAGGGGACTACAACACTCACCGAGTTCTAGTTGATAATGGAAGCTCTGCTGATATCCTCTGTTACTCGGCGTTCCAACAGATGAGAATCGAAAGAGAACAGCTCATACCGACCAATGCACCGCTCGTTGGTTCGGGGGAACAAAAGTATACCCCCTGGTGCGGTCACATTGCCCATGACGGTTGGTGATTACCCTCAACAGATTACTAAGGATGTCACATTCCTTGTCGTTGATCGTTCGTCCGTTTACAATGCCATACTGGGCCGGCCTACCCTTAATTCGTGGAAGGCCGTGACTTTAACCAACCACTTGATGATCAAGTTCCCCACTGAATATAGGGTGGGAGAGGTACGTGGAAACCAAGTGGGAGCACGCGAATTCTACATAGTGATGTTGGAAATGGACGACCACTTGTAGACTATGAGCATAGAAGAGCAACAGATGGTTGTAGAGCCTGTTGAGGGGTTGGAGGAGATACTTCTCGATAACTCCAAACCTGAGCAAACAACCAGGATTGGCACCCTCACCAGTCCGCCAGTCTGTCAAGCACTCACAACATTCCCGAGGGAGAACTAGGACGTCTTTGCTTGGAGCCACGAAGACATGCCCGGGATCGACCCTTCAATCATGGTTCACAGGTTGAATGTATCAACCTTTCCCCCTATCCATCAGAAGAAGCGAGTGTTTACCCAAGAACGAGACAGGGCTATAGCGGAAGAAGTCCGCAAATTGCAGGATGCAGAATTCATCAGGGAGGTATACTATCCCAACTGGTTGGCCAATGTAGTGATGGTCAAGAAAGCCAACGGAAAGTGGAGGATGTGTGTAGACTTCAAGGACTTAAACAAGGCGTGCCCCAAAGATAGCTACCCACTCCCACAGATCGACGTCCTGGTAGATTCAACAACAAGACACCAGTTGTTGAGCTTCATGAATGCTTTTTCTGGTTACAACCAAATCAAGATGGATGAGACTGATCAGAAGAAAACTTCATTCGTCACCAGCCAAGGCCTTTTCTATTACAAAGTGATGCCGTTTGATCTCAACAATACGGGCGCAATGTATCAGAGGCTCATGAACAAAATGTTTGCACATCAAATTGGGAGGAATGTCCAAGTCTACGTGGACGACATGCTAGTGAAAAGTCAACGGGAAGACGACCATTTGGATTACCTCAAGGAGACCTTCAATACCTTCCGCTCTTATAACATGAAGCTCAATCTAAGCAAATGCGCAGTTAGGGTAATGACTGGAAAATGCCTAGGGTTCATGGTGTCTCAAAGAGGCATTAAAGTCAACCCAGACAAGATCTGGGCCATAATGGAGATGCCACCACCTAGGAACATAAAAGAAGTACAAAGCTTCAACAACAAGGTAGCAGCACTGAACAGGTTCGTGTCAAAGGCAACGGATAAATGCCTGCTTTTCTTTCGCACGTTGAAGAAGTTCTTCGAGTGGACAGCCGAGTGTCAACAAGCATTCGAAGAACTAAAAGCATACCTCTCTTCCCCATCGTTGCTAAATCCTTCCAAACTTGGGGATAAGCTATTTCTCTACCTAGTCGTTTCCCTGGCTGCTTTCAGTGTAGCCTTAGTCAGAGAAGAAGACAAGGTGCAGAAGCCCATATACTACACTAGCCGAGCACTTCGAGGCATAGAAGAGTACCCCCTGATGGAGAAGTTAGCCTTTGCCTTAGTGACCACAACTTGCAAACTCAAACCATATTTCCAGGCCCACACTGTGGTCGATCTAACAGACAAACCTCTACGGAGAGCAATGAGTAATCTTGAAGTCGTTGGACGGATGGCATTATGTGCAATTGAGTTGAGTGAATTTGACATACAATACCGCCCGCATAATGCCATAAAAGGATAGGTGGTCACTGACTTCATTGCAGAGTTCACTAATATGAAAGGCCAAGGGGCAGAAGAGCATCCTCAGTGGAGTATCCACGCGGACGGGTCGTCCAACAAGCAGGCTGGCGAAGTAGGTATAGCACTCCACTCTCTAGAAGGGGACGAGATCAAATGCATGGTTCATCTCAACTTCCCTACAACCAACAATGAAATGGAGTACGAGACTTTAGTGGCAAGACTAGATCTCGCCAAAGCAGTAGGGGCCACAAGTATGGTTGTGTATTGCGACTCTCAAGTGATCACAAGTTAGGTGAACAGTGACTACAAATGTAAGGGAGAAAGGATGAAGAAGTACTTGGAGCAAGTAAGGAAGCGGGTAAGCGACGACCTTTAGGCCAAGTTTGTTCAAATCTCAAGAGAGGAGAACGAGCAAGCAAACCGACTTGCCAAGACCGCATCAACAAAACACATGTCAGTCTCCAGTAAGGTACTTTCTTTTGTTTAACTTTCGCCCTTGATAGATGGCGTCGGTATGCATGAAATAGGCTCAGAAAGCAACTGGACTACACCAATAGGGTTATACCTAAAAGACGGCACGCTACCCAACGGTAAGGAGACCACAAGGAAACTGAAGGTCTAGGTGACACGATTCATCCAAATAAAAGATGTCTTGTACAAGAAATACTTCTCTCGACCGTACCTAAGATGCCTAGGCCCCAAGGAAGCAGATTATGTCATGAGGGAAGTTCATGAAGGAATCTGCGGGAACCATTCAAGGTCACGATCGCTAGTGCACAAGCTGATTCGGGCAGGATACTATTGGCCTACCATGCAGAAGGATGCCTAAGCCTATGTCAAAGCTTGCGACAAGTGTCAGAGGTTCAGCAATATCATCAGTTGCCAACAGAAGAGTTCACTCCGATGACGGCCCTGTGGCCTTTTGCTCAATGGGGGTTGGATATCATGAGCCCATTTCCAACAGTAATAAAGCAACTAAAGTTCCTAGTGGTCGGCATAGATTACTTTACCAAATGGGTGGAAGCTGAAACCCTGGCCACCATCACGGAGAAAAACGTACGAAGTTTTGTCTAGAGAAACATCATCTGTAGGTACGGGATCCCTAGAGTCTTAGTCTCGAAAAACGAAAAGCAGTTCGACAACGAGTCATTCAGGGATTTTTGCTTACAATTGGGGATCAAGAATCACTACTCCTCACCCGCCCACCCTCAGGCCAATGGACAAGTTGAGGTCACAAACCAATCCTTGCTCAAAATCATCAAGACTCGGCTCAAGGGGGCAAAGGGTATATGGCCGGACGAGCTGTCAAGTGTACTATAGGCATACAGGACGACAACCAGAACACCTACCGAAAAAACACCCTTTCGACTAGCATACGGGAGCAAGGCCGTTATCCCCGCTAAGGTCAGACTCACAAGCTACAGGGTGGAGAACCGTGATGAGAGCAGGAGCAAAGAAGCCATGCACCTACAGCTAGGTCTAGTGGATGAGGCCAGAGCAATAGCCGAACAAAGGTTAGCACGATACCAGGACCTCATGGCCAAGTACTACAATTCTAGAGCTAGACACAGGGACTTTCAAGTTAGAGATCTCGTCTTGAGGAAGGTGATGGGCACTACAAGAGATCCCTCCCAAGGGAAGATAGGACCCAATTGGAAAGAACCCTACAAAATCACTTCATGGCAGAGGAAAGGCACTTATCACTTAGAGACACTCGACGGTCAAAAGTTACACTATCCATGGAACACCAAGCACCTAAAGAAATACTACCAGTAGACGACGACATGCAAACCACTCCTCATATCCAATTTATTTCATTCTAGTTGTTTTTATTATCTACAGTACTTTTTAGCCCAAAGGGCAGCTTTTTATTTTTTCAGAATAATTTTTGGCTTATGCACGTATTTATCATAATAAAAGGAGTTATTCAGATATATCATGCGCATATATACATCTCTACAATTTATTAAAGTCCTTAGGTGGGCGGATGCATTAACATTTATTAAAGTCCATTAGTGGACGGATACATCCCAAGGGATGGCTTAAAAATTTATACAAGTCCATTAGTTGACGAATGCATCCAAAGGATGCCTTACAAATTACTAAGTCCTTTAGTGGACAGACGCATCTTAAGAGATGCCATGAAATTTGCCAAGTCCTTGAGAGGATGGATGCATCCTAAGGGATGCCCTGAAATTTGCCAAGTCCTTAAGAGGATGGATGCATCCTAAGAGATGCCCTAAAATTTGCCAAGTCCTTAAGCAAATGGATGCATCCTAAGGGGATGCCTTGAAATTTATTAAGTCCAAAAAGTGGATGGACACATCCCAAGAGACACCTAGAAATATACAAGTCCTTAGGGTGAAAGGACACGACCCTAAGTGGACAGACACATCTCAAGGTATACCTCGACATGTATACAATTCCCTAGGATGACGGGCACGAGTCCTTGAAATGGACGGATGCTAGAAACCCCCAAGAGATAGCTTGAATTACATATAATTGGGTTGCGAAAATTCCTCAGGAGGACGGCCCATACTGTCACCAAAATATCCTTACCAACAAGGTAGATAGACGGCCAGAAATATTGACAGGTATTCGGTCTTAAGAAATAGCCTAAGTATTATTTATGAGGTAAAACAAACGACCATGGAGACCGATGAGGTCCCCGGTCTATAAAATCTACACCAAGTCTTGGCTTAACTAAGAGGTAGATGACCAAGGACACCAACAGGTGCTTGGTCTCAAGATTTCTACTAGGTCCAACCCCCAAGTGGACGAGTAGCCACATGTACCAAGGGGTGCCAGGGTGGACAGATAAATTAGAAACCAACACACAACAAAAGCATATTCAAACAACGAAACTAAACACAAAGCAATGGATACAATAAAGAGAATAAATAAAAACCCATAAAAGGCAAAGTTTTTACAGTGAAGCCCAAAAAAACAAAAGGGCACTTGCTGTTGTCTAAAAATAAGACAGGGTACATAAAAAATTAAAAATTAAAAAAAAAAAAAAAAAAAAAAAAAAAAAAAAAGCTAAGTAGAAGGAGCATCTAAGGCAAACGGGTTCTCAGCATTCTGGGTAGAAGGGTCTTCAGCAGACAGGACCAAAGGAGTGACGGGGCCATCAGGAATGGGTTGACCAAAAACCACACCGTCATCTTTTGGATCCTGCTCCTCTATATGAGTGGAATCATCAGACTCTTCGTCGACGGTGTCGCCACCTCCCGGAGTCATCGGCACAGGATCGTCAAGAGTGACCTTGGACAGGTCAAGGTCTGGGTAGACGAATCTGACTTGCTTTAAGCAGTCCTCAAAACTAACACCATAATAGACGCCGCATGCATCGATAAAGGGTTGGGAATCCCTAAACTCCACCATAGCGTCGGCCTTCGCTTTCTCCATCTATTCACGAAGAAAGGCCAATTCTGTCGCCAAATTGGTCTTCGCCTTCTCTGCTTCCTCGAGCCGACGGGTCTCTTCCGCAAGCGCTTTAGTCTTAGCCATCAGCTCCTGGTTAAAGGTGCGGACGGCCTCCGAGTATTGAGCTCGCTCCTTATTTTCAATCTCCTGGCGCTTGCGAAACTGTCGGATCACCCCCTCACTAGCCACATACCTATCCTGAAGGGCTTTCGTGCGCACTAACACCTGGGGTCAAGACAACCGCCAGTCTATGTTGCACGGACACGGACACGGACACGGGGATACGACAATTTTTGAAAAATAAGAACACGACACAGCGGGGACACGGCAGTTAAATAATTAATTAAATTTTATATTTAGGCATATTTTTTAATATTTTTAGATATAAAATACGTTTATGTCTAGAATTTAAATTATGTAAGAACTACAAATAAGTAAACTAACACCCAAAGTAGTACAATAATACATATAAAATGTTTAGAGTACAAACCATAAAAGGATAACAAGTTCAACATCAAACTAAAAACATAAAAGGATAACAAGTTTTAAACTTTCAAGATTATCACAAAACAACAACATCATCGTCATCAACATAGTCATCATTCTCAACAATACTTGCCTCCATCTCTGGCTCATCTAGTGTGAGATAAGCAATCTCAAGCAACCCAGGTCCTCCAAATGGTTCATCCCAATTATCTCCACCAATGTCCCACTTCTTAGATTCTCATGTAGTGTACTCGGGCCTTCTCCTTGAAAGAAGTCGAAGATTAGAATGAACAAACACTAAATCTTCAACACGTTTAGGAGTAATTCTATTCCTCCTCATACAATGGATGAAGCCATATGTACTCCAATTCCTCTCAGCACATGATGATGAGCAAGGCTGTCCAAGAAGCTTTAGAGCTAAAGTTTGAAGCATTGGTAAACTGGACCCATAAGTTGACCACCAAAGCATTGGATCGTAGTTCCACCTATCCTCCATGTTATCATCATCATAAGCCTTAATTCCTGAAAACAAACCAAACTCCATATTAACATTCTTCCTATCATCAAGATCAGGAAAGATCCTTTTGAGGCACTTGTTTCTCTCCGCTGCAATTTCAGCATCCTTATGTGGCGCAACACGGCCTCTGACTTCCTCAATCCATTGATTAGTATAATACCTAGTTAAAAGCAAATAAATAAGTACAACTAATGAGTTTAGTTTATTTGTTTGGAAATGCCTAAAGAATATAAACGAAAAGATTAAAGAGATAGAAAAATTACTTCGGATTCAAGAAGTGGGCTAGACAAAGAAGTGGTGTGCAATTTTTAGTCCATCGTTCAATGAGTATATTGTGTACCACATCATAGAATGGAGACTCCTCATAGTCTTCCTTGCCTTTATGCCAGTATATTTCTTTCTTCACATTTTCTCTCATGGAATCCCACATTTCATACACCTTATGGAGAATAGGTGCATCCGTGTCAACCACTCGAAGCATCTCATAAATAGGTCCTGTGAATCTCAGAATATATGCAACCTTGTCCCACCACAAATCATTCAAAACATAATCCCTCACAATTTGAGCTTTTCCTACATCATCTTCTCTATATGACATCCATTCCTCACTAATGACCATATTTCGAAGATTATGTTTTACTTGAAACAATCCTTTAAGCATGATGATTATTGAAGCAAATCGTGTTTCAACAATAGCAAGTAACTTCAAAGGGGAATATGAATTAAAAATTGTTAATCTCATAGAATGATTTGTGATGAAAATACGAATGAAAGTTGCCTCATCTGAAACTTGTGCAATCTAGTTACATTCATTATATGCAGCCTCATTCTGCAAAGAGTTCTTAGGTGCACATATATTCCTTAAGGCCAAATTGAGGGTATGCACAACACAAGGTGACCAAAATATATGAGGATATTCAGCTTCAACAATAGATCTTGCAGCCTTCATAACAGATGCATTATCAGTAATAATCTAGACAACATGTTGATGCCCAATCTCACCAATGACCTTTAGAAACAAGTCAGCAATGAAGTGCTTGTCTTTGTACTCTTTGGTACCATCAATGGATTTGATAAAAAGTGGTCATTTCTCTGATGTAGCCATAAAATTGATAAGTGGCCTTTTTTGTACATCTGTCCACCCATCACTTACAATGCTTAAACCCTTTTCTTTCCAAGTGTCTTTAATTGACCTCAACAACTTCTCAATATGTGCCCTCTCTTTTTGCAACAGAGTTGTTCTTAATTTATTGTAACCCAGAGGAATATAGCCCGCTAAATTATTATTAGCTGCAAATTTGATCATCTCAATCCAATACGGGTTCTTAGCAAAGTGAAAGGGTAAACCAGCAAAATAAAATGTCCTAGCAATAAGAGAATCTAATTGCTCTCGACATTGATTGTTAAAAGCCCTCTCCAAAGGAGAATTCCCAACCCCTTTTTTTTTTGAAAAAATGGATGACTTGTAGCTGTACTACTCTCCCTACTGCCCAAATTAGGACTAGTAGGAGAATCAGTTGGTAAAGACACTAGCTTAGGCTTCTTCAATCTACGCGAAGATTCCTCATACGCATCTTCTAATTTCTGCATTTCATTCTGATACTCATCTCCAACCTTGGCACATGGTTGTATTCCACACTTGGACAGTTTTAACAAGTGTGCCTTCACCCTTGAATAAGACCTCTTGAAAGTTTTTTCAGAATAGTTACATCTGAAAGAAACATTCCCACCACCAACACTTGCTTGTTCTAACCTAGTAACATATTTCCATAGAGGAGCAGCAGGTGTCTCAGCTGATGATTTTTCACTTTCAATTTCAGTATTCATTTTAGTAAAATCACCTACAATATTTAACTTTAATAAATAAATAAAACTATAGTAGGACACACAAAAACAAATTTATAAGTTATAACTTATATAAATAAAAAATAAATAAATAAATAGAACAGAGGGCACCCACAGCAGCAGATAAAAAATAAATAAATAAATAAAACGCATTATAAATAAGTGAGTAACAGTACACCCACCCATTCACCAAAATTAGTATCTAAAAATTAAAAAAAAAATTAAAAAAAAAAATCAAGAGATCGGACTTGTTGTCCACGCCGAGAGAGAGAGAGATCGGAAGGGACAGAGGACAAAGGGCATGGCGTCGACATCGGAGCTCGCCGATTGGCCCGATCTAACTCTGGCGAGGGACAGAGGGCAGCGACAGAGGGAGGGTGGGTTGAGAAGATTAAGATGTGGTTTCTGAAAGTCTAAGAGACTCTAAACTTGCCAAATTCGTCTTCTTGATGATTGAGTTAACCATCTCAACAACATGATCCTTGTGCGTAAGCAGACGATGGATGGCTTCTTGAGCGACAGGACCCTTCCCCGTTATCAGCCCTTTGCCAACCCCATGGCTAGGTTTAGGAGACGACGGCTGCTTCGGTTGCTTCTCACCTACGGGTGTGCCCGTCCCTTTCTTCGGAGGACGATCCTCTTTGCCATCATTCTTACGTTACAACGTCCCTTTAGCGACGGCCTCGGAGGCCGATGCCAAAGACCCTTCCTTTTCATGCTGCTACTTGCAGGCCGCAGCAAATTACCTCACCAACGCCCTCTACCTATCTGCCTCCATTTCTAAAATAGACGAGGCAAATTAAAAATATACAAGCAAGATGTAAAAAGCGATTTAATAAAGCGACGAGCTAAGAAACTTACGATGACAGGAAGAAGTGTGCAATCGTCGAGCTATAGGCGTCGACTTCGAACCACCACAGAAGGCGTGGAAGGTGTCAAATGTCACCAAGTTCTTCCACTTCCTTTCTTCAAAGGGAATGGCCCAGACCCTCCTAAGGAAATTTTCTTGCTCGTCAGTTATATCAGGAAGGACGGAGGTTGAAAAGCAAGAAAAACAAGTGTTAGACATGGAGCCAAGGCTATCTAGGGTACAAAAGCTGACAACTCACTAGACTCCTTGACGATTCCCTAAGTATTATCAAACCCGTTGGGAATACTTGCCCATTCGTCAGGTCTGCATACCCACTCCATCCCTTGGACGAAAAAGTACCTATTTTTTCAGTTCCTGTTAGAATCTGGCATGTCAGACACAAGCCTAAGAGACAGTTTCCGAGCCAGAAAGTGATAGATACCCTTTGACGAGGATATTTATTGTGGCTTGTAGCAGTAAAAGAACTCGTCAAGCGTAAGCCGACAATTCCCTCCACTCAGTTGTCCCCATATCACTTCAGCGCTGATAAAAATCCTCCATGCATTTGGGGCAATCTGGCTGACGAATAAACCTAGGTAGTTGGCAACCTCAACCCTGCAGTAAACATCGCGTCATACATCCCTACTTCCGCTGTTTTACCTGAATAACATCTCTCAAATTTACCTAGCAGACGAATGGGGATGTTGTCAAGGATTTGATGACGGTCACAAAGGGTGTTGAAGATCCTTTGGGACATGGTTGGATAAAAGTCATTCACCGTCCATATTTTTGAAAGAATAAAGAGCCTACTACCCATTCCGTCCGACTGGTCAATTGACTTGTCACTTTCTTCGTGACCCCCTTCATCACTCTCTTCCTCCTCATCTTCCCTCTCCTCTCCTCCCTCTCCTTCCTCTACTTCCTCTCCATCCTCTCCCCCATCTGCTTCATAATCTTCCTCCTCTTCTTCATCAGAAGAATGAGCAGACGATTCCCTTTCTAGGGACAGGTTAAACCCTCCTTAGGCCCACGACCTGACGAGTAGACCTCATCGTATCCCACACCCTCACAGACTGACGACGATTGTTCACTCGTCGCTTCATTACCACTTGACATCTATTCACCTACAAGCGATAGAGGTATTCTAAGAACCTATTTGATGGTTTCTATAGAGGCAACGACTATAGAGGCTACGACTAGCTAGAAAATAAAAGGAAAACAAAAAGGATGAAGATGACTTACAAGATAAGTAAATGACATTGCAAAGGTGACGGGATCTACAAAGCTGATGGAAGTACAGGCGACAAATGCTTGTAAGAGACGGTTTGGCGTGTATGCTCTAGTCTCAAAGGATGAAGAATAAAGTAAAGTAAAAGAAATAGTGAAAGGGGGGAGAACTATTTATAGAGAGAGGAGGCACGACATACGAAGCGACGCTCATGATTGGAAATGAGACCAACCAGTAAGCACCACATGTCACCTCACGTGTTCACCAAGAGATACCTACGTCGTTTAATGGCACGGGCTCCAATAAAATCTATTAATGGTCATAAATGCTCATATACTCCACGACCCGTTAGCCAAGGCCAACGGAACCCCGGAGTAGGAGGCAACTGATAAGGATGTTCTTGCAAGACATTTAAAGTGACATAAGGAACCCGACGATTCCTCCGTACCTATCAGACTTCCTGTGAGTAGACAAGAGGACCAAAAAGCAATACCGTAAAGCCGATGACCCCACCCCGATACCCGACGAGTGCCTCCATAAGCCGACGGGGAACTTTCATATAAGGCAAGTGGCCGACGAGGGAGAAGAGGCTGATGGGTGCGAAGAAGCCGACGGGTCTAGCCTAGCTTAGCTTGTCCTCCACAAATGCCTATACATGGAAATGCCTTGTACCCTAATCAAAGGAATCTCTACAAGGAAAGAATCCCGTAAAATACAATCATTAATGAGAATCTTCTCTACAAGGAAATACCTTCTCTGCGAAGAAACAAAAGTTAGCTCCACACTACTATAAAAACCCTAAAGCCCTCATAAATCAAGGTACGCGTAATTCTTCCAGCTCTAGCACTCTAGAGTTGTAGAAATTCTATCTAACTTAACTTTCGGAGGGTATTTGACCAATATCACACCAGTACTCTCTGCAAGATCTTCTTTGTCTTTGTTTCGCAAGTTCTGTCTAGAGCACGTAAGGACTATGCAACTCACTGACGATTTTTGACATCATCATTGGGCATGGCTAAGCCTAGCTGCCAGTGGATCGGGCTTGTTTTGGGTATGTCTCACAAATTCGGATGGGGTTTGATATTAAATTCGATTTCTCTATGGGTAGTAATGGTTATCTAAGAGTATCTCCAACAAACTCTTTATCTTTTTGTACTGTTTGGAGAATAAACAGTAGTTTTTACCTTTTAATTGCCTATTTTTTAAAATACACTTTCTAACGGATTCTATCATTTTTCTATCCCTTTTTTTTGAGAAAGAAAGAATAACGAAATAATGAAAAATAATAAGTAAAAGATCACTAAAAAAAGACCACACATTTATTTCTATCGCATCATAGAGAGCATCACCGAGAGACAAAGATCAATGTTTCAAAATCTGCAAAAAGAGTCGCTCAGGGACCCAGGCCAGCGGAGATCAGGGTTCATGCACCGTGCAAAGCCACGTCATTCGCTTTACCCCACTTTCGTTCCCTCCCCATAGCCAAATGGAACTGTTGCCCAAATGGGTTGGATCAGCTTTTGTTTTCTTCTTCTTTTTTTGATTTTTTTTAAAAAATTAGTTTTAAGTTTATGTTTTGTGCTTTTGTTTGTGTTTAGATTGTGTCTCATCTTGAGTTTAGAGACATTTGAGAGAGAGAGAGAGAGAGAGAGAGAGAGAGAGGATTTTGGTTGAGTTGTTAGCAGTTGTGAATGATGAGTAAAAATTGAATATTTTAATTAGTTGGTTGAATTTTTTTATTCCAGTTAATTCTTTTGCTAATGAACAATAGGTCATCTAACCAAGAGAGTTATTGTTCATTAGCAAACAATTTTTTACTAATGAACAGTAACTTAGAGTCTATTGGAGCAACATTTTGTGGGTTTACTCTCAAAATTAAAGAGGATTTTGGGTGTAGAGAGTTTGTTAGAGATGTTCTAATATAGGTTAAGTATGCCTTTCAAAATTTCATTTCTCGTGCAAATCTCTCGTGCGTAGTAGGATTGTAGAAACTCCCATCAAGACTAATGCACGACTCACTCCTCCATGACAAGACTAATGCACGACTCACTCTTCCATGACAGTGAGCTACTCCATAATGCCACATTGTATCAAGACTCAAGAGTAGTTAGATGTCTTACTATTAGTTGGTATCAGAATCGGGTGTGGTATTGCACCCGGTGCAATTACCCTTTCACAAAAACTTTTTACCACTTTCACTTTTTTACTTACTCATTTTTTATTATTCAATGGTTGAGATTAAAAATTGTTTTTTAAAACTCTCAATCCTAGCCATTGGAGACTTAATATCTCCAATATTGTTCATCATGTCAATCAATTGTCGGCCCCTTATTCCACACTTTGTAAGAGAGTCCTGAAGAACAAATAAAAATAATAATGTTAAATACATATCACCTTTGTTTATTTTCACATGGGCAACTTGTCAGCCACCCACCCTAATTCCCTAGGGTAGGCAATATCTCTTGCCCTTGTTCATTGTTCAACTTGTTAGCAATCCACCCTAATTATTAAGAGTATAAATTTAGCCACCCAAGTTAATGCCTTGTCTCCTGCTCCCCTTTCCACTATATTCTCATTGTACCTATATTCCCATTATAAGAAACGGATAGAAATGGAGAAGCACTGAGAGATAGAACAAAGAGAAATATATGTATTCAGTATTGGAAATAATATGACGTAGTTGATGTTCACTAGAAAATAAGTAATTCAAGTATAATCTTACTCTCATATTTCCTTTATTTTACCCCAAAAAAAAAGCTTTGTTGATGAAGACTAAATAAATTTATTGAGGTGTTGTTCATGGATTAAAAAAGAAAATTGGAAAAATTGTTGAGGCTAACGCAGGGTGGTTTTGGTTGAGTTTAGCAATTTTTTTGCTAAAATGAGGTTTTGTTAAGGCTGATGCTAGTGCCCAACGTCTCTTTCAATCTCTCCACCAGAGCTCTCAAACCAGTTCAGGAGAGCTACAGAAGCTTGCTTTTGCTGCTCTGTACAAGAGGGTCAGTGCTCTCCTCTCATCTTCTCTTTCAAGCCATGGTTTGGGTTTCTCAAGGAAAGACTCAATTGGGTTATCTTCTTAACCAGCTTTAGTCCTGGTTCTCTGCTCTAGGGTTGGCTTGGCTCATTTTTGTCCCTGGTTGATGATCTGAGACCTTGTTGAGAAAAGCATTCTATGATTTTCTTTTTCTCTCACCATCCAAACATGCCCAGGAAAAAAATAATTAAAAATTTTAATAATCTATATATCTATATAAAACCGAAACTTCTGAAACTCTCACAATTTCCCAAGTCAACACAATATTTAAATAAAATTATTTTTACTTAGTCCACACTTAATAAGGACTGAAACTCTATCTCTCTAATAAGACCAATCTAAACTCAAACTCAAACGTTGATAATCTATATAAAAACAAAAATTCTGATAGGACTAAAAAAAAAAAAAAAACAAAGAGAAAAAGAGACTCGCGATGAAAATAGGACTTAAAAAAAAATAATAAAAAAAAGACTCACGTTAGATATTTGTTTATATGGTTATTAATGAATTTTATCTTTTACGTCGAATTTTTTATTTGCTTTCATATGTGCTTGAAATTTTCTTTCTATCTTATTCTTTTGTTATGTTTGAAATTGATTTTCTTTTGAACATTTGGGTTAATCTCCATATTCATATTGACATTGTTTTCGTGGATTCGGTTTTTAGGTTGAAATTTCTACTAATTATTTTTTTATATTGTACATGGCAAATAAAGCATCTCTATTTTTTTTGGAGAAAAATCAAAACTGCAACCATATAAAACCGAAACCTCTAAAACTCTCACAATTTTCTACGTCAACACAATATTTAAATAAAATTATCATTTTATTTAAATAAAATTATTTTTGTTTAATCCAAATTTAACAAGGAGTGAAACTTATCTCTCTAACAAGTCCAACTTAAACTCAAACTCATCATTATCATTTTTTTTAAACAAAATTATTTTTGTTTTTAATCAAAATATAACAATGAGTGAAACTCTATCTCTCTAATAAATCCAACTTAAACTCAAACTTAAACGTTGATAATCTACATAAAAACAAAAATTCTGATAGGACTAAAAAAAAAAAACACAAAGAAAAAAAGAGACTCGCGATGAAAATAGGACTAGAAAAAAAAAAAAATCACGTTAGATATTTGTTTATATAGTTATTAATGAATTTTATCTTTTACGTCGAATTTTTTATTTGCTTTCATATGTGCTTGAAATTTTCTTTCTATCTTATTCTTTTGTTATGTTTAGAATTGATTTTCTTTTGATTATTTGGGTTAATCTCCATATTCATATTGACATTGTTTTCATGGGTTTGGTTTTTGGGTTGAAATTTCTACTAATTATTATTTTTTATATATTATACATGGCAGATAAAGCATCTCTATTTTTTTTTGGAAAAAGATCAAAGCTGCAACCTATGTCTTCCAGCCTAGGGAACGATAAATTTTTATTTGGTAGTGTTATATATAAATTTGTTGAATTTGGTTTGGTTTTGATGTAGAATTTGGGGATTTTATGAATTTTGAAGTTTTAAGTTTTAGGGTTTTTGGTATTTGCATCTTAGTAGATTGATCTTAATTTTTCACCTTAAATGCTTTTTATTTAGGTTCATGTGATTTTTTTTTCTTATTAAAAGCTATGATTTTTGGTTGATTAATTATTTGTTTGGATTAATTTCAATTAATTATTTGCTTGGATTCAACATAAAAGATAATGGAATTAGATATTATAATTTTGATATTATACTATGTTTTGAATTGTCTATATTGTTATTACTACGAGAAAATCATATTGCTACTCAAATTTAAAACTTGGTGTGCCTTCCTCATATTATGGTCTTTGTTTATATATTTGCAGTTTATATTAGTTTTGAGTATGTGTGTGTATATAACTATGGGGAGTTTTGTTTTATTAATTTAAGAATTGTAAATTACTTTGTAAGTTTCGGTAACTATTCACTTGTAACTCAATAATGTTTAATGTTAGGCAACACATTTAAATTATGGAAAAGTATAGAAATTAAATATTTCTTCATTTTTTTTTCAAAGTCAATTGTTTTTCCGTACATCGCACGGGTTAATTACTAGTATTTAAATAAATTGGAGAAAGACTAAAAAGCCTAATGTATCATGTATGTATGTACTTGCGAATATTAAGGGCCGTTTAGTAAAAGAGTTTTGAGTAATATTTGTATTTTTTTGATATACGTGTGAATGAAAAAATGTGTAATGTAGTTTAAAAACTAAAAATAAGTTGTTTAACAACTCTAGGTCTAAATAGCTAAAAATAGAAGTTGAGTTTTTTTTTTTTTTAATCAATTCAAGCTAATAAGCATATTTAATAAGAATATTGAGATTGATGCCACTGCTTTAAGTTACAAATAAGTCTCATTCTAATGCAATTATCATCAATAACAACAACCAAAAAAAAAGTCATATTCTAGTTCTAATGCCATATAATGGATCCAGCAGTTTCCTTGTACAATGCAGCAAGCAAAGAAGGTTTCAACATCAAAATGACTGCCACACCAACCATTAAAATATGCTGAGTCTATAAACACAACTTTTGTGTCACAACTCAGATGTGATCAACTGAGTGACGGGGAAAAAATAATAAGAAGAAAAGTGATTGTTCCATGTTAAAGCTTGTCCATCACTCACAGTCAAGTACATCAAAATTGTGAGGAACCACTAAAATACTCCACTGGCTTTTGGAAGTTAATCTTTCGACTAAAGAACATAGAGGTTAAAATATTCCATTGGCTTTTGTAAGTTAATCTCTCGACTAAAGAACATCTTAGAGGTGTCTCTTTCACGTTTTTGGTGGATTAGAAGCAAGGTTGTGTGCGCATTACTCTCAAACACAGGCAGAAAGAGTGTAAAAGGTAGTCACTACAAGGGAAGAATGCACTATGATAAATACTGCCCAGCACGCAATTGTTAAAACTATGCACCAGATGAGTATAGTAGATTACAAAAACCTTAGAAATCAACATGACAACAACTTATAGGAGCTTATAACTTAACAGACCTAAATCTAAACTCACGTTCAGTACAAGGAAATGGGGGAAAGATATGGAAATGGAAGGAAATCAAGAGAACAAAATAATTTAGAGCGACCTGGGCCACAGGACACCTCATGCTTCTGCCGAGCAAGATGGCAAATCACTACTCTGGCCAAATATGTCAGAAATTCCATTCCAGTTCTTTTTTTCTCTTGCTTCCCAGTATCCACCCATGTACCGATAACAACCATCCTCATCCTTCTGAAACCATCTTGGCTGCCACCCTCTCTCCTGCAACTTCCTTGCCTGTATCACAAAATAAAAAGGACCTGCTCAAGGTGCTTGTTTCATGATGAAAGAAATGGAAGGACTTAATGTTTAATGAATTCCACTCATCAGCATGAACTTCAGAACTTCAGAAGTTCATTCCCTGATAATCAGAACTGCAGAATATGGTCATTTTCTACCAAAATCCAGTCAAACAGTGGACACCCAAAGTCCACACTTTAGGTTCAAATGCTTATTTTTCTTATGTTATTTAGGCTACTGCAAAACACATTATCATAACTAATGATCAAAGAACATCAAAATATTACAAGTTCACTCTAGTAGCCAATTATTATAAAAATTATGATTGGCTAAAGAATTTTGAAAATATCTGTAAGTATTGAGGGACAGGAAGAAATCCACAACTAGTAAATACACATACCCCCCGACACATACAGCAGAGGATGTAAAGGTGAATACCTGTCTCTGCAACTGCTCAAGTCTTAATTTCTCTGCATTTCCCAATTCATATTCTCCATTCTCTAGATGTCTTTGATCTGGCCTCAGTCTTGAGTCAGTTGGAGGCAATTTCTCTGATAAGCCAGGTGTCAGTTCATTTAAGGTTATCGCAAAAGGAGAGAGATTGTATCTTGTCTTGGTAACATATTTATCCCTTTCCCACAGCAGCACAGCTTCTGTCATTGGATCATACCCCTTAGGCTTTGTAGTTGGGTCTCCCAGCACATAGTACATTGCCTCATCCCACTTCCCGACCAGCATAGCTACCTTCTCTCCAGTACTGTTGTCTTGCACAAATCCATGGACCTGAAATTTCATAAAAGAAATTGATTGATGCTCACCAGTAATCAGCAGAGAAAAGTAAATGAAAAGTCAATTATACTTTTCCCTTTTTATGACTATGAAATTTGGTAGCACAGTTCATGCATACAGGACAGTTTTCTAAATGACAACTTAGCCATTTTCCTTCCAGCAAGAAGAGTGCAGGGGGTGTTGTGTGGAAGGGTAGCACTAAATTTCCTGTCATGTTATGAAGGTGAAAGCATGTACAATTTTTCTCCGTTGGCCTTCAGTTCAGTGATATAAAAGTTTTCATATGACTTGCCTATAATGATACTTTATGGATAAAAGCAATTAGGGTAAAATCACCAATCTCCTCCATTTCCCTTTTATGTGATACACAGAAGTAGAACATCCATTACAAAGCTAAAAACTCTGAAAGGATCAAAAACAAAGTACTGTGAAGAAACAATGGGAACAAATGTTGTTTACTAGTACTGCTTGTAAGGTAGTTTTAAGCTTTGAATTGCATAATTGTTCCAACATGCTTGAAAAACAGATCTCTTATAACGTGTCTATAAAATGGAAAGAGTGAAGGGTGCCTGATATTATGTCTTTTACCTGATGTGGATTTCGGTCTATGATAGACTGCTCCTTGAACTTGAGCTTGCATGAGTAATTGCCACTGCCCTTGATGCGCATGGTGCCATAATGGTCACAATAGATTTTACCTAGGATGATATTGTATATAGAAGTGGTAACCTTGCTCCACTGAAATGTCTCTCCATCCTCAAACTGCAGAGTAAGGACACCTACAGGATCAAGCTGAATAGAACGTCCCCAAAACTTCCCTTTAAGATTGGAATCAGCCCAGAATTTCCAGCCCCTTCCTTCACAGTGACAAGCAACAATCATTGGGTGGTGACTCACCTGAGTGGAAGCTGCTTGTTAGACAACAATTAGTGTTTTACAAAACATGTGCATCCACTGTAACACTAAAAAATCATTTACTCTGAACAATAAGGCAAGGCAGACATGATTTCAAACTAATCTTTCCAATGTTCTCCATGGTTCATAGGTAATTAAGACTATTAATGGTCAAAAACTTTAAAGAAAAACAAGTTAGAAAGAAGAGAGAAACATTACTTTTTCAGAGAAAAAACGGACTCCTTTATCTGGATAATCTGCCTCATACGTCTCCCCTAGGAGAGGATTGAAGGGCTTGCACTGCCGACCTTGTGTAGATGAATAACCAGATACAGCAAAAGCTGCAATGTTTAAGATTCTCATCAAGTCATTTCCCTGCAACACAAAAAATTCATAACTTAGGTCATGAGTCTCACAATTATATCAAACCAGTTATGAAATAAGGAACACAAGAACCATTATAAATTATTGAGAAACCACTCATGAACAAATCTAGAAGAAGACAATTTACGATAAGAATGGAAACATGAAAAAGAAAGTTTCCCAGCAGCTTCAGCTCGCAACTAATGCTCTACGAGGATTAAAAAGTATGAATGATAAAAAATGAGAAAAGATATCAATTTCCTATCATGTGTGTTTGGTAGAAGGGAAGGAATTATTTTTTATTGGTAAGTTACATGCATGCCTAATGGGTTTTGAACCCATAACCTTACCCTCCACCAAGAACATATAAGGGGAGGAGGTGCTAGTTGAGCTAGAGCTCATTGGCTGGAAAAACTGGAACATGGAACATAAGGTTGAGAAGAAGGGAAAGAAGTTGTAATTTGTACCAATGTAGTGTTATGACCTTATTATAACAGATGTAATGTTCTTTCCGTTGCTTGAAATTAACACTTGAATTTCACTTATAGAGCACTACAATGATATATTCATAAATAATACTAATAGAGTTAAAATATGGTTTTATTTTCATATTTAATAAAACCATGATATAAAAAAGTTGTCATGTGATGTGATAAGGTCGATGTAAGGGTACTCTTCCGGATAAATCGGTGTAAGGTAAACCCATGAATTTTGGGAAAATAGTAATTTTTTGTCACCCCATTCTCCTTCCTATTTTTCTCTTCATGTTAGACAGGTAAGAAGTTGTGGGCCAAGGTGGAAAACACACCCTCCACACCTGCTTCCTTCCTGTTTCCTTTCATACCAAAGGGTTGAAAACAGCAATCAAGACAAACAAATAAACAGTAAAAAAAAATACAGTATATCTCAACTCTTATCTTTTTAAATTTCATTTTCTATTTTTAATTTTGACATTACATTCCTCATTAAATCCAACTTTCTTGAAACAATTCACAAACTTGGAAAACCCCAAAAGGCTTAGGTTGGTGAGGGGAGAATGTATTGCCTTCAGAGAAAACTCTCTGCTGTGTCTTACTATGAGCTGTCAGCAGCCTTTGCGCTATGTGCTGCCCTCCTTTACTATATCTTCTCTTATAATGTTGAAATTTATTGTAATGTTTGTCTATATCATCTCTTATAAATTACATTAAGCTAGTCACATGTGGGCATCTATACCTACCATATCATCTTGAACCAGAACTCTCCAACTAGATGAACCATAAGTAGCACCAAAGTCCAGATAGAAATAGAAATAATGTTTGAGCCTAATCAGCCCAATCAGGAAGTGCAGCTTAGGCTAAATTAAAAACTTCGTATTAATTCCTTTTCCTTTTCAATAATTTAAACATGGAGAACAGACCTTCTGTCTAGTAGGAAAGGCTGTACCTCTCCCCAGTGGGAAGTGAAGGGGTTCAAGTCCTTGGATCCCCACAGCAGCAACTACCGGTAAGAAGAGATTGTGACCTATGAGCCAAGGCTTAGCTTAAAACACTAATCTCAACCTTCCCAACACCACCCCTCTCTCCCCGAAACAAAAAAGTGCATCTGGAAATTTTTACAGTGGGCAAACTCTACTCAAGATTCCTAAGTATTAAATAAATAAACTAAGGCCAGCATCTCAACTACCTGGAATATAAATGCAACTAGGACATCATGCTTTAAATCTGCTTTGCGACAAAAGAAAGCACAGCTGAAGACCTGACCTGCTTTCCCCATTCCAGTGCTCGATCAACCAAGTATGAATACTCCAGATCTTCAAAGCACTTTTGCAAAGAAGACAGTGGTTCATTAAAATAAACAGGAAGACAAACTCCAGAAAGGTCCTTTCCAATATTATCCTTGATAATTGACCACAAGCCAACGGGCTTCTCTTTCTCCTTTGGTTCTGGCAAATTATCCCTTCTTTTGACATATGGATATTCAACAGCCCTTATCTCCTTCTCAAATCCATGCAAACGATCAGACAAGAAAGAATCTCTATCATATATTCCATTTCCCAGAGAATCCCTACTACGATATGAAGCACTTCGTAAGAAATCTGAAGACAAAAAATCATTTGTGTCAAAATATGTTCCATCATCTTCATCTGTCTCAACGTCTGCTCCATCTTGACTCTCATTATCTGCACAAGAGTCTGTTGCACTGCCCTCTGACATGACAGAATAGAAATCTGTAACATGAAGATCAGAAAATGAGTAGATTGTATATTACTTACCAAAAGAAGAGAGGGAGTAGATTGTAAAACTGTATATACATACGTGCATATGTGAAACTATGGGAATGAAACTTTTTCAATAATCTCACTGAGTTCCCTTCTTGTAGAAAAGGAAACATAAAAGACTGGTTTGATGGCCTAAGAACATACCAATGAATCACAACCTTAAGAAAATGAAATATATAAGGTAACACTTTAACTCTATATTTGGATGGAGAGATATGGGGTATAGAAGAGAAGGGTGGCCAGAGTATATACTTGTCAAAGAAAAAAGTGCCTAGAGTATAGAAAAAATGTACTAGGCATGTTTAAAAGCTAGGACAGCAGTTTATGTAAACTGAGCTGTCTGATGTTTCATTGGACAATTTGAACATATCGTGCTCCAGTTCAATGATTTATGTTAATGGTCCAATTGGGTTGAGGGGGAGGGAGGGGGAGTAGAGTAGATTTAGCACAAAATTAGCTTATTTTTAGCCAATTCTACTCTACTCCCCTCCCCTACACTCCCTCTCCCTCCCCCCTCCATCCAAACAGGCCATAAGTGACTATTAAGAAAGATTTCTAAGATCTAAGAGCATCATGTAGTTAAACCAATAAGCTCTATCTCAAATGGCATTTCCTCTTCCCACAGTAATGGAATAGAGGCTAAGGTCTTGGGTTCAAGACCCAGTGGATGCATGTGCCAGTTAGCAATAATAAAAATAACAGCATCATGTAGTTTACTAGAAGCACTTCAGATGCAGATTAATGTAAATGATCAGTAACTTGACTTGTTCCGCATGTAATACCCGGAATGTCAATGCATTCATATTCTATGAGAGATAGACTGCTTAACGAACTTTTTTTCATATTAGGTCAGACCAGGTTTAAGAAATATGAATTTATCAAAATGCTATGACCATAGAAAGCATAACTAACCACTAAATCTTCTGTTCCCTTGTCCACAATATGATTCACGTTCTTTTGTTTCATCCACTACAGTAGTTTCCAGCTCTATTTTCTCAGTCTGCAAAACAAATTTTGAAGAAAAATTATTCCTCGAACTAGGAATTTTTGTCAGAATCTATTCATAGAATAATATAATTAACATAACATGAAAAGTTGAAACAGAAAATATCCACTGAGGAAAGTAACTGTGCAGTCGGGCAGAGCAGGGATTTCATGATTAGAGAAAATTTTACTAAGACCACTGAAATTGACAATAAAACAGATAGTAAAATGAAAATAAAATAAAAACTATTATAAGCCAAGTGACAAACTAAGATTTTATAGAACAAAAACATTATAGTATGATTTAAATGATTTAAAATAAATAATAATTATGATTTTTTTATTTAAAAAATAATAATTTTAAATTCTTGAAACTTTTAGTTATAGATTTTTCATTGGAGTAGTATTTTAAATTTATTTCAACTTTGATAAGAATTTCAAATAGAGTAAATTATCTTAATAATTGGTGAATCACTTCGCTAAAGCACATGCTATGATATTCAGGACTTACTTTGAGCCACTTGGTGCAACTACAATGTGTAGGATACAACTTTTATCATATGGTACTAGTTTTCTTTTTTTTGGATAAGTATATAGTACTAAAATTACGCATGTAGGATGCATAGATTGTAAAATTTTCATAATTAACATCAAAGAAAACATTTCAATGATATAATTTAAATCGAAACAATGAAATAAAAGAAAAATAATAATAAAAAAGGAACAAAAAATTATTTTATGCGGGGAAAACAAAGTACAAGATCAAGTTTTTATTAAAATAAAAATGGACAAAGTTTAGCTACAAAATTGGTTGTAACCTTAAGTTACAACCTTACTTAATATATTTTTATTAGATTTGAATTTTGACAAATCCATTGTTAGGTTACATCTTCTTATATCCCCCATGCTTGCAAAAATTTTATAAAATTAAAGATCAATAGCTATTTCATCGATAAATTGTTTAAATTGCAAGTTTTTGTAATTTAAAATTATGCATAAAATATAAGCTTACAGATTATATTGTAAATAACATCCAATTGATGCAAACTTTATCATGTGTATTAAGAGTGTAAAGAACATGCAATTCAACGGTTAGATTTTCAAAATATATAGTAATGTTTATTTGTTGAGTAAAAATTGTAGCCTTATGCTACAACTAATTTTGTAGCTAAAATTACAATAGATTATTAAAATAATTTAAATAGATAATGAAACTCCTTTTAAATTTTTTAAAACTTTTGGTAATTGAGTTTTAATCAGAACAGTATTTAAAATTTCTTAACACCTTGGTGATAGAGTTTTGTGAAGAGAAAACTATGTTAAAAAAATTTTATGTACTTAAGAGTACTTCACAATGGCAAAAGCACATTGTATGATGCATAAAACTTATGTTGAACCATAAGACCCAACTTTTATTATTGAAACAAAAAATCATGGTAGATTATTAAAATGATACAAAATAAATAATAAATACCCTTTTAAATTTCTAAAAACTTTTGGTAATATAATTTTAATCAAAGTACTATTTTGAAATTTCCAAAAATTTGGGATTAGAGTTTCACTTACAGCAAACAATATTAATAATTTTAATGTATTTATAATGCACCATGGCATAAGGAGAGGCCGTCCACTTGGAGCAACACGGCTATAGGACAACTTTTCTTATATACCATGTGATATGATTTACTCATAGACAGCCGCAAATATTTGGTAGTCACAATATAAGAAACTTGCAAATGCCAATACTAGCAGTGATTAAATTATTAGTAGTTGAATTTTAAATCATTAAAAGCCCCAATGGAAAAAAAAAAACAAAGAGAGCTAAGAAGCTTGTGGATAAGATTCTTGGGGTTTTGAAGTTGCTGCATCAATTACCTTATATTTACATCAACACCAAAACCTGCTTTAATGTGATTGCCACACAAGTCACCAATAAAAATTAAGACATACATCATCTTAAGCCAAAAATAAGATAGATTACCATGACAAAGTTCAAAAAATAAACTGGAGCCACCCAGCTCAATTCTCAAGCAACCATGGTATGATTTTAAAGATTGTTTTAGCAGGGTATAATGCACCAAGAAGGAGAATGGAAGCAAGACAAATACCTCCAATCGTCTCAATGTTTCCAACAACATAACATGTTTGTAATGAAGAGTCTTCAACTTGTTTTGCAACTCAGAGACTTCTAAGAGCATGACTGATTCGCAGTCTTTGATGGCTGCCTCACCAATGCCTTCCTGTAATAACCGTAATCGAAGCTTCTCTGTCGAAACAACTACATCTTCAGCAGGTGCAAAATCATTGCTACTCAACACTCTAGGGAATAGCTCTTTAGCAGCCAGCAGTGACTCAATCCAGGCAGATCTGTCCTCCCTAGATACACAGCGTAAGTGGAGAGTTTTTGTTCCTGTAAATATGGAGAGCCTTTTATCGTCTGATTTGCTTGCACGAATCGAAGAAACCTGTAAAGCATACATCGGGAAATTTCAGCAACCACTAAAACAAAGGAAACTACTGAAGATAGAGATCACAAGCATACTTAAATGTACATATTCACACCCAAAACAAAAAGGTGAGGAAGTATGAAAACCTATCTGTATCATGAGGATATGGGTGAAAACATCCAACTTTAATTCTGAAATACAGATTGGGTCAATACACAGAGCTTGTCTATAGGAGGGCCTTAGGCAAGACACCAGAATCAAACCAAACTTTCATAGATCACATTTATTCGATCAAGGAAGTAGAAAGTGCACTACTGAGATATCTTTTCTTTAGGCATAGCTTCTTTCCCCATATAAACTAGATTTAGTGTTTGCAATAGCTAGGATGCATGTATAAGCTCTTAAAGGGGTTGAATATACCACCAAAACATTTTCCCTAATTAGGGTTTCTTAATCAGAATTGCACATGTTTGGAAATGCATTTCAATTTCAAAAACAAACAATTTTTTTGGATGACACGGAACCTCACCAAGGCAGGGCCCTTTGTACCCAACCCTAGGGAGTAAACCACAGATACACGACCCCACCCACCAGAACCGTGTATTTCGTAATCCACAGGAACCCATAGTGGGGATTTGAACCTAGGATGTCTGAGTCTATAACTCATCCGAAGTCTCCCACCACTAGACTGCACCCTTAAAGAGTAAAAATTTGAATACAGAAAAAGGAAAGCTAGTCACTTGTGCATCAATGTGCATGCATTGTAGTCACTACTCACTATAGTAGGCTATCTTCACTGCAGTTAATAGGTTTCATTGTAATCAAAAGAATGCTCTTTCTCCACAAGAGGGTTTTTCCCAAAAAGTTTTTCCCAAATTTATATTAGTTTTTTTTTCCAGCTTTCCACTTGCTTTAACAGTTTCTAGAAATAAGCTGCTTTGTGTGTGCATGTAGCGAGTTAACTTTCTCTGCCAATTTCTTTACAAACAATCTGATCACTGCAAATTTTGGGCTTCTGCTGCATACCTATGCTGAATAAAATTGCATTAAGTTTAACAATTGAACGAACTTTCAAGTTTATTCATTTCCAAACCCTCTAAATTATGCATAAGAACAAGCTGGTCAAACTAAAACAGTAACAAGATTCTAAGCTCCACACCCATCAAAACAAACGGCCAAATATACACAAAACCAAAAATACAAAAAAAGAAAGTACTGGCCATTAAAATATATAAAGCATCCCCGTCAAAACACATTAGACACATACTTTACGTTTACTCAAAAAAAAAAAACATCAGCACCAGTTATAGTAAATCCTAATACTACTACTACATATAAAAAACAAACCGTATCATCATCTTTAAATAATTTTATTAAAAATAAAAAATAAAAAGCAAACCTTCAAATGCACTACGCCGAAAGGCTTGCATTCCTTAGCGGAGCTACCGAAGCGGTTGCTGCTACTGCTACTCCAATTGGCTTTCCTCATGTACCTGATCGAGTCCTCGCCGATCACTCTGACTCCTTTCTCTCTCGCCGGACTCGTCAAGATCTTGTCCGGACCGTGAATCTTGTAGTACGAAAGCACACCGTCTTCGAGCACGAACCACCTCCCTCTCCATCCTTTCCCGTAGTTCACCCACTTGTACAGAATCCCAGCCACACTGCCGCCGCAGCAGACGCCATTGCTGCTGCCGCCGGCGCTATACAACACCGAATCCGCGATCGCGTCTTCGCCGTCGTGGTTCGCCGATGCCGCCGCCGCGGAAGCAGCCGAAGCCGATACTCTGTCCGATTCGGTACCGGCCGACGAGACCTGCGCCGAGGGGCACGGTTTCACGGTCTTCACCGACGAATCGAGCCCTAACTGATACTGACCGCCCGATTTCGCCGCCAACGGCGTGGCTCGTTCCTTCTCGATCGAAACCGGAGCAATGCAGCACAGTGGATTCATCTCAACTCAATCGCTCAGAATACAAAGAAAAACGCTACCGAAAATTCCACTGCATATATATCATCGATCAGTGATCATAGACAGTGATGATGAGTGCAAAGCGAAACGGAATGCTCCGATTTGAGCCAGGTCAGGTAATGTGGGACCCGATCTGAGCTAGAAACGAAAAGAGAGAGAAAACGAAACGTATCGGAAATGACATAAAGAGAGAGAGAGAGTGTGTGTGTGAAAAGGACGAAACGGGAGTTGAGAGATGAGAGAGGAAAAGTGGGGGAGAGAGATTAGGGGTAGTTATAAAGGAGATTTGAAGTGAGAGTGAGAGAGGTGAGCACAGCACAGCACACAGATCCCATTTAAGGCAGTGGTTCAGTAAATTCAGTACCGGGCACAGAGTGTGTAGCGTGGCCTCTGCCTTGGTGCATTTAACTATTTTGTTGCATTAATTTATAGATTTAAAAAAAAAAAGGACCAGTAGTTGTGTTTCAAGTTTCAACTGTAAAGAGCATCTAGATGCTTTATATCTTCTATTCACTCTTCAACATATTCTTCATCTTCATTTTTTAGATTAGATTTACTATGTCTTCATTTTTTTAGATTAGATTTACTACGGTATTTCTCTATAAATAGAGAACACTGTAACTTTTACTATTCATACTTCAAATGTTTTTTTTATTATAATAATCAAGTATTGAATAAAAAAATATTAGAAAATATATAGTTGTTAAAAAAAGAATAAAGAATAAATGAAGAAATAATATTTAAATGAAATGAAGAAAATGATAGAGAATCTGTTAGAAAGTGTATTTGAAAAAGTAGATAAGTAAAAGTTAAATATCACTGTTCATTGTTCAAACAGTATAAAAATATGGCTAATATGCTAGAGATGCTCTAACAAAACAAAGCATGGGTTTGGTGCTCAGCTTTTTTTTTAGTTGAAAAATTGGTGAGTTAAGTTATGAAGCTCTCTTGTTAAGTCAAGCTAGTGGGTTACTGATTTACTGTTAGCTCAATTAGTAAAAAATTTTATGGTTAAATAAGATATTTGAAATTCAATATTAGTCTACATCAAAAACTAATTTGTGTCTTAATCTGATAATAAAAAGTTATCGTCAAGAACAGACATCATAAATTAAAAACTCTCTCAAACAAAATATGGTCGAACGTGAGTAGTTTTCTTCATTTGCTCTCAATCAACCAAATTACCGATGAGAAATTTGTTGAGAAAAAGTTTGTTTCAATAGTATATATTTTTACAAACCTCACATCCTCTTATCTGTCAAGTTGAGATTATCCAAAATTATCATTAAAGCAATTAACTTTATTATCCAATTAAAAAAATATAGACAACTTTTACTGATTTCCATCTGAGCTCACTACTGACATCATTTTTTTTCACATACTAATCACATCAATTATTTGTAAACAAATATTATAAAATAGTTTTTAGCTTCAGCATTTTTCATTTTAGTTTTTTTTTTTTTAAAGAGAGGTTACTCGTGATTTTTTAGTACTAAAATATTGGGGTTTGGGAAGGGAGGGATTGGAAAATAGCATTTGTCTTTTTAGTATTTTTTTTTTTTTTTTTGAGAGTTTATTAGTGTTTTTTTAATACTAAAATATTGGGGATTGGGAAGGGATGGATTGGAAAATAGGAATAGAAACAGGTATTAAGTACTTGTTACCAAAAAAAAAAAAGTAGGTATTTAAATTAAGTACTATATGGTAAATTAGTAATATAGGTAATGGATAGGTATAGGATATTTAGTGGGGGGAGAGAAGGAGACAGCTAACGTGGGCAATTGGGGAGTGATTGGGTGGGGGTGCAAATGTGTCCGTTGGGTGAGGGGAAATCTCTTTTTCTTTGGGCCATTCCCAGGGGGTTTAGTGTTTGGGATATTTTGAAATGACACTTTTGCCATTTCATGTTAATACTTTGATATGATTGTTTGTGGGTGTTTGACTTGAGGGGTGTTTTGGGGATTTGAACGTGGATGGTGATGAAACTTGAAAGTGAAATTGGATTTTTTATAGTGAACAATCAGATTTGCCTGGATAATTTTTGTTTTAGATGGGAAATGGAGATCAATTGGTGGTGAAAGTTCTGGAAGGGTACCAGGTGTGTGCGGATGTCTAGTGTGTGCTGTTGCCTCATCATTGACAGTGGAGGTTCGGCCATTTGGGATTCTGATCGATTGGATTTGGTTATTGATCGGTTCCATCTCACCGTTGGATTGGTTGACTTCATGACTCCGCTTGCTGTCCTGTCACCCTCGCTGCTGAGGTGTAATCCAATTAACTCGGTTTGGGGAGAGTACGTATGAAACATTTAGTACAAAAAGTACAAATTTAAATTGGTATAAATTACAAAGTTAGTCTCTATCTTTTGCACCAAATGTCAATTTAGTCCTTAACTTTTTAATTATATCACTTTGGTCCTAAACATTTTCAGTGTTATGTTAATTTAATTTCTGTCGTTATCCCTTGGATGAAAAAAGCTGATATGTTAAAAGGAATGGTAAAAAATCATTTTTAATGCCAAGTCAACTACCAACTGGACAAGTCAGATTAAAAAATAAAAATAAAAATAAAAACCCCAAATTAAAAACTGCACACAAATCTGATTTTTCTCACTAAATAGTTCTAAAATCCCTAAAAGTTTCCTCTCTCTCTCTCTCTCTCTCTCTCTCTCTCTCTCTCTCTCTCTCTCTCTCTCTCTCTCTCTCTCTCTCATTTAAAAGAAACAATCTCATTTAAGAAAGCTGGTCTAGAAACCAACTCAACAAATTTGAGTTAGTCCAATAGGATCAAACCTGCACTACCTAGTGCCATAGATCCCTTTGCAAACGAGTGATTTGCTACTATTTTTTACTTTCCAAATTTTATAGAATCATCATGTAGACCTACCAACAAATCTACCATCATTTCAAATTCAAACCAAACCTGATAACTTGTAGAGTATTACAGAATGGTGGGCAACCTTTCTCAAATAAAAAGAAAAATGAATCTATTTTTAATGAGCTGTCAACAGTGGTTTCATAAGGTGCTTTGCATTCATTTATAGCCCAAGCTCCTGAAGCAAGCCTGTAGGAGAAAATTAAACAAACTGTTAACCAACACTTAACTTTTGAGAAATTTGTATAACGGCAGCTATGGAGATGATATTGACGAGAGAGAGAAACTTTTAGGGATTTTAATTTTAGAACCATTTAGTGAGATGAATCCAATCTCACGTGAGCATATTTTAATTTGGGTTTTTTTTTTTTTTTTTTTTTTAAAATTTGACATGAATGTACAGTTGGCAATTAATGTGGCATGAAAAATAATTTTTTACTATTCCGTTTGACACATCAGCATTTTCCATCCAATGATAACTACATGGACTAATTTGACACAACATTGAAAAAATTAGGGACCAAATTGGCACAATTGAAATGTTAAGGACTAAATTGACATCTGATGTAAATGATAGAGACTAACTTTGTAATTTACCTTTTAAATTTAGGTTATTTATGCATAGAAATCATGTTTTAAAAACCGGACCAGACCGCCCGGTTTGACCGATTGAACCAAGAATCGGAGGCCAGTCTGGTCCAAAAAAAATGCCTAAAATGGGGGGTAAAACCGGTAAAAACCGAGAACTGAAGGCAAATTCGGTTTTGCCTCCGGTCCGGTTTTTAAAACCATGATAGAAATTAAAATATATAAATTCACCAAATATTTTAATCCAAAATATACAGCATTAGCATTGGTGGTAAAATTACTAAAAAGTAATTTTACCACCTCAAACACCAAAAAGAGCTCAACATTAAGAGCCCGTTTGATAAGAAATTTCTAATAACGTTGTTCAAGTTTTGTGAAAATACGTATGGGTGAAAAAATATGTGGAAATACATGTTTTGGTGTTTAAACAACTTGCAATAGTAAATTGTCAAGATTAGCAATTTACTGTAGTAAGAAGGATAATAAAAATATTATTTTATGTCTTCTGTTGGGTTTTGAGGCAAAGAGGAAGAGAGAGGAATTGAGAAAGAAATTAATAAAAAAAAAAAAAGAATAGTGTATTAGAGTTTGGCTTATGGAAAAAAATAAGAGAGTTGATGTTGGGTGTATTGTGAAATTGTGTGTTAAAATAGATAAAGTAGTTTTTTGAGATGTTAAATGCTAAAAATTTTATCTCCACCGATGTGGATGCTGGAGAGAGAGAGAGAGAGAGAGAGATGGATGGAGCAATAATTCATTAACAAAAACCTAGATGCATGAGTTAATCCAAACAAATCAATATACACAAGCAGCAAAGAAAACAATCTTAACTTAGTGACTTCCAACACCTATCTCAAAATCTAGAGAAACACAGCAGCACCAACGTAGCTACAACAAAAGGCAAAGCATGACTATAAACTATTAAATCAAGGATAACAAAACCTAAGTAAACAAACTCCTTATGAATGACTTAAGGGGGAAAATTTTGAAGCTCTAATGTTAAAAATTTTGCAAGCAAGTCTACATTGTATTTGTTCAAACAATCAGAAATACATAAAGAGAAAAAGGACAAGAAAGCTATGTAGAAAAAGAGGGGTTTAGTGAGAGAGAGTATAAATATATATATCGTTTGACTACATGGCAAGCAAAATTACCCTTATATAATAGAAGGATGAAGAAGAAGAAGAAAAAACTGTATTCCCCATAGATGAGGCCAAGCCACACCCTTTAGGATTTTTATCAACTTAATGAGATTTGGTTTGTTGGTATTTATTATTCCAAATTAGATTTGTAATTAAAATTAAATACACTTACAACAATGCCCAATTTGGGGTAAAGGAAATGGATAAAATTATAGAATGAAATTAATTTTTAAATAATACAGTATTCTTTCATGCCCTTTATTAGCAATTTAAAATTTTAAATAGAAGGGAATGGACTTTTTCACTCCCTTCTTTGGAAGTATATATAGTATAGAGTTGAATAGGTAAGAGTACACTGTACACATTCATATATATATAAACTAGCTTGCAATCTCATGCTTAAATATGATTATATTTAAAAAATATATAATAATATACATAGCTTTTTTTTCCAAAAAAAAAAAATCATAGTTTAATTCCTACATAAGTTAAATAATATTTATCGTTATTTTTATATTTTATTAACTCTTAAAAAAAATTTGTAAGAATACTTTTAATATACAATTAACAAACTCCTCGATTATTGTAATGAGTAGTAAATACTTTCACCAAAATTAAGAAAATTCTTATATTTAAAAATAATAATTCTCCTTAAATGTGGAGTTACCTTTAATATATAAATTAAAAAACTTCTCAATTTTTTAAATGAGCAATAAATATCTTCGCCAAAATTAAGAAATTGAATTGAAACATATCACAAAATTAGAGATCAATTGAAATCCAATTTAGAAATCCAATTTGATTTTCTCTAAATTTTGAATATGTATATATATTAGTGTGTAACTCCATACATATGCATGGATACAATTAAAAACAATCACAATTACACGGTTCAAATTATATCTTTTTTTTAGAATAGATTCAAATTATACAATGAATTAGTTTACACATTTTTTAAACCATACATTTCTAAAAAATATGTAATGGCTTCTTATTATATATATATATATATATGTGTGTGTGTGTGTGTGTGTATATAATTTAATTGGATTTAGACTCTTCGGTTTTTGCACTTAATAATTCACTTGCCACAAAAATTAAAAAATTAGATGGACACATGGCACAAAATTGAACTCCAATTGAAATCTAATTTAAAATTTAATTGGATTTGGACTCTTCGATTTTAACACTCAACTAACATGTAACTCATGCATACACATAGATTTAAAATTAAACACAATTTTTATCATAAAAATATAAAATTATTAGTCAAATTATTTTTAAAAAATAGCATGTAACACATACATACGCATGAATACATTTAAAATGAAACACAATTTTTATCATAAAAATATAAATAATTAGTCAATTTTTTTTTAAGTAAACATAATTAATCACATATTAAAATTATTACCTAAATCTAATACCACTTATGATAATTTTTTTTCTAATTTTTAATAAGATAGAACGTATGGTGATCTTTGTTATATGGTGATTTTTATGGAGTATATGTGATTGGTTTTTTTAATTTTAAAAAAATTATAGTTCATTAATATTAGACTTTTAGTATTTTGCACTCATTGACTCACTTGACACAAAAATTAAAATTTTTAAGTAAACACATGACACAAAATTAGCCCAAAATTGAATTCTAATTTAAAATCTAATTATTAAAAAAAATAGCATGTAACACATGCATACGCATGGATACATTTAAAATTAAACACAATTTTTATCATAAAAATATAAATAATTAGTCAAATAATTGAAAAGATTAAACATAATTAGTCAAATATTAAATTTCTTTCCCAAATCTAATACTACTTATGATCATTTTTTTTCTAATTTTTAATAAGATAGAACGTGTGGTGATCTTTGTTATGTGGTGATTTTTATGGAGTATATGTGATTGGTTTTTTTTATTTTAAGTTCATTAATATTAGACTCTTAGTATTTTGCACTCATTGACTCACTTAGCACAAAAAATAAAAATTTTAAGTAAACACATGACACAAAATTAGCCCAAAATTGAGTTCTAATTATTAAAAAAAAATAGCATGTAACACATACATACGCATGGATATATTTAAAATTAAACACAATTTTTATCATAAAAATATAAATTATTAGTCAAATCATTAAAAAAAATTAAACGTAATTAGTCACATATTAAAATTCTTTCCTAAATCTAATACTACTTATGATCATTTTTTTTCTAATTTAATAAGATAGAACGTGTGGTAATCTTTGTTATGTGGTGATTTTTATGGAGTATATGTAATTGGTTTTTTTTTTTTTTATTTAAAAAAAAATCATAGTTCATTAATATTAGACTCTTAGTATTTTGCACTCATTAACTCACTTGGCACAAAAATTAAAAATTTTAAGTAAACACATGACACAAAATTAGCCCAAAATTGAATTCTAATTTAAAATCTAATTATTAAAAAAATAGCATGTAACACATGCATACGCATGGATACATTTAAAATTAAACACAATTTTTATCATAAAAATATAAATTGTAAGGACCCAATTTGGATCTCAACCCAAAAGATGGATGGACTAAGACTCAAAAAGCCCAAAACAATGAATTTGTAGAGAATGGGTTGGAAAACTGGGCTAAAATGAGTTGGATGACAGATAAAGTGGGTCCAAATGACAAGAACAGAAAGAAAGATTGATTTAAACTGAAAAAAATCATCCTCGGCATAGTCCAAGGAGATCAGTTCTTTTATATTTCTCTTAAGTTTGATTACAAGTCTGTTTCCTGATTGCTACAGTGTTTCTCTCCAGGTTTTTCGATCCCTTCTTCATGAAGGGTCTCTTCCATTATATAGTTCTCTTTAGACGATCTTGGCCCTCCACTTGTTGACCATCCAAGCCTTTACTTGAGTGCTTGTCCCATCGAACACTCTCTCAGGTCCTCTGTGCGCTAGGGTAGCCAATGCAACACTGTTCAAGGGTCTTCTCCACATTAATGCAACCAGAAAGTTAGTTGCAGAGTATTTAATGCGGTGGTAGAAGCTTTCTTCATAGATATTTTAGGACTCCCAATTGTCCTTTGTTTCTGCAATGCTTACCCATGCCAACAGAACTTCTTGGAACATTCCCTCAGTCGGCAAACCACCTCTACAGACCTCGGCTTGGGTTGGCCGAGGAGGCATTCATCCTCGACCCAGCCTCTTGGGCTATTATGGTCAAAGTTGACTTCTTCATTTATTAACATGGGCTCCCTTGACAATGTTTACCTTCCTCGGACGACCCCTTATCCTTGGCTTGGGCCTCGAGCCTAATATAAACATGGATAATGAGCTCTTGGGCCCAATACCCCTACAATAGCCCCTCGAGATTCTTTTTTCTGGCTCCTCAGAAAGAAATGAGGATTTCGATATTACCATAGTTAGTCTGTGCCCATCACACATCTCCTCAGCTTGTGTAGATGCCTTTTTAACTACCCAAGGCACGCTCCTGACACTTCGGCATACGAAACATACCTTCATTAAATTTTTGCGTCTCCTTGTCCCCCACGTTCTACGGCGCGATGCAGATCCAACGGTTGAGGATTCTACTGGAACATGGGCAGGAATTTTCCTGCTTGTAGCCTTTTCTTTGGTATAAATACCACTCAAATCAATCTCCCATCTCACTCTAGCTTTCACTTAGCTCTAGCGCACATACATTGAACCTGCCAACTTTCCTACCTTACTCGTGCCTCTAAAAATACCAAAAGCCTGTCCAATTATACTTTCCTTCTTTCTGTAAGTCTTCACAAGTTTCTACACTTTGTTTTCCCATATATTTTTCTATTCTTTGTACTTGTCCTGTCCTCGGCTCTATTTTCTCCTTTCAATCTTTTTAGTTCCCCCAAACCCTTCTAGAAATGGGTAGATTTAAGAGTTTGGTAGACTCCGATGAGGGAAAAGAGAACTTTAGGGCTCAGTATAAGATCCCTTCAGGAGTAGGCATTAGATATTGTAAAGAGGGGCAATGGCACGAAAATAGGCAAGAGGGAGAGGAGGTAATCCCAATGATTGCCTTCATAGAGGGCGGGATGAGAATGCCCATAGGCGTCGTAATTAGAGATTATCTTAGGGTCCATAGGTTAGCTCCTACCTAGTGTGCCCCAAATATATTTAGGATTTTGGCGTGCCTAGATGCCCTTAATGAAAGAATGGGCTTAGGGTTGACCCACCATGATATCAACTGGGTTGACAACCTCCACCACTTAAAGGGCAGGGGTATTATCTGAAATCTAGGTACCCCGAGGTTAGGCTCATTTAGTGTCTACCCGAATCTAACAAGGGCCTGAATAAAGATTTCTTGATTGTGTCAGGGGAATGACATGATGGCCTCCCCTGCTCGACGAGAGAGGGGCAACCAGGTGGGGTTTCAGACTTAGGATGATTATTCTAAAGTTAATCTCCTTTTCTCATTTCCTTCTGTTTGTGTTTGTGCATGAAGTTCCCTCTAACTTGCATTATTTTTTACTAATAATGTTTTTTCTTGTCTTTCCCAATGATTTTGCAGACAAAAACGCTTCTATTCCCAACTTCAACCTTGTGAACTAGCAAAGTTTGGACAGAATCTTGAAGGCCGAAGTATTCGTACACACAAACGGTCAACTCAGGGCAGCTCACTTGATATTGGACTATATTCCAATATCTAAGAGTTTCCAGGCGCCAAAATGCGTTATTAAGGTTAGAGACCCTTGGCTGCAGCGGATCAGCGTTGCAGCCCCAGGCTTCCTTACTACCGATCCTATTCTAGAAGGTACGCTCGCCACCGAGCCAATACTCGAGGGCATACCAAAGGTAGCCTCGCCACCACAACAGACAACTAGAGCAGCCACTTCTTCTCACCCCGCTGACACAGAAAATGAAGAAATAGTTGAAGTACCTAATTCTGAGGATGAGTTTAAAGTTTTCAATCAAGCTTTATTCCCAGAAACTTCAACTCTTGACCTCGGCCACCCATTCACACCAATACTTTACGAAATGGGGATTCAACGTAAGCCTAAGTCCAACTTGCTAGACTTGATAGAGTCCCAGCTAGAGAGGGATGCACTTGGGAAGGCAACTCAAACTAAGCCTCCCACCCCCGCACCTGCTTGCCCCTCAGACTTGAACCTACTAACCTAAAAAGGAAAAGAGAGCAAAAGGGCAAGGAGGTGGTAGAAATTGGAAAAACCCACCCCTCTTAAGAGGACGAGGCCCAAAGAACGGCTAAGTAACCTAAGGTGGGGCAAAGGGGCCCCGAGAAGAGGAATGACCCTCAGGTTGCTCCTTTAGCTTGGACTCCCAACCCAATGTTGGATGGGGCCCCACTGCTAGCCAATGCCTCCATTAGAGACTTCCAAGGAGGGACGGCCGACTATGTGGCCGATGCGGTGAAGCAGGCCCTGTTACTCCTCAAGGACATGACCGAGTTACAATCCATGAGGAGGCACAAGGTCTTCCTCAGCTTGAAGAGGTACCTCGCAATGGTATATGTTCCACTCAGTCCCCATTTTTTTTTTCTCCCTTTCTTTTACTAATCTATCACTTTCCTTGGCAAGCTATTCAAGCCTTCTTCCAAGCGGAGGAGATAACCAACTACTGCCATAGGTAGATGAAGGAGAAGGAAGGAAGGTGCAACGCCGCCATAGAGGCCTTCAACGTGGCCGAGAGGAGCATTCAAGAGCTAAAGAACAAACTGCTCCGGGAGGAGAGGGAATGAAAAAGTGCTGCGGCTGCCCTTAATAGTGCTGAGAGGTAGGCTGAGGGCTAGAGGGTGCTCTTTCGCAACGCTGAAGATTAGCTGGCCTCCTCCAAAGCTTAGATTGTTGCACTTAAGAAGAAACTGGAGGAGGCCGAGAAGGCAAAGGAGCGAACGGAGAGGGCCCGGGATCAGGCCGAGCAAGGGGGATATGATGTAGGTGTGGCAGAGACCGAGGAGGCCCTCAGGGCTGAGGTCACGGAAGTATGCAGGAATTACTGCTCCCAAGTGTGGTATGAAGCTCTCAACCAAGCTAGGGTTGGGGCTTCATCTGCACTTAGGAAGACAGAGACTGTATACTACCCCCTGCCATCCGAGTGTCCGTTCCCTCTAGCTTGGGGGCTGATACTGTGCCCGAGGTGGCAGAGGTGAGTATGGACAGCACAGTTGGTGTTCTGACCTCTTCTGACAAACCCTCCGAGGAGGCCGAGCAGCTCAAGGCCATGGAAAAAGAAAAAGAAAAGAATACCAACCAGGGAGTGGCCCCTAATGCCATAAAGCCTCCCACTATCACCCAAGATCCCCCTGTCGAAAAGGAAGCCCCTAAAAAGATGGAGATTATCCTGGCCACTCTTCCTCTACCTGCCAAGACTGATCCTGCCAGCAAGGGCCCTGAGGTCCCAGAAACAGCAGCCTCTCAACCAAATAAAGCCCCTCCCAAGGAAAAACTTGTAATAAAAAAGAAATAGATCTTAGTGTAGTCCTTTCTTTTGTGTTTTTCTGTTCTTTGTTTTGGTTTTCGAGATTTGTACCTTCAAGTTGGCCTTTCAAGTTGGCCCTTTTGTACTTAAACTGCCTTGCTTTAAGGCTTTACTTTAATGAAAGTTGTGTATATTTCCTTTCTTCTTATGATTCTTATACCGATGTTGAAATAATTTTCATCTTATCTAACACTTAATAAATGTAGCAATGAGGTAAAACCCTTCTTATTAATTTGAATAAGTAACAGAAAAATTATCCCACCTCATATGGTCAGCTCAAAACAAGTTAAATCCACCAAGTCCATCATCTCGGCAAAGCATAATTTTAACTTTAAGAATATACACAGTAATGTAGCATACATATAGGTTCAATCAATCTTCAAACAAATACAGGTGAGTCTGCTATAACTAAGGCTTTGCCCTGACACTTGGTAACATGGTATGAAGTATTAATTTACCCAAAGCACGTGGTCCGAGGAGCCAGACCTAGCCGAGGTTTTGTTTAATACTTAGAAAATTGATTAAAAGATATCAATTTACCCAAGGTATGTGGTCTGAGGAGCCAGGCATGACCAATGTTTTGTTTGATACTTAGATAGATGTCAGGAAGTATTAATTTACCCAAAGCATGTGGTCTGAGGAGCCAAGTATAGCTAAGGTTTTGTTTAATACTTAGAAAAATGATTAAAAAATATCAATTTACCCAAGGTATGTGGTTCAAGGAGTCAGGCATGACCAAGATTCTGTTTGATACTTAGATAGATGTCAGGAAATATTAATTTACCCAAAACATGTGGTCCGAGGAGCCAGGTATAGCTAATGTTCTGTTTAATACTTAGAAAAATGATTAAAAGATATCAATTTACCTAAGGTATGTAGTCCGAGGAGTTAGGCACGACCAAGATTCTATTTAATACTTAGATAGATGTCAGGAAGTATTAATTTACCCAAAGCATATGGTCCGAGAAGCCAGGCATAGCTAAAGTTCTGTTTAATACTTAGAAAAATGATTAAAAGATATCAATTACCTAAGTTATGTGGTCCAAGGAGTCAGGCATGACTAATGTTCTGTTTGATACTTAGATATAACAATAATATGAAACTCAACAGATAATGTAATAAACGGGAATGTGATAAGGAGGTCTTTCATTAATAATAATATCTTTTCAGGTTATTTACATTCTAAGGGCGTGGTACAACCTTTTCCTCTAGATCTTCAAGGAAATATGCACTTATTTCAGCCACTGATGTGATACGATATGGCCCCTCCTAGTTAGGTCCCAATTTTCCCCATGCTAGGTTTTTTACAGTTCCCACGACCTTTCTTAGGACCAAGTCTCTAGGTGCCAGTGGCCTTAACTTTACGTTAACATCATACCTTTACTTGAGCTTGTGTTGATAGCAGGCTAATTGGACCATGGCGTTTTCTCTTTGTTCTTCAATTAAGTCTAAACTCTTCTCCAATAACTGATCATTGCTGCTCGGAGTGAAAGAACTCATTCTCAGTGTGGGGAACCCAGTCTCTAGAGGAATAACCGTCTCGGCCCCATAAGTCATTGAAAAGGGAGTCTCCTAAATGGACCTATGAGGTGTAATCCGATATGTCCAAAGGACGTGTGGCAACTCTTCCACCCATTTTTCCTTTGCGTTGTCCAGCCTCTTTTTATGCCCACTCATAATAACCTTATCGACAACTTCAACCTGTCCATTCCCCTGTGGATATGCCGGGGTGGAATATCTATTTGATATGCCCAGGTCGCAGCGATACCTCTGGAAGGCCTTGCTATCAAACTGTTGCTATCAAACTGAAGACCGTTGTCCGAAATGAGGGTACGAGGGATTCCAAATCAAGTGACAATATTTTTCCAAACAAATCTCTTGGCATCCACGTCTTTGATATTTGCCAATGGTTCAACTTCAACCTAATTGGTGAAGTAATCTGTATCGACCAACAAATACCTCTTGTTTCCTTCTGCCTTAGGGAAAGTGCCTACAATGTCCAAGCCCCATTGAACAAATGGACAAGGACTGGTTAGAGGATTAAGGGCACCTCCTGGTTTGTGAATGCTTGGGGCAAATCTCTAGCATTGGTCACATTTCTTCACATACTCTTGTGCCTCCCTCTGCATATTTGGCCATCAATACCCCTGAGTAAGGGCTATGTGAGACAAAGACCTGCCCCATGTGCGACTTCCACAAATCCCCTCATGTAACTCTTTAAGGAGTAGTTCAACTGCTTTAGGGTGTATGCATAGCAAATATGGTCTAGAAAAAGATCTCTTATACAACTTCTGGTCCTCGGACAGCTAAAACCAAGGAGCTTCTCTCCGTATCTTATCAACCTCGGACTTAATCTCGGGCAAGATATCTTCTTTAAGGAACAGTACAATAGAGTCCATCCAGCTAGGACTCATCCTAATTTGATGAATATGAACAGTGTTTCCCTCTATTTCAGTAGGTTTACACAAGTCTTCCACAAGAATCACCCAAGGTAAACTTTGTGCAAGTTTACCTCGGAGGTTGTCAATATGGCAAGAGAGTCAGCATGTGTATTTCTACTTCTAAGGATTTGTGATAAGTTAAAAGATTCAAATATAAACTGTAAATGACTAACCTGGCTCAAGTATTCCTGCATTCTGAGATCTCTGGCTTCTAACTCTCCTTGAACTTGGCCTACAATCAGTCTTGAATCAGAGAATATTTCAACTGTCTTTCCACCCATCTTCTGAACCATGGTCATCCCGGCCAATAGAGTTTTATACTCAACCTTATTGTTTGTGGCCAAGAAGCCCAATCTCAAGGATTTCTCAATTATGATTCTCTCTGGAGATATCAAAACTAGCTCCTGATTCTCTCTGGAGATATCTTCCAAGACAAAGATTCTTGTAAGGAGATTGCACCAACCGATTTTTCATCCATGTTTTGCTCTTCTACCTTCTCTTCTAATGGGGTTTTAGCAAATTCGGCCACTAGATCAGTGAGGACCTGACCCTTAACAGAGGGGCGAGGCATGTATTTGACATCAAAAGCCCCTAGGATCATACCCCACTTTGCAATCCTCCCTGTATAATCAGCGCTCTGAAGCAGAGATCTGAGCGGGAGCTGGGTTAAGACAACAACTATATGTGATTGGAAATAGTGGGGGAGCTTGCGTGTAGCATGCACCATTGCCAGAATGGTCTTCTCTAGTGGTAGGTAACAGACCTCGGCCTCATGTAGTGACTTGCTCACATAGTAAACTGGCCTCTGTACACTATTATCAACCCTTAATAGCACCAAGCTCACCGCGTGGAAGGACACTGCAATGTAGGCAAATAAAACTTCATCCACCTCGAGTTTGGACATAACGGGTGGCCAAGAAAGATATTCCTTCAATTGCTGGAAAGCCGAGACACACTACTCAGTCCACTCAAACCCCTTCCACTTGTTCAACAACTGAAAGAAAGGCCTACATCTGTCTGCTGACCGAGAGATGAATCGGTTTAAAGTAGCGGTCATCCTTGTTAGCTTCTGGACCTTTTTGGGGTTTCGAGGTGGTTGTAAATTGTTAATTGCCTTAATCTAGTCAGGGTTGACTTCAATTCCACGATGTGTAACCATGTATCCCACCATCCTCTGATAGGTGGACCCTGCATTTTTTAGACCAAAAAGCATCACCTTGTAGTGGTAATTCCTAGTAGGAGTAACAAAAGCTATTTTCTCTTGGTCATCCAAGGCTAGAGGTATCTGATGGTATACTTGAAAGACATCCAAAAAGCTTATCCTAGGATGCCCTACAATGGCATCCACTAGTTAGTCTGTCTGAGGCATGGGGAAAGGATCTTTTGGGCAGGCCTTGTTTAGATCTGTGAAGTCCACACATACTTGCCACTTTCCATTTTTCTTTTTCACAACCACAGTATTGGCCAACCATTCAAGGTAGAACACTTCTTTAATAGCCCCAGCCTGTTTAAGCTTGTTCACCTCTTCCTTGACAGCGTCAGAATACTCCTTAAATAAGCGCTGAGGTGGTTGCTTCCTAGGGAGGACAACATTCAGATGATGGCAGATAAAGTCTGGATCTACCCTAGGAGTTTCGTAGGCATTCCATGTAAACACATCAATATTCATTCTTAGAAATGCTAACAGCTCCTCCTTCTCCCTAGGAGGCAATTGAGCTCCGATCCAAAAAAACTTCTCTAGATCACCGTTTATAGCAATCTCCTCCAACCTCTCATACTTTGTCTCTCATGATGTCGCATCCATAGATAGGACCGAAGCCCTTGATTGTTATGAGCCTCCTCTGGCAGAGGCCGAGGACTCAACTGTAGGCTGATGCATAATGGCAGCCACAAGGCACTGCCTAGCCATGGATTGACTTCCTACCAGCTCCTCAATCCGGTTCCCTGATGGATATTTCATCTTCAAATGTAGAGTTGAAGAAACGGCCCCTAAGGCATGAAGCCAGGGTCTGGCCACAATGGCCGTGTAGGGAGAGTATGCATCCACCACGATGAAGTCTACTTCAACCACCTCTGAACTTGCCTACACGGGCAACCTGATTTGACACCTTGGGATGACGACCTTTCCATCGAAACTCACCAAAGGTGAATTGTAGGCTGTCAGATCTTCAGGCTTCAAGTTCAGCCCTCTATACAAGTCAGGGTACATAATCTCTACACCACTGCCTTGGTCCACCATCACCCTCTTCATATCATACCCCCCTATTCTGAGGGTGACCACCAAAGCATTGTCGTGTGGTTGGATGGTTCCCATCTTATCCTCATCCGAAAAACTCAGCGCAGGTCAGATCTCCACTCTAGTCCTCTTCGGCTCGGAATTAGAGTCCTTGGCTGATAGCTAAGCTGCAGACATCACCTTGGATGGATGAGAACCAGTCCTCCTAGGTGCAGCAAAGATGACATTAATTGTGCCTAACGGGGGCCTTGAAAAAGCGTTCCCTTGAGCCCTTAACCTTGATTGGTCTCCTTGTCCGTTGGGCCGATACAAAAATTGCTGTAACTTTCCCTCTCTGACCAATTGCTCCAAATGGTTCCACAGGGTTCTACAGTCCTCGGTGGTGTGTCCTCGTTCTTGGTGGTATTGGCAATGCAGACTTTGGTTGTGCCTCGTGGGGTCTCCTTCCATTTTGTTCGGCCATTTGAAGTACGGCTCATTCTTGATTTTTTCCAAGACTTGATGTATTGGTTCTCGGAACACTGTGTTAACCATCTGAGGAGCCGTAGACCCAGATTGCCCGACAAAATCCCTTCAGGGTCTGTTATTGTTGTAGCGGTCCGACTTGAAATCCCTCATCTCCTGAGGGATAACCTTACTCTTCCCCTTGCCTTATTGTTGGTCTTCTTCGACCCGTTTGTACTTATCTATCCTATCTATGAGTTAGCGTACACTGGTAGCAGGTTTCCCAGTAAAAGACTTCTTCAAGCCATGCTCGGCGGGTAGGCCGACCTTGAAAGTCCTGATGGTAACGTCGTCAAAGTCGCCATCTATCTCATTGAACATTTCCCAATATCTGTTCGAATACGTTTTCAAGGTCTCCCCCTCTCTCATGGACAGAGACAACAAGGAATCTAAGGGCCGAGGGACTCTGCTGCACATGATAAAGCGGGATCCAAACGCCTGAGTGAGCTCTTTAAAGGAATCAATGGAGCCTACTCCCAAGCCATTGAACCACCTCATGGCCATGAGCCCTAAACTGGAGGGGAATACCTTGCACATCAAGGCCTCATTCTTGGAGTGCACAGCCATTCTCTGGTTGAAGTGGCTCACATGTTCCACAGGGTCCATCCGATCATTGTACATGGTAAACGTTGGCTGAGTGAATCGCCGAGGAAGTCTCCTTCCTTCAATTTTGCGTGTGAAGGGTGATTTGGAGATTTGGTTAAGTGCTTTACTCATTGTGTCATTTCCCAAGCCTTTGGAAGATGAACTTCTATTTCTATGCTCGCGATGGACGTCTTCATCGTACGAGAAAGACTCACTAGGAGAAGTCCTTGACCTACATCTGTAATTGTAATCCTCTTCATCATCAACAGAAAAGTCGGAAATGGATGGAGTTCTTTTCCACTGTTGGTGACACAGTTTTCTCTTTAGATGGCCAATTTCTAGTTGTAGAGCCCTGGTATCCTCCTCATGAGAAATGTGGCTCGCATTTCGAGACTAGCTCCTGCTAGTGCGGGTGGTATGCACACTAACATCACGATCCCTTCTTCATTCTAGATTGATAAAGTGATCTTCACGTTGGGACCCCATAGATTCTGCCTGGTGTGGACCTGACCCTACCATAGTTGCACATTAGACTCATTACAGCACCAAAAATTCCCACAGACGGCACCAATTGTAAGGACCTGATTTGGATCTCAGCCCAAAAGATGGATGGGCTCAAGCCTAAAAAGCCCAAAACAATGAATTTGTAGAGAGTGGGTTGGAAAACTGGGCTAAAATGAGTTGGATGACAGATAAAGTGGGTCCAAATGACAAGAATAGAAAGAAAGATTGATTTAAACTGAAGAAAATCGTCCCCAGCATAGTCCAAGAAGATCAGTTTTTTTATATTTCTCTTAAGTTTGATTACAAGCCTGTTTCCTGATTGCTATAGTGTTTCTCTCTAGGTTTCTCGATCCTCTTCTTCATGAAGGGTCTCTTCCATTATATAGTTCTCTTTAGACGATCTTGGCCCTCCACTTGTTGACCATCCAAGCCTTTACTTGAGTGCTTGTCCCATCGGACACTCTCTCAGGTCTTCTGTGCGCTGAGGTAGCCAATGCAGCACTGTTCAGGGGTCTTCTCCACATTAACGCAGCCAGAAAGTTAGCTGCAGAGTATTTAATGCGGTGGTAGCAGCTTATTCCTTAGATATTTTAGGACTTCCCTTTGTCATTTGTTTCTGTAATGCTTACCCGTGCTAACAGAACTTCTTGGAACATTTCCCCGGTCAGCAGACCACCTCTATAAGCCTTGGCTTGGGCTGGCCGAGGAGGCATTCATCCTCAGCCCAGCCTCCTGGGCCATTATGGTCAAAGTTGACTTCTTCATTTATTAACATGGGCTCCCCTGACAATGTTTACCCTCCTTAGACGACCCCTTATCCTTGGCTTGGGCCTCAGGCCTAATATAAACATGGATAATGAGCTCTTGGGCCCAATACCCCTACATAAATAATTAATGAAATAATTTTAAAAAAATTAAACGTAATTAGTCACATATTAAAATTCTTTCCTAAATCTAATACTACTTATGATCATTTTTTTTTCTAATTTTTAATAAGATAGAACATGTGGTGATATTTGTCGTGTGGTGATTTTTATTGAGTATATGTGATTGGTTTTTTTTTTTTTTTTTTGGTAATTTTATAGTTCATTAATATTAGACTCTTAGTATTTTGCACTTATTAATTCACTTGATACAAAGATTAAAAAACTTAAGTGAACACATGGCACAAAATTAGCCCACAATTGAATTTTAATTTAGAATCTAATTGAATTTTCTCTAAGTTTAGACTTTAATTATATATATAGATAATTCACTTGGCACAAAAATTTAAAAAACAATAGATGGGACATATGGCATAAAATTGAGAATTCAATTGAAATCTAATTGGGTTTTCTCTGAATTTTGTCTTTTAATATACACACACACTAACATGTAACTGTGCAATGCATGGGATTTGTTAAATGTTATTAATATTATTTTTTAAAGAAAATAAAACGAGATGAAGTCAAATAGTTTAGTTTGCATATTTTTTTCTATAAAAAGATTTGAGTGGTGTTTTTTTACTTTTGATGACTATTTTATTTCTATTAGTAATAGTAACATGTTTTGATTTAAAATGGAGTAGAAATTTTAGTGTTTTGGAGACCTTTGGCACTTGAAAGAGGTAAGGGAGGGAGAAATATTAGGTGCTTGTGTTTGATGGGAAGATGGACAAACTTTGTAGATAAGCATGAGGAAGATAAAAAAAATATCCATTTAGAGATCAACATGTATGAGAGAGAGAGAGAGAGAGAGATAATTTGGAGCTTTTTTAGGGATTGTAGAGTAAAGTTATGGATAAACTTTTCGAATTTTGAACCCAATAACTCATTTGACTAACAGAAAAAAATTAGATGGATACATGGCGCAAAATTGATAATCCAATTCCGTTTGGGAACAATTTATCTAGATTTTTTGCTAAAAGTGTACTAAATTATACCTGTACTTTAAAAAAGTGAGAAAAAGTGAGGAAAAAAAATAAGGTTTTAAAAAGTTGTACATAAAAGGAAAAAAAAAAAAAAAAAACTAAAAGCTGATTCCAAAGACATTCTAAGAATCTAATTAGATTTTCTTTCAGCTTTAGCTTTATATATATATATATATATATGAGGTGGGTTGAAATTACATCTGGTGTAAAGAAAAAGGCCAGTATATACAAGGGTAGAGAATTAATTGTTTGCAACTCCTGAGTCCTAATGAATATTTTTGCTTGAACATTTTGTAAAAAAAGGGATAAGGAAAGTAATAGAGTTTTTATTTAGGGAGAGAGCGTAGAATTAGGGAGAGAGTAGAAACTTACAAGGAATAGCATAGAAAAAGGGATGTTATTAATTAGGTAAGTATTTAATGATGTAATGGATAATGGTGTTTTCTTTTTAACGGTTTGATCTTCTGGAAATCTACAACTTAAAAAATGTATAACTCTAAGTGATGTTATACTACTCAATATTTTTTAATCGAATGCAAATTTCAACAAATCAACCATTGGATTATATTATCTTCATGCATTCTCCATACTTGCAAAATTTCAAGATGATTAAATGTCAATAGTCATGTCATCAATCAATTGTTTAAATTCAAGTTTTTTGTAGTTTAAAATAATGCATAAAAGATGAGTTTATGGATTGAATGATAAATAACAACTGATTGACATTTTAAACTACAAAAACTTGAATTTAAACAATTGATTGATGACATGATTATTTATATTTAATCATCTTCATATTTTGCAAGCATGTAAAATGTACGAATATAATTTAATCCAATGGTTGATTTGTTAAAATTCGCATTCAATTAAAAAATATTGAGTGGTGTAACATTGTTTACAGTTATACCAGGCATAACATAAATCCAACCCTATATATGTGGGTGTAATTTTCCCTCAATAACCAGTTTTTTATATACCCAAAATCAAGAAGAATTGAAGGGAAAAGAATATTATGTAATAAAAATTGGATCTAAATTTCCATGATGTCAATTTTACATATACATACACATTATGTTAGAAACTAAGGTCATGCAATGAAATTTTTTTCATTATTAGTTTTCGACATGCCTTTCTTGGCTTGAATCAATGGTGACCAAGGAGTTTCATAGTTGTTTTATGTCTCCACATAGACCAAAAATCCAAACTTTGCTACAAAGCCAACAGACTAATCCATATAGATCTTTTCATCTTGTTCACCATTGAGAAAAGTTTTCCTAATGTCTATTTGGTATAATTCTAAATACAAGTTTGCAACAATGGCCAAAATGAGGCAAACCTCACCACTGTGAGAAAGTTTCCTCATAGTTTACACCATTTTTTTGGGTGTAATCTTTTAGCCACTAATCAAGCTTTGCACCTTTCTATTGAACCATCCTCATTGTGTTCTTAAGATCCAATTTATTCCTAATTTCAATTTGCTCTGGCAGCAGGTCTACTAGATCCTAAACTTAATTAGTTATTGTAGACTCCATTTCATCATCTATTGTTTTCGCCCACTTATTACTAGTAGAATATGAAAGAACTTGCTTATTGTGCAATTTTGGCACATCGTCATCTTTTGAAACGATTATAGAAGTTTCCCCCTAGATCTTAAAATTACAAGAAATGTTTCATGGTTCTTCTATGTGGTCAAGGTTGTTGTGAATCATCCTCTAATAATGTGCTCCCATTGGGTTGTGAATTGCTCCCACTGTCCCTAGAAGTTTTAGGAATTTCTTGTTTGTTCCATACTAGTCTACTTAGGATGCCTTCCTCTTGAGACCCCATCTCATAAAATGTCAAGTTTTTATCAACCTCACCTTTTTTTTGGGAATTTACTCTTAATGAAATTTGCACTACATGATTTCAAATTAGTTATAGTTCTAACATGTTGTTTATTTATCAATACATAGCATTTGGAATGCTCATAATATCTCATAATGATGTATTTCTTTCCTTTATGGCCTACTTTTCCATATTTACAGAAGGTATTATGAATGACATCTGTTGAATCCCATGGTCGCAAGTTACTTAACTTAGAGCACTCACAGCAGTAGAGCTAAATAGTTATATAACTATTTTAGCTCCACCAAAACACAAAAAACCACCATCCAATAGTGGAGCTATAGCTATTTTTTTTTAGCTTCATTGCTATAGTGCACATCTATAGATAGATGTGCACTGTAGCTGAGAGCTAAAAAATATAATAATATTTTATTAAATTTTTCTCTCCTCTTTCATTTAAAAAATATTTTCTCTTTCTTTTTCTCTCTCCGGCTTCTCTTCTTTCTTCCTTTTTCCTTCTCATTTTTTTTTTCTCTCCCTCATCTACTCTCTGCTTCGCCGATCTGCCAGCCCACCCCCACGCTGCCGACCCACGCCATCGGCACGCCGCCAACCCACCCCACCCCACCGGCACATTGCAGACCCCAGCCGCCGATCCACGCCGCCAATCCATTTCGCCCTTACTTAGTTGCTTTTTTTTTTTTTTTCCTACTGTGGGCTGTGGTGTGGTGGTGGTTGTGGTTGTGTGGGTAGATTAGCGTCAGTGGGTGGCTGGGTTTGTTGGTATCAGTGGATATATTATCTAGTGAGGAATGGAGTAGATCGGCGTCGGTGGGTGGCTGGGTTCATCAGTGGGTGGCTGGGCAGTTAGGCTATGGGTAGATCGGTGTGTTCATGGTGGTGGCTCGGGTGGGCTTCGTGGTGGTAGGTGTGGGCTTGGTTGATTTTTTTTTCTTTGTTGTGGGCTGTGGTGGTGGTGGTGATGGTGGTTGTGGTTGTGGTTGTGTGTATGGCTGTGATGGTTGTATGTAGTGAATATATTATTTTATTGTAGTGAGATGGATTATTTTATTGTAGTAGATATATTATTTTATTGTGATGTTTATATTATTTTATTGTGTTGAAAGCTAAAATAGATCCACTGCTGCAGCATGTGTGTAAGTAAAATAGATAAAGTAACTTTTGGTGGAGCTAAATAGCTAAATTTTTAGCTCCACTACTGTGGATGCTCTTAGGTTCCTTGCTGATCCATAGTTCATAAGGTGTGGAATGTACTAATTTAGAGGGTACATGGTTAAGCATATAGGTTGCAGTCAAAAGTACACCCACTCAATACAAAATTGGTAGGTTTGCTTGCACCACCATTCACCTAACCATTTCCAGCAAGTTTTAGTTTTTCTTTTCTGCCACGCTATTTTGTTATGGTGTACTGGACATCATTAATTGCCTTGTGATTCACTTTTCATCTTAACAAACATTTTTTCTCCTTGACTTTCCTAGTAGACAATGTTCACAAGTAGGCAAAGTAACCTTTGCAAAATTGCCTATAAGGTGTTCTCTGGCTAACTCAAGACGTACTAAGCCCAATACTTGATCATTCACCTCACGTATGAGGAACTTACTTTGCTTTTATTGAAATATGAACTTTCGGCCCATTGAAACCTTACACTCCTTTTAGGCTCCTATACAGTCCAAACATCGACATAATATGAATGATGTTGTTGAGCAATTGACCATATCATAATTTAGCATGTTTATTTATTATTCTTTGATCAATAAATTATCGAATGAATTGTTAGAAACAATAGATAACTAAAATAAACTTGAATGGATATTGTGAGGGTGTCTAGCAACTTCCCCACATATAAATGAACCCTTGAATCTATATAAATGGTTTTGTAAATTCTTTATGGCATGATTTAGGATATGAGACCGCATACACTCTTAACCCTAGACTAATTAAAATATATGTGGGTGGTGGTATTTTGATTGTTTAACGAAGCCATTGTCGATTAAATACCATGGAGGTGTTTGCCTTTGGATTTTTCCATTGCTTCTGCCACGATCCCTAGACTAACAGTACAAATGAATCATCTTGTTATCATAAGGTGATCCCTTAGGGGATTGTAGAGAAGGCTCTAATGGTTAAGTTTAAAAGATTTTTTGCGTGTGTGAAATTCATGTTTTTAGGCCGATGGAATACCATTCTTAAGAGCATCTCCAACAGATGCTCTAAACACTCAACTTCTCCAAATTTCCTCACTGTTCATGCTCCAATAGCTTGTCTATACACACACCTTTTCCAAATTTGGTTTTGAAGTTGCTACAGTAATTCTCTTAATTTAGAGAACACTGTAGCAACTCTATCCCCTTATTTGTGCTTAAAAAATTGCCCAGTGGTATAATTTACTATTCTTTCTCTCTCATCCAAACCATCAGCTTCTTCCTCAAAATTACCCAGCTTTTTCCTCAACGCCACACCATGCCACAGCCACACCATCAGCTTCTTCCTCAAAATCTTCAGAAAACCACTTCCGGCAAGCTCTACCGGCCTCTTCAAACTCATAACCCATCGGCACTTCCTTCCTCTCTCTCTCTCTCAGATCGGCAAGGAGACAACCCCATCAGATTGGCGTGGTTGTTGCGGCGTGGTTTTTGTGGAGAAGTGGTTGCTGCAGCGGCGAGAACGGCGTGGTCGTGGGTGGTGATGGGTTTCTAATCGGTTTTTGATGGTGGGTTTTGGCCGAAACCCATCGGCACTTCCTTCCCCTCTCTCTCTCAGATCGGCAAGGAGACAACCCCATCAGATTGGCGTGGTTGTTGCGGTGTGGTTTTTGTGGAGAAGTGGTTGCTGCGGCGGCGAGATCGGCGTGGTCATGGGTGGTGATGGGTTTTTAATCGGTTTTTGATGGTGGGTTTTGGCCGTGGGTTTTGATGATGGGTTTTGGTTGAATTAATTTGGGTATGGGTGGTGTTTGTGTTGTTGATGGTGGAGATTGCGTGGTAGTGGCTGATGGGTTGTGGCTTGTGGTAGTTGAGTTGTGGCGGTGGCTTTTTTTTTTTTTTTTTTTTTTTCTTTCCTGGTGGTGGTGGGTGGGTTAGATGAGTGTGGGTGTGGGTGTGGGAGTGGTTGGGTTTTGTGACTGATGTGGTGGTAGTGGTGGGGGTTGCCGTATTGGTTGTGGGGGGTAAGGTGATTGATGGTGGTGGTGGTTGATGTGGGTTTGCGGTGCAGTGGTAGTGGCATGGTGGTGACAGCAGCAGTAGTATTGTTGTGATTGTGTGGGAATGAATAAAGAAAGATTAAAAAAGATTAAAGAAAGAATAAAAAAAGAATGGAAAAATAATATTTAAATGAGATAGAGAATGGGATAGAGAATCTGTTGGAAAGTAGATTTGAAAAATTGGGTAGTTAAAATGTAAAAGTCACTGTTTATTCTCCAAACAGTACAAAAATTTGGAGAAGTTGCTGGAGATGCCCTAAGGGACTGGTTGATTGGGTCTCTATTTGTACAGGTTTCATCATCTGCCAGTTCTCATATTCCAAGATTCTCAGGAATTTATATTCCGATGATTTGACGCTCCTCAATCGAACAAATGCGTGGTTGAGGGCTCATTTAATGAGGATTAAACTTTGGCGCTTTAGACACTCCAACCGGCTCTTCTTGATTTTGCACATACTCTTTCATGTGGCCAACTTGGCAACCTTCCCTTTCAAAGAGATAAAACATTCAAACATATAGGGGGTGTTTGGTTTGTATTTTCAAACAACTATTTTCAGTTTTTAAACAGTATTACACGTATTTTCACACATTTTTTCACCCACACGTATTTTTACAAATGTTTTTAAACAATAATTTTTAATTTTTAAACATACGTACCAAATGGGCCCATAATCTCGATTTAAATCCCATCTGACTTTCTCAGCTATCGATCTCAATTCTAGTCCTTCCAATATCAATTTGATGTTAGGTGACTAAACACACATAAAAAAACAAAACAAAAAAAAAATCATATAATTGGTGACGTCTCTACTGCTCTAAACTTGACTTGACTTTGCCAAGGATACTTTTCCAAAAATATTTTGCTACAAAGAAAATTTGCTATATACACACTTTTAAAAGTGTGTATATAGCAAATTTTCTTTTTTTTTTTTGTTCATAAAAAAAAGAAAATTTGCTATATACAGACTTTTAAACATAAGTTTAAAATGACAGACATATAGTACCAAACATCATTTTCCCCAATGTATTTTTTTATAATAAAAGTATAAAACCTGACCGACCCATAGGCCACGGTCGACATTCGGGATGTGTTCCTGTGCAATTAAACCCACCATGGACCCATGGTAGATTTTCAGACAATTTTGGAATTATGTTAGGGACACAATTTTTAGCATAATTTTATGTCACAACTTGTCACATGGTAAGTTGTGATTGGTAAGGATGTGTCTCTGCATGGTCTATGGACATATTCTTACCAATCACAACTTGCTATATGCCGAGTTGTAGTACAAAATTGTGCCAAAGGTAGTATCTCTAGCATAATTCACAATTTTGTGGTGGGACCCATCAAAAGCTAAAATCTGACCGTCGTTTAGCCTTGTTTCCCTCACAAATCACACGGCCCAAAGCCACCGTCATATATAACACACCAAATGCCAAATTCCACAAATCACAAATTGCACGTTAAAGTGAAAAAAAAAAAAAAAAAAAAAATCCCACAGAGAGGAGAGAGAGAGAAAGAAAGAAAGAAAGAGTATTGAGAAGAGAAAGAAAGATGTCAGTGGTCAGTGGGTGTGTTGTTTGATTGCGAAGAAAAGCATCATCGAAGAAACGCCAAAACATACACGCATACACACAAACACAAAAATATTTTGAAAATTCAGGGGGCTCAAAAACAGTGATGAACGAGCTTATGAGACTAATATTATTCAGCTTTCACGCTCGTCGTTGTTGTCGTTGTTGTTGTTATTGTTGAGAAATGAAATGGGTGGAGCGACAATCACCAACTCTTGTGTGTTGAGTCGCTGCTTTCGCTTGCGATCCAAGCCTAAGTCTCAATCACCATCACCTTCTTCTTCTTCTTCTTCTTCTTCTTCTTCTTCTTCCTCCTCAAAGTGCTCTTCTTGACCATGATCCTCTGCCCTAAACTCTCTCTTGGATCTCAGTCGCAGATCCATTTTCAACACGAACGCTTCCTTTTCTCTCCTTCTCATGGACCCCGCTACGTCTCGCCCCGCTGTAGTTATCGACAACGGCACCGGGTACACCTCTATAGATATATGTGATTAAATACGCTTTGTATTTGTGTGTATATAGGCGCACAAAGTGTTTGACGAAATGCCCCAATGGGGTTTCCCTTTCAATTTTTTTTTTTTTATCATACACCGGTCTTTCAATAAAATGGGCCAATTGGGTTTGCTTATTTTTCGCTATATTCATTTGGGCAGTCGTATTTATTTGATTTTGATATGCAAACTCACAGGGACACCAACTGTTTGACGAAATGTTTTGTCAATTGGGTATTCTCTAAGTTCTGCCTCTTGTTATTGCAGGTATACTAAGATGGGGTTCGCCGGTAATGTTGAACCATGTTTTATTGTTCCTACAGTAGTTGCAGTAAACGAGTCGTTTTTGAACCAATCTCGAAGCTCCTCAAAAGCCAGTTGGCTAGCGCAACACAGTGCTGGTGTGATGGCCGATCTTGACTTCTTCATCGGGGATGAGGCAGTTGCGAGATCTCGATCTAGTACTACTTACAATCTCAGCTACCCAATTAAGCATGGCCAGGTGGAAAATTGGGACGCAATGGAGCGGTTCTGGCAGCAGTGTATATTCAACTATTTGCGGTGTGATCCGGAGGACCATTACTTTTTATTGACCGAGAGTCCGCTTACTGCACCGGAGAGTCGCGAGTATACTGGTGAAATTATGTTTGAGACATTCAATGTTCCTGGGCTTTATATAGGGGTGAATTCGGTGCTCGCTCTTGCGGCCGGGTATACTACATCTAAGGTTGGTTTCAATGCTCAACAATTGTAGGAGTTGTGTTCTTTTGGATTTAGGAGTATGAAATTTACAGCTCTTATCAAATTCAGAATAATGTTCAATTGAGTTCAAACTGAATTAGAATAATGGAATTACTGAATTCACTCTGGAAATTTTGGTTTATTTATTTAGGTTACTAGTACTAACAAGAAAGTTCATTAAACTTGATTGAGTATTCGATCGAGGCCTAGTGTTGAGAAATTGCGCCAATGATCTAGCCCAAATGGCATGTCTCCCCTTGTAAGAGCATGGTGGAGGGCAGTAAAGAAAAACTGAAGTGTTGAGAAATGGCAGTAACATACCAACTTTACTATCCTTAGAGCCAAAAAATAATAAGGAGGAGGTGTAAGTGACACAATAAATAATACACTTGTATGATAGAGCTATGCGTACAGATCACTTCCTCACAACTGCACTGCAGGTGCACCACACAAAAATTATATACTTACTCATAGACTCACACTTAGGCTTGCTCAAACGCATGCTTTCCCAGCTTAATTACATATTTCACACTGAAGCACCTTGCTTCACATTACATGTGACGGGAATAAAGGTTCCAATATGAATTTGGGTTTAAACCAACTTGAAGGTCCAGCTAGTTCTGTCACTTCATGGCAAGTATTTTATGGCGGAATATCTGAGAAGTGGGAGAAAGAGAGAAGGCAGCAGGCAGTGGTGTCTAGTGAGTAGTGTGATTAGTACTTTTCAAGAAAAAGGTGGCACGTACCAGCTCTTTTTTTGCTAGGTAAGTAGGGGGAGGGGGTTGGTGGGGTTCAAACTCCAGTCCTCAGGCACCATAAGAGGTGCTGGAACCATTGGGGTATCCCTTAAACCCCAGCAGGTACCAGCTTGATAAAGCTGTTATCTAATGATTTCCTTAAACATAAGCGGATTAATCTTATGGGCTCAATTATGCAAGATTATAACCATTAGCTTGGCTACTCTTTTTTATTTCTTATTTGCTTTTCCACCCAAATATGAAACCAGAATGAAGGTGTGTTTTCAGGAAATTCATCAGAGGTTGTTTTTGTTTTGTTTTGCTATTGCTGGTTTAATGATTTTTATCATTATTTCTGGTAAATTGGTTGTGTTGAAATTCTTTACTTCTGTTGTATTAAATAAATTTTAATTCTATGACTTTTACATATATATAGATCTGTGTTTATGTACATTTTTCTACTGTTATCTTTGATATTTTTTTGATAGTTTCCATTTAGATTGACCTACAGTTCTTCTTAGTGTGAGATGACAGGGGTTGTAGTGGATGTTGGAGATGGGGCTACTCATGTTGTACCTGTTGCAGATGGTTATGTCATTGGGAGTAGCATTAAGTCAGTTCCTATTGCTGGGAAAGATGTAACTCTTTTCGTCCAGCAGCTTATGCGGGTATGTTCTCCTTGTAACTCATCATACAAACTGTAAATTAATTGGTTGTGCTGGGATTGTTTGGAAGGTCATTGTTTTCAAATGTATACCTATTATTGCATCCAAGTCATAATGAGGTAGATTTTGGTTGTTTAGTTTGTAGATCTGTTGACTTATAAATGAAGAATAATGTCTTTGGTGTAATATCTTTTGTAGTTACAATTTTATTTAGCAATAAGCAAATGAATAGTGCCATGGACATAACCATAAAGGTTTGGTGTGTGGCTCCTACAGAATTGGGCATTCTTTATTTGTATTTCCTGGAATATTTTTGTCTACCCAATTTTAAGGACCTCATTAAAGAAAACACTCAATAGTAGACTGACAGAGGCCTGGTTTTTAGAATGTCATCAATGTAACATGTCAGTGCACTGATATGTAAGACAAAAATGTGGTCCATTCTATACCGTATTTCCCAGTCACTTCATTGTTGGATTCATACAGTTTTAACTGCATCAATATGTTAAATTTAGCTCTTTCAACGACTGATTTGCGGATTCTTGCGTTTTTCATTTTTTTCATGTAGGAAAGAGGAGAGCATGTGCCCCCTGAAGACTCGTTTGAAGTGGCTCGGAAAGTGAAGGAAACATATTGCTACACTTGTTCTGACATTGTCAAGGTGAACTTACTTTCATTGCAGTTTGGATTGAACAGATCCTGGGACAAATGGATGTAATTTTTCTTTATTACTCTGCCCTGGGCATTATATTGCACGTTATCAGCTCTTCATATTACTTTCTCCATTGGATATTTGTGTGGATCTGAATTTTTAATCTTTAGATTACTTGATGATAACTTCATTTCCCAATGATTTCAGGAATTCAATAAGCATGACAAAGAACCAGCAAAATATGTTAAGCAGTGGAGAGGTATTAAACCAAAGACTGGCGCACCATACTCTTGTGATATCGGCTATGAACGTTTTCTTGGCCCTGAGGTTTGATCTATCTTATCTTTGACAATCTTCTCCTTCCCAATGCCTTAGTTCATCCCTGTTCTGTTTTTTCTGGTAGATGTTCCATTGAATTGTTATTTTGTTTTTCAGTAATGAAATGTTCACTCCTAAATTTAGCCTCACCATTACTAATTTTGTCAATTCTTGTTTGTATTAAATTGATATTCCACGTGGCCCGTATTGGTGTCGTATCTATCAATCTTTTGATTCTACAAAGATTTTATATACTTCTATATGAAGATTTACCCAGACCATAGTCTCTTTGATCAAGGACTGTTTATTGTCAGTGGCAGACATTAGATTATTCTTCTCAAACAATTAAAGTGAACTCCATTTATGGAACCAAAGAATAAGGAAGTTTCCCCTGGATGTAAATTCTTCATGATTTCAAGTTTTGGCTTTGATAACTGTATTTGGAGACTCTCTTAACTTATAATTTTCAGTCATTCGTTTGCAAAGATTATATTGTTCAAGAATAATGCTTTAAAACTTTGAAAAGCATTTATGAAAAAGGTTGGAAATAATACACAGCTTTTGAATAGCTTTTAACCAACTGCATACTGCTAACTGCTGTTTGTTCTGATGATTTGTTTGACTTGTTTATAGGTTTTCTTTAATCCTGAAATATATAGCAGCGAGTTTTCAACCCCCCTACCAGCTGTAATCGACAAGTGTATTCAGTCTGCACCAATTGACACAAGAAGAGCATTGTATAAGGTGAAGTACATAGGCTCTAGGAAAATTATGCAAACTTTTTTATTAGATGTGGTATATTCCAATGGAACAGTGTAATGCAGCATAGAGGGTTTGTACCGAAAATAGGAAAAAAGGTAACAAAATAAATCTTAGGCTTCACCACCTTGGGTTGCTTGGAATAACCGCCAAGCTTAGAGAAGTTTTGACTAAAGTCATTGTGTCCTGCAATGTTCTCTGGAGCCTTTAAGTAGGGCTTCCATTGCTACCACAAATAAAGAAATACATATGAAATCAGCCATAACTGATATGGAAATCGACTGTAATCAATTGATATGAAAATAACAACAAAATAAAATAAAATCAATCAACTTTAATTTTGTCTTAATCAGTGTCAATTACTCCTCCATCATTCAATCACAAGGTCACTGCCCTCCTGTGTCAGTACCTGGTGTCCACACCACAGTGAGAGCAACTATGTTGGAGGACTGACATGTAGTGATGTGCGCTTGTACAGTCACACCTGTATTCATGAATTGTTAAATGGGTCTTGAGATTTAGGTGGATCTTCTACTCCATCCATCAGTTTCATAGAACTTTTTCTGCTGATGGAGTATTTTCTTACCTATCAAAAAAAAAAAAATTTCTGCGGATTATCCATGGTTGACAGTTTTTAACTTAAAAACATGATTGTTTCAACTTCCAAACTTTAGCATGGGATTTTTCTCTTTTTATCCATCATATGGTTATTTGAATTGCTTTAGTTCTGAGGTTCAAGCACTGTTCTATACCAAATTTTATTTTTGTGCATTAATGAGGGGCTATTGTTACTTTTTTTGGGGGGTGGGGAGAGATGATGGTTTATATACAATATTTTATTTTACAACTCACTGACTTGTTTTTGTCTCCTTTTTTTGTGTGGTAAATCTCAGAATATAGTACTGTCTGGAGGCTCAACCATGTTTAAGGACTTCCATAGGAGGTTGCAACGAGACTTAAAGAAGATTGTGGATGCCAGGGTTCTTGCATCAGAAGCTCGACTTGGTGGGGAAATAAAAGTAAGTGTATTTAACATATTTTTTATTTCTTCTATTTTTGTAATATATAAAATGTGTGTGGCTATTCATGATATGAAAAGGCTGAGCAATTTTTTCCCTCTTTGGTGCTCTCTCTCTCTTCTGGACCTCCAGTCACAACCAGTAGAAGTTAATGTAGTCAGCCATCCCATCCAGAGATTTGCAGTTTGGTTTGGAGGCTCTGTACTTGCATCAACACCTGAATTTTTTGCGGTATGAATTTTGCCCTCTCATCTTAATGGACCAAAACTATAATGATTATCGTGCACGTTTACTTTTTTTCACATTAATCCTCAATTTCATATTCTGCTTCACTGTGGAAGACATTGTGGTTTCTCAGTGGTTGCAGTTGATTGTCACCTTTTAGTTGCCTATTGCCTTTTCATCCCATTTATAAAGTATATTGTCATGCTTGTCCCTTCTCAAGAATGAAGGGACCACTTCATTGGTTCCAGAGAAGACAATAGCTGGGACAGCTAATATGAATTAAAAATCTAACCATCGTAAAGGGAATTGTAGAAGCTTGTAAGTATAGGAAGTAGGTGGAGTTTGGCATTCTTGATTGCATTGTGTGGCATTAGCAATATGCAATGTTGTAAAATTGCATTCCCATCATTTCAGCTTGGTGACAAAATGGTAACACATTTATGATGCCCAATTCTAGGCCCCACCCCCTCCTTTCACTCTTTCAGCCCCCAAATGAAAAGTAAAAAGTTAATTCCTCTCATCAATGCTTATGATGCTTGATTCATTGCTTTCTCTTGTGCTCATCATTTACATTACCCAAGTTTAAATATTCTTCAGTGAATGAATTTTTGATTTTTAACTTGAAGTTGTGACTCCACCTGCAGGCTTGCCATACAAAAGCAGAGTATGAGGAGTATGGTGCGAGCATATGCCGAACTAATCCTGTTTTCAAGGGCATGTATTGATGCAAAAAACCATTTTGGCTGATCATTGTTTTGTGATTAAGATGCTCAATGGAATGCCTCGCCATTTCCACCTTCCTTATGCACCTCAATTCACTTCACCCTATCTTCCTCGGCATTTAATTTTCTTGAGTTGGTGGGAGGGGATGTAAAATATGTTTAGATTCATTTTTGTAAGAATATGTGGGTTTCCTGTATCCATTCTTTCATTAGGGGGTAGCAGTTCTGCTCTCAGCAGCCAAAAGGGAATGGCCATTGTCATTGGGGCAAACGTTAACCCAGCTGAAATGCAATTCTAATGTTCAGCTTAGATAGAGTTGGTAAAATATTTTTTTTTTCAAACAAGAAAAAAATTAAGAACGAGTAGTCCACCAAGTACATTCTTAGGTAGGAAGTAAAATTCATTTCGATTGAGTTATTGTAATATGAGAAGTAATTTGAGTTATAAATGTTTCTGCTTGAATTCTCTCTACCTGTTTGGATAATTTGTACAATTAATTTTGTCACTTCAATTCTTCCAATATACAATTGCTCTCAAACAGGTATTGCCATCCCATGGACCCCAATTGAAACACCTCACTTTACCTTCAAATTTGTGTAGTGCAATACCACTGAGTGCAAGAGGCATTCAATGAGTTATTATGACACCCTTTTAACAGTCCCAAGTGTGTAAAAAGTGTGGGCAAAATTATTGCATTGACAAACTCACTAGAGAATTGAGCTCTTGCAGATTACAACCAAAAACTCATGAAAAGGTTGCTATCTACAAGAAGCAATTGTATGTTCTGCCAAGCAGTCACCAGCTTTTAGCTCTCCTTGTCCTATCTACTTCTTACTTGTTAATCATTTAATTGACTCAATTGGCCTTATGCAGCTTCAATATGACAATTCTCTATAGGGGTCTGGCATATTAATGAGTCAGAAAAAATGAGAAAACGAAAAAAAGTGAACATTGTTGTAGAAAGTAGGGAAATAGTGGAGTGTCCTACAATTACATCCCTCGAGAATTTGTTCGGACTTGCAAATAAGATGAGAGGGAAAACAAAACCAAAACTATATATATAAAATTAATAACAAGCTTTTTTTAAGAGTATATGCATATCAATTTCAGCATCCTAAAAGAGAGAGAAAATTGGTACATCACTCTCATTCATCTTATGTCCCATTGCTCATTCTTCCAGTCTCATCTATTCCATACCACTATCGGAAAAAAAAGCTCCTTTAATGTCACAATCTAGTGGTGATTGAAATGACTTTTAGGTGGCCAGCATTATCTTCTTTTTGGGATTAATGGAGGATTATCTAGATGTTCACATTACAATTAACACAATAATTCGTAAATAATTATAATGTCCACCCTACGATCTGAAATTGGTGATAAAATCAATCAATTAGTAGACCAGTTGGGATGCAAATTAATAGGTATTACTCTATTAATATTGACGTATAAGAAGTAAAAGTAAACAGTAATTCGTAATTATTAAAGTGATAATTGTTCCTCCCACTTTCAAGAGAAATACTTAGGAAGGATGAACATAATGAACATTCTATCATAGTTATTCCACTTGTTCCTGCTTAACTTCTAAATAACAAAATATATTGAATATTCCTAAAAAAACCCTTAAAAGAATTATTGTTAATTCGTATTATGCATGAGAAATTTTATTGAAAAATGTTTTGGAATGATACATATTTTAATATTTATAAGAAATAAAAGGCCAAATTATAAAATTTGTAGAAAATTTTCAATGTAATTAAAATAATATAATTTTCTGACAAAAGAACATACATAACTTTTTTTTTTTTGAGAAAAAAAAGAACATACATAACTTAATGACTCTGTTTAGAATTGGATTGCTTTATTCAAATTATAAAAAAATTATTGGTATGAACTAATATACAACAAAAATCAGACATATTTTTCTGGGTCATTATTCTGAAAAATATTTTTTAATTGAGTTTAAATTTTATATAAAGTCCATATAAAAAAATTCATATATTTACCTGTCCATTAAAACCTGTCACATCATATTTTTTATAAATGGCACAAAAAAAAAAAAAAAATCAAAGAGAAGATCATATTTTGTTGATTTTTTTTTTTTTTTTTGGTGCATTACAAGAGTTACCCGTTAATTATAAATACATATCTTGTAATGATTACTTGAAAAAAATACCAATTTCAAAACCTTACATTGTAGTTGTTTAGAGATTTTTTTTTCACATGCCATGTGGTTGAATCTTAGTGGGTAGTATTTGCCCAATCAATAAAAGGACCAAAATTAGAAATGGGCCCAATAAACCAAAAGCCCAAAATTTCTCGAAAAGTTAACTAGGATAAAAGCCCGTTATTTCCTTTCCTCACTAAACCACATGACACAGGTAATTTTTATTTATTTTTTATTTTTTTATATAAGATAGAAATTCTACTCTAACCTAATTTAAGTGTATATATGTGTGAAACTCCCTCTTAGAGACTTGAACCCCGACCTTTGCCCCCCACACCCCACACCTCACAAACACTTATACTTATAGAGTGACTATCGCACCAAGGGTGTGCGGTGGTATGACACAAATAATTAAAAAGCCCATAATTTTCTCACCTCGCCAACTACATATAAAATCCCGAAAAAGACACTCCATGCAAGCTCAGAGACAAAAAAGTAGAAGCCCAAACAAGGAAAATGCCACTAGAGAGACTCCACCCACTCTAAAGCTATCGAATGCAAAAGCAATGAAGCTCAACCTATAAGAAAATGGGAAAATAAGCTTAAGAAAGAAATTGACAATTGTTTGGTTAGTTACTCATGTTCAAATAGAACTAGCTAACAAGTAACAACTGGACAAGCTACACTAAAAAACAAAACACCAAGGTGAAGTAAGAGCTTACATGGTAAACAATTCAAAATTTCCCATATATAGGTTGTTGCTAACACTAGAAAGGAGACAAGATCCATTATGAGAGAGAGAGAGAGAGAGATTCCCTCTTCTTGAGAAGCTATGACTAAACCTCCTTAAGAGAAAAAACTCTTCTATACTTCTTCATCCCTAGGCCAAATTTCATCACGAAAAAAGACACCACTTGATAGAAGGAACTTGAGAAATTGTGGTTTAAAGGGTACAAGACTATGTCTAGTAAAGGTCATGTAACTCCTGGTTGACTGGGAACCATAGAGCTTGGCGTGTTTTCTCTTAACTCTTAGGTCTCTAATGAATTTGTGTGCAACTAAGCAAGCATCCGCATACATTTTTCACCATTGAAATTGCTTTGGTTGATGAGATTTTCCTTACTCATAACCTACCAATTGACCAATAATTGAATGCCTAAATGATGACATGACTTTCATTATCTAATCGTTTGAATGTCTTACACCAATTGGGAGGAGAGAGGACTAAGTGGCTTGAGAAAAGCAAACTTGTCATTCTTGGCTAAGAACCAAGAAGAATGGTCAAAACTTTTTGTCTATTTGATCATCCTTTCACCCCTAAAAACTGTAACCATCAGTTGAATGCAATAATCATAATATTCACAACATCCTTTAGTTAAAATCTTAGTTTTCATACACCCGATTCTCTCTAAAAACCCCATTCTAAACATAATTTTCTCGCTATCTTCCCACCACAACACATTGATAAACTCCAGTATTAGAATCATCACCAAGTCATGCTTTTGAATAAGGAAGCTTGTTTGAAGCTTTGCTACACACGTTGGACTCATTCTCTCCCCTTCAACTACATTGAGTTTTGCCCTCTTTTGCCTTATAATTATGATGGAAGAACACATATTGTATTTCTACTATAATTTTACTATTGATTGATATGACATGTTCATTATTATTGAAATTATCTAATTTATTGATTTCTTGTTAGAAGATGAAATGCACTTGCTCATAGAATTTTATTTTTGAATTGTTTATTGTTGGATTTCTCTTGTATTGACTAACAGTTGGATAAATCATGTGTGTTAACTTATTGTTGGGTTTGTAGATGATGACTTTTACTCTTGACAGAGGGTGATTATTTGGCCTATATTAAAGTCACCTATAAAGAACTTGTCGTGTGTAATTTCTCTATCATCTGAGTTTTGGGTTGGTTCTTTCTTTAACAAGTAGGAAAACGCCTAGCAGTCGCTGACCAATTTTTTCAAGGTTGATATCGAGTTTTGGGTTGGGCTCCAAGCATAATTTGACACATGTCATTGTTTGAAAAACTTCAACGGTAGCAATATAAGAAAGAGTTAACCAACCACCAGCATCTTTGGTATAATGCTTACTGTATAAGTACAAAATTCTTGTTGGGTTGGAGTGGGCAAGGGTCGGAGCTCAATTCTCCAAGAATGAGCTTCACACATATATACACTTAGATTAAATTAAATTAGAGTAGAATTTTTATTTTGTATAAAAAAAGTTAACTAAAATTGAAAAAATAACAACACATACATACATGCATACATCTAATATATATATATATATATATATATTATGGTAACTTTAAGTTAATTAAAATTATACTTTCTCCATCACACTTTTTTTTTTTTTGGCGGGCAATTTGTTCATTTCATAAGCACAACATAGCAACAAATATAGCATGTCACATGCACATTCCATGAAAGCATGGGTCATGTTAAAGAAAATGTAAATAAAATTTACAAAATAAAATTTTAATATTAATTATTTAAATTGGCATTATTTTGAAATTATATGAGGATTTGGTCCTTTTTTTTTTTTAAAAAAAAAAACACGATTTGAGTTGAATTTCAACACTTAAATTTGTGTTAGAACCCCTTTCTCTCTCTCTTGTGTGTATGTTTGTTTCTAAAAAAAAAAAAATTTAAGAAAGAGGCTAAATTCTTGAGTAGTTTTAAAACAATATCAATTAATAATAATAATTATTATTATTATTTTGATAAGTAATAATTATTATTAAAATAATATGATTTTGCAAATCTTGCAAAATAATGTTATTAATAAAAAGGCACATTAATTCAAATAACAACGGACCAATAAGAATAAAGTCTTTACCAAAACAAGCGCAAGTGTTAGGTTTAAGTTTTTCAACGCCCAATAAAAAGGCTAGTATTTACTACAAAGCAGCTATGCTACAATTTACTGTAACTAGCGCACTATTGGGGCGGCTGAGATAATCAGAGTCTGACCTATAGTATGTTTTCCTCTTTTATCAACTAGAAAAATGCTAAAATCACAATTTTTTTCACCAATTTTCTTATAAATTGTCAACGTGGTGAATGGTTATTTTTTTGAGAGAACGGTGAATGATTATTGATAAGTAAAAAGTGATATCAATGACGAATTTAAATAAAAATCTATAAAAATTTGACACGTTAACTATTTATAAAAATATTATAAAAAAATTTGTGCCGATAGCATTATTCTATAAAAAGTATAGTTTTGTTACACTTTTTAGAAATTAGAATATTCAAAGATACAGTCAACACTCAAAACTCAAAACTCAAATTACCAATAATACAAATTTTTTTAGAGAAATTATTAAAAAATAATTAAATTGAGTTTTTTTTTTTCCTATGTTAAGAAGCAGAGTAAAATACGTAACTAGTGTATGGCATACCAAAGAAGCAGTGACCCAGATGAGATTTGATCCACAAGGTCCCAAAGCCAAAGGGCATCACTGTATATATAGGACATCACATATAAACAAAAGAAAATAAAAATTACCACAAGAGGAAAAAACACTCAAAACTCAAAAGTGAAAATAAAATAAAATAAAAGAAAAGAAACCCACTTAGGAGATCAGATGAGAAAAAGGCCAGGCTAAACCTGCGAGCTTGTCTGACCTAAAGAGCTGAAGACAAATTAAGCACAACAACAAGAACAAGAGAAGAGTAAGAAAAACACTATCGTATTTGATGTTTTTGATTCTTACTTTTGTTTAAGGATTTGATGTTTTTCTGCAATGTTCTAATCTCAAATCTTTTGGTGGGTGGGTCGGTGGGTGGGGTTTGGTATTTTTGGATTCTGGGTTTGTTTTGTGAAATAACCCAAAATTTTAAAGTTGTAGTTTGGCTTTGATTTTTGGCATTTTTCTACATGGGTGTCTGAGATTATTAATCCTGCGGTTTTACTAGGTGGAAATTGGGAATCTTTGGCTTCTTCTTTTTTTTTTTTTTTTTTTTTTCTGTTGAGTTATGATAGGGATGATATAACTGTTTATCTTTATATGATTCATCTTTAATTTTTTTAAAATTTAATTATGGTATATTAGTAACTGTAATACATGATATTTGTTATGGTTCCAATGATTTTACAAGTGGGTTTTGAAGATTTATCTTCTTCTGTTTGTTGTGACATCATGGCAGGGGCGATTAATGCTGTTATCATCATCAGTAGCTGAGACTCTTTTTGTTTTGGGGTTTTTTTTTTTAGTTTTGTTGATCTGGGTGTGGGAAATTTCTGTTCTTCTCAATTTTGTATTTGATGGGTTGCAGAGGGTTTACTTTATATTGATGTACTCTTCCAGTAGGTGTGTAAGGTGTTTCTAGTTCTTTTGTCCAAGATGTCTAAGATTTCGAGGCTGAAAAGTGATGTAAAAGATTCGTGTTGTATTGATGTTTTCGAGTTAATGATTATTGTTATGAATGTACAATCATATGTAATCTCAAATTCCCTACATGATTTAAAGCTTTGGGAAATCCTCTCTGGGGTGTATAAGAGCATCCAGATCCAATACCAGATGGATCTGTCTCTCTCCTTAATGTTGTTATTGATGTGCAATAGGAGATATAAGTTTAATAGTGGTTTTCCTGCTTATGTATAATATTAGGTGGAGATAGATGTAATTTATTTTTAATTTATCTTGGTCAACCTTTATGGATCCAGTGGCTGAAGAGCAAATAGATTATGAAGATGAGGAATATGGAGGGGCTCAGAAGCTGCAATATCAAGGAAGTGGAGCCATACCGGCCCTTGCAGATGACGAACTGATGGGAGAAGATGATGACTACGATGATCTCTACAATGATGTTAATGTTGGAGAAGGTTTCCTTCAGTTGCACCGGTCTGAGGCTCCACTCCCACCTGGGGGTGTTGGCAATGGAGGACTTCAAACTCAGAAAACTGATGTTCCTGAACAAAGAGTGGAAGCTGCGGGTGCACAAGAGATGGGCATTCCTGGGGTTTCAGTTGAAGGAAAGTATTCTAATGCTGGTGTGCATTATCCTGAGCAGAAGGAGGGGTCATCTGCCGTAAAGGCACCAGAAATGGGATCTTCTAGTTACCCAGACGGGTCTTCGGTCTCACACAGAGGGAGGGTTGTTGAAATGACTCATGATCCCCAATTCAGAAACATGGGATTTCAAGGATCCACATCTGTGCCCCCCAATTCTGGGGTTGATCCTTCTGATATGCCTGGAAAAATTCCTAATGAGCCCATGCCTGTGCTGAATTCTGCCACTGGTGGTCCTCGAGGCGTTCAACAGATGCCTTCTAATCAAATCAATGTGAATACAAATGTCAATCATCCGATAATTAATGAAAGTCAGATCCGGCCACCTGTAGAGAATGGTCAAACCATGCTGTTTGTGGGAGAACTACATTGGTGGACAACTGATGCAGAGCTTGAAGGTATTTTATCTCAATATGGGAGGGTCAAGGAAATTAAGTTTTTTGATGAGAGAGCTAGTGGTAAATCCAAAGGCTATTGTCAAGTTGAATTCTATGATTCGGTTGCTGCAGCCTCTTGCAAAGAGGGAATGAATGGTCATGTTTTCAATGGGCGACCTTGTGTTGTGGCCTTTGCTTCTGCACAAACATTGAAGCAGATGGGAGCTTCTTATATGAGCAAGAACCAAGCTCAGAATCAGTCTCAGCCTCAAGGAAGGAGGCCAATGAATGAAGGTGGGGGGAGAGGGAACAATATGAATTATCAAAGTGGAGATGGAGGAAGAAATTACGGACGGGGTGGATGGGGACGGGGCGGGCAGGGTGTACTCAATCGAGGTCCTGGGGGTGGACCAATGAGAGGAAGAGGAGGGGCCATGGGTGCAAAGAACATGGTTGGGAACAATGCTGGAGTTGTAAGTGGTGCTGGAGGAGGAGGTTATGGACAAGGCCTTGCAGGTCCTGCATTTGGGGGTCCTGCTGGTGGTATGATGAACCCACAGGGCATGATGGGTACTGGGTTTGATCCCACATATATGGGTCGAGGAGGTGGTTATGGAGGTTTTCCAGGTCCTGCTTTTCCTGGAATGCTTCCTTCATTTCCAGCTGTTAATACGATGGGACTTGCTGGGGTGGCACCTCATGTCAATCCAGCCTTCTTTGGTCGGGGAATGCCAGCTAATGGAATGGGAATGATGGGTTCTGCTGGAATGGAAGGTCATCATGCAGGAATGTGGAATGACACAAGCATGGGTGGATGGGGAGGAGAAGAACATGGTCGAAGGACGAGGGAGTCAAGTTATGGCGGTGATGATGGTGCTTCAGAATATGGGTATGGAGAGGGAAATCATGAAAAAGGAGCAAGGTCAAGTGCTGCCTCTAGGGAAAAAGAGCGGGGATCTGAGCGTGACTGGTCAGGAAACTCTGAGAGGAGGCATCGTGATGAGAGGGAACAAGACTGGGACAGGTCTGAAAGGGAACACAGGGAGCCCCGTTACAGGGAAGAAAAGGACAGTTACCGAGACCATCGTCCAAGAGAACGTGACTTGGGTTACGAGGATGATTGGGATAGAGGGCAGTCTTCTTCAAGACCTCGGAGCAGGTCCCGAGCAATGCCAGAAGAAGATCATAGGTCTCGATCCAGGGATGTGGATTATGGAAAGCGAAGACGCTTGCCATCAGAGTGACACAAGCATGATGTTCATCCTTCTTTGGCAGGTTTTATGAGACCTCACAATCTATGTTCTCACTCTTAGAGTTTCTCCTTTGGATATCTAAAGTGCACCTTCATCATTCTCTCTGGTTCTCAGTGGCCCCACATTCAAAGTGTGGCTATTTGAGGGAAGAAGTAAGTTCCACTTGTGTTGGTATGGGAGAAGAACTAATTTCCATTGCTTTCGTACTGCATAATACTGAACATCATTAGCTGCAACGCTTAATATTTGTGTGCTGAAAAATGATTGATGACTTTCAGTAGCATACCAATGTGGATATTTCTGTGGCTTGGACTCCTGGTATCCTTCACCAGGTATCCCATTGGTATCATATTTATACTGCTATCTATCTTCAAGACTGACTTGTGCTATTGGTACAATTGGAACCTTCTTGTTTGTTTATATGATTGTGGGAGTTAATTATCCATATGCTTTCAGAGAATAGTTTTGTGGCTCAAGTGGAGCCTTTAACCATTTCCAGATGCATGTATTAGTTGAGTTTTATACCTCTTATATGATATCTTTTCATTTCTAACTTATTTTGCTGGTTGTATTTTTAATTTAGAAGTGTCTAACATCTATCTTCTTTGCTGGTCACCGAGTCCTACTCCTTGTACAGTTGGTGGCGAGAGTTTTTGTTTTTGCTTATTTCTTTATAGTTCATGCTGTGTGTTTTCATGAAGCTGAGTAGTTTTCCTCTGTATGTCCATTGTTTCGGTTAAATATTTTAGCTAGATATCTGGCTTGATTGTAGCATCTGAAGTTTTGTTATTAGTATATATTGGCTTACAACAAGTGGGGAAGGGGGGATTCATACCCAGGTTCTCCCCTTGGGGGGATCGGGTAGAGCCATTGAGTGAAACGACTCTTGGGTACAATTAAGTTCTTGTTGTCAACTTGTCATGCCAACTCAATCTACCTCTTATTATTTTGCTGTGATTTCCAATTAATTGTGTTGTGTGTGTGAAATAATTCATTCATTTAGAAATTCATATTACGAGTGTGATAGCTACGTCTCGTATGTAAATGGTTGTTTTTCTGACACATGTATGAAAAATTTGTTAAGGATTGAAGATGTGACTAACATTCTTTTGGTTTGAGTAAGTGTCAGGTTTCCTTTTGGTTTTGGATGTGGTTGGTGAAAAGGAAGTTGCCAGAATTGTTTATGGTAGTGACTCTTGTTAATGTAGTTGTTAATATTCCAAGAATAATAAAAATGGAGTATATTGTTCCTTTGGTTTAGATCAAACATTTACACTATGGTTGGATGGGGAAAAGGGGAGGGCAAAGGCAGGGAAGAGAGTGTCTTTCCTCTGTTTACTTGGGTGGAAAAGGAGTGGAGGGATTCCCTTTTCCTTTGGGCCATAATTTTTTTCCTCCTAATTGGGGGGAAATGGAGGGATGAGGAGAGAGAAAGAGTATTTAATTTTTTAATGTCGTGGGACCCTCTAATATAATTTCCTTACCATCCTATTTCCTCTAGACAACCAACCACCTAAAGGGAAGACAATCTTCCCTTCCCTTTCGGTCTCCCCCTCCATTTTGCTAAACATAGTGTTAGTGTTGCTTGAAGCCTCGGCTTCCACTGCATCCCATAGGCTGATGTTAGGGTTTAAAGATTCAAATCTTCCTTCCCCTAATAGTGACAATATATGTTAAAAGATTCAAGTTTACTTAAATGTTATAGTCTTAAAAACTAAGTGTTGTTGACCATTGTCCTCTTATTAGAGTTTGAATGGTAAAGTTCATAAAGTACCCTCTCCTCCATCAAATTACCTATGGAGTATTTTTACTCAATAGTCAATATCTTGTGCTATTGCCTTTCTTAGAGACATGATTGTCAGCAGTGTTTCTGCCTTTAAAAAAAGGAAATTGTAATGGCAAGATGTTGGCCATGTGGCTAGTAGGTGAAGGATGGTTCTAGTTGTAGTTGCCAACCTATGGTGTACTGGTAGTTATGCCTGCACAGGACAACGGTTGCGGAATTGTTCTTGATCAAATAACACTGTCACATTGATTTCTGTTTTTGGTGGATGAGGCCTCGAAGTATCATTCTCAAATATCATATGAATTTGAATCTTGATTCTTGACTGACAGTAATCCTCTTCTACCTCTTTGTTGTATAATGTTACCTTGACTTTAAAAGTTAGGATGTTAGTGTTACCTAAAGTAAAAGCAATAAGACGTGAGAGAGAAGAGTGGCAATGATGACTGTTTCTTAATTTCTCTCTAGAGAAAGTTTAGTTATTTTGGTAGTTCTTGATATAATGGAATCATTTGTCAAAATCATATTATATGATAGATATATTGATTGCCATTTTGTCACAAATCTCCAGTAGAATGAGAGGTAATCACTTGTTCTTATTAGTATGCTCGTCTTATAGATTTGGTCTGCAACTATAAATATAACCAGAAGTCTGGAGGTGAAGGGTTATTTTTCTTGTGTTGTGTCAAATAGAGGTAAAGGCCTCAGGGCTTTGTAATCAAAGAATGGACTAGGGGATACTTGAGTTTGTTTGCTTTCATGTTTTGATGTATTTCTGTTTCTTATATTTTCCCGTTAATATTGAGTGGTAGAGATAGATTATGGGTGGCGCCTTTGGCAGATTATTTTATTTATCATCTATTGACTTGGGGGTTTTCTTTTTATCATCATATCCAGGGAGTGGAGTAGGCAACTTTTTGTTTTCATGATTGAATCAGCCTGTGTTGGTTACATGGAGGAAGATGTGTTAGATGGGATGCCTTCATTGGATTCCTCTGGTGATGGCTTGGTCTGCCAAGTATGCAAAAGTAACCTTGTACCACTTAAAAATCTGTAAATTGTGTTCCTGCAAGAAAATGTCTAGAAAGAGTCAAAAGATCACAAATATTTCAATAAATAAATCTTGGTGTTTAGTCTGTGGATATGATTGCCGTATCTGTCAGTCTCTATGTAAAGCACCACTGTCATGTGTAAATTGTTTTATGTATTAGGTCTGCAACATGTAACGGCCTCTTGTTGTTTGACTGTATTGGTTTTAGCTGTGAGCTTGTAAAAGTTTTATGAGACCCATACCTGTTCATCATTGATGTGTTGTAACTCATAATGTTGTTCTAGGAGAGTCAAGTCAATTATTGGTACATTGTAACCAGAGGGTCCCTGTTTCAATTGTAATTGGTTATTGTAAAAATTGTACAACTCTCTCTCTGTTCAAGCAACTTCCCAGAAAGAAGAAAGGATTTCAGAGTTATTATTATTTAAGCACATAATGTAAATTAGGTTCAGGATTTAGGAGTCATGTATTGATGCTATGGTATGATAGACTTGGAATCCAGAAGAATTTTGCTCACTTGGGGTCGTTTCTCTCTTGATGGAAGCCTGATCTACTCCTTATGTACTTTTTATTTTAAACTTATTAGTATGTTATTTTTCTGGGAAGCAGTTTCTTTTGTACTAATGGGTCTAGAATGTGTAAATCATATTGTCCTGTTTGGTTTTTTGGAATTTGGAATGTATAGATTCCCAAAAATGTAAATGAGATTGTGTTAAAAGTCATTTGTTGAGTGACCTGCCTCACTGTTTTTCCTGATGGGTACTACTTGCTCAATGAAGAAGTTTACAAGGAATTTGTTCACAACTCCTTTGTTGGAGGCTTTGATATAGCTTATCCCACAATCCCCATATTTTTTGGTGGTGTTATTTAGTGATTTATTTGTTACTGCATTTATTTGTTTTTTTTTTGCCAGAATTTGTTACAGGATTAATCCATTTAGTAATGATGTTTTTTGAGCTTGGTCGTAATATTGGTTGGTGTTTTTTTGAAAAGTAATGAAACTTTATTGATGAAAACTTAAGAACAAGAAGCAAGGCATCTTAGTACACAGGTAGTGTACTAAGGAAGGATAAGAAGTTTGTTTTGGTTTTTCGTGGTCAGTGTTGGGATTTGAATATGATCATTACTTCCATTTGTTTTAATTTAATTTTTGTTGAACAAGAAATTTTGTATGGGAAAGGGGAAATTGTATTTGTTATCTTGAACTAATTATCCTTAACTATGTTGTTTTGGTTCACATCGTTGTCTGCCTCTATGGTTTATCTTGTGTAGGTTTTGATTTGGTCTGTGCCTGCTACCATAAAACATAAGAGTTTGGTCTATTTATGGATTTTTAATTTTACGTCTATCATAGATAAGAATTAAGATAATCGATGATCTTTTGGTCTTGAAGTCCAATTTTTTATGAGATGCATGATCTAATGAATTAGAAGGATATTCTTGCTTTACACCTTTGGTGGAGTGAAATCATTGTCCTTGGTTAGCCGAGGTGATTGGGCATTGTCTTAGGGCCACAAGGTTCTTGAAATGTGACTTTGTGGTTGAAGATTATTGGTTTACTTGGTATGTCCATTTTCCACGTGAAAGTAGTTTACAAGTTTTTTTTTATTTTTTTGATAGAATGGTAGAATGTAGATTGATAGTAGGTAATATTAATAGTTGTTTTTTTGATAAACATATTAATAGTTGTTAATTTAGGACTAAACTCTTAAGCATTTTGCTTTTGAAGCTCTCATGATAAGTGAGTTTTTTTTCACACAATTGTGGGATTCACATATCTTTTTGGCTAAATTTTGGGATCCACATATTGTGAAATAGAGGATGCATATGTTGTATGCATATGAAGATACCTTCTCTGAGTGATCACCTATGGAAACTTGGCCTTCCCATATTTGTGAAAGCTAATCTTAAGCCTATGGAAATTCAGCCTTTCCATATTAGTGAAGCCTATGGAAATGGAAACTTAGCCTTTCCATATTTGTGAAATTAAGCCAATTTTCTTGTGGAGATTGTGGCCTAGGCTTATATGTTCATGAGTCTCACGGGGGGCTTCTTTCTACTCAAAATGGTTTGTTGCAACAACATTGTCTAAATATAATTAGACAATTGAGTTTGTGGGTAAATATGAATTTGAAAAACTCACACCATGTGTCAATAAAAGACAATGAAACATTATATTAAGTACATATGGAATGATGATTATGCAAGGAAGATGAATTAGTATACCTATGTTCATCTGTTTAGTGAGAACATTAGAATCATTGTTATTAAACCTGGACCGACCTAGTTGATCAAACCAATGAACTTAGGACTATATCCGCTTATTTAGCAAAAAAAAAAAAAAAAAAAAACAAAAAAGACTATATCTGCATGATCCTTTGTTAGATTGATTAAGCAATGACTAGTTGAACCTAGTCAAACTCGGAAATTTCTTTACTACATGTTCAATTGGGATGGGTTTTGTGGATAATTGGATATATCATTTAAATCCTTTCTTGTACTCTAAAATACTTGTCTAAATAATCTTAAAATATTTTTTCATTATAAAAATATTATATTAAAGAAAGAACCCAATAAATATAATATCTTACATGATTTATTTGCTATTATTTCCAAAATTGTATCTCTTACATTGCGTTTGTTTTGATGGAATTATTTTTCTCAATTCCGGGTGTTTGACTTTGATGCGGCTAAAAATGTTGGTCAACATGAAAATATTTTCAGGCTGATAGTAAAATAAAATCTCTTTAGGTGGAAATTTGTTTACACTTTTGCCCTCACTTTACAATAAAAACCCCACCCCACCCCACCAAACCACCCATTATCGGAACCAACTAGGGCTGTCCACAGAAAACCGGTACCTGACCCACCCGCAAAAACCGTCCGATCCGACCCGAGTACCGGCCGACCCGACGCTGGTGACGGTCGGCGATGGGTCTCTGCCTCCAGAACCCGTAACCGGCGGGTCAGTTGGCGGGTTTTCCCCCCCAAAATCCGAAAAACCCGAACCGACCGGCGAAAACCTATAATCCGATGAGAAACCCAGATTCCGGCAAGCAAAACCCAGATTCCGCGCGAGTAAAACCCAGATTCCGGCGTTATTTGATAATTCTGGCGAGTTTTGAGATGTATTTTGGCTAGATCTTGACTAGATCCGGTGAGATTTCGCTAGATCTAGTTGAGTTCTTGGTTAGATCCGGCGAGATTTCGCCGGATCTAGTCGAGATCTTAGCTATTTTCAGCGAAAACTCAAAGGATTTGGCCGATTTTCATCATTTTCTAGCCGGATTTTCTTTATTTTCCAGATCTCGACTCCGACCGAACCCGACCGCCACTCGTTGATGTTCCAACCCGTCCGAACCGACTTCTCTGACGATCGGCGGCGGGTTGAAAGTTTGCCCACCCAATCTGGTCGGGTCAGTTCCGGGTTGGGCAAAAACCTGATCCGGACCGACCGGTGGACAGCCCTAGAACCAACCAACCCACTATGACCCAAATGTGAGCTATTGTTAACTTTTGGATCAAGATGTTGTATCCGATGCCAGCATCGCAGTCTATTCAAAAGCACTCTTTAACTTTTGAATAGAGTCGAGTTGGTTGAGTGGGTTGGGCCAAACGGGTTTGTGGACCCTTCTAGCTAGAATAGTATTTCTTGACCTTTTAAGAATGGATATTTACTCGTTATTTCTTGTAATGAATATACAATAAAATAGCTTAGTAGTTTAGAGGATGTATTGCTAAGTACTAAATGAGCACACACAAATATTAGGTTTATGCCATGTTTCATGAGGCATCTTGATCTTATTCAGTTGTTTCATAAGGTTATGAAAGCATTGCACTATAATAGATAAAGCCTTCTATTGGATTACTTGTCATCATATATGAAAAGAACAATTGCTTTCGTTTTATGTGTCATATTGGATTTAATTGTCATTGTATATGAAAAGAAAAAGGGTAAAAAAAAAAAAAAGTCACTTTCATTTTCTGCATACACGAAATTTGTTGGTTAGAAAGGTTTTCCTAAAGATGATTTTTTTTTTTTTTTTTTTTATAGGCTAAAGATGATTATTGATACGTCAATATGATTATATGATATATTGCCTTTATTAAGTATAATGTTGTCTATAAAATGTTTTCGTTACACAATTTTACTTGGCATTATCAAAGATAATTTTCACATCGCAATGTTTAGTCCTTACAATTAAGTCAATAGTTGCCTTCATAAGTGCCTTTCCCTCAATAATTTTGAAACCATGAGATCCTCCCACTCTTCACTCTCCTCAAGTCTTAGGTCTTGGGCCAAGTTCTTGAGTTCCTGGCCATCCAATAAAGATTCAAATGCAACTTTTGAATTAAAAGATTAGCTTGGAGGGTCACCTCATAGGAAAATTCTCAGGTATTTTTGAAGCAAGGAAAATTTAGTGGACCCCATTATAAATGTGAGAGAAAAAAGTATAATTTTTTGTATTCCGAAAGTACCTAAGAATTACTCCACCTATTGAGATTGATCACTTAGTACAAGTCAATCAATTTGGCAATCGAGCTGGCTCAAGACTTGGACGTTGGACTAGGCCAATGAATCCGCGACTTAACAAGTTTAATCCAAAATACGTAGATAATTTAATGGTCATTTTTGGGTGACTGGTCAGTTTTTTTTTTTTTTTTTTCTTTTTCTTTTCAATATTTGGCAAAAATTTACAAAAGTAGATGTGAATGATGTTGTTACAAATCCTATAATTACAAAAATAGCCTTCATCATATTTTTTAACTATCATCACCTTTTTCGCTTAAAACCAGTTTAGCCGTCTCTCTCTTTTGCCCCTTAAAGAAAAAATTTCAAACCAAAACAAACAACAATTTTCAATCCTCTCAAAAAACAACAAAATCACACTCTTTTACAAAATAAGAACAATTTTATCTGAAATTAAAAACTTTTTGAGGTCGAATGAGGGAGGAAATAGACGGTATAAAACTGGACCCGGCGAAATGCCTGCTAAGCGGTCAGCTCCGGCGAGTCTGACTAGGCCGAAACGAAGCTCTCCGCAAGCAAACTTGTCCAGATCTCGACTACCAAAACTCCACCGTAAATTGAGTTCCGTGGATGCGCCACTATGGCGAATGTGAGTGGGTAACTGCCTAATTGGTGTGGTTCTCTATGTTCACAAGGGAAAAGGGAACAAAAATAAGACGGAAAAAAGAAACTGGAGATTTGTTGGGGGAAATTTTGGGTCCCTGGATCCCACCAGAAGGAAAAAAAAAGAAAAAAAAGTCCCACCCAGATCTGTAGCTGTGAAGGAGAAGGAAAGAAATGAAAAATATATATATATATTTTTAAAAAAGAGTCAAAAGATAAGAATAAACATGAAGCCATAGGATGGGAAAGAGCTCTGAGATCAGATCACAAGGAGAAAATGCTATAAATGTGGAGATGGTGAAAATGGTTAGGAGGGTATTTAGGTAAAATACTGCAAAATTTTATGTTTTCAATGCTGCCTGACGCACATCATTCATATGTTGACGTTTTTCTTGATTTTCCCATTAAAGCAGGGCTATTTCAGTAATAACATGCCCACTAAAGTAAAACTTAACGGGTGCTGTAACAAAAGCCAATTATAAGCACTCATAAAAATAATGAATGTGATTGGCACCGCACATCTTTATATTGTATGTATAAATAAAATTAACATGTTAGTTTCTAAGATTTATTATCTTGTAAACAATTAAAATAAATACTAACATTCTTTCTCAAAAAATAAAATAAAATAAAATAAATACCAACATTAATTTATCCAAATTAAGAAAAATATATAGTTCACATCTCCTCTAAAAAAAAATACTAATCACTAATTCATCAATCCATAATTCAACACCCCCCCACCCCCCCAAAAAAAGAAAGAAAGAAATGAGAGTCAAACTCATCAAATGGCCAAAATTATTACAGGCTGGTTCATAATCATAAGATTATTGGACTAAACGCAAAAGAAAGATATATATATATATATATATATATATATATATATATATATATATTTATATATATATGTATGTATGGATGCTTTGCATTTCTATATAATCTTCAAGTTTCGTAGATTAAAACTCAAAGATTAAAAATGACAAACAAGAAAAAAAGAAATAAACAAATGTATAAATTTTGTGTATATATATAAAACCAGGCCTAGCACAATTTTCCAAATACTATAAAAAATGGCATGCTATGAATTCCACACTACTATTTTTCTTTAGTAATTTGGAATTCATTTCACATGGCACATAAAAAAATAAAAAATTAAAATTAGAAACATGGATCAGATAACAATATCAATTAATCAATTAGAATTACGTATAAGTCTACCATCAATGGTTATGCATGCATGCATGCAAACTTTTTTTTCCCTTTAGAAGGAGAAGAATCCAACAGCAGCAGCAGCGGCCAAAGCAGCAGCAGCAACACCAAAGGCCTTGAGGGCATTGGCACCGCTAGCACTGGGTCCAGGAGCTTCAGCAGTACCTGGAGAAGGAGGGAAAAGTCCATCAGAGACAGGCCCACCAACTGGTGCAGCCACAGCACCATCACCACCACCACCTGTAGGTGAAGATGCTGATCCCTCACTACTTGTAGGCGATAAGTCACCGGTGTTTCCAATGTCGTCGTTGGGAGGGCCCGCGGCAATGACCCCGTCATCCGAGGTGGGGCCGGACACGGGGACGGGGGCGTCAGCAGCCAGGACCTCAACCTTGGTGACTGCTAGCCCGACAATGGCGAAGAGGAGGAGAAGAATAGCAGCTTGACGTGCCATTTTTTTTTGCAGCAGTTCTCTAAAGGGTTTGAATATAGAGAATCACTGCAGGTTTAAGAAGGATGAGAGGGAAAGGGTTGATATAGGAGTTGGGTTTTGTGAAGGGAAAGTTTTGGTGAATGGTTTATTTGGGTTTGTTGCGGAGTGTGAGGAAAGCCATGAGATTAAATTGGGAGTGTGTTGGGCAATTAGTTTGTTAATTGCTAATTTCAGTTAAAGTTTTGTGGTATTTTTAGCTAAATTCGGTTGTTTTAAGTCTTTGTAGGAGGAGGGGGATTTGGTGATTTTTGGTTCACTAGATTTTGTGGTTTGTTAATAGTCTTTTAAATCTATATTTTTTCGTCCTCTCGTTCTATACTGTTCTAGTTAGACTTCCAGTGATGCTATCAAATTTTTTTCCAATTTTATCAAGTCGTTTGGTTTCACGATGATTTTCCCATTGAATCAACCCCAAAGTTCGGCAAAAGGGAGAGAACAAAGAATTAATGAACTCTAAATATTTAGAATATAATCTGTTCAATTATTTATTTGTTTATTTTTTATAATAAAGATATGATTTGAACTTAAGTTCTTTTTTAATGGGAGAATCGGATAATATTATTGTTAAGGGGATATAATATCTTAAGGAGTCTTCAATTGAGTATTAATAAATATAACATATATGAATATCATTTAGCCCAAAAGGTTTTAAACCTATGAGTTTAGGCCCAATTAAGTATTTTGGATTAAGTGGTATCTCTATCGCTCTGGTTATTTCAAGTTCAACATGAATATTTTCTGAAAAATGGTTCATTTTTCAAAGAGTATTTTCTAGAAAACTATCTCATTTTCTAGTGTTCGGTAATGACCTTGAAAATGAACTTGAGAATGTTTTCAGTGTTTGGTATGCAACTTTTTAATTTATATTTCTTGTATAATTTAAAATATGTACGTGCGCACACACACACATATCTATATATATAATAACAGGTGAAGATGAGAGAAACTCAAATTAGAATTCCAAATTAGAGTTCCAATTTTGTGTCATGTGTCCTAAATTATTTATTCTTAAAGAGTTTTATTTCTTAATTTTAGAATCAAGTGTGGGACCACATCATAAATATTTATTCAAATGAGTTATTAAGTACAAAAATTAAAGAGTCTAGAATAAATGAATCATAAAAAAAAAAGTGTTTCACAATAATTAAAAAAAAAGGGCAATTTACATTTTATACCTAATAATATCTTTACATTTTTTTAAAAAAAGTTAACAAAATATAAAAATGACTATCAATAGTATTTAAATTATATATATAAGAATTATATTATGCATCTTATTGTATATCTTTAAGTGTATCCATGCATATGCATGAGGTTACAAGCTAGTATATATAATTGACAAGGGAATACATCTTCAATAAGTACAAATAATAATAACTTTTAATTGTTTACTCTTTTTGCTGGTATACTAATTGTCTACTATGGTTAACCATAAGTTTCAATATTACTCCAAATTATGTATAATATATCATCACTGCATAATGTATTTGCTAACAAATGCAATTCCCGTAAACAATTATCATTTATTATATAACAATATTATTAATTTATCGTAAATATTGCCCTATGTAAAAGCAATTTAGAGCCATATAGGCACTATGTTTAAAATTTTCTTCTTTTACTTCATTCATTCTTCTTTTTTATTTTTATTTTTTATTTTTGCACTTTTATGTGCGAAAAATAAGTAACTTCTACTTAATATCCATCAAACAAAAAATTTCTTAGAGAAAAAATAAAATCAAGCTTGAAACTCAAAGCAATGAATTGGGATTTTGGTAGAGAGGAATGAAATAATTATTGCTGCAAATCTGTTCTCATTTGTAAGTCGGAGCTATTGATCGATCAGTGATGGGAAAAAAAAATCTAATAGGAAAACTGTGTTATAGAGGGGAAGAGAAACATAGATAAAAGAGAGACAGTTAGAGAGAGAGAAAGATCTATGGGAAGAGGAGGGATTAGAGTTAGTGACAGTAAGGGTGTGAGGACTGAGGAGAGAAAAGAAAAGGGAAGAGAGAAAAAGTGAGAGAGCTTACCATGAGAGAGAGAAGGCGCCAAAAAATTATGTTTCCCGCTGCTACAGATGAAGATAATATTTATAGGAGATGCAACGTGTGAGAGAGTGAGAGATTGTTTTCCAAAAATTTTTTTTAGAAAACAACCTATAGAAAATAAGCCTTATTTTTATTAGTGTTTTCCATTGACTAAAGATAGTTTTCCGTTGACCAATTTTTTTTTTTTTTTTTGTGTGTTACCAAACACTGAAAAATGTAAAAAACTATATTTACAAAAAGTTTTCCAGCGAAACAAATAGAGCGTATATGTTAGATTAACTACTTAATTGGAGCCTCTCCAATTTGCTATATCTCTAACAAGTAGTATCATAACCCATGGTGGTGTGTGGCAAAGTAGCGAGGTGGCAGGTTAGTCTCATTTGCTCCAAGTGGAGTGGAGATGGGTACCTTTTGTAATTGGAGCAGAGACCAGGGTGGGAGGTTCATGTACTACTTAGAGCTCACATAATTGTGCATCACACAAGGCAAGTCCATAAAGCCCACACAAATGATCCTAGAAAGAGGCCCAATAAAAGAGTATTGCTAATAGTGCTAAATAACAGTGTGTTGTGAGGCTCTCATGGGTGTGGATGTATGGGGTTGATACATGGTTCTCATGGATGGTGTACAAGAAGCTCATGGATAATGCGTTAGTGAAGGAAGAAACTTATAGGTAAGGGGGAGCTAGTAGGACTTGTTCGTGACACGCAAAGAGATGAGGATTCATATGTGAGGGGGAAATTGTTGATTATATATGTATGAATGAAGTCCCATATTGAATAAGAATGATAGGAGGAAGTAATCTATATATATAATAATAGGTAAAACAGAGAGAAAATTCAATTAGATTTCAAATTGAAATTCAATTAGAATTTAATTTTGTGCCATGTGTCCCATCTAATCTAAGTTTTTAAATTTTTGTGCCAAATGAGTTAATTCAATGTAAAAATTTAATTTTAATTAGAGTTTGATTTTGCGACATGTGTCCCATTTAATTTAATTTTTTTTTAATTTTTATGCCAAATGAGTTAATTTAATATAAAAAACGAGGAGTCTAATATAAGTAAACCATAAAAAACATAATTTTTGAATGATTTTATATTTATGAGCCTTTTTTTTTTTTATAGAACTAAAAACAATTCAAGTTTAAAAGTCATCTATATATATATTCGTCCCATCTAATCAAAAAAATCTAATTTTTGTGCCAAATGAGTTAATTTAGTGTAGAAAATGAGGAATCCAATATAAATAAATCATAAAAAAACATAATCATATATCTAACACTATATATAAAATTAGAGGAAGAGAGAGTTTGAATGATCTTATATTTATGAGCTTTTTTTTTTTGTATAACTAAAAATAATTCAAATTTATAAGTTATCTATATATATATATATATATATTAATAGGTAAAGTTTAGAGAAAATCTAATTAGATTCTACAATTGAAGTCTAATTTTGTGTCATGTCCTAAATTATTTATTTTTAGAGAGAGTTTTATTTCTTAATTTTGGAATCAAATGTGAGACCATATCATAAATCTCCATTCAAGTGAGTTATTGTGTACAAAAACCAAAGAGTCTAGAATTAATGAATATAAAAATATTTAAAAAATGGACAATTTACATTTTCTGCCTAATAACATTCTTACAAGACTTTTTAAAGAGTTAAAAAAGAAAATATAAGAATGACTATCTATAATATTTAAATTATATATGTAAGAATTATACTATGCATTTTAATGTGTACCTTTTAAGTATATCCATACATATACATGGGGTTACAATCTAATTAATATAATATAATTGACCCTAAACCCATAAGCTTAAGCATTTTGGTGGTATTCCTATATGTTATATTAACCAAGGTTATCAGAATTGAGATCCTATATGTTATATACCTATAATTATAATTCATAATATATATTAAAAAAATTGAAAAAGGTAATTTTTTTACACAAATTAGTGAAATTACTAATAAAAATAAAAGTACAAAATTACAAATATATAAACAAAGTTCAAAATTAAAAAGTTACAACTTACAAATACTAAGTTCAAAGTTAAACAGTAGGAAATAGGTTGGACACTACTTTGAAGAAGAGGCATTCATATATAAAAGTAAAGAAAGTTGTCCCATGCCTTTTCAATTTTTAAGGAAAGTAAATACTACAGAGTTGAAATGAAGACAAAAGCAATAATAGTGGCCGCCAATTTTTCTTACTTTCAATGCAATGTATGAACCTAACGTCTTATTTTCCATTGATCTCGTAAAATCTTCCTCCTTAGTCCCTACAATTTTTTTTTTTTTTTTTTTCCATCATTGGTTTCTTCAATATATTTGAGGAAGGAAATTTGATTTTTTTTTTTCATTGTTCTATGTATCATTGTTTTTAGGCTGTACATTTTTTAGTCATGCTAGATCAAATTTGTTTCATGTAGTCTTATTTTTGGACAAGTTTTTCTTTTAACTAATGGCTCTACAAATGTTAATTGGTTCTCATTTTAACCATGTCATAGATTTATTTTTTATTTAAAAAAAATAAACATACGCCGGAGAGAAGAGCTGAGATTCTAATACACAGGAACATCTTACGCCATAAACTCCACTCAAATTTTTTAGAATTTGAATACCCAACAGCTCAAGGGACATTGTTTTTTTTTTTTTCTTTCTTTATTAAGAAAACAAATGTGCATACCCAATAGCTCAAGCAACACTATTGTTTTTTTCTTTAGTTAAAAAAAGCAATTGTGCATACCTAACCGCTCAAGTGACACTATTTTTTGGAGGTCTTACCTGGTAGATAACTTCCAAGTATATAATTTTTTTTTGGTGTCATTATATGAATTAAAAAAAATTAAAAAAAAAATGTCCTCACAAGGAAAATGTCCACTAAGTATTCAAATAATTAGTATATGACAGTCTTAAAACCGCACAACATTTTTTTTTTTTTTTTTTAAATATGGGAACTACATAACAATTGATCATTGATGGGAGCAAAAAAATACAAAAGAAGGAAAACCATTTATATGCTAAGTCAACAACGGCATTCAAGACCAATAGTGCTAAAACTATGTACTCTTGTAAGTTTTACTTATTTTATATTTTCTATATTCAGCCTCCATCAAGTTGATGCTCCATTTTTCTCTTCAAACTTTTTGCCTCAGCATCTAGATTGTGGGGTGCATCGTAAAGCACCTGCTGATTTTGTCAATGACCTCACTGTTCTTGCATCTGCAACTTGAAAAACTTGTTCATGGTTATAGTTTGGCTTTACCCCACCAGCACCCGTTTCAATGAATCTAGCTCCATTTTCAAATACATCATTCACAGAGTAGAATTTCCATGTCCCCTTTTCACCATTTCTCCACGTCACCTGTTAATATTAATGTTATGCATTGTGTTTGTGTTAGTATGGGTATATGCATTTTTGTTACTTAAATGATAATGGAAGTATTGAAATTTTACCTCTTTGTTCCCTAATTTTGGTGCAATGAACAAGTTGGCTTGACTCTTGACACTAGGATTCATGCTTCCCCCTATAGCATATTGCATCCATCCCTGGTAAAGGTTGTTCACCACATGTGCATATCCAAATCGAATTCTGCAAAGTTTATTTGTGTGCATAAGATAGCTGATTTAATATATTATATGGTTGTGGCTTCATAAATATATGATTGACTAGTTTATGTCTAGAATTCTTTGAATGTGGAGGATCAATTATGTACCTTGGCATCCTTTGATTGCAATTAGGTCCAAAATGGTTGTACATGACCGTGACCTTCATGTTCTTGTCACGTAAGAACCCATCATCGTGTCCAAGGAGTATGACCTTGTCCTGATTTTTGAACCAGTTGTTAGAGATGGTGATATCTGTAGAACCTCGAGTGACATCAAGTAGACCATCCTCACTCTCATAAAGTGTATTATGGTCAAGCCAGACCTTCGATGCAGTAACCAATCTAATTGCATCTCCATCAACTTGACCTAGTGAAATTATCTTTGAGTCTGGACCCATTACTGTGCTAGGTGGTTGAGACCGGCAATGGTGGACACGAAGACCATGAATGATTATGTTGCTTTGCTGTTGATATATAAGGTACATTTTAGTACTTGGCTAGCTTAAAATTGCTAAATGTAATTAACAATTTTAGGGACAAAACTATGACAATTTATTTCATAGCTTATTAAGTTGTCATATTGTGACTAGTCACTAGTACAACATCACTTTTCTATGAAATTATCTATGATACCATTTTTATAGTGTGCTAATCAATAATCATAACATGTTACCTAAGCAATTGTGAAAATTTTTACAAAAAAAAAAATGAAGTGAAAATTACATACCTTATAAATCATCAAACATGCATTACCAGCAATGTGAACATTAGCACCCCGACCATCAATGGTTGTGAAACTACTAATGAGAAGTGGTTTTTGAAGTCTAATGTGCATGCTTCTAAGGAATGTGATCCATTTTTTCCCTTTGATCATGGTTGTTCCATATCTTAAGGTCCCTGGTTTAGGATCTATTGGGTTGTCACTAGGATCAGTGACTACATATTGTGTGAGGCCCCTTCCAATGTTGTTGGCCATCTTCCCAGCATAACCCACTGAACATGTGGCAAGTTGTTGTCTGTTCCTTCGCCAATTAGGGTTCCATCTCCAACAATGATCAATCGCATTCATTTTCAAGCCAATGATTTTTGTTTTCTTAGCAAGACTAACATTAGGAGTGGAGAGCATGACAATGACAAGAGCCAAAGCAAAGTGCCAAAGAATGGCAATGTTAATGCCTTTCAAAGCCATATTCATGTGAATGTACTAACTCAAAAATGCAGACTCAAATAGAAAAAAAGGCAAGTTGTTCTGATATGCAAATACTTGGAGTGGAGAGGGATATATATAGGTGGAGTGGTTAGTATTGTATATGAGTTTGTTTAGGTGGTTATAAAGTGGATGCTTATGAGTGTAGGACACAAAAGAAGCTATTAATAGGTATTGGTTTTGCTTCCTCACCCCAATTTGAAATAGATTAGCTAGCTACATTTGTGTATCAGCCAAAATGACAGAGCAAGCGAGTGATTGTGTCATTGTTGGGATAAGGAACACGTAAAATTTGAAACTTCCTCGTATAAAGATAGTAGCTACAATTAGCTTCTCTTAAGTAGGGGTTTTTGTGCTAGGAGATACAATGGATGTGAACCATACGTGAGAATTGGGTAGAGACAAAAATTTTCACAATTTTAAGTTGGTTAGTTAAAATTATAATTAGACTAATACATGTGTTTATCATGGATATTGCCATTATTATACATCAATCATTGTAAATGACTTCACCATTGTTAAAAAAATAAAAAGTTGTGAAAAAAGTTATACCACTAGATTTTTTGTTATTATAGAAATGAATTTTTTTTAATTATCAATTTACTCATAAAAAAAATTGGAGCATGTGATTCACATAATCTAGCACACAACTATCTTTTGAATTGAAGATATTAAGTGGGTTCTAATTGGTTCAATTGGTATAGTCGCTTGTCCTAGAATAAAAGTTTTATAATTATCATAGTTTTTTTTTAGAATCTATCATAACTATTTCTAGTACATTATAAAATTAATTTTAATTTTATAATATTTAAGAAAATCCATGGACCTCTCTAACTGTAAAATAAAATATAAAAACGCTCCAAAAGTTGACAAAAAATTGTCACAAACTTACTTTGACTTTTAGAGCATTGTTAATTTATGTCATAAGTTCTACCTTCATTGACTGATGATACAGCTTCAAAAATTTCATCAAGCTGCTTCTAAGTCAACTTCAATTTTGCCTATTAATGGCAAAGTTAAATTCATCCTTGATTCAAAAAGATAATAAAAACTCAAAAAAGAAAAAAGAAAAAAGAAAAATAAAAAGAACAAGATTGTCTTTTTGACCGAGTGACAGTTGCAAGTTTTAAATGTTTTAGGGATCCTTTTTCTTTCTAAAAGATTTCAAAAAAAATAATAAATATACATTCATTAAGTTCCCATCACATTCATTAACAAATTATACAACAAATTATAGAGCATGTAAAAATTAAAATAATCCAATTTTTTTCCCCTAATGCCTGCCTTGTTAGTGAGCTGTAGTAATTAATCAAATTAAAATATCAAAAACATGTAATTTTAATTAATAGACTGTTTTAAAAATGTATGCATTTGTTTTCCGTAGAGTGTAGAGACATGTATTTTAGGGCAACTCAAGCGAAACGTAAAAAAATAAGAATGAACTAAGTTGTCACATAATATTTGCATCAACAAACTATGCTGTGACTTATTATTATTATTTTTAAATAAATTTTAATTATTTATTAGTAAGCAGAATTGATTTATTTAAAAATAAAAACACTTCATGTTCATGTTCATGATGATGAACACAAACAGTCCAATAAACTAACTATTCAAAATTTGAATATAGCATAAATATTCTCAGATTTAGTCTATTTTAGAATTCAAAAGATCTTAAAAATTTTCAGAATGCTGAAAGTTCTATAAGCAAGATACCCCCAAATGGGGGGAAAAAAATCAAACTTAGTATATTTTAGTCATATCTTGCCTATATATTACAATTTATACAATTTTTTTTAACATGAAAATCTCTAATCCTACCAGGGTAAATCTTGAATTTATCACAATTTAAATAGAAATTAATATCTAGATCTCTAATCCTACCGGTTTGTTGTCTGACAGCACATGGATGAGTCCAAATTGTGCTTTATATAACAATTTGAAACCACTGTAAGGTTTTTCCTCACCATGGTAAGGCCACATGGTAGATTGAGCAGAAATTATGCATCTCAATTTGATAAATCAGATAGAAAACTGAGCTCACATCCAAGACAAAACGAAATTTGGGGCCTACCAATGACTTGATGGCTTCAACTAAAATCTAATCTATCTATTTAAAAAATGAATAAATATGATTTTATGAGTTCAACAATAAAATTATACCGGATTTTGCTTACCTCTAATACTTTTTTAACATGGTATGTCCTTTTATTTTAATATAAAATGGTAAGTGATCATGCGTTTTAATCTTTACCTTTTATTTAGTTAGTGGGTGATGTGACAGTCTCTCATTAAAACAAAAAGAGGTTCCTTTAAAAAAAGTATTCGAGATAAGCCAAACCTAATTATACCAACCAGGCTTACTATAACATGAGCTTGTAACCAAGTGGGATATTAAGTTGGTTAAAAATATCGTAAAATTGACTTAATTAGGACTGCATGGTTTGCAGTTAACCTTAGCATACCCCCTCGACCTTGGGTTAATTTAGGACTGAGATCGGGTCTAGTCGGGTCAGTTTCATGGCCACCTGTAACCTAACCCAATAAAAATCAGGTCTGCCAGAGAAGAGCCTAACCCAACCCAAAAAATTCGGGTCTCAGGTCGGGTCAATTTATTGGGTATTGGGTCTGGTTTCTCTCTCTCTCTCTCTCTCTCTCTCTCTCTCTCTCTCTCTCTCTCTCTCTCTCTCTCTCTCTCTCTCTCTCTCTAATAATTTTAAATGTGGTGGTCAAGTCGGTTGAAGATTCTTCCACTTGATTCTACATTTGAACAGTCAGAATGATAATATCCAAAAATAAGACAAATTTGCAAAGTACTAGTTCAATGGATATGTATGTTTCAATTCGTATACTTTTAAGAATGCAAATGTGTTTTTCTAAGAAATTATGGGACTATCTTGGAGGTCACAAGCTATAGATTATGCAAGGCTGAATCACAGCATGGTTTCCTTCTTCAATTTACTATTATTTGATTAATTTAATTTTTATGACACATAATGAATGACCAAATTTTAAATAGGATTCAAATTTGGAATCAAGATTTAATTGAGGAAGACAAGACTCAAAAGGTAACTTTAATTTTCAAAAGGCTTGCATTAGGAAAATTTCAAAAGATGGTTATGATTGGCAAATAATTTATGAAACATTCTAAATTAAGAAGAAAAAATATATTAGGAATAATTATTTTAGAACACTAGCCTGCTTTGGTGAAACTCTGTTCTTGTCTCCTTTTCGCTCTTTACTTCTTCTACTCTCCTTCTTACACTCTACTTCCATGGATGAGATTACAAAGCAATGGGAAAAACTCACTCTGGCGGATATAGAGGGGGAAGAGTGTGCTCTTACGAATGATGTAATTGATGACTCCTTTGCAATTGTAGTGAAATTCTTTACGAAACGAAAGATCAATCTTGAGGCGGTGGCAAGAACCTTCCGAGGTGTGTGGAAGGTTGACAGAGACTTTAAGTTTCGAGATTTGGGGAATAATCGAGCCCTTATTGTTTTCACTGATAAGGTAGACATGAATATAGTCCTTCTTCATAGCCCATGGTCCTTTGACAAATATCTTTTGGCCCTTCATAAACTGGGAGAGAATGAATGCATCAATTCGGTAAAGTGTGATAAGGCTTACTTCTGGGTATAGATTTCCAACCTTCCCAATTGCCATATGACAAAGGACAATGGGGAGCGCATTAGCAGCACTTTGGGTGAGGTTATTTCTATTGACGCTCCTGAGGGTGGCCAAGCATGGGGTACTTGCATTCGTGTAAGGGTTCACATGGAAATTACCAAACCTTTGTGTCAGGGTAGAATGGTCCGGTTGGGTGGATCAGACTGACGATGGGTATCCTTCCAGTATGAGCGTCTCCCAATTTATTGTTATTGGTGTGGTAAACTTGACCACGACGAGAAGGATTGTGGCTTGTGGATTCAAAGTAATGGTTCTTTGAGTAGAGAAGAGCAGCAATATGGTCCATGGCTCTGGGCTAATCCTGATCGCCTATAGAAACCGCAGGTGGTTAGGGTTCGAGGTCATGATATGCCGCAAGATAATCGAGAAACAACTACTGGAGTAAGCATATGGCGGATTGTGATGATGTAGGGGCAGAATACGGTGGATATGGCTGAGACACCGAGAAATCATGATCTCGATATTTTTGGAAATAATGCGCCGAATGATAGGTATATCCCACAAAATCTGAAGTTCCCTTCAATTCAAAAAGCTTCAATTCCCGCAGATTTTGAGGCTCAGATAAGGGAGATTGATACGGCACTAGAAGGAACAATATCGAAGGAACCTCAATCTGTGGAGGAGTTTTCGGATTCCTTAGCTATAAATTCCAATGTTGTTGTTTCAAAGTCAAATGGGCCCGTGGTCACCCCATCAAGTGGGCTAGCTCAATATGGGCCTCTATCTGAGGCGGATAAGGCCACTCTTGCTTTTGTTTTGGGCTCTGGGGATGTGATAAGTAAAACTCTAAACTCAAGAAAAAGGAACGTCTAAGGGACAGCGAAAAAGAATTGTAAATCTGCCAAAGGTGAAGGTGTTAAAAAGGACTCTAAAGGGACTTGGAAACATCTGGAAAAATCACCAGTCTCTGAGGAAGTGTTTATGGTAGATCAAAATGAAGATTCAAAATGGAAATTGGAGGCACTTGAGGATACAAGGGAGGAAGTTATGGTGCTTGCAAAGAAGTCGAAATTGGAGGATTTAGTGTCCTTGGGAAAGATATTTGAGGAACAGTTTGGATCAGTGAAGGTTGTTAAGCAACCTCGTTGGAAACAATGAATACATTAAGCTGGAATTGTCAGGGGCTTGGGAACCCCCGTACAGTTAACGCATTAAAGAAGATAGTGCAAGCTGAAGCTCCCAGGTTGGTTTTTCTTATGGAAACCAAACTCCCTCAGAAAGCCATGAAACAGATGTCTGATATAAAACACTCCTTAGGATTGACTCAGGGCATGGTTGTTCCTAGTGATGGGAAGAGTGGTGGTCTTGCTCTTCTACGGAAGCCAGATGTCAAAGTGGATGTACAAACGGTTTCTCACTGGCATATTGATGCCTTCATCGATTCTGGAGGTTCCATTGCGGTTTGGAGATTGACGGGATTCTATGGTAATCCTAATACTTGTGGGAGGCCAGAGTCTTGGGCACGCCTATCTTAGCTTGCTGCAACAAGTAATCTCCCTTGGTTGTGTGTGAGAGATTTTAACGAGGTCCTTAGTGTTACAGAGAAGCAAGGTGGGATGGACAGGCCATTTAGGCAAATCGATAATTTTCGAAACTGTGTCAATTCTTGCGGTTTAAATGACATTGGTTACGTGGGCTCTTGGTTTACTTGGAGTATGTATCGACAGGATTTGGGATGGATACGGGAAAGAATTGATCGTGGTTTTGCAACAACGGAGTGGCTGAATCGGTTCCCTAGTGCTAGACTTTATCATTTGGCTTCCTCGGCTTCAGATCATTGTTGCTTGATGTTGAGGATGAATCCGAGGGTGAGACAAAGAAAAACTACAAAGCTTTTTTGTTTTGAAGCCATGTGGCTTAAGGATGGAAAATGTGGTGATATTGTGAAGGAGTCTTGGGCTTAAGGAGAACTTACGAGTAGAGGAAACACTTTCTCCTCTTGTATGTAAAGATGTAGAGAAGCTCTGACAAAATGGAATAGGCAGGAGTTTGGCCATGTGGGGAAAAAACTAGCTAAGGCGCAAGAATTGCTTCAGACTCTAGAGGTAAGATCAATTGGGATGTCGAGCACTTTGGAGGTATGTCAACAGAGGGCAGAGGTCAATCGTTTGTTGGATATGGAGGGGAGAATGTGGAAACAAAGGTCTTGTAACCCTTGGTTAAAAGAGGGAGACAAAAATACAAGATTTTTCCATGAGAAGGCCACAACTAGAAAACAGCGTAACACTATTTTGGGTGTCATGGATGAGAACCATACTTGGCATGAGAATGAGGATAAGATTGCAGAAATCATCATAAGGTATTATCAGAAACTCTTCACCATGTCCCGACCCATTATCAGTTCAGAGTTCCTTGATGCAATTCATACTGGTGTGACCCTTCAGATGAATCAAATGCTCACCAAAGTTTTTATAGCTGCTGAGGTTAAAAAAGCTCTTGACCAAATGTATCCGCAAAAGTCCTTGGGACCGGATGGTATGCCCCCTCTTTTTTATCAGCATTTTTGGCCTGTTGTAGGAGATAGCGTAGTTTCTTGTGTGCTGGATTTTTTAAATAATGGTACTGCCCCTCTAAATTTCCATGAAACCCATATTGTTCTTATTCATAAGGTAAAGAGCCCCACGAAGGTCTCAGAATATAGACCCATTAGTCTATCTAATGTTGTCTATAAACTGGCCTTCAAGGTTCTTGCTAATAGGCTTAAGACTCTTTTACCCTCTCTTATCACTGAAAATCAAAGTGCTTTCCGATCTGAAAGGTTGATTACTAACAATGTGCTTGTTGCTTTTGAGATTATGAATACTATCAGCCAAAATAAGAGTGGAAAAACAGGGTCCATGACTTTAAAACTTGACATGAGCAAGACTTTTGATAGGGTCGAATGGAGTTGTTTAGAACAAATTATGAGAAAGATGGGCTTTCATCCTAAATGGATTACTATGCTTATGAATGTGTTACCACTGTCAAATACTCTATTCGCATTAATGGTGTTCCTCATGGGAGTATTACCCGTCTAGGGGCTTACGTCAAGGGGATCCTCTCTCTCCCTTTTTTTTTTTGTGTGTGTGTGTGTGTGTGTGTGCAGAAAGTCTTTTAGCTCTATTACATAAAGTAGCAAGTATGGGCACTCTTCGGGGTCTACAGGTTTGTTAGCAGAGTCCATGCATCACTCATCTTTTCTTTGCTGATGATAGCTTACTCTTTTGTAATGCTACTATTGCTGACTGTGAAGAAATCCAAAGACTGCTAATGATGTATGAAAAAGCAACAGGGCAGCAGGTGAACATGCAAAAAACCTCATTATTTTTTAGTCCGAACACACCTGAAGAGATCCAAGAATATGTAAAGCACAACTTTGGGGTTGATATCATCCACCAACATGAGAAATACTTGGGTTTTCCATCCTTGGTGAGAAGAAATAAGTGAAACACATTTCAACAACTTAAGGAAAGAGTGGCTAGCAAGCTGTCGGCTTGGAAAGAAAAGTTCTTGTCCATTGCGGGAAAGGAGGTTTTGATCAAAGCTATTGTTCAAGCAATCCCAACTCACACTATGAGTTGTTTTCTTCTTCCAAAGTCCCTTTGTGATGAATTAGATAGTATGGTGGGGAAATTTTGTTAGTGTAGCACGCTAAGTTTGTTTTTGACTTTGAGGCTTGGGTTGAGGAAACCCCCAGTTTCTTAGAAGCTGCTATTGCCTTTGATGCTTTTGTTTGTAACTAAATTTTTTTCTTCCCTTTTATTAATATTATGAAGTAGAGTTTCTCATAAAAAAAAAAAAAGAAAAAAAAGAAGAAGAGAAATATTACTCCTTAACTTGCTCCTGCCTTTTTTACCCTTTTTTGACTGATTACAATGCTTTATACATTGAAGCAATTATCATATATCCTTAAATACATTAATTTCTTTCCATTTAAACAAATTTATTTAGTTTAATTTCCTATTTGTGATAAAGGAAATTTTCGTTTTAATGCATTTTCAACCAAATTTATTGCTTTGATTTCTAATTTCTACTATAATTAATTAATATTTTTTAAAATTTTACTTATTTCCATTTCAAATTGTTCTCTTCTTCTTCTTATTATTATTATTTTTTTTTGAGAGAAAAGATTGAATATTATTATTGAGTAAAACCCACAGAAATACAACGTTAAAAAAATAGTAAGAGTATGAGAAGCTTTCAACAAGGCTTAGAAAGCTTACAAAAGCCGTAACTGAGGTAAGCATGGCAGCAAAACGAAAATAGTAAATTGTTCTCTTTTTAATTGTTCATGTAAGAATTTTATGAGCTTTATATTCGAAGTTGAAAATCCCAAAATGAATTCAACCAACTGTGGCTGTGAATTTACTGATCAGAGTAAGTAAGGTTAAAAAAAAAAAAAAAATTAATCGATTGGGTTAGGCTGACCCGACCCTAACTCGAGAACCAAATAAACTCGATTATTTGACCTGAGCTCGACCTGAGCATCCATCAGGCTCACCCAAGATCTTTCGGGTCAAGTGGGCTGGGTCCATGCTTAGCCCTAGGACCTTCATGTCCAGTTCGAAGGGTGGGGATATCCTAACCCTACTATCATTATGCCTTTGCAATGTTACTTTGCGCACTACACTTGTTGGGTCAGAATCCTACTAACTTAACCATAGATCAATTGAACCCCCACAAGAAAAAAAGAAAAAAAGTGATGGTATTGTTAAATAGCGGGCCCTTCATGGGCCGAAATAAATAAACCACCCGGCCCAAATCCAAACCCTAATATAAGGAGATTTTGGCATCACTGTGAAGTGACAAAAAGAGAGGGTTAGGGCTTTTTCAAAAACCCCTTGATTCTTCTCAGAGCTTCTACGCTCTCTTTCACCCTTTTGCTTTGCATTTTTGGTTGAGAGATCTGGTAAAACCGTGAAGTGAAACCAAAAATGGCGCTCGCTTTCGACGAGTTCGGGAGGCCATTCATAATCATCAAAGAGCAAGAGCAGAAGACGAGGCTGAGAGGACTCGAAGCTCAGAAGGCCAACATTTCCGCCGGAAAAGCCATCGCTCGCATCCTCAAAACCTCGCTCGGTCCCAAAGGCATGGACAAGATGCTCCAGAGCCCCGACGGTGACGTCACCGTCAGTACGTCTCTTTTTTCTTTTTTTCTTTTTTCTCTGAAATGAACTTTCTTTGTGGCTTTTTGTTTTTTATTTTGGTAAATTAGGGCATTTTTTTTGAAGTTTTGATTGGATATTAGTTTTTTTTGGTCGATCTGTGTGGATCTGTGTGCTGTGTGTAGTAGTTAGTAGTAGTAAATAATTTGGAGCAAGTGTGTGGGTGTTCTAAACTTTGAAGCAGTTGTGGAGGAAGGGATTTCATTTTTGATGCAACCGGGTTTGAGCGTTGTGGGTTTGAGTAGTTCGTTTAATATTCTATTTGAGTAACACTTCTTCAAACATTGTAAATGTAACTGTTGAATGAAGAATGCTATAAAATGTTTATTAATCCAATTATGAGACTGCTGAGAGTGTACTCTTTAGAGTTGTTAAATGGGGTTTAATAATGGACTTGAGAGAAAAAAAGAGCAGGATCATAGGCATTGTGATTTGTGAAATGGGTATTTCGTAGTGGTTGCTTTATTTATTTATTTATTGTATTGCATTTAATGGTGTAGAAATGAAAAAAGAAAAAGAAAAATTGTGGGCAATAAAGAAATTAATTGTTGAATGAAGACAGTTATAAAGTGTTTATTAATCCACTTATGAGATTGCTGAGAGTGTACTCTCTAGAGTTACTAAATCGGGTTTAGTAATCAAATTGAGAGAAAAAAGGTCTGGATCCTAGGCGTTGTGAAATGGTTGTTTCAAATTTTTTTGGTTTTTTATTGTGTTACACTTAATGATGTAGAAATGAATTTTTTTTTCTAAAAATATTCTGTTTGAGTAGTCCTACATTGTTAGCACCTTTTGCACTAGTGCATGGGAATAACACATTTTTAAATGAAATTGCTGAATGATGATTACGAAGTGTTTGGTAATCCACTTGTGATATGAGACTTCTGAGAGTTTACTCTTTAGAGTTACCAAATCGGGGTTATTAATGAGAGAGAGAGAGAGGGAGTCTTAGGCCTTGTCAAAAGGGCATTACATATTAGTTGCTTTTATTTTTTATTTTTAAAAAAATTTGTGTTGATCCTTTGGTTTTGAGTGTCTCTTACCTTTTTATTTTTCATGTTGTTAGCCAATGATGGTGCAACAATCTTGGAGCAGATGGATGTTGACAATCAAATTGCAAAGCTGATGGTTGAGTTATCTCGGAGTCAGGATTATGAGATTGGTGATGGCACCACTGGAGTTGTTGTCATGGCTGGTGCACTTTTAGAGCAGGCTGAGCTGCTTTTAGAACGTGGTATTCATCCCATTCGGATTGCAGAGGGTTATGAAATGGCCTCTAGGATAGCTTTTGAGCATATGGAGAAGATAGCTCAGAAGTTTGATTATGGAGTTTCAAATTTTGAGCCTTTGGTTCAAACTTGCATGACTACTTTATCCTCGAAGATGTAAGTTCACTTTTCTCTCTCTCTCTCTATTGTGGTTCATTTCCACTCTTTATTGTTATCACTAGAGGAAGTTCATCACCATTTGGCTATTTGATAGTTCATGTCACTGTGGTGGCATTGTAAATGGATATTGAGGTAAATTTTCATTATATTGTTGGCATTTGCCCGTTAGGTAAAAATTATTGATGGTGAAATGTAAACAATATCATGTATTTCCAGGTTTCTTTGTTTGTTTGTTTTTTATTATTTATTTTTATATTAATCATATGTGCATATTGTGAGTCATTTTGACTCTGGTTCATTGTTTTCCAATCAAAATGTGATAAAAGCATTGCTATTATCTATGATGTCATTGAGTGTTGTCATATCTTGTGGTTCTGCCGCTGGTGTAGTGGTGTGTGAATTATATTTATTGTAATTCACTATATTATTCTTCTACAGTTGCCTGCAAATTGTGCCACTCAGGACTGTAATTTTTATAGTAATCATTAATTCATGATTGAATGGGCACAAGGCCATGAGCTTGAGCTGAAGTCCAGAATGTGGTTACCTAGTCAAATTTACCTAGTCGTTGCCTTTAAAGTATTGTAAGTAGTTGTATAAATGCAGTCTGGACTCTGGTATGTTCTGTAATTCCCAAAGTGTTCCAGACCTACACTTGGTTGTGTTTATCTTCTGTTATTATTTATGGAAGGATGCTAAGTGAAACTTTGTGGGTGCCTAGGTGACTATTAAAGCAATTGAAAGAGCTCTGCCAGCTCTTATCATTCTAGATTGTGGAAACATTTAAAAAAAAAAGTATTTATTTGAAAAAAAAAAGCTTTCTACCTATCCAAAAAAAAAGCTTTCTGACACTTTGGCATTCAAGGGAGAGTAATGATCTTTTTTAATGAAACCATTGAAGAAGTGTATCTTTCCTGTGATATGTACTGTGCATATTAAACCTTCTTTGTTATATTGCAGTGTCAATCGATGCAAGCGCAATTTGGCTGAGATTGCTGTCAAAGCAGTTCTTGCTGTGGCTGATTTAGAGAGGAAGGATGTTAACTTAGATTTGATAAAAGTAGAGGGGAAAGTAGGGGGGAAGTTGGAGGATACTGAGCTAATCTACGGAATTTTGGTTGACAAGGATATGAGCCATCCACAGATGCCAAAGCAAATAGAAGATGCAAAAATTGCTATCTTGACTTGCCCCTTTGAGCCACCAAAGCCAAAGACTAAACATAAGGTTGACATTGATACGGTAGAAAAGTTCCAGAATTTACGGCAGCAAGAACACAAGTATTTTGATGATATGGTTCAACAATGCAAGGTGGGATAGCGCTATACTGTTTAATAGAATCTTTACCGTTATTGTTATAAAATTTTTTTTGACTGAAATTATGTTTTCTTTCTTATACCTTTGTAATGTTACCTGGTTAAACTCTCTTTTTGATGTTTACTCTTCTTGGGTATATAACTTTCAGCTGCATAGTCTTTCTTCTATGGCTGTTTTCTAGCAACCTCATTCATTTTGTGTAAAACTTTCTGTTATATTCCTTAGGCTGACTTCTGAGCTTACTTAGGGTTAATAATATGCAAATCAAAGTGTTTCTTCTTTCTCTTTTGACACCATGCCTTCTAGATTTAACGGAAGAGTTATTTATTGAGTTGCAGGATGTTGGTGCTACCTTGGTTATCTGCCAATGGGGTTTTGATGATGAAGCGAATCATTTATTGATGCACAGGAACTTGCCTGCTGTCAGATGGGTTGGTGGTGTGGAGTTAGAACTGATAGCAATAGCCACGGGTTTGTCTTGTTTTAGCTTTTCATGTATTGATTTCGTGTATATTTTTTTTTTGGATAGATTACTTGAAATTTTTTACGAAAGTTGTACTGTTTTTCCTTCTGTATGTCTCAGTGGAGTGATGGTATGTTTTTGTAGGTGGAAGAATTGTGCCAAGGTTCCAAGAGTTGACTCCTGAAAAGTTAGGAAAGGTACTTGTTGCTTCTTTATTGGTGTTGCTACTACTACTCTTGCTCTGATAATATAATATACAGCAAGGTAGTTTTTTGTTTGCATAACAATAGATTTTTGTTTGCATAACTAATGGGCATGATCGTTATTGTTTTACTTATGTTGTAGTCTAAGTTCATAGACAAAGTTAAGGTTAGATGGTGACAATTCTGGAGAGACGATTCAGTATAAATAAATGGGTGAAACTTAAGGTATAGTTTCTTAGGTGCAATACATTAGGTTCCCCAATTAAACTCGGCCACATAGCTGCATTGAATTTACCTATCAAAAATGAAAAGGTAACACTGTTTGTGCTGTATTGGTTAATGCAACCATGTGTGAAAAATTAAATGGAGAACCCAATCTACTACAACCTAAGAAATTGTACCTAAGTTTTGCCCTAAATAAATTTGAACACAACTAAAATTATTCTTAAATTATAGTGTGTTTCTTATTAAAAAACAACTTGCAATTTATGTTTCTTACATTTTTCATGCTTTATGTAAGTTAATCTTCTTACTTTGCATCTCCATATTACAAGAAAATTTGGTTTGCATTTTTTAGATGGCTGGTTTGGTTTGAGAAAAATTGTTTGGCACGACAAAGATTGAATGTTGTATATTGAACACTACTATTCCTAAATTGTAACTGTTGTCAGAAAAGTGTGTTTCTTATCAAACGCAACTTGCAATTTATATCACTTACATTTTGCTTGATTTTATGTAAGTTAATCTTCTCACTTAGTGTCTCTATATAACAAAAGAAACTTTGATTTGCATTTAAAGGCTGGTTTGGTTCGAGAAAAAGCGTTTGGTACAACAAAAGATCGGATGCTATACATTGAACATTGTGCAAACTCAAGGGCTGTAACCATATTTATTCGTGGAGGTATGTCAATATTTCTGTTCTTATGACTTTTGCAATCGATTGTTTTACTTATTATGTTTTCTTAATTGATTATGCTCTGATTCTATCCATATAGAGATAAACGCTCTAAAATATAGCTGCGATCAGTTTATTATCAGTTTTTGGCAGCATTAGATGTGAACTTGTGTGTAGATCTGAATTATGAGCTATATCTTGATTGAAGCTTGCTACCTTTTTAAAAAAAATATCTTTTTATGGGTAATTTGCACATGCACCTGATGGGTTTTGAACCCAATATCTCAGCCTCCACCTACACTTGTGAGAGGAGGAAGCGCCATTTGAGCTAGGGCTCATTGGTGCCTTTTAACTTGTTCAACTTGTTAGGATACTTCTGAATTAATTATTTGAGAATATTTTGGAAATATAAAGCTGAGGGAAACTGTAGAGGAATGTACTTCAAGGCATTTGATGATCTCATATCAAATTCTGGTGTTTGATGATGCGATAGGTAACAAAATGATGATAGAGGAGACAAAGCGCAGTATCCATGATGCCTTGTGTGTTGCTAGGAATCTCATTCGCAACAATAGAATTGTGTATGGTGGTGGCTCAGCTGAGATTTCTTGCTCAATTGCTGTGGAGGCAGCTGCAGATAGATACCCAGGAGTTGAGCAGGTAGGACTCTTTTTTTGATACTTATCCTTGCAATTAATTTGTAGACTGCTGAACATATTGTCCTTTTATCTGCAGTATGCCATCAGAGCATTTGCGGATGCTTTGGATGCTGTACCCATGGCACTTGCAGAGAATAGTGGCCTCCAACCCATTGAAACGCTATCTGCTGTGAAGTCGCAGCAAATCAAGGTATGCATGACACGTTTATTATTTTTCATTCTGGCCTGATAGTTCTAATTTGCTCTCTTATCTTGTGCATTAGAAGTTTAAAGTGTTGTATTTATACCCGTGCAAAAAGGAATTGATTTCTAATCATTGTTTGGGATTTAATATGCAGGAGAACAATCCCTACTGTGGGATAGATTGCAATGATGTTGGCACTAACGACATGCGTGAGCAAAATGTGTTTGAGACTCTGATTGGGAAGCAGCAGCAGCTCCTGCTGGCAACTCAAGTTGTCAAGATGATTTTGAAAATTGACGACGTTATCTCACCTTCTGAATATTGATATGTCCGGGACTAAGATCTATAGTTCTGCTTCACTTGAGCTCATAGTATCTTGTTAGCTTGATTTTGTGTATTGAGTGACTCCGGAGACCATATGAACATTGTTGCTTATAAATTTTGGAGTGCCTTTGATTGATATTGTAGTATGATTTCTCGTGTTTAATATGTTGTTGATTTTGTTGTTATCCTTTGAAATGAAAATGATGGCTGTTTACCCTGTGATCTTAGGGTATCTTAAAATGCTTGGTAAACTTTTTTAGTTGCAAACATGCCTACGTATCTTAACCCACATCTCTGTTGTGCCCACGCATCTGATGAATTCTAACTCACGTGGAGTGCCCCACTGGAAATGCTGCTTGAAAGAAGTGATTGTTCGGCTCGTCCATCAATAATGTAGTACTTCTAATATTATTTCCTGCCCTAGTTCTAGCCACAAATTTTGCGTTCTGTTCTTGGCTTACATGTGGAGAGAGATCAGTGATCATCGAAGGAGCCCCCACGTCGTTGACACCAAAGGCCATCAGTGACCCATTTGCTCTAAACGATTGGGGGACATATTGGAGATGAGGAACCTGTTATTTATGGGTCCTCCCTGTTTATAACTAAGCATGTCTACTGAGAGAGAGACAAGGCTCCGATAGCTTGCTGAGAACTAGTTTGTCCTTCGCTCTGCCTGGTTCATTTCTTATCATGGTTATTATTGTTGGGCCCTTCCATTTCACACTTTTGGTGATCTTCTGATGTTATCTCCGGTTTCCCTGTAAACGTTGCATCAAATGCTGGGAGGTTGAGCTGTATTGTATTTTGGATGGATCTTGGAATTTGTTTTTTTTGGTCACGGGGATCGTAGCTCATATGATTAAGAATTAGGATATGAAATTGGTTCCAGTCATTTCCTTGATGAAAGGCATTTTGCAGTATCTTGTTTAGTACGATTTGTAGTACTTAAGGAGAGAGAGGGAGAAATGTAGGTAGGTAAGCCATTTTTTATAACTAGACTAGAGACCCGTGATCAAAGAGTTCCCTATGGATGAGACAGATGTTAATTGAAGTGTGTTATTCCATGCCTCATCATTCCGGGAGAAAAAAAGATATGGGGTAATGGACATATGTAATGCTTCTCTTATATGACTTGAATCTCACAAGCATGAGACATATACTCATCATTCTGGGAAAAAATAAGATATGGGGTAATAGACATATGTAACGCTTCTCTTATATTACTTGAACCTCACAAGCATGAGACATATCCTAATGTGAGAAAATCATTACATAGAGGGTTCGTTTGGATTGAGCTTATTTTTGCTGAAACTGAAAACTGAAACTGAAAACACTGTAGCAAAATAATTTTTAAATGTGTGAATAGTATCGTGGGACCCATTTTTAATGAAAAAGTTACTGAAAAGTGGAATTTGTGGGTCCGTAAACAGTGCATAAATGCACTGTTCACGGTTGACTTGGTCAAATAGTGCGGTTGGAACAAAAAAAGGAAAAAAAAAAAAAAGCTTGAAAACGCAACAAAACTTTCAGCCCAATCTAAACGCTCTCAGACTCTCTTCCCCTAGAGGGGATATCTTTTGAAAGCGAATATGCTACAAGTGTTTTAAAAGCTTATATACTATACACCAAGACGTCCAAAACACACCACAACCCATACATACTGATCAAGGATGATAAATTTTGTGTTCTGGTTTATTTAATTGGTAAAGTTCAATTATGATATTACGATAGAACGGACGCCATAGGATTACGAAGGTCGTAAACATATAAATATTTGTATATGATTTCTTTATAGTGTTACAGATTTCAAAGATAAATGCAAGATTGATTAAAAATATGGAGAGCTCGTGAGTAGTGACAGACTGACAGTACCATGATAACGTTCCTGTCATTGTATTTTCCTTCGTCTTTTTTCCTGCCGACCCTAGATTTCAGATTTGCTATTTATGGACGGAGTGGTGTACTGTTGGGGCATTGGCGTTTATGATGATTTGCGGTATCATTTATGGCGACTGTAGTTGTCGGAGACAAGCTCTTTAAATGTTAGGTGCATTTGCTATGTGATAGTTGAAAATAAAGCCAAATGGACAAAGTTTTCCTCCCATTTCTGACGGTAAATAAGACAATTTAGGTGTATTTTTCTTTTTTCCTATGTATATCCATGGGTATTAAATCATATACTGGGATTGGATTCTACCCCCAAAAAAAAAAAAAAAAAAAAATTCATACTGGAATAGTGGGATTGAATGTTCAATATTTTTATACCCTGCCTTTTCACATGTTTGTATCCTTTTATATCATGGGAAGGATGCTCTAGTCTCACACTCTCACGCTAATGCCACTTAACCATTCAAAAATCATACTCTGATTTATTAGATCATTTAAAAATATCACACTACTATTAACTATTAAGTAGGTTACAGTGACTAAAAATATAAGTGGATATTCATTTGAGTGGGATAAATTTACTTTTAAATCAGTTTGAAAGGACTTATTATGTGGCGATTTAAAAAAATCATCCATATGTACTTTTAGTCATATGACATTTTTAATCAGTCATGTAATTTGTTTAAATAATTTAATAAGTTATGTAATTTAATATAAATAGATGGTTTTATTAAGATAATTGTTACGTCTATAACATTTTCACAACAAATTATATGTGATAAGTTGTTGCTGGTTATAATTTGAATTTACCATTGAAATTACTTTTTGGTCAATCAGTAATAGCCAATAACAATCTGCTACTTAGAATTTGTTGTGAAAATACTGTGAACATAACATTTCTTTTTTATTAATAGGTTCATGGTATTTCTCTTTTATTAATGGCCACATAATGAGTTGGAGGACATTCTTATCAAAGACTAATGTTATGGTTATGGATATAACATTTTTTTTTAATAGCTTTTTCATAATTGTTGACGTGGTATGTTGTTATTGAATTAACATCACTTTTATTATGTACTGTTAAAGCTACATTAGAAAAGAAAGCAAAGCAAGCGGTTGAAACATGATTGTTTTGTAAAAAGAACGCTAAAACATCAAACGGTGTGCTTCAATTTAACGAAGACAGTAACAAGCAGATGAAAATGATACCGAATTGCTTTGCCAAAAGAAATGGCTGCGTTTTGTTTAATGAAGACACAAAACCAACACGTGTGAAGTTATGAAATAAAATCTGTTATAAAGAAGGACAGTTGTCAGTTTCCTATTAGACAAGTCTTGAAACATTTAATTAGTGGAGTTACTTAGGATTATTAGTGGAGTTAGTTAATCTGTTTTGTTAGTTTCTTTCTTTGGTTTTGTAGCTGCTTTGTTGTAGTATATAAACACCAAAGCAAATATTTACTTGGCACGTTCTCTCATTTTAATTTTGATTCAATAAGAAAATATCTTTCTATTTAGAGAGTTTTACATTTTAATATGTATCAGAGCTTTACTAACTTAATCATGGCTTCTGATTCTACAACTAATACAACCAATCCATTCACTATGCTTCTATTACTCCTTAACAAATAGTACATTCTTTTAGTACATCAATTGCGGATAAGTCCGCAAACAATCCCTATTTTCTTCCTGTAGCTAAAAATCCAAGGATTATACTTGCGTCACAACCATTAATTGGTACAGAAAATTACCCAAGTTGGGTTAGATTTGTGTTCTTAGCTTTAAGTGCTAGGAACAAATTTGGGTTTGTGAATGGTTTGATTCCTATACCAGACCTATCTTTACCTTTGTTTAATTCTTGGTGTAGATGCAATACCATGGTTCTATCATGGTTGGTCGATTCTCTCAACAAAGAAATTGGTGCAAGTGTGATGTACATCAACACTACTAGGGATTCGTGGATTGATCTTCGAGATAGGTTTTCTCAAGGAAATTTTCCAAGATTGTAACTTTAGAAAGAAATTTCTCGTCTTTCACAAGGATCACTTTTGGTGAGTTCTTATTTCACTAAATTCAAGACTCTTTGGGATGAATGTACCAACTATCAGCCTTTTAATACTTGTACTTGTGGTGCTGAGCAATCTCAAATGGAAGCTTAGCAGAAATAGCATGTATTTCGCTTTCTTATGGGATTGAATAATAGCTATGGAAATGTGACTAGTCAGATCTTGTTGACTAAGCCACTTCCTCCTATCAACAAGGTTTGTTCTTTGGTTCTGTAAGAAGAAAAGAGAAGAAGTATAGGTCATGGGGTAAATGTGGTCTATCCAATTGAAGCTATTGCTATGTATGCTATCATTGGCTAAAATGCTAAGGGATATCAAGGTCAAGGATAGGGCCATCAAGGTCAGGGTCAAGGTTACCATGGTGGGAAAGGTGGAAACTCTAAAAAGGAGAGGTCAATTTGCACTTACTGTGGATCATAGGCCATATAGTAGATAAATGCTATAAATTTCATCGATATCCCCCAGGTTACAAGCCAAGAGGAGGAATTAGGCCTACAGCTAATCAAGTCTCATCTGGCTTACCATCATGAAATTTGGGAAATTTGGATTTTGCTATTGAGAATTTGACTTCTTTCTCAAATGGTGGTTCTCAATCTGAAGCGATGACCTTTTCACCGTTGAATTCCTTTCCTTTATTACCATAGGTTGCTATGCCCCAATGTCCTATCTTACAAGTTCAATGTAAGCAATCGCTTTAATTCCTCTCTTCTCTTAAGGAGATTTTAGGTTCAGGTACTGGTACACAACCTACTCATTAAGCTGTTTTTGTGATGATTTCTACTTCTTCCCTTCAACCGACATCCAATTCAGCTATTCCATCTCAATTCCCTATTAATGTTTTAGGTAATCCTTATTGGATTACACCAAATTTGCCTCATTCGATTTTTTCTGCACATGTTTATAGCCATGCTTATTAATTTGAGGATTGAATCATTGACACTAAGGCCACTGATCATATGATTCATTCTATGGCTCAACTCATAACCATCACTTTGTTGTTCATTCTTGTGTATATTTGCCAAATGGGGAACAAGCTGTAGTGATATGCATAGGCATTGTTCAAATATCTTCGAGTTTAACCTTGACTAGTGTTTTATGTGTTCCGTCTTTTAGCTTTAACCTCATCTCTGTTAGTCTACTTACCAAGTCTTATTTTTGTTGCCTCATATTCCCTGCTCATTGAAGCACGATTGGTCTGGGTAAATAATGCAGAGGTCTTTACTTGTTGCAAGATTCATCTTCTTCCATTGCTTTAGCTACTCATTTTGATCACTCATCATCTTCAGAATTGTGGCATTGTCGTTTAGGACACCCTTCTTATTCCAAGTTAGTTTTACTCAATAAAATTGTACCTTATGCTTTTTCAAGTAAACCACCTTGCTATGATGTATGTCATTTTTCATAGTAGAAGAGACTTTCTTTTTCTTCTAGTACTCATGTTTCTAAGGCTCCTTTTGAACTTGTATATTGTGACCTTTGGGGTCCCTTTTCTACTGTTACTATTGAAGGTTTCAAATATTTTCTAATTCTTGTGGATGAGTACTCTAAGTGTACTTGGGTATACTTGCTTAAACATAAATTTGAAACTCAAGATTTGATTCCACAATTTACTCGTATGGTTGAAACCCAATTTAACATGAAAGTTAAATGCCTAAGAAGTGATAATGGTACATAATTTTTCTTAAAAGATATTTTTAAAGCTATGGGTATTTTACATTAGTTGTCATGTGTTGATACTCCTCAACAAAATCTTATTGTTGAGAGAAAGCATCAACACATCCCCAATATCGCCATGGCTTTGAAATTTGTATCTCAAGTACCATTATCCTTATGGGGTGATTGTATCCTCACTACTGTGTATTTCATCAATAGGACTCCCTCTAAGTCTTTAGGTAATAAGAGTTCATATGAACTTATTTTCAATCATTCACCATCTTATTCACATTTAAGGTGTTTTGGTTGTTTGTGTTTCATTTCAAGCTTATCATATAATAGACACAAGTTTGAACCAAGGGCCAAGAAATGTGTGTTTCTAGGCTATCCCTATGGAATCAAAGATTATAAGGTTTCAGACCTTGAATCCAACTCTATTCATGTATCTAGAGATATAATCTTTTATGAGCATATCTTTCCTTTTGGTAAATCTTATCATCCCTATGTTCTTGATATTTCTCCCTCTATATCTCTTGACACTTTTGTTTTCCCACATTGTGTTTTTGACATACCTGATTCTTTTCCTACTTCTGATTCACCGACCATTTGCTCACCTGATTCTTTTTCACCAGGTCCTATAATTTCCACTTCCATTGCATAATTAGATTCTATGCAGAATTAGATTGTATTGTAGAAACTAGCTCTTCTATTATCTTTATTCCTTCTCTAGCCATTCCTATTTCTTCACCACCTCTTCCTTTTACTCTTCCTGTCCGGAGAAAATCTTCTAGACCTCATCACCCTCCAGCCTATCTTAAAAAATATTCTTATAATTAAGTTAGTTTCAAATCTGCTTCTGGTCTCCCTTATGACATATCAGATGGTTTGAGCTATTCTCATCTAGGGACTGCTTTCCATTTCTTTGTTATGATTGTCACTGCTACTCCATTAGAACCTAGTTTCTTTCACCAAGCAGTTAAATCTTCTGATTGGAGGGCAGCCATGGATAAAGAGATAGTTACTTTGGAGTAAAACAACAGTTGGACACTCATTTCTTTACCTCCTAATAAATTTCTCATAGGTTGCAAATGGGTATATCGAATTAAGTATAATTCAGATGGGACAATAGAGAGGTATAAGGCTAGACTTATAGCCAAAGGTTATACATAAAAGGAAGTGGCCAAATTTGTTTCAGTTAGAATAGTCTTGGCTCTAGTTGTTGTGAAAGGGGTTTTTGCATTGAATGGATGTAAATAATGCCTTTTTACATGGAGATTTGGATGAGGAAGTTTTTATGTGTTTACCACCTACCTTTCACAGGAAGGGGGAGAACTTGGTATGCAAATTGAACAAAAGCTTGTATGTTCTAAAACAAGCATCTAGGAAATGGTTTGAAAAGTTTTCCACAACCATTTGGAGATGGGTTTTACACAATAGAAATCTGATTATTCACACTTTACTCACACACAAGGATCTTCAATCACTATTCTCTTGGTATATGTGGATGATATCTTGTTGACTTGAAACAATGTTGCTTGTGTTAACAATATGAAGAAGCTTATAAAAGGTTTGGTTTGAAGGACCTTGGATCTACTTCTTAGGTCTTAAAGTGGCAAAGAATGATGAAGACACCAGTTTAAATCAATGGAAGTATGCCTTGGAAATTTTAAATGATACATGATTTCTAGAATCCAAGCTTGTCAAGATTTCCATGGAGCAAAACTTGAGGTTGTCAAAGCATGAGGGAAAACTTCTTGCTGATCTTACTCAATACAAAAGGTTGATTGAGAGACTTTTGAACTATGAAGCATGGGTGCGTTTCCGAATTCGGGTGCGGGTGCGGGACTTGACAATTTTTGAAAAAGTAGGGTGTGGGTGTGGCGATTAAAAAATTTCTAAAAATATTTATATTTATATTTTTAATATATTGCCAAGCACACTTTTTCACATTATATAAACATATACAAATTTAAGAGCAATAGTAGATAATAACTAAAGCATGATGTTCGTAAATTAAATACAACCCACAAGTTTGAAACTAAAACATTCCATGATGTTCGGAAATTAGAATACAACTCACAAGTTTGAAACTAAAACAAAATAAAAGATAATCAACAAGACAATCAAATACAACCATCATCATCTTCAAGATTAATAACTTCACTTCGAACTTCACTTTCACTAGTAGTAACATTAGTGCTAACATTCCCAATAACCATGGCCTCCAACTCTGGCTCATCAATTGTAAGGGCAGCATTCTCAAGAATTCCAGCTCCTCCATGTATGTCGCTCTCATTCCAAGAATCTCCTGCAATATCCCACATCTTTGTTGCTGTATTTACATACTCCTCATTGCACCTTGACAAGAGTCGAAGATTAGAATGCACATATACCAAATCCTCAGCGCGTGTAAGAGCCATTTTGTTTCTTTTTAAAGAATGAATGAATTTGTATGTGCTTTAATTCCTCTCAGCACATAAGGATGAACAAGGTTGTCCAAGAAGTTTAAGGGCCAGAGTTTGAAGAGTTGGAAATGAGGAGCCATGGTATTGCCACCAAACCAAAGGTTGTAAGGCCCACCTATCTGTCAAGGCATCTGGTGAAGGAAACCTCCCTCCTAAAAATGCAGCAAACTCAACTTTCACCACCCTTAAGTCATTCTCATCTTCAAAGTATCGATCCAAACACTTGCTCATTTCCATAGAAATTTCATGATCCCGATGTGGAGAGATGCGTTTTGGATTCTTCGAAAGTCATTCAATGGAGTAATACCTAGTTAAAGATTAAAAAAAAAATATAGATGAAACATGTGTTTTACTAGAAGGGGGAACAAAGGAAAATAGAAAATAAATGTATTTACTTAGGATTTAAGGAATGAGCCAAGCAATATAGTGGTGTACAATTTTTAGTCCATCAATTAATGAGTATATCATACACCACACCCCAAAATGAGTTATACTCATCATCTTCCAAGCTTTTGTGCCGATATATTTCTGCTTTCACCTTCTTTATCATTGAATCCCACATCTCATACACAAGATGAAGACAAGGCTTATCTGTGTCGACTACTCATAGCATATCATAAATAGGTGCTGTGAATTCAAGAATATAATCAACAGTATCCCACCAATGATCACTTAGAATCATATCTTTCACCTTTTGAGCTTTTCCAACATCATCCTCCCTATAAAATGCCCATTGGTCACTAATAGCCATGGCTTGAAGGCATCTTTTTATCAACTTCAACTTTTTCAGTATTACAACAACTGAAGCAAATCTAGTATTAGCAACTTGGAGCAGTTTTAATGGACAAAATTCATTAAACATTGCCAACCTCATTGAATGGTTCATGATAAAAACACGTATGAAGGATGCATCATCAACAATACGTGTAATCCAACTACATTCCTCATATGTAACTTCATTCTTTTCAGTGTTTTTTGCTGCACAAATATTCTTCAAAACTAGATTGAGAGTGTGGATAACACAGGGTGTCCAAAATATTTTAGGATACTCACCTTCAATAAGAGCTCCTGTAGACTTCATCACACTAGCATTATCAGTGATGAGTTGGACAACTTTTTCATGTCCAATCTCTTTTATAGCATCCTTCAACACTCCAGCAATATAATGTTTGTCTTTGAACTCACCTGACCCATCAATTGCCTTTATAAACACTGGACCCCCATCTTATACAACCATAATATTAATAAGAGGCCTCCTTTGTGGATTTGACCATCCATTAGAAACTATACTTACACCATTTTCAAGCCAAAAGTCCTTAATTGGTTTCAAAAGTCTTTCAACATGAGCTCTTTTTCTTTGCAAAAGTGTTGTTCTCAAGGCATTGTATCCAGAAGGAACATAACCCTGAATGTTATGGGTAGCAGCATATGAATAGGAACTACGATAATATGGGTTCCTTGCAAAGTTAAACAGAAGCCCATCGGTGTAAAACATCCTAGTAATTCTACTATCCAATTGATGTCCAGCATTATTCTAGAATGCTCTCTCCAAAGGAGAATTCACAGTCACCTTCCTCCTATTACCATCAACCGAATTTGTACTATCATTCCCTTCCTATCTCCAAAATGAGGGAATAGGTATAGGCCCACGACCTGAGGGAGGTGGGGGTAAGGGAATTTGACTTCTCTGTTCTCTCTCTAACTTATCATTCTCAATTTGATCATGCATTCGTTGCATTTCCAGCCTATGACTCGGTGTCACCTTAGGGCATGCTCTAATACCTTTATTAGGAATTTTTAATAAATGAGCCTTAACCCTAGAATAAGATCCCAAAAAAACTCCACCATAATAGTTGCACTTAAAGTGTGTGTTTCCACTTGATTTAACAGTAGAACGAGGTGGTTTTTCTACTTTAGTCACATACTGCCAAAGAGGATATTCATCATTTGGCACTTCTTCATTAGATGAAGGTGAAGTTTCTGTGCTAGTAATTTCATCCATTGCAAATTCAATAGATTCAATTTAACCTACAAATAATAACTATTAACTAAATAAAAAATCAAACCTAAGTCACAACATTACAGCTTATATAAATTTTTTTTGAAAAATATTAAAAAAATCGGATCACAGATTCACAATGAGTAATAGTCAAAGCATGTGAGAGTATAATGAGCTTGAGATTGAAAAATTGAGATTGAAAACTTTAATTAGTTTGATACCTGAGTTAAGAGTGGGTCGGTGAGGTGAGGTGAGCTTGAGACCGAGAGTCATGCCAAGAATAGGAGAGTGAGAATGTGTCTTAGGGAGTGATTGAATGCGTCTGTGAGAGAAGGGAGACGGAGAGCAGAGAGCCGAGAGGGGAGACGGAGCACAAAGAGTGAGAGAGAGCTGAAGATTGAAGAAAGGTGCGTTTTGAGAACTGAGATAGTTTAGGGTTTTGTTATTAAGTTCAAACGGTGCGTTTTGCACCTTTTTTTTTTTTGGAATTTCGGCCTGAATCGGCCAGTTCGACGCTGGTATGGCCTGAATCAGTCTGTTTCGGCGGTTTCGCTCGATATGGACTGATTCGGCCCGAGTTAGCGAGAATCAGCCTGAGTTGGCACATATCAAGAAACGGGAAAAAAAAAAAAAAAAAAAAAACCTGGACGCGGCACTGATGCGCAGGCAGTGGTGTCGCTTGCGCGTTGTCACGTCGGGCCGCGTTGGACGCAGGTGCAGTGGCCATTTTGCCATGTCCATGCATCCCAGCTTTTGAATCTAACGTTGACTAGACCAGATATTACATATGCAGTACACAGGCTTAGCCAAATCCTATCAAAACCAAGAGAGCCTCACATGTCTGTTAATAAGGTCCTTCAATTTTCTTTCCTAGTAATTTAGATTTGCATATAAAGCTCTTCTATGATGCTGACTGTGCTAGTTGTCTAGACATTAGGAGGTTTTTAATAGGTTATGGTGTATTTTTGGGAGAAACTTTGGTTCCTTAAAGATCAAAGAAGCAAGGTGTTGTCTCTAGCAAGGTTTTTAGACCCGGACTGTTCATTGAACCGTAAAAGGGAGAGGTTCAAGGTTTTTAAGGTCGAACCAAGGTCGAACCGTGATGACATCATAATTAATTTAATAATTATTTAAATATAAATAAATATATTAAATTAGTATAAATAGAAAAATTAAATTAAATGACCCAATTAAATATAGAAATCTATCTTTCAAATATATTTTTTTATATCATAACTTTCATAGGACAAATAAGAAATATCATATCCTAAGCATACATAGATATAATATTTCTTTCTTTATTTATATGTTGATTAGTTAAACTCGTGATAGTAATATTGTAATAAAATAGGAATTAGAAGTACACTTAGTAATTTTAAATTAAAATAATTATTTAATAATTATTATATACTTAATTGTATCCGTTGACTCACTATTTTTCCTCTACCATTCAAACTTTGCTACATTATAATTGTGACAAAAAAGTTGTGAAATATTTTGAAACACTATATTTTTCATTTAAAAAAAATTGTAAATATTAACTAAAAGTACTTATAATATTTTATTTGTTACTTATCAATCCATCAATAGTCACATCACGGGCTCAAAGCTGCAAATCTAATGGCTGAAACATTTTGCCAATTTCAAAAATCAAAAGTTTTTTACTTTCCCAATGCCTAGTCACGTGTCATGTGTAGGGGCTCTAGATTCTTTCCCAATGCCAAGTCACGTGAACCAATGCCAAGTCACATGAAGGGGCTTTGGAAACATAAAAAAGAATTCAAAACAAACCCAAACAGAGAGAAGGTGAGAAACCACAACAGTGGAGATGGAAAGAAGAAAGAGAAGAAGGAGAAAAAGAAGAAAGAAGAAGAAATAGAAGCAGAAGACGAAGGTTGTGAATGGCGATTTGTGCTGGGTTGCTAACTTGCTGTTTCAACTTCGCACAGTCCCTACTTTGTCATCTTCTTCTTCTCAGTTTGTTTGTTTGTTTGTTTTTTTTTTCCCCTTACAAATCTTTTGGTTTCAGATCTGAAAAAAGTCCAATGCATGCCGGCCAAGCGGTCTGATCACGGTTCCAGAATTTAAAGCTTGTTTTTTTTTTTTTTTTTTTTTTTTTTTTTTTTTTTTTTTTTTTTTTTTTCAGGTTCAGATTCAAAGGGAAGTAGGAAACCATGAGAAGCGGTCTGATCACGGTTCTCAGAATCGTGAGGTCCGATTGCGGTTCGCACGAGTCCCTACTTTTTTCCCATAGAGCGGTTCTTGAGGCTAAAAGAACCGCAAAAATGAGCAGTTCGAGGTTTTTCCGATCGGACCGTACGGTCCTGTTCAGGTTTCAAAACCTTGGTCTCTAGGTCATCAGCTGAAGTTGAATACAAGGCCATGGGTAGTGTGGCTTGTGAAATTACTTGGGTGTTGCAGCTACTCAAAGATTTGAAGATACAATATCCCAAACATGCTACGTTGTTTTGTGATAACTAGTCTGCATTAAATATTGCAGCCAACCCTGTTTTCCATGAAAGAGCTGGAAGTTCAGCTTTTACTAGACTTTCTAGAAAATTGGGCTTGATAGATATCTTCATTCCAAAACCTGAGGTTCAGGACTTGAGGAAGAGTGTTGAAGCTGCATCAGAAAAGAAAGCAAAGCAAGCAGCTGAAACGGGATCGTTTTGTAAGAAGAAAGCTAAAACACCAAATGGTGTCGATGTCATTCACTTTAATGAAGGTAGTAACAAGTAGATGAAAACGACACCGGATTACTTTGCCAAAAAAATGATGAAGTAAAAGAAACGGCTGCATTTTGTTTAATGAAGACACGGAACCAACACGTGCGAAGTTGTAAACCAAAATCGGTTATAAAGAAGGACATCTGTCAGTTTCCTATTAGACAAGTCTTAAAATATTGTTAGTGGAGTTAGTCTATATTGTTAGGGTTTGTTTGGATTAAACTTATTTTTGCTGAAACTGAAAACTGAAAACACTATAGCAAAATAATTTTTAAATGTGTGAATAGTGTCGTGGGACCCGTGAACAGTGCATGAATAGTGTTTTTTGTCCCCTGCACAGTAAAATCACATGATTTTACTGTTCACGTGCAGAAAAAAAAAAAAAGGACTAAAAACGTAAACGCAAAACGTAAATGCCAAATTCAGTGCAATCCAAACAGGTACTTAGTTTCTTTCTTTGGTTTTGTAATTGCTCTGTTATAGTATATAAACACCATAGCAGATATTTATTTGGCACACACTCATTTTCATTTTGATTTCAGTAAGAAAATACCTTTATATTTAGAGAGTTTTGCATTTTAATACACCATTCACAATAACATGTTCACCGTTGTGAAAAATATTGTATACCTAAACTTAGTCAATAAAATACTAGGAAAGAAATAATGCCGGGCAACAATATCTAAACAAAGGCGTGGGTGCTCTTGCAGAGCTGCTAAGCTAGTCCCAAAAGAAATGTCCATTAATTGAGCACCAATAAACATCCATCTGTAGCTGAACCCAATCCTACTGGTCATCCCATGTGAGGGAAAGCCTATGTGGGACCAAGGAGAGAGAGAGAGAGAGGGAGAGTTTTTTTATGTATAGGGACTCATTTAATTGAACCATCATTACATTACACTTTTGTTCTCGTTTTTTCAACCCCAATATCCCCCATCAAAATTCTGTTGAATCACAAAATAGTGGGTCACATTGGAAAAGCTTAGATTCAATCCAAGAAAATAAAAAGAGGCTTAGATTAATTGCAATCCTCAAAATTTAATGTACTCTATATATAAAAGTCAATATACACAATCTTGAATCTTAATCCTTGTAATTACCATTGGCATTGTTCTTTTCCCTCCATATCTTGCCAATTTACCCTCATTGAGCATTTCATCTTTTATGTATAGGGACTCATTTAATTGAACCATCATTACATTACTCTTTTGTTCTCGTTTTTTCAACCCCAATATCCCCCATCAAAATTCTGTTGAATCACAAAATAGTGGGTCTCATAGGAAAAGCTTAGATTCAATCCAAGAAAATAAAAAAAGGCTTAGATTAATTGCAATCCTCAAAATTTAATGTACTATATATATATATAAAAGTCAATATACACAATCTTGAATCTTAATCCTTGTAATTACCATTGGCATTGTTCTTTTCCCTCCATATCTTGCCAATTTACCCTCATTGAGCATTTCATCTTTTATTACTAGCCAACTTTAGTCTCTTCAACTCAATTAAGAGACATTCATCAACAACGCGAGCCCTTCTTGCACTTAAGTATACCAGCTCCGGCTGTGATAGTACTCACAAGAGAAGATGGTCTTGCACTCAAGCTAGATGCCTTGGCGTAGCTAGAAGACACTCCGGCCCCAGAAGGCGTGAAGAAAGCACCATTCACCATCAAATCTCCTTCGGACCTCCAATTCCATTTCTTCCACTCGCTTTGTGGTGCATCTTCATGTTTAGTAACCTGGTCATGTCACATTCTTGTATGAGTGCTACAAACTCATATCATAGCTAATGGTGCATGATTAAGCTACAATACAATGGAAAAACCATTTCAACAAGTATGGTTGGAAAAAAAAAAAAATCATTACCTCCTTGTTATAATTGTAATTGGGAGCAAGGAATCTATTCCCTTGGCTATTAATAGTAGGAGCTGCACTGCCACCAATTGCATACATTTCCCAATGAGAGTAGTCATTGTTCACCACATGGAAATAGCCATGTCTACATCTGCAATTATGGGTTAAACACAGAGCAAATTCAATATGAATCAAAACCATGGCCCTATTGTAGATTTCAATGACCTGATCAGAAAATAAAAATAAGCTCATTTTGAGAACTTGATTATACCTTGGCATCCTCTGCACAAGCCCTTCTCCAAAATGATTGAAAGCTATAGTGACTTGCATGTATTTGTCTTGTGTGTATGAGTCACTATGACCCAAGAGCATGACTTTGTTATGGTGGGTCATGTAATTGTTAGAGATGGTGATGGCTGTGGATCCATGAATGGCATCAATTAGCCCATCATGACAATTAGCTAAAGAACAATGATCCACCCAAATGTGACTTCCTCCAAAAATGGAAACCCCATCACCATCCGATGTAGTCCTCCACCCATAATGATCAGGCGAGTCCCTCACATAAGCATTCCCACCTTGCTTGCAGTCATGTATATTTAGGCCGTGGATAATAATGTTGGACACATATTGTATAGTAATGCATGGACCGCCAGCAATGTGCACATTTGCACCACGACCATCAATTGTCTTATATGAATTCATGAGAAGCTCTTCCTTTAGCTTGATCACCATGTCATGTTTGAAAATGATCCATAGTGGTTCATTTTGAATCACAGCATGTCTAAGAGTGCCTATCTTGGGGTTCACTGGATTATCATCACCAGGGTCTGTGACCACATATATTTTACCATCTCTGCCTCCAGTGGCATGCTTACCAAACCCAATTGCACAATCGGCTAGGCGTTGCCGGTTCTTTTCCCAATTCGGATCACACCTCCAGCAATCATCAATTGGATTCCCAGAACCACAAGAGAGATAGCCTAAAACCCTCCTAGAGGCATTGATGCTCCTGCAACCAAAACAACCCAGAAAAAGAAAAAGAAAAATGTCACACATTAGTACATTACATTATATTATATGATACATTATTATGTATAACTAACTAATCAAAGGTTTAATTGTCCTACTTGTGTACTTCTTGCACTACTGGTTCAGGGTCTTGGATTATTGAAGAGGGTATGCAGGTTGGAGCTAGAAGAGCCAAAAGTACCAAAAGAATGAGTGGAATTCCCATTACTATTGTGTATTTTAATATAGATACACAAAGAGAAGAAAGTGGGCAGAGAGCGAACCGTTGTGAGGAAGTTGAGAGAGTTGTAATCTTATATAGGGAATAAAGAGGGTGAATATATATATTTTTTTTAAATTAAAAAAAAAATACTATATCTATTTTTCTTTTTGTGATTCTTTATAAAATTTTCATTTACCCCAAAAGACAATAAATAAAGAGGTTGTCACAGCCTGATTAAACAAAAGGTTTGGGGCCACCATTCCAATTCCATGATTCATGGTTTTTAACTTTTAAGGGTGTCCAATCCAAAGGTTTGGCCTTCAATCAAACTCTCATTGAGAATTTCTTTCTAGCTTTTATGCTTTTCTTGCCTGAAATTTACTGGAATCTAGTGTCATTAGTGGACTATTATATATGTAGTTATGTACTATAGGTAAAAACTACTATTGAGCTAACTATAGTGTCTTAGGATGACATAGATAGGCACTTACATTTCATTTGTGACATTATTTACTCTTTTTGCTATTTTAACTATACACACCGACACTTCGTTGATGAATTTTTAGTGTCGGTGTTGAGCTGAAAATGTTGACAATCCCTATTTCTTTCTCCATCACACAAAGCTTTTGTTGCATCTAGTTATGGTCGTTACTCGTTAAGTATTGGCTTCATCTTTCATTTTCCCTTAGATTTATTTCTACATTTAAACCATCTTTCCTTCTCATTGACAAATCTAAGGTTTCAACTTTCAACCGTTGCAGTTTCCCTCATAATGAGGGCACATTGAAAACAACTTAAAATACTCCTTAATCACAATTTTGTTCTAAGGTTTAATTTGTTATGTATTCATTGAAAATTGTTCATTTATGTTTGTTACCCTTCTTTCAATTTTCAAAGCTTGTAATAATGAGGTGTATTTGTGACAAGGTTATATACCTTCAGAGTTATTGTTTTCACACAGCCTAGCTATACCTCTGAATGCGGCAGAAATCTCATCTTGCTTTCAATTAAAATTGGGATTTTTTTTGGGGGGTGGATCAAATTTTCCATAGATTCTTATCTATATCGTGGATCTGATTGATTTATTTGAATATCATCAATGTTCATGCTCTCTGCCCGGTCACATGTTTCAATCCTTTTCATATCACGTGAAGGATAGAAACACCAACCCTAGTTAACCATTGATAATGAGCAATTATCCCATCTTTTATTACTTTAATCTTTTAATTTTTTTAGTTATAAATAAGAATCACGAACTACCTGATGTGATCTGTTGGACCATCAAATTAATATCATTACAGATACACATAGATGTTGTTTAAACGAGTTCATTGAGTTGTTTTCTGGATCATTCCAAAAAGTAGTAAGTATTTAAGAAACACAAATTTGTCCCATTCACTGTTTGCACCAAAAAATAAAAAAAATTTGCCCCATTCACCATACTAAATTGACTATAATCATAAAAAATACATAATTACAAAATCAACTTCAAAATGAAAGTTCAATAATGTATTCTAAAAAATGCTATAAAATATTTTGAGTATAATAATGACAAACTTTCTCCTTCACATAAATATAGTTTTCATAAAAAATTCAATGGTAAAACTTACATTTCTATGAGAGAAGGGAATATAATATTATTGTATTATTATAATATTCTATAATTACGCCGAGCCTGGTAGTGTAGGCTTATCACCAAGAAGGAAAATAAATGTGGTTGGATTTATGTTGAATTTGTCAAAGTAAAACTTTGTTTCATTTTGACAAAGACCCTGGCCCATGGGTTAATGGGCCAAACCCCAATCCACTATAGATGGATAGCCAATAACAATGTATAATTACACCATATTCTAGTAATGTTTCAAACTGATTAGACTAATAAACTTGTTTCATCAATTTAGTTTTAACTGCAAGATCAAAACAATATTTGTCCATGATGATTTTCAGGGATGGAGCTAGGAATTGGAGTAAGGAGGCAAAAGTAAAAACAAAATTTTTTTTTTTTTTTGAAACTCCAAATAAGTATTCATTTAGAAAGTTTATTTTTTTTTTTATTTTTTTGGTGTTTTGCGTGTTATCAGATGTGTGTGGGTGTTCACTCAGACTAGTTAGAATCAATTTAGGAATTATTTTATTTTATTTTATTTTTTGTTTGTGTTTTGCATGGGTTTGTTTTAAGGTGTTGTTTGGGCTTAAGTTTGTTATTGGTAAATTTTATTGTTAAGCTTGTTAAATTTATTTCAGATTTTAGATTAATAAAACTTTTTATAGTGTTTAAAAGATCAATAATATTGTTGAGGAGACAAAGGGCAAATTTATTAAAACAAATTGCTAAAATTAATACATATATATTAAAAAAAAATTTGAATAAACAATACAGACACAGTCATGCACTTACCCTTTTTTTTTCCCTCTTAAGATCCAAATCCAACCTCTTTTCTATGTTTGGAATTCATTTTTCATACTAAAAAACAATCAGTTTCTTACATTATTCGCAATAATATATTAATTCAAAAAGAATGAATGCCATGCAGAAAACACATGCTACAATCGATAACACTGCACGGGAATTTGAAGCCGGCAAACAAATACACTGACGTGGATCTTGCTGATTTCTTTACTTTCTTTTAGCTTCCACTTGTCAAGCTCGTATCCATTTCTTTTTCTTTCTTTCTTTTCTTTCTTTCCTTTTTTTTGTTTTTTTTTGTTTGTTTGTAATTTTCCTCTTAACTTTTTCCTTTCGAAAAAAAATGTTAGAACTAAAAAAAAAAATTATACAATTTTTACTGCAACTCGGCACATGACTAATTGTGAGTAGTGAGGTGTACTTTTGGAAATAGATTATTTAGTTGAAACTGAAATTTTTTTGCTGAAAGTACTAACTAAAGGTAAAAGTTAGCTGAATAGTGCAGTGGAACCTATGAATAGTACCGAAAAGTGCAATGAGACTTATAAATAATAGCAAAAATAAACTGAAAGTAGAGATAAATTAAAAAATTCAGCTCATCTTAAATGCACACTAAATCTATGTGGATCCACACTTTCACTATTTATAACTCGATAAGTTGCTGGCAAAATTTGTGTAATTTTTTTTTAGTGCGAGCTTATAGATCAGAGCATTGTTATTAATACCGTTTTGGACCCCGTTTCGGTTTGTCCAGTGGAATGGAATATTTCGGTACCAGCCGATTTCAGTGTACCGTTTCAGGGTGTTTCGGAGTTCTTAAAAAATAATTTATATATATTCTTGTAGAACATAAAATTGTCAATTCTAATAAATAAATAACTAAATATCAAATAATACAAATCATTTAGTCTTAACTCTTAAGTCTTAAACATCAATAACTTGAAATATAACATCAATTTAACATCACACAATAAGAAGATTACAATACAATAACTAAATATCAAATAATACAAGATTTACTCATCCTCCTCATCATCATCCATGAGAGAATGATCAAATTCATCATCAAAAGAACTCCCAAATATAACTTTTTTATTTTTATTTTAAATAAGTTAATAATAGGCCAAATCCGATACCTGCCAAAATTTGCATCTCAGCCGGAATGGATCGAAACGGCTCGAAATTTGACCCGAGGTGAAACGTTGGGTATTTCGATACCAATTTGCATATCGGTATAAAAAATTTTGACTGTTCCGACTGGAACGGAACGAAATCAATAACAATAGATCAGAGTACACATGGGAGCAAATCAAAAATAAAAAGTGAGTACACATGGGAGGGCCGTATTATCCGTGAACAGTGAAGAATTGCTGACATGGTGATCTTTTTCTAGGGAAGCACGTTCTCCCATGTGAGCTTTGTTCCCCTTGATTATATTCCTCACTGGGGCCCAAGAATTTGATTTTTAAAACTACACCCTTAGGTTCATTTACCTGGGGATCTGGAGCCGTTAGTTAGTGATGTTAGTTGATCAACTTATCCAACTGTGTGGTGGGGTCGTTCTGTGGGGCCTGATAAGAAGAGAAAGGATAGGTGATTGGAATTACCAATGACTCATCCACTAATCATTGTGTGTTTGATGTCATTCCTTTCTCGACCTTTTGGCTAAGATCAAAAGTGTTTGATTGCTTTTTTTTGGCAAAATAGTCGTATTTTGCTAATGCAATTTTTTATATTTTTATTGAAAAGCTTCTGTCTAAATTTATTTGATTATGTAGAACTTTTTTGAAACTCGAATTTATTATATATGAATTTGGTTTATCTTGAAATTTATTTTAGTTACATAACCTTTTTTTACCATAATATTTAGAATTTGAGTATAATAAACTCAAGTTTCACTTGGAATTAAACTTGAATTTCAAAAAAGTATTACATACTTAAATAAGTTTGGTCGGAACTTTTTAGTATATATATATATTAGAAATTTTGGAAAAGAACATTTATTAGCCTTAAAAAAGCAAAAGACGTGTTTGATGCTGATGGTGTTAAGTTATGCCATATAAGATGATTTTCAGCCATTGGTTTTTGGAGAGTACATGGGCATGGAACCCATGATGTAATATACACCATACACCCACTTTTGTGCATTATTAAGTGTGTAGTAGAGGTGGATAAGATTACTACGTATGGTAATTATTTGTGCTTTGAACTTGCTTTAGCTTATTCTAAATATGCTGCATGTTTCATGGAAAAATATTCCCTTCTTTTCGTTGGTGGTCCCCATCAAATCCACTCATGCTTTAAGAAATAAACTTTATAATTGATATGAAGTAAAAGACTTAATAATTGATACGAAGCCAATTCATTTTTTTATATATATATATAAAAAAAATGTTTTGTTTATTTGGAGACACTAGAGTGATAGACTTGAAAAACATGTTGTCAATCAGAAAATTTCAAATTTCAAATTCCATATTATCGATCCATGAGATTCTCAAAATGTCTCCTGGGTAAAAAAGTGAAATAATTTGACCAAAAAAAAAATTACTTCCTTATACAAAATAAAAAAAAAAACCAAAAAAAAAAAAAAATGTTTGGAGCATCAAACACAAATTTGAATGAGTACAACACACACACATATATAGGCACACACACTTTCAGTTAACTTTATAAACAAAGCCTTTGTTATTGAATAAGGCACCTAGATTTGAATTTGCCTGTACTTAAAATTAATTAGTGCTTGACTTGATGATTTAAGAGCAATCATAAAAAAATGGAAGTCATAAATTTGAACTCTATGATATCTATAAAAAAAAATCACGTTAATTTGTAATTAGAAAAATATGCGACTATCCTTGATAGTCTCTCATAGTCTTTAATTTTTTAAGGAAATTTGAACTATAGAGGGCATGGTAAGCATGTAACTAAGTGTGCGTTTGGGAAGCGCGTTTGCGTTTCCCAGACGCACGTTTTGCGTTTTCAGCTCTTTTTTTTTTTTTTTTTTCACTCGTTTCTGGCCCCTTTTTACTGTTCATGCACTGTTGCGCAATAATATTTGACTTTTTCCCGTGAACAGTGCACGGTGTGCACTGTTCATGGACCTACAAATTACATTTTTCAGCAACTTTTTTATTAAAAATGGGTCCCACGGTACTATTCACACATTTAAAAATTATTTTGCTACAGTGTTTTTCAGTTTTCAGTTTCAGTTTCAGTTTTCAGTTGTATCCAAACGGACCCTAAGCAACATAACTCTCAAAAAGTATTTTTTTTTAAAATGATAATTTTAAATATATATATGATATTCACATCATTCTAAAAGGCGTATCCAACAAGCAATATGCTTCTTAACCTCTTATACATTAAATATTGTGCTTTTTTAACAGTGTTAGAGATATTATAAATTTTAGGACAAAATTTAGCTATAAAATTAGTTGTAGTCTAAAACTACAACTTTACTTAATAAAATAAATATTATTACATATTTTGAACATCTAACTATTGAATTGCATGTTCTTTACGCTTTTAATATACATGTCAAATTTTGTGTCAATCAGATATTATTTACTATATAATCTATAAATTTATATTTTATGTATAATTTCAAACTATAAAAAAGTATAATTTAAACAATTTATTGATAATATGGCTATTGATTTTTAATTTTCTAGAAATTTTGCAAGTATAGAGGATATAAGAAGAAGATGTAATCCAATGGTGGTTTTATCAAAATTCACCTCTAATAAAAAGATATCAATTTTGTAGCTAAACTTTGTCCTAAATTTTGTTATATAAACCTTATAAATTGATGTATCAATTTTTGAACCCAAAATAAAAAAAGTAATTAAGAAATTTATTTATTATATTATTAACATGCACAAATTATATTTATTGTCATGTCAATTTGTAAACTTTTTTGTAGTAAAATAGATAGTAATTTTAGTAATTCGCCCCCCCCCCCCCCCCCCCCTCTTTAAACATGGATCTAATGCCATGCTTTACATTGCCAATTGAACAAATCAATTGTTCTTAACGAAACATTCATTTGATAACCACAAATATTGGTGGAATTTGGATTTTATGAATATATGGCAAATTATTATAGCTCATGATGATGCTTGCATGTTTGGTGCCAATAATCCTGTTTAAGCTAGTGTTACTTTCTTCCTAAGCAATGAGCCTTAAGCATCCAAATGGGTTTATTCCGATTCCATAATCCATGAATCATTATTTCAATCAAACAATTCCTTTGTATCTTTATATCATTTGCTTGCCAAATGCCAATTCACTCTAAGACACAAGGTCAGTCAAGCAAGTTAATAACACTGTCCTTACCTCTCTGGGTTTTTGTTTTTGGTTTTGTTTTTTAATGATAAAAAAGAAGAAGAAGAAGAAGAAACTAGGGACAGTACTTCTAGCATATGCTATATAGCATATATATCATTGTCACCGACACCGTACCAAAGGTCCAAAACCTTAGCTAGTTAGCTTCATTTCACAAATACATGTCCATGTGTATGAAAAGTATATACATATGGGAATGTAGTACTTTGACTGTACCTATTTACATTTATGATGATCATGTGATTGGCATTATGGAGAGAATTTGTGGCAAAACCAGCTTGTTATTTTCTAAAGAGAGATGAGTGAGACTCCACAACCACCAATTCTCATTCTCATAATGAAGGTTTAAACTTAATAATAATGCATTTATTAATGAACTTTGATAGTGATATATATTTTTTAATCTTCGCCATCACTACCAGCACATGACTATAATTAAGAGCTCAAAACCTCTCTCCTTCAACCAATTATAAAATCTCAATACATTTTCATGCAATATACATCTTTATACATATAAAAGACTTACTCCACGTTACCAACTGTTGCATGCAGTTTTGGTAATGACGTGTGAGTTTAACGAAAAAAAAACATATAAAAGACTTAACTATGGATCATAATATAAGTATTTCAAATTTTCAATTGTGATAAGTGTTAGCGTCTTGTTCTTCCTTTGAGCATAACTTGGATTCAAATCCTTCCTTTTTAACTTGTTGCCAAAAAAAAAAAAAAAAAAAAAAAAAAAAATCAACCATCCAAATAAGTCTTTTGTTTAAACTTAAAGTGTATACAAAAAATCAGTCAAAATATGATTGGGCATACAAAATGAAGAGTCCTCCATGATTCTGAGGAGTTAATTCTATATTTTCCCCTTCTTGGGCTCGAATTACTTGCAAACTTTCTTCAGAATTTTCAATTTTCCAATTGGTGCACATCTTGTAATTAGCTAGGGATGCATTTATTTTGGCCTTAACAAATGGCAAGACAAAGTTTGTTGGTGTAGGTGCAAACAATGATTCTAAAGGCTTAAAAAGGAAACATGATAATTAACTAGTCATGTGCCCAAGGTTTATGCTTGTAATCTATAACAACTCCCGATTTGATTAGACGGCACAATATCATGATTTCATGACATTCTCTTCTTCCTCTCACTCTTGTCTTTATCAATCATTACTATTAAAATAATGCTGCGTTCATGATAGTTTCACAATAATTCTTGAGTGGTTAGTTGCTATTAGTTTTAATTTGAATCTATTACTGATATAGACAGCTTTATGCAATCTATATAATGAGTTAAAGCAAAAAACAATCAATAATGTATAATGTTTGAAGGCAGATGCCCTATATACCACGGCTCTGAGGGTCAAAAAATCCAGGAAGGTTCTGCTATTGGGACTTGAAGTTGAGTCTTTCACATGGCCTAGTTGGTTTATTCGTTAACAAATTCAACAATGTTATTTCAGTTTTCACATTGTACCAAGGAAACAAAAATGGTATGTTCTCACTTCTCACTTCTCCTTCTCCACTGTGTCTGTAAATGAGCTTTATGTGAATCCACTTCGTGAATGACGACAAAAAGCGGACCATGATCACTGATCGAAGCAAATTCATATCTTATCAATTAATGATGATAAAAGACTAAAGAGCAATTGTTTTTCTTTCTTTCTATGGAATGATGATAAGAGCATGAAAGCTCCACACACATAAAAATAGAATACCAGACAGACTACACGGTCTCAAATTTTTAATTTCATCATGGATTGAAATGTTGATTTAGAGTGAGGCAACACAACTTTTATCACAATTTTAACGTAGCAGACTGTGATTAATAAAGAAAAAGTGATAGGTTTATGTAAAAATAATAGTAGAAACTCACTATATCAGAGTTGTGACAAAAGTTATGATACAAAACTTATAGTAATTAAGAACTTCTCTCATACTACTCATGCATGTGATTTAGAGTGATTGCGTACAGAGCATAATTAATAGTACCAAGCCATGTGAATGGAAACAAAACCCCTCTCAATGATTAGATCATGTGCAGAGTTAGGTAGTAAATAATGTCTACATCTTCCTCTATTTATAACTTACCAATTAAATTAGATTGAATTAAAATGTCAAACTTGCTTTATGATATAATATGGCTATATTTTTTTATAATAAAAAAAATTTGTCTTTATGTTTCTAAGATCACAAACATGCCTAATCACTTTGTGATTCTTCACATGACTTAAGTTAGCAGATAATATATCATAATGTTGATGCTAGAAAGTGATATTTATAATAAAATAAAGACATGAATATCCTTTAAAAAAAGAGAATAAATTTTGTACACAATGGACGGCATTGCAAAACCCCCCCAAAAAACCAAGAGAGACAGAGAGAGGGATTTGGGCTTTTATCTAGGGATTGGTAATTTCGTATGTTCTGCTCTCACACAGATTGAACTTCAAAAAATGGCCTGGAATTGAGAATTTGAGACTTACATTTAGACCACTTTTTCGTCTAATAATGATATACACTGAGCAAGACCCGTGTACAAGGAAAGGTCATAGTAAGTCTCAAAAATAAAGACAATTCTTTACATTTAGCAGTGATCGATTGAATATATTATACATTGTTAATAGCCCATGCTAGACATCGATCTTTATAATGGCAAAAAGAAACTTTGAAAAGAGAGAGAAATAGAGATTTGGGCCTTAAACTAGGAATATATATGTTGTGTCTTTGGATTGAATTTCAATAGGACCTCACATCAAGACCCAACCGAGACCATGCCCACATCGTTCGTCCCATTGTGATATAGAACATTGAGCAAGATAAAGGATGGGAGACCCTTGTAAAAGGAAAGGGCAAAATATTCAAATCTAAAGAACATTTTTTTGGCCAAACAGGGGTGCAATCTAAACATGATATAGAAGGATCCAAAAAATTAAATTGATGATGATATCTCAATGGAATTCATGACCATTTTAATATTTTATTACTTGAAAATTTGTAGACAACAAAGAGAAAGCAATTAGCAACAATACCCTTTGATTTTTTTGGGGTAATAATGTTATGATTGAGATAGAAAAACCAATTTTATGTACTCTTCACATTTTTTCTAACAAAAAAAGCACTTAAAGTTGAAAGCAACCCACCAGTCACCAATACGTTATATACTTTATATTTTGTGAGTTAGTGTTGTTGAGATGATTAAAGATAAATCTTGATGATTTGGATGCTATGGTTTTGATGTTTAAGCCCTTTAGGGTCTTGGGTAGGGAGTGTTTCAAGTGCTTTCTCGAATATGTGAATGCTAGGGTTTGTATTTAAAAGCTTATAGGGTTTCGGTTTGGTGATTTGTTACATGAAAATAATGAGGGTTTTAATGAAAATGTGAATGGATTGTATGAATGTGAATGCTTCAAGAGAGTTACCAACTCCAAGAATGAGACTATTTCAAGGGATTCTCTACCTCCAGGAGAAAGACTAGAGAGAAACAAGGAAATTAAGCAACAATTGGGTTATTCTTTACAACTCTTGCCTTTTTCGTAGGCTATTTTTTATTGGCTCACTAATTAGGCATATACTTTAAAGAATATACGCAAATTGGTAGAATATAAAATGAAATACAAAAAATGGCACTGATGATTTGTATTCATGAATAATGTGTTACATGTGCACTAAACCTAACTAATTGTAACTAGCTCTTGAACTCACTAAAGTACATGTAATTTAATCACCAAAATGTTTCAATTATAAGCTTGTATGTAACTACAATAATAACAAAACAAAAAAAAAATAATAATGAATTGTGAAAAATCTTGCTTAGACCCCTCTATTAAACAACAATGAAATTATTAATTAATTATTATTGATTTAACTAAATTATGTGACCTACAATATTATTATTAATAACCATAAATCAATAACTCTCCTATGAGAACCACGACCTGAAGCCTTAGTTCGAGGATAAACACCCCTCCCACCTCTGCTAAGGTAATGAATCTTAACATGGAGATTCAATTGTCTGATGTAATTTCTTCCTAAATTAAGGGAATTACATAATAGAAATACTACGTTCAACACATTTTTATAACAAATTTTAGGTGGCAAATTGTTACAGGATGTTGGTGGTAGGCAATAAAACAATTTCAATGGTGGATCAAATTAAAAACCCGTAACAACTTGCCACTTAAAATTTGTTGTGAAAATGTTAAGAATGTAGCATTTCTCATTCCATAATAGAGTCACTAATCAATTAATTTCTAGAAAAATTAAGAAAACTTTAAAAGATTAATCTTTAATAGTAAATAAAAGAGTACATTGCTCGAAAATTACATTATTGCAACTTCACTTAATAATATAATGTAGCATGTGGAAGATTGGTTTACAAAAATTAAAATCCCAAGTTTTTAAAGAAATTGAATTTCATTGATTATTATTTAGCACACTCATAACAATTTTCTTTTAGTGAAACAATTTAGGGGTTTTTTTTGGGTTGGCTTTTTATTTGCCCAATATTTTGGGACATTCTTGGAGGTGAGATAAAGAATGAAAAAATCACCTATATATTTTTTCTTTTAAAAACCTTGAGTAATATCTTAGAATTGTTTGGACTTCTTATACAATTTTGGCTGGCCTTTTTTTTATAATTATATTTTTTAATAATTGGATCGGCTTTTTCTTAGTCCAATATTTTGGGAAATTCTTGGAGGTGAGAGAAAGAATGAAAAACTCATATATATATATATTGTAAGGACACGATTTGTAATGACCCAAAACGATACTGGGTTCGCACGTAAAAAGGTCCAAACAATATCATTTATAGAGCGTGGGTTTGAAAGGCTAGGCCTTGGTCACCGGACGGGGGTTTTCTGTGATATTCATACATGATTAATTCATGTTCGCTCTAGGAGTCTTTCTCCTAGAGGCGGGCTGGGAGGCTCTGGTTTTTGGCCATTTTTCCCAGCCCCTTTCCTAGACTGCTTATTTCCCCTTTTATATTGGCTTGTATTCCTCACCCAACGTCCACGTGTAGGTTCGACTTTCCAAAACTGATACTTGTCCCATCAGCCCATACTTAGAGTGGTTGGGGATGGTTGAAAAAGTTGAAAAATATGGCTCTGTCAGGTGCAGAGTTTTGAATGGCAGTAATGGCAGCCTTTACTTTGTCCTTGGTCGTTATACTATCCTGCGTCTCATTCTCTATTGACAGAGATATTTTAGATTTTTTCCCAAACTGTTCCTAGACCGCTTTTGCCCCTCCTTCCAGGGGGACCTCGGATATGCCGAGGACAGAATCATCCTCGGCTGTGTCTCACGATTATTTGGACTTTTATTACCTATCCTCGGCTACACACTTTCTCGGCTAGGGCCTTGGGCTCCAATGTAAAAAATGGGCCAGGGCCACAAATTATTGGACCCCACAATAGCCCCTCAAAATCCTGCTGTCCGACCTCTTGGTTGGAGAGGAGGGTTTTGGTAATGCCAAGCCTTTATTACAGCTCGTTTAGCTCTGCCCTCCATTAATGTTGGTGTCCCTTCATCTATCCCGGAAACGCTCCGGACTTCAGACTATGAGACATTCCTCTGAATTCATTCACGATGCGTTCCTGTCGTTTCATTAGTAAGGACACGATTTGTAACGACCCAAAACGATATTGGGTTCACACGTAAAAAGGCTCAAACAATATCATTTATAGAGCGTGGGTTTGAAAGGCTAGGCCTTGGTCACCGGACGGGGGTTTTCCGTGGTATTCTTACATGATTAAATCGTGTTCGCTCTAGGAGTCTCTCTCCTAGAGGCGGGCTGGGAGGCTCTGGTTTTTGGCCATTTTTCCCAGCCCCTTTCCTAGACTGCTTACTTCCCCTTTTATATTGGCTTGTATTCCTCATCCAACGTCCACATGTAGGTTCGACTTTCCAAAACTGATAGTTGTCCCATCAGCCCATACTTAGAGTGGTTGGGGATGGTTGAAAAAGTTGAAAAATATGGCTCTGTCAGGTGCAGAGTTTTGAATGGCAGTAATGGCAGCCTTTACTTTGTCCTTGGTCGTTATACTATCCTGCGTCTCATTCTCTATTGACATAGATATTTTAGATTTTTTCCCAAACTGTTCCTAGACCGCTTTTGCCCCTCCTTCCAGGGGGACCTCGGATATGCCGAGGACAGAATCATCCTCGGCTGTGTCTCACGATTATTTGGACTTTTATTACCTATCCTCGGCTACACACTTCCTCGACTAGGGCCTTGGGCCCCAATGTAAAAAATGGGCCAGGGCCACAAATTATTGGACCCCACAATAGCCCCTTAAAATCCTACTGTCCGACCTCTTGGTTGGAGAGGCGGGTTTTGGTAATGCCAAGCCTTTATTACAGCTCGTTTAGCTCTGCCCTCCATTAATGTTGGTGTCCCTTCATCTATCCCGGAAACGCTCCGGACTTCAGACTATGAGACATTCCTCTGAATTCATTCACGATGCGTTCCTGTCGTTTCATTATTCGAAACGTTCCTTTAATGACTTCCCTTTACGAGGCCATTTAATTTTGATGGTTATTGACTGCGTGGGGAAGTGGAGTGGGTATATTCTCGTTTACAGATTTTCTTGGAAATTTGGATAGATTGAATGCCTCCCGTTTTGCCCTTCATATAAGAAGAAAAGCAAGAGGTTACTTCTCTTAGCCAGAGACCTTTTAATCCTTCTTAAAGTCTGAAACCCTTAGCCTCCCCCAGAGTTCCCTTTATCCGCCAGTTTACACCTTGAATTGTGATACGTTCGAAATAGGAGTGGGAATGAAGGGACCATACCCTTCCCAGAAACGCCATGTTCTTCTGAAACTTAAAATGGCTCGGTCAGGGCAGGGATGGCCGAGACTCAAGATACTTCTCATCCTTCCTTCAGCCAAAATCCGAAGCAGGGGCTCGTCGCATCAAATTTTTGGTGCGACTGAGCCTGGGTCACCCATTATCAGTACCAGCCGCTCTCTTACGAGCATAGCTAATATGTCACCAGCGTGTTAGGAGTCAGGGCTGAGGCAGGGACTAAGTGTCCCTGCTTCCTCCTCTCTTCCTTCACTGGTGTCTCCTTTTGCCTCCCCTTCTTCTTCTTTCTCATCACCAGATCCATCCTGGTGCTTTTACTTCTTCCTCTTCTTCTCCTCATCCATCAAAGAAGGTCCTCCTCTCAATATGGGTACTACTGAGGCAGAATTTGGAAAGACTTCGGAGTGGAGCTTAAAAAGACTTCTGGTTGTTTTGTCTGTTTGTTGTTGTTGTTGTTTTTTTTTTTTTTTTTTTTTTATTGTTTTTGCAATTTGTTTTCCATATAGGCTTTGTTTAAGCCCTTCATTGTACGCTGTAACACCTTTTTATATTAATAAAAGTCAATATTGCTTTATTTTGTATATTCTACCTCTTCTTTCTGAAATGATTATACCGTGAATAGACGTACTACCACATGACTTCCTTTTTTACTTTTATATTCTAAACGATGCTTGGGGCCGAAATCTTTGTTAATAAAAAGACCTTACTTTGTGCTTGTTGAAACTATCTAACACATTAATGCCGATCTAAACAAATGGTACTTAGGAAACTATCTAGCATAATAGTGCCGATTTGAACAAATGATACTTAGGAAACTATCTAGCATAATAGTGCCGATCTGAACAAATGATACCTAGGGCAGAAACCCTTACTAAGCAAAAAGAAAAATATGTTAATATGAGCTTATTAGAGCTGTCTGGCATAATAATGCCGACCTAAAAAAAACGATACTTAGGGACGAAACCCTTACTAAGAAAAAAGATGATATTATGAATTTATTGAAGCTATCTTGCATAATAAGACCGACCTGAAAAAGGGTTGTACGCCCCAAACTGAATGAGGTGATGGCTGAATGCTCGGTGCTACGTAAAAAGTAATCATCCAAGGATATGTAACCCAAAAATGAACAGCCCCTACAGGTCGCTGAATAATAAGGCGTTTCGCCATTTTTCCTAATAACCTTCACAGCCTTAACCTTTTCTGGTATTTGGTCCGAGGACTGAGTGACTTGGAGTTTTCTTAAGTAGTTGGTTTCTCCATAGGTTTGAGTCCGAGGACCATGCAATACCTTGGTTCTGTCCAAAACTTGATTTTGATAAGTAGTTGGTTTCCCCATAGGTTTGAGTCCGAGGACCATGCAATACCTTGGTTCTGTCCAAAACTTGATTTTGATAAGTAGTTGGTTTCCCCATAGGTTTGAGTCCGAGGACCATGCAATACCTTGGTTCTGTCCAAAACTTGACTTTGATAAGTAGTTAGTTTCCCCATAGGTTTGAGTCCGAGGACCATGCAATATCTTGGTTCTGTCCAAAACTTGATTTTGATAAGTAGTTGGTTTCCCCATAGGTTTGAGTCCGAGGACCATGCAATACCTTGGTTCTGTCCAAAACTTGATTTTGATAAGTAGTTGGTTTCCTCATAGGTTTGAGTCCGAGGACCATGCAATACCTTGGTTCTGTCCAAAACTTGATTTTGATAAGTAGTTGGTTTCCCCATAGGTTTGAGTCCGAGGACCATGTAATACCTTGGTTTTGTCCAAAACTTGATTTTGATAAGTTGCTGGTTTCCCAATAGGTTTGAGTCCGAGGACCATGCAATACCTTGGTTCTGTCCAAAACTTGATTTTGATAAGTAGTTGGTTTCCCCATAGGTTTGAGTCCGAGGACCATGCAATACCTTGGTTCTGTCCAAAACTTGATTTTGATAAGTAGTTGGTTTCCCCATAGGTTTGAGTCCGAGGACCATGCAATACCTTGGTTCTGTCCAAAACTTGATTTTGATAAGTAGTTGGTTTCCCCATAGGTTTGAGTCCGAGGACCATGCAATACCTTGGTTCTGTCCAAAACTTGATTTTGATAAGTAGTTGGTTTCCCCATAGGTTTGAGTCCGAGGACCATGCAATACCTTGGTTCTGTCCAAAACTTGATTTTGATAAGTAGTTGGTTTCCCCATAGGTTTGAGTCCGAGGACCATGCAATACCTTGGTTCTGTCCAAAACTTGATTTTGATAAGTTGCTGGGGGGATTAACCCCTCGGCTATGGCATGGGACCTTGGTTTTAAGGGGAACTAGCTCATCGGCCAAGCCCCTAGAACCATCCGTGTGGCTGACGCTACGAAGTGCAGCCCCTAGTAAAGGAACATAGCCCCTAATGGAGCTTTACGCTAGGACACTACAACCGACTGTTAAAAATGACAAGGGGACTGTCTCGACCTACCGTCTATGCCAACACACAAGTCTTTCCCACAGACGGCGCCAATTGTAAGGACACAATTTGTAACGACCCAAAATGATATTGGGTTCGCACGTAAAAAGGCCCAAACAATATCATTTATAGAGCGTGGGTTTGAAAGGCTAGGCCTTGGTCACCGGACGGGGGTTTTCCGTGGTGTTCTTACATGATTAAATCGTGTTCGCTCTAGGAGTCTCTCTCCTGGAGGCGGGCTGGGAGGCTCTGGTTTTTGGCCATTTTTCTCAGCCCCTTTCCTAGACTGCTTACTTCCCCTTTTATATTGGCTTGTATTCCTCATCCAACGTCCACGTGTAGGTTCGACTTTCCAGGACTGATACTTGTCCCATCAGCCCATACCTAGAGTGGTTGGGGATGGTTGAAAAAGTTGAAAAATATGGCTCTGTCAGGTGCAGAGTTTTGAATGGCAGTAATGGCAGCCTTTACTTTGTCCTTGGTCGTTATACTATCCTGCGTCTCATTTTCTATTGACATAGATATTTTAGATTTTTTCCCAAACTGTTCCTAGACCGCTTTTGCCCCTCCTTCCAGGGGGACCTCGGATATGCCGAGGACAGAATCATCCTCGGCTGTGTCTCACGATTATTTGGACTTTTATTACCTATCCTTGGCTACACACTTTCTCGGCTAGGGCCTTGGGCCCCAATGTAAAAAATGGGTCAGGGCCACAAATTATTGGACCCCACATATATATATATATATATATATATATATATATATATCTTTTAAAAAACTTAATTATCATATTAGAATATTTTTGAACTTTTATACAATTTTGGCTGGCCTTTTATTTTATTTTATTCTAACTTTTAATGGGGGGCCTTGGGGACTTTTTTGTAATGTTATTGGGTACAGAGCGCCTTAGGCTTAAATGGCCTAGACTTAGAGTCGGCCCAGGTGAATTTGGAACGGAGAAAAACTTCATATGTTTACCCTTTTTTTTAAAATTTTTTTTTTGCAATAAATAATACCCTTTTAAAAAGAAAAAGAAAACTTTAAGATTCAAATAATATTACCACTTTTTCTATATATATATATATATATATATAGTACCACTCGAAGACCACATTTTCTAAAGTGATTAAAGAATAGTACACATATTTTGGACAAATATGAATCTTGAATGGCATCAGTGCAACTACAAATGGTCCATGTTCACAAATTGACGTAAATATTTGATGTTGAAATGAGACAATTACAACAACTTTTTTTATTCTTTTTTTGATGAAGAAATTACAATAACTTACAATTATGATACCTGAAACTATATATATTAGAGTAAGTGAGGATATAACAAATTGTGCTTAGGATCGTATGGTTTCTACCTACCCCATCATTCAAAATTAGTGTTAAAATTAACAAATTAGTAGGTTGGTAGGATCGTATGGTTTATTAATATTATCAAAATTAATAAATTAGTTCCCATTATTTTGTCATATCAATTCCAATCAATCCATTAACTTATGAAGTTTAATATTGATTTTAGATAGTGGAAACTTATCAATGGATTACTAACTGCTAAAATAGGCTTCGAAGTCTGAAGATGACCACATATGAACCCGGAACCTACCAGCCCACATAAATCTCACTTGACTTACTTTTTCTCCAAAAAAAAAAAAAAAAAATCAGTGTTTTTTGCTGAATTAAAAAAAAAAAAAAAAAAAAAAAAAAAAAAAAAAAACTCACTTTTTAAGGTTTTTCCCCCAAACCAATTCGAAGAAATCTCCTACAATGCTCTTAGCATGTAACTAAAATTACATATTGATGGTTATTTTAATAGCTATGGTAAAGGCTTGGAATTATGATTAATGATTAAATTACATATCGATGGTTTTTTCCAACTACATGGATTGTTGAAGACGATTAGGGCCCAAGTGCGTGCTACAAGTCCTTTAGTTCGTCTAATCGTGCTAGTCACATCGGAGTTTCATATTGGTGTATAAGTTGACATAGTTGCTTCAATGTTATAAAATTCCATTTTGGTGCCCCTTCCAGCTTGTTCATTGGAATGTAATATTTTGGTATTAATTCTAGTTTATTGTTTTGGGATTATTGATAATATATACATATTTAACACTAAAGTGTATGAGTGACTACTTGATCTTTTTGTATCTTTCTATTAGAGAAATGTTAGAATTATGATTAATGATTAAATTTCACCATTTCTTAAAAGTTTAAACTTTGGGATAATCGGTAATTTATCAGGGTATGAAAGCAAGTATTCATGAGTTTGAACGTTATTTCTACTTTAACTCCCAATTAAAAAAGTTCAATTTGTTTTTGCGTGTTAGGTCTCATTTATGCTCATATGTGGAGAGAAGTATTAAAATTATCGCTAATTAAATAAATTCATCATTTTCTAATAACCTATACTTCTAGAATAATTAGTAATTTTTTTCAAAAATATGAAAAACAAATCACATTGGTGAGAAATAATAAATGGAGAAATCTTTTTACAATTTTTTATTTATTTTATATATATATATATATATATTTTTTTTTTTATGAATGTCACCGGATGAATTGAGGGATAGAGAGACTAAAAAACAAAAAAATCACCCAAACCGACTATTTCGTATTGCACATACCATTGTTGGCAACTTTCTAAGCCTTTGGAGGTGTGGCTCAGTTGCTGAAATAGCATTTTGATGGTTGATCATTTTGGTGGTTGGATTTTGGTTTTTAAAAAACCAACAAAATTCAACCCACTATATTTGTTAAAGATACATATTTTTAGGATTGAGTTTGGTTACAAATTTGATTATAACTTAAGGCTACAACCAAAATAGGAAGATGATATGTGTCTATGTCATATGCAATGCATATGACTCACTTAAAATAATTGTACATAATTACTTTAAGTGTGGTTTAGTAAGTGAACACATATTTTCCTATTGTTGATTGTAGCCTTTGGCTACTACCAAATTCATAGTCAAATTTTGTCCATAATCATCTCACCTTTCTTTCTTTTTCAAATAAAGTTTTTCTTCAAACTAGTACAGAGAGAAACTCTTCAAACTCCTCATATATATATATATATTTTTTAATTATTGAATGTGAATTTTTTAAACCTAATCGTTGAATTGCATGTTCTTTATGTTCTTAACATGCATGACAAATTTTGTTCAAATTGGATGTTATTTATCATTCGATCAATAAAAATATTTTTTATGCATAATTTTTTATCACAAAAACTTGAAATTTAAACATATCGTCAATGACATAGTTGTTGATTTTTAATTTTTTTGAAATTTTGCAAGCATAGAGGATTTAATAAGAACATGCAATCCAAATGTTAGGTTTTAAAAATTCACATCCAATAAAAAGATATAAGAGAAGTTTGAAGGTTTCTCACCAAACTAGAACATTTTCCTTTTCCTTCTCACTCTTCGCCCCTCTCAAGCTCCCACTCTTTTGGCTGCTGCCATTCAATCTCTCACCTAATCTATTGATAGCTGACCTTTGCACTGTATAAGGCCTTTCTTTCTCCTTCTGTCTCACACCTAACCAAGCCAACCACATTGTACTGGCCAATTGGAGTCCAAATCTTCTGTACCACTTTTTGTGTATCACTTTATGTTCCACCAATCACTACTTACCATGTGTATGATTGCTTTCCATTTTAAACTTCAGCTATTCTATAAGGAAAGTAAAATGAAAGCATGGTAAGTAGTGATTGGTGGAAAATAAAGTGATACACAAAAAGTGGTACAGAAGATTTAGACTCGGCCAATTGAGCACCAATCAACTCGGTTTCCTCCGTTCAATCAATGCGGCTCAATTCAATTCCATGAATTACAAATTCTACTAGATCAATTCATTGGAAAAACATCCATTGACCGTTATCAAACAACTAAAGTACAATCCTAGAATACACTTTCTAATTGAAAAATGGAATCATGGTTTCGTAAATTTTACATATTGGTTGGTACCTCTGAATCGTGTGTGTATGTATGTGTGTACACACACACACACATATATATATATATATATATATATATGTATAATCATTCTCACAACATGTAAAATTTCACACAATTGTTAGATTCATACATGAAGCAAAAGAATACATATATTCAATCCATGAAATAATTATTGCTTTATTTAAAATTATTTACTTATTTTGTCAAGATCTTTTCAACTTAGTAGTACCACCTCCACCCTTGTTGTGGCTTCATATATGGATTCAATCCATCAGCAAAAATCAAAAAGTTATTTATTTGTTTCTTGTCATTCTCATTCTTTATTTTTGGCCATACTCAATTAAAGCAAAACAAACACCTAAACCAATCCTAAACCCTGTCTAGCTAACCCTCATTATTAGTTTCATTAATTATACATGTTGAGAGCTTTGAATTTTTTAATGCCATTGAATCTAAAACTATATTTTCAAAGGAAAATACTATACATACTATAAATTTTAATATAAAATATTTTACAAAAAGACGTAGCAATAAATATGATTGGAAAATTTCAACAATCAAATAAATGAATAATTGATTTTTTTTTTGGTAATTAGTGATGCATTAATTTGTAAGCTTTATGTAATAAAATTTGTAAACTTTATGAGAGAGTTGGAACACAAACCAATCCATGCCAATCTACCGACCTAGGACCGAGAAGACCATGCCACCACATGGGAATGTTGACATGGATGTTGACACTTGGCAATAGGGGTGTGTATAGGTTGGGTTGGGTCAGGTTAAGGAGATTTTTTGACTCAACCCACCATGGTAGGTTAAAAAAAATTTAACCCAACCTAATCCATAACATAAGTCCAACTCAACCCACATGGGTCAGGTTGAACCTATGGGTTGGACAATTTTTTTTATTACTATTATTATTAAATTGAGCAGAAAAAAATATAAATATAAATATATTAAAAAAACCCAAAGATTAGTATCAATGTAACCCCTTAAAGGCAAATAACACTAATGACTAAACAACAATAGTAATTTATTAGGGTTTGAGTGAACTAATTGGCTTTTATATAGGATTGGAAGAACTGATTATTTTTAAAAAATTATTAATTATATAATATATTTTAAATATATATTAAATATATGGATGGGTTGGGTCGGGTTTGGCTGGTTTGGAATTTTATGACCTGAATCCAACCCGACTCGCTATCAAAAAAATTTTTGTAACCCAACCCAACTCAACCCACCAAACCCTAAAAACCGACCTAACCCGACGGGTTGGGTTGGGTCGGTTTTGACGGGTTGGCGGGTTGGCTGCACACTCCTACTTGGCAATGGTGATGTAGGAGACACAATAAGATTTTTATTTAGTATTATCTATATTTGCAAGTCAATAGTATTTTATGTTTTAGGTCCTATTAGTTTACCTGACTACTAGTATTTTAATTTAGAAGTAAGGTTATTTTTGTAATAAGGCAATTAAGGTTTTTTACATCAATTAGAACTAAAGTTTAACAATCCTTTATAAGCAAACTATTGTACTCCTTTTGGAATTAGTATATATTTTGATGAATGAAAAAAATGGTCATTAGGTCTCTTTGGTCTGATGTTAACTTCAGTTCCACCCTAAGTGTTGACTCTTAGTAGTTTTCTCGCTTGGTGCTGACTTTAAGCCCGGCCTGGGTCTAGGTGTTAACTTCTAAGTCATATCCCTTTATTTTCCTGTTGTTTAATTTTGTCCTGGTTGTCCTTTCCCCCTTTTTGATGTTGGCCAGTTGATATGTTGGTCGTGCATTTTGGATTTCGACAAACACCAAATCAGTTGTCAGTATCTTTTACAAAATACTTCAAAAGAAAACCCAAAATTTGAAGTTCAAATCTAATATCTGAGATTTCCACCCACACTCATAACAAAACAAACTACCATTTCACACACAATCTCCAATCTTCAAGTTAAAACCAACTACCATTTCACACATAATCTTCAATCTTCAAGACGCCGTTGAGGCCGTCATCTCTACCTTCATCATCTGGTGGTTGATTGAAGGTTAGTGATCCGTCATCTCTACCTCCACCTCTGTCATCTGTGGTTGATTGAAGGTTAGAGATCGTCTCTGCCTCTGTGGTCTCTAATTGTTAGTCCCAAGTTAGATTGAAGGTTTGTAGTGGGTTGGTTTTGATATTTAGATCTCATCTTAGATTTTGATTTATGAGTTTGAATCTAGGAAGATTTTTTGGTTTGGTTCCAGATCTCTCTCTCTCTCTCTCTCTCCCCAACGCTCAGTGGATTCCGATCACCATGCAAACAGAAACCACCACTAACGTGGCCGGAAAACTGTTCCACCAGCGCGGCAATGGTTTGTAATTTGAGGAAACCGATTGCTATGCAAATGGAAACCACCACTAATGTGGCTGGAAAACTTTTCCATCAGCGTGGCAATGGTTTGTGATTTTAGGAAACCGATGGGTCGGGTCTGGTGTCGTTAAAGAATCCTTTCAAAAACCGGCCACACCAGCTGATGAACACCCGTGTACTTTCTGGTAGTATAATTTTAAGTCCCTAAGATAAATCATAAAAGAGTCTTCCAGCCTCCATAAGATGTGTGAGTGGCAGAAAGAGCCCGGAATATCTAAATTTGGCCATCAATTTTTTGGGACAATATTCACATCTGGCGAGGACCAAAATCTTCCAGAGGCCCTGGTCCTAGCACTTAGGACAGCTCCAACAATGTCACTGACCCGTAGTTGGAACAAATGGATGTTGCTTTTAAAACAATGCAAAACTTAAGCCAGTAACAAACTTTCAAAAAAAGAGATGATGCTGATGCATGTATTCTTTTTTTTTTTTCTTCCTTTGAATTTTAGGTAAGCAGATGACTTATGAAATCAATTAAAAGATAGAACATGTTATAAATCAACTTTGACAAATGTATCAACTATCAACTACTTGAAGCCTAAGAGCAAGCCAAGTTTTCAGATATAAACAACCATGTGGCATCTGCTTAGGCCTGTGGTTTGTTACCTAGCTTGAACATTCACAATTTTTTTTTCTTCTTTGTTTCTATTTACAAAATAAACAAGGAAATCTAAACACCAAATGCAATGCATGCTAATGATAAATTAGAAGATAAGCATGGTGCAAGCAGTGGGCAGGTAAAGCTACTAATGATCCTAGCTGAGATCAATATCAACCCGTTCCGGGTTTCCCCTTTCACTCTGGTTGGCAACAAGCTCTATGCCCAGCTGCCCTTTGTCTCCAGCACCAAATGCATAAAGTTTCCCTGATTCAGTAAGGGCAAAAGTGTGGGCATTCCAGTATATAGAATTGGTGAGGCTGATCTGTACCACACGCTCATTAACTTGCTTCAATGATGTTACCAGCTCTGGACTTAATACATTTGCATGCCTGTTTCCCTGAAAAGTACATATCAAAGACAACCAACATAATTCAGTAACTTCATCAAACTGGAAATCTCTCCTTATCATAACTAGTACATATAACGAAGACAAGGACAGTTCTCCAATAATGTTTCACAGTCACTAAATGCGCATCAAGTTCATAACATTGTTGTCACTAGAATCTAGATCTATAGCTCTAGGTGTCAACAGCGACCTGATATTCGCAAGGTTCATTACTGTCTTTCCCAAGACATTAGAGCATGCACATGGCAATGGCAAGCACATTATTGAGATATAGAAATTGGGAACTTAACAATTGGTAGGTATAATGTCAACAAGCACAATATTATAATCAAGAGCAATAAATGTCTTTAAATATAGGAAAGGTCAATACATCCATAAAATTGGTTGCAAATCCAGGAACTAGTCAGAACAGTTTGATGATTCAACTAATAAATAAGAAAACTTTTCCATGCAATCAATAATTCAAAGTAATTAAATTTTAGGCAATAAGACAAAGATGTGTAGGCTTAAATAATAGTGTCAAAGGTCCAAGGACACATAAATCACTAGTTGTATAAAATCAGAAAATTGGGTACAGTCTCTCCATTGAACCTGCTTAAGCCAAATTAATAGGTTAGATAACAAATAAAAAGTAGGAAAAACCCAGACCTGTCCATCAGCACCATTACTATGTCCGAGACTGGCAGATTCTCCACAGCCAAAGGAGTAAACATCACCGTCATCAGACACCACAAACGTTGTGTAATCCCCTGTAGCGACATGAACGGCTTTGACATTGCTCAAGGATTCCACGACCTTAGGAACTGATTCACATTCTTCATTCCCGTGACCCAAGCACCCATAACGCCCCCAACCCCACGTGCACACCCGTCCATCCCGCCCTACCACAGCGGCATGCCAAGCCCCAGCTGCAACCACCATTGGCTGAAGGTTCAAAAGCTGAAACTGTTCAATCAATCGGGGGTACTTCTCATCAGTTCTTGAACCATGTCCAAGCTTCCCACCCAAGCCACACCCAACGGAGTATACTGACCTGATATTATTTGAGAAGAAGATCAAACAACTCAGTAATTATGTTGATATCATATCCAATGCATTTATTGAAGTAAATGTGCAGCCATATAAGGAAACAAGAGAAATGCTAATCAGGATTTCAAAATGTCACAGCTCTCTCAGAAATTTCAGGATAGTAAATTGATTTAAAAAAAGAAAAAAATCCTGAAGATTTGAAAATTTATCTTCTTAAGACCAATTCAGAAACAAATTTAAAAAACGACTTCCTGTGAAAATTAAAAAGAGATACCTGTCTGAGTATCAATTAAAACATATATACAAGTATGTTTATAACTTCAACTAATAGAATGCCATCTCAAGAAATAGAAATGAAGACATAGCTTACATGCCACTAGGTTGACAAGCCAGAGCAAGAAGGTAGCAGTATCCTGCTGCAATTTGCACCACTGGTATGTTTTCGAGTGCCCCCAACAAGGGATGGGGCTCCAAATCATTTGGATCAGTCTGGTGACCAAGCTTGAAATCATCACCCCAAGAAAATGTATAAACTCTGCCTTCCCTTGACAGGACAGCCGTGAAGAAATTTCCAATTGCAGCTTGCACAACAAATATGTTTTTCAAGGACTCTACTAGCAGTGGAGTTGTAACCAATTTACCACCTTGAACTCCATACTCGGCTTCGCCAAATGATTCTTTTCCAAAGGCATAAACCAGGCCGGCATCACTGATCAGCATTGTCCTGCCAGCCCCAGCAGCTGCTTGGATAATTCGAATGCCTTGCAAAGATCTGCAACATAATAGAGTTCCATTAACTTTCCTTTTTAAGTCAAGTAGTTCCTTCAGATTCTTGCATTTATTGAATCAGGTCTCAGAATGGATAAATGTTCACAACCTGATAGGCCGAGGTCGCCACTCCTCTTCAGTGGTGCCATGTCCAAGCTGTCCTGAGCTGTTGGAGCCGAATGTGTAAACACTTCCCTTAGATGTCACAGCAATGCTGTGACCTGGTCCTGCTATTGCCTGCGATTTCTCCCTCCTGCAACATGCTTCTCCAGCAAGCAAGAACCTCAGGACCAGCTTCCACGAGCCCCCACATCTTTGCTTAAAATCTAGGCGCTCTTCTGTTGCCATTTGCCTAAATATGGCCCTCTTTTGGCACATATCAAGGGCAGCAAGCTCCGATAAGGATAACTCGAAGTCAGGGGCAAAGTTTGCTTGCTGCCTAAAGAAGGAGCATGTTGCCTGCAATAGGCACATTCAAAATCAAATCAGGAGCATTATCAATTCTTGCATTGCAAAAGAACTTCATTCTCAAAATGTACATAATCAAAGTACTTGCCTCTAGTTTTGCAAGATCCTGAGGATCCAAATTACATGCCGTAAGGACATGAAGGACAATGGAAGGATTGGCAGACAAGGGGAATTCTCCGGGGATGGAATCCCCAAAGCAATGGCGTTGCTGTCTTTGAAATGCCGGTACAGGCGTGGCAACAATAGTGGTAACTGGCTGGTCAGTAATGTTATGGTATTGAATAGTTGGGGTTCCACTCGTTGTCGCATCCATGGGCACTGCCACAGTTTGCAGTGCCCAAATTAGGCTGATGAATAGATCTAATTTGCTGGGAATTGGGAAACCATGAACAAAAAAATTACCACATTACTCTCTCCAATGACCATCGAATGCCTAAATTTAAATACATCTTACTATTTATATCCACTGTTAGAATATTGGTCAGAGGTATCTACCTTATAATATATATAGATCAGCAAACTTCAAGTCTCAAACCTACAAATAAAACGCATGCTCATAAAAATTCCTTATATGAAAGAAAGTAAAAGAAAACTGGATTATATGACAAACCATCTCCATTTTACATTGCACACTTGTACATATTGAAAGAAAGCTCATTTCCCAAAAAAGGCATAAGAAATATAAATCTTCTCATACAAACAAGGATATACATAGATGTACCAGGCGAATTTGTTAACCGATCATCGAATTTATGCTCAAGCCAAGCAAAATCAGCCAAACTCAGAGCATCCAAATATTATCAATTCCAAGAGTCAAAACAAGACATTTATAAACACACCAAAAAGAAGAAAACTTGGAAGAGAAGAATACCAATACTCCATGGAAAAGGATATTCCAATCCCACACCCAACAGAAACCCCAAAAGAAAAGAATTTTGACATGAAAAGAGAAACTCCTATTCACGTAAGCTCTCATCTAAAAGTCAGATTAACCCAATCAATATTAACCAAGCAAGCAAATTTAACATCCATACTTCAAAACCCAGAACAGGGGTCACAATCATTAACAATCTTTGCTTATAGATATATTAAACCAAAAATAAAAAAGTCCATCTTTCAACATACCCAGATCATAAAATCTATCACAGAATCCAAATAACAAGTATACTTGATCAGCAAACAAAGAAAAAAAAAAAAAAAAAACAGAATCTTTCAGAAAAACAGAACACAGTAACATGTGCTTAAACAACTTTTCCCATCTGTACATTATGATCATTACAGATCGAAACAAAGTAATACAGAAACGAGGATTACATATCAAAGAAACCCAGGATTCCTCAAAACCCGTCTGCATCTGTCAACAACTGCATAGAATTTCAACTTTTTTTTGTTCCTTTACCCAAAAAAAGTAAAAAAAAAAAAATTGGATCAAATTATAGAAACAGAGAAGTGGGTGTGTCTGATCAGAGACTGTTCTGTTATCTTAGATGATGGAATATGAATTTGGGACTAAGGATATTTTCAAAGATTTTGAGAGAAAAAGGAAGAGAATTTTGCAGTGGAATGAATAATTTTTCTCTCTCTCTTAACTTTTTTTATTTATAAATATGTATTTTTTCTCAATGGGAGGTTGTGTTTGTGTTGTTGTTTCTCTCTTCTTCTATTATATATCTATCAATCTCTACGTTTTTATAAAGGATGAGGTGTCTCTTAGGTGGTGAATTAGCAGAATTGCTACATTACCATATATTTATACTATGGCTGTGTTGACACGTCAGCCTTTTCTCTTGACTATGGTAACTGCTTTACCTCAACCTATGGTTCAACGAAAACAAAGGTGGAATTATTGTAGAGAAGAAAGAAAGAAAGAAAGAAAGAAAGAAATGTGGTGAACAGTGAATATAAAAAAAAAAAAAAATAGGTCTAATCACATAAGCTGTGCCTGTCAATTTTTTTTCTTTTTTTGATATAATATAATATAAATTATTATTTACACTTTCTGTGGTTGTTTTATAATCAGTTTATTACTTTTTGCATATTCGGTTTTAGATTGCTGTATTATTTATTACTTGTATAGTTGAGAAGTAGTTTATTTTTTTTTAAGAGAGATTTAACTTATAGATCCGTTCTTGATGGTAGTTCTTTATTTTTGTACCAGGACATTAATTGATTTTTAGTATTGGCGATAATTGAACTACAAATATCTTATTGAGCTATTAAAAATTTTACCTTGAGCTAACTTTTTTTTTTATTAACCCACGAGGAGAGGTCTATTTGATTGCTTGGAATTCCACATTCTTTTAGATTTTACTTTTCACCATTGTGTTCTGATTCAATGGATTAAACTCTCTTTCTCAGTTCTGAATGAGAAATTTCCGCACCATATCTATTTTAGAAGTGTGTTTGTTTCCCAATGTACTTCTGGAAACGTTTTTTTTGGTTTTATCTTGGGAGAGATCATAACGTCTGCAGTTTTTTAGCTAGGACCATATTTTTACTGAGGTGAACCAAAGAAACTTCAATAATAGTGTTGGACCAACTAAAGTTTGAAAGTTGAGACCCCAATTATATGTTAGTATATTATATAGTATATATTACAAGGGATGATTATTTGAGTCCTAGTACCCCACGTTTGCACTATTTAAGATGGCACCAAAACTATATTATATTGTATCAAGTCCCGTGTATATATAGTAATCGGAGTATACTATATGGGGGTTACTTCCTACGCCAAGAATAGTATACTTTGATGGGCTTTTGCTATTCTCACTTGTTCAGTTCCCTTAACGTATACTCATTCTCACATCTAATTTTACAATTTATTGAGTTGTATAACTGCGTAAGTGATTGCTGAAAAAGTGATGAATTCATATGGTTAGAAAATGTTCACCACTCATATACGTATAAATCAACAAAAATATGAAATTTGTATCTAGAATTACTGTTTGCTATTTCTACCAAAACAAGAGAGATAAAGGACTCTAAGGAACTGTTTGGATTAAGAGAGAAAGGAGGGAGAGTGGAGAGGAGTAAAGTAGAGTTAGCTAAAAATAAGCTAATTTTGAGTCAAATCTATTCTACTCTACTCCCTCTCCTTCCCCCTCAATCCAAATGGACCATAAGGACTAGTTGATGATGACATCACCAAGAGTCCCGAGACATGAAAAGTAAGTCCTGAGCATAAAATTTTGAATTGAGCTCAATGAGTGAGACTAAATGTTGAAAAATATAACTTTTAATATCAACAATTGAATAAAACAAAGTTAAATAAAGAAAAAAAAAAGATGAAAGTGGTAAAAATATTTTGTGATTGGGAAAAGAGTAATTGCATCGGGTATACCTGATCCTAATTCTAACATTTTATTAGAGAAATATTACATCCACAATATTTTCACAATAAATATTAAATGACAGATTGTTACGAGATATTACTAGTGGGTAAGAAAGTAATTTCAGTAGTGAATTCAAATTAAAAACGTGTAACTGCATACTAACTATGATTTGTTGAAAATGTTATAGTCGTAGTATTTCTCTTTTTATTATGCATAAAATAGTTATGAGAACTCCCTTAAAAGTTACCATGACTTTTGAGTGGAGTTATGACGTGTTTTTGTGTTAGAATTTATTTTCCTCTCATTGTGCGTGTTTGTTTCTAAAAAAGAAATAGTTACGAGAAAATAAGTCATTAGAGACTTATAGTAAAACCAATTGGCGAAGGATCTTGGCAAAGAAGGGAGAGTTGTAATTGGCAGACAATATTTTCCAAAAAGGACCAAGTATCTAGAAGGAGAGGTGGAACGTGTGAACCACGGTGCTTGCTTCAAGTTAATTTGTTTGGAGCACGGTGAAAAGTCTACAAAAGGACATAGGAAGAGTGAGAGTGAGTAAGGACCACATATAGCCAAGTGCTTGCTTCATCTGCACCTTTCTTTTGAAGGGATGGTGTCAGGTAGCTAGGTCCCTAACAGGCAGAGGCACTAAGAACATAAAAGGGAAGATTGGGTTTTTGTAGGCCGGACTAATATAGGTTTTTTTTTTTTTTTTTTTGATTGTCAACTTGTACCATAGCTTTCATTAATCAGGACAAAAGTCCAAAGCAATTACATCATTCAATAATTGATTCTCAATACAGGGTGGGGACTCCTCAACCCAGATTATATAGTCATTTACATTCTTAGACTCCCTAGCAAGTAGATGAGCAGCTGTATTGTTCCTTCTGTTTGTGTGGACTGCCTTCCAAGAGCAGAACATCTGCAAGTACCTTCTGGCGCCTTCAATTATCTTCACAATTGTAGTGGGAGCATCCACTCCTATCAAGGCTTGGATCACCAACTGGGCGTCACCTTCAACTACAATATTCTTCAACCCCAAGTCCCATGCGAGGAGGATCCCAGCTTCAGCCGCCTTAGCTTCTGCCTCTAGAGCCCGCAAAGGAAATAACACTTTTTTACTCATTGCCCCCATGATCTGCCCCTTGTTATTTCTAATAACCACCCCAATTCCACACGTGCCTTGTTCCCTAAATACAGCAGCGTCCACATTCACCTTATACCAGTCCTGCAAAGGAGGGGACCAACGTTTGTGTTTAGGCATTGGTTTAGGAACCTGGCCCATAACTGGTAAAGCAGTCCGGACTTCCTCCCTATATCTCCTTGCCTCTTCTGTGATGGATTTGCCTTGTTTGCTAACTCCCCCATGTCTAACATTATTCCGATTGTTCCATAAAGACCAAGCCACAATGGCAAAAAACTCCCAATCTTTGTCTCCCTGGGATTCCAGCAATAACCAGACAACATCTAAGAACTCCACAGCATGTTCTGGGTTATCAATATTAAAACCCAGCCCCTTCCACGCTTCTTTCGCTATTATGCAGTTCCACAAACAGTGCCCAGAGGTTTCACTTTCCCCACAAAAATCACAGCAATCATCCTTCATAATCTTCCTATGCACCAAGCACTTCTTAGTGGGGAGAATACCCCTACACGCTCTCCATAAGAAATGCTTTATTTTGTTTGGGCATTGAAGACCCCAGATGGTTTTCCAGATTGTTGACATCCTGGATTTGTCCGAGCACTCAGGATTTGCCTCGCCCTCTCTAGCTTCCAAAATGCATTTAACCGCTGTCCTGTAAGCACTCTTTACTGTGAAGCATCCATTTGGTGTCTCAGCCCAAACTAAGGAATCTGCCAAGTTCATCGAACTAAGGGGGATGCTCAGGATTTCTTCCGCTTCATGAGGGATAAAAGTTTGCTGGACTAGTGTAGTTTTCCATTCCCCTCTCTCTTGACTGATAAGAGATGCTACTCTTTCCCCCTGCACCGAACCAGATCTTGTGGTCATTACCTTGCCTGAAGCTGTTGAAGGCAGCCACCTTGCATCCCATATCTCAATGCTTCTTCCATCTCCCACTACCCACCTTGAACCTTCCTTGATGATATTTTTTGCCGCCATAATACTCCTCCATATATAAGACGACTTTTTCCCTAGTTGGGCTTCCATGAGGGAAGAGTCCGCAAAATACTTAGCCTTTAGAACTCTATGGGCCAAAGAGTTGGGATTTTGATGAAGCCTCCAACCTTGCTTAGCGAGAAGTGCTAAATTAAACGCTTTTAGGTCCTTGAACCCCATTCCGCCATCCACCTTTGGTTTGCATAAATTTTTCCAAGACACCCATGCCATCTTCTTTTCCCTTCCCCGTTGACCCCACCAAAAGCTCCCCATCATTGAGTTGAGTTCTGCACACAGTGAGTCCGGGAGCTTAAAAACGTTCATGGTGTATGTTGGGGTAGCCTGTGCCACGGCTTTAATTAATACTTCCCTTCCAGCATTAGACAAAAGCTTCCCTTTCCACCCCGCTATCTTCCTCCCAACTTGATCTTTTATGCGATTAAAGGCTTTTTTCTTCGCTCTTCCAATTAGAGGGGGTAAACCCAAGTACTTTTCATGGTGTTGTATTATTTGAGCCCCAAATATTCCTTTTGCAAACTCCTTCATTTCATCTTTCGTGTTCCGGCTAAAGAACAATGAAGTTTTGTCCCTGTTTAGCTTTTGCCCTGATTCTTCCTCATACACTTCCAGCACCTTAGCCACTTGCTCACATTCATCCTCTGTGGCTCTACAAAATATGATGCTGTCATCCGCAAAAAATAGATGAGAAATTCTTGGAGCTTGTCTTGCAGCCACCACCCCTCTGATCAGCCCCTCTCTTTCTTTCTTTTTAATCATTGCCGACAACCCTTCTCCACACAACAGGAACAAGTACGGGGAGATTGGGTCCCCTTGCCGGAGGCCCCTTGATGGCGTGATCGATCCTTTTGGCTTGCCATTGATTAGAACCGAAAAGCTTACGGAGGTTACGCACATCATAATCAGAGATATCCACCTATCCCCAAATCCCATTTTCTTCATCATTGACTCAAGATATGCCCACTCAACCCTATCGTACGCCTTACTCATATCAAGTTTGATTGCCATTAACCCTTCCTTCCCCTTCCTTCTCTGATTGATAGAATGCATTGATTCAAAGGCTACAATTACATTGTCCGTTATCATTCTTCCCGGAACAAACGCACTTTGGGCTTCATCTATAACCCCATGTAGGACTTTTTTCAGCCTGTTCGCAAGGACCTTGGAGATGATTTTATAAATCACGTTGCATAGGCTGATTGGGCGGAATTCCGTTATCTTTTGGGGGTTTTTTGTTTTGGGAATTAGGCATATGTATGTTTTATTGATATTCTTCGGCATAACACCTGAGTTAAGGGCCTGCAACACACAATTTGTAACAGAGGAGCCAACAATATCCCAGTATTTTTGATAGAAGATAGGGGACATACCATCCGGACCCGGTGCCTTAGTAGGATGCATTTGTTGAAGAGCTTGCCAGACCTCCACTGCCTTAAATTCCTTTTGGAGCTCATCATTCATTTCAGGAGTCACCCTCTCATCCATTGCCTCAAGACTTTCATCAAAACTGGTCGGTTGATTGGAGCTGTAAATATCCTTAAAGTAGTCTAGGATTAGCTTCTCTGTTGTCTCCTGGTCTTCATGCCAAACCCCCAAATCATCCATCAGACCCCCAATTCTATTCTTCTGTCTTCTTTGGCTAGCAGTAGCGTGAAAAAACTTGGAATTTTTGTCACCATATTGCAACCATGAGACCCTTGACCTCTGTTTCCACATAACTTCTTCTCTGGTATGCAGCTCATTAATCTCCTTTTTTAGGGTCTGGATTTCCTCTGCCGTTTCATGGAGAAGGTTGAGAGACTCGAGCTGTTGAAGGCGGTTTTGTTTCTGCTTTATACCTTTGTAGACATTCCCGAAACTATTTTGATTCCACTGCTGGAGCATTTTCTGGCATCTTTCTAGACGTTCTTGCACTGGCAGAGCCGAATCCTCTCTGTAAGGGTCCCAAGCTAATTCAACAATCTCCTTGCACTCTTCCACCCGAGTCCACATTTCTTCAAAAAAGAAACGTTTCTTTCCTATCCGTTGGTTATTGACCTTATTCAGAAACAGAGCAAGGAGGCAATGATCCGAAGCTGACATAGATACATGGTGAACTTTTGCTTCCGGGAACATTAGGGACCAAGCCTCATTTGCGACCATTCTATCCAACCGAATAAGAGTTCGTTGATCACCAAACCTACCATTGCACCAAGTAAACCTCGGCCCCACAAAACCCAAATCAATTAGACCACATTTGCTCAACACTTCTCTGAAGGCATCCATTTGTGCCGCATCCCTATCCTTCCAGCCCATCTTCTCATCAGGGTGCACAATCTCATTAAAATCACCACACACCAACCATGGCATTTCACATTGAATATTAAGTGTTTCAAGTAATTTCCAGGATGTGTACCTTTTACCGGTATCGGGGTGTCCGTAGAAGCCGGTTACTCTCCAAGGGCCGCCACTTCCAGCACCATGAACAACCACATCAATGTGAGAATGAGAGCAAATCTTGAATCTAATGTCCGTTCCTTCCTTCCATAGAAGAGCCAACCCGCCGCTTCTGCCGTCGCTAGGCACAATGATCCCCTGAGTGAAGCCCAATTTATTCTGAAAACCTTTCATCTTTTCTACACTTGCTTTTGTTTCAACTAAAAAAACCAAAACGGGGTTTTTCTTTTTCACCTCATCGGTGAGCGTCCGAACTGCCGGCGAAGTCCCCAAACCCCGACAGTTCCAAGCCAGTATATTCATTGAGCTGGGCGGTGCTGCAACGCAGCCACCGCCACACCGCCAACCATCTGCATTTCTTCATCCAGAGCATTCTCCAGATGTTTCTTTCCTTTTGCCTTTTTTGTGCATTTCACGTTTTGGTCCAGCTCTGTTAGAGGTGATTCACCTTTTCTTTTTTGGCTTACTGAGACACTCCCAGCCGTTGGGCTGCTATCCTTTGCTTGTCTAGCTAGGCGTTTCCAATGCCCACTTTTTGGGCCCAATATTTCTGAAGTCCAACCTTTCTCCTGGTCATAAGTCATTGCTAACGGGCTGGACTCATTCTCGGCCCAGCACTGGTTTTCTTTATCTGCACAGCCCGTCCCTTTTATTCCTTGTTTTTGTTTGCTTCCTTCTTCAGACTTCACATTAGCCACGTCATCCAGCACTTCCTCCCATTGCATCTTATCTTCCATATCTTTTGCATTAACCATGCCCGTCAGAGAATCCTTCCCACTTATGGTTATCTTGTCTTCAACCTTTTCCTTTGGAGAGTCAAACTTGCCATTTTCATGAACCAACTCCACCTTCTGATAAGACACACCTTTCTGCCCTACATCTCCATGCTCAACTAGGCTGTTGCGTGTTCCATCCTTCTGCCCAATAGCCTGTTCACTCACGTGCTGCCTACCTACTGCCGCACTCTCCTTCAGTCGGGTTTTGACACGTGTTTGTGTTTCCGTCCCGGTTTCCTGGTGATCATCTCTTCTCTCCGGCATGGTTTCTTCACCCATCCTGCCATAGTCTCTTCCTGAGCTTCTTCCTGGCTCCCCTCTAAGCCACGCACCATATTGCTTCCTTTCTTCATCACCATGATTTTCTCCATCCTTTCTTTCTGGACAATCTTTTTCTCCATGATCTAACCTTCCACACTGGTAGCAAAAGTTTGGTAAACGTTCATACTTGAAGAAAACCCATCTGCCTTCCCCTCCTTCAATTGAGACTTTCTTCCCCCTTATGAGCTGTGTTGTGGCATCAAAACGTATTCTAACTCTCAGAAATTTTCCCCACTGTACACCTTTCTCTGGGACATCGACTTCTAGAACCTTTCTAATCTTCGCCCCAATCTCATATCCAGACTCTCTAGTCATGCATTTCAGGGGAAGATTGAAGATTTGAACCCAAAATGGAGTCCATTTAAGCTTTATCTCCTTTGGAACCAGTTCACCTTCAAACTCTTGCATCAGAATCAGTTGTTTCTCATAGCTCCATGGGCACATCTCCATTACTTTTTTCTTATCCCTTCCATCGCCAAACTCCACCAAAAAAAGATCCTCTCCAATTTCGGATATTTGCATTCCTTTGCTTGGTTTCCATAACATTCTCATGTTCTTTTTTAGGGCCTCTAGAATAACAGTTCGTTGGGTAAGAATCTTCATAACCACACAGTTTTTCCCAAGTTCCTTCGCAGCCCTTGTGCTGTTACTTCCTAGTTTAATATCTTCATCTTCTGCTTCAGTAACTGTTAACTTTTTCCACAGTTCCTCAAGTTCCTCCGCCATCAGTATTTCCACAGCCCCCACTCGCTTTCAAACAGAGAGGAGGGTACCGAGACTGGCCTCACCACAGGGGAGGTCACAAAACTCCTGCAGTCAGAGCGCAGGACAGCACACTGCTTCTACACGCCCAAAAGCATGAGAGCACTTAGTCACGAACATACACTTTCGATCGTGGATGACTAATATAGGTTTTTAACCAAAGGTCTTTGTGTCCATCATGGACCATCTTGGGTCTACTCAACATCAAATGCTTCGGTACATTGAATCCGCTACGATTTTGATATATGTTCAAAAAGTGTCAAATATATTTTTAGCAAAGACATTATTCCAAAATATTAAGTCAATAATATATATACACAAAGTAATTAAAAATTATATGTAATTAAGAAAAAATATTTTAATAATTAATAAGTTACTTGAAAGTTTTATAAAAATTCTTTCCCATAATTTTTATTATTATAGATTTTCACCTAAATAAATTATCTTGATAATAAATACATCATATGACAAAAACATATTAATTTTATGTCATATAATACTGGCAACATATTAACTTTCCTTAGGAAACCAAAAATAATAAATTATTTGAGGTTGAAATGAGAGACATTATGTTCCACCACAAATCCAAATCATAATGTCATTTTCTTGTTCCTAAATGTGCTCTTAAAATACAATTTTTTATGATATATAATAAAAAATATATATATTTTAAATTATTTGAAAATAGAATTTCAATTGAACTATGATTTTAAATTTTTTTAAATTTAAGTAATAGAGTCCTATTTAAAGTAAATTATCTTACCAATAAACTATTTGATATTTTGATAATTCACCCCCACCCCCTAAAGTGGTAAAGAATGGCTTGTGCTTGGTTTGGCCCTTATCTTATAAGGACATCGAGATCTTATAACCACAACAAAAAAGTCTTAGTCCCAAATTTGTTAGAGTTGACTATGGTTACTCAACGAATTCATTAGAGTTGGCTACGTATATTATTTTCCTTCATTTTATTCTATCTGAAGTCATACTCTCTGTTACTTTCCCAATTAACATGTCTTTTTTATTATTTATTACTTCTATTGATGTCATTTTTTGTCTTCCTCTACCTTTTTTTCATTCCTCAACTTACCATAACTCTCGCCCTTTTCCCAAGCTTGGAACCGACTATGAACTAAAATATACGACACTAAGCACAAACACAGGCAGAGTTAGAATTTAATTTAAGATAAACAATCTTAATTAATTATTATTAATGAGAGTATTTAAAAAAAAAAACACACAAATCCAAATTTTATTGTGCTACCTTGTGCCTAAACTGATAAAACACTTCCTTTTTTCTTTTCAGGCTCTTGAAAACTATAATAGCCAAACATTAATAATTTCAGAAGGTAATCATCTGGAGGTGTTTGTTCCTTGAAGTTTGTCAGCTTTGGTTGTTTCACTATGACTATGAGGGTCCACTAGTTTAGAGTACCATGCAATGTCGGTTTTCTTTCCAAATTGGCAGCACTGATAAAACATGACAAAAGTCACAAAACAGGATAATGAGTCATCAGTCATACATTGGATACTAAAATGGTGAAACAATGATGAAAGAACAAAGGATCTTGGCTCCAATGTTGGGAGTGCTTGCTGTTATAGCATGAATAATTGAATATCCTGTAATCACATTCTAGCTTACTTCAAAATATTATACCATCTCAAAGAGCCAAGATTACACTAATTAAGCATTACTCTCATTCATACTTCTAGGCCCAGCCATGGGTATAATTCCAATATCTAATAGACTAATACCATATCCATATGATAGTGTAATTAATAGTATATCATAGAGTTACAGTATTTAGTCTCAATGAGACAACGACTTTCCTTGAAAACTGATATTTTTAGCATGATTATTTACATCAAGTTTATCAGCAATTGGGTCTGTTAATTTTAATGCCATAATTGGAGTTTAAGAGCTAGTTAATATACATACATACATACATACATATATATATATATATATATATATATATATGTATGTTATTGTTACTGTCAGTCTATCATACAGAGCAAGTGTCCAATGCTTTTGCTTTACAGATTAATCAGGAAAATTAAAGTAGTAACAGTTCTACAGTTGAATGTCCAAATATGATTTTGACAATCTACATAAATCCATAATGTAGGTAGACTGGACTTGTTAATCACGAAAATTATAAATTTGGTACATGAGCTTCAAAAAACAATCAGAAAATTAGAAGAATAGAGTAATGAGCAGTAGTAAATACTCTAAGATTTGCTTTTGTAGAGAGGCTTTTGTCTCTTTTTTAATTTAAGGTAGGGTACTAATTAAACCTTACATGGCAAGTAAATTCTAATGACAGTAAATTTAGAGGAGATAACAGTTAAATTCTATAAAGTGGTTTGAAACTTGGCCATTCAAAGCAGCTTAGGTGGACCTGTCCATCAATTTGCTATGTGTTTAAGGAACACACATATGCATGCATTTTCATTAGCTGTCGTTTGATAAAGGAAACATAGCTTGTCATTATGTACACTTCTGTTTGAAACATGACCTAAGGCCATTGATATTTTTGTATCGAAGAAGCCATACTAAAACCAGATCTCATAATTTATAAAGTTACAATCATAGTTTCTTCTTTCATCGAGCAGAGTCTCAAGGTTCTCATTTTCTGCCTATTACAAGATCATAATTGTATTTCATTCCCTATTGCTTTTCTTTGTCCTGCAACACTTTCAAGTAGCTTAATTGACTCGCCACTAAAAATATTGCTAATCACCAAAGAGTAGTATACAGGAATTTCCAGCAAAATTTCAACAAGTGTTATTATAATCTATTTTCTGCTGAAGAGCTGGCCGGACCAAAGTCCTCGACAACGGCAAACTATCATCGGCGGGACTGGACATGACTAAGGAAGCCCACTCCACCGGTCTCACCCTGTCATTGGACCTTCGCCTAGAAAGGAGTGTTAGCCATGTATAATAACGGTCACCTTAGCATTAATCGTGCCCCTACGAACTTTCCATTATTTTAATATAATAGGATATGTCTCTCCGAAAGAAAGTCAAAACATTGAGCCGTCCAATTATTTTCTGAAGATCATTGACTAGGATGACAAACATCAAATCAATCAAAAAGGCCGGCTTTAGGGTAAGATTTGGGATAGGGAAGGAGGTGCAATTAGCAATTTTTAAAAACCAAACATTAGAACAAAACCTAGATAATTACTTTGTTACTTTAAAACCTAGACTGATTTTGTCATCGGAGTGTTACTATTAAACCCCGAATGGAGAAATAGATTTCACAATGATCTTTGTTAGTGTTTGTAAATACAAAAGCCCACGAAACATCCCAACTTCTATGATCATCCTAACTCAAAGAATACCACCCCACAATTATTAAAAAAATATTCGTTATATTTGTTCATACATTACATCATGGTATTAAAGCCAGCTTCTTGTAGCCTACATTATTTATCAGAGTTTGGTTTTTATGACTTCCACTAATCCATATCTCCAATTGTCGTATTCAAAATCTTTCCCTTACCATCTTGGTGATGTCAGGTGCATTCAATGGCAAAATGCATCTTCTAAACATGCTTTTCGGCTTTCCTTTCTAATCAATCACTCTCAACCATCTCAAATCAAAAAAAAAAAAATCACTCTCAACCATCGTGGTTGAGTATCACTAGCCACATTGATTAGAAGCACTTTTTATCAGTTTTTTCCTGAATCATGCGTCTCTCTCATCTTCAAGCCTTGTACCATTCCTTTGAGCAATAGTTTTATTAGGTTTCTTTCTAGTCACGATTTTTTACTTTCTTCAAATAGAGTATTTCAAATCATGTCTCTTAGTAGTAACCTCCATAGCCATAGACATGACATGCACTACACCGACATTCAAGCCACAGGGGCGTAGTTATGTGCAAGGGTGGGGGCCATGGACCCCAAAATTTAGAAAATTTTTAAAATATACTAGTCTCATCACACACGCGTCGCGCGTTTAATGAGACTTTTTTTTTTAGTAGTCTTATCTTCTAAAAAAAAAAAACATTGTTTTTTTATTATTATTATATATATAATTTTTATTTTGAAAATATAATTTATAAGTAGATAAAACAATTTGAAAATTAACAGGAGAGTGGTCTTATTTTTTAGGCAATATTTTAGTGGGAGTTAGAGTTGTATTTTTACCGGATTGTCTTTTAGTTGTCTCCACTTACATATAGGAGTGTAGGGGCATTTTTGAATTGAAAAATGAGGAGTCCAAACAGAGAAAGCCCCTTAAATAATAGTATATATAAGTGTGTATATATATATATATATAATTATTTTAATGTTTTCAAAATTTAGTCTAAAAAATAAGAGTTCCCCCCTCCCCCAAATATTAGATTTAGTCCAATGATGTTCTTAAAAAAAAAAAAATAATTGGTCTAATAGTTATAAAGACATAACTTTATTTTTCGAAATTCTATTTTTTATTGTAAAATGTGTTTTTATATTTGTTAAATATTTGATAAAGTTTGGCACCCAACATGTTTGAATCTATATCTTTTCCAACCTGTTATGTAGCAATTAACAAGTCATTGACTCATTAAAAAAAATATTGTCACTAAAACTACACTTGATATGTGTCTTTAGTTGCCACATAATGGACTAGAGCAAGATAGTTTCAAATATGTTTGGAGCCTAACTTATTAACTTATTCCTCCAATTTTTGGATCATTCATGATTCATGTTTTTGAAAATTTCATTAGTTCAATTGAAATAATTTTACTTGCTTTAGTATAAAATTTGATAATTTGTATTGAAAATGAAACTTTTTAAGAATTTCACTATAAAAATGGTAAAAATGAATTTTATTTTATGAAAGATCGCCATCAAACATAATTTCATTCTTTCTTGTCATCTGCACTTCATTTGATCTAGCTTGATATTATACTCCACATTTAATTTGGTCATCGTTTCCATCAACATCTTACTTTTCCCCAAATTATGTTAACCAACCTCTCTCAAGATGTCCAGCAAAGCTAAGAATGAAGTGTCGTTCCCCAAATTATGTTACTATCTTACTTTTTTTGTGACAAGACTCAAGTTTCATTTTGTAGATAAACACTAGAATATTCATATTTGATTTGAACTTTATTTTATCACTTTATAATTTAAATTATATAAAACTCATCTGTAACAATATATATATATACTAAAAATATAGATCACTTTGGTAACGTATTGAAACCAAATTTTTTTCATATTCTTTCAAATTCAAATTGTTTTCAAACTTCCCAAATTCAACTTGTCTTCAAACTTCCATCCACCTTGATTTCAAACTTCCCAAATTCCAGTTGTTTTTAAACTTTTTTCGACTGAAGAAGATGGTAAAGATATCAAAACTTAGGGTAAGCTCGGAGTGCAAGCAAAATAAACCTAAACGTAAAGTAATTTGAATCTTCGTTATTATAATTTATTTGGTGTATAAGGCGAAAATCTCTAACGTTGAGCATTTTTATTATAATTTATTTTCTGTGAAAAATTATTAGTTTCTTCCAATATCACAACGGTGATCCTTGTAGAATACTTTGTTGCAAAGACATCAATTTCATATGTGAGTTTTAACAACTTTAGCCTTAATTGAAATGATTTCTTTGTATTAATACCACAATAATATGCCAAAATCATGAATATTAACCATGCTATTGGCATGTTAAGTTCTTTTCATGTAAAATATGACCACATTGGTATGAGGGTTTTTCATATGCATAGAATATTTTAAACATAACATAAAATAAAATAAAAAAGAAATTTGTAAATTCTAAATGGTGTAATTTCTGTCAAATATCTCAATTCAGCTTCAAACAAATTCATTTTTAAATTTCACTCAAATTTGCAGTTCGCAATAATTAGGCCCATTCTAGGGTGGGCTCAACAAATTTTCATTTTGCAGCCTAAGGCAACAATTTTGAAGTGGGACATTCTCTTAATTTTAAATATTTATTGAATAATATTTATATTTTGATTTTTTTAAATTTTAAATTTATTTTTCTTGCTTTTTGTGATGCATAATTACTATTAATTATGTTTTTGTTTTCAAATTCTGCTAATATTTCCTTATCAATCGGTAATATTGTTAATCCACTTAATATTTCTTGTGACATAATCAATTTTAAATGATATAAATGTATTGTTAGTTAATATTGTATAAGCAATACATGCATTAGAAAAAGACTCTAGCCTTTTTACATAAATTAATATGTTAATTGGACTTTGTTCGTATATTTATAAAACATATTTTAAAATTTTTTATTCTAAAAATAAATCTAAAAAATCAATATTAACATAAAAAATCACGTTTGTCTCTGTCTCTTTTGGCAATATAAAAAAGTTAAAATATTAATTACAATTGTTACATTGTAAAACATAGACAAGACAGTCTATTGGCTAATATAAGATTTTTTTTTTCCTAGGTGAGAGGACTACTTTTTTTGTTATTATTTTTTAGTATTACTATAAGAAAAATAGATATAATATTATTATATTTAAGTTGCTTTTGGGGTGTGTAAAATTCTATAAAATAATTTGCGTAAAAAACACTAGACTGGTTTTCTTCTATTTGAGAGCCTTAAGCCATTGCCTAAATAGGCTAATAGTTGAGCCACCCTGTGAGGAAGGGGATGATGAACCTTAAAAAAAACCTTCTATCACTGCATATATACGCGGATACACCATAGTTTGGTAATCGACTTTGCAAAATTGGACTGAACTAAGTACTGACCGATCACCCCTTTTTCATCATATTTAATTTGTTGATTTTATTGTACAAGAAGAAAGCCAGTTGGTGAAAATATATCAAATTTCCCTGATCAGTTATCATGTGAACAAACCCTACAGTCTGAATACTTTTTTTTCCCCTTTGGGTAGAATGTTAGAGAATTGGGAAACAAGATTTTCCAGGAAAAACTTAAAGGGGAACCAACATGGATAATTGCAATGTTATCTCTCTTTATTGAAGTTCGAGGATTCCAGGATCAGCATATGGCAGACCAAATTAAAATGCTTGCAATACACTAAGTTTTTGCATTATGTCTAAAGCCAACTTAGTTACAACATTAAAAAAAGAAAAAACAACAAATGTTGGGCTTAGATTACTTATGGTTCATGTTGGCCATTGTCCTATAATTGCGGACAAGGTAACCCCATTTTGTTGTGTAAACAACCGTAAGCAATATTACAAGCAATGATATCATTGAAAATAAGCAAAAATATTAGTACTTAATTAACAAAAAAGTCAAAAACTAATTAATAGAAAGAAAGCAAGGTAGACAATTCATATGGCGAAAGTAAAAGCACAATTGCACGCATGAATTCATTGTTGTCATTTTGAAATAAAAAAAAAAAAAAAAAAAGTTTTTTATTTTTTATTTTTTTAAAATTTCATTTTCAATGTTGAAGACTTATTTGGGTTGAAAAAAGAACTAAAAATTCTCTTAGGGGATGAACCAAATTGAGTTCATGCCTAGAACTAAATAGTTCCTTTTGTTTTAACGAATATGAATATCGGGGAAGGAGTTGATGACTAGTTAAATAATAATCCCTTCTGAGGGACGATGTGGATTAAATGTTAGACCATCGTTGTTATGCTGGAAAGTGACTTGGTCTTCAATCAAATTTATTCAAATCTCTAGTCTCTACGTGTACGCCAAGGCATTGAACTCATACACACCCTGTAACACAACTTTCCTAAATTATTAAAGGGCTTTATGGTTGAGGCTAATCAGTAATCAGATTCTCCACAAAAAAAAAAAAGTTCCCCGACCCTAAAAAGAAGAATGTTAGACTTAGAGAGCGTTTGGATTCGGCTGAAAAAAACTGCGTTTGCGTTTTGTCTGCTTTTCTTTTCTTTTCTTTTTTTTCTTTTCTTTTCTTTTTTTTTCACGCGTTTTGGAGCGTTTTGGGTGTTGCGGCTACTGTTCATGCACTGTTCAATGAACAGTAGCCGCAAACTTTGACTTTTCAAATTTTTTTGACCAATCACAGCACATCGTGTACTGTTCACGGACCCACAAATTTCACTTTTCAGCAACTTTTTCATTAAAAATGGGTCCCACGATACTATTCACACATTTAAAAATTATTTCGCTTCAGTGTTTTTCAGTTTTCAGTTTCAGTTTTCAGTTTTCAGCTGTATCCAAACGGACCCTTAGAGACACGAAACAAAGAAATTATAACTTGAAAAATGCTTCGTTCATAACATTTTTACAACAAATTTTAAGTGACATATTGTTATTGGTGGTAGACAAAAAAATAATTTCAATGATAAGTTCAAATTAAAACAAGTAACAACTTGTCACTTATAATTTGTTATGAAAATGTTATGGACATAACACTTCTCTTATAATTTACTGTGGTGGCAAGTTATGATTAGTATATCACTGACACAATTTTTATTGTACACCAATTATTATAGGTCAACAAACTCCAACGGTTTGGCCTAGTTGTTCCTATGAGGCTATGATCTAATAATATTTATGATATATTAGATTCGAAATCTCTTACCAGCATTTTGAGTTCATTCCCAAGAGAGGTGTGTGAGAGAGGAATTGCAAACACTCAAGCTACTAGAAAAAGAAAAAGGAAAATTATAATAGGTCAACTTAACAATTGCGCAACTTATGGTGGAACTAGCTGTTTGCATATAATTAAACAGCTGAACTTTTTAAGGCTTGAAATCAATAATTCTAAAATTCTTAACGGGCAAAGGAGACTTGAGATTGTTGATGTCTGTTATCTTCTTTTTTAGTCGATTGGAAGCAAATTTTATAATATATATGATGACGTTAGGATTCGTGATCCACTTCTGCTTCTGCCAATGATGAACAAAATTGGTGTGACAAAACAGATAAGTCAAAATATTTAGGCTATTTAGCCAACTTTCCATTTTAACTGGCCATATTTTTAGATAAACTAACAATTTTATTTATTTATTTATTCTTTCTATTTTCTTTTTGAATTATTCTTTATTGGTCAAAATACAAAACATGCCTTCTAAATTTCACAATATTTCATTTCAGTCCTTTAAGTTTGAATTTTTTTCATTTCAATCTTCTATATTTCATTTATTTTCAATTAAGCACTCTGTTAATATGCTGTTAATTTCTACCATTAACTTTTTTCCCCCTTAATTTTAGAGAAAAACGTTAATTTAAAATTTAAAAAAAGAAAAAGAAAAAAAAAGAAAGCAAATTAGAGGAACTCAGTAAAGCTCTAATACCAGCGGATCGTGAGGAAGAAAGTGAGAGATTGACGTGCGTCTAACCCAGTAGAAAGACTCTTCCTCCGACCTAAAATAAACCAAGTAATCCACTGTGAAATCGGTTAAAGAACCCCTAGACCCAGACTAAACCTAGGTACTCAACTCAGTGATGCTCAAGCACCCAAGGTTCTCTAGTCTCATGGTCTGTGACTCTAGTGGCCGAGAACACAGGCGCCGCATTGAGAGACTGAGAGGGAGAGGATGTATTTCGGCCGGAGTCAAGCACATCTCCTGGAGCGGAGTAGCTGAGGATTAGCCTAAGCCGAGCTGTCGAGTACACCAAGAGCGGAGTCGCCGGAATACCTTCTCTCCCTCTCGATCTCTTTTTCGACCTCTTGATCTCGCTTTCTCCTTCTCGATCTCAATTATTGATGGGTTAGGCAGTTAGGTAGAAGTGGATAGTGGGGTTTCTATTTCTTATTCTTCAGATGGGGGATGGACTGGTTTTTTTTTTTTTTCTTTTTTTTTTAATTAAGAAATAAAAAAATATTAAATATTAAATATTAAAGAAAGGGCAAAATGATATCGTTTTTGGACAAATTAACAGTAGTCATGGACGAAATATTAACGGAAGACCGAATTGAGGAAGATTGAAACTTAGAAGACTGAAATGACAAAATTTTAACTTAAGGAACTGAAATGAAAAATAGTAAAACTTAGAAGGCGAGTTTTGTATTTTAGCTTTCTTTATTCTAATAAGTTAGGTCCAATCCGACCTATCTTTTTCCTTATTCCCTGTTTCGCCTCTTCTTTTTTTTTTTTTTTTTTTTCTCTCTCTCTGTTGCATTTCTCTCTTTAGACTTCAAATCAAATCCTCTCTCTTCAATTCTCTGAGTCCATTCAATTGTGTAGTATCCAATGGCTCTATCATGGAGTCCTACAAGAAGGACATCACCAAAGTTTGCATGAGGTTATGTGGGTTTTCTTAGGTCTTAAAGTGATTTTTTCCTACTTGTTTATGATGAAGTGCAATCTTTAGGTAAATCCTAAAGGTATGAAGATAGGTGAGGTTTGTTGCATGGGTTAAGAAAGGTGAGGTTTTATGGTGAAGAATTGTGAGGTTTGTTGCATGGTGTAACTGTTTGGACTATTGTATGTGGTGGCTGATAAGAGCATTCCATTCCACCCGACGCTCTAAAATGTGTTTTTAGCTATTTTGCATTTTATTGTAGTACCAATTGCTAAAAAAAAACAACACTTCACATCTGGCGCTCTAACATTGTTCAGATTTTTGTACGCTGCTACAATAACATCTAAAATAGACGTCCACGGTAACATCTATATCTTAAACACTATTATTTTATTCCATGCCCCAATTATTTTAATCTCACAAAAGAATAGAGTATTAGATGTAAAGTGTATTGTTAAAGTTGTAATGTAAAATAGAATAAAAAAGAATATTTAAAAAGAGTGGTAAGAGAATAGAATATAGCCCGTAGACTGTCTTATTAAAGTGGTAATGTAAAATTGATAAAAGATAGCTTTTTGGTGATGCAAATTTTTTTTTTGGCATTTCCGTGTGTGTATGCTCTTATTGTTAGGGCCCTCGTGTATCATTAGATTTTGGTAGCGAGTCTCTCAACACTCTTTTTAACTTGTTTGTTGGAGCAGGGTTGGGGACCCAACTGCCAAAGTTTGGAGAAAAAATGGAATTCCTCTTTTGTTGGAGATGCTCTTATGCATAATGCATCATACTCATATTCAAATATTGCCCTTATCAAGGAAAGAAAAAAAGGAAGAAGAAGAAGAGTAATTTAGCAAAGTTGTTGACTTCAATTAAATAAACATAGAAATATCATTACTTTTAGGTAATTGTTACTAAAATTGCAGTCATCAAATCCAATTTGAACCATCTTTGTAGCAATTTTTTTTCACAAGTTAAAAAAAAAAAACCTTAATTTGGAATTTTGCAGTGTAAAAAGAACACTCTCTTATAAACTAACAATGGTGAAATTGTTGGCCATCGATTAAACAGCATAGACCAAATTGCCTTTCAATTGGAATATTCTGACCATAGCTACACGACATGAGCACCACACAAATGGGTGCGCACACACTTTTACTACATGCAATTCATCCAAGCAAGCATTCAAGAGAACTATAAGTTGGTAAAGTTTCCATTTCAATAGTCACCATAAATTAACATCTCAACTGTAACTGCTCTTTAAAGTTCAGTTAGGAAAATACTGAAACAGTTCCAACATCGTATAAAAAGGCAAACATTTAGGCACTCATTCAAATATATCGAACCTGGAGAGAATTATCACCACCAATCATTTCCGACTAAGTATCTTCTAAGTAACTAATGTGTGGATTTAACAGGGAAAGGAAGGATCAAAGACCAAACAAAGTAGCCAGCTCAATGTGAGGGCCACTGAAATTATGGCATCTGCCCCACTGAAAACTGTATTCCTAAGAAAGGAAAGAGAGAGAACCTGTGTTTCACTTTCCTTTTGTTACAGATAATACATAATGCCCCAGAAATGCTGAGAGGATGAAAAAGCTACTGATTGCAGACTACTACTACTTTAAAGCTCAGGTTACAGCAACACAGAACCACCAAAATCCCACTGATCCAGGCATTCATCTCCCAGAGAATTAACATCCCTCCAATTAATCACAGACCTCCACCATGGATGCAGAATAGATAATTGATAAGCTGCGTGCTTCTGCCGGGGCAAGAACTGTATCACAAGCTGCTGTCCCTATTATATTTTAGCTTAAAAATAACTAAGCTTGCCAAATCTTGTTATACTGAAACCATCATAACAAAATTTCCCCCCCTCTTTTGATTGATCATTCCCTTCTAGCTTGATGTATGTCTTCTCCAGAAAGTTTGTTATCTTTAGTCGTTGCAGTACTGTATAATTCAACTGTTTCCTGGAATATTGACAATTTTCCAATGGCATAATAAGAAAGCAGGTTAAAAACTGATAGCAATAACAGATATAGTCCTAAAACTACTCAATTTCAATTTGATAATCCAACCCCCCCCTCTCCCCCCCCAAAATTCATGAGACCCAAAAGGATAAAGGATAAAAGGGTGGGGGGGATAAATGGTTTAATCAAACTTGACCTAGCCTTCAGAGAAGAATCAAGTCCAAGAAGCCGATGAAGTGTAACAACTTCAAGATTGTTTACCACGCACAGATGCAAGCCAGTAGCATGTTCCAAACTCTAATAAAGCGTGTCATTACACGGCATCCTTGCTCTTAAGTCTTAACACACCTCAAATTTTGTATCGATCAGATGTCATTTACCATTCCATCCATAAACTCATATTTTGCATTTAATCTTAAAATACAACAAACTTGAAATTTAACAAATTTATAAATGAAATTGTGATTGTTCTCCCAATCATCTTGATATTTGGCAGATAGAGGGTCTAAGAAGACAACGTAATCCAACAATGGATGTATCAAAAAACTTCTTCCAAAAATAGTTATTAGGTGTTATAATATATTTTATATATATTAACCCCTAAGGGTTGGCTCAAGTGGTCAAGGCCTTGGTCTTGGTGGTATGCTCCCTCCAAGTCTAAGGTTCAAATCCCCTTGGGTGCAAACAATTTCTAGAGGCCACGTCCCACTGGCAAAGCCAATGACTTATCTGATCCGTGTGATGTACCTGGGTCCAGGGTTTAACCGAGTAAAAAGACACGATGCACTGCATGGTCTCTGAGGTTCCTCGTCATCAAAAATATATTTTATATATATTGATGTATTTCACTGGTGAAGTTCAACTCTAGTCTAACTTTAGTTGGGTTGCCCTTTGATTTTCTTAGAAAAACTCTAGTCACATGCAATGAGATATATGACAATTCATGAGCCCCTTCTTTTCCCTCTTAAATACATTAATGAACTAAATTAATTCAGACTACACCGGCTACTGTCTCTGAGAAGAAGAACTAGCAACCCACAGTTCCCTACAGTAAGACTAAAAGCACAAGTAGCAGAAATAGACAATGGTTAATGGGGCACAGTAAAATAAATGCAGCAGGCAGTGAACAACACTAAGTCACATCCAATTGGGACATATGACGAATCATGACTTGCCCCTTCCCTCCCTCTTTTTCCCCTTAAATACACTTATATGAACTCAGTTAACTCAGACAACACTGGCTACTTTCTCTGAAAAGAAGAAGCAGCCCACAGTTACAAACAGTAAAACTATTAAGCACAAGTAGCGGGAATAAAAAAAGGTTAGTGGGACATTCTAGAATAAAACCAGCATGCAGTGAACATTTCTTTATGCAGAGCGTAACCTATAATAAACATGATTCACACTGTATATCTCAAAGCTTACTAGAATACCTTTTCCACATTTTCATAAGATTGTTGCCCATCACTCCCATCAACCTTGGAATTGGCAGAAACTTCATTTTCCATCCTAAACGTGGAAGTCATGTTCTGATCTTCCTCTGAGTCCTGACCAGATAAATCACCATTTACAACTTCAACATTGGAAGAATCATGAAAGGTAGTCACAGAGTGAACTTTTTCATTATTTTCAACAACCGAGTCAGCTGCAGCCCCATTTTCTCTTTCAAGTAATTTGGCTTCTCTCTCATGTCCCTCATTGGCTATTTGAGTTGCTTTAGCCGCTGCCTCTTCAGCTTTCTTCTTTTCTTCTTCTATTTGTTGTCTTCTTTTTGCCTCTTGCTCCTTTAGCTGTTTAAATCTGGAATATAAAGGCAGATTAAGACTACAAACACTAACCACAAAATGCTTATGAAGAATAACAGGTTTCATTATTGACCTTTCACCAGGACGAGGCCCCTCTGATATCAACTTCTCTTCTTGTCTCTCCTCTGTTTTGGTGGCAAGTACTTGTAATTCAGAAATTGACTTCTGATTCTGGATTTTCTCTTCCTTGATGATATCTTCAGTGAATGTCCCCACCAGATTTTTTGCGCCCCCTAACTGTTGTAGCCATACTTGTTGTGCGGTGCTCAATATATTATTTGTAAACCTGCATAAGTATAACTGAAATATTTGAGAAAACAGAGGCAAGACTATGATATGAAAAACAAAAATATACATAAAAAAATAAGTTTTTTCTTGAAAAAAAAAAAAGGGTTTTCAGGTATGCTCACCAATAAAGGCTTAAACCAGAAGGAACTGAGAGTGAAAAATAACCAATCAATAAAGGAAGGAATTTTGTTATTGCTTGAGAAGTCTTCATGTTGGGATCATTACTCTGAAATTTACTAACACATGTTAAATGATGAATAAATAATAACCTCAGACAGGGGAAAAGGTATATAAAAAAGGTGAAAGCTTACAATGTCATACAAATAAAATGAGCAGTAAAATCAATGAGTAGCATTTACAATGAAACTATAGTTATAACTTTTAATAACAAGGTACCATACATACGTATATCATACCACATAGCATCATGATTTCCTTCTTTCAAGTGACTGAAGAAAACTATATATGCAAAATAACAAGGCAGTGCACATAGGCATATAAAAATACCAAATATGATGTTTTGCATGTTTAACCATCTTGGATGCACATCTAAAGACAAAAATTATCGAATCTGGCTAACAGTCCTCTTGCTTTATTGAATTTCTTTACAAGTATATATATTTATTGCAGTATTAGTAAATTATAAAATGCTAAGGCAGCATTAATAGAGGGTAATATGAAGCAATTGACTGAAATAGCTAGGCCATGCACATCAAAGACCAATGACTAAAAAGACAAGAAATGATAGCCAGTGTTTAACAAATGACTGAGCTCTATATAGAGCAAAGAGGAAAATACACTGTTCATACAACCGTGTAGAAATGTGTACAACTGGTTATGATTGAATTTAATTGTGCTAATAAAACCTGGAAAGTGACTGACCTGTGACTGTGATGACTGCATAATTAGGACAGAAAGGTACTGTGAGACAACCAGCAACACGGGCAAGACAAGATAAGCCAAGGTATTCGACCATCCAAGGGGTGGATGACCATCCTAAGAAAACAAAAAGTAACCAATAAAGGAAATTAATTCACAGCATTTAAGATAGATAGCAATTAAGTATCTCATACAAGCTGTCAGAAATATAAACTTAACACAAAATGAAACAACAATCAAATTATTAACTGCACATAATAGATTTGAAGTGGATGAGAATGAGCATGAAAAACATATGTCACCACTTGAGTCTTTATCTGGTGAAACTTGTATTATCATCCAGCTTGTAAACCAAATAGCAGCTTGGTTTCAGTGGAAAACTTGCAAGGATTGTACAGAATACAATTTCTAACAAAATTTTTGAAAAACAATTGGGGTTTCTGGATTTGAAACGAAGAGACTTACTACAAAAGGGAAAAGCCAAGAGATGCCACTGCCGTTTTGTCGAGCAGCAACGGTAGTGGGACCAGCCAGGGAGGGTATCCAGAAGAAGCCTTCTGTAAGGAGTCCCTTTAATATTAGGCACAAGCATTCAATTAGATGTGGGAGAAAGCAAAAGCTACCACAGGTTACCTATCAAGAATCAACTGAAAGAACATTTTACCTCATCTGCCACATTTGAAAGGGCCCTATAGAGTCCAATCCATACTGGTATTGTGGCCAGCGTAGGCAAGCACCCTGGCACAAAGGAAATAACCACCAACTTAGCAATCAAGAAGCTGAAGGAAGAAATACCTCACAAGAACCAGAGATTGAATTATAAGCGTTACAATTGTAGTCAGGATTGATAAGAATATTAACCTCAACCCCCCAAAAATATTCCCCTTCCGCAAGTGATGATAAGAATATTTTACAAAACAGATGTTCCAACAATTGCCAAAACAACTACTTCTTCACTATGACCATAATAGATTTGGAGCCAAAAGTTGCTAGAATTTCATCAAAAGATCTTTCATAGTGCCCACGTGGCAACATGGTTTTGGTAATTACATAATTTAGAACCCATTCTTGTATACAAATTTCTGTAACCAAACCAAAGGTCCAAACGCTGAATTCCTTGAACAGAAACATTTCCAAAACTTTACCACTCATCAACAACAAATTTTTAAAAATGCCGAACATTAGTATATTCAAGCTAAAGCAAGATGCAACATCAGTACCTGCTAGTGGGTTTATACCAGCTAGTTTATACAATCGAGCCGTTTCTAGTTGAATTCTTTCCTGCAGGTAAACAAAAGCATCAGTGCTGGTCATTCAAAAAGAGATCGCTTGTCGATCAAAAAATCTTCGATCCCTAATATTAGTCAAATTACATTTTTTGAATTAAACCCAAAAAGAAAATAAAAAACTACAATTTTGGTTCCTGAACTACATATGAAAGCTCAATTACATCAATTATACCAAACTAATCCATAAAATTTCAAAAATGGTTCAATGCCAATACAGTTAATTTTAATCCCAAGTCCTATGCAAAATTATTAACTTTGACAGCAAGTAACATTGAAATCGATGTGACTAAATTAACAGAACCAATAGTAGTTAACATATTCATGATAGAGAAGACAAAATTTTCAACCTGATCTCCAGCATACCGTTCCTGAATTGCCTTTACTTGAGGTTGCAACGACCGCATCGACATTGCTGATTCCACCTTCACTCAACAACATAAAAACACAACAGTTTGCCAATTCAAATAACCAAACAAAGAAGAAAAAAAAAGAAGAAGATATTTTTGAAGTACCTAATAATAGAATTAGTATTTAGTACCTGTTTCTTAGTCAAAGGAAATGTAACAGCTTTTACAAGAACAGTGAGTAGTATTATAGCGAACCCATAAGAGTACGGAACATTCAAAGTCGATAGCCCATCCTTCAAAACCTTAAAAAAAAAAAAAAAAAAAAACACAGACATAAAAACACGTTGTCGTTTAATGAAATCCGAAATTCTTGGAGCAAAAAAAAAAAAAAAGACATACCTTGAGGACAGTCTCCATGTAATTCGTGATTCCAGAGAGCCAATCATTGCTCTGTTTGGTTGCGGAGCTAACCGTATCCGAGCTCGAAACAGCGGCATCCGCAAGCGTGTAAAGGATGCTCTCGGCTCGACCGAGCAGCTCGGCAATCGCGTTGCTATCCGGATCGGGGAATAGCCCGGGCTTGAACCCGAACCGGGCCACGACGGTGGAGCCCCGAAGATAAGGTTTTGGAAGGGACAGTGAGAGAGGGTTGGTGTAAAAGTGGTGGGTACGATGAAAAAGAGGGTTCGAGGTTGTGGTTCGGACCGGAAAGGGAGATAGGAGAAGGTACGGTGAAATGGTTGTGCCCATTTTTTTAATTAATAATTTTTATGTGTCTGTGTGTTTGGGGAATGGGAAATTGAGTTTGGTACTTTTATGAAACCCTAGTAAAAGTTGCAGAGGTTTTTGGTTTTTGATTTTTTTTCACACGCTGTGAACTGTGTGAGTGTTCTTGATTTGCTGCTGATGAGTGATGATGTTGAGAGAGAGAGAGAGAGGGAGATACAAGATTAGGCGGAACAAACAACAAGTGTGGGTTTTTTTTTTTTAATTATTATTAACTTTTTGAGGAAAGAGAAAAGGACTAGATTGACAAAAAAGGAAAACAAAATGCCAGATTTTTATTTCACGTGATGGTATACATAGATACGTGTCAAAGTGAACTTGATTTTTTTTTTTTTTTTTTTTTGCAAAATTGAAGAAAAAAAAATCTCTTGATATTTTGTGTTTTCGTGTCACATAAAAAGTGAAATGTCAAGACTTTGGGCCGACCCAACTTAAGGAACATGAGAACTTAATTTTTGTAGGCCTTATCTCTCAAAATAAATAAATAAATAAATAAAATTATAGGTCTTTTGCCATTGGGCCTAGTGGATGTAATGATTGGGCTGGGGCTAATGGGCACCCATTACAGATTCTTATTTTGGCTCAAAGGTGGAAAATACTTATTGACCATTGTGGTACACGCTATTGGAATAAAGAACAGTTGGTGGGCATCCACGAGAGTTGGCTCGTGGGTCTTATCTTGAGCGCCCTGCATGGAGATTGGCGTAACTTAGCAAACCCTCATTTTCTTTAACAAAAAAAAAACAAGAAAAAGATTAAAATAAAGAACGTCATATGTGACAATAATTATCTCATGCATCGAATATATATTTTTGTTCTTATATTGTGTATGTCACATGAGATACTTCTTTATATTGTGAGAGTGATGAGTGCTTGAACTAGATGACGGACAAATTATTTTATGTATGCCAAATTTCATAGTTTCTTCTAACATACACTTATATTTAAGTTAGACGAAAAAAGTTGTGTTTTGTGGTGGGCCTTTCTGTACTTCTGGGCTAAACTACTTCCTGCCGTGTTGTGGCCCAATAGTTATGGGGTAGGAGAGTCAGGACTGACTTGATTGAAACTCACCTCAAGCCAGCTTGTGCGCAAACTTGGGCTCCTTTGCTAAGATCTTGGTCATGTGCCCACGGCAGAAGATGCTGTCACAAAAATGTTATAGCAAGAGGGCATAATATAATAAGATAAGAAAAATATATTTGCTGCCAACCAAAGACAATAATTAAACCACTTTCTTAGTAAGGAAAACACAGCGATATGTAGGGGTGTCCAAGCAAACCCGGAACCCGCCCAACCTGACCGACCCGGCCCGAAAATTGGCCGACCCGACTCCGGCGACGATCGGCAGCAAGTCTCCACCCATAAAACCCGAGACCGACGGGTTGGTTGACGGGTTTAAGCATGAAAAACCAATTTTCAATCGACTCGACCGAAAAACACATCAGAATTTATGTTCTCTACCAATTGGAGTGGTTTCCGATCTGTTTTTGTCCGATCTCTTTGAGTTACACTGAGATCTTGCCAGATCTCTTCGAGATCTGTCTTGATCTTGTTGAGATCTACCAAAATCTCTTCAAGATCCGGCCTAATCTCGTTGAGATCCGCCAAGATCTCTTTGAGATCTGGTCAGATCTAGCAAAAACTAGAGATTTTGGCAAAATCGATAACAATTTTTGCAAAATCCGACGACGATTTCTACAAAACCAGTGACGATTCACACAGTCTGATACCAACCGATACCCGATCGAAAACTGATGACATCCGACCACCCGAACCGCTGCCTTTGGAGAGTCCAGGTTTAGAAGACTCGATCTGGCCGGGTCGGTTCTGGGTTGGGCACAAACCTAACCCGGACCGACCCGTGGACAGGCCTAGTGATATGAGTATGGCAAAAATAAGTTAGTGACAATAATAAAAGAAAAGAAGGAATAATGTCAATGCTTGATCAATTAGTAAAAAGAAAAAGGGGGAAAGGGGGATTAGTCTGCTGTGCTTGGTTCCTTAGCAGGTTTAAGTCCAGGAAGGGAACCACTCTCCAATGTGGGCAATCTCATAGGGAAGTCTTGCCAAGGAAATTGCCCACTTTGAAAGAACGGGCCTAAATGACTTATCCTCAAATCCTTTAATCTTGTTAGAGAGTAGGCTATTGAGAGGGGGAGAAGGGTTTAGCCTATTGGTGCATGCCCTATCACACTCTTGCTTTCTCACTTCCCTTTTTATCCATTCTGTTTTCCTTTACTCTCTATTTCCTTTCTTATTCCCATATTCCCTCTATTCTTCTTTATTTTTCTTTCTTGCTATTTTCCTTACTTGTTTTTCCTTACTCTCTGCTTGCCTCTCATTGTTCTTTCACCGTACACAGCTAAACCTTTTTTATATTGCCTGCCGTGAAGAGTTTTATTATTTTACCCCTTAACTACTTTTGGCTTGGTGTGGGTGTCCTTCCCAAACCACCCACTGGTCTGTCGGCTGCTCAGCCATTACCACTACCTTGTGCTGGTTGCGCCATGTTCCATTTCCAGACAAAAGAGTTTTGTTTTGTTTTTTCTTGCTTTTCGTAGCATCCCCATCTAGATAAGGGTTGGGTATTCTCTCTTACTAACTCCTATGGCATGCACTTAGTGATTCCAGCTAATCTTTCCCTCTTTTGGGTGGTATGTTATCCCAGCAGGATATTTCCCCCAAAAGAGCTTGAGCAGGAATCCCAGAATAGACTTCCTCTTTCTCCTCACCACCAAACCATACCCTTTCTTACCTCTGGCCCATGGCCCACCGTGCCAGTATTGGTTGGGTACAAGTGGATGATGCTTGAGCCTTATGCGTGCTCCACTTTTATATGAGTTTACGGTTTGTCTGTCGTTCATGCGTTTGCCATTACCTGTGAGTCTGTCTCGTCTTGCTACGTATTTCTGCTACTTATGTTTAACCTTTTGTGGTGTGGGTGAGTCTGGGTCTCTATTCTTTGCATTTTGTTTCCTTCCTAGGCTGGGTCTTGCTTGGGCAAGGGCTTTTTCTTCTTCAATTCGACCATTATTTCTCTTTATTGCTGGTTTGTGGGCCGACTAGTATTCCTGCCATGCCACTTCATTACTTCTGCCATGTTACCACTTAACTTGTACTTGCTGGGCCTCCTTTAGGCCTACCATGTACTTTTCTTTTATTCAATTCACGTTGCCCAGTATTTCTGTTGGGTTAATTCTTATGCCATCTTGGACTCCCTTGGCCCATATCATTCTTTTGGGCATCCTCGGCCTGCTTTAATCCTTTAGGCATCCTTGGCCCATTCCATTCTTACATTCCCATGGGCCTTTGCTACATCTTTTGGGTTTCCCTGGCCCAATTACCATATTCTTTACTTTCAGGGGTTTGTTGGCCTTTGCACCAACCCCATTTACTAATTCCTTTCTTTGGGCTCCTCTGACCCATTTTGCTTGCTTTTCATTTCTTATAATTTCCATGGGCTTACTATTTCCTTCTCTGGGCTCCCTTGAGCCCGTTTGCTTTCTTTGGGGCATTTTTTTTTATTATTTTATAGGCCTGTAGACCATTATTCCTGCCACTTGGGTTTAATGGTTTTTTTTCTCACTTTGCAAATTCTTCTTTCTTCACTCTTTGTTATATTGTTGGGCTTTTTCTTGCCATTGGCCCTTTTCTTCTTTCTTTGCTAAAATGGGCCTCAACAAGTTTCAATTAGTTCAACTAATATAGTTCCTTATCATCAAATAAAAAACCTAGATTTGAATCTCGTGTACACTAAAAAGAAACTAATTGGTGTTTTATAATGATGATAAAGAGTAATTACATGAGATAGATGCCATAAGTGCAAATTCTTATTGTCGATATTAAAAAAAAAAAAAAAACACAAATAATTTGTTGGTCAAGTCATGTAACGCATTTTACACACAAATATATATAAACATGTGTATAAAATGGTGACAAGGATAAATCGGCTTCAATAGTAAGTAATCAAGGGTTCAAGTAATAATTCAATGGTAATGATATTCTTTGTAGTGCTATATATTTGCTATTCGAACCCTAACTCCCCTCCCACACTATCTACCTATATATCTCAAGAAAATAGTAAGTAATTAATTTCTTTCATTCATTTGCTTAGAAAAGGTAAAAATTTACAAATTTGGTCCGCCAATTATTAGGTAGAGATTAATTTGATTTTTAATTATTAATTATGTCTATTTAATCCTTCAACTTTTAAAATCAAATCAACACATTAGTTATCAAATTGTAGCAAGAATGATAATGTGTTATGTTGAACCAAAATTAACATGGAGAATAAATCTTATGTATTAGATATATGCATCTTCATAATATATGAGTCTCACACTAGTATATAATGTATGCATTGTAAGAAGAGGAACATGCATATATCTAATATATAAACATTACACATAAAATAATTATTGATTAACATAACCAAGATTATCTCTCATATCCATCAGAGTCAAAACTCATTACATGGCCTTAGCTACCCAATACCCATACAATTTGGTAACAGGTAAGTGATAAGGAAAATGTGGTAGGGTATGAAATATAAGGTCCATATCTCCCCAATCAGACTCTTTGGATAAGGAAAGAATCTAGAAAGCACAACTCTATTGGTCCTCACATCCTAACTTGGCTTTCCCATCTATATTCCAATTTCATCTTACATCCAATTACAGAAACCCACCACTTTTCTTCTGATCTTTGAGCTTCTCACAACCTTCACTCTTTCCATCTATCCACTGCCTAAAGTTCAGGAAAACTAAGACCAACAAAGCAAATCAACACCAATGGCAGCAACCATAACCACAATGGCCATGCTCAATGCCAAATGCTTGAGCACCAGCTCCACAAAAATGCTCAACCCCATCAAGCCAACCACCAAGCCTATCTCCCTTCTCTCCATTCACAACCTCCCAAAGGGCCTTACCTCCTCAAAACCTATTGAAAATCTTAACCTGTCAACTTCTCTAACTGGAACTGCCATTGCTGGAGCCATCTTTTCAACCTTGAGCTCTTGTGATGCAGCCTTAGCTGCCCAACAAATTGCTGAGATAGCTGAAGGTGACAACCGTGGCATAGCACTGTTGCTTCCCATTATTCCAGCCATAGCTTGGGTCCTCTTCAACATTCTCCAACCAGCTCTTAACCAAATAAACCGTATGCGTAGCATCAAGGGAGTGATCATTGGGCTTGGGCTCGGAGGTTTGGCTGCATCAGGGTTCATGTCAGCACCCCATGCATCAGCTAGTGAATTTGCTACCATTGCTGCTGATGCCTCCTCTAGTGATAACAGGGGACAGCTTCTTCTGATTGTTGTTGCTCCAGCTATTGCTTGGGTCCTCTACAATATTCTGCAACCAGCCTTGAACCAGATCAACAAGATGAGGTCTGAGTGAGTTTTTATAATAAGGATTTTGTGGGAGTAAATGGCACAAAAGTAACTTGTAATTGTTCCTTATATGTTGTCAATGAACTTTTTTTCCTTATTCGGATGGTTTGAAAGTGCTGAGATGATATTTCTGTCATAACCCTAATGGGTTTTGATTTTTCGCTTGTGTTAGTAGATCTACTGTATATATAGCTCATAAGCCTAAAGCAATTAAAAACTACTACATATTCTTTTCTGTATAATTTTCAAGTTTACTTTTGGTGTCTCATATGAGCTGCCAGAAACCCTAGACAAGTAACCATGAACATGAGGTGACAATTGCTAACCATTTTATTTACTTGACATAGAGGAGCCATGTGTTTTTGTGTGTATGATTCAGGGAAATTTTTTTTTTTTTTTTAAATTTGTGTTTGTGAAATTTTATTTGTATCGGTGCCAAATTAAACAACTTGGTCAATCCCTTCCATGGAACACCCTACGTATTTATGAAGGAAAACATGCTCAGTTTGCAGATTTCACAGCAAAATTTTCACGTTGTTCACCCAGAAAAAGAAAAGAAGTTACTCATACTCATACTCCCTATGTTAATAGAAGTTCATCCAGGTCATTCCTTATCCACCAATTTTAGGTGAATTATTAGGCCCATGTACACAACAATAAGGAGAAGTCCGAAGTGCCGATCTTGAATCTGGCCAGAATTGGGCTTCCAAAAAAAGACTAACAAAAAAATGGTTATTGGGCCTAAATTGGAGCTGGAACAAGCTTAAGTCAAGTTGGGTTTAACTTTTATTGGGTGGATTCTAATTTCTAATTCTTCAATTTGGAGTAATAAAGTCCAAAATATTTAAAAAAAAAAAAAAAAAATTACTGGTTCAACTAAGATCATATACAGCTTACTGCCACTGGGATAGAAATATAATACAACTGATCTCTAGGGATTGCCACATTCTCTACCAGGCAAAACTTAAGAATAATGCCTCAGGTCGGTGCATGCAGTATTTTAGGTTCTTTAATCAAATTTAAATACAATAGTTACATTAAATTAAATTGTCCTTGGAAAAAATAATATTACTCCCTTTCTTGAGGTCCAATTAAAATGGAATGAGTAATCATTACAGAATGGAAAGAAATTGGAAAAAAGAGAGAAGAAGAATGAAATTGAATTAAATAATTTTGTTTGGATGTTTTAAAATAAAAGAATGGAAAGAAAATAACCTTATATGAGAGAAACTTATAAGGAATGTAACATAATTATTCTACAAAAACATTATTATTAAACCCCTCATTTCATGAAAACGTAAAATGATTCTAGTTTAGAACCCTTTTCCCTCTCTCTTGTGTGTGTGTTTGTTTCTCAAAAAAAAAAAAAAAAAATATATATATATATATATATATATATATTTTGCTGCTACTCTAACTCTTCTTACTAGCTATCAAGAAGTATTCAAGGTTAGAGTTATCACACCTCAACAGTTTCGTGATACAAATGTATACCTCCTTTATATTAGTATAGTTTTCTAACATGCAAGTAAAAAAAAAATACCACACAGTATCATGATCCAAACAACTCATTCAGTCCACTGGATTTAAATTGGCATGAATATATATAGACACAAACCACATTTTAAAAAAAAAAAAAAAACGTTTTTGGTTGTGGATTAGTCCAATTATATTTATTTTTGTATGTCACGGTATTACAATAGCTACCACATGAAAAATCAAACTGTGTAGACATCTTACTATGTCGTACAGTAATTCACGCATCACATATTTATTGTCAACAAAATAAACATTGTGAAAAGAAAACAAACTTTTTTAAAGGTCTAGCATGGTAAAGAAAACTCCTCTAATGAGTCGTTGTCAAAAGAAAACATAATAATCAAATAACACATATCCAAAGTTTTCCAAGAAAACTCACACATATACCTTGACATCAACTTCAATAGGAGATCTTTGCACCTAAGAACTGAGCAACCGAAAGCGTACACTTATACATTTGATTATCCATAAAAAAAATATGTAGGCAGCCGTTTCCAAAATTGGTTCAAGGTCTAGTGCCTCCAAAGTTGCATAAACTTCTGCTCCAGATATCTTTGAAAAGAACTTTGTCATAACTTCAGTCACACTATCAACCCTATCAATTGCCATTGATATATTATCAAATGAACGATCACGTTCATCATCTTCTGACACTCTTCTTTTCTTGCTTGTAGGAGAAATTGTATTGCAATGACACTCAAGAATGTATGACATTAATTTCAGCTAACCTCATTGATCATCTTCTTTTACTTCAAAGTCCTCCAAAGAAACTCTATTTTGAGATACCATTATATCAATGTCATCAATAGTGCTCAAAGTAGCATACCTTGCACGTTTCTCATTGGAAGTTTCAGCATGATCACCTATTGCTTTATCTTTAATCCAGAGTTGTGTCATCTTAATGTAGTTTGGAATATGTGTTGACATCCACTTCTTGGCCACAAGTTTAGGCTAGTACAAATAGAGAAAAATAATACAATTAATGATTAGTAACATCTAAGCAACTATGCAATTATATGTAACATAAAATAAAACTCACAAAAATATGGTAATTTACTACTATGAGTGGCTCCCAAAATTCTGGTTCAGTTGTCCACATATTTAAAGAATCATTCCAACAAAAGTCACTAAATCTTTCTTTAATTATGTCATAGCACTCACCATTTTTTTTTCCACATCTTTTGTTGATTTTTCACTTTATCCTTGTTAATGTTTATTAAATATTAGCATTGATGTGTATATCATGTTGTATATGCTAGAGTAGATGTGGAAGATGAAGCATAGAATAGGAAGATGAGAACATGAGGGTTACATAATTTACCCTAGTCAGACTACGTCCATAAAGGAAACCCTTAAGGATTACATCTTTATTATGTAAGAGTGTACTACAAAGCACGTGTTACAATGAACTATAACATGAATATATATAAGAGGCTAAACCCTAGACTACTAGTACATGTAGGAGACATGTCTTGCACACATAGTAGGTCGGCTTGAGCCTATTACATTAGAATAATATGTCTAACATATTTCTAACAATGTTCACATCTGTAAAAACCTTATTACGTTTTGGCCTATACTTGAGGTCCCTAATTAATCCTGATGATGAAAGAAGCTCAATCTCCTGCCAAAATGGTTAATATTGTGTATCAAGTCCAATAGGTCAAAAATAAAAATGCAAGTTCCAAACACGTTCCAAAATCAAATGCAAATCTTGGACAAATTTAGCATACATTGGTCATTACTTGTGTAAGCCAATGATTGAGTCGCATACACCACTTAGATAGACAATAACCCTAAAATTTTTGTGGGTCCAGCTCGATTTTGTGGCAAGAGAGCCATGTAGTGGAAAACTCCTATTAGAAATAGGAGACCACATGAGTTCCAATTCATGTTTAAGTAGGATTTGTGTTTAATAATTAATACTTGTGAGAATCCTTGTTCAATAAGGATTAGAAGTTGTAGGTGGCTATGCGTGTACTATATAAAGACATAGTTTATTAGGTTTTAGAAGGTGTGCATGTATTTCAGAAGAAAAAGAAAGAGTGTATCACATTTTGAAGAAAATAGAGAAAGAGGAAGCCACATAAGAGAAAAGAGAGAGCAACTAAGAGGGAGTTGCTTAGAGAAAGAAGACAGTCAAGAGAAAGAGCTGTGCGTGGAGAAGAAAAATAGAAAGGAGAGAGTAAAGTGTTGTTGCCTTTAAAAGAGATAGTTAGCGTGTGAGAGAGCAAAGAAAAACAAGAGAGATTTTTTTTAGCTATGAGACATACTCAAAAATTATTGTAATTGATTTGATAATAGTGAATTGATTTGGAGTTTGTCCCGTAGTTTTTTCCTTCAAGAAGAAAGGGTTTTTCACGTAAATATTTGAGTTCTTATGTGTGATTGCTATTTTGGATTGCTAATATTTGTGATAATATTATTTGGAATCCAACAAGTGGTATTGGAACCAGGTTTCAATGGAAGCAATGGTCGGAGAATAAGGCAAGGATTTAGGAATTGAAAAGTTTGATGGAATAGACTTTGGGTATTGGAGGATGTAAATTGAAGATTATCTTTGTGGGAAGAAATTGCATCTACCACTTTTGGGGAAAAAACCTGAAACTATGAATGATGAAGACTGGAACCTTTTTGATAGACAAGTATTGGGAGTTATTCGGTTAACTCTATCAAGATCATTTGCACAAAATGTTGTGAAAGAAAAGACCTCAGTAGATTTGATGAAGGCTTTGTCTGGCATGTATGAAAAACCATCGACTAACAATAAGGTGCATTTAATGAAGAAGTTATTTAATCTGAAGAAGGCAGAAGGCACTCTTGTAATGCAGCATCTGAATGAGTTCAATATAATCACAAATCAATTATCCTCGGTGGAAATCAAATTTGATGATGAAATTCGTGCATTGATTCTTTTGGCTTCTTTACCAAACAGTTGGAAAGCCATGAGAATGACAGTGAGTAATTTTGCAAGGAAAAGCAAACTCAAATATGATGATATTCGAGATTTGATTTTAAGTGAAGAGGTTTGCAGAAGAGATGCGAATATAGACAATGAATAAGATCAAGCTTTTGTCACGGAGAACAAGAGCAAAGGTAGAAGCATATGACCTAATGATCAAAAATTCAATAGTAGGTCACAATTAAGAGATAGATCTTAGTTTAAAGAAGCTAGAAAATGCTTCTATTATGGGAAAAAGTGCCACATAAGAAAAGATTGTTGGCATTGAAATAAAGAACAAATTGAAGGTAAAGATGATAAGAATGATAATGAGAAAAATACTACAGTTGCTATGATTGTTGAGAATGTTGTGGTGCTCTCTGTTGAGGAACAAAAGTGTGAGCATGTTGCTAATAATAATGTTGAGTGGGTTGTTGATTCTGTAGCTTCCTACCATGTTATCCCTAGGAAAGGGTTGTTTACCACATACAAAGTGGGGAACTTTGGTATTGTGAAGATGGGTAATTCTAGTTATTTGAAAATTGTGGGAATTTGTGATGTGTGCATCAAAAAAAATGTTGGTAGCACCATAAGGGTGAAGGATGTGCGACATGTTCCAAATTTAAGGATGAATGTGTTTTCTATATTGGTTATGGATTAAGCGAGTTATTGTAACCACCTTGGTAATGGAAGATAGAAACTTACTAAGGGATTATTGATTGTTGCTAAAGGGCATGCTTGTTGCGGTATGTATAGGACTCATGTGAAGATCTGCAAGAAGAAGTTTGATGATATTAAAGATTTTGAGAAGACTCTAAAGATGAGAGTTGGGATTAATGGTGTTGATACCAAAAGGGTGAAATTCTCATTTTTTTGATAGTGCTTCAGAAGAGGAAGTGGTAGGTGATGAAGAATATGAAGATGTTAAGGCTACATGAGATGATGATGAAGTAAAAGATCTTAGAGATCTTGAGCAGGGGGAGCAATATCCTCCACTAGAGATTGTTGAACCTCGTAAGAAGAGGATTACTGGAGAATATCGAACTGTTAGCTTCAAGAATAATTGGGTTTTTGATGAGGGGGAGCTAAGAGATTGGATTAAGGATATCCAAGATGAGATTAATTGTTTGAGAATGAAAAGGATTGACGCTGATGAGGTGTTCTCAGTGCTGATGAAGATAATGAAGAAGGTCAAGCTTAAAGTCGGCTTGACTGACGTGGATTCGAATTAAAGAGCTAGATTGAAGATCTCCTTCCTCAATGGGCTGGAGAGGGAGATTTTTGTGGGTCTAGCCAGATTTTGTGGCAAGAGAGCCATGTAGTGGAAAGCTCCCATTAGAAATAGGAGACCACATGAGTTCCAATTCGTGTTTGAGTAGGAGTTGTGTTTAATAATTAATACTTGTGAGAATCCTTGTTCAATAAGGATTAGAAGTTGTATGTTGCTATGTGTGTACTATATAAAGACATGGTTTATTAGGTTTTAGGAGGTGTGTGTATTTCAAAAGAAAAAGAAAGAGTATGCCAAATGTTGAAGAAAATAGAGAAAAGAAAGCCGCACAAGAGAAAAGAAAGTAGGCAAGAGGGAGCCACTTAGAGAAAGAAGACAACCAAGAGAGAGAGTTGTGCATATAGAAGAAAATAGAAAAGAGATAGAAAAAAGTGTTGCCACCTTTGAGAGAGATAATTAGTGTGTGTGTGTGAGAGTAAAAAAAAAAAAAAACCAAGAGATATTTTTTTTAACTGTGAGACATACTTAAGAATTATTGTAACTAATTTGGTAATAGTGAATTGATTCGGAGTTTGTTTTGTGATTTTTCCCTTCAAGAAGAAAGAGTTTTTCACGTAAATATTTGTGTTCTTGTGTGTGCTTATTATTTTGGATTATTAATATTTATGGTAATATTATTTGGGATCTAACAAAATCACTCGATTCCATTTATGACTCAATGCTTGTCAACTCTCAATTGGCCAGCACGACCACTAACAACCCTTAGGGTTTAGTTTTTGGTAATAAGGCCCCCTCATTTCCACCATTTCAAGATATACATAGACATCATACGGAAACTTTGCTGAAACCGACCCACAAACTTTATTCGATTTTTGATGAGATCTACGGGTGAGTTTGGTTCAGCTTTTTTGAAAAAGTGCATAATGAAAAAGTGGAGTTTTATAAAAGTGCATAATGTAAAAAGTGGAGTTTCAAAAAGCTGAGTGTTTGGTAAAAGCTGTTAAAAAGTGCATAATGAAAAAGCTGAGTGTTTGGTAAAAACTGTTAAAAGTGGCTTTTTGAGAGGTAAATGACCAAAAAGGACAATGTATATATAAGGGAATTTATTTCATACTTTTTTTTTTTTTTTTTTATGTGAGTTTGTTTCATACTTAAATCAATTATTTCATCATACTTAAATTAATTTTTCTCTTTCTAAAAAAAATATTTTTTTCTCACCAATATTAGCTAATAATAACCTACCACTTAAGATTTATTATGAAAGTATTGTGAAAATATTGTGATAAAAATTGATACTAATTTTAATTTTAACATACTATTAAAATTATTTTTTTCTCTTTCTAAAAAAATTATTTTTTTCTCACCAATATTAGCTAATAATAACCTACCTTAAAATTTATTGTAAAAATATTGTGATATAATTTTTTTTCTCTCCCCACACACACACACACACGTGGGCTCTCCTTCCCTTCTTTTTTTTCTTTTTTTTTTTTCCCTCTTTTTTTCTCCTCCACCCACGTACCCACACTCTCTTCTTTTGTTTTTTCCTTCTTTTGTTTTTTCCTTCATTCCTCTTTTATTCCTACCACACCAGCACTATCCAGAACATTCATTCCACAGCTCTTTCATCTTTTTTTTTTTCCTCTTAAGCACTTCAGTCCAGAACAGTCGCTCTCTTTATTCTTTTTTTTTTTTTTTTTTTTGTTCTCTTAGCACTTCAAAACGAATGAAGGAACCAGCTCTCCTTCTTCTTTTTCTATTTTTTTTTCGTGTTCTTGGATCATCGGGAAGATTGGATGATCGGGAAGATTGGATGGTCGGTAAATCTCTCCCTCCCCTTTTTTTTTCGTCAGTCTTTTTGATCCGCCAGAGGGTCTTGATCTGCTGTTGTTCTAATTTTCTTGTTGTTGTTGTTGATCTGCTGTTGATCCGAAAGAGTTGTTGCTCTAATTTTTTTTCTGTTCTTGATCTGCTGTTTCCGAAAGAGTTGTTCTAATTTTTTTTTTCTTTTTTTCTGTTCTTGATCTGCTGCTTCCGAAAGAGCTGTTCTATTTTTTTTTTTTTCTGTTCTTGATCTACTGTTTCCGAAAGAGTTGATGTTCTAATTGAATGGGTATTTCCGCAATTCTACCGTAGCAACGGTAACCATCCAAAACGCGCACTGCGCGTTTTCATTTATGGACCCTCAGAGGTCCATAAAATTTTTCGCGTTTGTCCGCGTTTTTGCTCTATGCCCAAAACGCAACTTTTTGATAAAAGTTGCGTTTTGGGCTTAACCAAACGCAAATTTAGGACTGGCTTTTTTCAAAAAGCGCTTTTTGAGCTGAAAATGTGGAACCAAACGGGCACTACGTTTGACTTGTAGTGTACGCCAGCCGCCACTCTACTCATTATTTTATCCAGTTGTGGAGCGTATTATTATTGGACATGCATTTAACTCTATCTTTTTGTTTTTCTTTCTTTTTTTTTTTTTTTTGGGGGGGGGGGGGGGGGGGGGTTTAGTGGAGCAATAGCATATTGATGCAAACCAAAGAAAAGTGGAGCAGACTGATGCAACAAAAAAAAAATAAAGTGGAGCATTCTGGATACAAAATTATTATTAAAAATGGAAAAAAAAAAAATATCAGAGCATGATTTCTTTTTATACATTTGTTTTTGACGAACTAATATGCACAGCTCAAAAAAAAATTAAAAAGCAAAAGGTCAACAACTAAAACGGTGGGCTTGTTGATAATCATGTTTCATTTTATTAATTCTTATTGGGCCTACATGTTTTTCATTCAAATAGCACAGGTTAATCTATAGCATGGCATCATCTCGATTCTTTTTTGAGTGTTTTGAATTTTTTTTTTTTTTTTTAATAATTCAATAGTTGAGGATGAGAGATTTGAAACCTGAATATTTTTTATAAAAACACCAAAAGATGTCAATTAGTTGAGTTACAAGACTCTTGCTAAGTACTTTGAATGTCAGTTTAAAGCTTTTGTTAATGAATGCATTTGTGCATTCACTAAGTAGGAATTTAATGGGATCTCATTGTATTGAGAAGTAATAAAAACAAATAAAAAAAATTTTCTTTAACGGACTAGTGTGCAACTGCACAAAAAAAATTGATCGACAAAAGAAGAAATTTAATCTTAACCAATGCCTTTCAGACACATGTTGACTAGATCTTTAGTTTAAACTTCATTGTAACAAACATAGATAGACCACCAAAGGAACTTAGGATAGTACGTGATGCAATTTCTAAAATTGATTAATATTAGCAAATTTAAAATATGGTTGATCCCTGATCCAATAATTTCCTTCTTCATCTGGTCTGGGATAAGTATAAGTGTATAACCCTTCTCTCTTTCTTTTTCTTTTTTTTTTTCTTTTTTTTTTTAGGCATAACTTTCCACCGAAAGATGTTGTGATCACATAATAATTCAAAGAAGCTGGCTCCAATTTAGCTGACAAGATATTCAGTGTAAACTGTAAACTAGCTAACAAATTCAGAAATACCTGTCTCAAAATCAATGAATAAATTGTTCATGTACGATAATATAAAATATGAATAAATGCCCAACTCAGATGAGTTTAAACATTGTTGTTCACGCATCACTTTCTACCTAACTCACACACATGATAAACGGCCCATTAAAACATTTATGAGATACACCATACGATTTAATAGATTTTATTGTTTGGACAAAAGAGATTGATTCATTTTGATATAGTACTAAGGGATTAAATTGATTAAAAAAAAGTAAAAAAATTAACATTTAAGGGCTAATTTGATAGTTAAAGTAAAATTAAGAGACTATGTTGAATTTTAAGGTTTTAATTTATTTAACAAAAAGAATTATTTAGGAGAAATAAAAAACAATATTAGACTGTTAGACTTGTGGGATAAATTAATTAAACTGCTCTGGAGATGTCATGTCATTGGCTCCGCAGCTTGGACGGAGCATTGGTCCTAAGTGATAAAGTGATGTATTATGCTGTAATTTGAAGGGGTGGAAGAAGAAGGAAAGTGACATGTATTATCTTAATAATTTTAGAATTATAATATTTTTTATGATGAATTGTGATCGGTTGTTTCTCACTTTTATATAAATTCACAACTTATTTTTTGTCTATCACTTTTATATAAATTTACAATTTTTTCTTAACTATTCATAGTCCGTTACATCAAAATTGTAGTACAAAATAATATGATCCTAATTTTTTATTATTATGCATCCCTATTTGCCTTAAATTTAATTACCACATATTCCGGGATAAAGTGTCGTTCACTTGCCAACATTGTAAAACATGATATGTACATCATGCCTTGGGAATTGGGATTAACGCCGCAAAATATGGACACTAGCTTGCATTCACAAACTCGAGCTATGATCTTAGAAAGTTAGGCATATGCTAGTATTTGTAATTGTAAGATCAAAGAATGTTTTTACCTTTCTTTGATGAACATAGTTTTACGAATTACGATATGCTTATAGGCCGGACAGCCGGATGAGATTCATGAGAATATCGTAGAGTAAGATATGCTTTAGGTTTAGGTCACTTATGCCTTTATCTAAAAATCTTATTTAGGTATGGGGGTTGTAAGTCTTACCAAAAAAATATATATATATAAAGGTAAATTTTGCATTCTCCCTCCCCCTCCAAGAAAGCTTCAAAATTGTAAACCAATATATATTCAACCCAAGTGCAATCCTATATTTTAATCAAAAAAAATGTTATGAGTATGCATGACAAATATATCATCATTGATGATCAATTTCTCCTAATGGCTTATGGCTTCAATTTTTGCAAATCAGTCTTCCACAAGGTAAATTTTTAATATTAGTCACCCAATTTTTAACATACGCAAACCAAACAATCTCTCTCTCTCTCTCTTTCTCTCATGAAAACCTTTGACTTTATGATAATATCTTCTAATATTACCACAAAACTTTTGAAAACTCACATTTTTTTCGAGTGATCATTATAATATTTATATTTAATTTTTAGAGTTACAAATAGTACTAAATTGGCTTGAAAATAAAAACAAATAGTGCTAAAATATGTTAGTTTAGACTGATTAGAACTTACCGTCTTTTTGGATAGAGTTACCAAATACTAAACCAATTCGGATTAATAAAATAAGGGAAGCTCATTTTTACAAATATATAATTAGATTTTATTATTTATACTTTAATACGTATATACAGTACATGTTTGTGTATTTTTGTCAAATTTTCTTGTACATTATATATAGGTTAACAACGAATACAAATAGAGGAAGTAAAAAAAAAAAAAAAAAAACCCATTTAGCCCACTTTGTGATGATGGTCTTTGCCACAACCTATATCGGCCGTCCCCAAAAAAATATTGCACTAGTAGATAAGTAGCTTGCTACCCTTAGCCAGCCACGTTTACCCCCACTTTGTGATATGTATCAAATTATCAATCAGGTTGTAAATAAAAACAGCTGATCAAACAAAAACAATGCCCACGCTTAACAGTTTACACCACCATTCATATTCATATATACATGCACCTTCCTCATTGGTCTGTTCATGATCATTACAAATCCCACACTCAATTTTTCATCCATCCTTTTCTTTTCCAATATATTCCAACCCTATTTTTCTCATGCAACAAACACGGTCTAACATTGGATTTATAGAGAGAGAAGAATAAGAATACAAAGAAGAAAGAAGAAGAAGAAGAAGAAACAAACAAGCTTTTCTTTTTACATGCAGACATGAAAAACAACCAAACGAAACCACCAATACTCAAATACTTCTTTCTCTCTCTCTTTCTCTTTCTCCCTTTCTTTCTTTTCTTATTTTCTCTCAAACCCAAACACCACCAAAACACCACCACAGACCCAACATCCAAAACCGAAATTCACAGCGCCGGAGACCTCAAAATCAGACCCGGATACCCCTCTTATGAATCGTACATACAACGCCAACTCCACAAGACCCTTAACCCTAAACTCAGGCAAGTATGGACAACAAGGGATTGGGACAGAAAAATCCAAGTCTTTGTTCAGTTCTTCCAAGATTTGATGCGAAAAGAGCTTCTGTTCAACGAGTCCAAAGCTCTTTCTATTGGGGCCCGTGTCGGGCAAGAGGTGGAGGCTCTGAGACGTGTCGGCGTGTCCGACTCGGTTGGGATCGACTTGGTGCCGTATCCTCCGCTTGTGATCAAAGGTGACTTTCACAACCAGCCGTTTGGGAACGAAACCTTCGACTTCGAGTTCTCCAACGTGTTCGATCACGCGCTGTATCCGGACAAGTTCGTTGGAGAGATCGAACGGACGTTGAAGCCTAATGGGGTCTGTGTTTTACACGTGGCCTTGTCTAGACGGTCCGATAAGTACTCGGCTAACGATTTGTATAGCGTGAAACCATTGGTGGAGATGTTCAAGGTTTCGGAGCTTGTTCACGTACGAAAAGTTGACGGTTTCGGATTGGATACTGAGGTTGTCTTCAGGAAAAAAACAGTGATCTAATTGGCATGAATTTTTTTTCTTCTTTTCATTTCTTTTTTTATTGTCATTAATTTACTCAAAAATTTTGTCTTTTGGTTTTTTTGGGTGATGTAACCAAATATGAGTTTGTTTATAATATGGGATTTTTTTTTTCTTTGCTAAATATATGGTTTTTTTTTTTTTTTGGTTTAGTGTAGTATAATTTTTTCACTAATTCTAATTTGAGATTTATATATTTTTTTTCCATAGAAATTGTGCATTTAAAACTACTAATATAGCTAAAGTGTCTGCATTTTTACCTAATAGGTAAAATGATATCTCCAAGACAACAAGGCTTGCATTAGGTTTGTGTCCAGTGCAGTAATGCATTAGACATGTTAAGATTTAAATACATGTCTAAAATTGGATACTATTAACCCTTCATGTATGAAGTATTTGGGGGTTCAAGAAAAAAAAAAGAATTCAAGTTGTAAAATCAACATATTAACGTACTCTAACTATCTTGCAAGAAAATATATAAATATTATACACATGATGTGAAAAAATGTGGCATAACATGAAAGAGCGTGGATACATGAAAAACAATCAAAGCCCTTATAATATTTAATGAATAATAATGATTATATTTGATGAGGTGTGCATGGGTCCATTCTCTCTTTCTTGTACTGTGTTCATATAGCTAGGTAATGTGTTACAAAATGACCGGCCTTCAACAACTGCAGCATTATATCTAAGACTGTGACATGTTAAATCAATGAAATGGATTAATGTTGCTTACTGCTTATCCATCATAATCTATAGACTTTTTTGTTTTGCATATCCATTTGTTTCAAAATTCTAATGGGTAAAAGATGCATATATGTGTTCATATGCTTATTCTGAAGAGTTAAGTCCGCCTTAATTCACCAAAAAGACAACATGACATGACATGATGATAATGATGTTTTTGCCTCTTTATTTCTACGATTCCTTGGGCCCTCCGGCCGAAAAGAGTAGGTCCTGCTTTTGAGAATTAACCGTTATTCCTCGCTTCAACCGATGATCAAACTGCAATAGTGAAAGTTGCTTTTAGAATATAATATAAGAGAATAGTCTTTTGCTATATAAAATAATTCTAAATATAAACCTTAAACTTACTTTAAAATGAGTATTTTTGCTTTTAAGGTGATATTATATATATATATATATATATAAAAGGTGATTTTAAAAATTCATATTTATGGGCAGGGTCGAAGGGAGGCATGGTCCGGCCTTCTTGGGTTTTGAAAATCTTCTCTACCTCTAATATATTTTATTAAATAAAAAAGAATTTTTTAATATATTTTTTAACTAAAGGCCCCGTACTTTTTTTCCCTTTAATTAATTTTATACCATACTTAATTCATTAAACCAAACCGTATTCTAGATCTATGTTCCTGAAAATGTATAAATTTATGAAAATGACTAATAAGAGAGGATCCTCTTATTAAACTTAAGCATACTCAATATTTTCATTAAAAAAAAAAGTGTACTAAAATATATATATATATATATATTTAAACTAGATAAGCAAATCTCTTTAATAGAAGGTTTGTTTTTTTTTTTTAAAAAAAAAAAATTCAAAGATAACCTTATTTTATCATGAATTTGGGAATTAGAGATATGGATACTATGTTAATATTATTTTCCTTTTAGAAAAAAGATATTATTGTAGATTTCGTGGTTAAGAGTTAAAGATCCTTATTGCATTTGTCATTTATGAAAAATAAAGTTTTTCTTTAGTTTATATTGTTGATATATTTTTCTTATATTGACTTTGTGGGGCCGGAGAATTTGTGGTCCCGGCCCACTTTACATTAGGGCCCAAAGCCTGAGCCGAGGAGAACTATTGTCGAGGACGCATAATGAAAGTCCAAAAAAGGGGCCAAGGATATGGCCGAGGACGATCTTACGCTCAGCACCCCCTAGAACGCCTAAAGGAAAGGACGAGCTCAGTGCAGGAGCAGGCCAAGGGAAAAAGCTGCCAATACAGTAATAAAGAACTCTGCGTTTGACAGGTCCATGCCTTTCACCATGCTATTCAGCTTTTACAACCACTCCCAACCACTCGAGGTATGGGCTGATAGGACAAGTCTCAACCCCAGAAAGTGGAGCTTACACGTGGACACTAGAAAGGGGGTAAATGTTAGTATAAAAGGGAAAAAGAACCAATGGAGAAAGGGGGCTCCGGGACCATGAAATCTTAGAAAAGGAGAATAATAACACTAAGCTCCTTGGACGAGGTCTAAAGACTAGGACCACTCATGTCGCCATCAGAAGAAGGTCTCGTTAAACACGTCAGGTTCACCTCCATGCAAATTTCCATAGAAACCATGGCTAACTGCTGTTCGGTGACCCAGGCCTAGCCTTTCAAGCCCACGCTCTACAAATGATATTGTTCGGACCCTTAAATGTACGAACCCAATATCTTTTTTGGGTTGCTACAGATTGTGTCCCTACAATTGGCGCCGTCTGTGGGAAAAGCTTGCGCGTTGGCACAGGTGGTGGCAGAATCAAGCCTCTGTCAAACAAGGGTCTGCGAAAGCTCCTCCATTTCCAGCAACACGCTGTTGTTGTCCTGACATAAATTTCCGCTAGGGGCTACACCTCGCAGTGTCAATGGCACGGGCAGTTCTAGGGGCTTCCAACATCAAGTTAACACCCCACACCTTGGTAGAGGGGCTAATCCTCGAAACTAAAAAAAAATATATATAAAAAAAAAAAAAGAGATTATAAGTTTTGGACAAAACGAAGGCATTGTATGGTCCTCGGACTCAAGCCTATGGGGAAACCAACTACTTAAAAGAAAGATTATAAGTTTTGGACAGAACCAAGGCATTGTATGGTCCTCGGACTCGAGCCTATGGGGAAACCAAATACTTAAAAGAGTTTTGGACAGAACCAATGCATTGTATGGTCCTCGGACTTGAGCCTATGGGGAAACCAACTACTTAAAAGAGTTTTGGACAGAACCAATGCATTGTATGGTCCTCGGACTCGAGACTATGGGGAAACCAACTACTTAAAAGAGTTTTGGATAGAACCAAGGCATTGTATGGTCCTCGGACTCGAGCCTATGGGGAAACCAACTACTTAAAAGAGTTTTGGACAGAATCAAGGCATTGTATGGTCCTCGGACTCAAGCCTATGGGGAAACCAATTACTTAAAATAAAGATTATAAGTTTTGGACAGAACCAAGGCATTGTATGGTCCTCGGACTCAAGCCTATGGGGAAACCAACTACTTAAAAGAAAGATTATAAGTTTTGGACAGAACCAAGGCATTGTATGGTCCTCGGACTTAAGCCTATGGGGAAACCAACTACTTAAAAGAGTTTTGGACAGAACCAAGGCATTGTATGGTCCTCGGACTCAAGCCTATGGGGAAACCAACTACTTAAAAGAATTTTGGATAGAACCAAGACACTGTATGGTCCTCGGACCTGAGCCTAAAAGAGATTTTTATTATTATTAATTAATTGTTATTATAACTTCTGGACAGAACCAGGGTATTGTATGGTCCTCGGACTCTGACCCATGGAGAGATTGCCCATTAAAAATTGGGTTAAGTCCCGGACCGAATGGAAGTCCCGATCTATCCTTGGATCCTCAATTCTAAGGGAACTAACGCAAACGAGTGTTTAGGCCCAGTATAGCCATACCTCGATCCTCGGACCAGATGCCAAAAACGATTAAGTTCATATGTTACCAAGAACGCGGCCAAGCCCCCTAGTACTTGGCAACCCTCTCGAATGGTTTATTTTAGGTTACTCCTTCTCGGATGACTGCCTCGCGCGCAATACAGGGCATTCAGCTGTTATCACGGTTAGTCTCGTATGTTTAATCTACTTTAGGTTAGTATTATTATGCTTGACAGTCTCAATATGTTCGAAATAACAGCTTTTTGTTACAAGGGTTTTTGCCCTAAGTATCGTTCAAAAAATATGATAATAAAAAACACCCATATGAAATACATCCATTCACAAAGTATTACTATAGAAAAGAAAGAATATGTAGAACAAAACAGAATCATCTTTTATTAAAACAAAGAAACAGTACAGCGTACAATGGAGGGCTTAAATAAGCCTATACCAAAAGCTAACTACAGAAGCAAAAAGGAAAAGATACAAGAAAGAGATAAATCCTTCAAAACTCTGCTCTGGTAGAGATTATGCATGACAAGGTGGCCTGTTGATGGAAGAGAAGAAGAAGCAGAGGAAGAAGAAGTAGAAACACCAGGGTAGCCCCGGTGATGAGAAAGAAGAAGAAGCGGAGGCGAAAAGAGACACCAGTGAAGGAAGAGAGGAAGAAGCAGGGATGCTTAATCCTCGCATCAGCTCTGACTCCTAACACGCAGGTGTCATATTAGCAGCGCTCGAGAGAGAGCGGATGGTACTGACGACGAGAAACCCCACTGCTGTCGCACCAAAAATCTGACGCGACCAGCACCTGCTTCGGATTTTGACTGAAAGAGATGGAGGCATTGCTCCCACCTTGTGAGAGCGGAGAATTGTCTTGAGCTTGTGTCTCCCTTGTCCTGACCGCGCCATCTTGAGTCTCGGAAGGACCCAGTGCCTCTGGAGCGGGTGTGGTTCCTTCACCCCCACTCGTGCCTCAAACATATCACTCTAAGGTTTGATTGCGCTGGAGATGAAGACTTGGAGCGTAGCTGAAGGATTAAGAATTTGAAGGGACTGAAAGATCTGCACGTAAAGGGAGTGACTCCCTACCCTGCTTCTTATATGGAGGGCAAGTGGGCGGCATTTAATCTACGCAGATTTCTAAGAAGCGCTACAGACGAGACAATTTCTACTCAACTCCCCACACCGTCTACAACCATAGGATTTGGGTGGCCTCGTGGAGGGGACATATTAAAGATGCGCCTCGAGCACTGAAACGGCGAGGACGCCGCGTGAGTAAATCTAGAGGAATGTCTCATAATCCAGCGCACCTCCCATGCAAATGGAGAGACACCGACATTAATGAAGTGCAGAGCCGGGCAAGCCATGATGTGGGCCCGACATCACCAAAATCCTCCTTCCCAACCAAGAGGTCGGGCAGCAGGATTTTGAGGGGCTATTGTGGGGTCGGAGAATTTGTGGCCCCGGCCCACTTTACATTAGGACCCAAAACCTGAGCCGAGGAGAACTATTGCCGAGGACGCATAATGAAAGTCCAAAAAAGGGGCCAAGGATATGGCCAAGGACGATCTTACGCTCAACACCCCCTAGAACGCCTAAAGGAAAGGACGAGCTCAGTGCAGGAGCAGGCCAAGGGAAAAAGCTGCCAATACAGCAATAAAGAACTCTGCGTCTGACAGGTCCATGCCTTTCACCATGCTATTCAGCTTTTACAACCACTCCCAACCACTCGAGGTATAGGCTGATAGGACAAGTCTCAACCCCAGAAAGTGGAGCTTACACGTGGACACTAGAAGGGGGGTAAATGTTAGTATAAAAGGGAAAAAGAACCAATGGAGAAAGGGGGCTTCAAGACCATGAAGTCTTAGAAAAGGAGAATAATTACACTAAGCTCCTCGGACGAGGTCTAAAGACTGGGACCACTCATGTCGCCATCAGAAGAAGGTCTCGTTAAACACGTCAGGTTCACCTCCATGCAAATTTCCATAGAAACCATGGCTAACTGCTGTTCGGTGACCCAGGCCTAGCCTTTCAAGCCCATTCTCTACAAATGATATTGTTCGGGCCCTTAAATGTACGAACCCAATATCTTTTTTGGGTCGCTACAAATTGTGTCCCTACAAACTTGTATGTGTTTAGACATGTAAAAATATTTTATTATTTATGTTACTTAAAATTGATTAACTATAAAAAAAAAATTGATTCAATTTTTATATGTTTCATAAATTTTAAAATTATAAGTATACACTACTTATGTAATCTCTAATTTATTTAATAACAAATCTTGATCTAGAATGTTTAAAAAATATTATTAATTGTGACAAATATGATTTATAAGATAGTTCATAGTTTTGTTCGAAAAAAAAAAGATAGTTTATAATTTACAAACTATTTTTTTTTTTTTTGAATAATACAATTTATTGAGAAACAAGGACTACAAAAGGCTTTTCTGGCCCAATCTATCTCCACCTTGTAATGAGAATACACAACCAGGGATAAAGGAGATGGATTAAGGCTTGAAAGATAAGTCCAAGACCACCTAAGCAGCTAGATGAGCAAGTAAATTAAGGGACTTGAGAAGAATATATGGCTTCCCAGTTTACAAAATAGGGGAGAGGGCCCTAATATTTGAAATAATGTTTTTGATTTCCTAACCGGGATCGTCATTACTAGGAAGGAAAGCCGATCGAAATCACTTCTGTAAAGTTGTAATTTTCAATTATGTTTTGTTGGCTTTTATTTCGTGTCAAATTTGATTGTATTTCTTCAATCATTTCTCTGTATGTTTGTGAGATTCAATGTAAGGATTGAATGTGAGAAATTGATGAAAAACTGTGAAGAAAAGACAATTCGCGACTTGCTCGCGAGTGGACAACCCGCGAAAGGCCACGTGAGAAGCACATGCTAGAAGTTGAAGAGTCAAGTGCTAGAAGGTATCTCGCGACTTGGTCAACTTGTGAGATGCACTACTACCCTATTTTAGTGTGCTTTCTTCATTCCTTTACCCACACTATAAAAGCTCATATTACCCACTATTGATGCCCATTTTTTATGAAAGGCCTAATGGCAGAAGAAGCCCAACAATAAGAAAAATGGGAGGAAAAAGGAGCATAATTGGTAAAAGCAAAGTAATAAATTCAATGGGCCAACATGGCAAGAATGACAGCCAGCAAGCCCATGAACGCAATAAGAGGTAAAGACAAAGTAAATGGGCTGATGAATCTTAAAGAAAGTGGTAATAAACATAATGAGCCAACGTGACAGGAATGACAACCAACAGGCCCATGGGCACAATAAGAGGTAAAGAAAAAGTAAATGGGCCGAGGAATCCCAAGGAAAGAGGTATAAACCCAGTGGGCCAACGTGGCAGAAATGACAACTAATAGGCCCATGGGCACAATAAAAGGTAAAGACAAAGTAAATGGGCTAAGAAAGCCCAAGGAAAGAGGTAATAAACCCAATGGGCCAACGTGGCAGGAATGACAGCTAACAGGCCCATGGGCACAATAGAAGGCAAAGACAAAGCGAATGGGTTGAGGAAACCCAAGAAAATGGGTAACAAATCCTATGGGCCCACATGGCAGAAATAACAGTCGGCAAGCCCAAAGGCATAGCAGGAAAAGGAACGACCGAAATAAAAGCTCGGTGGGTTGAAAGGGCAGACATCTGCCTAGACAATATCCAATTCATAAGGAAAGGAAGGGAAACAATACGGGCTCAAAAGCCCACGCACCCTTCGTGCCGTGGGAGATACGCACAAGCCCAGCATGCGTGGCAGAAGGAGACGAGGGAAGAACGATAGGAATGTCGTGGGAGTAAAAGAAGACAAACATAGAGGATAGTGAAGCTCACACAAGGGCTAGAGCACCATCTACCTGTACCCAGCCAATACAGAGAAGGTGGGCCCTTAGTCAAGGGATTCAGAGGGTGTGGTTTGGTGGTAGGGAGAAAATAAGGCCTATTCTGGGGTTCCTGCTAAGGCTTCTTTTGGGGGAGTGCCTTGCTAGGATATCGTTTCACCCAAAAGAGTCAAGCAAAGGGCAGGGGCCACTTAATGCATGCCATAGAGGTAAGTAGCGAGATAACCTAATCTTTATCCATTGAGGGAGACAAAAATTGAGAAAGGGGGAAACAAAACAAGGAATTTTTTCTGGAGATGGGGAGTGGTGCAGCAAGCATGCTCTGAGCAGAGGTAGTGGCCGAGCAACCAAGGGGATGCCCACAAAAAACCAAAAACGGTTGATGGAGCCTAAGGGAGAAAAGGAAGAAATCCCATGGAATCAAGTGGTATAAAAGGGAAGAGAGGTAACTATGAGATTGAGATAAGAGTAAGAAAGAAAGTAGGAACCAAAGAACAAAAAGAAAACTAAGTGGTAAAAAAGAAGGAAGAGAGAAAACATGGCAGAAGTAAGGGCATGAATCAGTAGACCACATTTTCTCTCCCTCATGACACTCCCATCCTCTAAGACTCTGTGAATCTGAACCCAAAACCATTTAGGCCCTTTCTCTAGCATGGGTAACTTCAATGGCAAAAGTCTGTAACGAGGTTACCCGTATTGGGGTTTGGCTCCCTTTTTGGACCCGCTCCTGCTAAACAATTCAGCCCAGGATTGGGAAGTAAGACATTTCTATTACAGTTATTTAGATTCATCATTACTACCCTGTGGTGACGACTTTTAGTTTATTTGATACTACCGTTGCTATTCTTTTTACAATAGTGTTTTATATTATTAGCTATTTTGCTGTGATATCTTTTTCTCTTTCTTCTATATTAGTCGCTCTGTTGTAACCCTTTTTTGTTTTATCTGTGGTATTAGTTATTCTGCTATATTAGTTATCTTATCTGTGGTATTAGTTATTTTTTGCTATATCAGTTGTTCAGCTGTAACCCTCTCACTTAGCATATTTTATCGTAGAAGTCATTCTGCTGTAGTATTCTTTGCTATGTCAGACAATTATTCCATTACGACCATACCTGTTGTGCCCAGCCTGCCACACCATTCTTGAGCTGTCTCAACATTAGGCATGCCTGGCTTGCACACAAGCTGGCCTGCGGTATAACTCCCAAGGGGCCAGTCCCGACTCCCTTACCCATTAACTCACAGGCCTTGGTGTAGCAGACAGGCCCAAGCCCATCAACATAGAAAGGCCCCCACACCCACGAAATTGTAAGGATAATTTCAGAGAGAAAACCCTAGAAATCCACTTGAGAATTAGAGATTGTGTACCCACAATCATCTACACATTTCTATTAGTTTTCTTCTTCTCCTACCTCTCTAATTACATATCCTTGAGAGGTTCTTAGTCCAAACACATACCTCACCCAATCAAAGTGTTGAGAGTTGTTTTGGTGCCTATGGGAAGTATTGGATGAAGCCATTCTTTGGTGGATGCAATTTAGAGCTAATTGTGGGATCTGGATAACGAGTGAAGACAAGATTCGGTGAAGTCAGTTGCGAGCTGGAACTCGAAGGGTTTAAGTACATTGGGTAGGTTAGGCTTGGAGCGTCTTTTTATATCCTTGTACTCCAACTTTATTCACTAGTAGATCATTTCAGTTATTGGAGGGCCGTGGAGAGGTTTTTACGCCGAGTACTTTGGTTTTCCTCTTTGATAACACATCACGGTGTTGTCTTGTGTTTGCATCTCTCTTCCTTTACTCCTTGTGCTTTATAATTACTTGTTGATTATGTATGCTTATGCACTAGGTAGTAGTCCCGGTTAATTGCATATTAATTACTCTTATTCCGCACTTAGTTGAGTAGATTAAAAGCAATTTAGCCGTAATTTTAAAATTGGGGGTCTAATCAAGCTTTAGTGTTTTACACTATCGAGCTTTCAACTTCTTTAGAATCCCCTTCAAAAACAACCTAAGAGAACTTTTCCTTCACAACAATTGAGATTGTCTCCCATGCGACTATAGCTTCAGCCTAGACCACCGAACCCATAGGGAATCTCTCTGTGATCACTAATCTAATAATAATAAAAAAATTGTTTGACTAGTGTCAAGACTAACTTGATGTAAATATTTTTGTTATATATAAGAAAATAATATATGTTTAACCAATGTAAAGAATAACTTTATATATAAAGTAGTCGCTAACCATGCGATGCATGGTACAGTTAGCAAATTTTAAATATCTTCACTTTATTCAATGTTACAATAAGTTTTTAAAAAAAATCAAAAGATTCAGAGTTTATAAATTAATGAAACAAAACAAAAAAAATATATAATTACACAATAGAAAAATATAAAAGAAAGATGACATACCCTCAAAAGGATAATCCATGGCTATAGTCTTTGAAATTTGCCAAATAGTTTCAAATATTAGCAAAAAATAACCCAAGAATTCAAAAGTTAAAACTTCTAAAAAGCAAAAAAAATTTAAAGAATTAGAAGATTCAGTACCTATAAATTATTGAAATTATATATATATATATATATATATATATATATATATATATGACTACACAATAGAAAAATATAAGAGAGAAAAAATTCAATTAGATAACAGAAAATTCAATTCGACATCCAAATTTAATGGAAAGAAAATTGTAATGGGATGGGAAGAAAATATGGACCAATAAATAAAAGTCAAATGCTAACCTCCATGACTATCATAGAAAGGAGTGGAACCGTCTAGATTTGGATAAGCCGCATGCTACAAAAGAAAACACTGTAAATTAAGCATACAATCAGCAATATAGCATAATCTATGGAAAATTATTGAGATTATGAGTCCACTAAATGGACCCATTGAAAAGCTGACCCAGAGATGTAATCTAAAAATATAAAAAATTTCAAGCTCGAGCACTAAACAATTGATCACATGGGTTCCAGTTAACTCAACTGGTAAGGTCTCTGATGATTGAATAAAATATCTGGGATTCAATCTCCGCCTACACCAAAAAGGTTGAAACTCTTTCTCTTAAAAAAGAAAAAGAAAAAAAAGCAATTGATCACAATTATTTAGAAAAAATATCAGTATCTTTGTGGAGAGAGGCCAACTCATCAGCCTAAATCTAAAAAACATTGATTAAAAAAAATTATAGAGTATTGTTGATGCCCACTTTTGACAAAAAGCTCAATGCATGGTAGAAGAAGCCCAACAATATGAAGAAGATGGGTGTAGTAAACCCATAAGAATAATAAGAAGTAAAGAAGAAGTAAATGGGTCAAGGAAGCCCAAGAAATGAATTAGTAAATTCATAGGGTTGGCATAAAGGCCAATAAGCCCGAAAGGTAATAAGAGATAAGGATGTGGTAATTGGGCCAGGGAAGCCCAAAGGATTTAGCAAAAACCCATGGAAGTAAAAGAAGTAAAGAAGAAGAAAATGGGTCGGGGAAGCCCGAGGAATGAAATGGGCTGAGGAAGCCCAAGGAATGGAATGGGCTGGCACAGTAGGAATGTGGCCCAATAAAAACCCAAAAGAGGTAAGGATGTGGAAAGTGGGCTGGCCCAGTAGGAATGTTGGCTAATGAAGCCTAAAAGAAGGAAGAATGTAGGAAATGGACTGGCAGGAGCCTCAGCTTGTAAGCCTAGGGGTAATAATGAAGTAAAAGAGAAGTGATATCATAGTAGAAGCAGTGCAGTGGCATGGCAAGATCATCAGCCAAGTCCATGAACACTGGAAAGAAGGGGACATAGGCTAGGCAAGAAGGAGAGGGCCTGCACCCAAGCAATGCCCAGTCTAAAGAATGTAGAGAGTGCAAGCCCAAAGAACCATGTATCTTTCACGCTGTAAAAGTTAAACAGTTACCAAAACGTACAGCAGAATCAGACAAATGTGGAGGCAATGGCAAATGCATGAAGGCCAGAAAAGTAATGGATTCAAACGTAAGTGGAGCATGCACAAAGAGCCCAAGCACCACCTACCTGTACCCAGCCAATACAAGGAGGTGGGCCACGGGTTAGGGGTATGGGAGGGTGTGGTCTGGTAGTGAGAAGGGGGAAGCCTATTTTTGGGTTTCCGCTCAAACTTTTCTGGGGATAAATGTCCTGCTAGGATGACATCTCACCCAAAAGAAGTAAACATGAGCTAAAACCACTAGATGATGCCATAAAGGTAGGTGAGGAGAGGTTTAACCCTTATCCGGATAAGAGTATTGAAAACAAAGAGAGGTAAGAGACAAAACAAAACCACTTTTATATGGGAATAAGGCGTGGTGCAACCAACACATTGTAATAGTAGTGGCTAGGTAGCTGGCAAGCCAGTGGGCAGTCTTCGAAGGATGCCCATAACGAGCCAAAAGTGGTTAAAGGTTAAAAATGGTAAATCCTATCATGACAGGCAATATAAAAGGTCATAGTCATGAACAGTGGAGGGGAGGAGGGGAAACAATGACAAGAAACAGAGGTAGAAAGAAGAAAAGAAAAGCAGAGTAAAAAAAAAAAAAAAAAAAAAGAAGAAGAAGGAAAGATACAGAAATCCCAAAGAAAACATGAGTGATAGGAATAGAGGCATGCATTAGTAGGATACCCATTTCTCTCCCTCTCAATAGACTCACTCTCTGATAAGCTAAGAATTCAAGTTCAAGCCATCTAGGTCATTTTTTCAAAGTGTGTAATCTCTACAGTAGGAGCGTCTTTTGAGGTTACTCACATTGGAGATTGGCTCCTTTTTTGGACTTGCGTCTACTGAATAGCTAAGCCATTTTTCTTTAGCAAACGAATCTTGTTTTGGGTTGACAAATGGCTAACTCGTTCCTACCGTAAGCACATTGTACATTCGAGGCTCTTGCCAAGACGCGTCTACATGGGGATGGCCCAACTTGTGCACAAGCTGGCCTAAGGTGTGTTTCAGTTAGGCTAGTCCCAACTCTCTTATCTCAGAATCACGGGCCGCGGTACATCAGGAGAAATCAAGCCCAAAACGCAAAAGGCCCACCACAAGTATTTCACTATTTTTTTTTCTCTCTTAGCATTTCCTTACTCCCTTAAGTCTAGCTTTAAGTTTTAAGAGTGTTTATATATTAGTACTACTTAGAGCATTCACATTCAGTTTCTTCAAAAAATTCTATTTTACCATCTTAAAACCTACTTTATCAATTATAGTATACCCTTTTATAACATACCCAACATCCCAACTTTTATTTTCTTATACAATACATTAAAATAATATATCTACACAATAAAATATATAACCCAAAAAGTAGGAGAGAGAAATTTTTTTGGAATTATTAATAAAAAGTAAGAGAAAGACAATTAAAAAATGATTTTTAAGAATACCATTATGCTATAGTAGCATCATATAAATAAGATGCTACTATAGCACAATTGTAAATTTTTTTACAATTACAATACCGGATAATGCACACTTTTATTGTTTTGATGCTAAAATCCTCTAACATATACCATTTACAAGCTCCAATACTAATGCTCTTAATAGTAGTTGTGTAGTAGTTTGTTTGTTTAGTTTCCTTTGGGCTTACGTAAAACTAATATGGAAGAGTCCCAAAAAAAAGTTAAAACTAATTAATTAATTAATTAAAATAAATTATAATGAGATGTAAATTTATGAGGCTTGTGAAGTTGATGTGTCAAAATTTTAAATTGAATTAAATCAACTTAAAAAATATAAATAAAAAATGTTGATGTGGAAAATTGTAGAGAGGTCAACCAAAAGTCAAAGGCTTCGGTTTTATATATATACTAGCATTATGCCCATGCAATACATGGCTTAATCAAAATTCATATGTAAAAAGTTTTTTTTATATTAATTTACTTAAAATTAGATAATAGAATAGATAATAAAAATAATTAAATATTTTATTTTTAAGTTATATAATAAATTCATATGGTGTGAAACTAAGGTATTATGAAATGCATATATATATATATATATATATATATATATAAAAGTAATAACTTATTAAAAGAGTGCAATAAATATGTTTGTTTTCAGAATGCATGCATAAAATGATTTATTCTTTTTTTTTTTTTTTTGGTACATTATTTTTTTGTCAATATCATGAAACAAAATTTGTATGCTTTTCTTCAAACTTACGTGGATTTGAATTTGTCATTTATTTTTTTGCAAAATTTGTCATTATTTTTTTAAAAATATATATATATTTTTGGGCTAATTTTTTTTGTTTTGACCTAAATTAGATTTTTTTAATTACATTTACGTTAATGTTAATACATATTAGCTATCATTTTATATTTTATCCACACAAAAAGAAACAATAATTAACGTTTAAATTAGGCTAAAAGTAAAATTGTTACTTTATAAAAAAATTGTTACAATACTTATTGTTACTTTATCCAAATAAGAGTCTTACTTAAACTTAAACTTGTTATGTTAATACATATTAGCTATCATTTGATACTTTATCCACACACAAAAAAACAAAAATTAATGTTTAAATTAGGCTAAAAGTAAAATTGTTACTTTATAAAAAAAAATTGATACAATACTTATTGTTACTTTATCCAAATAAGTCGATAAGAACAAATAGAATAAGAGTCTTACTTACACTTAAACTTGTTTGTTAAATAGATTTGATGAAGAATTTGGATTGTAATCAAATTAAATTTTTTTATTAACTTAGAAATTATAGGACAAAAAAATTATATATTTTTTTAAAATCTAAAAATCTAAAAAAAATTCTACAATTAAAGATGCATTAGAGCGTGTAGTGTAGTAATTAAAAAAAAAAGTTATTGCTTTTTTTATAATATACTACACTTAAAAAATAAGGATTAGATGAAGAATTTGGATCGTAATGAAATTAAGATTAAATAAGGATTAGATGGATTATATGAGGAATTGGATTGTAATCAAATTAAGATTTTGATCAACTTAGAGATTATAGGAGAAGAAAAATTATATATTTTTTTTAAATCTAAAAATCCAAAAATAAATTTGCAATTTGGTGAAGCCACTTAGCACAACCACGATGTCTAAATCTAATTTTTATTATATAGTATATGATATGATATAGATGACACATACACACTAACACACATATATAAAATAGGTTATTTCTTTGGATTTAACATTTATATATATATATATATATTGATGATTTTTTTTTTTTTTTGATATATTGAACTCAACCCCTAGAAAAAATTTCTTGACTTTGCCACTAACTGTAAGATTTGGTTGTGGGGCTTAAGGATTGTGTGTGTTAAGTGAAGGGATGATTTGTAAAGTTTATATAGGCATAAACAAAAAACATTGAATAATTTTACCATAAGGTCTTGAATCCTAATTGAATACTTTAAGACGTGACTCACGTCAAGCACCGAATTGCCACCCCTTTTTACAAAAGAATGATTGTTGATGTTCATGTAAAAAGGGAAATTATTGTTGAATCATAATTTTCTGGCCAGTAATATATGTTTTTTCTTGATACTTAAGTTTTGTGTATTTCGATTAAAAAAGAGAAATAATGTATTCTTACAGTCTCAACTTTCAAGTATCTGCATATACTATGCATAGGTATGGCTAGCCACCCATAATAGTAATATATTATATTGTAAAAAGAAAGTAATATTATGATGTGGCTAGCTTTGATTTCCAACTGGTGGTTAACAGGGATCGAGTTTCTTCTATATCTAAAAACGAGCTTATTTCCTGTTTGTGATTTAGTGGGTCAAACTGTGCCTTTACTTGAAACCTTGGCCGACTTCAAGAGTGTAGTCTGAGCTGTACCAATGCACAATTGGCCATGTGCACAAACATATCATATCACAAGACGTACTCTTCTTCTACCACCTAAACCAAGGAGTAGATTTTAACCTCAAGTTCACAAATTGGCATACAGAAAGTCAACTTGTGCATATTCATCATCCCAATTCCCACACGATAAATAAAACAAGTCAACTTTATAAACTAATGTAAAATTGATATATATTATATACCAAATTACCATCATGTGTGTGTATATATATATATATATAAAAGAAAAAAAAATGTTATGTCCACTATATTTTCATAACAAATCTCAAGTAATTTGATGTTATTGGCTCTTACTGGCGGACAAAAAATAATTTTAATGGTAGTTTCAAATTAGAATTAATAATAACTTACCATTTTAGATTTTTTGTGAAAGTATTGTAAAAATATTTTGAACATAGCAATGTTTTATATATAATTATACCACCTAATAATTTGTTATTAAATTCATATTTTAAAAATTTCACCGTTAGACTATATATTCTATACGTTTTTAACATGCATACTAATATTCATGTAAATCAGTTGTTATTTACCATTTGATTCATAAAATCATTTTTTATTCATTATTTTTAAACTACAAAAACTTGAATTTAAACAATCGATTGATAACGTGACTATTGATGTTTAATCATCTTGAAATTTTGCAAGCGTGAAGAATGCATGAAGATAATGTAATCCAATAGTAGATTTGTTAAAATTCTCATTCAATTAAAAAAAAAATTGAATAGTGTAACATTGTTTAAAGTTACACAAAGTATAACTTGAGTAGATCTCATCTATCTTTATTTTATTCATTTATTCTGTCATAGTTACAATGCTTCACTCCTTAGTAGGTGTGGCAATTCATGCTTGCGTATCGGTTCGTATCATGTCAACTCATGAGTATTCGACGATATAAGTTAAAATTAACCCGACACGTTTATTAAACAGGTCAAGATTTCTCAACCCTAACACGACTCATTTATTAAACGGGTTAGTCATGTCGACCTGTTTATTAGATTTTATCAAAATGAAAAAAAAAAATTATGAAAAAACAAACAAATAAATATTTTTAATATAAAATTCAGAATTAATGAGTAATTGCATCACAAATAATTATTCAAAACTAAAGTATATCACAATATCACAAATAATCAATCACAATATGTCAAAGAAAATAAACCACAACAACTAGTAAGTTTATATACCTAGAGTTTGAAGGGTATATTGGTAAAATATCATTTAATTAAACGGGTTAGATGGGTTAAACGGGTTCTATATGTTTAACACTAACCCAACCCGTTTATTAAACAGGTTAGTCGTGTCAACCCGAATATGACACGAACCCGTTAAGCCTCAACCCATAACCTGCTAATTTCATGTCCTGTCGTGTCGGATTCGCGGATCGTGTCCAATTTTACCACCCCTACTCCTTACGTCATATTAATCCGCTATGTCTAGACAGGTGAGCTAATTAATTTAATTGTTCATTATTTGTGTACTCGGTGAATCCTATACCTATCAAACTTATGAGAAAACTTTGTTACAGTTGTTTAGTTGTTGTACTTTAAGTTTTGTAATCAAATTCAAACACAGAATTCATGTTTTTAAGGATAATTAAATTTTAATAAATTATTGTATTTGAATTGAATTAAAAGACTTAAACAACACCACTTAAAGAACTCTATTTAGGTTTTACTACCACTAATATTATATTGATGTAAAAAATTTCTCTTTCCGTGCCCTAATAATCCTTATCTTAGGGACAAAATTGGCAAATGCCCTTTTCGGGAAAAAAAAGCAGCATTATGCCCCATTTTCCAAACTAATTAGGAAAATGTCTCTCTTTTAAAACTCGATTTTCTCAAGATCAAGTTATAGTGGCGTTTTTAAGGAATCTATAGTGACGTTTTAAGGACCTATAATGGCATTTTGAAACTCGAGCTCCATGAACTTGAGTTATAGGCAAAAAAAAGAAAAAAAAATTGCATGTAACTCGAGTTCATGGAGCTCGAGTTCTAAAACGCTACTATAGATCCTTAAAACGTCACTATAGGCTACTTAAAAGTTAAAATGCCACTATAGGACTCTAGGAATTTTATTTTTTTTATAACTCGATTTTGAGAAAATCGAGTTTCAAAAGAAGGACATTTCCCTAATTAGTTTTGAAAAATTGGCAAAATGCTGTTTTTTTTTGCCTGAAAAGTGCATTTGCCAATTTTGTCCCTTATCTTAGTCTTTCTTCACGTCCATGGCTCCAAACCCAAAACCATAAACACACAGAAGTTGAACTTTGAAGCCTCATGCAAACAACATGAAAATACCAGCCTTGAGACGTGTCGGCGTGTCTGACTCTGTGGGGATCGACTTGGTGCCGTGTCCTCCGCTTGTGATCAAAGGAGACTTTCATAACCAGCCTTTCGACAATGACACCTTCGACTTTGAGTTCTCAAACGTGTTTGATCACGCGCTGTACCCGCACAAGTTCGTGGCCGAGATCGAACGGACGTTGAAGCCTGATGGGGTTACACGTGGCATTGTCTGGAAGGCCGCATAAGTACTCTGCCAATGATCTTTTTAGTGTGAAACCATTGGTGGAGATGTTCCAGGGGTCCAAGCTTGTTCATATTCGGAAAGTAGACGGTTTTGGGTTGGATACGGAGGTTGTGTTTCGAAAAAAGAAAATTTTCAAACTGTCCTCGTCATGAAAAGATATCTCATAGATTCGATACATGCATAAAGTATACACATGCTTCTTTGTGCAATACGTGAGCATCACATGATTACAATCACCTATATGCTATGAGGGAGGAGATACATACATTCTATGAGAGAGAATTATTATTTGACATTAGTAATTACATTTTTGGTTGATTATATGTTGAAACATCATAATTTTTTAAGAAGATAATTCATAAGTTTTGTGTATTTTTTTGTATAAAATATTTTTTCTTTAAAAAAATTATCTTTTTTAGAAGACTTAAAAAAAATAATTTGATGGTTACAACAATACAAGAGAAAAATTTAAACTTTGGATGACTTTATTATTAGGAACACTATACCAATTAAGGTACAAGACACTTTGCACACCTTTAATAAAATCTCTTGTACGACAGCCAAAATTGTGATAAAATCTTGTGTATGATCACCAAAATTGTGATGTTAAATGATGGAAGGTATATTCTTCACTAGGAGAAAAAATAAATATATTAATTATTAATCAAGTTTTTATTGTTATTGCTGTGCTTATTTGATTTTCCTAAAGAGAAATGATATGTCTACAACATTTCTATAACATTTTTACAACAAATTCTAAGTGGCAAGTTGTTACTAGTTGTTATTGTTGGGGCAAAAAAGTAATCTTAGTGTTAGTTTGAAATTTGAATCAATAACAACTAACCACTTGTGATTTGTTGTAAAAATGTTGTAGAAATGTTGTAGACGTAGCATCTCTCTTTTCTAAAACATTTAAAATTTTGGATTCATTTACATCTCAAATCCAAAATTTGAATTAATGTCTATTTAAGAGAGAACTATTTTATGGAGGAGCTATGTATGCACTTTGCCACTCACAACATGTGGTGTGGGCTCACAAGTGTATGAATTTATATATATAAAAGGAGAATATTTTTGATGTAATACTGATAAAAATGCATATATCCAATACATGATATAAATATAATTATTGCTGTGAGAGGGTTTTCTAGGGTTGCTCCCTAAGATACTCTATCTCTTGTTCAAGACCAGGCTTTATCCATTTCTTGAAGAATACCACAACTAATAATCCTAATAATGCAGGATGAGTATGATTAATGATGTTGGTGAGCTGTGTCCATCAATAGCATCGCAATCCTTGGCTTTCTTCTTTTTTTTTTTTTTTTTTTTGAGTAAAGCTTTCTTCTAATTTGTAATTCATACATATACTATTTTATATATAAAAGATGCAATTAATTGGGACCTATCAAAGGAAAGAGTAAGCTGGGATCATTTTAATTGTGGCCATTGTGAATCATGATACTCTAATAACAATAAGATAATAATAATGAGAGTATACGTTAGGTGAAATATACGTAAAGATAAAGAGGAATAAAGGATACTCTCAAACCCATAAAATCAACTGGTTAAGACTTTATGGGACAAAAAGAAACTTCGTGATACTCTCTATCATCAAGCATCAATATACTAAAGCGTATAGAAAGGCAAACGATCTAGGGAGAAGATTGCCGATTTGACCAAAGAATTTGATTATCTATCATGATTGTAAACCTCTTTTTACTTATACCAGAATCCAGAATGCTGTATTTTCTTGTTGATGCCTGGAATATGCTAAACCATGCAGGTTCAATTCAGTATCTTTGCGCTTACCAGAGATTAATTTTCAAGCAATAGGACCCGACCCCATTGCTGACTCTATAACCATAAAGCCAATACCCAATTGAATGTAAAAGAGAAATAGTTGAATACGGAATAATGCACCCACAACTCCATCACTCAACTTGCCACGCGGGCAAGTTAGGACAAAAGTTGTAAGTTCTGTTGTGATACTAGTTACGACAAAAGTTATGAGCTATATTGTGGTACTAGCATTATTCCATAGTTAACTATTTCTTATTTCAGGGAGAGGGTACTAAATTTGATATTACACATCCACCCTAGCCTTGCCTTCATACTTATAATAATTTTGATTATACTAAATTCCACTGCTCATAACTCACCACGTTAACCAATTGTGACAAAGTTTGTGGGTTTTGACGTGGTATTTTCAGCTAAAAATTGGCCAAATAACATAATTTGGCAAAATATTTAGGAAAATACCATTGTTTGCAAAATTTTTAGGAGATTACCACTATTTTAAAATTCAAGTCCATAAAACTCAAGTTATGCATGTAACTCGTGTTCACATAAATCGAGTTTCTTGTTTCTTGTTAAACTTAATGAACCAAAAGAAGTCAAGCAGGTTAGTTACTTATTAAACTTGATGTATATCTTTCTTCATCTTATATTTCGGTAGTTAATCAAAGAAAAAAAAATGAAAAGAAGAAATCAAGCAAACCATAAAGAAGAGAAATTTAGAGAAAGCAAATACCTGTTGTATGAGTTGAGAGAAAAACCAAAACCACAAACCAGACATTTGATTCGTATAATAGCTGAAATAACCATTTCCTCCCATCCTTGCTATCATCCCTTTGTTTTTTTCGTACAAACTCACGGTCTGCTTTACTATGTCTCAAGGCCGATCTCACCAACTCTGTACAAATCTCACTGGCTCACTGCGCCTCTCTTCTTCAAACAGTACTTTTTATGTTTTTTTAAAATCACAGTTTTGTCTTTGACTTGGTCTCCTCCTGCCTTCTGTTTCTCCCTAATCCTATTTTGTTTTTAACACTTCAGCCAAACGCAGCACTTGACTGTTTCTGGCTCAACGGAACTCGAGTTTTCTTAACTCGAATTCCATGTGGCATTTTTAATTCTAAATTTCAAATAACCGGATGCCACCATGGTGCATTTTTTTACGGAACTTGATTTCTGTAAATTCGAGTTTCTTAAACTCGAGTTTTAAAACAATGGTATTCTTCTAAATATTTCATAAACAGTGATATATTGCCTCATATTTTGATAAATAGTGCTATTTTGACCACTTTTGCCATGGTATTTCATATTCAACTATTTCTCTTTAACATTTTAGGGAGAGGGTACTAAATTTGGTATTCCATATCCACCCTAACCTTGCCTTCATACTTAAAATAATTTTGATTATACTAAAACTTCATTACAAATAGATATAATTTTACTTCAGGCATCGCATCGCATAACATGTATATCATAGAAACTGAAATTTTTTACCCTCTAAAAATTTAGCTATGTACAAATTGCTTATTCATTTGTGATGGATGTTGAAGATGTGGCTCCATTTAGTTCATGGAAAATGAGGGACCGTTTGATACATGTTTTTAAACACATGTTTTCAATTTTTAAATAACGTTACACGCATTTCTACATACTTTTTTATTTACACGTATTTCCAAAAAATACAAACAATGTTACTAGAACAACGTTATCAAACGGCCCCCGAACTTGGAGAGAATGCCTGTGTGATGAGTAATGACATTTGGATGAGGTTTATATAGCTTTTGTTTCGATGTGGGCATGCTAAATTCTCTTATTGGCTTAAATTGAATGACATGCAATGAATAGAAAAATAGTTATTATTGGGAAAAAAGATGATGAAGAAGAAGAAAATAAAGTCAATCCTTTCAAATTTTCAATTCCTTCCATTATGTATTGTATCATATTATCAGTCAAAATTCTTAGTCAAAATCCAATCACTGAACACAAACTCAAAATTTTTGAAATTGATTATTAAACAAAAAAGGGGCAGATATGCTTAATACCTCTGTTTCTCAACACTACATAGAGACATGCGCAGCCTACGGTGAATAAGGACCAAAATTTTTGCTCCTGGACACAACAAAAATAACATTCAAACAAAGAGAGCAATTACGGGTCAGCCAGACTGTCCGGAACAAAATCAACAGGCTGGCTTTCAGTGTCATCCAGTTGTGACTGCGATGCGGTTAGTTTAGCATTCTCGTAGCTGCGTGAACTTCTAAGGATTGTACCGAGGTCCATACCCTTTGCAACTGAAGAGCTGCTCCACGGATCACAAATATATTAAAGACTTTTTGAGATAATGATGGGTACAAAATATACTTAACAAAGAAATAATGTTTATGAGGATGTAGCCTTTAAATTGGCAAATTCTAAATGTCAAAAAAGCTAGCTGACAGTAAATATACACATGGAACAATTTCCGTACAGTTCCTTAGGTGCAGTATATTAGTTCCTTAATTAAATTCAAGCACATAGTTGCATTGACTAATAAAACACAATCAGCATTATCTTTTTCAATGACAATTAAATTCAATACAGCTATGTGTTTGAATTAATTGGAAAACCTTATGTAGTGCACGCAAGGAATTGTATCTAAGTTTTAAACCACCCCCCCCCCCCCCCCCCTGCCCCACACACACACACATATGAGAGAGAGAGAGTTTACCATGATTTCATGATGCTTCTTCCACCACTGTTATTTCTTTTCGAGTCATTAGATCCTAAGGCAATTTCAATTCAAATAGAAAAATTAGCTCCAATAAGCTCAGACCAAAGTTGTTAGACAGAAAGTAACAGAGAAAATGAAGACGATGCCATTCATGATTCATGTTATAGATCCTTAAGGAAATTGCCATCCAGTTAATACTAAAAGAAAAAATAAGAGATACTGCAACTTGTGGATGACATTAATACTTAAAGTAAGAGACATTTTACCTCGTAAAATATTATATATATATATATTATTTATATATATATATATAATATAGTCAGGAGACATTTGGTTCTAACATTAAGGTTGTATTTTAATGTTTTTGGTTTATTTTAATGTTTCTAACATTACCATAATTTAAAATTACAAAATATATCACATCATCTTCCTAAACAATGTAATGTTGTACTATTGTATTGAGATTACATTAATATAAGATTATAATAACTTAATATTATGACATAATGTAACATCACGGCAAACCAAACGCCCCCTCAGTGCTGAACACATATAGGAGGTTTCAACTTTCAAGCATTTCTTAAGGAAATTTCCATCTAGTTTATAAAAGATAAGTATTATGTTCGCCTCAAGGCCTAAACACTGTAATTATACCTTCTCATATGCTGTCCACCTAAATGATATCTGAATCAGGTCAACATGGATCATTCAAGTTTTCTAGCCATGAGACAATCAAAGTTACATCCAAACACATTTAAAATATTTAACATTTAATGCAATGTAAGAGAAAAGATGCAAGAGAAAAAGATGAGTCTGACTTGTTCACTTATCACAAAAAGATGCAAGAGAAAATATAATGCAATGTACAAGGAAAAATAACCTCCTGAATCCTGATACAATTAACAATGTTGGGTGCTAAAAATCCAGACAGAAATTGAATTACCATTTCGTGGTGAGTTGAGTTTTGCGTTGCTTTCCCCATCTGAGAAGTCAGATGAAAATGAATTATCTGACGGTGTTCTGGTGCTGGCATCTGAATTGTCAACTCCATCTTCGTCTTCAGAGGACCCACTACTATCATCTTTGAAGATTGTTCCCAATTTAGTTAGCAAGCTCTTGTCATGTTGTGAGCTATTTACAACTTCCCCAGTGTCAATAACAGAAGCTTTTCTAACACCCTGGCCTGCACCTGATTTGTTCTCATTAAATAATTTATTTTGGTGAACTAAATTCTTAGAATTTCCCAAGTTAGACTTTGATACAGCTAAAGCTTCACTTTTTCTCTCTGAATTAATTCTGGTCTCAGAAGCATTGAGAGTGCCAGGCCTTGTTACTTCTTTAGGAATGGAAGTGAACGTATCAGACATACTAGATTGAGGACCTGTTTTGCCACTTCTTGAAGCTTTCGGAAGCTTCTTTTCAGGGTGAAGCACGTGCTCGGCACCTTTATCTTCAACTGGCCTTCCCTTATAGTTGCTTTCAGTTGTATGTAATGGAACTTGGGAAGACTTGCCAGTTCCAGAGTCACTTCTAGAAGCTTTTGGAACCTTCTCGTCAGGAGGAAGAACTTGCTCAGACTGTTCATCTTCAACTGGCCTTCCCTTAGAATTGCCTTCAGTTGTATATAATGGAACCTGAGAAGACTTGTCAGTCACACAATTCATTTGAGCATGAAGAGAATCGATTTCAACCCCTGAATCTTTCTCGTGCTTCAAATTTGATTCATTTAATTTATTCTTGATACTTGTTTTTGCTGACTTAGTTTTCTTTGTCGATTTGGATGAAGCTTGCACCTCCCTTTGATTATCAGCTGAATGTGTTAGATCCTTATGACCAACATCTTGATCTTTTGTTTGAAAATCCAGGAGGTTTTCTGCAGTAGCACTTTGTTTCTTCTTAGATTTCTTACTCATTTTCTTATCCATATTCTCTGCATTTGCTTGAGTTTTGCTGATTTGCTTTGAGGAGTCCATGTCATCTCCATTGACATCACCAGTTTCCCTGCCAGAAGCTTGCACCTCCATTTGATTATCAACTGAAGGTGTTGGATCCTTATCACCAGCATCTTGGTCTTTTGTTTTCAAATCCAGGAGGATCTTTGAAGTAGCCTTTTTCTTCTTCTTAGATTTCTTACTCATTTTCTCATCCACATTCTCTGCATTTGCTTGAGTTTTGCTGATTTGCTTTAAATGTTCCACCTCATCTCCATTGACATCACCAGTTTCCCCACCAGAAGCTTGCACTTCCATTTGATCATCAGCTGAAGGTTTTGGATCCTTATGGACAACATCTTGATCTTTTGTTTGTAAATCCAGGAGGTTCTTTGCAGTAGCATTTTGTTTCTTTTTAGATTTCTTACTCATTTTCTCATCCTTCTCTGCATTTGCTTGAGTGTTGCTGGTTTGCTTTGAGGATTCCACGTCATCTCCATTGACATCACCAGTTTCCCCACCAGAAGCCAAAAGGGACGTACTTAATGTTTTTATTTTTGATAATTTCTTCTCCTGAGATTGAGAGAAATTTCTTTCTTCTTTCTTAGTGTTGTTAGTAGAATTATCACCATTTACAGCTTTATCAGGCTCTGCCGAAGATATTTCATGTTCAGAACCTTTAACAAGCTCTGTACCTAATTTAATTGGTGTCCCTCCAACTGAATCCTCAGCTTTTCTCTTCTTCCTTTTTTTCTTACCAGATTTACCATGCTCAACAATTCCAGTTCCATCTGACAATTTAGAAGTGACAATCACTTCTTTAGCATTCTTGTCTGTTTCACCCCGACTAGATGGTTTGTCCATTTCTGACAGCATCCCTTTAGGATCTCTGTCATGTGATGATTCTCTTTTTTTTTCAACTCTGTCAGTCTGATCAGTTTCAAAATTGGCATTGTCATTAAGGATGCTATTCTCAGGCCTGGAAAGCTTAGGGAGATTATTCAGCTCTTTGATGACAGAGGGATGGCCTTCAAAGTCAACAACACAACTGTCTTTCGTATTTCTCCCTACTCCAACAGCAGCAGCTCCTTCAGATGCATCACTTTTGCTTTTCACATTGCCAGCATCAGTGTCACACATGTCAAGATCTACAAAAGAACCGGCAGTATAATCAGCAAAAGATGCTATGACTTCTGGAAACCAACATGAGTGTCATGTATCATCAAAGGAAAAGGGATGTTGGATGTGGTATTTATGAAAAATGTAGCATTAGGGACGTGGCTATGTATCTATATATCTTAGTGAATTTATCTCAATAAACATATACAGGGAGCACTATAATCAGCAAAAAGATGTTATGATTTCTGAAAACCAACACAAGTGTCATGTATCAGCAAAGGCACGGGGTGCAGACATGGCAAGTATGAGAGATGTAGCACAGGTAATGCGGTTATATATGTATATATCTTAGTGAAAATATCACAGTAAACATATACAGGGTTTGCATGTATTAAAAACATAAATATAGAAAATTGAAAGTATCATAAAAACAATAAATATGTATGAGTTTCTTGCCATTAATGACAGCACCCTTATAACAATGCTCATTTTTTGAGGTTAATAGAGGTGTTTTCTTTTATAATTTAAAAAATAATTTCTGACATGCCAATTTTTCACTAGTGTTGTACAGATTAAACAGACGTCTTCAACAAACTTGAACTAAAATTAAACAAAAGCAAGATTATATTAAATCACATATGAATAAAACAGATGGGAATCACCTAGTGAAGAGGGTACTTTGTCATGTTCCCCCACTGCAAAGTCATACTGCTTCTCCTTCTCCTTCTCAGAGATTTCACGAAGTCCAGAAGTCATTGCATCCTGAACACACTCTCCAATTACACATGTTGCATCCCGGTCTTTAATTGAATCCTTCTGGTTAATTTCCAAAGTTACCCTAGAACTTTCTTCCTTAGTATCTTTGGCAGAAGGAACAGCAGTGACTACTTGATTAAGGGAATCAGATTTCTTTTTCCTCTTCTTCTTTACCCTGCTTGAATCAGTTTCCAGCAAATGTACATTTTCCAAAGGTTCAGTGGCTAAACTGTCTACGGTCACATTTGTCTTCTGTTTGTCTACTATTGAAGAGGGTAATTCATTATTTTCCCCCATTTCATGAACAGAATCACCCTGCTTTTCCTTGAAAGAAATTCCAGAGAGTCCAGAAGCTGTTACAGTTGCAAGCTGGACATCTTGTCCAGGAACAGATGCTGCACCAGGTTCTCCACCTGAATCCTTGTGATTAAGTCCCACCATGACCTGAGAGTTCTCTTCTCTAACATCTTTTCCAGAAGAAGGAACTGCAGAAACTACCTGATTGAGAGTATTTGAAGTTTTCTTTCTTCTCTTCTTATGCTTCCCACTGCTTGAACCAGTTTCTAACAAATGGGCATCCTCCACTGGTTCAGAAGATATACTGCCTAAGATGGTATTTGCCTTGGAGATCTCTTTAGTAGAATCACAAGACAAAACTCTCTTTTCCTTCAAAGAATCTTCATCTCCAATTTTCTTTTCAATGTTACGCTTTCTCTTTTTATGAGACCTAGATTGTGCAGCTTCTTCCAATGACTTGTTGCCTTGCACATCCATGTCATTCTTAAATTTTTCAATCATGCCATTACCATGTTTTTCTGTAACTTCAGTTTCCTTGCTCAGATAAAGCTTCCTCTCTATTGTAGAAACTGACCTCTTACTAATATTAGAAGACGAACTCCTGCAAGGTTCATCAGGAATACTTTTGTTTCCCATCCTCATATCAAATGAAACTTCTCTACCTGCATTATCTAAAGAGTATTCTGGGACTGCAATATCTTGTTGTGACACATCTTTGCCAAATCCATGAACTGAAGCATTTTTTTCTTTTAAAACTTCTACACCAAAATCACTTGAACCATACTGGTCAGCTATAGGAACATTCTCTTTCACATTCTGGTTGCTCCCAACCAGCAGCAGTGGTGAACCATTAATATTGGATGGCCTTTTGAGAGAACCATCATGAGAAAGATCAATCCTATCGAACGAAGTACTATTATTGGTGCCAAAACAGGCTAATATGTTGTTAGAACCGGGAATATGGGACTGTTGATTTTCACCATGCTCCATTGAATGAGAGGCATCAACACAAAGAAACCAATTCTTCTTGATTCCATCAAAAGCACTTTTTACAAACATGGAATCTGATAAGTGGTAAAAGTATCCTTTGCGCTTTACCTGCCAAGTTTAAAAGACTCTGTCAACTGAATGAAATATATTCAAAAAGCAAAATGTCAAAAAAAATTTTCTATATGTTCAAGCAGCATACCTTTAGAGCATGAATTTGTATCTTCCCAGTGTTAGGAAAGCACAGTGGGTGCTCATAAAGAATTTTCTCTGCAAGTTGACGACATGTAAAGGTCATTAGGAATAGAAACTGAAAAGGCATAACTGCTTAATTAGTAGAGACATTGTAAGCACTAGTTGGTGGGAAATTAGAATTATCTTTTTCCATGGCATTAATCTAGGAGTTGCATAGATCATAACGGTGAAGAACCATAAGGTGCACATCTATACATCACCAAATTACTTAAAATGATAAGATATCATATGTTCCATGATATAATAAAGGCTGAGTCTTATACATTGTGTTTATTCCATGTGACTCAATGCAGATATTACAAGCAATACTTTCACAATGAGACAGTTGTTTTTTCCTCTTTTCTCTTTCTTTTGCTTTTCTTTTTGTTTTTTAAGATTTGATTAAAACAACAACAAAAATAACAAAGTTTTAGCCCCAAAACTTAAGAATCAGTTATTTATAAGCATTGATTAGTTAAATTTTTTATTAAAAAAAAAAAAAAATTTACAACCAATTTTCTCCTATTGAACTCCATTAACAAAATTCAACATTGAAGTTATCAGCCATCTTGCTTCAACTGGAACTTCATCAGCAAAAGTTATAAACAATTCTTCTTCTTTTTTTATAAGTCTAAATAATTAGGAACTTATAAAAAACAGTTCTAAATATTTGGATTACTAATTACTTTATTTTATTTGAAATTTAACTACTAAAAATTATAATTATACAAAATCATGTTTTTCTTTTCTTCATATCAAAAGTGTTATCCATCTTGATGCAAATTCACATTTAGAAATGTAAATCAATATAAGATATCGTTTATTTTATCCCTTTTTTAAGTATACATTCATTTTATTAATTAACACATAAACTGCATAGGCATATTGCTAGTTAACAAAAGATAATATAATATAAATTTGTCTCATTGAGTCATTGGAAGTGGGCTTCAAAAACCCTTGAATTTCTAATTCATCCCTTGATCTCAGTTTTTTTTCGCAATGTTCCCTAGAGAGATTCCTCTCCCCCTCCCTCCTTTTTATATTTGTAAGTTACATGTGCACTTAGAGAGCAATGAACCCAACACCTTACCTGTCAACCCCATTCTTATGGGAGGACTAACCCTCAAAATAGCTAATCACTATAATTGAATTCTGTTGAACTTTTGTTCGCCTCAAATTGATGTGAATATCACTCCTTCAATGCATAGATTGACATCTTTCTTAACACTAAACAATGTCAAGGATCCAGTGCTAACAAAGGTTTAGCTAGAACCATTCTATAAATTGAAGAAACAGCTCAATCTCACCTAGTTATAGCATTCCAATGTCAAAAGGCCTAGGCAAAAAGTGCAATCAATCATACAGCATATTCAACATATGTAGCTCAACAAATGTCTTCCTGAATTTCTCAGTGCAAAACTCAAGACTTATTCATGAATTATTCTCAAATTATTTTACACACACACACACACACACCAAAAAAAAAAAAAAAAAAAACCATAAATTGGGCAATAGCAATTGATCAAAATACTTAAATTTCCTAGCATTAGCTATAAAACAGTATAAGTAATCTAATTTAACATGCTTATATACACTGTTTGGTCCCAAAAAATTCGTTTTCCAAACAAACACTCCAAAGTGCCAACCAACCAAGCAAAAACCTCTCATTAAAACAAAAGCACAAAACCCAAAAAGAGAAGAAAAAAAGTTTCAGGTGATGGAAGAAAGAGATTACTTTTGAGGTCGGAAACGGTGTCGGAATCTGAAACAAACAAGGCCAAGTGGGTGTCAAGGCTGGTGTCTACAAACACAACATTCTGAGAGGCTTTATTAGAATCGGAACCGGACCCAGAACCCGGTTTCGCCATGAAATGAGGTACTGAGTAGTTTTAGAGGCTGAGCTGATGAGGGTGAAAGTGGACACACAGGTTATTGTTGTATGGCGGCATATACATGTATATATATGTAGTAGAAGTCTGGGAGTTCCCCAAGGTTTTTGTTTTGTTTTGGGTTTTTGGTGTTTCAAAGAGACACTGAAGCGCAATGCGCGCACCGCTTCAAGAATAGTACATACATATTCTAGTTTTTTTCTTCGCTTGGGTCTAGGAAGGAAAGCCCATTGTTAAGTGTTTTTAGTACCCTTGATGATGGGCTCAACTTGTTTTTGTAAACACTAGACCCAAAGGGATGAAAGTGAGAAAAAAACTTAAAATTTCCTTAGATAAAAATAAAGTTAAATAAAATAAGTTGATTTTTTTTTTTTTTTTTTGGGGCTGAAAGTGCTATAGCAAAAATAAATAAATAAATAGACACTAAGTGAGCGAAAATTATAGAGTAGGACTCGAAAATAGTACCTAACAGTGGTAGAAATAAACTTCTTTCTTGCAAGACCCACGTGAGATCTGCAAACAATGGATAAATTATGCAAACCGCAACTTAAAATCCCTTCTCAAACACACATTAAGTGTCTGTTTGGATTGGACTTATTTCCTGCACGTCTACGTTTTCAGCGTTTTCCTCTCTCTTTTTTTTTTTTTGACATGCTACTTTCACATGGAGTGTTTGTCAATGGGTTCTGTGCACTATTTACAGGACTCACAAACTTCACTTTTCAGCAACTTTTTCATTAAAAATGGGTCTTACGGTACTATTCACACATTTAAAAATTATTTTGCTACAGTGTTTTCAGTTTTCAGCAAAATAAACTGTAACCAAATAGACCCTAAGTAAACAATAATGCAATAGACCAAACAAATTTTAGTGTTATACAACTTGTTGAGGTGGCAAATTTTAATTAGTAATTTAGTATAACGTTACTTTTATTTGAGACCACCACTTACATCACTTTTATTGTGCGCTCATCACAACTTGCTACCTACACAATTGTCAAATTTTATAAAATTTGTTATGTAATTAGACTTATTGTTGTTAAGGAGAAAAAAAAAAACAAAAAACAAAAAACAAAGGTGAAAAGTAACCTTGTATGCTAATTTCTGAAGTGTACAAATATAATAATATATTATTAAGGGCATTGTTTTGAGCTTAATAACATGTGATTTGTGGATCCGAGTTAATTTAGTTGATAAAGTTGTTTGTTTTTGTATGGGAAATTTCATATTGATGACAATGATGAGTATTTTGTATAATGGCATTAGTGTTTAAACAGTGAAAAGTAACCTTGTATGCTAATTTCTGAAGTGTACAAATATAATAATATATCATTGAGGGCATTGTTTTGAGCTTAATAACATGTGATTTGTGGATCCGAGTTAATTTAGTTGATAAAGTTTGTTTTTGTATGGGAAATTTCATATTGATGACAATGATGACTATTTTGTATAATGGCATTAGAGTTTAAACAGTGAAAAAGGTTGCCCTCTTTATTATGCAGGATATGGGCTTGATAAGCTTTCAATTAACAGTAATTAATCTAGATTTTCCTTGTTCTTATAATTTGAAATCATTTATGCCATTCAAAAAATAGAAACATAAACAAAAATGCAAATTCCCCTTCGGTTTTAAATTTTTAATAAAACATAAGACATTTGTTAGGAAGGTTTTTTGAATGACTGGTTCAAGAGGGTTTGGACTTACCAACCCTGGTTCAAGATGGAATGAGTCAAGTCTACAACTCACTCTTATAAAGAATAGAGGCTAATGATGTATAGTGAAGAAAATGCTTAAAGATACCAACCCACAAAATGAGAGATCATCCAAGTAATTACTCTTCAACTTTATATGATCATAATATCATAATACAACACAGAGAGAGAGAGAGAGAGAGAGAGAGAGAGAGAGAGAGAGAGAGAGAGAGAGAGAGAGAGAGAGAGAGAGAGAGAGAAGGTTTATTTATGCTACCACACCCACAAAAAAGCACAATTTGGGATCTATTACTTCCTCTCTAAAATGCAACTATTGGAGCAAAGCTTTATAATTGAACTAAATGGTGTACGATGTCCAACTTTACATAAAGATTTGAGTTTCTTGGTTTCTGGATTCTTAAAAGAATGGCTACTTGGAGTTTGATTTTATTTGGATATTACAATCACTTGCTTTTTATGACAATTTTAGACAATCGGTAGACTAAACAAATTTTTTTTGGACTATTTTAAGAGGAACATACCCCAAAGAATCTACTAAATTTAAGGGATTTGGCCAGTCAATATTAAATGAAGACAAAGTTCTTTTTCATGGTGGAGACAATTAGCCCTAGATTTATGGCAAATGCAACAGATCAATTTTGTGTTTTTTCTTGTATTTGTGGTCTGCACGAGGCTTGCTTATGGATTTTGCAAGTGTTACAAGCTCACTTAGCAAAATTTATCTCCTGGGTCTATGAATAAGCCCAAAATAAGCCCACTCTTTACCCTCCATACCACACTCCTTCAATTTCTCCATTATTACATGAACTTAGGCCATGTGAGAAAATAAAAAAGATAAAAATAGAGATAGTAGGCCCAAAATAAATGGGTTTTGCTTAGTGTGGCCCTCTAGAAAAATTGGGCATTAACTACATTTAAGAATAGTTCTAGTTCGGTTTCTCATAAAAAAGAAAAGAATAGTTCTAGTTCTAGCAGATACAAATGAAATCCTACTCCAGAAACATATTATTACGCTATAAGCATGGGTACAAATAATTGTGAGTTTAAGTTTGTATAAAATCTTTGGTAAATCCTCTTCTTTACGGTATTGTCAATCCACCTAAAAAAAACATAGATGATGTGATACTCCAATCCAAACCAGTAAAACCATGTCAGAAGAAAAACTACATTTTTTACATGACTTTTTGAGTTGGTCATATTTGTGTGTTAGGTTGCTTGTTTTAATCATTAGTGCACGGGTAGGAGCTGTTGCAACCGTATCTGAACTACTGGAAAGCTTAAAAACATGAGTGCAACGGGTGCTTGATCTGCTTCTTTTGCGTGAACGAAATCGTCATGAAAAATATTTAGTAACCAACTCTGCCAACATATTCAACTAACCCAATAAATGTAGCGCCAAACTAGAACCAAGGGTTGACATGAAGAAATAAATTGTAGGAAACTAAAACCACCCTTTGGAGACCACATTTATAACATTCATAAAATCAAACTTTAAGAGACGAGGAAAAATGAAGAACAGTCTATCATGAAACCAAACTCTCATAATGCTAATGAAATTGCAAGGTGAACTCCAACCATACAATTAGCATTCTTAATTTTAATCCACCAATGTACTTGACTAAGAAGCCATCCTTGATAAGTTAGAGCAAGACGCTCGCTTATTCCTTCTTCCTTGAGTCCTTGAGTTGTCCCCTCTTTCGAATACCAAGGCAAAACCTCAGCCGCCATGCATCGACAACAAACTCTGGCAAGGAGTAGGCCAAAGCCCAGAGGAGGGTGTGTGGCCAGTAAGGTGTGCAACGAGGCTCGTAGCCTATGTGACGCAAAGCTGCTCGGGCATATCCATCTGTTGATGGAACAACGAAGGAGGACCTCTTGATTGATGCCATCTTTGTTGCCACATATAGCGGAACCTGCATCCAGAGGATTGATCAGAGAACATAAACCAAGGCAATACAAAGGGTGATAAGCGAACAAAAGTTCACGACACAGTTTTTTTTGCATGTCTATAAGCTAAATGCTTTTGACATAAAATAGTCACACAAAAGAAAAGCATCTATCTGCTTAGTTCAAATGACATTTCCTCCTCCCACAATAATGGGATGGAAGGTAATAGCATGGGTCAAGACCCATCAGTGTGTATGTCACTTAACAATTTTAAATAAAAAAACATATATCTTAAATATGCAAAGCATTGCATTTCACCAAGCAAATTGCTTCACTTTATATGTGAGTCCATATCATCACTTACCCATTTTTTTCATTGCCTAAACTTATGTCCTCTAGAGTTACTTCTATTTGATCTTTTGTTTAGCAGTCTATCATTCCTAATTACAGGTGACATCAATTGGTCACTGAATATAACCATCCCATTGATATTTCCTTATCTTGCACTTATTCGAAGCAGCCTCGAACTCATCATAAATGAACCCAATTTTGAACTGCATTATCCACTCATCCAACATCCCATATTTAAGCATATAAAAGAAAGTCCTCATGATACCAACACAGAATGAGCAGTCCAACTTAAAAACAAACTTGAACTGGGAAAAGGTTGGGGGAAGGGGGGGGGGGGGGGGGGGGGGTGGCATGGAATGTCCAAAGTCTGACCATGTAGAAGGTGTCATGTAAAATTCATGACCTATTGAAGGACAAAATATGATTTGCATAGAATATTGTAAGTTATTATCATGATCAGTAGATTCAGTAGATAGAGTTTTAACCTGTAATCAAAATGAAGGGGGCTGGGAGGGATGGCTTGGATTTGGTCCTACCTTCTAGCTTTTTTTGCATGAAATTGACTGCTATTAATGCTTATATCTTTGCATTTGCCTTTGACAGCCCAAGCCTTTTATCATTGCACTAGACAACAACCCCTTATATTTATCAATAACATGATTCAATAATATATGAAGCTACCTAACACCCTGACAGTAACTTTCTAAAAAAAAGAGGGGGGGGGGGGGGGGGGGGAGATCAAACCCAGTAGGCCAGTACAAAAAAACTCACACTTTTGCAAGGTCTGGGAGAGATGATTGATAGACAACCTTACCCCCAATTTTATTTTTGGAGAGGCTGATTCCAGGACTCAAACCCATGGCCTATTGCTTTTTGGTGGAGGCGCTTGCCATCCCACCAAAGCCGGACCTCTTGTTACTTTCTAAAAATAATAAAAGATATTTGATTAAGGCCCACCCCTTAATCTATAGCCTATCTATCATTGTCCTAAAAAAATAAAGAGACTACATTTTTATGTCAACATAGGCATTCTTTTTCTTCTGTTTCCCCACAGTCCATAGCTAAGCTAAACAATCTATTAATCCTTCATGCCACATTTAAAAGGATAAATTAATATGAAAAGGAAATCAATGAAAGACAAGCTTTACCTAATGAGTCTAATAAGCAAATTAAGACAAGCAACGTTGTCTACAACATAAACCGTCAATCTGAAATGGATAAACAAGAAAAATAACTTTACCTAATATTCTACGAAGAAAATTAGGTTGTGAATAGATTGAGTTTCCTCATTGCATTAAAAACTTTATGTTAGATGACAATAGGCCACACTAATATAATTCACCAACCACAGCCACTTGCCTCTAGCATGGGACATAGGGCTGCCATATACCAATAAATTTTCTTAGGTGGCTGACAATCCCATTTGCAGGTCTAACAGCTTCAAGTTGAATAGGCTATTAATTTGGCTTCAAAAGCCCACCAAAAGTTGGCTTCTTCTACAATACCCTCAACAAGGACAAGGCTTAAAGTGTGAAGTAGTTTTTGTTCAATATTAATGGCACAAATCTAAATTTCAAACTTCCATCCTATGTTGTCCTTCTCAAGACAACTATTGTATCACCAAAAAAAATCTAAGAAATGTACAAAAATAAAAGGAAATGGGATTCTAAGAAAAATGATATTAACTAATCATTTGAACATAAATAAAACTTAACCAAAACAAAACAAGATTATCCAAGACATAAGCTCAATACCTGACACTGAACATCGATTCCACTTTTCTTGTATTCAACATAGAGACACCTTGAGAATTGATCAATATACCTGATCAAAAACACAAGTAACCTCCTTTCAGCTCATAAAACTATAAAATGAACCAAAATTTTTCAAGTTATCTCAAATTCAACAAAGAAAGAAAGAACTTGCTGCAAGACTTTGCTTACGCTTTAGTGGCTGCATAAACAGCATAAAGAGGATCAGAGGGAATCACAATGGCAGCTCCAGAGCCAATGTTGACAATTGCACCTCTCTTCCTCTTGAGCATCCCAGGCAAAACAGCCTGAGTAACCTTAGTAGTACCAACAACATTGATTTGAATCAAATTCTTCAAAAGCTCCTCATCCACTTCATGGAAAAACCTGGCATAAGGGTACGATACCCCAACGTTGTTGACCAAAACCCCAACATCTAAACCTTCAATAGCTTCACTAATCCTCTTAATCCCCTCAGACAAATCACCAGAAAAGTCCACAACAACATTCTTGATCTGGGTTTTGCCGTACTTGGCTTGAATCGAATCCGAGACATCTTTGAGCTTCTCTGGATTCCGACCCACCAAGACAAGATTAAGCCCCGCCCAAGCCAATTGAAAGGCGAAACCTTTGCCAATACCATCAGTGGGTCCAGTTACGAGTGCCCATGAGCCGTAGTGCTTTTTGAGATTTTTGGGTGGTCTGAGAAAATTGACGTAGACCCAGTTGAGGAAAGTGAGAGAAAGTTTTAGAGCCGAGAGAGAACCTAAAGTGAAAAGCACTGGAACCCAGAAAGGTTGAGTCTTGAGCTTGTCTAGAACACAGGTATGCATGATTGGAACAGAGAGTGTGTGGTGTGTGTGTGTGTGTGTGTTTTTTTTTTTTTTTTGGGTTTGGTTTGGATCTGAGAAATGGCCAAATGGGGTTTTGTAAGGAGAGGGAGAAGGAGTAGGTTTGAGATTGACAAGGTTAGCTGGGGGTTGATTTAGGAGGGCCGGACGGGTTTGAGAGTGTAAAGACCAAATTGGTCGTGTTCAATGCTAACAGATGGTTGGATATATAGGAATTAAGATAGGACAGTTAGCAGACCAAGAGGCATTCAATTTATGGAGGCAACAGAGTCACAGAGAGAGGAAATAGTTGGGTGAAGTAGATGAGCGGAAAACCACCGTAATTAAACAATCAAACAACGACGCACATGAGAGAACGTGGAGCTGCCACTGTATTTTGCTGGACTAGGTGGCACCATTTTATGTTGGGAAAATGTAGTATAAGAGTAATACTAGAAAAATAATTTTTGTCATAACTTGTACATGACAAGTTATGTGCACTAGAGGCGTGCTCATATGAATCCATCATCATATGTGTCATTTTATGTGTCGCAAACATTACTCTGAGTTTAATGTGTTTAATGCATACATAGTACACTCTCTCTCCAAAACATGTGTTGCTAGCAGTACTGAGAGTTTAATGTGTTTAATGTATACATGGTACACTCTCCCTCCAAAAACATAGATGATGAAGTGTAGATTCGTTAGTCACAATGAACACGTCCAGATGGAGATGGATATTCGTCTGCGTCACCGTGGAAGTAGCGATTCCTCACAATGGTCACCGGTGTGGTGCCTGCCACAACGCCTCCGATACCAAAGTTAGTATGAGAAACTTAAAGCAAATAACAGAGTAAAAATACTTAGGGATGCTGTTTTGTGTTAAAAACAATGTACCTTCTGTTGGAGGTGTGAGGGTTATATATATATATTCTCTTAGCCCCTAGCCGTTGTGGCTGTTACGGTGGTCTTAATTCCTCTTTGGGTAACGCCTTACCCCCAGTAAATGTGGGCTTTAATGGGCTTCCAACGGTTTGCATAGCTGGCCATTTAACCGCCCGACTCATTTATTGTTTGTATTGAATGGCTTTTCTACTTTTGTCAATGGCGTGGTTGTATCGCCAGGGATGCTTAGTTGTTTTGTCTGTCAGGGTTACTTCGTCAATATTAATAACTTCATCGAAGGAGGTTGACTTCGTCAGTCCCGTCAGTTGCCCCCGAGGTCCTATGGTCATCGTGACGTGTCATGACGATCGTAGAAGATGAAAGGTTTTTATGAACTGTCCATGACCCTTGGGTTTCACTCCGTATTAAATGTATAGTGGCGGTGCCACACGCATCGTGGCCTCGTGGCATGTTCTGATTAGTGGAGTTAATGCTCCACTCGTATGGCTCTTGGGTTTCTCGCTGATTTTCAGTTTTTTGAGCCTTGGTTTTTAAACTTCTCCTCATTTTTCCCTTTCACTTTTTTCAAACTTTCAATCATTAGTCTGAGTGTCTTCTTCTCCGGTCTTTCTCTGTGATTCTTCTCCGATTTTTCTCGGTGGTTCTCCTCTAAACTGGTGCTTGGTAGGACTTTCTACATTTCCTCTTGAGGTATGTGTTCTCTCCTCACTTTCTGTTTCTTTTCTTTTTCGGCGTAGACATACACTATGGTGAATTTCTGATTTTCCCTTCTTTTTCCCTTGTGTTTGTTTTTGGGTCTTGGGGCTTTTAGGATTTTCTTCCTTTGTTTTCTAGTTCTTCCATGGTTAGTGGCTCTGCGGTTAGGGTAGCTTGTCTTTCAATTTCCTTTCTTTTCTCGTGTTTAGGAGGGTCTTTGGGGGTTTTCCCTCATCTTGAGAATTTTGTTTTTGAGAGTAATAGTCTGAGCGTCGCATTGGCTGATTTGCTACCTTTGCTTCGTCAATCTGTTGATTGGTTCGAGGGTTTGGTGAGAGAACAAGGGATTATGTCTGAGGTGAGGTCGAGCGAATTAGAGACTGGGTTGTCCTTTAATGACGATCCTGTGGAGGTTGGGGGCGATACTGCAGTTTCTGCTCCCCGGGAGGTTAGGGCTTTTTATGCCCTTGAAGAGGTGTGTGGCTTAGATGCCGAAACGCTGTCTAGATTTAAGGATAGGTTCCAATTTCCCGACAGGGTTAGGGTTCGTCTACCTAGTGAAGAGGAACAGGCATGCCACTTTTTCCCTGGGGAGGTATGCTTCTATGAGGCTGCCTTCCTGTGTGGCCTTAGGCTCCCGGTCCATCCTTTTATCATGGAGCTGTTAAGCCATTTCGGCATTGCTCTTGGGCAACTTATGCCCAATTCGTGGAGGATAGTAGTCAGCCTAATGGGAATATGGTTGGCTGCTACGGACGGAGACATGATCAGAGTGGACGAGCTCGTCTACCTGTATCGTCTAAAGGTGTCTAAGGAGCACGGGTACTATGAGCTAGTGCCATGGGAGAGGAGAGCTAGGATCGTCCGGGACCTGCCTTCGTCCTTCAGATACTGGAAGTCCCAGTTCTCCTCTGTGTCCGGGGATGATTGGGAGATGCCCTCTAATGAACTTTGGGGTGATCTCCCAAGGCTGCTCCGTCGGTGGGGTATCCCGACTTTAGGTGCGTTTTTATTCCTCCTCGTCCTTAATTTTCGTTGTGTTTAATGATCATCACTAACTCTCCTGCTCATTGTCTTATGCAGTTAAGAGACGACCTAAGCTTAAAAGCAGGTACGTGGGTCGTGTTGAGAAGGCGATTAGGCACGCGAAGACGATTGAGGACTGGGACGATTTGGTGGATCCACGGACTCTCGCCTTCTATTGTCTAGGCCTGGAACCTTCTACCTACGTCCTATGAAACATTGATATTGAGGAGAAAAAGAGTAAGTGTTAGCCTCGTCATTAGTAACTCCCTTTTATATATATATATTCTCTTACTCATAAGTTGTTGTTTTTTACGAATGACGATGAAATTCAACCAGAGCTAGGAATGGCAACGGGTCGGGTTCGGGCCGGGTTTTTCCATACCCGGACCCGACCCGCGGGGCAAGGCCCGTAACCCGGACCCGGCCCGTTTAGGGTATCGGGTTTTTTTCCGGGGCCCAGACCCGCTCCAGCCGGGCCCCGTTTAGGAATTGGGCCCAATTCGTGGCCCAATAAAAAAAAAAATTAAGCCCAAATTTATTTTTGCCTACATTAAGCCTGCATTTTTGGGCCTAATCCAAAAAAAAAAAAAATTTAAGCCCAAATTTATTTTTGCCTACATTAAGCCTGCATATTCTAATGCAATTCAAGCCTAAATAATATGGCCCAAATGCCAATAAATAACATGGCTCAAATGCCAAATCATAAGCTACTAATAATAAATCAATAAATCACCTGTTAATTATAAATCAATAAACCAATAAACTATAACTAATATCATAATCATAATCACTAGCTAAACATAAAAATAAAATAAATCCAACAAGTTTAAGAAATAAGTATCAAAAGTCCCACGAGTCCAAGAAACTAAAAAGCTACAAAATAAATCCCACAAGGCCACAAGTTTAGAATAATTACATACCAACAAATTAATTCAACAAGTCCAAGAAATTAAAAAAACTACTAAATTAATACAAAATATTTAATCTTCATCAATTGTGATGCAACTCCCATCAATTGTGGCGCAACTCCCATCATCTTCATTTGGCTCCCCATCATCTTCATTTGTCTTCCATCTCCGTTTTAGGCTCTACATTCCCAACAAACACAAAAAACAATATTTCACTACCATATTTCACACTTAGTTTCACAAGAAATGCAAGTTAACAAAGTTAATTTGATGCAATTCCTACCCAAATTGATGCAACCTTGGTCACCACACGGTAATCCAATTGTCTACCCAAAGCACCACAGTTTCTCTTGTCCAGTTGCAAGTTCTAACTTTCCATACTTACCAAGTTTCTCAGCAACTTGGGGAAAGAAATGTTCACCCAATGGTAATTCAAGTAGCATGGTATCAAAAGTTTCAATGCAATCTAAGGCATCACTATAACAGCCACGGAAAACAAAGCAAGCTTAACTATTACAAATCCATGAAATCAAATACACGCAATTTGCATAAACAAAGCAATAATCAACACCAACTGCCGCAACCTCTCCAAAGCATAATAATAAGAATGACACATCAGTTCTGATCCAAAGGAACCAAAACCACAAACTAAATATTTGATTCTATTTTTTTGGATAATTCAACATTTGCTTTACTAAATCAAAAATCACAAGTTAATCCAAAGCAACAAAATATTCAATAGCAATGTCCATAATAACATTTTTTAAATGTTTAAACTAAAATTAGCAAGATTAAACAGAAACCATTAATTTCCATTAGTGCAAATGACTACACTACAAAACATTCATGGCTTCAAATGTAGCCTCAACTGCGTTCAAACAAGACCATAACATAGACCAAGGTTGTTGAAACGTAGGGCTGATCATATCAATATCATACACAACAAACACATTATGGAAATTACAAAATGCAAACACAATTCGAAGCAAAATAGAAGAGGAAAAAAAAAAAATTGAATAGAAAGAAAGGAAATAGAGCGGCATTGTTGTGTGGAAGGACGAACCTTCTTGCAGGTGATTGCTTCAAATCCAAGATCCTCAGTGATTGCAGTTGGAGTAGGTGATGAAACCGAAAGTCCTGATCGGTGATCTTGAAGCAGGCGACGACGTTCGGATTGGTTCCAGAGACGCCGACGGTACCAGAGACTCGAACGGCTGCCGTAACCAGGAGTAGAGGGAGGGTAGCCGGAGCCGGAGGCTTGTGAGGGTCGGACTGAGGGATTGAGGTACTGAGGGACGGACTGTACCAGAGACGCTGAGGGACGGAGTGTGGGAGTGAGGGTTGTGAGGGTCGGACTGAGGGACGGAGGCTTGTGAGGGTCGGACTGAGGGACGGAGGCGTCAGGGAGTGTCGGAGTGTGGTGTGGGACGGCGGCGTGAGGGTGTGGGAGTGAGGGTGATGGACTGTCGGACTGAGTAGGGAGGGAGGCTGCTGAGTGCTGAAGAGTGAAAGAGTGAAGAAAGTTAGGGTTAGATTAAGGTGTATATATATATAGGGGGTAGTTTTGTAATTTTAGGTTTCGGGTTTTTACACGGGTCGGGTTTCGGGCCGGGTCTCGGGTTTTTTAATTAAAACCCGGACCCGACCTGGACCCGCTTCGGATTTTTTTTTGAAAACCCATACCCGACCCTATTTCTAATTGGACCGGGTAAAATCCGGCCCATTAGGGTCGGGCCGGACCGGGTACCCGCGGATCGGGCAAAAATTGCCATCCCTAACCAGAGCATGTATGCCCGGATAAGGGCCAAAAGAATGAGCCCTTGTCCAATCTTGGGGCAAAAAATATGAAGGTGACGGACAAGGGTGCCTCCGTTACACCTGCGACTCTAGTTACTCCTGGTGTTAAGATGACGAGGACAGCCTCTCCAACCACCTCAGTTGAAGAAATCCCTAGTCAATGGAAGAGGTAGCGGACAGGTGAAAAGGAGAAGGAGAAGGCCGACTCTCGTTCGTCCAACGTCTGGGACGATGCTGGGGTCGCGATGGCTAGGGCTCAGGAGGTTTTTACTGTGGACGAGATGAAGATATTCATGGGATCGTCTCCAAGTGCGCTTGTGAGTCGTCATCTCCCCAAGCTCGTTCAGGTAATGTCCTCGTGCAAATTCCATTTTCCTTTCTTTTTTTTTCTTTTTTTTGAATCTGATTTTCTCCTTTTTTTTTTTTTTTTTTTTTATTATTATTTTTTTTAAGGTGTTGGGGGAGAGCCTTCATCTTTCTTCTGAGTATCTTGCTCAGGAAGCTAAGGTCGAGTCTGCATTGTCTCGAGTGGCGGTTTTGGAGACGGAAAATTCAAAGTTGAAGAAAGAGTTGATAACCGTCATGGGCGAAGCTAACCTTGCCAAGGAAAAGGCCAAGACTCTCAGTGACGACCTCAGGGCTGAATGGCAGTTAACTGTGGAGAAGGACGAACAACTCCTGGCTGCTAAGGAGAAGATCAAAACTATAGCCATTAAAGCCGTCGAAGGTTTCCAGCAGACTGAAGAGTACAATACTGTGCTCTTTAGCTGGTACTTCAAAGGGTTTAAGCTTTTGAGAAGATACTTCATCAAGCACCCTTCCGGAGTAGATCTGGAGAACTTGGACCTCGAAGAGGTAGACAAGGAGATGGTTGCTGACGAGGCTTCCAACCCTTCTGCCCCTGATGGTGACGCCCCCGAGAGTGTTGTTCCCCCTACAACTGGTGATGACACATCTGCTGACGCTTGATCCTGTTACTTATAAAGAAATTCTCTTCTTTTTTTTTTTTGGTGGGTGCCCGTGATGTTTTTGGGCCTTTTGTAAGTCTAACTCCAGAACAATTTTTTTTTTTTTTTCAATCTGTTTTAGGAACAATATCTTTAGCCCAGTGTTTATGGGCCTTTGGTTTAGATGTAAAGACAATGTCGATTGCCCGCTGTTTTTGGGCTTGAATTTAATTAGCAATTCCATACTTGTCTGCAATTTCTGTTCCTGTAGTTTTCCTTTTTGCGTCAATGTTTTGTACTTAGCAAAGGATTTTTAGTTGTGACCATTCAAAAGATGCCCTCTCTTGGGCGTTGCAAGGTTCTTGTCTCCTTGTCTTTGTGATTTACACCCTTTTAGGGGTCTCGTCATTCTCATGGGTTCGTCAGTAACTTACATCCGTCGAGGTTGAATCTTGTTACTTAGCAAAATTTTCTTTTTCTTTGTTATTTTTATGGCTTCGTCAGTAACTTACATCTGTCAAGGCGGAATCTTGTTACTTTGCCATTTTTATGACTTACACCCATTTAAGGGATCTTGTTATTTGTATGGCTTCATCAGTAACTTACATCCATCAAGGCAGAATCTTGTTACTTAGCCATTTTTATGACTTACACCCATTTGAGGGATCTTGTCATTTGTATGGCTTCGTCAATGACTTACATCTATCAAGGCGGAATCTTGTCACTTAGCCATTTTTATGACTTATACGTTACTAGATCTGTCTGCATTAATATATTGGCTGAATAGTCCTTTTTATTGCTTTCAAGAATGAATACAGTTGTCTGTTACATCTATTGGTGGTACTTCTTCAAGTGCTCAATGTTCCACGGTTGTGGAAGCCTCTGCCCGTCTATGGTTTCCTAGTGATAGTTGCCTTACCTGGAGTAATTGACGACCTGGTAAGGTCCTTCCCATGTGGGGCCGAGTTTTCCTTGGGTAGGGTCTCTGGTTGCTGGGGTGACTTTGCGCAGGACGAAGTCTCTTATGTCGAGTCGTTTGAGCTTCACCCTTTTCAGACATCTTCAGATGGTACTTCATCATCTTGTCAAAGGCTTTCTCTCTCACTTCGTCTAAGCAATCCAGGTTGACTCGTAGCTGGTCGTCATTATCTTCCTCCTGGAACACTTCTCGCCTGGTGCTGGTTATTCCCACCTCAACCGGGATTACTGTCTCGGTACCATAGGTGAGTCGGAAGGGGGTTTCTCCTGTCGGGGTTCTTGCCGTGGTCCTGTAGGCCCACAAGACGCTGGGCAATTCTTCCGGCCAGGCACCTTTTGCATCGTCTAACTTGGCCTTGATTATCTTGAGTAGTGTCCGATTCGTTACCTCCATCTGTCCGTTTGCCTGTGGATGTTTCGGGGATGAAAACTGGTTCTTGATCCCTAGGCCTGAACAGAAGTCCCTGAAGTTTTGATTGTCGAACTGCCGCCCATTATCTAATATGATCGTTCGTGGAATCCCGAACCTGCAGATTATGTTCTTCCACACAAAGTTCTGGATCCTAGCTTCAGTGATGATTGCTAATGCTTCTGCTTCGACCCACTTTGTGAAATAATCAATGGCGACTAGAAGGAATTTTACCTATCCTTTACCTTGAGGCAGTGGGCCAACGATGTCGATTCCCTATTGTGCAAAGGGCCAAGGGGAAGATATCATCGTCAGTCTTTCCACTGGAAGGCGTTGGACGTTCCTAAACCTTTGGCACTTGTCACACTTCTTGACGAGCTCCCTTGCATCTATCTGCATTGTGGGCCAGAAATAACCCGTTCTGATAATTTTACTTACCAGCGATCTGGGGCCTGCATGGTCTCCGCAAACTCCTTCATGGATCTCTTCTAGAATATACTTAGCTTCTTCTTCGTCCACACACTTCAGGTAAGGCATGGAAAAGCCTCTCTTGTATAATGTGTCGTTAAGAATCGTGAATCTGGCTGCTCTCCTCCTGATCTTTCTGGCTTCCTCGACATCTTGAGGGAGGTGCCCATCCTGGAGAAAGGATATGATTGGTGTCATCCATCTACCTGCGCTATGGATTGTGAAAGTGGAGATCTCCTCGATGCTGGGGCGTTTCTGGACCTCCGTCATTAGGCCCATGCTCGTCGCTCCTTCTTCCGACGATGCTAGCTTCGCGACTTCATCTGCTACCATGTTCTGGCTTCTGGGGATCTGCACAAATTCTACATTATCAAAGCCCTGAGTCAGATGTTTCGTCAGCCTGAGGTATCTCTGCATTCGCTCCTCCTTTGCTTCATATTCTTCCTTAATCTGCCCTATCACGAGCTTTGAATCACTTTGGACTAGCAAGTTCTTAGCTCCGAGTGTCTAACCGAGCCTTAATATCGTCAGTATTCCTTTGTACTTAGCCTCGTTATTGGTGGCCGGAAATTTTAGTTAAACTCCATATTTGAGCACTTCTTCGTCAGGGGTGGTTATGACGACCCCTACTCCCCCCCCCCCCTTCTTTGGGCTGACGAACCATCTGTTTGTATTGTCCACCGCTCTGTTTCGTTGGTGAGGTTGTCCTCGTCTGGAAGGGTGAACTCAGCAATGAAGTCCGCTAAGGCTTACACCTTAATGGCTGTCTTGGGGTGATACTCAATATCGAATTGGCTGAGTTCAATCGCCCACTAGACCATTCTCCCTGCTGCTTTAGGCTTGTTCATGGATTTCCTAATGGGTTGATTCGTCATCACCAGGATGGGGTTCGCCTGAAAGTATGGTCGCAATTTACGCGATGCTATTATTAACGCGAATGCAATTTTTTCAATCCTTGGGTACTTAGCTTCTGCATCTTGGAAAGCTTGACTGACGTAGTAAACTGGGAGCTGCTTTCTTTCCTCTTCTCGAATGAGGGCTGCACTTACGGCCGTGGCTAAGACTGCCAAATACAAATATAAATCCCCCCCCTTGGATGGACTTAAGAGGGGTGGATTACTCAGGTATCGTTTGAGTTCCTAAAAGGCTGCTTCACATTCGTCAATCCAGGCAAAGGCCTGCTTCAAAGTCTTGAAGAAGGGCAGGCATTTGTCCGTCGCTCTAGAGACGAACCTGTTGAGAGCTGCAATTCTTCCTGTGAGCTTTTGGACCTTTTTTACGGTCTTGGGCGATGTCATGTTGAGTATTGCCTGCACCTTCTCCGGGTTTGCTTCTATTCCCCTTTAGGACACCATAAATCTCAAGAATTTCCCCGAGGATACGCCAAAGGCACATTTGCTGGGATTCAACTTCATCTGGTATTGTCTGAGTGTGGCAAACGTCTCCTTCATGTCGTCTAGATGGGCAAGTTCTTCTTTACTCTTGACGAGCATATCATCCACATACACCTCCATATACCTACCAATTTGCTTGCTGAACATCTTGTTCATTAACCTCTGGTAGGTTGCTCTTGCATTCTTCAGCCTGAAGAGCATCACCTTATAGCAATAGAGCCCCTAACTCGTGATGAAAGCAGTTTTCTCCTGATCTTCTTCGGCCATTTTTATCTGGTTGTACCCTGAGAAAGCATCCATGAACGTCAGTAACTTATGCTCGGCTGTAGTATCCACTAACTGGTCTATTCTCGGCAGAGGGAAATTGTCTTTCGGGCAGGCTTTGTTCAGGTCTGTGAAGTCCACGCACATTCTCCATTTCCCGTTTGCTTTCTTCACTAGGACGACATTTGTGAGCCAATCAGGATAGTAGACCTTTCGGATAAAGCCTGTTGATAATAGTTTGTTAATCTTGTATGTAATTGCTTGGTTCCATTCTGGGGCGAAGACCCGTCGCATTTGCTGGACGGGCTTTCTCTCCGAGTCTACGTTCAGCTTATGCTGAATAACTTTTGGAGATATGCCTGGCATGTCTTTGTGAGTCCAGGCGAAGACGTCCAGGCTTTCTTTAAGGAACTGGACGAGCCTTGTTTTCATCTCGGGACTTAGTGTCGTCCCTATTCTTGTCGTCTTTGTTACCTCTCCTTCAACCAGTTCCACTGTCTCCAAGGTTTCCACTTTATCCTCTTCTTTCTCCTCGATCATCCATGTATGGTTCTCCTTTGCGACTAACATGGCTTGGTAGCATTCCCTGGCTAGGACCTGATCTCCTTATACCTCGCCAACACTGTTCTCAGTTGGGAACTTTACCTTTAAGCAATAGGTGGACGTGGCTGACTTCCACCGGTTGAGCGTGGGTCTCCCAATGATCACATTATAGGATGAGGGGCAGTCTACCACTAAGAAGTCTAACTGACGTGTCAACTGCTTTGGGTAAGTCCCCACCGTCACTGTCAAAGTTACTATACCCTTGGGATATACTCTGTCCCCACTGAAACCGATGAGGGGGGAATCAAATGGGCGTAGTCTCTCTGGATCTAGCTTCAACTGCTGGAAAGTGGGAAGGTAGATGATGTCCGCAGAGCTGCCATTGTCCACGAGGATTCTCTTGGTATTGAATCCTTCTATCTTAAGCATTATGACCAGGGGGTCGTTGTAAAGCTGCTTCACTCCCCTAGCATCTTCTTCATTGAAAGACATGTCCTGGTTCGTCCGTCTCTGTTTAAACGGGGGTGTTGTGTGCACGCTGTTCACCTACCTCTGACACGCTTTCTTGAGGGACCTAAATGACCCGCCTGTGAATGGCCCACTTGTACTTCTGTACCTTCAGAAGCATCTCTGCCATCGTCTTAGGAGGATTCTTCGCGAGTGACATCATGAACTCTTTAGACTTCAGCTCTGCCTTAAAGGTCGTCAATTGCACTTTGTCATCAGCTTCGTCCACCTCCAAGGTCTCCCTCGTGAATTGCTTCACGTACGACCTAAGGGTTTCTTTCTCCCCTTGTCTAATAGTAAGCAAGTGGTCCGCTGGCCTCTTGGGGCGTTGTCCCCCGACGAAGTCGCGCAAGAAAGCGTTGCTCAACTGCTTGAAGCTATCAATGGACAAAGTTGGCAACTTTGTGAACCACTCCCTTGCAGCTCCTTTGAGAGTGGTAGGGAAGGAACGACACAATATTTTATCAAGAGGCTGTTGAAGGTCTAGTGTCGTCTTGAAGGTGTTGAGGTGGTCCTGGGGGTCCTTAAGTCCGTCAAACGGTTTAAGCTGGGGCAATCGAAATTTTGATGGCACTGGGCACTCCAGGACGGCAGTAGTGAAGGGAGAGTCTGTTGCCCTGACCATTCTATCCAGGCTCCGGTCTGTCTTCTCCTTAATGGTGTTCCTCAGCTCGTCCATCTCCTTCCTCATCTCTCGAAGAAGATCTGAGTTCTGCTCTTCTGGAGTAGTAGGCCTTTGACGGTCACTTCTTCTACGGCTATCTCCCTCATCCTCCTGATTGGCTCTGGATCGATTCTCCTCCTGTTGAAGCCGCAACCTCATTTCCTGATTCTGCCTAGTAGGATCTTTAACGGTGGCCGCTAGAGCCTGGACTTGCTGAACCAAGGCTGTTGAGTCTTGATTAGACTCCATCTGAATATATAGAAGTTAATAAGAACTACGTTTTCGAATCGGAGCATGAAAATGTCACGTCCCCACAGACGGCACCAAACTAATGAAGTGTAGATTCGTCAGTCACAATGAACACGTCCAGATGGAGATGGATATTCGTCTGCGTCACCGTGGGAGTAGCGATTCCTCACAATAGTCACCGGTGTGGTACCTGCCACAACGCCTCCGATGCCAAAGTCAGTATGAGAAACTTATGGCAAATAACAAAGTAAAAATACTTAGGGATGCTGTTTTGTGTTAAAAACAATGTTCCTTCTGTTGGAGGTGTGAGGGTTATATATATATATATATATATATATATATATATATATATATTCTCTTAGCCCCTAGCCGTTGTGGCTGTTATGGTGGTCTTAATTCCTCTTTGGGTAATGCCTTACCCCTAGTAAATGTGGGCTTTAATGGGCTTCCAACGGTTTGCACAGCTGGCCATTTAATCGCCCGACTCATTTATTGTCTGTATTGAATGGCTTTTCTACTTTTGTCAGTGGCGTGGTTGTATCGCCGGGGATGCTTAGTTGTTTCGTCTGTCAAGGTTACTTCGTCTGTATTAATAACTTCGTCGAAGGAGGTTGACTTCGTCAGTCCCGTCAATAGGAAAACTGGAATTTCAAGTCACAATTTTGAAGTGAAGTCACAAAAGTCACAAGTATTGCGTGCTATAGGTGCAAGTGTGTCTAATAGACTTATACTCCCCTTTTTAGTTTTACACAAGGGTGCCAAATTGTGTGTTTTTATTTTAGTCTTATGACTTGGTAAGATGGCCTTGAGTTAATTTTTTATTGACCAAAAAAGAGATTTTCGGTTCGAATTTAATTTTAAATTCTACTATATTTAGGACAATTATTGGTTTATATTGTACTATCAATGTAAAATTTATATTGCAAAAAGTGTAAAAGATTGTACATGTTTGTTTAGTCTACAATGTAAATCTTATATTGATAATCCAATGTAAACTGATAATTTTTTTTCTTATATTTGTATAAGCAAAAATAATATTGTTCAATTTTTCTAATTAAAAGGATTGAGTTCAAAAAATCAAAACTCCAAATCATCTTTATAGTGTCACTTTGTTGATTTCACTTTCATTGGTATAGATATCTAGAATGAATATTGACGGTTGAGTTTTTGGAATTTTAGAGGACAAATTATGGTAATGAAGTAAGGTAAGAATTCACTCACTTATATGACATTCCAAAGCTATAATTATTATTAACTTTATTAAGAAGAAGATAATTACAAAACATCTCGAGTCACAAATAACTTAAATTAGAAGTGGATTTTCCTCTACTCAAGGTGATCTAATCTAGTTCTAACTTTTCCTATCTATATCTATATCTATATAATAACTAATAGCCGAAATGTTTGACTTTTTGTTGACCATTTTTCATTGTGCCACATGGCTTGATAATTTAATGACACGATTACGTTTAAAAAAAAACAAAAAATGGTATCTTTTCGATTGACTGATTAAATAAACCATTTCAGTGAAATTTTAAAAAACGTTTGTGTTCAATTTGCCTATATAAATTAGAGACACTGTTTTGTCTTGGGTAGGCACTCGGCGAGTCAACAGTTACAAAAGATTAGAAAAACCTTTCTCCAGTCATTTTTCACTTCTGTACTCTCCTCTCTCTCTCTCTCTCTCTCTGAAGATTATTTCCCGTCGGCAACTCCGAAACAATTTCTACAAACATCTTCCTCGCCTTTTACCACACAAAATACGCTCCTTTTTTGGCTCTATTTTGTTACTCATTATCCAAACCCTAACGCAGCCACTTCTATCCCACTTCACTTCATCTTAGATGATGAAATTTCTGAGTCCCCAAGCCCCATCAACCAGCATATTGCCACCGCCAACCAGTGAAACGGCTACAGTTAAAACTGACTTCTTTTGTTTTTCCCTTTCAGTTGTAGTGCTTGGGATTCTCTTTTTTAATCTTCTTTGTCTGTCTGGTTTTGGTGGCTAAATTTCCTTTTTCCTCCCCTTACCGCTGTTGTATTGCATTGTTAAAAAAAAAAAAAAAAAAAACAATATTGCAACTTCTGTCATGTTTTAATTATGTTGTTTTACCATTGCATGTTTTAATTTAGACAATTTCCAAATTACACCATGCTTGTAGCAGTGACTTGAACGGTGCCTGCTAAAAGTCTATGCTTATGGCCCCTTAGTCCCACCGAAACCTCTTCTTCTTCTTTTTTTTTTTTTTTTTTTTTTTTTTCCTTCTTTTAAAAAAAAAAAAAAAAACTATCTTTATTCTGTGATTTTGGATAAAACTTGGTAACTTCATCAACTTTTGATTTCATGAAAGTATCTGTGTGTAAGCAATTAGCATTGTGGGTTTAAAGATTTTGTCTTGGTTCATTGTTATTGACATCTTTGTGTTTGTCCTCTATGTGTTTGTTTAAATTCCCCAGTGAATAATTTGATTTAGATTAACTTTTTTCTCTTCTCTCTGAATCTTGGGTTTTCCTTTTTCAGATTTAGGACTCAATTTCTGAATAAAATTTTGTTATTGAAATTTAATCTTCTCTACTTATGCAACACAGTAAATTCTCTCTAACCTCCACTACCAATTGAGTTTGGTCCTATGCTATATTATTGCTTTAGTTTATGTTTTCATTGCAGCATTTGAATTTGGAACATGATATAATCAAGGAGAATAAAGTTGTAATGGGGTTGAAATAAGTTGTATATATTTTTAATCTGTACATGCATGGTATTTGGGGGTTGAGTTGCATTGCCTTATTGTGTGTTTGCTCTTCTTGCATATATGGCAGTTGGGAAAGAACACTTTTTTTTGAGAAGTTGCGAAAGAACTTGGTTCAAACAAAACATTTTTCATATTCTAAAAGTGACAAACTTCTGTTTTCATGGATTTTTAAAAGATAAAATTTAGTTATATTTGCATTTATGGTACAGAGTGACATAAAAAAATAAAAATAAAAAATAACAAAAAAAAAAAACAAAAAAAAAACTTTTTTGGCAGGTCCTACTCTATTTTCTGGATAAAGAGCTGCATGCTTAACTGCATCAAATCCAGGTTTGTTAACAATTTCTGTAATTTTTTTTTTTTTAAAATTTACTGCTGCATTTGTTTTCTACCTATTAGGAATAATTCTTTCTATTAAACAAAAAGAGAAATGTTCTTTCCCAACTTTTGCTAATACTGTTGTTGGGTATTGTTAGTGCTACTTTTGTTAGGTTTTTGCTAATATTGTTGTTGGGTAGTGTTAATGCTACTTTTGTTAGTTTTTGGATTTAATTTTGTGAATTATTATTTGGGTTCATGTGGCTACCACTTAGAAACTTGATTTTAGGATATAGTTTCTCTTCTAGATATAAATTCGAAATTCATAAGGAATTTTAAATTCTTATTCTTTTTGGTTTCCATTTGGAATTTATAGGTTCTAATTTGAACCAAGATGGAACCACAATAGACTTTGAGATTGTATATTTAAACTTTTAGGGGCAACTGAACTTTGGGTTTGAATTTTTTTATGATTCATTTTGTGGTGGGTTTGTGCATTGAGATTAGAGTTCGATATTGGTTTCTTTTGAATAGTGGATTTGGGTTTGATTTAGAGGTGGATCTGTGAATATGAGGTTGTATGTTAGATATTTTTATTGATTTAGTAGACTATTGGTGGTGGGATTGGTATTGAACTTGGACTTGGTCTTAACGTTTTGGTATTTAACTTTTGAAGACAATTTCAGGTTTTGCAAATGGGATAGGTTTATATAGTAGAAAGGAGATGAATTGAATCACAATGTTCTTTGAGATTATGTATTTGAAAGTTTAAGGGATATTGAGAAGAAGGTTTGATTTTTTTAAGAATTTATTTCATGGTGGGTTTGTGCATTGAGATTAGAGTTTGGGATATTCTTTGCAAATTTGAAATTTATCATTGAGAATGAATTATGGGTTCAGTGAATTTGGGTCTAATTTAAAAGTGGTCTTGGTCTTAGGTTCTGTCCAAAAAGAAAAGATTTATACTAGACAACAGCAGTGGCTGCCACTGCTGCATAAGTTTGGTTTACGAAACTAAGGGGGGCTTTGGAAGTTGTCACGGTTTTTAGTGCTGAAGCTCGCTGATTTTTAATGTACTCGATGTTTTGTTGTACATTCATATTGCTAAACTCCTCCGAATAGAGATTGTAGTAATGCATGTCAATGACTACATGATTGAAGTTTCCAGCAAATGAGAGTAACTCCTTTGGATCAGCATTTCCCAACTGGTTTGAGAGGATCAATAAGCACTTGGTTTGTGCTTTCTCACAGCATCATATCCGGATTTATAATAGCTTTTAAGGTTGTCTAGAGTGACTCCTGGTGCATGACGTTCGTTCATTAACTCAGCTGCTGCAAGACTTGGAATGTTGGCATACCTACACAAAAACAAGGTCTAATTTAGGATTTAGGGAACATTCAAAATTCGTCAATTGCTCTTATTGGAGTGGTCTATATTGCACTTGTGGTTTGTCACTCTTAAAGAGCATTCTCAAACCATTTTATCAAAAAACTTCATCAACAACTTACTCTGTTGGGTTAAATTGTTGTAATTGGCTGCATATACTTTCATTCATAAGAGATGCTTAATTCAAGGGCTTTTCACCCCTAAGGGGCTAAGCAGTTTACTTAGCATCCCGTTACTATGATTGACAAAAGAACCATAGTGACTAACCATCTGTCTGCAGCATCACAAATTCACAATGTTAATATTTCATGAAGGTCATTAAAATGGATATTAGCTGGTGTCATCTCATCATATACATATAATAAATGCAAAAAAGCTGCATTTGTTGGGTTTTCTTTGGTTTTCAATGCAACTGAGCAATTGTAGCAGGGTTATGGATAAAGAGGTTGAACATGACCTAGGTGCTCTAGGAGGGTGCCTATTTTTTTTCTTTCTGTACTCCTAAAAGGATTTAAATTCTAGACATCTAAAGTTTGATGGCATGATTTGTTTCCAATCTAAATTCCAGACCGAAAGGATTCTAATTTTGTTGGCAAAGTTCTGCCTCCTTTGCCTTCCTTTTTGCAAAATAATTTTGTTGAGAACAATATACTCCTATAAAGCTGAAGCTCCAGTTGTTTCCAATTGATGATGGTACTCACAAAATGGTGAGAGAATAAAAAAAAACTTCTACTTTTTGATAAGTGAGATTTAAAGTTAAAACTTAAAGAGTAGCATAATCCTCACACGAGGTTCTTTTTTTTGTGTGTATATTGTTACTTTTTAATTGATTGGTTGTTTGTAGTTCTTTTGGGCACTTATATATATATATATATATATATTACTGTGAATGATGCTTTGATGAACATTTTCTTTCATTCTTTTAATTTCCTTTAGGTTTGGGAAGTGTTGTAGATTTTGCATTTTCTTTTTTTTGGCTAAATTGAAGTAATTGACTATTTGTAGTCAAAAATTTTTTACAGAGGTGTTGGTCTTTCTTTCCTCAAGCAAATGAGTTAGGCTGCTTATATTTTGTACAAATGTAACTTTTGCTTGAAACCACCGATTGACAATTTTCATTCTTAAAAATTTTAACATGTAGGGGATGGGATATAGAGCTTGGGTCAAGACCATCAGGTGGAATACTCTCATGGAATTGAGCAATCATGATAACTCTTGCAGCTACTATTGGCTTGCAAGAAAGAATGGGAGGACCTACAACAAATGAATAAAAGCATTTAGAGTGTGCAACAATTTGATATACAAAATCTGATGTGTAGTAAGGATTTGGTTCCAAGAATACTAAAGCCAAGAGTGTGAAGTAGTTTCATGTTTTTTGGGGGTGTTTGCTTTTCTGGCTTAATGTCAATTGGGCAAGAGGTTTTTATGGGATGCTATGCTTCTAAGTACGCATCTAAACAGGTGTTTGGTATAGTAGCAATATGAAGTTGAGACAACTAATAATGAAATTGAAAATTGGGAAATGGTTTGTTGCGCGCTTTCAGTGGAAATTGAATCTAAATTGGCTCTTCAATGAAAAGTTCATGTAGAATAATTGTTTAAATTATTCTTTATTTTATTATTATTATTATTATTATTATTATTATTATTATTTTATTATTTTATTTTTTTGTTGAAAAATTTGATGCAAACTTTGACCGGTGTAAAATGTCATTTTGGTCAATTTTGTAAAAAGTTAATTGGCCATTGAAACAAAAGTGTGTAAATATTAACTGTAAACACATCCAATTAAGAAAAACTCCAATCCTCTAATACAACTTTAACTAAAAGATAAATGCTATAAATTTGTAAAGTTATTATAAAATGTGATAAAAGTTATGCTTTTATTTAACAAAATTAATGCATTTCTGACCCTCTAAGAACAACTTTTCACAGTTAGATTTTACACATACTCTTTTGTGATCCTAACACATTATGCCATTAAGAAAAAAAAAATTAAAGATGTCATAAAACTATAGATTTACTATTCAAAATGATGTTAAATCCTTTTTTTTTTTATAGTTTCAATAAAATGTTAATTTATTGCGTCCGTTATACGATGATTGCTTTTTATCATTAGATCTAAACTCCTATTTTAAAAGAATAAAAGAAAGATTAAATTTAATAGAACAAAAAGACGGATTAAATTTATTTTCCAATAATTTTTCCGTGCATTGCACGGGTTAGCGACTAGTTAAAAAAAAGGGCAAACTATTTAGGAAATACAAAATTCATTTCTATTATGTGATTTGCTTTTTTTGGGTTACTAAAATTGTATGATTTTGAAACTACAATTATCTGGCCCATTACAAATTGTGTTTACTGTTTACTAATCTATGGAGGAGTATTTTGCACATACTCTGCCTCTCGCAGCCCTTCTAGACCAATATAAAAATCCAAACTCTGCCCTTGGGTTTGGGCCCGTTGATGGAATCCGGGGCATAAAATACTGAAGAATTCACAGCCATTATCTGTAATAATCGATAGAGATCCATGATATTGCTCAAAGATGTGTTATGATTGTGGTATAGCTTTGTCGTAATGTCTGTGGACGAAAACTCAAAACATTGGTATCTTCGGAAAACTAAGATGTGTTTCTATGTAGACCACAAGAGCCACTTACTATTTAGGTTAACAACTACCAACCACAAAGAGAAAAGGAAAATAATGGCAGAACAAAATTAAAAAAAAAAAATTCAGGCCAACAACTTTGGAAAGAATTTCAAGGGCTAAGCCATTTCAAGGTCGTTTGAAGCTAAGATTTTATACCCAAATTTATTATTATTATTTTTTTAATGGGAAACCTATTATGATATCATCTATTATATCATATACTATATATAATTGGAGAAGTCAAATCCACTATATCATATACTATATATAATTGGAGAAGTCAAATCCACGATTCGCTCCCAATAAGACACGTATATGGTATACCATTAAACACACGGTTTAAACTTTAAACAACATGGTATGTGATTTGGTTTTAAAACATTTCACTTAAAAAAAAAAAAAAACACACACACACACACACACAAACAAAACAACAATAGGAATAAACTAAGTCATATCGAAGGAAAAAAAAAAGATTCCATATTCTGTTAGTCTAGAGAGATATCACTAGCCTACCGCTACCGTCAGACAACCAAAACTGCTAGATAGAAACCCCATAAGGCGAAGATAAAGAGATCAGACTTCAGAGGGCTGCTATCGATAAGGTTCACTTTTTCCTTTAGGTTTAGGTTTGGGTATTTTGGTTGGATTGTTTTTAATTTAGGTTTGGGGGTTAGATTTTGGTTTATATATATTATAAAAGTTGAATTCTTAAAAATGGTGAATACAAAAAATGATAACACGTGCTCTTTTGACAATGCGTAAAACAATGACACATTTAACATGTGTCCTTGTGACATCATTTGCATGATCATGGTTGGAAATGATTTCTATTAGTAAAAAATGTTATAAATTTAATTTTCATTTTAACATTAATCTATATATTATATTCATTGTTCTTTGTAATTATGCTATATTTCGATCTGTAACTTCTACAAACTTCAATAATATTTTTGCATATTCTTCAAAGAAAAAGAAATTGCATATAATTGTTCAACGCCATTGACAAAGTAAGACAGAAAATTCCTTCATGCAATGACTTGTCCCCTCCTCTGAATACCAATAGAAAGACGCCAAGAATCAAGAAGAGGCTCCGGAAGCAAGCGAGCAAAGCACCATTGTAGTGAGTGAGCCCAGTAGGGAGTACACCGTGCTTCATACCCAATTTGGCGAACTGCAGCTCCTGCATAATCGTCTGCCAATGGTATAAACAACGATGATCTCTCAATTGCAGCTACTTTGGACACCATTTTTGTCGCAACATATAATGGTACCTGAGCCAATGAGTCAATGACCCTTCCTTAATTAGGCATGTCAAATGAATTACCATGACAAACAGCAGCCCAATATGGTGCTAAAATACAAAAAAAAGGTAGGCATGATCTTTTCTAAAGTCATCTTTTTAGGCTCAATTTTTGCTTGTGATTTCCCAACGGCCTCACCTGCCATTTGAAATTTTGAAATGCTAATTTTATTTTTATGTAATATTTACAAAAAATGAGAAGCAAGAAGAACAAGTTGTAGTTTAGTCCCCTTGTAGTTGTTAATAAAACTCATATTAACTCAATATTTATTCAATGTAGGACTCAACATACACCCACACAACACGCTACTAAAGTCTAGTAAAAAATGAATTGAAAATAATAGTAACTAGAATTATGCAAACCATAGTTGTCAAAATCCTGATCCTGGATCTTAGAATCTTAAAATCCTACAATCCTATTAAAAAAAAAAAAAACGATTTAGATCGGTGTAGAATATTTCAGGAGGGTAGGATCAACATGGGATTGCAATCCTAGATAATAGAATGTAAAATCCTATGATCCTACTTTATGGAATTCTTATGATGTAGGATCATTCATATAGCCTCTAAGCAACAAAACCGACATCCATTGAAGTTATTGTGATATAAAATTTAATTGAAAAGATTTTTAGTATTTTGAGTATTTGGCAAATTAATTACACTTAATAGTATTATAAAATTCTAAATTTATAAAGTATGAATTGTAAATTGAATTTTTTTTTAAAAAAATTAACTTTAACCTTAAAACTATTTTCAACTTTAAGTACTCCTTAAAACTCTTTTTTAGTGGATTGTTAAACACTTCATTTTTTTCATTCACTCAAAAAATAAATTAAAAAAAAAAGGTCATGAGAAATTTAGAATGTGTTACCTGACATTGCACGTCAATTCCATAATGCTTGTATTCCACATCTAGAGATTTTGATAACTTGTCAATATAACTGCCATAAAAAATAAAAAAAAAATCAAAAGAAGGATACAATAATAGCAAACCAAGCAAGGGATTGATACCATATGTAATGCCTTAATCTTCATATTAACAATATTGTCCTATTGGGGTTCATACTTTTCATGGGTTTGTTTTTCTGTAGCACTAAGTAAGGGAAAACTTCTTGTTAATATTTTGGATATCCAACCCACATATAAAACCTTCTCCTTTACCACACCTAGGCGATATGCGATTCCATAGATTGCAAACCCCCACCTCATTGCACCCATGCTTGTCCATGTGGCTGCACCTCTTGACCTTTTTGGTGACTACATTAGCAGGGGCGTAGCCATAAAATTTTACTTGGGAGGCCGAATTGTAGTATTGATTATTAACCATAGTTCATATTGAATACAAAATTATTAACTTTGATTTATTGTTATATTCTTGAATATTAATGAACATACAAAAATTATATACTTTATTATAGACAAATACCAAAAAAAAAAAAAAAAAAAATCCAATAAAAGAGCAGTTCACATCAAAATTATGCCTAACGATCTTTAATGGAATAAAGATAGCAATACAAAAATGTGAACAAAAAAATCTTAAATACCCATATGCATATCAACACACACATAGTGGCAGAAGAAAGAAACAAAAATAATACTAATGGTAAAATAACAATGATGATTGATAAAAGAGAGAAAGAAGAAAATGCACTTGCATATTCACTTCTTTAAAGAGTCAAGAAGATGATGTTGCACCAGGAAAAAAAATGGATTAATAATTTTGGTTGAGATAGGAGTTTTTGTGTTGAGAAGAAAGAAAATGGGGCAATGGGCTGGCACTAGCCGCTACAACAAAGCTCTGTAGGTACTTAAAGATGAAAAAAAAAATTGAAATTATGTTGGGAAATGGGTTGTCAATTATGTTAGAAAGTGAGTTATTATCCATTGGATTAATTATAAATTTTTTGGACAATTGAGAATTTCAACTGTTAGTCATTATCTTTTGGACTAACTATAAATCTTAGGAATAATTGGAGTGGATAGATAATAAAGTTTTGGACAATTGAGGAGGCTAACTAAAAATCTATTGGACTAACTAGAAATCTTATAAATAATTGGGGCCGGTTCTAATTTTTTTGGGAGGGGGCCAAGGAGCAATGTAGCTCTGCCCCTGTACATTAGGCCTATTGAATACATGGTTGGAGGTCGTCTTTTCATTTTCTTTCTTTAAAAAAAAAAAGAAACTTTTTTATACAGTATATATGAAAATATCACCAGTTAAATTACCTAACACCTTCAAATGTTGACGTCTCTAACTATAAATTTCTTTCTTCCACACTGAACACTATTCCTATAAAGAAGAGGAACACTATTTTCCATAAGGTAAGATTTGTATACAAAAGTTATATACACTCTTGTTGTTAGTTAGGTTATATTTTGCCTTTGACATTAATTAAGCTTGACATTTTATTAAGTTATAATTTTTCTCTGACATAAATTAATACAAAAATCATATCCTCTCTTATGGTTAGGTTTTATTTGTGTTTGACATTAACTAAGCTCAACATTTTATTAGGTTATAATTTGAGGGTGTGTTAATGTTTTGTGCTGGATCTCATTGCATTTCTTGCTATTTCGGTGATTTAAAAAAACAGAAACCTCATTGGCAAACTTATAACCCCAAATTAGGATGAATAAAAATTATTGACATTTAAAAAAATTAAAAATCCTACGCATGCAATAAGACTAAGTGTGCATTTGGATACAGCTTATTTTGCTAAAAACTAAAAATTGAAAACAATAAAAAATAATAATTTTCGGTTACTGTTCAACCAAAAAAATACTGTTCATTTACCTTAATGCACTGTTCATGTCCCATAAACAATGCAAAAAACGCTGGTCCTTAAAAAAAAGCCAAAAATGCAGACTCCTTAACGCAAACGCCAATCCAAACGAAGCTTATTATACCTAATATTTATAATTCAATTTTGACATTTCTTTGAATTTGATGTATTACTGGTAACGTGGCAATTTCTATTGCGTAGCTAAGGCGGCAAAATGAGTGGGCCCTTAAGCCCTTTATTAACTACGGCAGGGGCATGAGAGACTTACTGGTAAGTGGTAACGTGGCAATTTGTATTGGGTAGCTAAGGCGGCAAAAGGAATGGGCCCTTTATTAACTGTAGCAGGGGCATGCGAGACTCGTGTGGCAAGTGACCAAAGCTTTTTTTTTTTTTTTTTTTTTGGAGAATCAAGTGACCAAAGTTTATTTTCCGATACATACAATTTTTGCACAAATTCACCCTATATTATAAGATACCACTTTGTATCTCAAATTATGAATATTTATAATATTACCTTTTTTTTTTTTTTTTTTTGCTGAAGGAATATTTATAATATTACTACTCCATTGCATGATTGCATCAAAAATTTACCCCATATTCTTAGTGGCTGTTAACTTATGATTAATTAACAATCACATGTAAGTCACAATCATGTAAGTTAATTCTCATTTTTGCCCTTTCTCCATTTAATTTGCTAAATTACCCTTACAAATCTTTTTCCACTAGCTTGTACTGAAATAATTAACCTACTAGATCTACAAGGGCTTACAAACTACTATAACAGATCCGCGTGTTACGCAGAAAAATTTTACAATTTGTTTTTTGGTTAAGTGAAAAATGAAAATATATAGTAGATAAGACTTATAAGTGTTAGTCTCAAACTTTTCTTAAAATGATCTAATTATTTTCTAATAAAGAATAGTTGATACAATATATATATATATATATATATATATATATATATGAAAAAATATGCATTGAATATTAATGCAATGTATTCTGTAAATTGAATATATGTAGAGCCGCCCCTGACCTGGAAAAAAAAAACAATCATTATGTATAAATTTTAAAAATTTATGATTTTTTTTATCCTTAAAAAAACTTTGTGACCACCCTAAATATTTTTTAGGCCCAACATAATTAAATTTTGGACAAAATTTGGCAACAAATTTGATTGTAGACTAAGGTTACAACTCTATTCAATATTTTTTTTATTGAATGTGAATTTTAACAAATCCACAATTTAATTACATTTTCTTCTTAAATCTTCCATACTTGCAAAATTTCAATAAGATAAAAGTTCAATAGCTATGTCGTCAATCAAATATTTAAATTTTGAGTTTTTGTAATCTAAAATTATACATAAAAAATAATTTTATGGATCGAATGATAAATAACATCTGATTGACATGAAATTTTGACATTTTTTAAGAACATAGAGAACATGCAATTCATCAATTAGATTTTCAAAATATGTAACAATATTAATTTATTTAGTGAGAGTGACTACAACTAAGTTTGTCGCCAAATTTTGTTCTTAAATTTTGGTTCTCTTGACAATATATTAGGTCCTTACAAATAAAAAGAAAAAGTCCAAGAAAAATTTTATTTAACAAAACTTTTGAAAAGATATAGCTTGCAACATTGATAATGAGACTATCATATAACGATTTCAAAATTAAAAAAAAAAAAATTTAAAAGAAAATTGTAAGATTTTATGTATTTACATGTGTGTTTGTGTTTTTTTGGTCAATGTATGAAATTATCTTTTTATTAGATTTTATATAAATTTAAATTTCTTAATGACTACTCTTAATAAAATTCCTGAAACCGCCACTGGATCAAGAAGTATCAAATTTTATCTATTATTTCAAAGAGATGGCAGAGTTAATCTCAATATGACAATAAAATTTCTATCACCCTATCGTTTATATATATATATATATATAAACCTAGAGTATGAAAATGGTTTATGTGGATCTGATCGATGGTTTTTTTTTTTTGGAAAATTATCTGATTGATGGTTTTAATGACAATTTGGTTTGCATTAAATTTTCAGATTAAATTTTCTCATGCACCTTACCTAAACAAATAACAAATAAATAACCACCTACGCTACTCTACTGAGCCTACTCTACCATAATGTATTCATTTTGTTCAATTAATATTTCCTCTAATTAGCTAAATCATGATATTCGAGTATTATAAAGTTTACAATAATTATTACAAAAAAAAGTTTACTATAATTATCTTACAAATTATTTACTATTTATTTTTTAAGTATTTATTAGAGGCTTGTAATTCAAATCACATCTCGTGTTTTTAACAGAAATCTCAAGAGTTTAAATCCTACCTCGTTATAATTACTGGATTATTTGGAAAAAAACAAAGAAGATTTATACTGTACTTATAAAATATATAATATGAGGCAGCCATGCTTAAAAAAAAAAAAAAAGAGTAGAAAGAGAAAGTTTGATATATGCTTACGCTTTTGTAGCAGCATAGATTGTGAAAAGAGGATGGGAAGGCACAACAATGGCTGCTCCAGATCCAATATTCACAATGGCTCCTCTCTTCCTTTGAATCATCCCTGGCAGGACAGCTTTTGTAACCATAGTAGTCCCTTCTAAATTCACCTTAACAATGTTCATCCACACCTTCTCATCCACCTCATGAAAATACATCGCTGAAGGGTAAGTTATCCCCACATTGTTTATCAAAATGCCAACGTCCAACCCTTTGATCTCATCCTCTATAAGACGAACACCAGCTGAGATGTTGCCAGAGAAATCTAAAGGAATAATCTTTATCTGGGTGTATGGAAAATCAGCTTGAATTTCCTTTGAAACAGTTCTGAGCTTATCGTAGTTTCGGCTGACTATTATTAGGTTTAGGCCTTTCCGGGCAAGTTGGCAAGCAAAGGCTTTTCCAATGCCATCTGTGGCTCCAGTGACAAGAGCCCATGAACCATATTTCTTGAGGTTTTTTGGGGGTCTGAGAAATGTGATGAAGATCCATTTGAGAATAGAGATTGAGTGTTTGAGAAAGGAAAGAAAACCTATGAATGAGAGAAAGAGAAGCCAAGCTGGTTGGGTTGTGAGGTGATGAATGCATGCTGGTATCATTTTTTCCTTTTCTTTTTCTGTGGCCTAGCTAGCTGTTTGGTTAGAGTGATGTGTTTATGTTGTTTGAGGTTTGAACTTTGGAAGCTGGGTCTGGTATTTGTCTACTTAATTAATTGCTAGATTTTTTTTCTGGTGTTTGGTTGAGTTGCTATAAGGAGTAATGACATGGGAGAAATTACTAGAACCTCTTGGAGGATGGTCCTCCCAACTCTTCCCATCCGATTGAGACAATTAGAGCTCTAATTGTCTTAAGTTTGATCTTAATTACTCTCACTCAATCTAAGTATGCCTGATGTTCTCCTATTTTAAATTGATGACTCAGTACCCCCATTAATTTAACTTTTTGTTAAAAAACCAAACCAAGGTAGTAAAAAAAAAAAAAAAAACTTATAGTCTGAATGGTTGAGCAGAATGAATGCCCTCATAAGTGCTCTGTGATGCTAGCTAGGTAAATAAGATCACGTGTAAATCTTAAAGTCTATTCACAATGTCATAACCTGAATTTCTATACATCTTTTTTTATCAACTACCTCCGAGCACGCACGTGAGAGGCTCTTTTATTTTTTTGATAAAAATTAATAATTTGTATTTATTATAATTTGAGATTATTACATTTTTCATACACAAAAAAATCTAGGAGTGTGATGAGTATTATGCGTTTGTGGTTTGATAAGTATTATGCATTTCATCACATCCTTAGATTTTTTTTGTGTTGAAAAATATAGTAATTCCAAATTATAATGGATGCAAATTATTAACTTTTACTCAAAAAAAAATAAAAGAGCCCCTAAGCATGCGCTTAATAACAATTATCAATTTTTGTTTAATCCTAAAATTTAGTTTTTAAATCCTAAAAGATAGCCACTTACTACACATCCATAACAAAAGTTAAAAAGAGCTTAAATTTAAAATTTAGCAACTACCTTCATAACATTTTTGATGAAGTAAATTAATGATTATGAAAAAAAAAATGTAAATTAAATTTGACATAGAATTATACAAATGATATATATGTGCCTTTTGTTACAAAAGAAATTTTTTTACAACAATTTCTTAGATAACAACCACTTCATGTAAGGTTTGAATCATAACAACAATTTCATTCATTAATATTCAAAGTTGCGATATTTTTTAATTACAAAAAAACCTAGGGTGTGATGAAATTTATGCATCTATGAGTGAAATAATTTTTTGGTATAAATATTATCAAACCCCTAAATATTTTTGTAATTGAAAAATATAGTAACTTCCAATAACGATGAATGAAAACTTTACAAATGATAAATATAGTTTTTGTTACAAAAGAATTTTTTTTTTTTTTTTTTATAACAATTTCTTAGATAACAACCGCTTCATGTGAGGTTTGAATCAAAACAACAATTTCATTTATTATTATTCAAAGTTGCTACATTTTTCAATCACAAAAAACCTAGGGTGTGATGAAATTTATGCATCTATGAGTGAAATAATTTTTTAGTATAAATATCATCAAACCCCTAAATATTTTTGTAATTGAAAAATATAGTAACTTTCAATAATTATGAATGAAAACTATTAACTTCTTCAAAACAAAAATAGAATAGAAACTCTTAGTTTGTTTGTTTTTTGTTTTTTTAAGTTATCTAAAATTTAGGATTTTTTAAATTGATTTATTTTACATTTCTAACCCTCTTATTTGAACTTTCTAAATAGTTGTTTTGAAGAAGTGGGTTAGTAGAAGAGTGTTTCTATTTTGTAAGCAATGTTTTAATGCAAGTTAGATATGTATTTTTACAGGACCATTCTTTAATTTTGTCTCTACTTAGACCTAGGAGTGTAGGGATATTTTGGAATAAAAAAAATCGGGTCCAAACAGGAGAAGCCTCTTAAAATCCATGTTGCCATTTAAATTTTTAACCCAAGGGGTGACGGTCTTGCCACTGTTTGACATCAAATATGATGACTACCCAGTAACCACATATACTGGATGGCACTTTAACAATAACATTTTCTCTTTCAGTGTTTGTGCCTTCATGTCTAGGTGAATCTCATTTATAGACAAGATCATGGTGGCCCTTCATATCAAAGGTCAGAATTTTATTCATTTATTTATTTTTCAAATTTTTTTTTGTTAAATTATGTTTCTCTTTTTGAGCTTACGTTTTCTAACACACCAAATTCTTATCCTCTGAAACATTTTTTTTTTTTTTTGACAGACTTAGGGGGTGTTTGGTTTGTGTTTTTAAACAACAATTTTCAGTTTTTAAACAGTATTTCACGCATTTCAACATACTTTTTCACCCACACGTATTTTCACAAAAATTTTTAAACAACAATTTTCAGTTTTTAAACACATGTACCAAACGGGCCCTTATCCTTTGAACCTTAAAGGCTACAATTCTAATGAAAACTTTTCACTTTATCATACTAGCCTGTGAGCCACGCTTAGAGGCTATTCTATTTTTGTTTTTATAGAAGTTAATAGTTTTCATTCCTAATTATTGAAAGTTACTATTTCAATTACAAAAATATTTAGGGTTTGATGATATTTATACTAAAAAAATATTTCACTCATAGATGCATAAATTTCATCACACCCTAGGTTTTTTGTGATTGAAAAATATAGCAACTTTGAATAATAATAAATGAAATTGTTGTTATGATTCAAACCTCACATGAAGTGGTTGTTATCTAAGAAATTGTTATAAAAAAAATTTCTTTTGTAACAAAAACTATATTTATCATTTGTAAAGTTTTCATTCATCGTTATTGGAAGTTACTATATTTTTCAATTACAAAAATATTTAGGGGTTTGATGATATCTATACCAAAAAATTATTTCACTCATAGATGCATAAATTTCATCACACCCTAGGTTTTTTTGTGATTGAAAAATGTAGCAACTTTGAATAATAATGAATGAAATTGTTGTTTTGATTCAAACCTCACATGAAGCGGTTGTTATCTAAGAAATTGTTATAAAAAAAATTTCTTATGTAACAAACTATATTTATCATTTGTAAAGTTTTCATTCATCATTATTGGAAGTTATTATATTTTTCAATATCAAAAATATTTAGGGGTTTTATGATATTTATACCAAAAAATTATTTCACTCATAGATGCATAAATTTCATCACACCCCAGGTTTTTTTGTGATTGAAAAATATAAAAACTTTGAATAATAATGAATGAAATTATTGTTATGATTCAAACCTCACATAAAGTGGTTGTTATCTAAGAAATTGTTGTAAAAAAATTTCTTTTGTAACAGAAACTATATTTATCATTTGTATAATTCTATGTAAAATTCAATTTACATTTTTTTATAATTATTAATTTACTTCATCAAAAATGTTATGAAAGAAGTTGCTAAATTTTAAATTTAAGCTCTTTTTAACTTTTGTTATGGATGTGTAGTAAGTGGCTAACTTTTAGGATTTAAAAACTAAATTTTAGAATTAAACAAAAATTGATCATTGTTATTAAGTGTGGGGCCAAAGAATTTGTGATCCCGGCCCACTTTACACTAGGGCCCAAGGCCCGCGTCGAGGAGAGATGTTGCCGAGGACATGCAACGAAAGTCCAAATAGCCTAGAGATGTAGCCGAGGACGATCCTGTCCTCGGCATCCCAGAACCTAGAAGGAAAGAATGGCACGCCATCAAAGGCAGCCCCCAGAGCGCTCCCAGAAGAAAGGGCGAGTACAATAGGACGCGCACGGAGGTACAGTGTAGGAGCGGTTCAAGGAGAAGCTGTCACCTCCACATTGAATGTGCCAACTAACGTTCTGGTCGCATTAATGGGGAAAGGACCCCTGAACAGTGTGGCTTTGGTTGCCACAACTAACAGGGGGTGGGGGAAGGCGGCCGATGGGACAAACACTCAAGTAGTGACCTGCCTGATCAACAGATGGAAGGTCAGGATCAACTGAGAAGGGCTATATAATGTAAGAATTCCTCCATGAAAAGGGGATCGGGAGAAAAAGAGAGAGAAGTTAGTAGCATTACGTATCATCTCTAGGACCATTGTAACCTAGCGTAAAAAAAAATAATAAGAACATTAAGCTCCTCGGACGAAAGGACCGAGGACGAAGTTTCTCGTTTTAGCCTGTGTATCTGTTATTCAATCCATTCATGACCATGTCCAGTTGTTGCAATCCTCGCTAAAACCTAGTTCTTGAACCTACTCTCTACAAATTTATTGTATTGGGCTAGTTTGGCTTGAATCCACTTCTTTCACGAAAGCAGTGTTCGAACCTAGCCCCTACAATTGACTCCTTCACCCCGGACGGTAACGATGAACTACTAGGGAAGAACCTAGACCTAATCGACGAACGAAGAGAAAAGGCAATGATCCATCTAGCCTATTACCACCAAAAGCTCAAACAGGGTTATGATGCCAATGTGAAGCTCAGACCACTAGCACCAGGGGACTTGGTGCTGAGGAAAGTTGTGGGTGCTGCGAAGAACCCGTCCTGGGGTAAGCTTGGACCCAATTGGGAAGGGCCATACCGAATTACCTCAGTTGCAAGAATATGAGCTTTCTACCTAGAAGACTTAGATGAAAAAGCTGTACCCCGTCCGTAGAATGTAAATAACCTGAGAAGATATTATTATTAATAGAAGTACTTCTCTAGTTCAAAATTTCAAGTCTATTATGATTATATGTCTCGTATCTTGGCAACAATCTAAGTACTAGACAGAACCAAGGTCTTGCATGATCCTCGGACTCAAACCTATGGGGAAACTAGATACTCCAAGAAAATCTAAGTACTAGACAGAACCAAGGTCTTGCATGGTCCTCGGACTCAAACATATGGGGAAACTAAATACTCTAAGAAAATCTAAGTACCAGACATGGCCTAAGAACACGCTCGACACCTCGGATTATGCACTTAGCCCCCTAGAAATATGTGTAGACGCAAACTAAGCGTCCCATGGGCGCCGGTAAGTTAGAATTCTGGGATTTAATTTCAAATATATCATATGCATAACCATTCATACGTGTTAGGATAACTAATTCACAAACCATGAGACTCGCAGCAATAGTAATATCGGTGATGGCAACAAACGCATAATTCAAAAGAAAAAGGAATTTCATACATATGGTCAAAAAGCTTAATTACAAGTAAATTCCAAGGCCCTCAAAACAAAAGGGAAACCAGCTAACAGCTAAACTAAAAACAGAAACAAAAGTTGGCCAGGACCCCTACTTCTTCGACTTTATTTTGGCCACTTCCTTGGAGAGCTGAGCAAGATTAGCCTCGGGACCCTGGAAGACATCCCCTTCCTTAGGAAGCTGAGCAGGATTAGCCTCAGGACCCTTAGAGACATCAGTAGGGGGAATGGTTTGAAGGGGCTGAACCAAGAGGGCCGGCTCCTCGGCATGAGGGACCTAAGCATTGACTGGGGACCTGGCAGCCTCCTGGGGCGCTTCAGGATTCAGGCCTTCCAGTGTTTCTGCCACCCCAGGAAGCTCACCCCCCTTGGCTGACTCGTCAAGAGTGGGAACAACCAGGGCAACCTCTGGCCGAGCAGCCTCAGCCTCTTCTAGAGCGCTCACAGCCTCGGAGCTGGCAGAGGCGGTCTCACGGATGGCCGGAGGATAGTACACCTTCTCCGCCTTCCACAAATCGGACAAAGCCTCCACCCCAGCTCGTTTGAGGGCTTCATTCCAGACCTGGGAACAATAGAGCCTGCATACACCAAGGATTTGAGCTTTAAGAATGGCCTGGGTATCAGCCACTCCCGCGTCATAAGCCTCCTCCTCGGCTTTGTCCTTGGAGGTTTCGGCCTCCGTCTTGGCAAACTCAGCCTCTGTCTTGGCCCTCAAGGCTTCGTCCCTAGCCCATTCCGTGACGCCCTTAGTCCCCTCTGCCTCGGTCAGTTTCTTCTTTAAATCGTCGATCTGCTCCTTGGCGATCTTCAATTGCTCCTCGGCGGCGAGCAAGCGCCTTGTCTGGTCCTCGGTCTATCTTTGGGCACCGGCCAGGCCTGCTTCAGCACTATCCCTGGCCTTGGTTATCTCCTTTAACTCCTCCCTGGCCTTCGTGAGGTCAACCTCGGAGTTTTTAAGGGTTCGTGCAGCCTTCACACGCTTATTACGCTCAAGTTCCACGGACTTGCTCTGCCCCTTAGCCTCATCCTCCAGCCTATAAGTGGCCTAGACGGCCTGCCAATTGGAACAAACACATTATGAATGAAAATTTAAGAGCAAAAGTCGACGGAGTCGCAAGTATTAAAAGCCTTACCATACCCAGGTACCTCTTCATGTTGAGGAAGACCTCCTGCATCCTCATATCCTTCAACTCGTTCATGTCAGTGGGGAGCAGCAGGGTCCTCTCCAACGCGTCGGCCACATAAGCGCCTTCACCGTCTCGGAAGCTCCTCATGGATGCATCTTCCATCAGTGGCTCCCCGTGGAGCATTGGAGCAGGAAGCCAAGTATTGGGCGCGGATTGGGCATCGACCCCTTTCCCCTGGCCTTGATGCCCAATCTTTAACTATTTTTGAGCTCGCGGGGCTTCGTCCTCCTCTTGAGAGGAGCGGGATTTCCCCTCATCCATTGGCTCCTTACCCTTGGAACTCCTCTTCCTCTTTGGGTCGGTGGGCTCAGGCTGAGGAGGCAGAGTCGATTGGGGAGGGGCAGGAAGTTTGGGTCGGGGAGATTGTGACTGCGACCGAGAGGGGGAAGACCTTGTCTGGACAGGCTGGGGCTGTGGTGGGGGAGTGGGAAGATTGGATTGCGACTTTCCTTGTACATCCTTCCCCGGCTGGCCCTCAATCAGGTCAAACAAGCTGGTCGGGGGCTTCCTCTTAAAACTCATCTCTGCCCGAGATGATGTTCCCACCAGCAAAAGATCCGCCTCGGACAAGTCTGGGTCACCTAAATCGCTGGAAGGATCCTCAGACGAACTAGCTTGGTTAAACACTCCAAATCCTTCTTCGGATAAACCCAAGTCACCCTCGGCCTCCGCTGCTTGGTGGGACGAAGAAGAGCCAGCCAACGGGATGCCCTCTGGGACAGGAGATCCTTCGGGGATCGAGAATCCGTGCTCTGCTACAGTGATTTTCGGAAGCCGAGGATCGCCTGCTTTGATCACGTGCTTCGGGGCGGCGAACGACTTTTGGATAGGGTCGTACCCTAAGATTTTGTGAGCAGCTCTGACTTGGTTATCCTCTTCGTTTACAAAAACCGCCGCCTTGAGAATGGTCTCTAAATCCCCCCGGTTGGTCAGATGAAAGTGTCGGTGAAAGGCGTGCAGATCTGCAAAAAGAAGACATGTTCATGATTAGTAACAGAACCATACAAGTTATGATGGCACAAAAGATTAGCCCCCTCCTACTCTCTTTACCCCACTTGGTTCTCCCTCCACAGTTGGGCAAGGAAGGCCATCGTGCCACTCCCCAGATACAATAAGGAAGTCCTTGTTCAACCCTTTGCTGGACTCAGGGAGGCACTGAATGAGCCGAACCTTATTGTCTCTCGTCTTCATGCAATAGGATTTGCCCTTCAAGTGTTGAAGGTTGTAGCACCAGTTCATGTCGTAATGGGTTAATCGTAGCCCCATTTGCTCGTTTAAGGCATCCACGCAGCCCAGGATCCTAAACACGTTAGCAGCGCATTGGGTGGGAGCTAACCGGAAATGCCTAAGGTAATCCCTCATTACCGGCCCTATGGGGATTCTCACACCCCCCTCTATGAAGGCGAGTAGGGGAATCACCACCTCGCCCGTTCTTCTCCTAAAGTGTCATTCCCCTTCCTTACAGTACCTCAAACCTACATTGGGGGGTATACTATAATCGGCGATGAACTTTTCCATCGCCTCTTCAGTCTCAACCAACTTTTTTAATCTACCCATCCCTAGAAACCACTAAAGAGACTCAGGGGACGACGAAAGAAGGGGAGGAGCAAAAGAAAGATAAACTCAGAAGAGAGGAAACACGAGTTAGTGAGAGCAGAAAACTTACAGAAATGAGGAAAAGTTCCTCGGACGGGCTTTTTATGCTGGAGAGAGACTTAAGTTTGGCTGGAAGTTTGACTGAACCCAAGATATGTGTGCCAGAACTCTTAAGTGCGAAAGTGAAGAGACAAATCAGTTCTAAAGATTACTTATACCTCCCATTAAAAGTAACTGTGTGGATTTTCCCGCCCATAAAGGTAAGGAAATCTCCACCGTTAGATTACCATCGCACCGTTGAACGTGGGGAGCACAGAGCCGCCCGCATTTAATGAAGACACGCTTCACATACCAAGGCGCCAGGAACGTGTCTCGGGCAGACGAAGAGGCTCTGGTATTGATAGATGACAAGGCTTGACAAGGCATGACAGAGGCCTGATGTCATCAAAACCCTCCTCTCCGTCCGAGGAGCCGGACAGCAGGATTTTGAGGGGCTATTGTGGGGCCAAAGAATTTGTGATCTCGGCCCATTTTACACTAGGGCCCAAGGCCCGCGCCGAGGAGAGATGTTGCCGAGGACGTGCAACGAAAGTCCAAATGGCCTAGAGATGTAGCCGAGGACGATCCTGTCCTCGGCATCCCAGAACCTAGAAGGAAAGAACGGCATGCCATCAAAGGCAGCCCCCAGAGCGCTCCTAGAAGAAAGGGCGAGTACAGTAGGACGCGCACGGAGGTACAGTGTAGGAGCGGTTCAAGGAGAAACTGTCACCTCCACATTGAATGCGCCAACTAATGTTCTGGCCGCATTAATGGGGAAAGGACCCCTGAACAGTGTGGCTTTGGTTGCCACAACTAACAGGGGGTGGGGGAAGGCGGCTGATGGGACAAACACTCAAGTAGTGACCTGCCTGATCAACAGATGGAAGGTCAGGATCAACTGAGAAGGGCTATATAATGTAAGAATTCCTCCATGAAAAGGGGATCGGGAGAAAAAGAGAGAGAAGTTAGTAGCATTACGTATCATCTCTAGGACCATTGTAACCTAGCGTAAAAGAAATAATAAGAACATTAAGCTCCTCGGACGAAAGGACCGAGGACGGAGTTTCCCGTTTTAGCCTGTGTATCTATTATTCAATCTATTCATGACCATGTCCAGTTGTTGCAATCCTCACTAAAACCTAGTTCTTGAACCTACTCTCTACAAATTTATTCTATTGGGCTAGTTGGGCTCGAATCCACTTCTCCCACGAAAGCAGTGTTCGAACCTAGCCCCTACATTAAGCCTTAAGTGCGTGCTCAGAGGATCTTCTATTTTTTTGGGTAAAAGTTAAGAATTTGCATCCATTATAATTTGTGATTACTATATTTTTCAATAAAAAAAATCTAGGGGTGCGATGAAACGCATAATACTTATCACACCCTTAGATTGTTTTATGAATGAAAAATGTAGTAATCTCAAATTATAATGGATGCATATTATTAAATTTTACCTAAAAAAATAGAGGAGCCTCTGAGCACGCACTCACACGCGTGCTCAGAGGCTAGTTATTTTTTAATGAATTGCAGAAATCCATACTAAACAATTACATAAATCTCTCTCTATACACAATTTTCCTTCAACTTACAAATATTTATTCACATATGTTTTTAATCGCATCACATCTTTAATATCAATTATATAATACTGTAATGAAATACTGATAAAATGAAAATTTTAATCTACTTGTTATAAAACAAACTAGTATGTAACTCATGATTATGCATAGGAATAATAAATTATAATGGTATTATTGATGTTAATTTAAGTTATTAAATATATAAGGCATTAGTTTGACCAGGACATTTGGAGGTATTAAAATGATTTTCCCTTGCAATTTTAATGATATTGGTTACGCCAAGTTTCTCATTACACTGTTGTTATATATATAATTTTGAAAATCATTATTGGACACTACATATACAATATCAATTCATTATCATTGTCTGTGAAATTCTACTAAATACAACACAAAATAAATGAATAAATTGGTTTAATAGTATCTCCTAAATTGAATGATGATAGGTGCATTGGATCATTTAGCTCAATTACAGTTTGTTATGTTCAAGATTTTCATATACAAAATATGTAAATAGAAACAGTATATATATCTATATATATATATATATATATACCCTCATTAATTCAGAAAAAATAATAGCAAAAATCTAAACAATTTAATTTGTATGAAAAGCTAACAAGGCAAAATCTAATTTTAATTCTAACAAAATTTTCTCTAAGCTTTGTTTATATATTACATAGGTTTACTTAAATTGGACTCCTCATTTTTAACACTGAATTAAATCACTTGACACAAAAATTAAAAAAAAAAAAAAAAGATTAGATGGGACACGTGATGCAAAATTAAACTCTAATTAAAATCCAATTTTTACACTAAGGGTCCGTTTGGATTGAGCTTATTTTTGCTGAAACTGAAAACACTGTAGCCAAAAAATTTTTAAATGTGTGAATAGTACCGTGGGACCCATTTTTAATGAAAAAGTTGCTGAAAAGTGATATTTGTGGGTCCGTGAATAGTACACAGGTGCACTATTCACGGTTGAAAAATCAACCTTTGCGGCTATTGTTCATGAACAGTAGCCACATTACTCCCTAAAAAGCGTGAAAAAAAAAAAAAAAAAAGGCAGAAAACGCAAACTTGTAAACGCAGACGCTGAATCCAAACCCCACCTAAATTAACTCACTTGGCACAAAAATTTAAAAACTAGATTAGATGAGACACATGACGTAAAATTAGACTCTAATTGAAGTCCAAGTTGAATTCTAATTGAATTTTCTTTCAGTTTTACCTATTAATATATACTAGCATGTAACTCATACAAACGCATGAATGTATTTAAAATTAAACACAATTTTTATTATAAAAATATAAATAATTACTCAAATTATTAAAAAAAAAAAATAGCATGTAACGCATGTATACATATAGATACAGTTAAAATTAAATATAATTTTTATCATAAAAATATAAATAATTAGTCAAATTATTTTTTTTAAAAAGTACACATAATTGGTCACATATTAAAATTTTTACCTAAATTTAATACTACTTATGATCATTTTTTTCTTCTAATTTCTAATAAGATAGAACATGCTGTGATCTTTGTTGTGTGATGATTTTTATTGAGTATATGTGATTGATTTTTATTTATTTATTTATTTTATAGTTCATTAATTAATATTAGATTTTTAGTATTTTGCACTCATTAACTCACTTGACACAAAGATTAAAAAACTTAAGTGGACACATGGCACAAACTTAAGTGGATAATTATGGTGTGGTCCCCACATAAATTTAGACACATGGCGCAAAATCATATTCTAATTTCAAATTCTAATTTAATTTTCTCTAAACTTTACCTATATATATATATAGAGAGTAGGTTGTAACCCCATGCATATGTATGAATATACTTAAAAGATATACATTAAGATACATAGTATAATTCATACATATATAATTTAAATATTATTGATAATCATTCTTATATTTTTTTTAACTCTTTAAAAAGTCTTGTAAGAATATTATTAGGTAGAAAATTTAAATGGTCCATTTAAAAAAAAAAAATTATGTTCATTAATTCTAGACTCTTTGGTTTTTGTACATAATAACTCACTTGGATAGATATTTATAATATGGTCCCACATTTTACTCCAAAATTAAAATATAAAACCCTCTCTAAAAATAAATAATTTATGACACATGGTGCAAAATTGGACTTTAATTATAGAATTTAATTGGATTTTCTCTGAAATTTACCTATTAATATATATATATATATATATATATATATATATATATATATATATGGCGCAAAATTAGATTTCAATTTCAATTGTAGGCTAATTTTGTGCCATGTGTCCACTAAATTTTTTTAATCTTTGTGCCAAGTGAATTAATGAGTGCAAAATACTGAGAGCCCAATATTAATGAAATATTAACCAATCATATATCTACTCGACAAAAATCTCCACACTTTCTATTTTATTAAAAATTAGAGTAAAAATAATCATAAGTATTATTAAGCTTAGTCAGGAATTATAATATGCATCTAATTATGTTTATTTTTTCTAATAATTCAACATACTATGTATATTTTTATGATTAAAAAATGTGTTTATTTTTAAATGCATCTATGTGTATGCATGAGTTACATGCTAGTATATATTTAAAACCAAAGCTCAAAGAAAACTCGATCAATTAGATTATAAAATTGATTTCTAATTGTCTTAAATTTTTCTTTATTTTGGTGCACAGGAATTTACTACACGCTAAAACTGAGGAGACCAACGAAAGAGGCATTAAAAAGAGAGAGAGATAAACAGTGACTATTAAGAGTAAAGTTACAGTCACAAACTATTTTACAACATTTTTACAAAATTTTGATATGACCAACCTCTTATTGGGTTTCATCTAGATCCATCATTAATATCACTTTTTTATTTACTAAAAATCACTCACCACATCAACAGTTTATAAATTTTTTTGTATCTCTAGCATTATTCGACTATTAATTTGCCTTCACATTCTCACTTAGAAAATGTCAGTACCACAAAAAATCACACAACTTCCCCACAACTTTTGTGAGTGGTAATGAAAAAGTTGTAGGTGCACTACTTATAACTTACCATGTGGCGAGTTATGGCAAAAGTTGTGTGATCGTTTGTACTCCTAGTACCTGTTTGGATACTGATGACAAAGGTAGCGTCTGCGTTTTGGCCTTTTTTTTTTCTTTTTTTTTTGAGAACGTGCACTGTGGATCCTGTGTAGGAAAAGAAGAGTTTTTTTTTTTTTTTTTTTTTTTTTTTTCAGTGGGTCTCGTGCACTGTTCAAGGGACCCACAAGTACGTTATTTAAAAAAAAAAAATTTAAAACTGGGTCCCATAGTACTATTCACACATTTTAAAATTATTTTGCTACAATATTTTCAGTTTTCAGTAAAATAAACGATATCCAAACACAACCCTAGTGTTACTCTTCTCACTTAAAAGGAACCCAACCTTTCTCATCCCATCCAAATTGTTTAGAGAGGCACATGAGACACGTCCTACAGCAGAACCTGGTGGAGAAGATAGCTACCTCTCTCTCTCTCTCACGCAAACTCTAAATCCACTGTGCCTAGGATCGTTCGTAAGACAAACACCATGACCAACTTCTCCATGAAATGGAATCCAAAAGCTTTGTTTGCTAAGGCCCTACCCCTTCTTTTAATTATATCCAAATTATACAAAATTTTAAGTTATGGTTTCAATTATTGTTAAAAATAAAATAAAATATTTTATGATGTTTGATCAATTTTTTAAAATTGAATTTTAGTTGAATTAATTTTATTATTAAATTTAATTAATTGAATTGATTGTTTGCTATATTTAGTTTTGATTTTGAGAGATAAAATGGGCATTTGCCCCTTTTGCTAAAACTTTTTAGCAAAATGCCTCATATCTGAAACTATTTAGGGAAATGCTCCTGTTTCGTAACTGGATTTTCTAAAAATTGAGTTTCAATTTAAAACTCGATTTTTGGACAATTGAGTTATAGCGAACTGAAAATAAAAAAAAATTAAAAAAATTTATGGAACTCGAGTTCCATGTGAAGTACTCGAATTCCAAAAAAAAAAGAAAAAAAAATTTAAGTCCACATTCGCTATAACTCAATGTTCCAAAAATCGAGTTTTACATTTGAAACTTGATTTTTAGAAAATTGAATTTCAAAACTGGGGCATTTCCCTAATTAGTTTCAAAGATGGGACATTTTGCTGAAAAGTTTGTGAGAAAGGGGTAAAAGCCTATTTTGGCCTAATTTTGAGTTGTTTAAGTTAATACTAGAGGCTCTGATTGTTATTATTAATATTTTTAGTCAAGTTTTTGTGTTGTTAAGCATTTGTATGAGCAATTGGTCTATTGAGAATTACATGAGTCATTATTGCTTACTCCGACACAAAACTTATGAGAGCAAAATATCCATTTTATTTTGTAGATAGATGACTTGATTTGAAAATTTACATTTGCTTAATTCTAATATAGAATGTCATTTTTTGGCTTATTGTATCCATTTCAATAAACTTTTGTATCTTATTTATTTATTTTTTTGCATTAGTTTTAACATAATATTGATTCAGACAGTTGCAAAATCACTCTAAATCATCCCTCATCAAACAAGAAAACCCCAATGGAAGAAATCACTAAAAGATCAGTAGTAGGATTATCACCATAGTTCATGTTGTTTGAACCCAAAACCAGCATTAACATCAGACATATTCAAGTTAGGCAGCAGCCTCTGTTGGTGTGAAATGCCATTGTAAATGGGGTAAAACAAAAAGTTGATATGAAATTGCTAGCACCGAACAAAGGCTATGCCTAAAAGAGTTTCAAATTTCACAAATACATCGCATACTCAATTACTACAAAATGTAAATTGAAAAAGACTTTCTTGCTTTTGTGAAAATTTCTAAAGCTCCAAGATTTAGTTACAACTGATACTAAAAATTTGTTGTTTCTATTCTTATTTTCTTGGTAGGTTGATTGAAGTGACATGTGATGGGTACAAATTTAATATTGATTAAATGCAGTCATTGGCAGCTCCAACGTTAGAGCCAGGGTGGTCACAGGACCACCCTGGCGTGGAAAAAAAATCTTTATTAATTTATTATGTATAAAATTTAAAAGTTTTTTGATTTTTTTACGTTAAAAAGAATGTGTGACCACCCTAAATCGTTTTTTAGGTCTAATACAATTAAACTTTGGACAAAGTTTTAGCAAAAAACTTGGTTGTAGATTAAGGTTACAACTTCACTCAAAATTTTTTTATTAGATATGAATTTTAACAATTTCACAATTAGATTACATTTTTTTTCTTATATTCTCCATGCTTGCAAAATTTTAAGAAGATTAAAGATAAATAGCATATATCATCAATCAAATGTTTAATTTTAGTTTTTGTAGTCTAAAATTATATGCATAAAATAAGTTTATGGATTAAATAGTAAATAACATCTAATTGACAATTCAACGGTTAGGTTTTTAAAATATGTAGTCACATTTATTTGTTCAGTGAAAGTTGTAGTTTTAGGCTACAATAAGTTTGTAGTCAAACTTTAGTCCTTTTAACAATATATTGGGTCTTTATAAACAAAAAGAAAAATCCAAAAAAAAAATTATTTAACTAAAATTTTGAAAGAGATATAGCTTGCAGCATTAATAATGAGATATAACAATATTTTTTATTAAATATTGTATAATTTAAGTTTCTTAATGACCATCTTGGAAAAAATTTCTGGAGCCGCCACTGAATGTAGTCCTTGAAGAGTTAAATGAATTATCTATATATTAAAATTTGAATTAACTTCTGATAGAGAAGCGGAAAATAATCCATCTCCAGCTCGTCCAAATGGCTCGTCCAGTGCCTACAACGCAGGTTGATCCCAGAGTTTATCCAGAAGAAGAAGAAACGTCCATGAATAATAGCACCATTCCATAAACTGTCTTCCATGAAGACAGTGATCGTCCATTAGGTTCGTCCATGAGCAATCGTTGGATATCCTTGGACGGAAGCTCAACACTTAGACTAAACCGTCCTACACCAGACGGACGGAAGCTCAACACTTTGACTTTCGACTAAACCCGCAACTATCTCAACAAACCCTTCGAATAAGTTAACTTCCATTAGCGGTTACAGTTTTATATCCGTTGAGGTAGTTAACTCCGGAGTTTTTGGTTTCCACAAATCCTGGGACGGTTATTGGACAAGTAACCGTCTCAGGCTTCCTATATAAGGGACCGGTCTGAACCCGACAGAGGTAAGATTTTCACTTAGACAATTTTCCAAAAATACTTGGAACTTCCTTTTCTACGAAACTAACTTCTCCATCGGAGGGGGTTCGACCGGTCTTCTCCGGTCTCCTCTTTGATTGCGTTTCCTTCCTTGCAGGCCATCAACCGTTTCGATAGCCCACCGAAGCCAGGCCATCTACCTTACTGATTCGGAGCGATATTAGTTGGCGCCGTCTGTGGGAACCGAAGGTTGTTTTGCGACTTTCTTTTCCGCGACAAAGGGTTAGGATGGTCAGGACCAGGTCGAGGGCTACTAGCCCTGGCCGTCAGGGAAGCAGAGGCGCTTCAAGTGATCCCCAGCATGATCGCCAATCTGCACCAGTCATGCAGACGTCATCCGTTCAGAATATGCAATCCATGGCGGCTGCAATGGCGGAATTGACTTGCCAAAACCAGGAGTTAAGGATGGAGATCACTCAGAGGAGACAGACACGTGAGGAACACGCAGGGCAGACACAAGGCCATGGTGACACACAGAATACTGAGATTGGAAGTCAGTTTAGAGGCACCACCTCACGGACAGTGCCACACTTAAAAGAGGAGATGGACCAAATGAAGAAAGTCATGGAGGAGATGAAGGAGAACATGAGGAGAACGAATCCTATAGAGGATTTGGTCCACAGGACTGACTCTCCTTTTACGGCTTCCATCAATGGCCACCCTCTACCATCAAAGTTCAAACTACCTTCCCTGGACTCGTATGATGGGACACGTGACCCCTTTGATCACATTGCAACATTCAAGACAACAATGCACCTTCAAGGGGTCCCTGATGAAATCATGTGTCGAGCCTTCCCTACTACCCTTAAAGGCCCGGCACGAGTTTGGTTCAGTAAAATCCCCCCAAGTTCCGTAAGTTCTTTCGAAGAGTTAAGCAAATTGTTTGTTAACAATTTCATCGGGGGATAGAGGCACAAGCGCTCTTCGTCCAGCTTACTGACCATAGAACAAGGGGAGAACGAAAGCCTGCGGTCATTCATCACTCGCTTCAATAGAGAAGCCCTTAGTGTGGACGAGGTGGACGACAAGCTTCTACTAGCAGCCTTCCACAACGGGATTAATTCGGATTTATTTATCCACAAGCTATACGAGAAGGAGCCTCAAACCATGGCCGAGCTCGTCCATTCGGCTCAGAACTTCATGAATGCAGAAGATGCAATCATAGCCAAGAAGAGGAAAAGAGCTGAGAGGATGGAAGCGCACCCAGCTCGACACTCAGAACAAGCCCCTCGTCCAAAGAAGGGACGGACGGAAGATAGGAAGGAACGAGATGGCAGGAAGACAGGTCCCTTGGGAAGAAGCCAGAACTATACGCCCCTGAACGCTCCACTTAATCAGGTGCTCATGCAAATCAAAGACGATCCTTCTTTAAAATGGCCAGAGAAGATGAAAGGGGATCCCAACAAGCGCAATAAGAACAAATATTGTCGCTTTCACAGGGACCATGGGCATGACACGGATGAGTGTTATGACCTAAAACAGCAAATTGAGAACCTTATCAGGCAAGGAAAGTTGAAGCATTTCGTTGGAAGGGATCGTACAGATGAGAAGCTGAAAGGCAAAATAGAGGAATCATCCCGGCCCCCACTAGGAGAGATAAGGATTATCGTTGGAGGGAACCCGATGGGGCAATCTTCCAAGTCGAAGAAGACGTATCTCAAAGCGGTACAAAATGTCCAGCTCTCTGGACGAACACCAAGGACGAGAAAAATGGACGAGCCAACCATTTCCTTCACCGATGAAGATGCTGAGAGGATCCATCACCCGCATGACGATGCGATCGTCATTACACTGCTCATTGCAGATTATACAACCAGAAGAGTGTTAGTTGACAATGGAAGTTCAGCAGACATATTGTACTACCCCGCCTTCCAACAGATGAGGCTTGGACGAGATCAACTTCGTCCAGTATGCTCGCCGCTGATAGGGTTTGGAGGAATGAAGGTGCAGCCCGTGGGTACCATTACATTACCAGTTGTGGTAGGGTCATACCCGCAACAGATAACCAAGGAAGTCAATTTCCTCGTGGTAGACTGTACTTCTTCATACAATGCCATCATTGGAAGACCCACTCTTAATAGTTGGAAGGCGATAACCTCGACCTACCATCTATCAGTCAAATTCCCTACGGAGTACGGGATAGGACAAGCACAAGGAGATCAGTTGGCAGCTAGAGAATGCTACTTAGCCATGATGGCTTTGGACGAACAGGTGCAGACAATGAGCATCGAGGAAAGAAGAGTTATTGCAGAGCCCACGGAAGTGTTGGAAGATGTTCTTTTGCAAGAAGATGATCCTGAGAAATTTACCAGAATTGGAACAGGTATGAAGGAGAAGGCAAGAGAAGACCTCATCCAGTTCCTGAGAAAAAGTATCGACGTTTTTGCATGGAGTCATGACGACATGCCAGGAATCGACCCAAGTGTGATCACTCATCGATTGAATGTATACCCCTTTTTTAAGCCCATCCGTCAGAAGAAGAGGGTATTCGCTCCCGAGAGGGACAAGGCAATCAAGGAAGAGGTTCAAAAACTGACCACGGCAAAGTTCATTAAGGAAGTCTATTACCCGGATTGGTTAGCCAATGTGGTGATGGTGAAGAAAGCTAATGGAAAGTGGAGAATGTGTGTAGACTTCACTGACTTGAACAAAGCATGTCCCAAGGATAGTTATCCTCTGCCACGCATTGATCAATTGGTGGACTCTACTGCTGGCCATCAGTTGCTGAGTTTCATGGATGCCTTCTCAGGATATAATCAGATCAAGATGGATGAAGCTGATCAGGAAAAAACTTCCTTCATTACCAGCCAAGGCTTGTTTTGCTACAAAGTAATGCCCTTCGGTTTGAAGAACGCAGGGGCAACTTATCAAAGGTTAGTGAATCATATGTTTCGTCCACAAAGAGGACGGAATGTGGAGGTTTATGTCGACGACATGCTTGTGAAGAGCATAGACGAGGGAAGCCATCTAGACGACCTACAGGAAACCTTTGAAACACTTCGGCGATATAAGATGAAGTTGAACCCAAGCAAGTGTGCATTCGGAGTATCGTCGGGAAAGTTTCTGGGGTTCATGGTCTCGCAAAGAGGAATTGAGGCAAATCCGGACAAGATCCAGGCTATATTGAATATGGAGCCACCGAAGAATATCAAGGAAGTCCAATCCCTCACAGGACGAGTTGCCGCTTTGAACAGGTTTGTTTCGAAAGCCACAGATAAGTGCTTACCTTTCTTTAAAGTCCTCAGGAAGGCATTTGAGTGGACGGACGAATGCCAAAGGGCCTTCCAAGACCTGAAGGACTATCTCACAACTGCCCCATTATTAAGTCCATCCGTGCAAGGAGAAGAACTGTACTTATACTTAGTGGTGTCCCCACACGCCGTAAGTTCAGCTTTAATCAGAGAAGAGGGGAAAATACAAAAACCGGTGTACTACACTAGCCGGGCACTCAGAGGAGCAGAGGGAAGATATCCGCTCATGGAGAAATTGGCTTTTGCACTGATAACGGCTTCTAGGAAGTTGAGACATTACTTCCAAGTTCATGTCATCAATGTCATGACGGACCATCCGCTTAAAAAGGCAATGAACAAGCTGGAAGCCGCAGGACGACTAATTCAGTGGGCAGTTGAACTCAGTGAATTCGACATTCGGTACCAACCGAGAAATGCAATAAAGGCTCAAGCCCTAGCAGATTTCATCGCAGAGTTCACTCCAAGTTACGAAAACCTGGGGGAAGGAGAGTACAACAACAAATGGGTCGTCCATGTAGATGGATCATCTACATTATATGCTGGAGGAATAGGAGTTGTTTTGCAGTCGCCAGAAGGGGACAAATTGAAATACAAGGCCCGTCTGCAATACCAGACTACTAACAATGAAGTGGAGTATGAAGCCCTTTTAAAGGGGTTGGAACTGGCCAAATCTGTAGAAGCAGACTCAATACTTGTCCTGGGAGACTCTCAACTGGTCATAGGCCAAGTCAATGGAACATGTGAAGCCAAGGAAGACAGAATGAAGAAATATCTAAGGAAGGTAGTACGCCTTGTGAAGAAATTCAAAAAAGCAGATTTTGTTCAAATCCTAAGGGAAGAGAATGTGGAGGCAGATACTCTGGCGAAGGAAGCATCTGCGAATGAGGCGTTGGACGATATGGATGATGTACACTACATGCCAAGTATAGACCTTCCAGAACTGATGCAGATAGAGGGAGAAGGAAATTGGATGACCCCAATAGTGTCCTACTTAAAGGACGGAAGGCTTCCAGAAGAGAATGACGAAGCTAGGAAGCTCAGGGTCAAGTCAGCCAGGTATGTGCTTATGGACGAGGTGTTATGCAAGAGAGGTTTTTCCCAGCCTCTCTTAAGATGTTTGGCTCCGGACGAAGCAAATTACATGTTGAGGGAGGTTCACGAAGGAGCATGCGGGAACCATTCGGGAGCCAGATCACTCGTCCATAAAGTCATCCGTAGCGGATTCTATTGGCCAACCATCCAAGCTGATGCTAAAGCATATGTCAAAGTATGTGATCAATGTCAACGCTTCAGCAATATTCCCAGACAACCAGCAGAATATCTCACGCCAATGATGGCCCCTTAGCCTTTCGCGCAATGGGGACTAGACATTTTGGGGCCCTTTCCGATTGGAACTCGGCAAATGAAGTTTCTGGTGGTGGGAATAGATTACTTCACAAAATGGGTGGAAGCCGAACCCTTAGCCAAAATTACGCAGCAGAATGTCAAGAACTTCGTCTGGAAGAACATTGTATGCAGATTCGGAATACCTAGAGTACTAGTGTCTGACAATGGACGACAGTTTGACAACACACCTTTCAGGGAATTTTGTGAACAGCTTGGAATGAAGAACCATTACTCCTCACCCTCCCACCCACAGGCCAATGGCCAGGCAGAAGTAGCGAACCGATCCTTGCTGAAGATCATTAAGACTCGGCTCGAAGGGGCAAAGGGAATATGGCCGGATGAATTACCAGGTGTTTTATGGGCTTATAGAACGACAGCGAGAACTCCAACAGGAGAAACTCCTTTTAAACTAGCCTACGGAAGCGAGGCAGTTATACCAGCAGAAGTACACATGACGAGCCACAGGGTGAGGAAGTATCAAACTGAAGAAAACAAGGAACAGCTCCGTCTTAACCTTGACCTTATGGACGAGGTCAGGATGGATGCAGAACAGAGGACAGCAAGGTACAAAAATCTCATGGCAAGACAATATGACGCTATGGTGAAGCCTAGGCGTTTCAACATCGGGGATCTCGTCTTGAAGAGGGTTACCTTGGCAACAAGAAACCCGGCCTACAGGAAACTTGGCCCAAATTGGGAAGGACCTTATAGGGTTATCAACTGCAAAAGGCAAGGATCCTACTATTTGGAAGCTTTGGATGGGCGGAGGCTGGAACACCCTTGGAATGTTGAGCACCTCAGGAAGTACCATCAATAAGTGCTGACTCTTCACCAGTGTCCTTGGACGAGATATATGGACGAGCTGGAAGTGTTTACTACTATCAAGTGTTTTTAAGTATTTTAATAATCCCCTAGAAAGTACATTAGTGTTTTCACTTTTGTGCTATTCATGGATGAGTTGGCTTGTATTTTTAATTCAATAAGGCATTAGCTCATGAGCATGCGCCATACCTGTGGACAAATGTTTACATAAGTTTGGATTTTCAAATATATATATATTGTTTTCAAGTATATTATTGGAATCCTTAAATGTTCATTCAGATTGATCCGCAAGAAGAAAGCAAGCAGGGACGAATGAAATCCTTGGACGCAAGGATATATCGTTCATAAGCCTTCCTCCAATGGAAAGATGAAAAGGTACATCCGTCCATAATCCTGGACGAGATGAAACCTAAACTGAAAATTAAGCTAAGGTCCATCCGTCCAGAACATAGGACGAGATGAAACCTAACCTGAAAATGAAACTAAGGTCCATCCGTCCAGAACATAGGACGAGATGAAACCCAAGCTAAAAATAAAGCAAAGTTTCTTCCGTCCAGAACATGGGACGAGATGAAAAGGGCATACTCGTCTAGACCTCAAGACGAGGTGAATTCCCAAAAGTGTTCGTCCGAGACACGGACGAGCAAAGACTTCAAAACTAGCTTAACAATCCATTGCATTGGACGAGAAAACGCTAAAAGTCTAATCATCAAGGACGACAAAATGATCGTCCATAATTTTGGAATGATGAAAAATCTAGCCAAAAGGAATCAATTTACTTTATCTTGGTGATGTAATAAAATTCACCCACATGCCCAAGACGAGGTGAATTGAATTCCTAGATGGACGAACCACACTGCTGATATGAAAATAAAAATTTCATACATAAAGCAGGAAACGTGTATATTCAAACACAATGGAAGTAAAAATAGAAGTATTCATTTCTTTCATGAAATTCGAAGGGTGGACGATCAACGTCCAAAAACCCCTTCAGTTTGGAATATGAAAATGTATATAAAACTCGTCCATAATCCTGGACGAGATGATTGTACTTGCATGGACTTTAAAAAAGAAAAAGAAGTAAAAAGCCCAAAACAACAGGCACTTCTATGAAAAGGCAAATAAAAGTAAATTTTCTAAGGAAATAAATTTCACTTGGGCAAGCTCGTCTTGGGGTCGTCCTGAATGACTTCAGTGTTAGCATCGTCCATGATGTTGACGTCCTCGGAACTCGTCTGCAACACGGAACTCTCTGTAGCAAGAGGAAGCTTGAACGAGTTGAAGTCCAAATCAGGATACGCCTCTTTGGCATCAGCACGGAAGTCTTCATACCCAGCTGCATAATGACTGTCTAGACGATTCTTATACTCGTCAGACTTCTTAAAGGCAGCAATCGCTTCCTCACGTGCCTTCTCCAAGGACGAGGTAAGCTCTGAAACTTGTCCCTCGAGATGGACGATGCAGGTATCCTTCTCTAAGTTGTCAGCTTTGAGCTCCTCCACTTCGTTCTTCAACTTCGTCTCGCTTCCCAGCAGACGATTAAAATCCTCTGTCAACCTAATGACCTCCCCCTTCTTGAGCAAAACCTCATGGCCCAGCTCCTTAGCCTTATCCTTGGCTGTCTTGGCCTCTGAACCAAGCTCCTTGGCCTGGCAGGTCGCTGTATAAAACTTTGACATAGCCTGCATTTGGACGAAAAGGAGTTAGACATTTCATTCAAAATTAAATGTCTACACACAAGGACGAGGAAGAAACTTACCTTGAAAAGGTCATGGATGCCAGAACGCTCAAACTCCTTCACTGACATGTTGTAACATTCGTTAACCTCATGATCAGTGACGATCCCTTTGAACGTCCTCCATGCATAACCCTCGTCCAGAACCAAATTAGAGGGACGATCAGAGGACTCAGACGGGTCAGGCTTGTGAGAAGTTTTGGGAGCAGGGGGAGGATCAGACGGAACAGGATGAACTGTTTGGACGGGCTCCACGTCCACCACAGGCTCGTCCAAGTTCACTGTTGGTGGAACGAACTTGGGAACCTTTGGAAGGGAAGTCCTTGGTTTTTGTTTTTTGTGGCCACGACGACTGGGGAGGTCGTCCAGATCCACAGTACTCGAGATTGATTTAGACTTCCTCTTCCCAGCCTGGACGGAAGCCACTTTAGCAGTAGGGGCAGCAACATCCTCGTCCCCGCTAGCCACTGTTTTCTCTTTGTTTTCCCTCATCGTGCTTATTCCTATGATGAGGAAATTTAATAAAAAAAAAAAAAAAAAAACATATATAATAAGATAAAAAAAAAAAAGGAAAGGAGAGCTGAAACAGTGGACGATCACTTACTTCGACGAGTGAGCTCCTCGTGACTTAAGTTCTCAGCAGTAGGAGTTGGACCGAGTCCCCAAGTTGCTAGACGAGTAAAAGTAACCAAGTCGTGGAAAGTCCTTCCTGGAAAAGTGCGAACCACTTCTATCTGATCCAAGAAAAACTTATCCAAACGTGGACGAATGAAAGCTGCATCACCAAGATAAAGGGTTAGACGACTGACAGAAAAATTTTTGAAGGACAAACAAGATAAAATGGAAAGAAAAACATACCCTCAGGACGAAGACGACCTAGAGGGCTGGTAAAAGGAGGGAAGAGGGGAATACCCACATCAGCTGGGTCCCCAGCCCAATTTCCAGAAATAATAAAAAATTCTTTTTTCCAAAGCCGGTCAGACGAACTACGGCCCGTTATTAAACTGTAATATGAACCTCTGGACGAGAACTGGTAGAACCCAGCAGATTTTTTGATCTCTGAGGGCTTATAACAGTAAAGGAACTCGTCCACTGTAATTGGACGGTTCCCTTCCAATGCCTCACGCCATAATACTTGCATGGCAACTATCGTCCTCCAACCATTGGGGTTGAGCTGGTTTGGCCCAATACCCAACCTTTGGAAGAGATCTCTGCAGAAAGAGTTTAAGGGAAACCTAAGGCCAGCTAATAGGTAAGAAGCGTATACCCCTAAGCCAGAGGAAGGGGAACAACACCATTCTCCAGGCTGGGGTAGACGAGGGTTAAGCTCTTTAGGGATTTGATATCTATCTACAAGAGTTTTTAACTTAGCACCGTCTAAGGTGGATGCTACTTCTGGGGCACAACTATAGATTACATCTTCGTCCTCTTCCTCGTCTTGAGGAGGACTTGATGGCTGTCTGGACGAACTAGCCCCAGATCCGGAAGCCGCCCTACGTCGTTGTTCCTGAAATTCCTCTAAGGGAATGCCAGGAACCCCAGACGAGTAATGCTCGTCTGAGGAATCACTACAGGACGAACTATCTACACTACCGTCACTCTCAGAAGAACCGTCCTGGTAGTCGTCTATCTCTCTCTCTAGACTAGAAGATGAAGGCATGGTTGAAATGTAGAGGACTTAAAATGAGAGCCTAAAAAGAAAAAAAGAAAGAGGAAATACCTGATGAAACTAGGACGAGAGCTAGACGAAAATCTTGGACGAGTTGGCAGAAGAGAGAATGAGGAAAAAAGTGAGGGGCATGAAAGAGAATGCGCTATTTATAGGCCCCAGCAACAGGGTCAACGAAACGACACTCACCACTCAGAGATTGACATGTGGCGATCCCGTTGGGAAACGAGATCGACGCGACTGGCCAACCAACAGTTTCGTGACACGTGGCGTACGAAAAAGCGAAATTTTGTTGAAATCACGACAATGTCCTGGACGACCCTTTGAAAAAAGGGGCAACTGATAGAGAAGCGGAAAATAATCCATCTCCAGCTCGTCCAAATGGCTCGTCCAGTGCCTACAACGCAGGTTGATCCCAGAGTTTATCCAGAAGAAGAAGAAACGTCCATGAATAATAGCACCATTCCATAAACTGTCTTCCATGAAGACAGTGATCGTCCATTAGGTTCGTCCATGAGCAATCGTTGGATATCCTTGGACGGAAGCTCAACACTTAGACTAAACCGTCCTACGCCAGACGGACGGAAGCTCAACACTTTGACTTTCGACTAAACCCGCAACTATCTCAACAAACCCTTCGAATAAGTTAACTTCCATTAGCGGTTACAGTTTTATATCCGTTGAGGTAGTTAACTCCGGAGTTTTTGGTTTCCACAAATCCTGGGACGGTTATTGGACAAGTAACCGTCTCAGGCTCCCTATATAAGGGACCGGTCTGAACCCGACAGAGGTAAGATTTTCACTTAGACAATTTTCCAAAAATACTTGGAACTTCCTTTTCTACGAAACTAACTTCTCCATCGGAGGGGGTTCGACCGGTCTTCTCCGGTTTCCTCTTTGATTGCGTTTCCTTCCTTGCAGGCCATCAACCGTTTCGATAGCCCACCGAAGCCAGGCCATCTACCTTACTGATTCGGAGCGATATCAACTTCTACTCATGCATATATTTTCTTTCTTTTAAAAAAAAAGGCGAAAAGCACATTTTAGTCCCTACATTTTCAGGCGATTCCCATTTTAGTCCCTACATTTTATTTTTACCGCTTTTAGTCCCTATTCTGAAAAACGCTTCCATTTTAGTCCCTGCCGTTACATCAGAAACGGATATTGCAGACGTGGCAAACGGCAAAGTTAAATAATAATAAACTAATGTCCACATGGCCTAAATTAATAATAAAAAATGTTTTTTAATGCCACGTAGCATCTAAATTTAAAAATTAATTTATTAATTTTAACTAAATAAAAAAAATTAAAAACAGAATTAAAAACTAAAAATCTTATGAATTGAGATCTAAGTGTGTCTTGAACAAGAACAATAAGAACACAAACCCAGAAATTATTAAAAAAAAAAAAAAAAAAAAAAAAACTAATCAAAGTCAGAAATTTCGATCTCAAAGCCAGATAAATTCAGTAATAAGCTTTTAATGCACACTAATTTGGTTCATTTTATAGCTGAGCTATCCACATTTAGAAAACAAACAAAACCAACAAATACACAAGACCTAAACTTCTTTATTTCCAAATCGATACTCGGAAAATCCAAAAAATTTAACGAACCTTGAGAGTTCTGGAAGCTTCGGAGACGACGACAGCGGAGGGACCCGCATGGTGCGACGTGGAGGCAGAGGAAGCGAAAGAGAAAGAGAAAGACGATGACGAAGCCAAAGACAGCGAGGACGACGAAGACAGAGAAGACGACGAAGAAGAAGAGAGGCAATTGGCAACGGCACGGCGCAGCGACTCGGGCGGCTTCTTGAGCGACGAGGATCTCAGCCGCGAGACTCCGCCGGGACCGCCGAGCTAGAGCCGCGAGCTTCCGGCGGGGCTCCGCGAGGGGCTGTAGGTCGACGACATGGATTTCGAGGAGAGGCACGGAAATCTCAGTGAATCTTGCGGTGAGCTTAATAAAATCGCTCCGGTCTAAGTTTTTCTTTTGCGGCTGTGGGTTGATTTTCTTGGCCTGGGTTGTTGTGGGTTTTATTTTTGTGGTTGTGGGTTGGCTTTGAGATCGGAATTTCTGGCTTTGAATAGTTTTTATTTTTATTTTTTTTTTTAATAATTTCTGGGTTTGTGTTCTTGTTGTTCTTGTTCAAGACACACTTAGATCTCAATTCATAAGATTTTTAGTTTTTAATTCTGTTTTTAATTTTTTTTTATTTCGTTAAAATTAATAAATTAATTTTTTTAATTTAGATGCTGACGTGGCATTAAAAAACATTTTTTTTATTAATTTAGGCCATGTGGACATTAGTTTATTATTATTTAACTTTGTCGTTTGCCACGTCTGCAATATCCGTTTCTGATGTAACGGCAGGGACTAAAATGGAAGCGTTTTTCAGGATAGGGACTAAAAGCGGTAAAAATAAAATATAGGGACTAAAATGGGAATCGCCTAAAAATGTAGGAACTAAAATGTGTTTTTCGCCTAAAAAAAAAATTATACAAGATAGAAATTCTACTATAATTTAATCTAAGTGTATATGTTTGTGAAACTTCCTCTTAGATACTTGAACTCTAGCCCTTGCCTCTCCCCCCTCCACCCTGCAAGAACTTTGTACTTAAGGAGTGACCATCATGCCTAGGGGTTCGTAGTGGTTGCATATACTTTCTCATAATGCTTCTCATATCCACTTGAAGAAATCAGTGAATCAATATTGCTAAGAAGGGAAAATTCGAAAAAAGAAAAAGAAAAAGATGAATCTTCCATGGGTTACTTGACAAGTCTTATGGTTTAATTCATTCCAAATTTGCCACTAACATCGTTTCCTAGAAAGGTTTCATATTTTTGATAAGTGGAAAGGAGTTTTCATGCTGGGTATGTATTTGTCTTCTTTATATGGTTATTAGAAAGCATCATAATAATGTCATAGAAATTTCTGTAAGGTAGTTCATTCTCAACAATTTAAGTGGTCAAATTGCAATTACTTTATAATTAATGTTGTATAAAACTTTGAGGCTGAAATTGATTCTGTGTAATGGTTTATTTGCAAGTATAATCTACCTTCCAAAATATTAAGGGGAAAATGGTGCCAAAACTTAGTAGAACTAATTGTAACAATAATGTGGTTGACTACCGTATTGCATGACATGGAGTAAGTTTTCTAATTCTTATTATGACTTCAAAATTCTACAAGAACTCAGTGGTTGAATGCATCTTCAAGGTTTTAGTTTCTTTGAGGGCTAATTATGTGAGTGATGCATCACTAGAGTCAGAAACTATCCTTAGAAAACTGAGATCAAATCACAATATATGAGAAAATCGGCGATATATATTAAGTCAAGGCATAATCCAAATCTAAATTAGCTTATAATTATAGTATAATTTTGCGTCAAGTGCCTATTTATATTACTCAGTGAGAAAGCTAGGATTACCTTCATACTTACTATTATTCAATATTTTATTTCCATGCATAAGCACGAGTTACAAGTTAGTTTATATGATTTTTAGAAGTTCCGTGGTAGAATTTCCTAAAAAATATTGAGAGGATTTCAATTCAACCATAATACCATTTTGGGAGAAATTATCTAATCCTCCCATTGAAGGATATGCATGGTCTTATCAACCAATACAAACTTTCAATAACTATGTGTGTGGACTGAGATATCCAAATAACACAATTTATTTATCTAATGTACGAGGTGAAAACTCCATAATGGGAAACTCAAACAACTAATTTATGAAAGTAAGATTATATTAATATTATTAGCAACAACCATTACACTTTTTTCCCATGATGATGGGATTCAAAGATAAGAAAAAATCTCTACACTTTTTTTTTTTCTTCTCTAGATCCTCTTTCTCATGTCCCCCCACCTTCTTATAGGTCTTTTCAGTTTCTTATCCCTTCAGTTAGCTTACTCTTAGCTGGATTTTTTTGGGATATTTTCCCTCCTTCCATTGGTTTCCCCCCATTCTTATCCTAAAACAAGATTTTTGGGGGTGTTAATACTGTTCAGGTTGTTTCATATGCATTTAATGTGGCAGGGATTAGGTGGAGAACCTCTCATTAATGCGGAGGTGGCAGTCTCTGTGATGCTTATCTTCTCAGGAAATTTCTTGAGATATTCTTAGGGAGAATGGTACCTTGGATTACGAAAAGGAACTGGTTTTCCGAGATTACTCTTTTGTATCATCCAAGGTCACCCATGTTTGTTTCCTTGGATGAGAGTTTTAGCGTTGGCAGCATATTCTGAACTTCTCAGGAATCATCTAGGGGACACTTCCCTTTATAATTCATAGTAGTGGGCCTAGCCATTCCTTTTTAGTGCGAGCTTTAAGGTCCTTTGGGCCTCGGCCCAAAAGTGGATCTACTCCTCTCACAAGAAACTTTAGTGAAAGAGAAATGTTGATTTTTTAAAATAAAATAAATGATAAATTACAATAATTCTTATCGAAATGTCAATAGTGAAGAATTTAAGTTTTGTCAGATTTGACATTTTCTATGACAACGATACAGTGATAACATTAAATAAATAAGCATTTATATCATGTAAAAATAATTAAGCAATATTGTATTCAATCTCAATAATTGAATGTAAACTAATTATATATATATTTTTTGAGAATAAAAATAAACTTTTTATATGAAGCATGCAATAAAATACACACATATATTCATTTTCTAATTTTATTTTATAAATTTATATAAGTTAATAGACTTGTGTCACATATAATTTTAATATTCTTAAAATGAAGTAATAAATGTAATGGAATTGCCTAATCTAGTACTGGCTAGGGTGTGATCATACTAACACTGCTGCATTGGATCCTATCAAAACTTCACATTGTAGTGTGTTTGGGCAAGTGTAGTACTAGGAAGGGTGACCTCCTGTGAAGTTCTCGTGTTTGAAGTTTGAACCCTTTTCTATTTTGAAGCAGACATAGGGATGATGATTTGAAATTTTTGTGGTGAAATTATAGTTTGCCACATGACTACACACTATACAATTTCTATCTCTTTCTTAACACCAAAATAAAACAAATTTAAAATTAGATTAAAATTTTATTTAACCATGCATCAACTTATCCAAAATAAAGTAAACATTTGTTTTTAAAAATATATAAATTTCATTTCTCTTTGTTAAATTTTATACTTGAACCATGATATTTTATTTTCTATATAAATTAACCTTAGTTTGGTTAGTATTAATTCATTAAATTATGTATTTAATACATCTTATCCTAAAAAAATGTATTTAATTTATCAAATTAACCTTGATTTAGTTTGAATTTATTTAAATATAAAAGGCCCTACAAAAATTTATCATCTTAGGACTCAAACTATATCGAGTCAGTTTTGTGAGGATAACTTCCCTTTAGAATTTGACTAGGATTTTGTGTTAATAAAATATTGTAAAATAAAGGAAATAACAAGACATTATAAAAGATGTGGGAATATGTGGGGAAAAAAAAAATTTATTTTCTTCATGCCTTCATGGTCATTCACACAATGCCGAAACTAATCAAACTATCAGTCTATCACTCAATACCTGTATTGCCTAGATGCCTCCAACTCAACTTCACATATATGTATATGTACATATATAATATATTCCTCCAGGGTCGTTTGGAGCTTCGATAGAAAAGAAGGAATTAGATTTTATTGGTGAGAGCTAAACCCAAATATGCATTGTGCAACATATTCTTAATTTACCTTTTCGTTTTTTAAAATGGAAAAATTAAACCAAATCCTTAAAAAGGCAGCTCTGTAGTAGGTGTAACGATTTTGTAATTTATTACAACATCAAGCTGGAAACAAATATTAAAAGTTCAAGATTGTTCATTTAATTTTATTTCAAATATGAGTTTGAGATCAAACTCTTTATCAAACTAGATTTTAAACTTGGTTCATTCTCTTATTGAGCAAACTTGATCTTGTTCATGAGCTACTCAAGTTAATTAGAAAGAATGGTTTTTGTATATAAACTTCTAAAAAAGAAAAAGATTTATCAACCTCAAATTGTTAAAAATTATATACACTTTTTAGTTTTACTACAAAATGAACTATTTCTATTATCAATAAATTCCAAATAACAATTTGACATGTTATGAACATATTTACAAACTTATACAATACAATATCAAGTTTATATAAGTTTTTTTATTTTTTTTTATTTTTACACATACATATAACAAATAATTATATATATATATATATATATATAAATTGAGTCATATACTCACGAGTACATTATTATGTTTGAGTTTGACATGTTTAATAGATGAGCCTAGAGTTAGGATTGAAGCTCATTTGCTAAATAATCGAACAAGATTTTTTTTTTTTCCTCTTCTGAACTAATCATGAAATGTTCATAAATAGCTTGATTCATTTACAGCCCTCACCAAGGGTATATGTGAGTTTGGTTTAGGCTTAATACATGTCTGTACAGGTATGATACATACAACATGTTACTGCAGTTGCTACTCAGTTCAACCTCTCTTCTTTCCCTCATCCTTTATTTTCCATTTTCTTCTTATTGGCTTTCCAAGCCATTTTGTCCGGGTAAAGAATGTATAAACTTCAGAGAAAGAGTTAAAATGGGAGTTTCTAGATACGTGCACAACTATTCACAATTCTTGGTTCATTGTGTGTCCGAATCATGACTATCATTGGCTGAGTCCTTAGAAAAGTGTTCTTGGTGAAAGGGGTCATCAGCACCACGTACAGAACTCAACCTAGGAGAGAAGTTCAAACCTGTCATCTGTTCCAGCTCAAGGCCATTAGATCTCATACTAGCTTCTTCTTTGAACTTCATGAAGTACATGGATGACCAGTAATCTTTTGCCAAGTTCTTGAGGGGAAGGAGAAAAAAAAAACACTCAGACATGGTACCAATCCAAAGGAACAAGTAAAATTATATAAACCCAAGGAAATAACCTACCGTTTTCATCAATTGCATCACCTCATTTAGTGCATTGTTAAAGAGATTAGGGTGTGCAAGATCAGCAGTAGTCAAAATTTCTTGTCGGCTTCGGTGAGAAATGTTTACCTCCCTTGCCGCACCTTTATAAATCAATCAAAAGAAATCAGATAAAGACAAGTCACATAAGCTTCAAAGGTAATAGGATATGAAAAAGAATTAGAGTGCATTTCCAGCTATGGAAAGAAACAGGCTATAGCAGCCCACATGGTGCCACAAAGCTGATCTGTCCTATAACAAACATGATTGTGATGTACCCATATTTCTTTATTAAACAGTGAAAACACAAACCAGGCGTCAACCTTCAATTACTAATTCATAGTAAAAGATTTACCAGAGATGTGCATTTATAAGTCATGATTATATTTTAAAAAATGGCAATGTCATGGAAGAGGAAATGGGAGAAAATTGCTCATATGATGGGTGATTTCTAACAAATCAGATTTCTACAAGCATACAGAGCGAAGGCTGCCAAATTTTAGATAGACATTTATAATTGGAAATAAAGAGAGGGAAATACTAAAAATACTGGACACCCGTAAGTAGGACTAGAAACAATCCTAGTAATAAGCTACTCAAGCTTGATTTATTCATCTTATTAGATAGCTCAAACCCACTATTAATCAATCTAATCTCAAGTAGCTTAATGGTTAAAGCTTAAGTTAAGCCAAGTGGTAGGTTTTTTATCTTTCACAACCAAACCAAATAAGGAGCATACGCAATGATGGCTGTCCATGTGAAGCAATCTAAGCTGAGGATAGTAGACACTATTTATTTAATTATCATGCCAGATTCATAAAAAGATGAATAGGAAAAGTAGTTAGAATTCTAAAGATGTAAAAATGTACAAACATCTCTGATTGCCAAAACTACCAGTTGAACATCTTTCTAGATGAAGTCACTACCAACATTAACGCTTCAGCTACCTAAAAATTCCTATATTTGAGGCACGTGGAACCCAAAAGAGCCATATGAGCTGTATTCAAAGGTTAGCATGAGACTTTAAGTCGGAGGTAATGCATGTTGAAAATAAATTGCTTTGAATACAAATCCCAAAATAAAACCCACAAACCTGCAACTATGTACTTGTCAATAATATACCGTGCCATGTAGATCCTTCTTACAGGGTCATTTACAGGTAGTTTGCCAAGCTCATGCACCTCATCATAGAAATGCACACTCTCCCCAGCCAAGCAACTGTAATTGAAAAGAGAAGAAGTTTTATTCCAAACAATTAATTTTATTTCTCATCTTCAATTCTATTTACAAAAAAGAGGGGGGGGGGGGGGGGGGGGGGGGAAGTCTTGGAGATATCTTCTAGGCTTTAGGGCCCCATTAATCTCCATGGAATTCAGGACATGGAAACAATGTTTTTTTTCCCTCTTCATTTAGCTTAAGAAAAATTTTCTCTAAACCTGGAATTTTTTCTCATGATATAAGTTTTCGTAAGAAATATTTCCTCATAAATGTATTCCCAAATACTGGAGCTTGGGGAGGAATACGAAACCTGTCAGCAAATGCCATGAAGGACTGCCGAAATCTTTTGTCCAGAAGAAGCTTATCCAATGGTTCATTGGGATCTATGACTTGAACTGCTTCCGCCTGCAATAGTAGTCCACTATCAGGTATACCAAGAGCCTGGCCCATTGTCTCAAATTCTTGAGGTTCCTTTCTCCTTAAACTGATTTGAGTGAGTAAAGGCTGTGAACTTGATAAAGAGAAAAGAGCCTGTACTAGAATACTTGCCTGTAGAATATACCTGAGAAATGTTAGCAAGAATACATGAGCTGAAGACAGTTAGAACTTAAATCTCAATCAACTAATGATGGCGAAGGTGAATAAAGAAAATGAGACACAAACCAATCATATGGCATACCATAATTAAAAGGAGAAATCTGGAGGCAATTTGAAGCCATGATATTTCATCATGAATTTCATTCAAAATGTAAGCAGTAACCCATACTCCTGGAAGTGGAAAAGAGCACAAATTAATTCCAAAAAGAAGGTGAGTCATTTTGATTAAATTATTTTTCTGTATGTTTTATTACAAAATTAGGAAGGGTGTAGCCTTAGTACTTAGGATGTATACAATAGATATCGAAGAAAGAGATCCAAGACACAATAAACTATTTCAGTTTATTATGACTTTCTCAATGAAAGTTCCCAGACCATTGTTGGTTCTTCCATTGTGTTATAGATGCAGATGTTAACTGAACTCCCTAATGGCTAGAGAAGCAGCAAAAAACCACTGCCTATGGTGCCCCCTCCCTCCTTTTTTCTTCTCTTTGGGGTGGCTGTTTTTGCAGTTAAGTGGAATCATGGCAAGATGACTGACGCTACAAGAGTCCATGCCAAAAGCATTATTACTAATTCCTAATTGGACATCTTAAGTACTTTAATTTGCACATAGATTAGTCACCAACATCAATTGTCAGCTTCCTTTTAAGTTTTGCAGGTAATTCTCTGTATAATTCCCCAAAAAACCTCAAACATTACAATAAATATAGTAAAACCTATGTGCAACAATTTAAGTCATCAGAATGTTTTCCAATAAGCTGTGACTACTACTCTAGGTTATATGTTCTTAAACTTCCAATGAGCTCTAGCTCAAATGTCACGTTTTCCCCTTGTAAGAGCAAGATGGAGGGAGAGATTGTGGTTCAAGACCCACCAGGTGAGTGTGTAATTACCAATAAAAGGGGTCGCCGGGGGGGGGTGGTGGTGGCGTGGAATATGTTTTAAGTAGCTAGAGAACTTCAAAAACCATAAAAACTAAACAATGGTTCCAAATTAAAAACAAAAAGGACTGTCCAACTGTGACTATAGAATATATATGGCCAATGTACATAGAGCAAATAAAAAAAATAATGAAGCCTTGTATAGAACCTAGAGAAAAAGGATACCAATGGAAGAGGCTGAGAAAAGTATCCCCCACCACAGGTCTTTGAGTTCATCAAACCTGAACTCTATGTGCCGAATAGCCCCGGTGAATCCAACTAAAGCAGCGACATACAACGTGTGGAGAGATGCAGTTGGAATGACCCAGTAAGTCCCCATATGGCACCGTTTATTTAGAGGCTGCTTCATATGGATAACTACAGCATATGTCAGTACTCTTGTTAGAAATTACCAATCAAATGGAGGAGTGAAAAACTACACAATCTATGACCAGATCCAAAGAGCTCTAGGCTGATATTGATGACATGTATAAATAAAACTTTGGCTGACAAGATCAATCAAGCCACACAGACAGCAGAACATTTAAAATAACTTGCTTGAATAAATTGAAGTGAAATAACACACTCAGATACATAGTCAAAGTACAGTAATGTTGGACCAGAATTACACATTATTGATGGACAGTCAAATACAATTCCATGAAAGAAAAAGCGCCCATCCCAAGAGTGTTAAACTTACATGTTCAGTTCTAAGATCATAATACAAAACACTGCTACCAATTTAATAGTCTGTTTGCCTCCAGCTTATTCAAGAAGCTTTTAGCCTTACGCTTTTATGTACATTAAAACCATAGTTTTTCTCACTTTTTCAAAGTACAAGTATAATTTAGCACACTTTCATCAAAAAGCTAAATAAGCTGATACCAAACACACACTATCAAAACTTGGAAGGTGTTTGTGATAACCAGAGAAAATAAGGCTTGATAATTGTTACTTGAGAGTGTTCTTGATGAATTTTGGTATGATTACCTTGCTCATCAAGAACTTCCAGGGATTAAATGCATCTTTGTACTTGGGAATTGTCTTCCCCTGCTACACTGAAATCATGATAGATAATTTCATAATCTATACTGCTTTTGACAAAAGACTCTTTTCCACAGTTATTTAAATTTTGTAAGAAAGCAACAAAAAGTCGTGTACTAGAACATTGAGTTTGAAGCTCCTAACAAGAGTTTGGCAAACAAATAAAAGAAAAGGTACAAAAGGGTTGGAATGTGCGCATTTAGAGACATACGGTTTGAAAATTCCCATAACAATTCAATAATAATGCCTCTACCTCATGAAAATGTTTACTATATATAAATAATGCCCTAGTAAACCAGCAAAGAAAAAGTACTGAGAATTGCATACTTATCAGTGTTCTTAAAAGCACACTTAGGTGCGTTTAAAACTCAATGCTTGAAGCCCCAAAGTCTAAGCGCTTCACTTGGCCAAAGTGAAGCTCATTTAATGAAGTGCACCTTTTGCTCGATCTTGAAGTTTATGACATGGACAAACACTATTCTTAAGGTGTTATATTACATTACACAATAAATTTTATTTTTTATTTTTTATTTACATGTCAAAAGATATAAGCCAAGTTAATTACTATTCTTGTAATATTTGGTCTTTGCCTTTTAGATGTATGTTGATTAAACCATATTCCTCATTTGATCATAACTATCACGGTTATGTATTTTTATAAAGCACAAGAGAATTACATAAAATGTTATGTTTAAACTTTCTATGACTTCAATTTCCTATATTATACATTTTTCTTTTTTCTTTTTTGATAAATAACATAAGAACTTTTTATTAAAGAATAGCCAACCCAAGTACACTGGAAATGTACTTCAGTGGCAAAATTTAAGGACCCAAATTAAAATGATCAACTAGAACAAGGAGGGATATAAAGAGAAGGAAGGTAAGACTAAGCTCCATTCAAGGAGAGTATGAAAGAAAAAGGACTTTATATCAAGGACCAATTGTCCAAAGTCCTCAAAGCATCTAGCATTCCGTCCCCGCCATAAAACCCAAAGTAGACAATGTGGCACAAAACTCCAGAAATGTATATTTCTATGTCTTCCAAACTTACAGATATTATACAATTGCACTTACCAAATAGGTAAAATACAAAGTTTTTGAGTTTTTATTTAATTTTTATTATAAGATGAATATTTCTATTAGAGGTTATTAGAAATCATAATTGAAAAATGTATGTTTTCCTTCAATCAGGTGTTTGCGCTTGGCGCCTAGCCTCCAAGAGGCCTTCGCACTTTAGTGCACTTGATACTTTTATCAACACTGATATTTATGCTTTGGTTGTAGGCATAAATATGACAAATCATACCAGAAATGAATTAAGTTGTGGTTAAATTAGCTGCTCCAATTGTTCTGTTGCTTAATGGGGTATAAACTAAACTGAAAAAGAAATATGTACAATAGTGAACTTATTCCAAGATAGAGTATCTTCAAAAAAAGACCAAAAGAGGGGGAGGGGGGAAGAGCGGGGGGGGGGGGGGGGGGGGGGGGGTGAGGAGACTGAAAAACAGACAAACAGGACCAAAAACAGAAAATACGTTTTCAAGGACTAAGAATCTGCATAAAACAGGTTTCACACATATTAAATATTAAAGAAAAACTAAATACTAAAAATGGACATTAGTAAAGAAAACTGATCACTTCATTGGAAAATATACTTCTACATTGATAAATAATGTTACTGCTCCAAATTTATCTTAATTTCATTGTAGAAAGACCAACTTGAGAAGATAACTATCCAAATAAGTAAATTGATTCAATTTAGAGACTCTTACATGCAGCCCCAGCAATCCATGGCAACAGTATTAGTGGAAGAAATATATAAGATCTGATTGGTGGTAAACGCCTCCTGAAATATCAGTAGTAAAAAATTTATAACAGATTTAGTAAAGTAGTGTAGTACGACACAGAAAGGTTTAAAAAAATTATTTGCCAAGAGGCCCAAGACATGAAAAAGTCCTTGCATAAAACATGTTCCATGTCTACGAAACCATTGCACAAAAAAAGGGAAAAAAAGAGAGAAGAAGATGAAACTAGCCCCCATAAGTCATGTTGTTGACCTGTTTAATGTTTCTATCATCAGAACAATCAACAAACCATATCACAAAAGTCTCAAGGACCTTGGCTTGGGTGGTTAATAGGTAGGGTGGGGATGTGCGATCTACAGTCAGATCATTGATTTGAGATAGATGCAACCTCATGGCAAGTTTCTTTCAGAATTACAGTCAAGCGTATTTACACAAGCAAACAAAATCTTTACTTACTTGACAAAAATGTAATACAGCTGGAAGGCCTGTGTCACGCGACAGCTTAGCAGTAAGCCAAATCCAAGTGGACCTTCAACCCAAACTGAAAGCAAAAGATGCTTGAAATTGGTGCTCTAAAGAAATAAGCATTTGACAAATGAAAAAATAAACAAGGACTTGAAAGATTGTAACAATAATAGAAGCTGTGAAAAACCTGCCCAAACATAGCAAGACTGCCACCAATGCCTCTTCTTGAATTTTAGGAAATTGACAGACACCTGCACGGAACATGGGCCTATAGTATTGTAACAAGTATAACTAAAAGTCATCTACAAAAATTTTCTGGTGCATGAAGTCATAAAAAAAATAGTAAGGGTAACAAAACGATCTATAATCTACCACAGTTGACAACAAAAGGTTGAAGCTGGCAAAAACATGAATTATTGGAATCCAGAAGCCACTGTTCTTAGTACGAGGAACCTTGTGAACCAGAAAGGGTACAAGCAACCGTGAGAGAAGTCTGAAAGAACAAAGCCAAACAATTAATGACAAAAGAAGTTAGTCTCTAAATAAATAAACTCTTCTTTGGGAACCAAAAAGAACTTCTTCATATTGGGAATACCTTAAAAAAAGTTTACTTCAAAGATTTTCATTTTTCATAAGCAATTACTTTCAATGGACCAATTAAAAATTTCACTATGTTTTTATAAGGAAAGCCATATATATATATAGAAAAAGAAGGCAGCGACTAGTCTGAATCAAGTTGACAGACAATGAACGCTCAATTGGTTTCGTTTGATTATATATATAGCTGTCAGTTACACAAATCACACAAGCATTGCCAAGTAAGCAGGAATGGCTTAAGAAAACTGCAAATAAAAAGTAAAAACTCTAGCAAAGAGTTTTTATCCCATAAATAATCAGACAAAGAGACCCTCAAACTCTTCCAACTCTTATGCTCCCCACTTCTAATATCCACTCCTCAAGTAAATCAGCTCAATAACTTCTGCTTAATTAATTCCACATTGTTTGACTACCCGAGAAATGCATACCAAATAACTCAAAAAGAAAACACATATGAGATAGGAAAGGAATTATCTTCTTTACATGCCAATGCTCATCACATCAATAACTTCTCTTATCAACCTAGGAACAGCATACCAACAATTCTTTCCACATTATTGTTAGGGAGAAAGACTCAAGAGAGGAATGAATTGCAAAGCTATTTAAAGAACCCTAATTTCCTAAATTCATGAAACTAGCTACACAAAGTATTTACTAGTTCCATTACTTCAGTTTGTTCTAGGACACTGCATCTCTCTCTCTCTCCTAAGAAAAGGTTGTAGCTAGTGCACAAAGCTCCCACTTTTGCTGGGACTAGGAGGGGTAATTGTTAAACAACCTTACCCCCAATTTCTTTTTGGAGAGGTTGATTCTTGGACTCTAACCCATGACTGTCGCTTTTGGTGGAAGACACTTCCCATCGCACCAAGGCCTAACCTCTTCTCTCTCTCTCCTCGAAAGAAAAATTGATGCTTTCTTTTTTTATGAATGAGAAAATTTAATTGAACCACCAAAAAAAAAAAAATTACAAGAAGCAGCCTGAGCTTGCAAACACCAGAACACAGTACAAACAAGCAGCCACACACTACAGACAAACACTAGACTTATTAAGCTCCCAGCCTAATAACAAACCAAAAAAAATTTCAGAAATTCCCCAAATACAGCATAACACTATGTTTTTCAAAGGTATGCTTCACTTGTTTAGATCAAGACATCCTACACCTAATATCAGAAATAAGCCATTGCACCAATTCGCTTCTTCAGTGCAAATCTTTCCTTACATGAATTCTTGCATTCCTGTCAGCCCATAAGTTATAAATCACTCCAGCCAGCTTACAACTGACTTGATGCAGATTTTTTCCCTTCAAATTCTTTACAGCTCAACCCAGAAAAAAAAAAATTGATACTTTCTAGTTTGCCACATTGAATCAAATTCACTTTGTGGGTTACAATAACATCCCATAAGACTCAAAAGTCAAAACTACTTTGCCTTTGATTGTTAATATTTTTTTTTTTTTTTTTTTTTTCAGTTACTTGCTTACACTAGCCCCATAACTTGTTTGATCAAATCTACAATATGCTGAGCTGATAATAAATAATAAAATTTGTTTATTAGACACAGTCAAACAGTATAACCCACCTAAAATAACCAACTAATAAATGGTCTACAACAACAGCACTTTTTAATAAATAAATAAAATAAGCCGGCAATTCTGTGATCTTTCTGCATATACTAAAAATTCACTGAGACATATCATCAAACACTCAGCCTCCAATTCTTATAACATGTTTAATAAGCTCTACTGAAGTTAAAATTTTTCACATATATTGGGAAACAAAACAATAATTAAAGAACCCCAGAAAGGAAAACATACAAGATCATGGAAAGGATGGATATGGCAATGGCTATGTAGTCGGTGACGCAGCCTCCTACCACTGCACAAGTTTCCATTTTCATAGTTTTTGTGCGTATAAAAAGAAGTAGAAAAAGTGGGTCTATGAATTATAATTCAGTAAGTCAAGCATTAAGATAGAAATGTAATAATTGATAACATAACAATAAGAGTATATATCTATGCATAGTTTTGATTATACATAGTAGTGGCCATTGAAGATAGTCTTGTAGAAGCAATGGAGTCCACTTTCCATTTTCTCCACGTTAACTGTGGAGGAAATCTGAGGTGACGGATTTGACCAAAAGTTATATTAAAATTAGTGATTCATGTTCAAAGGAAACTTCAAAGTAGCCTAATTTTGAGATTGATGTGGGCCTCATCTGTCCCTAAATTCTATGACTACCTTGAGTCTGTGCACGTGCCCTTGCCCAACTAATCAAACCTACGCATTTGCACTTTAAAAAGAAGCTTAATATGAAATTATGAATAGACTTCGAACCTAGCTGGTTAGCAGTAGCAATTTTATAATATTTAAAGCTTAGTGATCATTTGCGGAGTCTTGGCACGATGATCACTTTACAGGTAAAAAGTTCTAGTATGATATTGAGAGAATGTAAAGGTTGGAGTTTAAGTTTTCAAAAGGAAATTTCAAACATTTAAATTAAGTTAAAGTAAAATTTCTATCTTTTATATGTATATATATATATGTAGGGACACGATCTTTGTTAACTCGGTCTTAAAATGTAAAGCCCTGGCTTAATGAGTCCCCCACAATGAATTTTGTAGAGTATGGGTTGAAGAACTTGGTTTCGGTTTGCTCAAACGGTTCGTTGCATATCCCTCATGGATATAGAAGCGTGAATCAAGAAAATGGATGGGGAACTAGAAATTTTTATTCACAGTCCTGCCTTCTTACAATGAATTTCTCTCCCCTCTCTCTGGGGACCTCTTACATATTATATAGGCTCTCTCTTATTATCTGGGCCTTACACCTGTTGATCATCCAAACCCCCACTTGAGCAACTGTCCCATCAGACGCCCTTACCAGTTCCCTGTGAGTTGCAGTGACCAAGGTGGCACTGTTCAGGGGTCTTCTCCCCATTAATGCGGCCAGGAGAGTAGCTGGGATGCATTTAATGTGGTGGTTACAGCCTTTGATGGAATATTTGAATCTTCTCTCTTTTCACGTGTCTGGGGTGAGGGCTGCAGTAAACGAAATGCATCGTTGATCTGGATCTTGGAACGTCCGAGGAGGAATCACTCCTCGGACGTGTTTTCTTGGCCCCCGCTGACTAGAACAGGGATTCTGGGCTGCTGCGTCTCCTCGGAAAGCCTGGTCCTCGGACGGGCCAAGGCCCAACCCACTTGTTATTCTGGGCCGGTTCCCACAATATATATATAAAGTTCGGTTATAATTAATTTGAGAATATTGTGAAGGGAAAAGTTAATAGATGTCATTTGATTTAGGAAATATTTTTAAAAACATTTTACGTAGAAAAGGGAAAAAAATTAATTTTTTTATGGTTTTTTTTTTTTTTTAAGAAAATGATATCAAATTTTTCATAAAATGATTTATTAACAATTGACTTAAGCGCTCTGTCATGAAATTGTTGCAAACTTTTGTTGTATTCATAATTATATGTGAGCCATATACTTTTTTAAATGAAAGATAATGTCCGGTCCATATTTAAAACTTGAGAAGTGAATGTAAAACATGTACTAGTATTTTTTGCACTTAGAAAGGAAAGGAAACTCATGTGTATATATATATATATATATATATATATATATACAATACACTCCGGGAGTACAAGCTATAATGCATAAAATGCAAGTACCCAACAACCATAGCCAAAAAAGAAAAAATGACACTAAAAGCAAGGTTAACAACCACAATGTCACAACCCTCTTCTCCAACACAACTACCCAACAACCATAGCCAGCCAAAGTCTCCTGTCTCTCTGAGATCTTCAAGGGGAGAGAGAGTCCAAAGGAGCAACTTAACAAAGGCAGAACCACTTTCTCTGCATTCAACATGTAGATAACAAGTTCAATATCAAAAGAGTTATAAAACCAAGGACCAAAAACAATAGGCAGAGATTAGAGATATGAAATGAATTGATACCTTGTTGTTGGACTTGGAGGAATGGCTGTATTTATCACTGGCTGTATGTTTTGGCGATGGTGACACACTACTAGATGTCCCACCGGTCTTCCTCTCATCTCTAACCTTGTCAAATATGACAGTAAATTCGCTGGCTGCGGCAGGATTGTTCACATCCCATTCTCCGAATTTGGGGAGAGGCCGATCCTTATTCAGCTGCAAACAAAACAAAGAAAACCATAAAAAAATTTAACATATGCATTCATTGCTGCTATTCATTAAAAAAAAAAAAACTCATGAAATAATAACACATAAAAATCAGCTGCAAGTCAAGAGTCACATAGCTTAATGTCATTTGTTAAATTCGAATATGCCTCCTCCACTGAAAAATGTATATAAATAAAATTAAAATTCTCCACTATTTCTATTTTTATGCGATTATTCTCAAGCTTGCAATAAACTCAAAACAATAAACAAGTATTTTTAATAGAAACATCCAAAGTTCAAATCTTTTCTTTCTCATTGTAATTATCAAAATAAAAAAATTGCATTATATTTCAAGAACAACATAAACCCTAATCACCAAATAGTCTAATAAAACGAAAAAAAGAAAAAGAAAAAAAAAAGACATTAACAATAAACCTTAAATATATTATATTATTTTAAGTCCCTACTTGTGAATCTCATGTCCCACAAATGATAAACCCCACCAAGTCACCAACCCACTATTATTCTCATGATATATCTCAAACCATGTAAAATGCACGTGTTTATTCAAACAAAACAAAAACATTGAAACGACAAAACCCACTTATGATCACATGGGAAATGAAGCACAAGCAATAATGTATACGAAAAACAATACGAGGATGTTATATTTTCTTACCGAAGACATGATTGAGTTGTATAAGGAAATGAAAGAACCAAAAAAAAAAAAAAAAAAAAAATGGAAAACTAGAATTTTGGGGTTTGAGAAATGATGATAACAATGAAAAAGAAGAAGGGTACTTTCGATTCTGATGAAATATTGGTAACAGGAAATGCAACTTTTATATTTGGAGGAGACCAAACGATTTTCAGTTTTTCCTTACGGAATGCACTCGTCTCAAACGCGGGGACAATAAATTTGTTTCCTTGTTTTACTGATGAAAGAGTAAGACTAGGTTATCCCAAAAAAGAAAAAGAAAAAATTTGCAAAATTCACCTTTTTAATTTTCTAACTTTGTTTTTTTATTCCAATCTTATAAGTTTCAAATTTAATTAATTAAGATTTTTCCATAATTTTTTTTATTTTAAAAATTAACGAAAGTTAATGGAGAGGTCATAATTGAATAAACTTAGAGCACTAAAATGAATGAAAACAAACTTAAAGAACTTAAATGAATTTTGTTTAAAACTTAGAGAATAAATTTTCATTTTAGCCTTAAAAATAAGAAAGACAAATTTTAGTTGTCAAGGTTGAAATAATAATGCTAATAATAAATTAATAACAACAAAAGAATACCCCAATTGAATTTTTGAGAAACCCGAATGTAAATTGCTAAGTTGTCATTGTTACCTGTGATCAGTTGTTAGTAAACTTAGTATAGCATGTTAGCAAGATTTTCATGACCAAATAAGTCAGTTAAGGTTTTGATATTTGAAATTGTTTGAATTTTTTTTTTTTTAATTATTATTATTTTTTTTTCTAGTAGGCTAAGTTGGCTAAAACCATACTTGGGATTCTTTGTTCTAGATTTGGTACCGTTTTTATTTTCTTTTGTTTATTTTTCTTAAAAGATGAAAATTGAACAAAAATACAGATGTATCTAGAAGAAAATTGAGGCTTTAAAAAAGCTTTAGTGCTTTACCTACCCAAATAAGTTAAGAAAAATGAAAAAAATTAGCTACAAAATTAGTTGTAGCCTAAAGCTACAATTTTACTTAATAAAATAAACATTATTATATATTTTGAAAATCTAACCGTTGAATTGTATGTTCTTTACACTCTCAATACACATGTCAAATTTTGTATCAATCGGATATTATTTACTATAAGATCTACAAACTTATATTTTATGCATAATTTTAAACTACAAAAACTTGCAATTTAAATAATTTATTGATGACATAGCTATTGATTTTTAATTTTCTAAAAAAATTTCAAGTGTAGAGGATATAAGAAGAAGATGTAATCCAATGGTGAATTTGTCAAAATTCATCTCCAATAAAAAGATTTTGAGTAAAGTTATAGTTTAAGACTACAACCAATTTTGTAGCTAAACTTTGTCTTAAGAAAAAAACTTAGATAAGTACACTTGAAAATAAACTAGAGTTTGAGTAAGTTGTATTTTTCTTTTTTTAAAATGTGGTGTTTCAAAGCTCTACATAAAAGAATAAGTCAACTTACTTTCATTTTGGGATGGGAGAAAATAAAGGGATGTAATGGTTGAAATTATGGAAAGGAATGTTTTAAGAATATTTCATTAACTTTCCTATTTGGAAGTTTAATACTTGGAACTAATGGAATGGAGTAAGGGATTGGTCATGACTCATTAGGAATTGTTAAGAACATTCCATTCCCCAGGAAATATTCCTCCCATTTTTTAGTAGAACATTCATTCCTTGATGAAAGGGAGATTTCCCTCTTAAAAAAATATTAATGAAAGGGAGATGAAATACCAATTACATCCCTACTTTAGAAAAGATAAAATAAAATAAAAAAAATGAATGCAATTAATATATAGAATTTTTTATTGATAAATATTTCTTTCCTACCCCATCTTTTATAAACATCAAAACACATTAGAGAAAATACATTAGGTTATATTCCATTCAATTCAATTCTTTTATGAGTTATTCATTTTATTCCTTCCATTCTTTTAAGAGTGAAATTGGTTTAGGATATTACAAATTTTACTATATAACCTTTATAAATTAATGTGATACACTAATAAGAAAAAATAAAAAGTGATTCTAACATTCATATATAATTATATATGTTGTTGACATCTACCAATCAAATTCATTATTATATCAGTTTATAAAGATTATGTAGAAAATTTTGTAGTATTTTTAGCATTTTCATTCTTTTAAAAACTTACAAACATAAAGGGACTTAAATTCCAATACCATCTACATCAAAAACCAAACAGTTCCTTGACTTGATGAAAAAGAATGATCATCATGAAGTGGATTCCACAAATTTATATATTTCATATCTATAATAAAAATAAAAATAAAACCTAATTTTGTGCATTTTTAAATATGACAAAAAGTTTACCTTCAAATCATTTTAGAGGAAAATTCTTCCAATTCACTACATGGTGATTAATAGAACTATTATTCACTGTCCACTATTTAACACATAACCTATTAATGATTTATGTGATTTGTTTAAAGAATATGCATAGATAGTTTTATGGATCGCCACATAATGTGTTGAAAAAGATTCTCCAAACCAATTTAGAGGAAAACTTTGTCATTTAAATTTAAGGTGTTCACGGGGTAAATTGAGTGATCTTAATTTAGTTTGAATGAAAAAAAGTTTTATTTTAGGGAAAATGGTAGGAGATAGAATTCCACGACCACATAGATTTAATGATCCTTTAAAAATTGCTCTATTCTAATTGAAGGAATTGAACCTTAAAAAAAAAAAAAAAAAGTTCCAACTTCAAGAATAAAAATGTGATATATTGTTTCCTAGTAGTAAAGTTAGGGCGAGTTCTGTAATAATAGCCTTAATATTGTTACATAACCACCCGCCTTCTAGACTAAGATGTTTCTACAAGAATTTACAGCACAAGTGGGTGACAAATTCATGTATACCACACCACATATTTACACCAAACTAGACAGGGATACACCATTGACCAGTTTTGAAGAACAGATTTTTTTTTTTTTTTCTCCTAACGACTAAAAATGAGGCAGATTGTAATTGTCTTATAACTTCTCTGATGATTTTGAGGTGTATCGCCACAAAATCCCTCCAACCAGATTGTTTATCGCGTGAGAAGCCATTGGCACAATAAGGCTAGAAGACATAATTGTGGCATAACCATACACAAGCCCAACAAAAGTTGCCCTGAAACATGTCAAACACCAAAATCCTGATTAATTGGAGCCCACAGTGCCTGAATAGTTTGCAGATTATTCCATAGGACATCAAACAATACAATTCAAACTTCTTCTGATTTTTTTTTTTTAATTTTTAATTTTATTTTTATAAATAATTCGACAACAATGGGGAGGGGGGATTTGAACACTAGGTCTCCTAATATAGTCCATGGCTGGATGTCCAAAGGCTGTTAAAGCTGTTCACTTATAAGATGAGATGTTTAATTTTCGCCTTAAATGGACCAGTGAAGGCATCACATTTGCTTTGAAAGTTAGAGCTATCAGAGAATGGAAAGTAGAAGATGCAGCAAGAAGGGCATACTAAATATTAGTAGGGACTAAATGAAGAGGATATATGCCTACTCTTAATTTAAATAAGGTAAAGTAGAGGGTCAATGCAATTGATTCATAAATTAATTTGGAGAAAATGAAATCTTTATCAAGTCAAGAAGATGAATACCAGATAGCAAAGGAATACTTTCGGCCACTGCCGACGTGTAGAACACCAAAAATAGCGGCAACCAGAAAGACACTCTTCCAATTGAATCCAAAAAGTGGTAGCAATGCACCACGGAAAAGCAATTCCTAGTCAACCATGAACCAGCACATGTAACAATGCACTCTTAATAGAACTATAATTAAAAACAAAAACAAACGCACAAAAATGATAAAAACATTTTTCTTTGCTTATTACCTCACTAATACCAGGCAGGAATGCAACAATTATGTAATCCAAAATCTGAAGTGAAGCAAGGACCTGCATCAAATATAGGATGTTGTTGGAATTCATCAAAGCAGCTAAGGATTGGTACAATATCAACTCAACTGGAGTAGTGTCTTCTTTTTCTTTTTTTGGGGGAGATAAGGGTTGGGGGTGGGGTGGGGGGATACTTTTCTCAACCGTCCAATATATAATTCTAGCTATGCTGAAAGTTGTAGAGATGCTAATTCATTACAAAAATTAAATGATATGTACGAGTCCCTCTAGAGACAGTTAGGAAAATCAGTACAGCTACCTGCTGATTGGCTGCTTCACTAGACTCAGCAAAATCTGGCCATGTCTTCAGTAGTAGATATCGGCTTGATGATATCAATACAACCATTCCTGTAATCAACTCAAGATGCCACATCTCAAAACTAACTGTACATGGGGAAAACATGACACTCTTCTAAGTAATGAAATGCCCAATTCCAGTCTACAACATAAGAGGCAAAAAGGATGTATAAAAATAAAATATAGAATATTGGAAAGATGATTCCATATTAGAATGACATTCTCCACATTATATAATTATCAGGAAAATTATTTTAATAAAGCATCAGCATATTCTATATTTCAATAGATTTCTAATCCTTTTTGCAGATTTGAAAAATGAGCAAATTTTGATTATTCTAGTAACATCTTTTTTGAAAATCAAAACCCAAAATTATATTTCATATCCATGAGAAAGTACAATTGAGCTTTCAAAGTCTAGAAAAACAAAACCAATAATTTGATTTGCATTTGGTGTCTGCTATTCCATTGCCATTGGCTGATTGGCTGCTTCCCACAAATGTTAATCATGTTTTAGGACAACTATTCATTTTAGACGATTTTCACTATCCTGTCTGCTCAGTTTTCCAAAAATTTATTTTCAAAGAAATTGTCTCTTTGCATTCTGCGGAAAGAAGCAGGATGTTGAATCTGAAAAGGGAGAACAATAAAAAAAGTTTTCAATGACAAATTTGCAATAAGAAGTGAACACAAAATTTATACATGATACTTCTGCGGAGCAGTCAAGGATTGGCAATCCTTCCACTGATGCAACATGGGATACCTGCAAATAGCAATTAGAGAACAAAATTAAGATCCAGATGATTGACCAAACATAATGTTGCCGATGAAATTTTTTAATTTTTATTATAGTGAAATTGAGAATTCTCTTTTACTCCAAAGTGACACGTCCTGACTAAAATCAAGAACTTAGCATTGAGTAACAAAGTTTTATGAATGGTGTTTGGTGTGAATATAAAATGTTGATATTAAATAGAAAAAAGTCATATGGCGCTGATTGCTATTTAACAATATGACAGAACATTACTCGCACATTATAAGTGGATACAAGGATGCATTGTTTGTCACAAACAAGAGGATGAATAAAGGGGGAACTGGGTGTAGCGCATTTACATCATCATAAAATAAAATATTTCTAATTCAAACTTCTGAAGTTGTCTCACAATTTTGATTCCACTCTTAAGTAGTGATTCAATCTAAAGAGAAAAAAAGGAAGAATCCACAAGGTAAAAAAGGAGGAAGCAAACACATTTAATTCAAATAACACAACGAGAAACCAAAATGGAGGGGAAATGACATGAGTATGACTAGGTGGCTTCTTACAATCCCAGAAATATCACTCTTAGACAAAAATAGAGTAGAATGCCAAGTTAGTGATGCATGAGAGTAAGCATACCTGACGAAGTATTATACCCAAAGCCGCTATTAATCCAGAAGTGATGGTACATGCCTGAAGCACAGTACTCCTGGAAGGCTTTATTGTAGAATTCTGATCAACTGAATTTTCAAAAGAGGATGCTGTGTTTTCATCTTGAACATAATCATCTTTTGTGGGAGGAATATCTGCTACAATTTCAGGTGGTTGTCTATTTCTTCTCAATTTCTTCACTGAATTCCGGCTTGCAAAAGCCCTTGTATCAAATCTAAAACCCTGCAAAAAGAATTATATTAGTGTGAGATGATAGAAAAACAAAAGTTCTGCAATTTTTCTCAGGTTTAACATCAAATTGCTAAAAAGAAGAGAATATTACACTGTGCAATGTAGAAAGTACAACCTGTTCTGCATCATAGAGGTGAATAAACTTCCCGCCTAATCACATGTAATCACATTTGGAAAGTCATACAAAAATTAAGCATTTAACAAATAACAAGTACATTGTCAATGGAAAATGAAATACTGCAAGACTAAAAATAGAGCTTCTCAGCTAGGAATATGTCAATGCTGTTAGATGGGGCAGCTTGCTATTAAGATTGTAATGTTAGTGTAGAATTTCAGAATAGAATAGCATCTTGAGGTTGCATTTTTATTGTACTTCACAAAATAAAGCAACCAAGAAAAAAAAAACAGAATGAAATTATGAAATATTCCATTATTTGTAGTACAAAGCCTAAACGAGGACTAGTTCTTGTCCCTTCCTCATTTGATTCGATCCCTCTGTGCTATTATAAAGTAATTTCTTCCTAATACACAGTCAAGACTTAAGACCCAAGTCTCATAAATCCCCTCCCATATTTGCAAGCCTACATAATAACATCCCAGGTCCGTATATAGGACCAACAAAATATCACCATCATTGTGCCGCAACCACAACATTTGGGAAATTAAACACCAACACTAAATAAGGCTTTATAAGGAGCAATGTCTGACCCAACTCTTATATGCATGAACCAAAACGAATGATCAACGCACAACCCCCTATCTGCCTTAATGGAAATGTTTAAGAATAACATACAAATAATTGTTCTTTATATATAAAAAAATGTGTGTTTGTGCAATATAAACTTAGCAAAACATAAAGAGAGAGAGATAAATTAAAGGGGTTTGAAAAAACTAACCCATGAAGGTAGAAGCTCTGTAAGGAAAGAGGGCTGTAGAGAAATTGTTTGTTCTGGTCCACCAACAGTTTATAGTGAGCAAACCCATATATATATAAAAAGATAGCAGCTTCAAAATCCAAATGGGTGCACTTCACTTTGGATGTCTGTTAAATTCCAACTACTACTTCAATTATAAAGAGAAAAGAAATGGGTAAAGAAAGTAAGCTCTATATTTTTTTGGTAAAGCAACTGGAATTCAGAGAAAACCAAACCTTATTTGAGTTTTGCTGGGAAAAGCAGAAGAAAGATGTTCAAATTCCCCGAGGCTGAGAAAGTAAGAACTGAGAACGTTGAACAACTGAGTTCAACTCTTCCCAACCGTTTGTTTACTCTCTGTCTAAATTTTCAGCTATCGCCACGTGGCCATTTGGGGGATAGTTTTGGAAATCCAGAATATTCAAGGATATTCAAGGACCAAACGAGAGCTCTCTCTCTCAATCTCAATCCTCTATTTTTTTTTTTATTAAAAAAAAAACAAATTAAATGGTTATTTTTTAATAATCCTCGTCCACTCCATACGTTTCAAGGAAAAAAAAAAGTAGATATGACTAATACGTATTAAATCCAATTTTATTTTATTTTAAAAAAAATACCCTTGAGAAGAAATTAACTCCTGTAATACAAATAGATATTTAATTTTGTAGTTTTTTTTTTTTTTTTGGTTTACAATTCTTGAATTAACAACATAGTACAAGTTAATATTTGTATTCAGAATTTAGTCCAGATAGGCAAAATTGAGATTCAATTATCTCTCGGTGCCCATTGGAATTAAATTGGATAACTATGAGTTTTAATTTGCTCAACAATAAGTTGTAGATAATTAAAATATTTCAGAAATAATTTCCGATTTCAATGAAGATCATTCTCAGTCTCAGCACCAATCCTCAAAGTCCGCATAGTTAACACAGAGATACTAGAAGTCTAGAACAAATGGTGTGTCACCACTTATATTTCACGTTTATCTACCAAACTTGAAACTATAGCTCAATATTCCAACAGGACAAAAGACTTATTAACTAAAGTGATACATCTCTCTAAAAGCAGAGAGGCATGTACTCCCTGAACCCCTAAAAAAATATGATTTCAGAGAATCAATATGGTGATATGTAAAATATGAACATGTTAACCACCGTGACCATAAAAGAATGGGAAAAAAAAATAGAAACGTTATTTATCTATGATACAACTTGCAGACTAGGAATATCGTTGCGGTATGATCCAGAGAACAGATGATCAAAGAATTCGTCACAAAATCGTTGCCAACAGCCATATATGCAATAAGAGTGAATAGGCAATAAGGCCTAGCCTTGCTTGGGGACGACTCATCAAAAGTCGACCACCGGATACCCTGCATGTACAGATTAAAAAGAAACTTAGTCTCAAGTCTGTATATAGAACATAATCCAACTCAGTTATGACTTTATTCGCCAGTTAGTAGATTAGGTTCCAAATTTCAATACAGTAATTGAAACATAAACTAAAGCAGATGATATGGCATGTTACCAGATTCCATCAACTCGATCTGCAATCAACTTTCCTTGTTTTGGAATGAGACCTGACGTGTTCAGAGACTTGAATACATGTCCTGGATAAGAGAAAAAAAATACGTCAATTACCTGAGCTTTCTAAACTGAATATTTGGATGAAAATGAGATAGAATGCAAACCTTTGTCCTCATCACTTCCCTCATTGTTGATCAAACGTTCAGATTCCACATCAACATTGATTGCGAGATGCTCAGCTGAACCCTTTCGCACAGTTCTTGCAACAGTGGCTGGCGGGACAGGAGATTTTGAAGTCTGCCCAAGTGAGCCCTGCATATGGCAAGAAATGCTTTATACACGCATCTTCTCTATTATTTGGAGAGGAAAATTTTGAGTCACCCAACAGCAAGTCTACCCAAATTGTGTTACATATCATTACTCCTTTGCCTGAACTACATCTTTCTTTTTTCAATATCCAACTTAAGTTTTGAAATTCATTAGGGAAGAGAGAACAAGAAAAAGGATTGAAGAAAGCTTTAACTTTTCCAATGGAAAGTTTTAACAATTAGGTTGGTCACATAGATCACCAAAAAACGACACTCTGTAGGCAGTACAGATATATGTATAGAATATATTAATTAATCTAATTTGTCTAACTGGAACATCTGCAAGACCTGAACCTAAGGTCATTTGAGATCCAAAAACCAACACAGTTTGCTTAATATTTATCCGTGAAAACTTTGTTCAGAGAAACAAAAATATCATGCATGAAGAAAATTATATTAAAAAATCATGTAATTCAATAATTACCGCATCTTCAATTTCAGATATCTCGGACCCTGTAGGCAATGAAGGAGCTTCAAAGATGCCCCTTTCCTGAACAATCTCTGTCTGAGCACTCCTATCTTGAAGTGAGTCTTCAAGAACTTTAACTTTGATTGACAATTCATCCACAACCTTTTGGCTTGCAAGCAACTTTGTGCCAAGCTCCTGAGCTTTTGATTTTGAATTTTCCAATTCCAAAGGCATGGTCACAACCTGCTTTTCTAATACTGACAGAAGTCCCTTGACACCAGCAGATTTTTGGTCAAACAATTCACCTCCTAAAATACCTATAATTTTCTCCAAACCAAAAGTGAGCTCAGACAGTTCATCCTTCACTTTTTCGGAATCTTGTCTGTCCCTGACAAGTTTCTCAACTTCCTCCTTCAGATGCTCAATTTCCAGAATCTGTGTTGTAATTGTTGATTGCAGCTCTTCTTTGTCATGAGACAATAACCTCACTTGCTGCTGCAACTCAGTAACAGTATCAATAATGTAAAAGAGCTTCTTTACATGAGCAGAATTATGGGGCACCAGGTCTCCAACTTCTGACTCTGCCATAGGGATTTCAATCCCTCCAACTTTGTCAAGGAGTGTTTTCACTTGGGATGCTGACAGAAGGGAGTCTTCTGCCTCTGAAACAACAAATATGAACAACGAAGTCAGAAGAAAAATGACAAAATAATAACAACCAAAATAGATTTGTGCAGCAAGATCCCATCAAAGATGTTTACCTTTTTCTTTCATTAACAAAGTATTGGACAGTGAGGAAATTTCTGCCTCTCTTTCCTTTAACTTGTCCTCTTTGGAATGAGAATCATTTAGTTTAAGCCTCAGCTCACTGCATGAAGTTTGCAATTCTTCTACCTCACTCTCTAGCTTGGAAACTCTATCTTGGTTTAGATCCCTTTCTTCAATAGCATTTTCAAGACTTATTCTATTTTGTTTCAATTTATTTTGCAATTCTTCAACTGTAGCGGCTGCCACATTACTTGTGCTATCAAACTGTTTAACCAGAGATTGAAATTTTCTAGTTGCCAATAACAACTTATTTGCAGCATCAACATGTTTGTTGCCATCAAGCCTTTGTTGCTGCTCAACCGTGGCATCTCCTCCATCAGTCTCTCTCATTTCTAAAGACAAAGTATGGTTCAACTTCTCAAGCTCAGGAACAGAGATAAGTTCCAATAGATTGTTCTTCACTTCAATCTGCAGTTCTCTCGTAGCATCAGTACAAGCAGACAACAAAGTCGCAACATCATTTTCTAACATGGCTATAGTGGTCTCCTGTTCCTGTTGAATCATTTCCAGATTCTTTGATTTGTGTTTCAAAGATTCAATGTGCTCAAGTACAAATACTACACCATCCTGTGTTTCCTGTAATTTTCTCAACAAACCTGCGATACACTCATCTATAGAAGATGAAAAACCTTCGACTTTATCATAAATAATTTTGTTTCTCAACTGGAACCCTTCCACAGTCTTTCTAAAATGTGAAGAAAAATTGTCACCATCTGCAGCACTCACCCAGCTGTTATCAATTTCAACATCAACAATATTGTTGAGGCTATCTGAGAAAGAGTTCATAACATTTGAATCATCCTGGAATAAATAAAACAAGCCAATTAGAGAAAAGATGGAAAAGAATAGATAGGAGAAAGAGAAAAGCTTTAGATTCATTCTGCATTCTTAAATAGAAAAAGAGAGCATGTTAGCAAGAGAGATCCACAACCACTAATAAAGAACCAAAAAATTGGCAACTGTCATCTGTTTTTTAAAGCAAACAAGTGATCCACTTGAGCATACATATTCCAAAGCAGTGGTATATTGTTTTCCATTGACGATTCTAATTGTAATTGAAAATGCCTTGTCAATGCTAACAATTCTGATTTAAAGACCCAGACAGATTGGCTAATTGAAGTTGATGCGCTCTAACAATTATATAGGTGAAGGTAATTACTAATCACAGAATCAAGTACAAAAAGGCAAAATCTAAATACACACATATGGAGATCTACCAAAATAACATGCACAGACCCCAACCCCCCCCCCCCCAAAAAAAAAAAAAAAATCACTCAACAAGAAAAATTTTGATGTATACACACACATGCTCATATAAGGTTACCTCCATGACATGGTGACTTTGCAGCTTTTCTAAATCCACTTCTACGAAATGGGTCTTTATGTTTTTAAGAATGAGATCCATTTTTCTCAAGCTCTCGAATTTCTTCTCAAAGCATTCTTTTACCCTTGATAACAGAGTCTCATCTTTCATAATCACTTGAAGATCGTTAAGGTGGCCAGCAAGCTCTATAGATTTGCTTTCAAAACTGCCACTGGTTCCAGCCAACTCTTCCATGCATGCATTTAACTTGGAATTAAGTGACAATAGTTCCTCTTCTGCATTTTTCTTTTCACCTTGAAGTACAGAAATATCATCTTCTGCCCTCAACAGCTCATCTTCCAGCGATTTTATTGTTGCATATGAATCTGCCAGCTTGTTAGCTTGGGACCCCGTTTCCTCTTGCAGCTTCTTTAGCTCATTCTCCAAATTAATTCTACCAACTTGTGCATCATTATTTTGCTCAGTCAGCAAAGCAACATTAGTCTCTACCTGAGACAGGGAATCTTCAAGTGACTTTATAGTTTTGAAGGCCTCCGTTAGTTTGCTGGTCTGAATAGCAACCTCTTCTTTCACTTTCTCCAGATCCATCTCTGCAGCACTTTTACTTACTTGAGCCTCTTCTTTCTCTCTGAACAGCACAGATATATTATTTTCTGCCAGTGATAAGGCCTCTTCTAGTGACTTCCTAGTTGCAAAAGCCTCGACAAACTTGCTGGTCTGGGAACAAGCTTCTTCTACTGCTTTCTGTAACTCTTGTTCAATATTTGTCTTCCCAACTTCTAATTCCCTCTTTTCTTCAGCTAGTTGAGTAACATTGTTCTCTGCAACTGACAATGTGTCTTCCAGTGATTTCACAGTTGCTTGGGCTTCTGCTAACTCACTAACCAAGGTATTGGCATCCTCTTTCACCTTACCCAACTCCTGCTCTGCATGCGTCTTAGCTTCCAGGCATTCATTAATGTACCCAGAAAGCCAATTCACCTTTCCTACGGGCTCATCAAAAACTGTATCAACAGGAAGAACAATGCCATCAATAGATTCAACCACTTTCTGTAAGATTTTATTGCTCTCCAATAAGAATTGCTCAAGTTGATCACGTTGATCTTTCATCGCAGCAAGATCAGCCTCCAACTTTGGGATGTTCTCTACGTCAGTAGACAATGTTTTAATCTGGTCTCTGCAGTCAATGACTGCAGATTCTTGCTGCTGTAACTCGAGCTTCAACTTCTGAATTTCTGAGTTCTTTTCATCCAGAAGCTTTTTCAAGTTCTCCCGATCTTGAACCAATCCCTTGCCTTTCTTAACTGCCATGGATAACTTCTCCCTCATCAATGCAGACTTCTCTTCCGATCTTTCAAGATCCTTCTGTAGAGAGCTCTTTTCCTCTTTCAGTGCTACAAGTTCTTCAGAAACCAACTTTAACTCATTCGACACTTTTTCCACCAAAGTAGACTTCTCTTCCAATCTTTCAAGATCCTTCTGTAGAGAGCTCTTTTCCTCTTTCAGCACTGCAAGTTCTTCAGATACCAACTTTAACTCATTTGAAAATTTATCCACCAAAGTGGACTTCTCCTCTGATCTTTCAAGATCCTTCCATAAAGAGCTCTTTTCCTCTTTCAGTTCTACAAGTTCTTCAGATACCAACTTTAACTCATTCGACAGTTTTTCCACCAAAGCAGACTTCTCTTCCGATCTTTCAAGATCCTTCTGTAGAGAGCTCTTTTCCTCTTTCAGCACTACAAGTTCTTCAGATACCAATTTTAACTCATTCGACAGTTTTTCCACCGAAGTGGACTTCTCTTCCGATCTTTCAAGATCATTCTGAAGTGAGCTCTTTTCCTCTTTCAGTGCTACAAGTTCTTCATATACCAATTTTAACTCATTCGACAGTTTTTCCACCAAAGTGGACTTCTCTTCCAATCTTTCAACATCATTCTGTAGAGAACTCTTTTCCTCTTTCAGCGCTACAAGTTCTTCAGATACCAACTTTAACTCACTCAACAGTTTTTCCACCAAAGCAGACTTCTCTTCCAATCTTTCAAAATCCTTATGAAGAGAGCTCTTTTCCTCTTTCAGCACCACAAGTTCTTCAGATACCAACTTTAACTCATTTGACAATTTATCCACCAAAGTAGACTTCTCTTCTGATCTTTCAAAATCCTTCCATAGAGAGCTCTTTTCCTCTTTCAGTGCTACAAGTTCTTCAGAAACCAACTTTAACTCATTCAACAGTTTTTCCTCTGATCTCACCATCATCTCTTCTTCGAGTAATTTCTCACACAGCATCAATTCATGATCCCTTACATACAAGAGACTTTGTACTCTTTCAAACAATTCTGCATTAACATAGGAAGAATCCAAAATGACACTGCTCTGTTCTTTTATCTTCTCAAAACATCTGTGAACAAGACTGGTATTGTCAGAGAAAGTCTGATAGACCCCTTCTTCCTTTTCCATTTCAGTTCCAGAAACCTCAATCAACATTTTCACTATCTGATCCCTCTCCACTGAAACTTGATGCTCTTTTTCAACAATCTCTTTGTATTTTCCCATCAGGTTGGCCAACTCTGTTTGAAAATAATCCTTTTCCTGTAGTTCTGCTGAAAGAGAAGCACTTAAGTGGTCCTTCTCCAATGTAACTTGACATTCTTTTACAACAATCTCTTCATATTTGCTCATCAGCTCAGCCAACTCTGTTTGAAGATAATCCTTTTCCTGTAATGCTGTTGAAAGTGAAGCACTTAAGTGATCCTTCTCCAATGTAACTTGATGTTCTTTTTCAACAATCTCTTCATATTTCCTCATCAGATCAGCCAACTCTGTTTCAAAATAATCCTTTTCCTGTAATGCTGTTGAAAGTGAAGCACTTAAGCGGTCAATCTCATTAAGGCCAGTTTCCCTTGTTTTAGCAATTTCATCCTGCAAACTATTTACATCATCTTTAGCCCGGTAAAATGACTCCCTCAGCCAACCCACTCGAGCTTCCAAGTCAGATGATGAAACTGTCTCTGGTAGATCAAATGAGGAAAAAGCATCTTTCAATTTTTGAGACTCCAGTGAAACACCCTTTAGTACATTTCTCTCATCCACAAGCCATCTAAATCTCTCTCTAATATCCATCGAAGGAAGTTCCTCAGGTACACCAGCCTCAGACATAATTTCATCAATTTTTTCAAGAACGGAAGTCCTTTCCGATAGTGTTTCCTGCAGAGATGCAATCAAATTTTCACTTTTGACCAATTCCTCCTTGCTTAGTTCAGCAGACTCCAATGCGCTAGACTTCTCTTGCAATTCAATCAAACATTTCTCAAGCTCACTTGTTTTATCAGCTAGAGAATGCTTCAATGAGTCTCTCTGTTGCACCAATGCCTTTCCCTTTGTCACAGCCATGGTAAGCTTCTCTTTGGTATTAGCACACCTAACCTTCTCCTGCTCAACTTCTATTTTTGTGTTTGCAAGTTCCGCATTCACTTTCTCAACCATTTCTTTATGCCCGTCAAGTTGTTCCACTAATTTCCTATTTTCATCCTCTAGATGTCTAACTTTATCAGTCAAATCATCCTCCTTTCTTTTCAGCTCAAGTAACTCATCACGTGCAGCAACACAAATTGTCCCATGACCCTCTTGCACCCTGATATCAACCCCAGTCTCATTCAAACATTGCCTAAGTTGATCAATTTCAGAAAGAATCTGATTGTACTTCTCAATCAACAAAGAGTTGCCTTTCTCAACCTGAATTATTTTCCCACTAATAGAATCCTCCAATGATTCTTCTTGATAACCTACTGATGCTAGAGAAGCTAACATCCTGTTTGCCACATCCTCTACATGCCGATCCTTTTCCAACGATACTTCCAAAGAATTCTGAACAGAACTCATATAAGACGCTGCAGCATCATTCGACACTGATAACTCAGAAACCCGTGCATTGAGATCTCCAATCTCTTGTTCATTCATAAGAACAACACCATGAATTTCTCTCATTGTCGCCTCAGCCTGCAATCGTTCCTCTGAAGCTAATTTAACAAACAGCGAGCATTCCTTTATCATTTCAAGCAAAGGGCTATTATCATTTTCCCCACTCTCATTCTCACCAAGCAACGGCTGCTGATGATTAATCAGAGCCTTAAGCCCGTGACGAAGCTCAGCAACTTCCCTAGCAAACACCTCTCTTTCGTCCTGCACACCAAAAGTCACAAATCAATACCAAAAGAGAAGTGCTCATCAGTAACAGCCAGTAACAACCCGTCACTTAGAATCTATTGTGAAAACGTTATGGACATATAGCATTTCTGATACCAAATTGATAATCACAAAGAGTAACTAAACAAAACTACCCAACCAAACAACATTTTTCGACCTTGTATTCCCGTGCATTGCTCAGTCGTCGTCGTTGTTCCGGCTGCTCATCCATCACGTAACCATTCAACACCCCATTTTCGATTCCTCGAACCCCATCATCCCCCGATTCTTCCCTCGCTACTGCTACAACTGCTGCTTCCTTCTCAGCACTCGAAACCAACTCGTCCGAGCAGTCAACAAAATCGCCCCCCTCTTCCTCCTCCGAAACCCCATTATCATTATCGCTTTCAGCACGACCCATCACCGACAATAACGCCGGTTCCTGCAATCATTTCTCAACCTCTTCACTAATATGCACAAATTATAAACCATTTCTCACATCAAATCAAAATTACTATACTTTCAACCAATCATAAATTCATTACCTGATTGACTCGGTCATGGTCATGGTCATACCCGTTAGCTTCTTCGGGTGCCCGGATTGCACGATCCGGATTCGGGTCAAGAAAGTTGTTGTTCTGAGCTCCGGAAACTTCCAGAACCTGCTCTGAGCTATGATTCTCAGACATTTCAATCGCTCATAATCGAAACCGTTGCCCCTCCAGATCCGTGAGATTCGAAAAACGAAACCTGAGAGAGATATGAATTCAAAATCTAGAATCTGGAAATGAAAAACGAAACGAAACGAAACCCTAGAAACGGGAAATTATTTTTGTATTTGACCTGTGAATGGAAACGGCGTCGTGTTGTTGCGGTGATCGGACGGTTCACGATGAGCTTTAGATTTGTGATTTGAAGACTCTCTAAAGAATTGTAGTTAGTTGAATCTGGAAATTGTTGCACGGAGTAATTAGCAAAAACCACCCAGTCAAATTGAAATTTCCCACCCACTTTTAATGTTTACCCTTTTTTTTTTTTTTTTTTTTTTTAGAAAGCGTTACTGCGGTGTCGTTTTGGCGAGGAAACGCTGCCGACTCTGGATTTACGTTTCAAAGTGGTGCATTGAAATGCATGTTTGGGCCTTTCCATTTTTCTTTTAGGGTGGCTCAAACCTAAACTCATTTAATAATGAACAAGGTTTAGCTACAACTATATTCAATAAAATAAATATTACTACATATTTTGAAAATCTAAAAGTTGAATTGTATGTTCTTTACGCTTTTAATACGCATGTCAAATTTTGTGTTAATCAGACATTATTTACTATATAATCTATAAGCTTATATTTTACGCATAATTTTAAACTACAAAAACTTACAATTTAAACAATTTATTGATAACATAGCTATTGATCTTTAATTTTCTAGAAATTTTACAAGCACGAAGAGTATAAGAAGAAGATGTAATCCAATGGTGGATTTGTCAAAATTCACCTCTAATAAAAAGATATTTAGAAAGGTTGTAACTTTAAGTTATAACCAATTTCGTAACTAAATTTTGTCTTTTAATAATTATGTCAAATCAAATCTCCCTCATTTCTAATACAACTTATTAATCAAGCGAGTTAACATAACACAACTCATTTCAATCTGTTTAATACACAATCTAAGGGAATTTTTTTTTTCTTTGTTTTGGGTAGAAGAGTCGAGGACTTGAGAGTTTCAATGAAGAATTTATCAATGGAAAAAGTTTAGTTACAAAATCAATCTTACTCAATATCTTTTTATTAGAGGTGAATTTTGACAAATCAACCATTGGATTACATATTCTTCTTATATCCTCCATGCTTATAAAATTTCTAGATTTTTTTTTTTTTTTACAAGATAGAATTTCTACTCTAACCTAATCTAAGGGTCCGTTTGGTTGGAAGAGTGGAAAAATAGGATGATGGAAAATTAGTGGGAGGATAGAAAAGATTTGGTTTTCCCTCATGTGTGTTTGGTTGAAGGGGTAAAAAAGTGAGAGGGTGGAAAACTTTTTTGTTTGGTTGAAGAAAAAAATGGGAGGATGGAAAATGTAGTTTATATAAATTGACTATTATGTTTTTATTATATAATATATATATATATATAAGAAATAAAGTAAGGAAGAGGGGTAGGTGAGTGCAATAAAGTGAGGGTATTTGTGTAAATTACATCATTTAGCATCTTTTCTCCTTAGTTTTCCTCCCAAATTGGGAGGACAAAAAAATGTGGGCCCAGAGGGATTATTTTCCTCCCCATTTTCTGTCTCTCTTGTTTTCTCTCCTGAACCAAACAAGAGAAAATGTCATTTTCCACCCTATTTTCCTCTTCCTATTTTTCATCCACCTTGTTTTCACCCCAATCAAACATACCCTAAGTGTATATGTGTGTGAAACTCCCTCCTAGAGACTTGAACTCCGGCCCTTACCCCCCCACACCCCACAAGCATTTATACTTGTAGAGTGACCATCGCACCAAGGGTGCGCGATGGTAAAATTTCTAGAAAATTAAAAATCAATAATTATGTTATCAATAAATTGTTTAAATTGCAAGTTTTTGTAATTTAAAATTATGCATAAAATATAAACTTATAGATCATTTGGTAAATAATATCTGATTGACACAAAATTTGACATGTGTATTAAGAGTGTAAAGAACATGCAATTTGACGGTTAAATTTTCAAAAATATAGTCATATTTATTTTAGGGTAAAATACTATTTTGGTCCCTAAACTTTAACGATTAAACTTTACAAAAAGTTTGTTTTTCACCCCTAAACTTTAAAAAGTTCATTTTTCATCTCTAAATTATTGAAAAGTTCGTCTTTTATCCCTAAACTATTGAAAATGATTTATTTTTTTCCTTAAACTTAAAAAAAAAAAAAAAAAAAATCATCCCTAAACTATTGAAAGGAATTCTTTTTTCATCCATATTTTTGTTCCTAAACTATTGAAAAAACTATTTACAAAATTTAGGGATGAAAAAAGAACTTTTTAAAGTTTAGGGACAAAAAAAAAAAAAAAAAAAACTTTTGGTAAATTTTAGGAACCAAAAAATTATTTTACCCTTTATTTTATTGAGTATAATTGTAACCTTAAGCTACAACCAATTTTGTATGAAGCTAAACTTTATCCTTTATCAATATAACTATTAATTACTTAATTATATTTAGAATCAATTTTTTTTTTAAATGACATTTATTTATATTCAAATAGGCCATTTCCAGTTGATTACCTATTTATTAATCATGTTCAGAATGTTGACCCATTTTTGACACTAACCCATTTAAACTAAACACTAACCCACAAAACAACTATATCATGTTTGCAAGTCATGTCGAATATTGTCACCCCTATATTATAGTCTTATTACAATAAGAATTAGTCTATTAGAATTCCATGGACTATATGTCCATATCATTCCTACAAACTTGTTATATGAATGTTGAGGATGATTCTCAAAAAAAAAAAGTAAATTGAGGGTGTTGTTAATAGACCATGAAGGGCCATTCAATTGTATAGAGTAAGACTATTAGCATTAGTAGGTGTATAATAAAAGAAAAGTGTCAAATTTACACATTCAAGCCCTAAATCACCCACATCAGTTAAGTTATTGATGGTAAATTTGCAAAGTTGCTACATTAATCATGTAAATATACATAGTTACTGTAGTAGTTTTGTATATCATTATTTTAAGTTTTTTTCTCTCATCTTTTGCCTCATCTAATTCCTCTCTCTCTCTCTCTCTGAAGATAATAATAAACAAAGAATGAAAAATGATTATTTAAATAAAATAGAATATAGAATAGATAATCTAATGTAGGTGCTTTTGAAAAGCTATTGTGTAAAATAAAAAAAATATGTTCTTATCCTAAAATAGATAGAAATTGCACAAGCTGATACAAATGCTCTAAGAATTACTTGCTCACCATTTATTACCTTAACAATCTTCGTAGCATCTTTGTGAGTTCACGAATAGCTTGACTAGAAAAGCTTCTACTTGCGATTGGTTGGAGGTCTTCTTAAGCATTCACATCAACTCTTGCAAAAAAATTCCTTCTATTTTAGCATAAGAACTTACTTTTTTTTTTCTATTTTACATACTCACATTTTTTAAAACACTCTACATCAGATTATCTATTTTACACTACATTACATTAAAATATCAAATTTTCTTGATTTTTTTAATTGTTTCTTTTTTTTCACATACAATAACCATTAACCATCATCCACTCTCTTTCTTCAACCTTAGGATACGTAAAAAAAGAATTAAAAACTATATGCATAGTAAATAATGCTAGTGTAAATTTACACAATTACTGTAGCAACTTTGCAAATTTATGTATTTTTAACTTAACTGATGTGAGCGATTTTGGAAGTTAAATGTGTGAAAGTGATACCTTTTTTTCTATCTTGCATTGTTTGATGCAAATGATCTTGGTACGAGCCATTGAACTTGAAGTCTTACTTCAGATTGAACAAGTTGGTTATGGTAGATAAAGCAGATAACCAAGGGTTCTTTTGAGGAAGATGAATGATCATTTGAGGTGAATTTACATAGGAACATCCTCCAATTGAGATCACTCAAAAAATGGGACATCGATCTCATTATGAGGCACCCTGGCAATAGACCACCACCACAAATGCAACAAAATGGCCACGAAAACAAAATTATAAGACAATAGAACCCATATGTGAGAAGAATATATAAGCGTATAGATTAATTTTTTGTTACCTCTAACAATTTTACTATTTTATTGAGCTTATGACATATGTTCTATAACATTTTTTTATCAATCAAGACACTAACTGATTCCTATATTTAAAAAAAAAAAAAAAAAAATTGGTATTTGCCATAATTTTTTATTATAAAAGATAACACTGCACTTAACTTTTTTTTCTTTTGAGGGAACTAATTGTTTATTTTAAGATACACTAATTTGTTTTCTGATGGGACAAATTTTATTACAAGAATTTTCAAACTTTATCTGATTGCCCAAACTTGTGTTAGTTTGTAGAGATTTAGTAGTGTTGCTGACCCATGCGCTCTTCGTGAGAAACCGTAATATATTCTTGATCAACATATTCGTGATTTGAATGTTGGACAAAACTAGATAATATATAGAGAGGTATATTAAGACTTGGACAAAGTTTATCTTCTCAACTCAATATGTGGCAATTTATAAAGAGTCCGAATTTGGAAAAGATAAGGTGTAAAACTCATGTTTTATATCATTCAATAAGAGATTGTCATATCAGTTTTTTACTTAAAATTCAATACATTCTATCACACATTATAACATCTTAATAATCTCACAATTAAGTTGGATTTTCAAATGGGTATTAGATTTTTTTTTTTTTTTTTTTTTTTGAGAATCTGGGTATTAGAATTAGTTGAGTATGGTTGTGCCTATTCTATAATATGTAATATGATGATATAACATGTTGGGATTGAAAGAGCAAAACTTGGGTTTTACACCACATTCTTCTAAAATTCAATCTCATTTATAAAATTATCTACGTGTATTATTTAATTTAAAGCCAAAACACATAAGACATAACTCATTAAAAAAGTTAAGGGACTAAAACTAAACATGAATAATCTTATAAATAGCCACATAATGGTTTGGAGTAACTTTTTCCTTAAAACTTTGTGACCTAAATATTGAACAACATATAAAATTTATAAAAATTCTTTTCTTGTTGAAATTATGTAAATTATTTGTATGTAAATTGATATATAATAGGTTTTCCAATTAAATTCAACTATATAGTTGTGCTGACCAATAAAATACAAAAGAATTTATCTTTTTTAAGAACAATTAAATTTAATGCAGTCATACATTTGAATTTAATTAAGGAATTTAATATAGTAATGAGTGTCATTTTACCTTGAATGATAGCATTTATCTTTCAAGTAAGAATATTATAAGATCTTTTTATGTACCAATTTTCAATTAGCAGCAATGGGTATTTTAAGGTAGCAGATGACTTGGACGAGGTGATTCCATATTCTCATAACTCTTTATAATTGCTATGAAATTTGATAGTTTTTGGGGTCAGCTTAAATTTTATTGGAGATGTGGAAAAAAAGGGGGAAATAAACTTATCTTGATGATATTTTGACTAAAAAATAAAAATAGATCTCATATTCTATCACCCCAAAAAAAGGTTTTGGTGATAGTCATTGCATGAGTAGAAACATGCGTTACGTCAATAGATTGTAGGCTAGCAAATCATGAGATAAAGTTGGCATTAAGTGTGTTTTACTTTTTAGAGAGTTTTTGAAGTCCAAGACTTATGCCTAGAACAATTCAAGAAGAAAGAAGTTTTTGAAATCTCAATACATAGCTCGATACAAATCGATTGGTTGAGATAAGTTCAATAAATGTCTTGATACCTATTGTTTGATCAAGAATTACGGATACAAAATCCAATTTAGGTATTAATTCATCCAATCTCTAACATTTTATGCCCTACTTGCTAGAATATTTGAGGACTAAAAAGGACAACCAAATAAAGATTTTGATAGCTATGTTTTGCATGTACAGGGTTTTTGTAGCCGAGTTCTCACTCAGCAACAACCAAAGATATTAAGATCGATGATCAAGGGCTATAGTGAAAACCTTCAATGTGACACTTGAAATTTAGATGGAGCATTAATTTGTACAAAGTTTTCTAGAAAAGAATCTAAGGATTTTGAGTTGCATGTGGTAAAATTGTAAGTGCTATAGGAGGGAATTGGGGGGAGTAGTAGAATTAAGGATGATTCTATTATAGTGCTTTGATTCTATTTAGTGGACTTGTTTCTTTGGGAGTTGGTGGTAAACCTCTAAAGAGTTTTTCCATGTAGAACTTTTCTTTTCGTAACCATATTGCTTATGTTATTTACTTTTTGCATTTATTTGTATACAATATTAATTTGTACTTATCAAAGCTAAGAGAAATCCAATTAGATCTCAAATAGGAGTTTAATTTTATGTCACGTGTTTCAACCAATTTTCTTAATTTTGGTAACTATTTACTACACCACAAAAATTGAGTCCAATTTAATTTTTCTTAAATTTTTGTGTTAAATGATTTATCAAATGAGAAAATCATAGAATCAAAATTAATAAACCTTAAAAAATCACCATCATTAATTTATTATTATTATACAAATTAAATAGAGGTTAGCCAAATTAAAATTGAGAATTTTATGGATAACAATTTCAATGTTTTTTTTTTTTTTTTTTTCATTTGTTTCAAATAAAATTATATTTATTTTATTAGTAGCAATTGTATATTTTCAAATATACAAACATTATATATATAATATATAAATTTGGTAAAATTTTAAAACTCATTTAATTATGCTTATTTGTAAATGTATCTCATGCATATGTATGAGGTAACAAATAAGTTAACCATAAATTGAACGTCCCAAAATATTTGGTTAATTAATTTTCTAGATTAAAATTGGTTAATCTCTAACAATCGGGGTCTAAATCTCCAACAACGTGTCTAGGAGTGATCAGTTCCGCAAACACCAATGAAGCTGAGTTCCCAAGCATTGTTAAGCTCATAGAGAGTCAAATTTACACCACAAGACTTAAAATTGCAAATTTTGTGACATTGGATAATGACCAAGTAAAACAAAGATCATCTTTCCTCTCCTAAAGGTAGGGAGGTTCATACAATGCCTCAATGAGCTACCATCCCACAAGGGAGAGGCGCCAAGTATAAATACCTCATTTGCTCCACCATTTAGTTCCTACAATCAAACAAACAAACAGGATCCTTTTTTGACTCACAAAATGGCAAACTCCAAGTACTTGTTTCTTCAAATTGCATGCTTCATCCTCTTGTTATCCTTGTCTCCTTCATATGCTCACAACAAGAGCCACGAAAGCATGCCACCTCCTGCTGGTTTCCAAGCAAATGTTGATTTCAAAGGTTGCTTCAACAAGGTTTATGCTTTCGACGATTCAGACACTGACACTGGAAATGCTCACAACTTGGGTGATCTCAAATCCTTCATTAGCACTTTATTCTCTCACGCTTGGTCCCTATATTGCTCATCAGAGAATTCAAAGTTATCTGGTTATCGACTATCTAATGGCCGCTTGGTCATTGATTTCCTATGTGAAGCTCTCAACATACCCCACTTGTCAGCCTATAAAGACTCTTCCGCTAACTTCTCATGTGGCGCAAACTTTGCAATAGCCGGATCAACGGCTCTTTCAAGTAATCTCTTTGGTCATTTCAATTTTGGTAATCCCCTAATGTGGAAACCAAATCCAGAGAATATCCTAACTCAAATTGATTGGTTCCATAACTTTGTTAGGGAGAGAGAATGCCAAGGAAAAGATGAGGCTGCATGCAAATCAGAGCTTAGGAATGCTCTCTTTTGGATAGGTGAGATTGGTGGCAATGACTATGCTTGTCTTTTTGCCTCTTCCATTGGCCCTGCTATTGCCAATAAGCAATTCACAGAGCAAGCTGTTGATCACATCTGCACACTTGCATTGGTAAGCATTGATAAACTACCATTTATATCAAAAGCTTAAATTGATTATAAAAAAAATGATGAATTTAATCATTTAACTATTATTCCAACATGCATAATATTACAAAAAAAAAAAAAAAAAAAAAAGAAAAAAGAAAAAAGAAAGTAGCATATAGCCTTAGCTTGTTAGAAGAAAAAAAAATAGTATCTCAATAAGTTCTTCCAACCTTAATATTTGATCAAGACTCTTTTCACAAAATGGTGCATTGCATATAAGAGAAAGGATGAATGTTATGGTGAAGTTAAAGTTGGAATAGTCATATTAAGCCTGCTTTCTTTTGATAGGGGCTATTGGACAAGGGTGCAAAGTTCCTTGTGGTTCAAGGGCTACCACCAATAGGGTGCCTTCCATTGCAATTAGCAACATGTCCCTCAAATGATCGTGATCACAATGGGTGTTCAGCGAGTGCCAACTTGGTAATAAAGGGTCACAACAATCTTCTCCAGAAGAGGTTGGATGAAATTCGAATCCAACACAAAGAGTCTATGATCCTATATATTGATTACTATAGTGCATTCACAACAATATTGGAAAAGGACACACAGTACCAGTTTGAAGAACCCTTCAAGGCATGTTGTGGAGCTGGGGGAGGACAATTCAACTATCAACCAAACCTCCTTTGTGGAGCTTTTGGCACCTCTACTTGCAAGGACTCTAGCACCCACATTAACTTTGATGGGGTTCACTTGACCGAAAATATGCATCTACACCTCTCTGATCTCTTCTTCAACCAAGGCTTCTGTACACCATCATTTGCAGATCTGATTAAGAAGAAGAAAGGCCAATATTAAAATGTCTGATATTGGCCTTCCAGTTCTCTTTTTAGTAATAAATATCTGATGGTTAATGCCTGATGCTGCTAGGTAGATTAGTAGTAGGCTCCCAATGGTGGCATTCAGAGAGCTGGATAATAATTCTTGATCTCAACAAGAACAAGAACAACTCTTTTGCAAGAACAAGAACAACTCTCTCAATCTCAAGACCCAAACAACATGACCACTCAAAATCAAGATCAACTCTCACGGTCTCAAGACCCAAACAGCATGACCCATAAGACAAACCCAAGCAAAATCCAGCAAGACCCAAACAGAATGACCGATCTGAAGAAGAGCGCCACCGCTTCGATGGACTCGCTGGGATTTGAAGAAGAGCGCCGCCGCAAGATCCATCCCTGTCCACCAAAACCCCAAGCCGCCACTCCAAAATCACCCTAAGTCGCCATCCTTATCTTCTTTGCCTTCGCCCTCTACCATTCACCAACGTCGCCACCCTAGGTAGTAGCTCCCAAACCCACACCTCCCTCTCTAATTCTTTCACCTTCGCCCACTCTCTCTCTTTTCTGTCTAATCTGAAGGGCCAGAAAGAGAGGAAAAGAAAGCCCACTCTCTCTCTTCACGATCTAATATGAAGGGTCAATAAGAGAGGTAAAGAGAGAGGGTGAGTTAAAGAGAGAGTCTGAACTTAAACCAGTTTGGAGAGAAAGGGCTTGAGACAATTTTGAATCTATATTGCTAGTGGGTTGGGATTTTGATCTAGGTTTGTGGGGTTTCAAAAGTTTTTTTTTTTTTTTTTTTTTTTTTTTTTTTTTTTTAATTTGTGTCTAAAAACTGGTATATTTAATTTTGTGAAAAGAGAGAAGAAGGAATTGATAGAGTCGCAAAGTGGGAAGAAGAAGAAAAAGAAACTAGGCACAAACATAATAGATCTAAGTTCCACCATTTTTTTGTTTTTAATTATTTTTTTTGTTTTTTATAATTTTTAAAATTGATAAATTTATTTTTTAAGGTTAGATGCTGATGTGGAAGCTAACGTGGATGCTGATGTAGCATTTTTAATATTATTTTAATAGACACGTCAGCATTTACTATGCCAACAATGCACTCGTTTGCCACGTCAACTTTTGCCATTAGTTGAGTGATGGAAAGGACCTAAATGTCAGGCATTAATTGGTTTAGGGACTAAAAGTGGTAAAAATAAAATGTAGGGACTAAAATGGAAAAAGTGCAAAATGTAGGGACTAAAAGTGCATTTACACCTACTATCTTTTTACCTTATTATTGTTATTATTTAAATGTTACACGCGTACCTAGGGTCTTGAAACATGGCCTCACTTTTTACTTTACACTTAGGGCTAGCACAACAGCTTTCACGGCCTAAGGCGGAAATTTTAAATAGGTCATTTTTTATATTTAAATATTAGTAACAAATTTATCCATACATACTTTTTTAGGTTCAATTTATTTTTCAACTCTTTTTTTTTTTTTTGAGTTTTTTATATGTTGACATTTATAATGAACAAATATTTATAAATAAATAAAACATGACTCATAATTGAAAATTATAATCTAACTAAAAATAAAATCTAATGTATAGAATAATAAAACCTAGTTTACCAATAGCAAAGTTGCAACTTTACTAATATTGTGAGCACTTTATAATCTAAACTTACACGAATAAAAATTAATTTATTACAGGATTTAATAAATTAATATCTCTAACACAAATGGATTGATGTGATATACATCAAATTAGCAATACATGTGATAACTTATAAGTTATAAAGCAGAAGCAAATACATCATGTGGCTCACTCTCTCGGTTGCTATGTGATATGTTTAGAAAGAGAAAAGAAATAGTAATAAAAGACTATAAATAAAAGGGTGAGTGGGTGATAGTGTTATGTCTTGTCACTTCTATGTCTCTTTCCACTACCATGACAAAACAAAATTTTAATAGCATAATGAGAAAAAATAAATGGAGCGAGGGCTTAAAGCCAAACTTGAAGGGAGAAAAGATTTGAAGCACAACAAATTTCAAGCCATTGCAGAGAATTTAAATGGGGAGAATGACACGGTTTCTAGCAATGAGTATAAAATTCTAAGGTTTGAGTTTGATTTATTTGGGCCATTTGATTTTAGTCTTTAGTTTTGCTTTGTTCAGTTATTGAGAGAGAAATAGAGATTTTTTTTGTTTGTGTAGTACGAGAGACTTAAGTGGTACACTCTTAAACTCCCACATAGAGATGGAAGTGTCAAGAGCATTGATTACCAAGAGTTTTTTTTTTCCCTTGAAAGCTCGAAAATGTTTTAAAAACATAAGAGCTGTTTAGACCCTCAAATTAAAGTTACGGCTTGATAGATTTTACACTAACTTAATTCTAAGTGCGGAATAGTATAAATGCGAGCGGATAAACAAACAAGCTACTCTAATCCATAATCAAGTCAACACAGCAGTAAACTGAAATGTAAAAAAGTAGGGAAGAGAGATGCAAACATAAGATAACACGCCGATGTGTTATTGAAGAGGAAACCAAAGAACTCGGCGAAAAACCTCTTCGCCGCCCTCCAAGCGGTAATCGATCCACTAGACAATCAGTTGGGATACATGGGTTAGCAAGAAACCCTCCAAGCCTAATCTACCCGCTGTACCTAAGTCCTCCAAGCTTCTACTCCAACAAGGCTTCTCGGAACCGTGTCTTGTCTAGCTCTCCGAATCCCACAACAAGCTTCATGTTGCATCTGCCATCCTTGGCTTCTTCCAATGCTTCCCAGCAGCACCAAAAGCTCACTTGACACTCTAAAAGGGTGTGGTAAGTGTTTGGGCTATCAACCTCTCAAAGGTATGGAAATGGAGAGGTAGGAGTTGAGGAAATCCATAAGCATATGTGTAGAGATATATGGGTATGATAATCTCTATCTCTCAAGGTTTGAGGCTAGGGTTTTCTCTCAAAAGCACTCCACAACATTTGTGGGTAATGTGGGTATATATAGTGTGGGTACAGAAAGTGTATATCAAACAGTATAGTCTGGCAAAACAGAATGTTTCGCGGGTGTCTCGCGGGAAGGCCTTACTCGCGAGCTACTCGCGAAACATAGCTGTCTCCATCTGTACTGACTCTTCACATTTTAGTCATGTGCAAGGCACATGCTTCACTTCACGGGATGCTTAGTCGTGAGATACCCCCGAGAACTCTTCTGGCTTCATATGCTTGAGTCTTCACACTCTCTCTCTTTAACACACAACCCTTACAATCAAATCCCACAATAAATACAGGGTACAAAAGATTGAATATAATTACAATCAAATTTGGCATGGAATAAAAGCCAACAAAATACATATTTGTAAATCACAACTTTACATTCCTGTTATTTCTTTGATATATATGAGAGATAATCAATTCTACTCCCACAAAAGGTTCTTATTTATGTTTTTTCTTTAAGAAAAAAATATATTTTTGATGTATTGATTTATTTTTTGGCCTTAATTAATATTCTTATAGAGAAGAAAATATCTTATTGGTTCAAATTTGGGGACTTGTTCCATATGGGGCCTTAGGCAATTGCATCTATTGCTTATAGGGTAAAGCTGGCCCTGGACAGGAGACAGTAATCTTTAATTTCTTTTGCACTTGCTGAGATAGCTTACTAATACTTTATTAAAATAAATAAATAGGCATCCAGAGAAGCTTACAATTGAAGGGACAAGAAGATGAAATAAGGGTGGGGGACTGAACCGATCGCTAGAGATGACATGTCTAGGCTCCAAAACCCACACCAAACACAAATAGTTTCAACTTTTAGTAGATTTTATTAGCAAATGGGATAACATGCCCCCCCCCCCCCTCCCCCCCTCCCCCAAAAAAAATGCAGTTTGTTCTACATATTAAAATTTCACCACAAAATAACAATATAAAAGTATGGTTCAATATCAATGGTTTGAGATTAAATTTGTTAGGGTCATATTATTTATGTATTGACATATCCTACAACAAAATGCAGTTTACTTGTAATTGGCCAGATCTAAGTGAGTTAAAAATTATCATGACAAGTGAATTCATTGAAGACATGAAGATTACTCAAGAACTGTTCAAGAAAAGCTGAATCTACAGGTTCTGATACCTCATCGATACCTGTCGATTTATCAAGATTTAATGAAGTTCGATACCTAGCTCGATACATCTCGATCTATCGAGCTGACGAATTTGAGGAGATAGAACAACAACGTTTTAAGAGAGCCCAAGGTTTGTGTAAACCTAACAAGAATGGGAGAGCTCATCAAAAGGCCCATTAAGCTCCTATATGAATAAGGAGGTACGGAGAAAGAAAACCCTAATCCTAAAAAGCTAACCCTAGAAAGCCTCATTAGGTTTTCTTATTTGAATCCCTATCCTCCTCTTATAGAAGAAAGAGATCTTTCTTGTGTGCCTTTGGGTTTTGCAACCAAGCAAAATCTCTAGCACCAACCATTGAAGATCTTATTGGTGTTTCTATGTGAAGCTGTTGCAAATCAACTACAACAATCAAAGGGTTGTTGTGGAGTTAGTCATGTGCTTGGGTTTGTGTAAAGAAGTTAGTCATGTACTAGGATTCATGCAAAAAGGGAAGATGTCTCTACATGATTAAGTCCAATTGGGTATTAGAGTAAAGGTTCAATTGCAGGTTGGTATTATGGGTGTTAATGCTCACTTTTGACAAAAGGGCCCAATGGCAAAAGAAGCCCAACAATATGAAAGAGATGGAGAAAGAAAATAGTAAAATAAAGACCATTAGGCCAGAATGGCAGGAATAATGGTCAATAGGCCCACAAAAATAATAAGTGGCTAGGAAGAAAGCAAATGGGTTGAAGAAGCCCAAAGAATGAAGTAGTAAGCCCATGGGAGTTGTAAGAGATGGAGAGAGTAAAATGAGCCGGGGAAGCCCAAGAAAGGAATTAGTAAATTCATAGGTTGGCACAAAGGCTAATAAGCCCAAAAGGTAAGAATGTGACAATTGGGCCGGTGAAGCCCAAAAGATTTAGCAAAAACCCATGGGAGTGAAAGAGGTAAGGAAGAATGAAATGGGCTGAGGATGCCTAAGGAATGAAATGGGCCGAGGAAACTCAAGGCACGGAATGGGCTGGCCTAGCAGGAATGTTGGCCAGTAAAGCACAAAAGAAGAAAGGAATGTAAGAAATGGATTGGCAGAAGCTTTAGCCCGTAAGCCCATAGGTAACAACAAGGTAAAAGGATAAGTAATATCATAGTAGGAGCAGTGCAGCGGCATGGTAGGAGCACCAGCCAGCCCACAGACACATGACAAAAGGAGACACGGGCCAGGTAAGAGGGGGAGAGCCCACACCCAAACAATGCCCTGTTTGAAGAAGAGATGGAACGCAGAGAACGAAAACTCAAAGGCCCATGTATCATTCATGCCGCGAGAGTTAAACAAAAACCAGAATATGCAGCAAAATCAGACAAACACGGAGGCAATGGCAAATGCGTGAAGGCTAAAGAAGTAATGGATTCAGATGGAAGTTGAGCATGCACACAAGGCTTAGGCACCATCTATTTGTACCTAGCCAATACAGGGAGGTGGGCCATAGGTCAGAGGTTTGAGAGGGTGTGGTCTAGCGGTGGGAAAAAGGGGGAGCCTATTTCAGGGTTCCCGCTCATGCTCTTTTGGGAAAAATGTCCTGCTAGGATGACATCTCATCCAAACAAAGTAAACATGAGCTGGAATCACTAGATGCATGCCATAGAGGGTGGTAAGGGAAAGGTTTATCCCTTATTCGGATGAGAGTGTTAAGGGAGGTAGGAGATAAAACAAAACCATTTTTGTCTGGGAATGAGGCATGGTGTAGCCAACACAGTGTAGTGGTGGTGGCTGGATACCCGGCAAGCCAGTGGTTAGTCTTGGAAGGACACCCACAACGAGCCAAAAGTGGTTGAGGGGTTAAAATAGTAAATCCTATCATGGCAGGCAGTATAAAAGACTATAGTCGTGAACAGTGAAAAAGGGGAATGATGGCAAACATAAAATAGAGAGATAGAAAGAAAGAAAAGAAAACAGAGTAAACAAAGAAGAAAAGGGAAAAATACAGAAATCCCACAAAGATGGAAGAAACGTGAGTACTAGGAATAGAGGCATGCATCAATAGGTTACCCACTTCTCTCCCTCTCAATAGACCCACTCTCTGATAAGTTAAGAACTTAAGTTTCAACCATCTAGGTCCTTTTTCCAAAGTGTGTAATCTCCACAGCAAGAATTCCCTCTGAGCTTACCCACGTTGGAGATTGGCTCCTTTTTAGGTTCGTGTTTGTTGAACAACTAAGCCAATTCCTTTGGTAAATGAATCCTATTTTTTTTATGAATGACTAACTTGTTATCTTACTGTTAATTTTTTTTTTTTTTGCCGGGACCTTGTCACTTGTAATCATATTGCTATATATCTTCCTTTTCTGGTGTTATTCATGTATTATTGTTTTTAGTAGAAAATGTTTTAATTATCCTACTGCATCGTGTTTCTTGTTGTAATATCTACAACAATCTTTCCTGCCGAGAGCACGTGATATGTTCAAGGTTCTTGCCAGGATACGCTTGTATGGGAATGGCCCAACTTGTGCACAAGTTGGCCTAGGGTGTGTTTTAGCTAGGCCAGTCTCGACTCTCCTACCCTAGAATCATGGGTTGTGGTATAGTAGGAAAAATCCAGCCCAAAACACAAAAAAGGCCCACCACATTTAAATTGGTGACTTCACTGGGGAGTTGGGAAAAAGACAAGGAAAGTAGAAAAAACCCTCGCAAGTTATGCCCCCAAGATCAAAGATGACGCGGAACATGAGTACCGTACCCTTACAGGCAGAATCAAGGCCATACCCCACCATCCTAATCAGGTGGAAGGCGTTAATGGAGCGAGGGTTGCGCTGTAGCAGCAGCAAAGAATTCCCGTTGACAATACCAACTTCTTTATTGAGGTACTACAGTCTGTGCAACATTTCCAGCAGCAACTAATGGAAGAGATTCACCATATGAAGGCGGACAAGACTAAAGAGAAAGGAAGCCAACATGACCTAAAGCATGTGGCAGATAAGGAAGAAACCCCTGTAGGTGGTGGCCCACAGAATGCAGAACAACATTTTAGAGTAGGAAAGGGCGAAGTCGCAGGAAGTTCAGAGCAGGAAAGGGCTAAGGCACCTAAGGAGAGATTTTACGCATGAAGGCCTCCTTATCCTCTGTAGGTACTCAGTAAGCCATACCCCGAGAGATATGAACTATGAACTTTTGCACAATACGATGGCAGAAGGGGAAGTGCTGTTAAGCACGTGAGTAAGTTTATTGACACTCTCGGTCCCTATGTGCTTGCTCACTCCTAAGTGCAGGAGATCGTAGCAATATAATTCTCGAAGTACTGAGGTCGAACCACAAGGAACGGGGTAAATTCAAGAAAATGTAATTTAAAAAAAAAAAAAAACTTTTGGTGAAGATGAAGAATAATTTTTGCCTGGTAATTGTAAACAAGAATAACAGTGATAACTGATTTAAGACAATAATGTAAATACTAGGGCATCGAGGTGTTTCCCTATATCGATATGAAATTCTTTGTGATCTAAGAAATTATATATTTCATAATCTATTGTTCTTATACAATTAAATACTTATGATTCGATTGAAATGAGACAATTCAAGATCGCATGATAACCTAGATTAATAATGCGGTTAGAAAAGTTCTCAGAAAAAACCATTAACTTTAAAACATGATTTCTATTTGAAACTATTAGAAATTTATCTAAATAATAAGAAAAATATGATTGAACTTATTGAAAGCATGGAAGAACTAATACATCAAAAGAAATCTAATTGAACAATCAAATATGTTGTTGATAAAATCCTAGAAAGAATCACATTAAATACTCATACCGTATAGAAGAAACATAACCCCTAGCCCTAGCAAAGAGTTTAGGTTGCTATTAGAGAAAGGAAAATACAAGGTTTTCTCTACCAAATTCGTTCTACACAGCCTCCCTTCAATACCCTAATGTCCAAGTGTCCAAAGAAAATAAAACTTTTACTATTTTTGTTTTCGTCCAGATTTATAGCAATAACTTGTGAGTTAATTTTTCCCTTCAAAAGTTGTGAATTTCAAAAAACTCAAAACTAGAAAGTTGAATATATTTAAGTCACAGTTTCAACCCATCTAGCCTTGTGTCAATTGGATTTTTGAGGAGAGAGATATGCCCAAAATACTGATCAGTGCTCAAATCTAATTTTTCCTTTTTAGATTCTGCCTCCTTAATTTCTTTCCTTATTTGAAGCTTCCAAACATGGTAGACGACCCAAGCACTCTAGCTGCACCTCCTTAGACATTTAAGCATGGTCCTATAGCTCCTCTTCAATTCTAGTTTAGCCTCCATTCTCTCAAAAACTCCTGTACACTCATCTTCTTCACATGATTTCCTGAAAGTAGAAAATTACACACAACTAATGACATCTTATTCAAGAAATTATGTAAAGATAAATAATAGGGACTAATGCAAATCATGGCTTAATTATACAAATTAAGCATAGTAAATAAGGAGATAACGCCCACATAAATATATAACAAGTATACATTTTAAGGCGTTATCACACCCCCCAACTTAAATCTTGCTAGTCTCTAGCAATCCACAAAGCACCCATATCTACTGAAAGTGAAAAATTAAAACTAAAAAAGAAGCCACTTTTGTAGGCTACATGACTGCACTTCCTATGTGTAGCAAGTCTTTGAACCCCTAGGTCACCCTAATGGATGAGTTTACTCTCGTGAGGGTTTGCAGTGACTCTACCCACAAAAGTCAAAGGTTTCTTGGAAATTCCTGTAGCAAATGTTAGTCTGCTTTATTATTATATCATACAAATGAACTTTCAGTGGGGATACTATTCATCATATTAAAGAGTTTTCACTAGCTTCACTTTTAGAGTGTGTGTGTGCATAGCCCATCCAATCAAACTGGCATTTCCAAACATGCATAGACCAAGAATAATCTAGATTAGAGCCTCTACTCCAAAACCTCTCTTAAGTCATCAACACTCTGAAAGAACACACATAGAAGTAATGGCCTTTTTTTCTCTCTCTTCAAATCACATGTGAACAAAAAGGAAAGAAGAAGTTTTAAGAATATCACATGTTTATACAAAAACAGCCGCTAAAACAATGGAAAAAGATCTCTTAGAAAGGATGTTGAATTCCTAGAAACATGAGGTTAATACCATTCTCATCCCTAGTTTTTATCCCAAACACATACCGGCCATGCACCTTTAGGATCAAGTAGGACTTTAAGCTCAGTGGTAGTATAGTCTTATGGCTAGGTAAAGGCAAACTGCTCTCTTTGAAATATGAGGTATATGAATCAAATGTAGATATTTCAAGCCAAACCCAACTCATAGCAATAACAACCAACTTGAATCAAAATAACCTTTACTCAACCATATAACCTTTCTGAAATACATGAATGATGTGTAAGACACCAATGATTTATTGATTGATTATGTATGTCTTTTTTTTTTTTTTTTTTTTTCAATTTTTTTTTGGAAGAAAAGAGAGACAATGGTGGTATCTAAATGCTTCAATAGCTCAAAACTTGAACCCCCAAGAGAATACCCAAAAATAAAAATGTTTTGTGGTATTGCAGAAGTATTTCTTATGGCTCAAATGATGGTGACAATGGTTAATGTAAAGGTAGGCTGAATATTTGTTTAGCTAGTGACAAAAAAATTGATGGTCTTAGGCTCTCATCTCCTAAAATTCCACATAAACCAGTATGCCTAAAGACAAAAATAAGTAGGATCATGGTGTATCTCCCCATAATGTTTCTAGTAGTCAACCAAAAAATATAGAGATATGTTACAAAAACTGAAGCATATGAGAGAAATTTAAGAGTTCAAACAAAGAGATACTCTCACAAAGAAAAGCAAGGCTCAAGAACTCTCTATATGGGTTGAGTTTTAGCTTATATCTAACTTGTTCATGATCCATGCATATCCAACATCCTACTATCTGCTAACCTGGCTATTGTGCTCAAAAGTTTCCAATTGTGCTTTTCATGAAAGGGCCTTAATGTCGCAAATAGTATAACCAACTCAGCATTATTCATTAGATCACATGATATAAAAATAAAGCTTATAACTCTTCTGCAGCAAAATGTGTAGACCTCTCCCCCCAACTAACATATTGCATTGTCCTCAATGTATCAAAACCAAAATAAATTCAAGTATAAAGGGGAGAAGTTACCTTAAGCATTTAAATTTTTTTTTTTTTTTTAATTGAAATTTCTTTCACACTTGCAAATGTTAGCTCACAAAAAAAATAATAGCAAAACAAAAAACAAAAAACAAAAAAACAAAAACAAAAGGCAAAAAGAAAAAAGGAAACAAAAAGAAAAGAAAATTAAAACAAATATGGTACAACTTCAGAAGGCTCTATGAGAGTTTACTTTGCATCCTAATAGGTGGGGATCTTAAGTGACAGTCTCCTCCTCTGGTATAACTCCCCCTAAGTATGGTTTTAACCTTTGTTCATTTACTTTCAAAATCCTACCATCCCTAGGATCCTTAACTACTACAATTCCATGTTTAAACACTTCCCTTACAATGAAAGGGCCATCTCACCTAGTTTTAACTTACCTGGCCCAAATATGCATATTTAAGACCATTAGGCAGAGGCTTAAGCTCCAGTTGTGGTGCCTCTTCACTTAAATGAACGAGCTTTTTTTTCATTCTCTAGTAGCTCTTCAAAACAAGGCTTCCATCATTCATTAATTGTCATCATCTGTTGTTCTTCCAAAACTTGTGAGGGATCCAATAAAGAAAAATTTTCAGATACATGAATATCACATTCTAAATCATAAGAACCAACAGAATTATTAAGAAGAGTTTCAAGAGGATCAGAAAAACAATTCTTATAAAACTCTTCTTAAACCACCGCCCCAATGAGGTTCACATAAGCGTAGTCATCATCCTCATGTGGTTGTTTAGCCACATGAAATATGTTTAGCTCCAAAGTCATGGAACCAAAAGTGAGTTGCATCCTTCCATTCCTGCAATTAATTAAAGTATTAGCTGTGGCAAGAAAATGTCAACTCAAAATAATAGGGGTATGAAAACTAGGATATAAAAGAGGTTGGTAATCTAGAACAGTAAAATCAACTAGATAATAAATTTGTTCAATTTTCACCAACACATCCTCAACAATCCCTCTCGGCTCCCTTACAGAGCAGTCAGCCAACTATAAAGTTACTGAAATAGGTTTTAACTCACTAAGTCCAAGTTTATGATATACACTAAAAGGGATCAAATTAACACTTGCCCTAAGATCTAGCAATGCATGCTCCATGATGTAATCTCCAATAGTATAAGAGATTGTTGGACAACCTAGATCCTTATACTTTGGTGGGGTCTTATGTTGGATAATTGCACTTACCTGTTCTGTTAGGAATGCGGTCTTCTTCACATGAAACTTTCTTTTGATGGTGCATAGGTCCTTAATTACCTTGGCATATGCAGGCACTTGCTTGATAATATGCAATAATGACAAATTTATCTTGACTTAATGCAAATGCTCTAATATCTCAGATGTGCTGTCCAATTTCCTAGGTAATTTTAAGGCTTGTGGAAATGGTGGAGGGATTGGGCATTGTTCAATGTCATCAAACCCAAGTGACTCAGTTTTATCCTTTTCTTTTTCAACTAGGGTCTCCTTAGATTTCTTAGTTACTAAAGGAGAACTTTTATCAATCTCTCTACCATTCCTCAAAATGGTCACAACTTTTACTTCCACATGTTTATCCTTTGAACCAACTTTATAATTTTGATTGATGGGATTGGGTTGAGTTTGGGAAGGAAGCTTCCCTCTCTCTATCCCACTCAATGAATTTGTAAGCCTAGTTATATGACTCTTGGTCTCTCTTACCTCTTCATCTAGCCTAGTAAGCATGGATTCAAACTTTTGATTTGGCTCACTTTGCCTTTGAATGAAAGTACTAAGTGCATCCTCCAAGGAAGGTCTAGATGATGATGATGATGATGATGATGATGCATGTGGTGAATTAAAATTCTTTGGAGCAGGAGGATTCAACACATTGTCATTCTTATAACTCAAATACTGATGGTATCACATATTTGTGTTATAATTGTTAGAATATGAAGAATTATTTGGCCAGTATGAATTAAATGCATGTACTTGTTCTTCTAGAACATTCAAGAATGATGAAAGTGATGCACATTCATTTGTAGTATGGTTTATCTCATGACAGATTTCACACACCTCCATTGGGTCCTCTCTAAGGTAGCACTAACATTCCTACTTCCTTTCATTTTGAGTGCCTCAATTTCTTTAGTTAACATGCTGATTTTTGCATTCATGTTATCATCTTCCCTCAACTTGAAAACACTTCCACTAGAAGTGGTAGTATTAGTTCTAGTCTTATCAGTGGAGTCCATAGGGCTAGGTCCAGTCCATGTGTTAGAGTTTTCAGCTATCTCATCGAGATAATCCATTGCATCTTTGGGTTCCTTTTGTAAAAAAGTCCCCTCCGCATGAGAGTTGAACAAATTGTCGGTCCCTAGGTGTAAGTCCTTCATAAAAATAGCCAATCAAACTCCAATCTTCATACCCATGAGTTGGGCAGAAATTGAAAAGATATTTGTACCTTTCCCAAGCTTGGTATAAGGTCTCATTCTCTCCTTGGACAAAACTAGCTATCCTTCTTTTTACTTGCTAGACTTTGTGGGGAGGAAAATGTTTCTTAAAAAATCTTAGGCCATCTCCCCCCAATTACCTATAGACCAAGGTTTCAAGGTGTAAAGCCAACTTCTTGCCTTATCCTTAAGAGAAAAAGGAAAGAAAAGTAACTTAGCAGTCTCAATAACATTTTGTGCATAGAAACTACTAATTACCTCTTCAAAAGCTCTAACATGGACATAAGGATTTTCATTTTCTTGTCCCCTAAAGTCAGGAAGTATTGCTAATAAACCTTGTTTCACTTCTACATGAGGTGCATTAGGAGGAAACATGATGCATGAAGGAACAAAATTTTGTGTGGGATGCAACAGTTCATACATAGTTCTTCTATTCTCCTCATGGTTATTACGTGTTTCATCACCCATGATTGATGAAGAAGGTGAAGATGATAGTGTGTCAAAAAGATTACCAAAATAAGTTTCAAAAATTTCTAATCTGTCTCTCTTGTTTCTGACCCAAATGCTCATGCAACAATGAATGCACAATTAAATCAAATCAAATTTAAAATAAAAAAAAAGAAAAAAGAAAATAAAAAATAAGGATAAAGAAAATAGAACAAAGTTACCAATAGAAGAATTTCTACCGGTTGTGCTTTGCTCCCAAAAATTGCCTTTGAACATGCAGCAGCTCCCCGGCAATGGCGCCAAAATTGCTTGCTCACTCCCAGGTATAGGAGATCATAGCAATATAATTCTCGGAGTAACAAGGTCGAACCACAAGGAGCGGGGTAAATTCAAAGACAATGTAATTAAAAAAAAAAAAAACTTTTGGTGAAGATGAAGAATAACTTTTGCCTGGTAATTGTAAACAAGAATAACAGTGATTTAAGTCAATAATGTAAATACTAGGGCATCGGGGTGTTTCCCTATATCGATATGAAATTTTTTGTGATTTAAGAAATTATATATTTCATAATTAATTGTTCTTATACAATTAAATACTTATGATTCAGTTGAACTGAGACAATTCAAGAATGCTTGATAACCTAAATTAATAATGCGGTTAGAAAAGCTTTCAGAAAAACCCATTCACTTTAAAACCTGATTTCTATTTGAAACTATTAGAAATTCATCTAAACAATAAGAAAAACGTGATTGAACTTATTGAAAGCATGGAAGAACTAATACATCAAAAGAAATATAATTGAACATTCAAATATGTTGTTGATAAAATCCTAGAAACAATCACATTGAATATTCATACCGTATAGAAGAAACATAACCTCTAGCCCTAGCAAAGAGTTTAGGTTGCCATTAGAGAAAGGAAAATACGAGGTTTTCTCTACCAAATTCGTTCTACATAGCCTCCCTTCAAAACCCTAACGGCCAAGTGTCCAAAGAAAATAAAACTTTTACTATTTTAATTTTTGTCCAGATTTACAGCAGTAACTTGTGAGTTAATTTCAGCCTTCAAAAGTTGTGAATTTCGAAAAACTCAAAACTGGAAAGTTGTAGATATTTAAGTCACGTTTCCAACCCATCTAGCCTTGTGTCAATTGGATTTTTGAAGAGAGAGATACATCCAAAATACTAATCAGTGCTCAAATCTAATTTTTCCTTTTCAAATTCAGCCTCTTTAATTTCTTTCCTTATTTGAAGCTTCCAAACATGGTAGACGATCCAAACACTCCAGCTGTACCTCCTTAGACATTTAAGCATGGTCCTTTAGCTCCTCTTTAATTCTAGTTTGGCCTCCATTCTCTCACAAACTCCAGTAAACTCATCTTTTTCACATGATTTCCTGAAAGTAGAAAATTACACACAATGAATGACATCTTTTTCAAGAAATTATGTAAAGATAAATAATAGGGACTAATGCAAATCATGGCTTAATTATACAAATTAGGTATAGTAATTAAGGAGATAACGCCCACATAAATATAAAGTATACATTTTAAGGCGTTATCACTATGCAGCAGACGAGGACTTGTGTCTTTGGGAGTTTTCTAAATCCTTATGTGATTAGGCATACACCTGGTACACTGACTTGAAGCCAGGGTCAATCTCGACGTGGGATGATATGGTAGATGTGTTCTGCACCAAGTACTTCCATGGAGAAGAAACAGTAATGCTTGCAACTTTGCAAGGAACTAAGCAAAAGAATGGTGAAGACCTGATGGAGTACATCAAGAGGTTCAGAGACATTGCCCCTGATTGCTATGATCACTCTGAGGAGAAGACGTTGGTGGAAATGTGCATGGGTAACATGATCATGGAGTACAGAGCTGTCCTGGAAGACTTGGAAATTTCGCAATTCGCACAACAATTGCAAAAAGCTAGAAAGATAGCTCAATCAGTCAGGCCTAGTTCTGACAAGCCCAAGTAGCAGAGATCCATGTCGTAGGCCATGACAATATCCACCGGTGAGAAAAAGAGGAAGTCAAATGGAAAGAAGTATGAGAATCCCTCGCCACTACTATGTACACCAAAGGAGCTGGACGTGCTCTTGGACAAATGGATCGCAAATAGGGTTTTCAAACCCAATCAAGTTTCCAGAGTACCCACTGAGGAAGAATGGAAGGACCCACGTTTCTGTTGTTTGCATAATTATGTGCAACATCCTACCACAGAATGTTGGGCACTTCGCAAGCTAGTGCACCGTAAAATCAAAGAGGGAACTCTTGAGTTGTCCTAGCCAGAAGTGCAGAGAAACCCACTCCCAAACCACAAGGGAAAGGGAGTTGCAGCAGTTGTTATTTGCGCAGATTTGGGAAAGGATGAAGAAGAAAGGTTGGCCTTGCCTGCCGTAGCCATTCCCACCTTGAAAAAAAGTTCTAGATTCAAGAACTTGTTTAATCAGTTGGAACTTATAGCCAATGAACAAAGAATTGCCACGGAGGCTCTAGTAAGCATCGCCTCAAGAGCAGGAGTAGAATGTCTCACGGTGGAAACTAGAGTTGACAGAGCTTTCCAACGAGACGCCAATGAGATTACCTTTAGCGACGAGGACATGGAGGTGGGGTATTCAGACCACAGGAGACCCCTTTACTTAGTAGCGTCCATAAACCAAATCCCTATTAAGAGAGCCCTGGTTGATACGGGCACTTCAGTGAATCTCATCCCACTTAGTACATTGCAAGCAGCAGAAATTTCAGAAAGCAAGATTTAGGGATGTCTAATGGAAGTAACAGGATTTAGAGGAAGAGGTGAGTATACCGTAGGCCACATTCAGCTACGGCTGAAAGTGGGGCTGATTTTGGCTCATTTCCATGTGGTGAAAACAGAAGTTTCATATCATATATTATTAGGAAGACCATGGTTGCACAAGCACCGTCTAGTTCTATCTACCTATCACCAATGTGTGAAGGGGAGATTGAATGGCAGGATGATACGGATAGCAATGAACCCATCGCCATTTGAGCAAGCAAAAGCCCATTTAGTAGAAACCATGTTCTATGATGAATGGGCACCGACTGGTAAAGTTTGGTGTCCAAACAGCAAGGAACTTTTGTCCCCAAATGGAAGGATGTCTAAGATGACCTAGAGCCTAACTTAAGATAGCGCTGATGTGGAGGAAGAAAAGGAAAGAAGCACCCACTTCAAATTTAAGTGGTACGCAATGATGCATCAGGATTCGAACGCCTGACAGCAGGATAGTTTACAAGTTATAAAGGTGCGTGGGACCCACCAGTAGTATGTGAGAGGGTCCTGGATGAGGGTCACAGCATAAGAGTTTAGTGTGTTGTGTGGCTCAAGAAAATTCAGAAGAAGAAAGCAACACGGAAAGTAAAGGAGAGGTTGCAATAGAAAAAGATGCGCAAGTGACAGCAGAAGAAAAGTTAGAAGAAATTGACTTGGGCACGGACCTACAGAAGCCAAGACCAATTTCCATAAGTTCAAAGTTGTCAGAGAAAGAAAAGGTAGAATTGATCCTACTGTTGAAAGAGTTCAGGGATGTCTTTGCATGGGAGTACAACGAGATGCCTGTGTTAGACCCAAGATTGGTGGTACACACGCTCAATGTAGATCTCGAGAAAAGGTCGGTGGCTCAGCCTGTTAGAGTGTTTCACACCGAAATAGAAGAGCAGATAGTGAAAGAAGTGAAAAAGTTGTTGGTGGCTAGCTTTATTAAACCCATCCAACACCCGTGATGGTTGTACAACATTGTTTTAATGAAGAAGAAAAATGGGCAAATACAATGCTGTATTGATTTTAGAAATCTTAACTGAGTTTGCCCTAAAGACGAATTCCCGCTACTCAACATAGACCTGTTGATAGACTCTATAATGGGGAATGCCATGTTCTTATTCATGGACAGATTCAGCGGGTACAACTAGATTCGAATGGTGCCAAAGGATGCGGAGAAAATTGCTTTTAGGACGCCCATAGGTAATTTCTACTACATTGTGATGCCCTTTGGGTTGAAAAAAGCAAGTGCAACTTACCAGCGCACGATGACTGCCATATTCTATGACATGATGCATCACGAGCTAGAAGACTATGTGGATGACATAGTTGTGAAATTGAGAAGACTAGAAGGTCATGTCAAAGTGTTAAGAAATGCATTTGAAAGGTGCAGACTTTTCAAGCTGAGAATGAACCCACTAAAGTGCACTTTTGAAGTGTTTGACGAAAAATTCTTGGGGTTCCTAGTCCACAACAGAGGGATAGAAGTGGACCCAGCTAAAGCAATGGCAATAGCGACCATGAAGCCACCAGCCACAGTAAAGGAATTGAAGAGCTTTCTAGGAAAGGTTTCCTACATTAGGAGGTTCATCCCTAGTCTAGCATCAATCACTTTAGCTTTTACGAGATTGCTAAAAAAGGGACAAGGCTTTGAGTTGGGAGAGGCATAGCAAATAGCTTTTTGAAAGCTATAGCAGATCTATAGCAGATCATGACGAACCTCCCCAAGGTACAAGCTCCAATTCGCAGGAAGTCACTGCTACTTTATCTGGCCTCAAGCTCGTCTGCTATAGGTGCCTTGATAGCCCAGGAAGACGGAGGTGGTGTCAAGCAGCCAATTTATTACATAAGTCACGCCCTAAAGGAGACGAAGACTCACTACCCCAGAGTGGAAATGGCGTGCTTAGGAATACTCTATGCATCGCAAAGACTACGCCATTATTTCTTGGCCTATGAGATACATTTGATGACAAAATCCCACGCGATTAAAGCTCTTCTCCGATAGCATATTCTTTTTGGTAGGATATCTTAGTGGTTGTTACAATTGTTGCAATACGACCTGAAGGCAAGAATACCCAAGGCGGTGAAGAGTCAGGCTATAGCGAACTTGTGGTCGAATTTCCAGGATAAGAGGTATTCCCGCTAGATGATGAGGTTTCAGGAGAAGTGGCTACAGTAGAAGTGACTGAAGAACAATGGATCATGAAGTTCGACAGCTTTCCTACAGCAAATTCAAGAGGCGTAGGAGTGGTCCTTTATCATGAAGGAGAAGAAACCATGGTGCTTTCATTTAAGTTTGAGTTTCCATGTTCAAACAACACTACATAATACGAGGTCTATCTCACTAGGTTAGCAATAACCCTCAAGATGGGGATCAAACATTTGAAGGTGATAGGCGACTTCAATTTGGTGGTCTGCCAAGCTAAGGGGATTTTCTTTTTAAAAGAACCAAGTTTGGCCCCGTATAGAACGTTGTCCCAAAAAATGGAAGAAAGGGTTTTCATATTTGAGATAGAGCACGCTCAGGAGAGCGAGAATCGGTATGCAGACGCGTTGACTGCATTAGGCTCACAGATAGCCTTCAAAGGGAGTAGTGCCAGAGTTGAAGTTAACAAGCAAAGAGATTCCATCATTGAAATACGTCAAGAAAGGTTCTAGGAAAAGCAAGGATGTGAAGAGGATTCGAGGGTTCCCATTAAGGAAACACTGTTAAAGAAGGGAGATGTGGCAGAATTAAAAACATTAAAGGACTATGTCTTGATGAAAGGGGAACTGTATCGCAGAATGCTAGGAGGAATTTTGTCAAGATGTGTGGAGCATGAAAAGGCCCAAAGAAAACTAAAGGAAGTGTACGGCAGAACCTGCGGGTTCTACGGCGAGATCAGCCTATACCGCAGGCTTTAGAGGGTGGGTTTTTATTGGCCAAACATGGGTAAGGATGCAAACCTAGTCCAAACCCAGTGTGAGGCCTGCCATTTGGTCGTAGATAGGGAAGAAAGTTACGCCGTGTTTGCCAATGAAAATTGGAGAAGCCCATTTATATAGTATCTGACAGGAGGCGTCCTACCACAAAAGCATAGTGAAAGATATAAACTCAGGAAGCTGGAAATCCACTACTTCCTACACGAAGGAATTCTTTTCAAAAATGGATACGATGGGGACCCATTACGATGTTTGGGTCTCGAAGAGGCCGGATAAATGTTAAAGGAGGTACACGTAGGGGAATGTGGAGAGCACCAAGGAAAGAAGAAGCTATATTGGTGCATGCTGTAGATAGGTTATTACTGGCCCACTTTGAAAAGGGATACAACATAATTTGTGAAAAAATGCCAGAGCTGCCAAGTGCAAGCTAATTTGATCCACACCCACCCATAAAGCTTACATAGCATGGTCACCCCATGACCCTTTCACACTTGGGGGCTCAATTTGGTGGGACCAGTTAATCCACATTCTCACGGGTACATATGGATCCTTGCGGCTACAAAATATTTCACTAAATAGGCAGAGGCCATACCACTCCGTAAAGCCATGGGAGGAGTTGTGGCTAACTTCATTAAAGAAAATATAATTGTCCGATTTGGGGTGCCTCAAAGGATCATAAGTGACAATGGTACTCTATTTGTCAATAGAGAAGTAAGAAAGATGCTGGAGTTTTATCAGGTCAAACACCATCGGTCATCCCCTTATTATCCCAGGGGAATAGGCAGGCAGAAGCAACAAATAAAGCTCTCATCAAGATTATCAGCAAGATGAGCCAGAAATACACCAAAGGATGGGTAACGCATCTGCCAGATGCCTTTTGGGCCTACTAGAGCTCGCCCAAATCTGCCACAGGATTTTCCCTTTAGTTTATGGAACGGAGGTGATGAGTCCAGCAGAAGTGATGATATCTACTTTAAGGGTTAAGTAGACACGAAAGAAGGAAAAAGAGAAGGAAGTCTTTGCAGTAGAAAGATGCGAGGACCTGGAAGGGTTGGACAAAAAAAGGAGGAAGCCCAAAAGCAAAGCCGCAGATACAGGCAAAGGATGACCGAAGCTTATGGCAGGACAACTAAAGACAGAGTTTTTGCAGAAGGACAGCTTGTATTGAAGACAATAGACCACGTCAAGCGAGGTAGGGTAGGACCATCTAAATTCTCACCAAAATGGGAAGGACCCTTTGTGGTAAGGGAAGCACATGCAAGTGGGTATTACCATTTGGCCTAGATAAATGGAAAAGATTTAATGGACCCCACTAATGGCAAATGGCTAAAGCGTTATTATGCCTAGGAAACATTAAGTAGTTATTCCTTTCCTTCATGTTTTTTCTTTCCTCCAAGTGACCACCCTTGCAAGGGACAGTGTCACAAGAAAGCGTTGTAGTGTGTTTTCATTTGTAGTTCTTGATTAAGTGCAAAAATGAAGAGTAATGAAGATCATGAGATATTAGTAAAATATACTATATCATAAAACATAGTAGTAGCAGATATAGCATAATGGATTACAAACCCGAAATATATAAGTGCTAAAAAATAAGTGTACTGAGTAGAGAGAAAGGGGAGAGAAGTAAACATGGGGGAAGGAAATAAAGCTACATAATGGGTAATAGTCTAATCATAGGCCTGAAATAAGGGTATGATCTCTAAAGCAACTAGGGCTAGTAGCACCGGAAAGAAGACGCTCGCGACTTGCCTTTAAGTTTGCCACCTCCTTCTTCAAACTCTCGATGCGAGCATCAATAGTGTCCACAGCAGGTTGAACCTTCTTCGTGAGGAAGGCTCGAGCAATCTCTCGCAGGTGATCCAGTAGAAACTCCATAACAAATCCAACCTGGATCAACTCCTGAACCACGACCTTCCACTGCAAGATCCTCTTATTAGACACAGTATCGACAAAGTTATGCTCAATGTCATTCATCACACTCCCCAACAACTTGAGGAAATTCTCCCTCGTAGATCGACCAAAGAGAAACCCTTGCATGAAGTCCCCACGGTTGCTATAGACCGCCTCCAAATGGGTGATGCACTCTTTAGGAACCCGGAAGCGATGAAAATCTACATAAGGAGCTCAAGTACCCAAAAGTCCAAAGGATCAAGGTCATTGGTCTCGGACAAGTACAATAAGGTAAAGAAGGCAGCGGCCTCACTCGCTGGATCTGGAATGGTGGCAGAACTACTACCAACCTCAAACTAAGAGGTCGGGGCCACCTCAATAGGAGATGGACCTGAAAAGAAATACGAGGAACAACATGAGTTCACAAGGAATAGACAAAATGAAGGAATGGATCTAATGATGAAGGCCTTGATTGAAGTGTAGACACTTGATTTTGCACCCATAATCTAATCTTGGAAGATGGCTAAAGTGACCATTACCCAAAAAAAATCATAGTTGCATTACATGCATTAATTCATTAATTGCATATTATAAAAATGATCTTGAGATTCTAATGGTCATGACGATATGCCCAATTCCTAAATCGAACTGTCAGATTGAAAGAAATTACATGATCAAGTTTTCATGGTCTGCATGCATTTTGTTTGGGTGGAACTGACCACGCACGATTAATTTAAATTAATTCTGATTGGTTAAAAAATTAAAATTAATTAAATAATTCTATGATTGGTTGTTGGTTAGTGTCAAAAATAAGCTTGCTTGTATGGGAATAAAGTGGATAATCAAATAACAAAGAAATTGTGGATAATTAAGTCTTTTTAGAATATTTATCTATCAGATAATTATTACTTTAAAGACCTAAATATCAAGAAAAAGGGATTAATTTTTAGAATATGAATTAAAAATGCGTCTAGGTGCAATTCCCAAATAAAAAATCCTAAAAAAAGGAGTCTAAATCGAATAAAAATTGAAAAGGGAGGCTCGACACCCAAGAATAGGAGTGTCAAATGGGTGGGTTTGGGGTGGGCATAATTGGGTTGGGTATATAAAACCCATTTATTCATTAAAACCCATTTAACTAATTGTTTCTAACCCAAATCCAACCCAACCCAACCCAATTATTATGGGTAAACCCCAACTTACCCAATTATCAAAATTACCAAAATGCCATTAAAGTGAAAAAACCCCAACACTTTCTTGAATTCTCTTTTCCACTCTCTCTAGTCTCCATTCTTGGGATTAAAAAATTCCACATAAGCACATCCACATCAACAATTATATTAAAAATCCAAATAAAAAAATATTACCTTTTCTTTTCTATTTTCTCTCACTTTCTTGGCAACCAAACAGTGTAACAAATACAAAGAAATGTCATTTCAACCTCAAAACTTTCCTAAAATTTTGAAAGCAACTATCCTGGAAACAAATAGAAATTCTTCTGAACCAAAAAAAGAGAAAGATGAATGCATTCTTACCAATTACTTCATTCTTAAATTACCCAAATTAAAAAAAAAAAAAAAAAAAAAAATTCAAACCCGTAATGGTGTTTGAGATATAATGTGAAAACTATCAAGCAAAAAGTACGTATTCGAACTTCTCTAAAAGCATCTTTCGTGTTTGATTATTAAACTAGGTGACATCAATTATCTGCAAGAAAACGATTAAAGCAAAGCATTCAAAAAAAATAAAAATCAAATAGTCTATTCAAAATCAATGCCATTCATCATCGAACTCTTTCTGTCATTGCTGTGCAGAATGAAAGCCTTTTTCTTCATCTTCAGCAAACGGTGTCGTTTCCAAGCCTTCTTGCAAAGACCGGTAGGGAGCTTATAGAGGGCGAGGATCACAAGGTTCATGAGGCCGCACGGACAGCAGCAACATATGGCGGCGCACTCCGTCGTCGTTCCGCCTACCTCCTCCGCAATCTGCCGCCTCTCTTTCCCTTTCTCCAATAATAGTGGTTGCCCCCAATTAAACCCCGGCATCGCTTTCCTTTCAGATTGATTGGAAAAACTTGAGGGAGGATCCGCCATCATCAACTCCTTAAACTCAACAGAAAACTTGAGCATGAGTACTTCAATGGATTCCATGAGATCTAGATGAGTGCTAGAGAGAGAGAGAGAGAGAGAGAGAGAGAGAGAGAGAGAGAGAGAGAGAGAGAGAGAGAGACAAGTGTTTGGAGGCCAAGAAAATGAAGGAAAATTAAAATGTGAAACACTGAAACGTCAAGGGTTGGGTTTTTGTTTTTGTTTTGTTTTGTTTTGTTTTGTTTTTTTAATGGGAAGGGCTGATTGAATTTGGGTATATTGTTTTTGGGTTAAATGGGTTTCAATGGGTTTTTAGTTAAAACCCAATAATTAATGGGTATAATTGGGTTGATGTCCATTTAACCCAACTAATAATTGGGTGGGTTTGGGTTCAATTAGAATGGGTGGGTTTGGGTGGGCAAATGGGTTTGGGCTTATTTTGCCACCCCTACCTAAGAATGTCTGTCAACACTCTTGGATTGTCGATCGGCACATGGCAAGTGTTGATCAGCACTTCCCAAGTGCCGATTGGCCCAAACGCTCGACCCAGCTCGGGAACCTCCTAATTAAGATAAAACCTATCTTTTTCGAATTTTTAGAGATAAGGACGTGTTCCAATTTGTATTTGATCTTATTCAGCTTATTTTTCAAGCATCCCAACCTTTATAAATAGGGGAGGCCTCCCAACATTCAACACCTTTTTCTGACCGTTTTTTTTTTTCTGACCTTTTTCTGACTACTCTTTCTGGCCCTTCTTTTCTGACTTCTTTGCTCCCCTTATGTTAAAGACGTTCTGGAAGCCTTGGCTTTAAGAACTTCTTTCTTGTAAGTAAAGTATTTTAGACCTCAAAGAAGTGAAAATTTCTTTGATTTCTAAAATATTCTTCCATTGGAGAGTAAGCTCATGCAAGTAGGTATTTGATGTTTTTCTTATGTTTATTTTCCTTTTCTATTAATTAATATGTTTTGATTTTTCATTGCATGAATTTTGTTAATATATGTTTGATTTAATCATGATCTTGTTCATAATTCATATTTGCCATGTTTATATGTTTAGTTGGAATTTTCTTTGACATGTTCTTTAGTTGATTAACAAGTTTTAATTCTTCTTTGATTTCAAAATCTACAATTAATCATCAAAACATTTTTTTTAAGATAAAAAACAGATCTGTATTTTCACTAAATACAGATCTGAAAAAAAAATTGTGGTCACAAATCTGTATTTTCACTAAATATAGATCTGAAAATTTTTCTAGTCACAAAACAGATTCGTATTTTCACTAAATACAGACCTGAAAATGTTTTTGGTAAAAAAACAGATCTGTATTTTCATTAAATACTGATCTAAAAAATTTTCTGGTAAAAAACAGATCTGTATTTTCATTAAATACAGATCTGAAAATTTTCTAAAAAAGTTTTCTTCTTAAATAAAATTGTAGATTTTGAATTTTCAAAGAATGAATTAATAGTTAGGTTAAAGTTTTTTTATTTTTTATTTTTTATATGTCATTCCTTAAATATGTGATGCATGCATAATAGATTTGAATTATGAATATGAATCATCTTTTAACCTAATCTCATTTTTTATCCTTTACAAAATAGATCTGATTTTTATTAACCAAAACCCTTTTTTTTTTTATCCTTTACAAAACAGATCTAATTTTTATTAACCAAATCCCTTTTTTTTTTTTATCCTTTACAAAACAGATCTGATTTTTTGTTAATCAAATTTCATTTTTCTCAACCTTACAAAACAAATCTGATTTTTCTTTGAGAAGAGTGCATATTCATAAGACGAATTTGTTTAAATTAATTTTGTCAAGAAATTGTTTGTTACATGTATTACAACATATCATTCAATGTCATACAAAAGGGTATATAATGGTCATTAGAGTTTTGAAGACTAGACTCTGTTTGGGTGGAATGGGTGCCTAATACCTTCCCATTCCGTAACCTAGCCACCGAACTTAGGTTTTTTGGATAAGTAGACTAGTGTTTTTGATAGGCCAAAAACGTATTGACCCCTTGTGATGAATTAGTTGATTAATTAGCCAAGTTTATTAATTAATCAAATTAACATGCAAATGCATGGTAGCACAAACAAATCACCAATAAACTAATTATGCAACGGAAAATAAATAACACGGTGATTTGTTTACGAATGGAGAAAACCTAACGGCAAAAACCCCACCGGGTGATTTTCAGGTCACCACTCCCGAAACTCCACTATTATCACAACAAGCGGTTACAAGTAAAGGAATTCCAAGTACCTTACCAACCTACAGTTGAACCCTTACCCCAATACCCAATTGGACTTGTTTTGTAGTGATAGTTTCCCCTTTCGATGCGCAGCTCCCAAGTATGTGACTAACCAATTGGGCAGATCCCAGTACGCGACTTCAATCACCAACTAAGAAGGTTGTTGGCTGCAAAGTTCTTCAATTCATCCACACAATGAAGATCAAGAAGATGCTTGGTTACAAAACCCTACAGTGCACATACACAACAACTTCTTCAAGAGAAAGAGATGAACTAGGGCAAGAACTTCGTCTCCGGTCACAATTTGCTTGAACAGAGTTTGCTCAATGCTTGTGCAACTTGTGAACTGTTTGACGGCCCTTAAAACAATCCTTTTATATGTCTAGGGTTAGGAGAAGAGAAGGCCCAAAGACACATTCACGGATTCCATGAAAAACATATCAGAAATTCTGTTTTTGTAAACCTCGATAGATAGAAGCTGTCGAGCATCTGTTGAGCTAGCTGTCGAGCCACGGGGTTGAAACAGCTTCTTAAACCTCGAGACATGCTAGCTGTCGAGCTTTAGTAACTCTGCACTTTCAGCTTGTTTTCTTGGACAGACTTGAAGGCTTCAACACTTGATCTTGAAACATGGTTTCTTAAAGTATTTAAACACATCCTATATCTACCCAAATACAAGTAAAGTACGTTTTGTCAAAGGATAAGCCAATTACATAAAATAGTGACATATGTTCCTAACAAGTGAATCACATATGTCCTAACAGTTTTGTCTTTTGTTTTTGGTAGATTGTAACTAGGATCAAAACTTTGTAATTTTTACATAGATTGTATTAGGACCAAAGCCTTGTAAAGTCATTCTACCATGATGTAATTGTATTTCCATAATCAATTAATAACATTTGAGGAATTTTTGGACATGTAATTGTATTTTATTTTTTTATTTTATTTTTTTGTTTTAAAAAATATGTGGCGACTCCACACAATTACCCTAAAAGAGAGATGCCCTAAGCACCCGAATCTCTTTTTTGAGAGCACCCCTCCAAGGAGCGTGGTCTTTCACATGAAGAAAGCACAAGGGGAAGAAAATTACCAGGACCCATAGTGGTGAGAGCTACAGGTATAGTAGAAGCAGGAGCTATGGGCGTCGCAAGGCTTGCTACAGTTTTAGACTCCCCAGGAATGTCTGTAGTTGTGAAAAAATGATGTGTAGAGTAATCAAAGGGATATACTAGGAAATGACAGGAAGAAAAGAAAAAGAAGATTGGCTAAGAATAAAAGACACATACCCATAGCCTCGGTTTCCTGCCCACCACCATCACTATCCTCATCAGAATAAAAAACCTTTGTCTTTATGACGGGTCCTCAAGGACCTCCTTCGACCCCTCATCAGAAGACAAATCTGCATCAGGCCCTTGGGTCGTGGAGCTAGGAATGGAAGATGGAGTGACCACCAAAGAAAAGCCATCTTTCACGGCCTGGGAAAAGGCAACGAAGGGATCGTTGGTAGAAATGACTAGAGGAGTAGTAGGAGAAGCACTCCTAGTTTGAGATGCGCCTGTAGGAGTGACCTCTTTTTAAGGAGTGGGGATCTCGGCAAGAATAGGAATAGACTCACCGCTAATAGCCTTCTTGGCCTGAGTACTTTCCGGCAGGAATAGGCTTAGAGGGAGGAATTGGGGCCTCGACAAGAACTCCCTGCGTAGCAGCAGTAGGAGCAGAGGCCATGGCCTCAGCTATGTCATTTGCCCCATCGAAAAAGCCTTCCATAGACATGCCCATAGCAGCAGAAAGGGGCTCAAGATCAACCTAAAAAAGAAAAAAAGAAAAAAGACAGGTGTTAAGGTGAAGAAGAGATAAATAAACATGCAAGAGAGAGAAACAACAGGACAACATGTGGCAATGAAGATGCATGTAGAGGAAAGGGATGTACCTCAAACTTGGGTTCATTAAGCAATATGGGGCAAGTGGTTGAAGTGTCTTCCTTATGCTTAGACTGCCAAGGAAGAAGAAAAAAAAAAGAGAAGAAAGGAATAAGTATACATATGGAATTAGCTGCAGGAATGCCTAGTAAATAATTAAAATAAAGAAATGGTGAAATTTAGAGATAACATACTCTCCTCTCGGTGGTGGCAGACCAGGCTGGTGGAGATGTCTTTCTTCTACGAATGGCCTTGGAGCGGAGGGCTTAGGCTTGCTTGCAGTAGAACACCGCTGGAACGAGTGCGAGCAGAAGGAGGGGGAGAGCTCTCAAGGACTATGTTGCCAATGGGAGGAAGGCCACCCCCATATGGAATAATGTTAGAACAAGTCTCAGAGGAATCATCCCCTCTTTTAGCAGACTTGGGCTTAGCAGTCCGAGACACTGAGCCTTTCTTCGTAGGCATAGGAAGGTTCACCACCTTCACCTTCTTCACCCAACCCAGAGGATACTCACCAGCATACAAATACCACCCCTTCTCCTTTTCTTGCCACTCAAATATGGTGGACCTGCTTTGCTTCCTAGCGTTTGCCACCATGGACTTAGTGGGAAATAACAACCGCGGGTTGGCAAAAATAATGGCATGAAGACCCTCAAGAGGAATAAGGGAAAACCTACGACCACCTGACAACTCTTTTCCAAAAAAGGTCATCACAACCTGAGAATACCCATGCATTGCAGCAGTACAAAGGCCCTCTCTTTGTGAGCCTGGAATGGTGACTGCTGTAAAATGCCTGCTCCAAAGCTTAAAAGCATTGGGCCACAAGAAAGGTCAGACGGATGTAGTAGACTCTAAAATGGCAATAAAATCATCGGGAATGTTCTAATCCAACCCAAACTGCCTCCTCACTCTATTAGCAGAATAATGAACGAAGCGGATATCCTCATTGGCTAGATAAGGCAAGCACCCAGCATTGGTGGCTGCCAAGTGTTAGGATATATGTGAATCATGTTAGGAACATATGTCAACATTTTATGTAATTGGCTAATCATTTGACAAAACGAACTTGTAATTGGGTAGATCTAGGATGTGTTTAATACTTCTAGAAACAAGGTTTCAAGTTCAAGTGTTAAAGCCATACAAGTCTGTCCAAGAATCAAGTGAGAAAGTGCTGGATTTTAAAGCTCGACAGCTAGCTCGATAGCTAGCATCTATCGAGGTTTAAAAGTTGTTTCAGCCCATGTCTCGACAGCTAGCTCGATAGATGGCTATCTATCGAGGTTTATGAAACTCAGTTTTTCAGAGCTATTTTTCATCCAGTCCATGAATGTATGTTTGGGCTTTCTTTTCTCACAACCCTAAACATATATAAGGATTGTTTTAAGGGTCGTCACAGCTGATGCAACTCAATGCAAAAGTTTTTCACAAGCATATTGTGAACCAGAGACATATGCCTTAGTTCATCTTTCTCTTGAAGAAGCTGTTGTGTTTGTACACCGTAGGGTTTTGTGACCAAGGAGCTTCTTGATCTTCATCGTGTGATAAATTGAAGAATTTTGCAGCCAACATCTTTCTCAAGTTGGTGATTAAGTTATGTACTGGGATCCGCATAATTGGTTAGTCACGTACTGGGAGCCGTGCATTGAAAGGAGAGATTGTCACTATAGAACAAGTCCAATTGGGTATTGGGGTAAGGGTTCAACTATAGGTTGATATAAGGTATTGAGATTCCTTTACTTGTAACCGCTTGTTTTGATAATAATGGATTCTCGGAAGTGATGACCTTAAAATTACCTGGTGGGGTTTTTGCCGTGTAGGTTTTCCCCATTCATAAACAAATCACCATGTCAATTTATTTTCCGCTGCATACTTTAGTTAATTGGTGATTTGTTTGTGCTACCATGTGTTTTGCATGTTAATTTGATTAATTAATAAACTTGGTTAATTAATCAATTAATTTATCACAAGGGGTCAATACATTCTTGGCCCATCACCAAGTACGTGATCCTCTTCTCATCAAAGGCAGTTAACGGGGTGGTGGTCCCAGCAGTGTTTGTAAAGGGTCCCATGATTGAATTAGCACATGTGAAACCACTACTCAAACCTCTATAAGCCCTCCAAGAAAAATCGACTGCCTTGTCAAAAAACTCAATAGCAGGATGCCCAAATGGCTTCAACCCAACCCAACGGTAAGCCAACGGAAAATCAGAAATGAAACGACCACAGAAATCAATAATCACCTTCGAACAAGACTGGTGCTTCTCTTTGGCAAACAGACAGACTTACACTTGGCTAAATGCTTGGCACAACGTTCCCATAACGAGTGTTGCAATATGGTACTATGGGCAAAATTAGTGACTATGTGGTAGAAACCTGCCTGTCTCTCATCACCTTGCAGAATATCCAACAGCACATACAAATGACACAGAAACATAGGGGCCAATGGCAGATTCACCCCAACAGAAATCTTTATGTCTAATCGAAAGTAAAGAGGTTTTATAGCATAATGTGGGTGAGAGCCAAAAATGAAGGCCGCGCAGCAGACAGCGTCAGAAGCCTTGGAGAAAGCCCTAACCCAATGGGACAACTTCATGTTCCCATTCATCCTTTTCCTCAACTCGGCCTCCATGACCTCCCTCTTAGCGGAAAGCTCGATATCACTCGGGTCCACATCACCGAGAATAGGCAGCAACAGTTGGTTTGCCACATCCTCCAAGATCACGGTGATCTCGTCGTAGGAAAGGAAGAAGGTATGGGTGGCGTTGCACCATCGGCAGACCAAATGACAAAGATTGAATAAGTCTCTGTAGTTGGATAAGCACCGAGATGAAATAATGGCCTTTGACACTCCAGCCTGCTGTAACGCCCCCATGAAACCTGTGTCGGACAACGCCTTGTCCACCTACTCCTTCCAACCCAAAGAAGTACTTGACACAAACTTGAAGAGAATGGGCATGGGAAGCAACGTCCCTTGGCGTATATAAAGATCAGGAATGGTGGAAGCCAAAGGGGCCCAAGAAACCTCCGTGTCATGGCGGCAAATAGAAAGCCACACACAGCCCAACGGTGGAGGAATATAGTCACTGGGCTCCACGGGGAAGTGGATGTGAGCATTATACCATGGGTCGATGAGGGGAGGGCACTCATTATTTGGGTCACGACCCCTTTTCTCCTTCTTGGAGTGGTCCAATTCGTAGAGGGAAGTGTCTTCACCCATGGTTTTGGCAGGAGGATCATTGACGGTGACCTCTTTCCCCTTATAGAAAGAAGAACCTTCATCTTTCGCCAGTGACATAATGGGTGGTTTGAACAGAGAAGATGGGTAGTGAAGTTTTGGGAAAGATAATGTGGTGAAGTGAAAGAAAGAAGAAAAGAGTTTTGAGAGAATGATAGGAAAAGGAAAAGTCCAAGGGCAAAAGACAGTAAAAGTGACATTGTAAGGTTGAATTTAATCAACCATCTTGTTGGCTTTATTCCGTGCCAAATTTGCTTGTATTTCAGCAATTAGTAACCCTGTATTTAGGTGGGTTTGTTGTAAGGGTAGTGAGTGAGATAGAGTGTTGAATGCTCAAGAGTGTGCAAGAAAACAGAGTCTCGCGGTTGGATCTCGCGGGCTACTCGCGGCTGTAAGCCGCCAGAAGCAGCACACGTGCCAAGCATGCCAGAAGTTGAAGCATCATGCTAGCTGGAGCACTACAGGACAAAATAGGACAACTGGCCGTTCTGTTATCTCGCGGCTGGATCTCGCGACTCAGTCAAGCCGCGAGCCAGCCCTGTTTTGAAAAACCTGATGTTTTACATTCCATTCTCACCCCAGTATAAATACCCCTTATACCCATGAAAGAATGAGAGCTTCCAGAGAGAATTTTGAGAGAGAAACCCTAGAGTAAAACAAGATTGATTCATCCACAATCTTTACATAAGAGACTCTTCAAATTCCTCAACTCTTTTCCTCTCCATTGTTAAATCCTTGAGAGGCATTTTACCAAAACCTTTTCTCACCATATCCATTACTGTGAAAGGGCTGTTTGGTGTTCTGGGAAGCAGTTAGGAAGGAACCAATTTACATTGGTTGATGCTATGGTCAAGTATCGGAATCTGGGAAGCTAGAAAAGAAATAGGTTCGGCGCAACCTCGTTGGAGCAAGAAGCTTGGAGGGCCTAGGTACATTGGGTAGATTAGGCTTGGAGGGTCTATTGCTGTTCATGTATCCCAACTACATTTCCTAGTGGATTGTTTACCGCTTGGAGGGCGGCGGAGAGGTTTTACGCCGAGGGCTTCGGTTTCCTCTTCGATAACACATCGTGTGTTGTCCTTGTGTTTGCATCTCTCTTCCCTTTATCTTTGCCTTTTATTTTTAGCTGTGGATGTGATTTTAATTGGCTTAGATTGTTTACCAATTCTGTATTAAGTTTTTGTTCACGTTCCGCATATTAATTGTTTGATATTAAGCTTGAATTGGTAATTTGTAATTTGGGGGTCTAAACGTTCAAGGGTGTTTTTACACTATTTGAACTTTCAATTGGTATCAGAGCGGGTACACTGTTATTGGTCTCATTACCATAGTGTGATCCTTGACCCCATATTGAGATGGACTGGTCTCAATCTCTAAATGTACCTCCATATTTTGATGGTAGTAATTATGCTTTTTGGAAGGTTCGTATGAGAGTGAAAGTTCAAATAGTGTAAAAACACCCTTGAACGTTTAGACCCCCAATTAACAAATTAACCAATTCAAGCTTTATGTCAAACAAATAGTGTGCGGAAAATGAACATAAGCTATAATGTAGAATTGGACAAAACTATCTAAGCCAAATTAAAATCACAACCACAGCAGAAAATAAAAGGCAAAGATAAAGGGAAGGAAGATGCAAACACAAAGACAACACGCGATGTGTTATCGAAGAGGAAACCGAAGCCCTCGGCGTAAAACCTCTCCGCCGCCCTCCAAGCGGTAAATAATCCACTAGAAAATGTAGTTGGGATACATGGACAGCAATAGACCCTCCAAGCCTAATCTACCCAGTGCACCTAAGCCCTCCAAGCTTCTTGCTCCAACGAGGTTGCGCCGAACCTTTTTCTTTTCTAGCTTCCCGGATTCCGCTACTAGACCATAGCATCAACCAATGAAGATTGGTTCCTTCCTAACTGCTTCCCAGAACACCAAACAACCCTCTCACAGTAATGGATATGGTGAGAACAAGGTTTTGGTAAAAAGGCCTCTCAAGGATTTGGCAATGGAGAGGAAGAGAGTTAAGGAATTTGAAGAGACTCTAATGTAAAGATTGTAGATGGTTCAATCTTGTTTTGCTCTAGGGTTTCTCTCTCAAAATTCTCTCTGGAAGCTCTCTCTCATTTGTGGGTATAAGGGGTATTTATACTGAGGTGAGAGGGGAATGTGAAACGTCAGGTTTTTCAAAACAGGGCTGGCTCGCGGCTTGGCCTCGCAGCTTGACTGAGTCGCGAGATCCAGTCGCGAGATAACCGTATGGCCAGTTGTCTTGTTTTGTCCTGTAGTGCTCCAGCTAGTATGACTGATCACCTTCCGGCATGCTTGGCACATGTGCTGCGTCTAGCGGCTTGCAGCCGCGAGTCACCCGTGAGATCCAGCCGCGAGTCTCTGTTTTCTTGCACACTCTTGAGCAATCTTCACTCTATCTCACTCACTACCCTTACAACAAGCCCACCTAAATACAGGGTTACTAAATGCTGAAATACAAGCAAATTTGGCACGGAATAAAGCCAATTAGATGGTTGAATAAATTCAACCTTACATAGAGCATTTTTATGTTCCATTGAAGAATCTGTTTGGGATGCGATTAAGATAGGTTGGACTAGACCTGAGGTAGCCAAATCCACATGGGATAAGGTAGCACTCTCCGCATCTAATGCTAATAGTAAAGCACTCAATGCTATTTTCTGTGGTGTGTCTCCAGATGAATTTCACAGGATCTCTCACATTACCGTTGCCAAAGAAGTATGGGAGATATTGGAAACCACCTACGAAGGCACGAAGAAAGTAAAAGACACCAAGCTGCAAATGTTGACCACTCAGTTTGAGGAGCTCAAAATGAGTGAGGATGAGTCCTTTGACTCTTTCTATAGCAAGCTAAATGAGGTGGTTGTCAGCAAGTTCAATTTAAGGGAGAAAATAGAGGATTCTAAAATAGTAAGGAAGATCCTTTGATCATTACCGGAAAGCTTTCGTGCCAAAGTAACAGCAATTGAAGAGAGTAAGGACCTTGATGACATCAACGTCCAGGAGCTGGTTGGTTCTCTTCAGACTTATGAAATGTCGCTGCCAAATCAACGGAAGAGCAAATCTCTTGCTCTTAAGACCATTAATGAAAGGTCAGAAGTCCATGACTCATAGGATGAGGATGTGGTTGACAAAGATGTTGCATACCTTGTGAAAAATTTCCGAAAATTCTTGAAATTCAAGAATACTGGCAAATTTGGTGATAAAGGAAAATTCCAAAGTTCAGGAAGGGAGAAAAGGGAATTCAAAAAGAAAGATGGAAAAGAATCCCAATCTACATAAGGTGTCACTTGTTTTGAATGCAACGGGCATGGACACTTTAAGAAAGAATGTCCGAATTATTTGAAATCAAAAGGCAAGGTGTATACCACGACACTAAGTGACTCGGATTCATCCAACTCTGATTCTGAGGAAAGCTGTGACGGAGAAGGGAATTACTCCGCTTTTATGACTATTGCCCATGTTGATTCTTCAGATGAATTGAATTTGCTTGTACAAGAGCTTAGAGAACATAGTGATGAAGAATCATTGGGAGTTGTTGTAGAATCAGATGCAGAAGATGATGAAAGCACAGCCAATCTTCAAGAAAATTATAACTCACTCCTGGAGAAATCGGGTGAGTACATAAGGGTGGCCAAGGCAGCTGTGAGAAAGATGAAGAAGGCAGAGGAGGACTATAAAAGTCTCCTAATTCGCTATAAGGAGGCCAAATGTGAGATAGAGACACTGAATGGTGAGCTGTCAGAAGCCTACATAAAAGCGAGATTTCTTGAGTAAGAGGTTGTGCAAGCCAATGCCAAGATAGAGAGGGTCTCCACCAAGAAGCTCGATGATGTTATTTCATCTCAAAAGCATTTTTCAGACAAATCCGGGTTGGGATATACCGGGGGGAGTAGCTCATCTGGCAATATCACTAAAAAAGTGAAGTTTATAAAGGCCAAAGAGCCAGTTGAAGTTGGCCCTACTGATGAGAAGCCCAAGATAGAGGAGAAGAGGAATTTGGAGAACCGACGGATGGTGAACAACCTCCGTAATCAATCTGTGGGCAGGTCTGAATCCCGAGCCAAGACTAGTCCACGACCATAAAGAGGTCCTAGATCAAATTATGTGTGTCATCACTATGGACTTCAAGGGCATACTCGACCAAATTGTCAAAAGCTGAGAGCAATGAATAGTGCAACTCCTCAAAGGTCACGAGGACCTAGAAATGATAGGAGAAATTGGGCTGGTGAACCATAAAAAGATTAAAATGGTGATCCCGGAATGATGGACGTGATGAAGATGATTGGTGCATTCACCAACTGCTTGGAAAGCTTCACACGAAGGTTTGAAAGCCCTAACTCTCGTACTCAATCTTATAAGGAAATCACCCCAAACGCCAGTGACGTGTGGGTGAAATAGGGTACTCATGTATAAGCATTACAACATGTCCATGCATCAATACTTCCTATGCTTTGTGACTGTGTTTGGTTGTTTGCTTATTGATTATGTTGGTTGTTGTTTGTTTGTCTGTTTTTGCATACTTTCGTTCATTTTTGTTGATTTTGATCAATCTTTTTCTTCTTTTGTGTCAAAAATCTAAAAACCACATAAAAAGTAGAAAATCAAAAAAAGTTTGATCGACATTGTTGAGTTTTTGTCTCAAAACTTGTTTTGCCTTGTACCTTTGTGCTAATGGCTTTATGCATCTTCGAGCGTAGCTTGTTCCTTTGCACTTTTATCACTGTGGAAGAAACCTTAAAATCTATGTGATTGTTGTAAATAGATCTTCAAACTTGTCATGAATGATTAGTGAATGGTTATGTTGATCTTGAGACATGCATAGACTTGTGTCTATATATCTTCCCACTCTTTATTTTTTTATTTTTGCTAAAAAGAGCTCGCCAAATGTAAATCTCCAAATGAAAAGAGATTTTGAGTTGCAAAAGCCTATCGCACATACTAGTATTTGACTAGGAAAATGGGAAAGCGACCAAAAATAAAGTTTATGATTATTCAAAAGCCAAAAGGCTATATCATCAAGGTGAAATATCAAAAATCACTTTCACAAGGAAAGGTGATTGTTTCAAAAGTATCAAAAAGATCAAATGTTATGCTTAAAAGTGGAGTCAAATGTAAAGCTCCAAGTTATGTTATCAAGTCTTGTGGGAGGTCATATATGCATACTTCTATAATTGAGATGGGTCACATGATCTAGTGCTAATTGTGTATGCCTTGGTTGAATTGATCATTGAAGCTTCACATTAGACTAAGGACTATCTCATTGTTGATATCCACACACAACACACAAGTTTATGTTCAATGAATGCCATAGTCATTTGTGTGATTGTACTTGATAAAATGTGTTTGCACATGCTCAATCTTTGTTAACTCAAACACAAAAAGATTTTTGAGTGTTTAAGTTGTTTTTGGAAAAGTGCTCTATTTTTACAAAAACTGAAAATTTTCAAAAACAGTGTGTCCTATTTTGGCGACTCAGTCGCGGGTCAGTCAAGTCACATGCCACAGTCGCGATTTGTTTGTTTTGGCGACTCATTCAGTCGCGGGTCTGTTTTGGCGACTTGTTCGCGACTGGAAGGTCCAGTCGCGAGGGGTACACAGAGATTTTCGCGGCTCAGCTCGCGACTCCCTCGCGAGTGAAACTTCCAGTCGCGAAAAACACTTAGAAAATTTTTCAAAACTTTTGGCTTGAAGTGTTTTGGCGGGTGTATTTGGCGACTATCTGGTGACTTACCTCAGTTGCGAAAAATGCGTGTTTTGCACAGTAAGGGCAGTTTTTAAAATCTTTTTAAGTTTTCCCTCGAACTTTATGTGACTATTCACTTTCTCTCTCAACTGTTCTTACCCAAACACTCCGTGTCACCCCTTTCGAACTCCATTGTTGCTTCTTTTTCTTCTCAAAATCATCAAGAAAAGGTATGGGTTTTCTTTCTCACACTCAGTATTTCTTGTTTTTGAGCTTTTCCCTTTTAAATATTTGCATTATTTTTCTGATTTGAGTTGGGTTTGTGTTTCGGCTATTGTTCTCTGTCCGTGCTTAGCTAGTAGAAGCTCTTGATTTTTATGAACTTGTTTAGGTTGCTAGATTTGTTCTTCATCATGTGACTCTCTCTTAGCTTAGAGTTTGTTATCTGTCTTATACCCATCTTGTCTGATCTCATTTTGATGTGTTGTTTCAAAATGTTCATGTTTTGATTAGTTGGGTTTTATTGATTTAATTTTGTGTTTGTTTATCTAGTGTGTACATCTGTCTTGAGTTCTCTGGATCTTTTCATACTCATCAAACTATATGTCTCATTGACATATGTTTGTCCTTTGGGTGTTATCTGTCTCTACAGCATTAGTACTCTTCTGCAAAATGCTAGTTGTTCTTGAATATCTACCTTTGGGTACATTCATCTGTGTTGTTGGTTTAGAGTATGAGACCTTTCCTTTATTATTGTCTTTATCACTAACAGAATACTGATTTGTTCTACACATGTATTGTACTTTGTTGTTGTGGCCTTTTCTGATTGTTCACAGATGGCTCCTTCTTCCCCAAAGAAGAAAACTCCTGCCAAGAAAGCAGATACGAGAATGAAAATGGACCCAAATCTGTTTAGGTCTGTTTCCCATTTTGAGAGATACAAGGATTTCTTCTTAAAAGCAGGAATCATACAAGAAAGGTTTGTGGATTTGGGGGATTTGAGAGACACCTTTATCCCTAGTTGTTTTGAGGGGAGAGGATGGGAAAGACTGCTAAGTGATTTCCCAACTGTATGTGAACCTCTAATTAGGGAGTTTTACTCCAATGCTGTGATCAGGGAAGATGAGCTGAGCTGCTGGGTTAGAGGTACATAATTCACCTTAGATGCACATGACATTGATGATGTGCTAGGTCTTGAGGGGTTAGAAGATCATGTGTTTGTCAACTATAAGGATAGGATGCTGTCTATTGAAATTGTACAACAGAGGATAGGTGGACAAAGAGAAGGGAAATGCCTGAATACCACAGCTTTTCCAGTGGACATGAGGTGTCTCACTATTATCATGATGTTTAACCTATATCCCATAAGGAAGTTGACTACAATTAACAATGCGAGAGCAATTTTTCTGATGGAGCTCAAGGAAAAGACATTCATTGATATCAGTTCCCACATATTTGATACAACTGTGGATGAGACTAGAACCACTTCTAGGCCTAAACTGATCTTCCCTAGTCTGCTTATGAGGATTTTCAGAAAGAGGGGTGTTGCAATCCCTCGAGACATCAGTCCCATGTCTACACCTTCAGCAATTAACAAACAAACCTTCAAAAGGATAAGTGTTCGTCTTCCAGGTGAAGAAGATGAAGGTGATGAAGGAAAGGGTGTTCCAATGGAGACTGAGGTAGAGGCAGCAGGCCAGGCATCAACTTCAACACCCAGAAGGAGTGGCAAGAGGACTAGAGCATCAACTTCTTCAGCTATACCTCCAGATGCATTTCAGGTCATCTTGGAAAGACTTGATGGACTTAGAGAGGTCCAGACAGAGCAGTCTGAGAGGATGGTAGCCATGCAAGACCAGCTTGATATTCTCTCCGCAAAATTTGACAGCTTCATCACACATCATGGGCAGTGACCCTTTGGCCATTCCGGTCAAAAAGGGGGAGAAGTTTTTGAGAAGCAGCTCTTGAGGGGAGAACTATGTTGAGGGGGAGCAGTCAAAAACACTGTCTATCTTTCTTATTATTATTATTATTATTATTTTTTATGTTTTTGGATAACTTATTGTTACTATGAGTTTGACATAATGTGGTTATGGTTATTATCTGTTTCTAACTCATGGATATTTTACCTTATTTATATTGATGTTTTTCAGTATATAATGTTTTGTACCCATGTTGCTTTTGTAAGCTTTTAGGGTTATCTGTAGGTTTTATGGTTTGTACCATGCTTTATGCAGCCTCTATGTTTTGTTAAATCAGTACTTCTATCTAAATGTCATGCATTTTCTTGTTAAAGTATTGTCACTCTTGTGCCCTTGTAGGATTGTTCCTAGATGCATATTCTTAGTGTTTTATGCATTGGTTGAGTGTTGGGCATACAAGTAACTTGCATTGTTCTTGTTTGCTTGTATGTTCAAGTGTGAATGAGCATTGTGGTCACTACATTGTAGTGATTACTTGTTTGATCAAGCCATGGTTTGTTTCTTAACTCAATCTTTGCTTGATCACATTAGGCCTACTTCATATGCATTTCATGTTTTTCTGCATACAATGATCATGGTGTATTGTTGTGTTTCAGGAGTGTCATGTTCATATGATTCAAGTGCCTCACAGTTTCTAGAATTAGGTGTGAGTGAGTTTTGCTTAATTGTTCCCAACTTACATGTTAAGTCTAGAGTCTGTTTTAGGGTTTTTTCATGGAATAGCCAAAGGGGGAGATTGTATGGTTGAATTTAATCAACCATCTTGTTGGCTTTATTTCGTACCAAATTTGCTTGTATTTCAGCAATTAGTAACCCTGTATTTAGGTGGGTTTGTTGTAAGGGTAGTGAGTGAGATAGAGTATTGAATGCTCAAGAGTGTGCAAGAAAACAGAGTCTCACGGCTGGATCTCGTGGGTTACTTGCGGCTGCAAGCCGCCAGAAGCAGCACACGTGCCAAGCATGCCAGAAGTTGAAGCGTCATGCTAGCTAGAGCACTACAGGACAAAATAGGACAACTGGCCGTTCTGTTATCTCGCGGCTGGATCTCGCGACTCAATCATGCCTCGAGCCAGCCCTGTTTTGGAAAACTTGACGTTTCACATTCCATTCTCATCCCAGTATAAATACCCCTTATACCCACGAAAGAATGAGAGCTTCCAGAGAGAATTTTGAGAGAGAAAGCCTAGAGTAAAACAAGATTGATTCATCCACAATCTTTACATAAGAGACTCTTCAAATTCCTCAACTCTCTTCCTCTCCATTGTTAAATCCTTGAGAGGCATTTTACCAAAACCTTTTCTCACCATATCCATTACTGTGAGAGGGCTGTTTGGTGTTCTAGGAAGCAGTTATGAAGGAACCAATTTACATTGGTTGATGCTATGGTCAAGTAGCGGAATCCGGGAAGCTAGAAAAGAAATAGGTTCGGCGCAACCTCGTTAGAGCAAGAAGCTTGGAGGGCTTAGGTACATTGGGTTGATTAGGCTTGGAGGGTCTATTACTGTTCATGTATCCCAACTACATTTTCTAGTGGATTGTTTACCGCTTGGAGGGCGATGGAGAGGTTTTACGCCGAGGGCTTCGGTTTCCTCTTCGATAACACATCGTGTGTTGTCCTTGTGTTTGCATCTCTCTTCCCTTTATCTTTGCCTTTTATTTTTAGCTGTGGATGTGATTTTAATTGGCTTAGATTGTTTACCAATTCTGTATTAAGCTTTTGTTCATGTTCCGCACATTAATTGTTTGATATTAAGCTTGAATTGGTAATTTGTAATTTAGGGTCTAAACGTTCAAGGGTGTTTTTACACTATTTGAACTTTCAGACATGAAGGGAGGCAACAAATCGGCCATTAAAAGAAGCATTGAATTAATGAAGCAGAAGTTGTGTTTCAGAATAACTACTAAACTAGGGAATTCAAAGGGACAACCTTGTTTATGGCAAGAAAGGCAAAATAAGGTGGGCCCACTATTTAGAAAACCAGCAAAAAAAGAAAAGAAAGAGAAGAATTTTTTTTAGCATTCACATATGAATTTTAGAAGAAATTCATATGCTCAGGGGGCTGAATGTTGATGCCCACTTTTGACAAAAGGGCCCAATGGCAAAAGAAGCCTAACAATATGAAAGAAATGGAGAAGGAAAATAGTAAAATAAAGACTATTAGGCCAGAATGACAGGAATAATGGTCAATAGGCCCATAAAAATAATAAGTACCTAGGAAGAAAGCAGATGGGCCGAGGAAGCCCAAGGAATGAAGTAGTAAACCCATGAGAGATGTAAGAGATGGAGAGAAAGTAAAATAGGCTGGGGAAGCCCAAGAAAATAATTAGTAAATTCATAGGGTTGGCACAAAGGCCAATAAGCTCGAAAGGTAAAGATGTGGCAATTGGGCTGGGGAAACCCAAAGGATTTAGCAAAAACCCATGGGAGTGAAAGAGGTAAGGAAGAATCAAATGGGTCAAGGATGCCTAAGGAATGAAATGGGCCGAAGATGCCCACGAAATGAAATGGGTCGAGGAAGCCAAAGGCACAGAATGGGCTAGCCCAGCAGGAATGCTGGCTAGCAAAGCCTAAAAGAAGAAAGGAGTGTACAAAATGGACTGGCAAGAGCTTCAGCCCATAAGCCTAGAGGTAACAACAAGGTAAAAGGATAAGTGATATAATAGCAGGAGCAGTGCAGTGGCATGGCAAGAGCACTAGCTAGCCCATGAACACAGGACAAAAAGGGACACGGGTTAGGTAAGAGGGAGAGAACCCACACCCAAACAATGCCTAGTCCGAAGAGGAGATGGAATGTAGAGAACGAAAACTCAAAGGTCCACGTATCATTCACGCCATGAGAGTTAAACAAATACCAGAACGTTCAGCAGAATCAGACAAACACGGAAGCAATGGCAAATGCATGAAGGCCAGAAAAGTAATGGATTCAGATGGAAGTGGAGCATGCACATAAGGCTCAGGCACCACCTATTTGTACCCAGCCAATATAGGGGAGGTGGTCCACGGGTCAGAGGTATGAGAAGGTGTGGTCTAGCGGTGGGGAGAAGGGGGAGCCTATTTTGGGGTTCCCGCTCAAACTCTTTTGGGAGAAATGTCTTACTGGGATGACAACTCACCTAAAAGAAGTAAATATGAGCTGGAATCACTAGATGCATGCCATAGAAGGTGGTAAGGGAAAGGTTTAACCCTTATTCGGATGAGAGTGTTAAGGGAGGTAAGAGACAAAACAAAACCATTTTGTCTGAGAATGAGGCATGGTGCAGCCAACACAGTGTAGTGGGGGGGGGGGGGGGGCTAGGCATTCGGCAGGCTAGTGGTCAGTCTAGAAGGATGCCCACAACGAGCCAAAAGTGGTTGAAGGGTAAAAATGGTAAATCCTGTCACGGCAGACAATATAAAAGACTATAGTTGTGATTAGTGAAAAATGGAATGACAGAAAACAGAAAACAGAGAGATAGAAAGAAAGTAAAGAAAACAGAGTAAACAAAGAAGAAAAGGGAAAAATATAGAAATCTCGAAGACATGGAAGAAACGTGAGTACTAGGAATAGAGGCATGCATCAATAGGTTACCCACTTCTCTCCCTCTCCATAGACCCACTCTTTGATAAGTTAAGAACTCAAGTTTTAGCCATCTAGGTCCTTTTTCCAAATTGTGTAATCTACACAATCGAAATTCCCTCTGAGGTTACCCACATTGGAGATTGGCTCCTTTTTGGGCTTGTGTTTGCTAAACAACTAAGCCAATTCCTTTGGCAAATGAATCCTATTTTTTTTTTGAATGACTAATTTGTTATCTTACAGTTAATTTCCTTTTTCTTTATTTTTGCTGCTACCTTGTCACTTGTAATCATATTGCTATATATCTTCCTTTGTGGTGTTATTCATGTATTATTGTTATTAGTAGAAAAAGTTTTAGTTACCTGTTGCATCATGTTACCTACTATAATATATGCAACAGTCTTTCCTGCTTGGAGCACGTGGTACGTTCAAGGTTCCTGCCAGGACGCACCTGTACGAGGATGGCCTAACTTGCGCACAAGTTGGCCTAGGGTGTGTTTTAGCTAGGCCATTCTGGACTGTCCTACCCCAAAATCACGGGCCGTGGTACAGCAGGAAAAAGCCAGCCCAAAACATAAAAAAGGCCTACCACAATGGGATAGTCCAGGGTAGTGGTAAGATTCTTTATACTTGTAACCACTTGATTATTGATTAGTGATTCTTGGAAGTGGTGACCTGAAAATCACATGACGAGGTTTTTGCCATGTGAGAGGCTTTGCCCATATGTCAACAAATTACTTGTCAATTTAATTTTAGTTCATTTGGTGATTTGCATGTGCCTCCACGATTTGCGTGTAATTTGACATAATTAGTCAACTGGGGTAATTGTCTTATTTAACCAGGGTCTATCTATAACCCAACAAAATTTAACCTCCTTGGTGAGCTAACAAAAAAAAGTTTAAATAAAAGGAAACTACATCTACATCTCCATTTTAATATACATACATATATATATATATATTTATATATTCTAGTACCACTCCTTCATTGAGGAATTTTATCAGTCATCTCATACACAAACCCTCCCCCCTAAAAAATCCATGACTGTGGACGCAAGCCCCCATGACAAGCTTTTGGGTTTCCCCAAAAACCATGGGAAGTACGCCTTGGCCTATGGTGGATCATGGAGGAGGGTGTAAATAGAGTCGCCATCTAGATTAGGTCTAGGAACCATAAATATAGCGCCCTTGTGGGTGGACTAATCTTTACCAGAGCACGTGTCCAGAATTTAAGTATGGGGATGGGAGGGTGTTAGGCACCCAACCCGTGGGTTGGTCTCCACTCATTGAGTTCTAAATCTTAATCTCATTGAAGGGCCTTTTGACATGTTATTCTAACTCACACACACTCTAACATGCATCTAAAGCATTCAATCATGGCATATCATCCATAAGCCTAGCATTCATCTATCAAAGCACAAGTGTGTATAAACAAAGGCAGCACACACAAGACATATTAATCAAGCACATCAAAGCATCCAAGCATTATCGACACTTAAATTGCAAGCTTTCGTGAGAAGAGACTTATGTTTCCTAAAAACCCAAAAAGAAAGATATGTCTAAAATAAAGCAAACACAAAACAAATTGGAAGTAGAAAATAAAAGACAAATTGTAGATTTTCGTTTATGGATGGTTCATTGGTTCTAGGGCATTTATGCTTTGAAGTTCTGTCTCCAAAACCGAACAAAACAATAAAAAAACAGAAAAAAAGAGATTAAAAAAAACAAAGCATGTCAAATTAACCATTTAAAATTGGGGAAAAATAGTGGGAGAAAGAAAAGGTGCCCTATCGGGGTGAAGACCACAGACAATTTGTTGGGTTAAAATGAATTGACCCCTTGCAATTAATTAATTAATTACCCAAGTTAATTAATTAGATCAAATTTCATGTAATAGCATGGTAGCACAAACAAATCACCAAATTATCTAAATGTAGCAGAAAATAAATTTGACACAGGTAATTTGTTTATGAATGGGGAAAACCACCGAGGCAAAACCCCACCGGGTGATTTTAAGGTCACTACTCCCAAGAATCCACTATTATCAATCATAAGTGGTTACAAGTATAAGGAATCTTACCAAACCCTTTGGCCTATCCCGAAATACCAACCTACAGTTGAACCCTTACCCCAATACCCAATTGGACTTGTATTGTAGCCGCAATATTTCCCTTGATGCACGAATCCCAGTACATGACTAACTCCAGCAACTAGAAGAGCTTGTTGGCTACAAAGTTCTTCAGTTCATCAACGATGAAGATCAGGAAGCTCCTGGGTCACAAAACCCTTAGCGTAAAGACGCAGTAGCTTCTTCAGAAAGAATAATGAACTAAGGCACTTTTTGCATGTACGACGACCTTTTAAAATAAGCCTTATATATGTCTAGGTTTATGAGAAAAGAAACCCTATACAAATATTTCAGGTTAGGCCGAAAATCATATTTGGAAGTTTTGATTTCGTAAGTCTTGACAGAAACAGCTTGTGTCGAGTTTTTATCGAGCTTTGACTATAAACCTCGATAGGGGTCTTTCTGTCGAGATTGCTGTCGAGATTTAATGAACAGCTTTTCTTCACTTTTTTCTTGGTCAGATCTTCATAGTTTTAACACTAGACTTGAACAACATGTTTCTTGAAGTCCTAGACCCATCCTAGATCTACCTAATTACAAGTAGAGTGCATTTTGTCAAACGATTAACCAATTACATAAAATATGTCTCTAACACAATCCTCTCATCTTCCTTCTTCTTCTACTTCTCCTTCTACTCCTCTAAAATGAAGTGGCATCAGTTTCAAAGTTGTGCAGGAAATAAATTACAAAGAGAGAAGAGCATAGAGATTAAATTATTTTTTTTCCTTTTAGTTTTTTCTAAGAAGGAATATAAAGGGAGAAAAATTTTGTAACTACCTAGGAGTCAGAACGTTGTGTCAGTAGTTTAATCAATTGATTTTTAAGGCACATATATCTTTTATAGTAGTCCATGTTGTGTAATATGAAATGTGTAAGAATAAAAAATAATTTAAAAATTAAAGTAGATGAATATGTAAAGGCAAAATTTAGTGTAATGTTAAAACTGCCCATGATGAATGTGTAAAGTCAATAATCTTTATATATATATATATATATATATATCATAAAAGTAGGAATAAAAAATAAATAATTGTGTGGTGACTAACGTGATGATGAGGTGGTGCAACTGGAGTTCAGCAACAACACATGCTACTCTTCTATTTTTAGATATATATATATATATATATATATATATATATATATATAGATGTGGAAAAAGCAAGGGGAAATAAACACATCTTAATGATAATTTGATTGAAAAATAAAAAATAGATCTCATATTCTATCACCACAAAAAAAGGTTTGGTGGAAGTCGTTACATGAGTAGAAACATGTGTTAGGTCAATAGATTGTATTTGAGCAAACCATGAGATAAAGTTGGTATTAAGTGTGTTTTACTTTTTAGAGAGTTTTTGAAATCCAAGACTTATGCCTAGAACAACTCATGAAGAAAAAAGTTTTTGAAATCTCAATACATAGTTCAAGAAGAAAGAAGTTTTTTAAATCTCAATTTACATATCTATTGATTGGGATAAGTACAATGCATGTCTTGATACCTATTGTTTGATCAAGAATCATGGATAAAAAGAAATCCAATTTGGGTCTACCAATTCATCCAATCTCTAAAACTTTATGCCCAACTTGAACTTTTCTTTCCATAACCATTTTGCTTATTTTATTTACTTTTTGCATATATTTGTTTACCAATATTGGTTTGTACTTATCAAAGCTAAGACAAATCTAATTAGATTTCAAATAGTAGTCTAATTTTATGTCATGTGTTCCATTCAATTTTCTTAATTTTGGTGCAACTATTTACTACACTACAAAAATCAAGTGTAATTTAATTTTCTTAATTTTCTATGCTAAATGAGTTATCAAATGAGAAAACCATAGAATCAAAATTAAAAACCATAAAAAAATACCATCATTGATTAATTATTATTATTATTATACAAATTAAATAGTGGTTAGACAAATTAAAATTGAGAATTTCATGGATAACAATTTCAATGATTTTTTTTCATCTAATTCAAACAAAATTGTAATTATTTTACTAATAGCTATTTTATATTTTCAAATATACAAACATTATATATATATATATATATTATATAAATTTGGTAAAATTTTAATACTCATTTAATTATGCTTATTTGTAAATGTATCTCATGCATATGTAAGAGGTTACAAGCTAGTTAACCATAAATTGAACATCCCAAAATATTTGGTTAACTAATTTGTTGGTTTAAAATTGGTTAATTTCTAAAAATCGGGATCTAAATCTCCAACAACGTGTCTAGGAGAGATCGGTTCCGCAAACAACAATTAAGCTGAGTTCCCAAGCATTGTTAGGCTCATAGGGAATCAAATTTACACCACAAGACTCAAAACTGTAAGTTTTGTGACATTGGATAATGACCAAGTAAAACAAAGATCATCTTTACTCTCCTAAAGGTTGGGAGGTTCATACAATGCCTCAATGAGCTACCATCCCATAAGGGAGAGGCGCCAAGTATAAATACCTCATTTGCTCTACCATTTAGTTCCTACAATCAAACAAACAAACAAGATCCTTCGTTGAGTCACAAAATGGAAAAATCCAAGTACTTGTTTCTTCACATTGCATGCTTCATCCTCTTGTTATCCTTGTCTCCTTCATATGCTCACAACAAGAGCCATGAAAGCACGCCACCTCCTGCTGGTTTCCAAGCAAAAGTTGATTTCAAAGGTTGCTTCAATAAGGTTTATGCTTTCGGCGATTCAGACACAGACACTGGAAATGCTCACAACTTGGGTGATCTCAAATCCTTCATTAGCACTTTATTCTCTCACGCTTGGTCCCCATATTGCTCATCAGAGAATTCAAAGTTATCTGGTTATCGACTATCTAATGGCCGCTTAGTCATTGATTTATTATGTGAAGCTCTCAACATACCTCACTTGTCAGCCTATAAAGGCAATTCCGCAAACTTCTCAGGTGGCCCAAACTTTGCAATAGCCGGATCAACGGCTCTTTCAAGTGATCTCTTCAATCATTTCAATTTCGGTAATCCCCTTATGTGGAAACCAAATCCAGAGAGTATCTTAACTCAAATTGATTGGTTCCATAACTTTGTTAGGGAGAGAGAATGCCAGGGAAAAGATGAGGCTACATGCAAATCAGAGCTTGGGAATGCTCTCTTTTGGATAGGTCAGATTGGTGGCAATGACTATGCTCGTCTTTTTGCCTCTTCCATTGGCCTTGCTATTGCCAATAAGCAATTCACAGAGCAAGCTGTTAATCACATCTACACACTTGCATTGGTAAGCATTGATAAACTACCATTTATATCAAAAGATTAAATTGATTAAAAAAAATGATGAATTTAATCATTTAATTGTTATTCCAACAAGCAAAATATTACAAAAAAAGAAAGAATGTAGCATATAGCCTTAGCTTGTTAGAAGGAAAAAAAAAAAAGTATCTCAATGAGTTCTTCCAATCTAAACATTTGATCAAGACTCTTTTCACAAAATGGTGCATTGCATATAAGAGAAAGGATGAATGTTATGGTGAAGTTAATGTTGGAATAGTCATATTAAGCTTGCTTTCTTTTGATAGGGGCTATTGGACAAGGGTGCAAAGTTCCTTGTGGTTCAAGGGCTACCACCAATAGGGTGCCTTCCATTGCAGTTAGCAACATCTCCCTCAAATGATCGTGATCAAAATGGGTGTTCAACGAGTGCCAACTTGGTAATAAAGGGTCACAACAATCTTCTCCAGAAGAGGTTGGATGAAATTCGAACCCAATACAAAGATTCTATGATCCTATATATTGATTACTACAATGCATTCACAACAATATTGGAAAAGCACATACAGTACCAGTTTGATGAACCTTTCAAGGCATGTTGTGGAGCTGGGGGAGGACCATTCAACTATCAACCAAACCTCCTTTGTGGAGCTTTGGGCACCTCTAATTGCAAGAACTCCAACACCCATATTAACTTTGATGGGGTCCACTTGACTGAAAATATGCATTTACACCTCTCTGATCTCTTCTTCAACCAAGGCTTTTGTACACCATCATTTGCAGATCTGATTAAGAAGAAGAAAGGCCAATATTAAAATGTCTGATATTGGCCTACCAGTTCTGTTTTTAGTAATAAATATTGATGGCTGATGCCTAATGTTGCGAGGTAGATTAGTAGTAGGCTCCCAATGGTGGCATTCGGAGAGCTGGATAATATTTCTTGTTTCAAGATAGTTTACTGTCTTTTTACCTTATTATTGTTATTATTTAAATGTTACACAAGTACCTAGGGTCTTGAACCAGGACTTCACTTTTTGCTGTACACTCAGGGCCGGATCATCAGCTTTCATGGCCTGAGGCGATGATTTTAAATAGGGCATTTTTCATATTTAAATATTAGTAACAAATTTATCCATACATACTTTTTTAGATTGAATTTCTTTTTCAACTTTTTTTTAAAATTTTTCATATGTGGACATTTATAATGAGCAAGTACTTATAAATAAATAAAACATGATCCATAATATAAAATTATAATATAATTAAAAGAAAAATCTTAAGCGTGGAATAATAAAACCAAGTTTACCAATAGCAAAACTTGCAAATATACTAATATTGTGACTGCTTTATAATCTAAACTTGCCCAATTAAAAATTAATTTATTACATTATTCAATAAATTAATATCACTAACAAAAATTGGATTGATGTGATATACATCAAATTAGCAATATGTGTGATAACTTATAAGTTATAAAGCAAAAGACCTATACATCACATGGCTCACTCTCTCAGTTGTTATGTGATAAGTTTATGAAGAGAATAGAAATAATAATAAAAGACTAGAAATAAAAGGGTGAGTGGGTGACATTGTTATACTCTGTCTCTTCTTTGTCTCTTTCCACTTCCATGATAAAACAAAATTTTAATAGCTTAAAGAGAAAAAAGAAATGGAGCGAGAGCTTAAAGCTAAACTTGAAGGGAGAAAAGATTTGAAGCACAAAAAATTTCAAGCCACTGCAGAGAATTTTAATGGAGAGAATGACAAAGTTTCTAGCAATGAGTATAAAACTCTAAGGTTTGAGTTTGATTTGTTTGGGCCTTTTTTATTTTAGTCTTTAGTTTTTCTTTGTTTAGTTATTGAGAGAGAAAGGGAGATTTTTCTGTTTGTGCAGTATGAGAGACTTAAGTGATACACTCTTAAACTCCCACGTAGAGATCGAAGTGTTAAGAGCACTGATCACCAAGAGTTTTTTTCCCCCTGTTTTTTCATTGATATATATGAGAGATAATCAATTCTACTCCCACGAAAGGCTTTAATTTATTTTTTTCTTTAATAAGAAATATAATTTTGATGCATTGATTTTTTTTTTTTGGCCTTAATTAATATTCTTATAGAGAAGAAAATATACTTATTTGTTCAAATTTGGGGACTTGTTCCACATGGGGCCCTTAGGCAATTGCATCTGTTACTAATTGGGTAGATTCGGCCCTGGATAGAAGACTGTAATTTGTAATTTCTTTTGTACTTACTGAGATTGCTTACCAATATGTTATTAAAAAAAAAAAAAAAGGCATCCAGAGAATGTTACAATTGAAGGGAGGATATGACGAACTGAGGGTGGGGAACTCAGAGCAAGACAACATAAAGAATCTCTTTCAAAGCTTTTGCAAACATCTTTGGGTTGAAGTGATACCTGGAGAAGACATATCTACACTCCAAAATCTACACCAATCATAGATAGTTTCAACTTTGGTAGATTTTATAATCTAATGGGATAACATGCCCCCACCCCCCCCCCCCCCCCCCCAAAAAAAAAAAAAAAAAAAACAACTTGTTCTACATATTAAAATTTCACAACAAAATAACAATGTAAAAGAAGGGTTCAATATCAATGGTTAGAGATTAAATTTGTTAGGGTCATATATATATATATATATTGTATTGGCATATCCTACGACAAAACGCAAATTACTTGTAATTGGGTAGATCTAAGTGGGTTCAAGATTATCATGACAAGTGGTTTCATTGAAGACATAAAAGATTGCTCAAGAACTACTCAAGAAAAATTGAATTTGTTGGTCCCGATGCCTCCTCAATAACCGTCGATCTATCGAGATTTAATGAAACTCGATACCTAGCTCGATACATCTCGATCTTTTGAGCTAACTGATTTCAAGGCATAGGCAACAACGTTTTATTCTAAGGGGCTATTTGTTTATGAGTTTGTATAATCCTAATAAGATTTGGAGTGCCCAAGGTTTGTGTAAACCTAACAGGAATAGGAGAACTCATTAAAAGGCCCATTAAGATCCTATATAAATAGGGAGGCAAGGAGAAAAAAAACCCTAATCCTAGAAAGCTCCATAAGGTTTTCTTATTGAAACCCTAGACTCCTCCTATAGAAGAAAGAGATCTTGCTGCATTTCTTGTGAACCTTTGGGTTTTGTAACCAAGCAAAATCTCTAGCTCCAACCATTGGAGATCTTAGTGGTGTTTCTATGTGAAGCTGTTGCATCTACAACAAAAAGTTGGTGTGGAGTTAGTCATGTACTTGGATTCGAGCAAAGAAGTTAGTCATGTACTAGGATTTATGCAAACAGGGAAGAAGTCTCTACATGATTAAGTCCAATTAGGTATTGGAGTAAAAGTTTAACTGTAGGTTGGTATTTTGGGATAGTCCAGGGTAGTGGTAAGATTCCTTATACTTGTAACCACTTGATTCTTGATTAGTGATTCTTGGAAGTGGTGACCTGAAAATCATTTAATGGGATTTTTGCCTTGCGAGAGGGTTTCCCCATTTGTTAATAAATTACCGTGTCAATTTAATTTTCGCTACACTTAGTTCATTTTGTGATTTGTATGTGCCTCCACGATTTGTATGTACGTTGACCTAATTAATCAACTTTGATAGTTGTCTTAATTAACCGGGGTCAATCTATAACCCAACAAAATTTAACCTCCTTGGTGATCTAACATACAAAAATTTTAAATAAATGGAAACTATAGCTACATCTCCTTTTTATTATATATATATATATATATATATATATATATATATATGTATGTATATTCCAGTACCACTCCTTCATTGAGGAATTTTTTCAATCATGTCATATACAAACCCTCCCCCTAAAAAAATTCATGATTGTGGGCGCAAGCCCACGTGACAAGCTTTTAGGTTTCCCCAAAAATCGTGGGAAGTATGCTTTGGCCTTGGGTTGACCATGACAGAGGTGTAAATAGAGTCGCCACCTAGATTAGGTCTAAGAATCATAAATATAGTGCTCTTGTGGAAGAACTAATCTTTACTAGAGTACGTGTCCGTAGTTTAGGCATGGGGATGGGAAGGTCTTAAGCACCCAACCCCACTCGACTTGTGGGTCGGCCTCCACTCATTGTGTTCCAAATCTTAATCTGATTAAAGGGTCTTTTTACATGTTATTCTAACTCTCACACAATTAAACATGCATCTAAAGCATTCAATCATGGCATATCATCCCTGAAAGCGCCAAATTGTGTGAAACACAAGAGCTTGTTTAGACCCCCAATTAAAAATTACGGTTCGGTTGATTTTTCTCTAACTTATCTAAGTGCGGAACAAGAGTAAATGAAGCGCAATAAACCGATAACTACTCTAGTGTATAAACATGAAAAACAAACAATAAAAGTAAAGCACAAGAGTAAGGGAAGAGAGATGCAACCATAAGATAACACCGAGACGTGTTATCGAAGAGGAAACCGAGGAACTCAGTGAAAAACATCTCTACCTCCCTTCAAGCAGTAAATCGATCCACTAGAGAATAAAGTTGGAGTACATGAATAACAAAAGACCCTCCAAGCCTAGTCTACCCAATGTACTTGAGCCTTTCAAGCTCTTGCTACCATCTGACTTAACAAAGCCTTGTCTTCTTTAACTCTTTGGATTCCGAAATTCGCCCGATTGCATCCGCCAAGCCTCACAGGCTTCTTTTGGCAAATCCCCAAAGCTTCCCAAGCTCCAAAACACTCTCTACACTCTGAAAATTTGTGGGTTATGTTTGGATACAAATCTCCTCTCAAGGTTTGACAATGGGAGAGGGAAGGAGAAGAGGCTAGAATGATTTCTCACTAAGGATGAGTAGCTCTCTCTCTAAAAGATGGGTGTGTGTGTTGTAGAAAACCTATATAGGGTCTTTCTCTCTGAATGACCTCCTTACATATTTTGTGGGTAATGAAAGTATATATAGTATGAGTGAAGGGTAAGAAAGTCACACTTAAAAATCCTCTAGGCAGAAAGTTTTGTGAGTACTTCACGGGAAGGCCTTACCCGCGAGTCACTCACAAAAACGACAACCTGGCACAACTCCTCAGCTTCCAGCATGTGCTTCTCACGTGCTCTTTTTGCAGGAAACTTTTCTCGCAAGTTAGTCGCAAAATTGCACTAATTCTTCATTTCATGCTCAATTCTTCACCAACTTAATACTAAACCCAATATAATAAAATCCCACAAAATATAAGGAAAAAAATTAAAGCAAATACAACACTTTTTGTCATGGAATAAAACCAACATAAAATATAGTTGTAAATCACAACTTTACAATCTCCCCCTTTGGCCATTCCGTGACAAAATACCCTATAACAAACTCTAGACTTAAATGTGAGTTTGAGAATGTAAAGTTGTGATTTACAACTATGTTTTTTTGTTGGCTTTATTCCATGACAAAAAGTGTTGTAATTGCTTTAATTTATTTCCTTGTAATTTGCGAGATTTTATTGTATAGGGTTTAGTATTAAGTTGGTGAAGACTCAATCTTAATTGAAGATCAGTGCATTTCACAACTAGCTCGCGAGAAGTTCACGAGAAGGGTTCCCGCGAAAAGGGCATGTGAGGAGCACATGACTGGAAACTGAAGAGTCGTGCCAGACTGTTGTTTTTGCGAGTGTCTCGCGAGTAAGGCCTTCCCGCGAGGTAGTCGCGAAACATTTGGCTTGGAGGATTTTTATGTGTGACTTTCTTACCCTTCACCCATACTATATATACCCTCATTACCCACAAATGTAGAGGAAGCCATTCAGAGAGAAAATCCCTAGATAGGTTTTCTACAACACACACACCCATCTTTTAGAGAGAGAGCTACCAATCTTTAGTGAGAAATCATTGTAGCCTCTTCTCCTTCCCTCTCCCATTGTCATAACTTGAGAGGAGATTTGTACCCAAACATAACTCACACCTATTCAGAGTGTAGAGAGTGTTTTGGAGCTTGGGAAGCTTTGAGAAATTGCCAAAAGAAGCCGGTGAGGCTTGGCGGATGCAATTGGGCGTATTGCGGGATCCAGAAAGCTAGACAAGACATGGTTCCAAGAAGCCTTGTTGGAGTAGGAGTTTGGAGGGCTTAGGTTCATCGGGTAGATTAGGCTTGGAGGGTGTCTTGCTAACCCATGTATCCCAACTAATTGTCTAGTGGATCGATTATCGCTTGGAGGGCGGCAGAGAGGTTTTACGCCAAGTACTTCGGTTTCCTCTTCGATAACACATCGGCGTGTTATCTTGTGTTTGCATTCTCTCTTCTCTTACTCTTGTGCTTTACTTTTATGTTTGTTGTTCATGTTTATGCACTAGAGTAGTATCGGTTGATTGCGCTTCATTTACTCTTATTTCTGCACTTAGATGAGTTAAAGTAAAAGCAATTTAGCCGCAAAAGCAATCTAGTAGTATCGGTGTACATTCTTCCACATAAAAGAAATCAAAAGGTGGAGAGAAGGTCTCATCCTAGGGATTTGAATGGATCTAATTTTGTTCCCACTTGTCACCATTACGGTGTGATCGGTCACATAAGACCTCAATGCTCCATGTTGAAGAGAGAACAAAACCATGTTGCTAGATCCCTCCCTAAAAAGCCTAGTGGACCTAAACACATTGTTTGTCACCATTGTGGTGCCTTTAGTCATCTTAGACCACATTGCTCTAAGTTTCAAGCTCTTAAGAGAATCAAAAGAAAACAGAAACTTGAGTTTCTTGGAAGTTGTGCTTTGCAAGCTAAATCGGATTTGGGGGGAAATGGTAAGTTTTTGGAAAAGTTTTTGATGTTCTTACCTCCTTGTCAATGTGCATCTCTGGTTCTTATTCTTCCAGCCCTTGTCTCACTTCTCATGAGACACTCATTCTAAACAATCGTTCCTTTTGGATGAGGAAGGGTTCCTATGATTGAGTTTTTGCTCTCTTTGTCCTTGATCTAATTCTTTCAATCTTTGTAGGACCCTTCATGCATTAGATGCTTCATTGTTGATAGGCCAAAAACGAATTGACCCATTGTAATAAATTAACCAATTGATTTAGCTAAGTGAATTAATTAAGTTAATTAACATGCAAATGCGTGGTAGCACAAACAAATCACCAATAAACTAATTATGTAGCGGAAAATAAATAACATGGTGATTTGTTTACGAATGGGGAAAACTTAACGGCAAAAACCCCACCAGGTGATTTTCAGGTCACCACTCCCGAAACTCCACTATTATCACAACAAGCAGTTACAAGTAAAGGAATCCCAAGTACCTTACCAACCTACAGTTGAACCCTTGCCCCAATACCCAATTGGACTTGTTCTGTAGTGACAGTTCCCCTTTTGATGCACGGCTCCCAAGTACGTGACTAACCAATTGCGTGGATCCCAGTACGCGACTTCAATCACCAACTAAGAAGGTTGTTGGCTGCAAAGTTCTTCAATTCATCCACACGATGAAGATCAAGAAGATGCTTGGTCACAAAACCCTACGGTGCATATACACAGTAACTTCTTCAAGAGAGAGAGATGAACTAGGGCAAGAACTTCATCTCCGGTCACAATTTGCTTGAACAAAGATTGCTCAATGCTTGTGCAACTTGTGAACTGTTTGACGGCCCTAAAAACAATCCTTTTATATGTCTAGGGTTAGGAGAAAAGAAGGCCCAAAGACACATTCACGGATTCCAAGAAAATCATATTAGAATTCTGAAATTCTTAAACCTCGACAGATAGGAGGTGATGAGTAGCTGTCGAGCAAGTGTCGAGCACACGGGCTGAACAGCTTCCTTAAACCTCGACACATGCTAGTTGTCGAGCTTTAGTAACTTTGCACTTTCAGCTTGTTTTCTTGGGTAGACTTGAAGGCTTCAACACTTGATCTTGAAACATGATTTCTTGAAGTATTTAAACACAACCTAAATCTACCCAAATACAAGTAAAGTGCATTTTGTCAAAGAATAAGCCAATTATAGAAAATCATGACATATGTTCTTAACATGTGAAACACATATGTCCTAACAATTGTCATGCATTTGTGCATCTTGCATCTCTTTATATGCATTGTTTGTGTTTTGTTTTTTATCTTACTTTATTGATGTCATTTTGTGAGTAAAAATCCAAAATCATATAAAAAGTAAAAATTTCAAAAAGTTTGATCATATATGTTTGAGCACATATCACATGTGAGTTTGGCCTAGTACCTTCATACTAATGGCGTAGTGCATTTTACGAGCTTAGCTTGTTATGTATGCATATTTTTCTGTGTGAGAGAAATCTTGAAAACTATGTGTGATTATTGTAAATAGATTTTCTAGCTTGTCATGAATGATTGGTCAATGGTCTTGATGGTCTTGATACTTGCATAAACTTGTGCCTATATATCTTCCCACCTTTATTTTTATATTTTTGCAATAGAGCTCACCAAATGTAAATCTCAAAGTGAAAAAGAGATTCTGAGCTGCAAAAGCCGTCGCACATGCTAGTATTTGACTAGGAAAAAGGGAAAGCGACATTTTAAAATTGAAATGTATGGTGCTCAAAAAGCCAAAGGCTAACTCTCAAAGTTGAAATATCAAAAATTTCAAGCACCGATCTCAAAAATGAGATGTATTGTTCCAAAAGGGATCAAATGTCATGATTTGTGCAGAAGCCAAATTGTTAAGACATATGTGATTCACTTGTTAGGAACATATGTCACTATTTTACGTAATTGGCTAATCCTTTGACAAAACGCACTTTACTTGTATTTGGGTAGATCTAGGATGTGTTTAATATTTCAAGAAACTTTGTTTCAAGATCAAGTGTTGAAGCCATGCAAGTTTGTCCAAGATTCAAGTTGAAAAGTGCCTGTCATTAAAGCTCGACAGCTAGCTCGACAGCTAGCCATCTATCGAGCTTAAAAGAGTTATTCAGCCCCGTGGCTCGATAGCATCTCGACAGATAGGATATCTGTTGAAGTTTATGAAAAACAGAATTTCAGTTTTGGTTTGACTCCAATCTGTGTTTATGTATTTGGGCTTTCTTTTCTCACAACCCTAGACATATAAAAAGAATATTTTAAGGGTTGTCAAAGTGTTCACAAGTTGCAAAATTGTTGAGAAAAGTTTGTTCAAGCTATTTGTGACTGGAGACACAGAATTTGCCCTAGTTCATCATTCTTGTGAAGAAGTTACTGTGTTTGTGCACCGTAGGGTTTTGTGACCAAGCATCTTCTTGATTTTCATCGTTGCGATGAATTGAAGAACTTTGCAGCGAACAACCTTTTCTAGTTGGTGATTGAAGTCGCGTACTGGGATCCGCGCAATTGGTTAGTCATGTACTGGGAGCCATGCATCAAAATGAGAAATTGTCACTACAGAACAAGTCCAATTGGGTATTGGGGTAAGGGTTCAACTGTAAGTTGGTATAAGGTACTGGGATTCCTTTACTTGTAACCGCTTGTTGTGATAATAGTGGAATTTTGGGAGTGGTGACCTTAAAATCACCTGATGGGGTTTTTATCATGTTGGTTTTCCCCATTCGTAAACAAATCACCGTGTCAATTTATTTTCTGCTGCATACTTAGTTTAATTGGTGATTTTTTTTGTGCTACCGCGCGTTTGCATGTTAATTTGATTAATTAATAAACTTGGCTAATTAATCAATTAATCTATCACAAGCGGTCAATTCGTTTTTGGCCTATCACAAGGAGGATGAGTCGTTCGATGAGGTCTATGCTAAGCTTAAGGACATAGCGAACTCAGCCTTCAATCTTGGGGAAACCATTCCTAAACCCAAGATTGTGAGGAAAGTACTTAGATCTCTACCCGAGAGATTCCATGTAAAGATCACGGCGATCGAGGAATCAAAGGATATTGACAAGATTCCTTTGACAGAGCTGGTTGGCAATCTACAGACCTACGAGCTAGGGTTAACTAAAATTGGCAAATCGGGTAAAGGCAAGAGCATGGCACTGAAGGCCAAGAGTAGTGACACGGATGAGTCTTCAGATGATGAAGATTCTAAGATGAAGTCCTACATCACTAGGCAATTCAAGAAGTTCATGAAGAAGGATGCTACAAAGATTGAAGTAGGCAATCTAGTTCTTCTCAGTTCAAGAGCCAAGACAAAGGGAAGAAGGATGCTAGGGATGGCGGTCTGTACACTGGTCCTGTAGCACCTAAGTGCTTTGGGTGTCACGGATTTGGTCACATGAAACAGGAATGTCCTACATATCTCAAGAGCATTAGGAAGAGTAAGGCACTTGCTGCTACTTTGAGCAACACCGAGCCCGAGGATGATTCTGACAATGAGGATGATGGAATCCTGAATGCCTTCACTGCCACTGTCAATCCTACTGAGGGGATTGTTAAAGATGTGGATGAAGAAGAGGAATTGGTGGAGTCCAAGTTTGAGAAGATGGATGATCAAGATGATATCCATACAGCCTATGAGAAATTATACAAGCTTTTTGAGAAACATGAGAAACTTTATAGGCTGACCACCAAGAAGCTTAGTGATGTGGAACTTCATTGTGAAGAGCTTTCCACAAAGTTTGATGAAGCTAATTAAACTATTGGAGCACTAAGGTTCGAGAATAATTTCTTGGCTGAGAAGACCAAGAAGCTTGAAGCGGAGCTGTTTCTAGTCAAAGCTCAATTGGAGAGGACTTCAAGTGCAAAGCTTGATGAAATGCTCAGTCTTCAGAAATCTGCTTCTGATCGAATAGGTTTAGGGTATGGTCTCTCTTCTTCTAATATTGCTTCTACTAGTACTACTGTTTTTGTTCCTCCTAGTAATAATGTTGAAATTGAGAACAATGATGTTAAAACTGATTTAGCTAGTGAGAACATAGACAAAGGTAAATCTATCTTAGGAGCACCCTCTAAGCAAGATAAGATGGAAGCTAAAAACCCTGGCGCTAAGAAGGCTAACTTTCAAAAGCCTAAACAAAAGAAGCAGCATCTATGTCATCATTGTGGAGTTGCCGGTCATACTTGACCAAATTGCTATAAGTGGTTAGCCACTCGACAGAGTAATGGCATGATAGCATCTGAAAGCTAGAATCAGCTTCAATCCACTCTTGTTCCTCTTGGAGATCTTCTCAAAGCCCTCAAGTTCCTTTCAAACTTGAACGGTTTCAATTCTTCCCCCTTACCGCCGGTTCAGGGGTTTACTCAAAGGAAAGGTTCTTCCAAGGCATGGAAGGAAAAGAGCTCTAATTGATTCTATCACTTTTCTCTTTCTCCCTTCTTGTTTTTGGGTGTGCATTACTTGTGTTTTTGCTTTCAAGTTTTGAGTTGGTCTAGTTTTATGCTTTGCTTTGTTTAACATGTTTTTGTTTGTTTTCAGTTTTTTTTTATTTTGTTTTTCATATATAAATAAAAATAAAAAATTGAAAAATTAGAAAAATACAAAAACAGTATGTGTTGTGTGTACATTGGTACTTGTGTACCTTGGATGGCCATTGAAACAAAGTTTTCTAAACTTTGTATCTCTTGTAGCTTAGATGAGCATCACTATGCACAACTAAGCAAGTGAGCTTTGTGGCTCGTGTTTGTGATGAGTAAGGTTAAGTGATCTCTTGTGCTTAACACTCATATCACTCTTTTTAAAGGGAAGGACTAGAAAATCCTAAGAGAAAGGCATAAATAACCATCTTACCACTGTTGCCTGCCAATCATGAAATGATATTTGTGTGCTTCGGCATAGCAAAATTGGAATGTCAAATGCTTAACATCATTGGGTATTTCTTTTCTCTCTCTTATATGCCCATGCATGATTTGCTTAAAAAGAAAAATATGCAAAGAAAAATAAAAAGCAAAAAGATCAAAATGCTTTAAATATGATTGCAAGCGTGTATTCTAGGAGATGTGGGAGTTATAAGATATATTTCGAAGGTGATAGTCCCCATCAAACAGTTATGATTGTGTGTGAGTTAAAAGTGATTTTCTCATATCTCAAATCGTCATAACATGTATACACTTATGCAATCTTGTGATGTTTTTCACACACAACACGCAATATTTTTTGCTACTCTTGATACATGTGCAGGTACAATGTGATTTGGCCATCACAAGGTTTACATGTGTTAATGTATGCTCACTAAACTGTCCTAACTTGTTTTTGAAATATAAAATTGGTTAGACTTGTTGTGTGTGTGTGTGTGTGTGTGTGTTTGGGGATCTCTGTGCTTAAAATTGTTGTTGAGAAATGTTTTTGAGAGTTTAAATGTTGATTGGATCATTGGTTGAGTTGCATACTTGATTGCATTCATATCTGTGTTTTTCCCTTCTTGAAAAACTGTTTTTAAGCAACCTTGTCACCTCCTCGACACCTCTCGACACCTGGCCTATCTGTCGAGATCTTAAACTATTTCTTATCGCAATCTCAATAGCTGTCTCGATAGCTGGTGGATCAATCGAGAAAGTTCCTGGACCTTTGATAGCTTCTTGACAGCTGGTGGATTGATCGAGCTTCATTTTAGCTTTTGTTGAATTGTCCCTCAATAGCTTCATCTGTCAACACCTTGTTTCCTCGATACCTGTCTCGACACTTGTCTTGATACCTCTCTACACCTCTATTTGTCGAGAATTACTGAACACCTATAAATAGGTTTCAGCGCGATCCAATCCTCATTTTCTCGATCTCTCTCGATCTATCTGCACCTATTCACCTCCCAAACACTCTCTTTTCTCTCAAAACCTTCAACCCACGTGATTTTCGGCCTTTCCTTGCTTCAAATCTCTTGGTATGATCTTGATACCTATTGGGATAAGTACAATGCATGTCTTGATACCGATTGTTTGATCAAGAATCATGGATAAAAAGAAATCCAATTTGGGTCTATCAATTCATCCAATCTCTAAAACTTTATGCCCTACTTGAACTTTTCTTTCCATAACCATTTTGCTTATTTTATTTAATTTTTGCATATATTTGTTTACCAATATTGGTTTGCACTTATCAAAGCTAAGATAAATCTAATTAGATCTCAAATAGTAGTCTAATTTTATGTCATGTGTTCCATTCAATTTTCTTAATTATGGTGCAACTATTTACTTCACTACAAAAGTCAAGTCTAATTTAATTTTCTTAATTTTCTATGCTAAATGAGTTATCAAATGAGAAAACCATAGAATGAAAATTAAAAAACCATAAAAAAATACCATCATTGATTAATTATTATTATTAATATACAAATTAAATAGTAATTAGACAAATTAAAATTGAGAATTTCATGGATAACAATTTCAATGATTTTTTACATCTAATTCAAACAAAATTGTAATTATTTTACTAATAGCTATTTTATATTTTCAAATATACAAACATTATATATATATATATATATATTATATAAATTTGGTAAAATTTTAATACTCATTTAATTATGCTTATTTGTAAATGTATATCATACATATGTATGAGGTTACGAGCTAGTTAACCATAAATTGAACATCCCAAAATATTTGGTTAACTAATTTGTTGGTTTAAAATTGGTTGATTTCAAAAAATCGGGACCTAAATCTCCAACAACATGTCTGGGAGAGATCGATTCTGAAAAAAACAATTAAGCTGAGTTCCCAAGCATTGTTAGGCTCATAGGGAATCAAATTTACACCACAAGACTCAAAACTGTAAGTTTTGTGACATTGCATAATGACCAAGTAAAACAAAGATCATATTTGCTCTCCTAAAGGTTGGGAGGTTCATACAATGCCTCAATGAGCTACCATCCCACAAGGGAGAGGCGCCAAGTATAAATACCTCATTTGCTCTACCATTTAGTTCCAACAATCAAACAACAAACAAGATGAGTCACAAAATGGAAAAGTCCAAGTACTTGTTTCTTCAAATTGCATGCTTCATCCTCTTGTTATCTTTGTCTCCTTCATATGCTCACAACAAGAGCCATGAAAGCACGCCACCTCCTGTTGGTTTCCAAGCAAAAGCTAATTTCAAACGTTGCTTCAATAAGGTTTATGCTTTCAGCGATTCAGACACAGACACTGGAAATGCTCACAACTTGGGTGATCTCAAATCCTTCATTAGCACTTTATTCTCTCATGCTTGGTCCCCATATTGCTCATTAGAGAATTCAAAGTTATCTGGTTATCGACTATCTAATGGCCGCTTAGTCATTGATTTCCTATGTGAAGCTCTCAACATACTCCACTTGTCAGCCTATAAAGGCTCTTCCGCAAACTTCTCAGGTGGTGCAAACTTTGTAGTAGCCGGATCAACGACTCTTTCAAGTAATCTCTTCAGTCATTTCAATTTCGGTAATCCCCTTATGTGGAAACCAAATCCAGAGAGTATCTTAACTCAAATTGATTGGTTCCATAACTTTGTTGGGGAGAGAGAATGTCAGGGAAAAGATGAGGCTGCATGCAAATCAGAGCTTGGGAATGCTCTCTTTTGGATAGGTCAGATTGGTGGCAATGACTATACTCGTCTTTTTGCCTCTTCCATTGGCCTTGCTATTGCCAATAAGCAATTCACAGAGCAAGCTGTTAATCACATCTACACACTTGCATTGGTAAGCATTGATAAACTACCATTTATATTAAAAGCTTAAATTGATTAAAAAAAATGATGAATTTAATCATTTAACTGTTATTCCAACAAGCATAATATTACAAAAAAAAGAAAGAATGTAGCATATAGCCTTAGCTTGTTAGAAGGGAAAAAAAAAAAAGTATCTCAATGAGTTCTTCCAATCTAAACATTTGATCAAGACTCTTTTCACAAAATGGTGCATTGCATATAAGAGAAAGGATGAATGTTATGGTGAAGTTAATGTTGGAATAGTCATATTAAGCTTGCTTTCTTTTGATAGGGGCTATTGAACAAGGGTGCAAAGTTCCTTGTGGTTCAAGGGCTACCACCAATAGGGTGCCTTCCACTGCAGTTAGCAACATCTCCCTCAAATGATCGTGATCAAAATGGGTCTTCAACGAGTGCCAACTTGGTAATAAAGGGTCACAACAATCTTCTCCAGAAGAGGTTGGATGAAATTCGAACCTAATACAAAGATTCTATGATCCTATATATTGATTACTACAATGCATTCACAACAATACTGGAAAAGCACACACAGTACCAGTTTGACGAACCCTTCAAGGCATGTTGTGGAGCTGGGGGAGGACCATTCAACTATCAACCAAACCTCCTTTGTGGAGCTTTGGGCACCTCTAATTGCAAGAACTCCAGCACCCATATTAACTTTGATGGGGTCCACTTGACTGAAAATATGCATTTACACCTCTCTGATCTCTTCTTCAACCAAGGCTTTTGTACACCATCATTTGCAGATCTGATTAAGAAAAAGAAAGGCCAATATTAAAATGTCTGATATTGGCGTACCAGTTCTGGTTTTAGTAATAAATATCTGATGGCTGATGCCTAATGTTGCGAGGTAGATTAGTAGAAGGCTCCCGATGGTGGCATTCGGAGAGTTGGACAATATTTCCTGTTTCAAGATAGTTTACTGTCTTTTTACCTTATTATTGTTATTATTTAAATGTTACACAAGTACCTAGGGTCTTGAACCAGGACTTCACTTTTTACTGTACACTTAGGGCCGGATCATCAGCTTTCATGGCCTGAGGCGATGATTTTAAATAGGGCATTTTTCATATTTAAATATTAGTAACAAATTTATCCATACATACTTTTTTAGTTTGAATTTCTTTTTCAACTTTTTTTTTTTTTAATTTTTTCATATGTGGACATTTATAATGAGCAAGTACTTATAAATAAATAAAACATGATTCATAATATAAAATTATAATTTAATTAAAAAAAAAATCTTAAGCGTGGAATAATAAAACCAAGTTTACCAATAGCAAACTTGCAAATATACTAATATTGCGACTGTTTTATAATCTAAACTTGCACAATTAAAAATTAATTTATTACATTATTCAATAAATTTATATCACGAACAAAAAATGGATTGATGTGATATACATCAAATTAGCAATATGTGTGATCACTTATAAGTTATAAAGCAAAAGACCTGTACATCACGTGGCTCACTTTCTCAGTTGCTATGTGGTAAGTTTATGAAGAGAATGGAAATAATAATAAAAGACTAGAAATAAAAGGGTGAGTGGGTGACAGTGTTATACTCTATCTCTTCTTTGTTTCTTTCCACTTCCATGATAAAACAAAATTTTAATAGCTTAAAGAGAAAAAAGAAATGGATCGAGAGCTTAAAGCTAAACTTGAAGGGAGAAAAGATTTGAAGCGCAGCAAATTTCAAGCCATTGCAGTGAATTTTAATGGAGAGAATGACAAAGTTTCTAGCAATGAGTATAAAACTCTAAGGTTTGAGTTTGATTTGTTTGGGCCTTTTTTATTTTAGTCTTTAGTTTTGCTTTGTTTAGTTATTGAGAGAGAAAGGGAGATTTTTCTGTTTGTGCAGTATGAGTGACTTAAGTGATACACTCTTAAACTCCCACATAGAGATCGAAGTGTCAAGAGCACTGATCACCAAGAGATTTTTTCCCCCTGTTTTTTCATTGATATATATGAGAGATAATCAATTCTACTCCCACGAAAGGCTTTTATTTATTTTTTTCTTTAACAAGAAATATAATTTTGATGCATTGATTTATTTTTTGGCCTTAATTAATATTCTTATAGAGAAGAAAATATACTTATTGGTTCAAATTTGGGGACTTGTTCCACATGGGGCCCTTAGGCAATTGCATCTGTTACTAATTGGGTAGAGTCGGCCCTGGACAAGAGACTGTAATTTGTAATTACTTTTGTACTTACTGAGATTGCTTACCAATATGTTATTAAAAAAAAAAAAAAAAAAAAAAAAAAAGGCGTCCGGAGAATGTTACAATTGAAGGGAGGAGATGACGAATTGAGGGTGGGGAACTTAGAGCAAGACAACGTAAAGAATCTCTTGCAAAGCTTTTGCAAACATCTTTGGGTTGAAGCGATACCTGGAGAAGACATATCTACGCTCCAAAATCTATAGCAATCATAGATAGTTTCAACTTTGGTAGATTTTATAATCTAATGGGATAACATGCCCACCCCCCCCCCCCCCCCCCCCCCAAAAAAAAAAAAAAAAAAAAAACAGCTTGTTCTACATATTAAAATTTCACATCAAAATAACAATGTAAAGAAGGGTTCAATATCAATGGTTAGAGATTAAATTTGTTAGGGTAATATATATATATATATATATATATATATATATATATATATATATTTATATTTTATGTATTGGCATATCCTACGACAAAACACACATTACTTGTAATTGGGTAGATCTAAGTGGGTTCAAGATTATCATGACAAGTGGTTTCATTGAAGACATAAAAATTGCTCAAGAACTACTCAAGAAAAACTAAATTTGTTGGTCCCGATACCTCCACAATATCTGTCGATCTATCGAGATTTAATGAAACTCGATACCTAGCTCGATACATCTCGATCTTTTCAGCTAACAGATTTCAAGACACAGGCAACAACGTTTTATTCTATGGGCCTATTTGTTTATAGGTTTGTATAATCCTAATAAGATTTGGAGAGCCCAAGGTTTGTGTAAACCTAACAGGAATAGGAGAACTCATTAAAAGGCCCATTAAGATCCTATATAAATAGGGAGGCAAGGAGAAAGAAAACCCTAATCCTAGAAAGCTCCATAAGGTTTTCTTATTGAAACCCTAGACTCCTCCTATAGAAGAAAGAGATCTTGCTGCATTTCTTGTGCACCTTTGGGTTTTGTAACCAAGCAAAATCTCGAGCTCCAACCATTGGAGATCTTAGTGGTGTTTCTATGTAAAGCTGTTGCATCTACAACAATCAAAGAGTTGGTGTGGAGTTAGTCATGTACTTGGATTCGAGCAAAGAAGTTAGTCATGTACTAGGATTTATGCAAACAGGGAAGAAGTCTTTACATGATTAAGTCCAATTTGGTATTGGAGTAAAAGTTCAACTGTAGGTTGGTATTTTGGGATAGTCCAGGGTAGTGGTAAGATTCCTTATACTTGTAACCACTTGATTCTTGATTAGTGATTCTTGGAAGTGGTGACCTGAAAATCACCTAATGGGCTTTTTGCCTTGCGAAAGGGTTTCCCCATTTGTCAACAAATCACCGTGTCAATTTAATTTTCGCTACACTTAGTTCATTTCGTGATTTGTATGTGCCTCCACAATTTGTATGTAAGTTGACCTAATTAATCAACTTTGATAGTTGTCTTAATTAACCAGGGTCAATCTATAACCCAACAAAATTTAACCTCCTTGGTGATCTAACATACAAAAATTTTAAATAAATGGAAACTACAGCTACATCTCCTTTTTATTATATATATATATTCCAGTACCACTCTTTCATTGAGGAATTTTTTCAGTCATGTCATATACAAACCCTCCCCCTAAAAAAATTCATGACTGTGGGTGCAAGCCCACGTGACAAGCTTTTAGGTTTCCCCAAAAATCGTGGGAAGTATGCTTTGGCCTTGGGTTGACCATGACAGAGGTGTAAATAGAGTCGCCACCTAGATTAGGTCTAAGAATCATAAATATGGTGCTCCTGTGGAAGGACTAATCTTTACCAGAGCACGTGTTCGTAGTTTAGGCATGGGGATGGGAAGGTCTTAAGCACCCAACCCCACCCGACTTTTGAGTCGGCCTCCACTCATTGTGTTCCAAATCTTAATCTCATTAAATAGTCTTTTAACATGTTATTCTAACTCTCACACACTTAAACATGCATCTAAAGCATTCAATCATGGCATATCATCCCTGAAAGCTCTAAATTGTGTAAAAGACAAGAGCTTGTTTAGACCCCTAATTAAAAATTATGGCTCGGTTGATTTTTCTCTAACTTATCTAAGTGTGGAACAAAAGTAAATGAAGTGCAGTAAACCGATAACTACTCTAGTGTGTAAACATGAAAAACAAACCATAAAAGTAAAGCACAAGAGTAAGGGAAGAGAGATGCCACCAAAAGATAACACCGAGACGTGTTATCGAAGAGGAAACCAAAGAACTCAGTGAAAAACTTCTCCACCTCCCTCCAAGCAGTAAATCGATCCACTAAAGAATAAAATTGGAGTACACGAATAACAAAAGACCCTCCAAGCCTAGTCTACCCAATGTACTTGAGCCCTCCAAGCTCCTGCTACCATTTGACTTAACAAAGCCTTGTCTTCTCTAACTCTCTGGATCCCACAATATACCCGATTACATCCGCCAAGCCTCACAGGCTTCTTTTGGCAAATCCCCAAAACTTCCCAAGCTCCAAATCAATCAATGAATGAATGAAAAGATAAGGAAAACAAATAGGAGCATCAATAACAAGGGCATACAAAAATGCACAACTCTTTAAAGGAATGGTGTGCAGATGAGAGATAGGCCAAAGAGAATGACAAGCAATCCTAAAGAAAAGATAGTGAATCTCAGTGTGCTCAGCAATAGTGATCCGAGGATCAAAATCCCACTGGATAGAAGACCCAGTGATATAAGACATGATGTCGTCCAGAGGAGGAGACTCATCATAAGGATAGACAGGATGCCAGACCACTGGCACCCCAAGAGCAGCAGCCACTACTAAAGGGGTAATGGTGTACTCATCACCCTATATCCAACTTCTCACAAGAGTGTTGGAATCATAGGAGTGGAAAGAGGGGTTCGAATAGAACTCTCTGATCAAGGTAGCCAGAGGAAGATGATCAACATCCAATCAAGGTAACCAGCCCCTACGCTCAAAGTTATGCCTAATCTCAGGATCAAGTTCATCTAATAGAACCTTTCTCTCAGCCCAAATTTTTCTCTTAAGGTTTAGCTTCTCATACACTTCCTAGTTTTTCTCACTCAAAAACCTCTCATTACTAAAGGTGGGGGAAGGAGTAGAGGTGGAGGTCCTATGGGCTCTAGTCTTCCTAACCATTATGCTAAGGATCAAAGGACAGACACAAAAGAGAGAGAAAAAGAGCAAAAAGAAAAACCAAGGGCAGACTGCAAATTAGCACAGAAAATATAGAAATAACAATTCTATATGATGCATGAATAGTATAAGCAAATGATGCATGCTTTAATGCAGTGAGAATAAGTTCCATTTAACTTTAAATTCACAAAATTGGCTTGAGCATAGAGTTTGTATCAAGAACAATCCCAAATTTGAAAACCCATTTTTAGAAATCCAACAAATTGACCAAATTGATCATTATACGTGATAGATAACAGTTTGTAATGACCAAATCAATCAATCAAACCAGCCAATTTCATAAATTAAAGCTCAATTGAACAAAAGCCCCTAATTGGGTACTTTCAAGCCTAGAAATTTAACATTTTCCCAATTCATCAAATTGATCAAATTAAACACCAAGGAACAGTTTAATAACATCCCATAAGAAAAACCCATTGATCAATTTTGAAAGAAAACATCAAAAACCCCAAAATTTCTTAGGTTCGAAAATCTCCCTTAAATGCATGAAAAAAATGCATGAGGAATGAAAATAACTAAAAAGAAGGGGTGTAAAGGTCTTACCGGTGTATGAAGACAAAAACCCTTGAAGAAATTTGGTCGAAAACAACAAAAATCTTGCTTTTGACCCCTAGACCGATCGAATAGAGAGAGAAAGTGTTTTTGAAAAAGTTTGAATAGTGAAGAACACATGAGGAACAAAGGTTTTAAAAAACTTTCTATACGATTTTCGATTGATTGAAATTAGATTCGATCAATCGAAAATCACTTTCGATTGATCCAATAGCGATCGAGTAGGTCAGGTTCAAACCAAAATTTTAATCGCATTTTCGATAGGTTGAAGAACAAGTTCGATCGATCGAAAATCTGGAAAACACAATTTTTTGAAAAACAAAGCAATTTTATGCTAAAACTTCTCAAAGCATTGAATTTTATGAATAAAATGCATGAGGATGAGATGAAATGCTTTTCAAAAACACTTGTTTTGAACCCAGTTTTCCCAAAATTAAGATTTTCAATCAATTCTCCTTAAATTCTCAAGCTTCAAACACATTTTGCATAAAATTCAAGGAATTTTCAAACTTGGTTGGCCAAACCAAAATCACACACAATAACATGTACAAAGTTTAGCAAAGAGTAACTTGTGTAGTGTGTGCAACTAGCAAAAGCTTGAGATACATGTGAGGTGATATGTAAATAAAAATCATTCACAATTTCTACAAAATTCATCACATAAATTTGGGAGAGACTATCACCTAAAGAGTTATATCATATAACTCTCACATCTCCTAGAATAAAAGCTTGCAATCATGTAAGTTTCTTGATTTGCCTCATATTGTACACAAAAATTTTATTTGATCAGAAACTTATTAATAATAGCCGGGATAATGTACACACCAATTTTATTTGATTGTGAAGTTATTAAAGCCCAATAATATACACACCAATTTTAGCATTTAAACCGAGGCTACACTTTATGTTCTTTTTGTGCATGTGACTTCAAGATATGAACAATGCAAAGGCACGTGATTTCAAGATCAAGATCATGTGATCAAAAACTATAAACATCTTCCCACACAACATGCACTACAAAGCTCAAATTAGTAAAGTGCAATAAAATAAGCTCATCCAAGCTAAACAAGGTACATAAACATGTTATGTAAAAATAAAGTGGCCAACCTTGATTACAAATCCATGATATGTAATACAAAACACAAAAATCTTTTTGGTTTAAAAAAAATTTATGACCAAAAACAAAAATCACACATTATGCTAAATGAACATTGCAAAGCTATGCATAATAGTGCTAAACTAAGCTATAGAGGGTACACAAACAAGAAATATCAATTTCTTAATTAATCCTTGAGTACATGTACAAACTAGTATATACTCACACAAAATCAAAAATAGCTTAGTACTTATATAACACACACTATTCAAGTTTCTCCACAATGTCAAGCATTTTATAAATCAAGAGAGAGATATCATAATTCATGTAATTCTCAAAACAAATAAAACAAGACACAAAATAAAATATTTTCGTCTTTTTGAAATTTTTCAATGTTTTTAGATTTTTTGAATAATCAAAACAACCTAAGAAAAAACAAAGACAACCAAAAACTAAAAGAAAACATGTCCACATATAATTGAAAGAATTAAATTAGGGACAAGTCAGCAACACTCACCTTAAAAAATCTTTTCTCACCCATATAACACGAGTCTTTGGCTTTGTAGGTGAAAATCCATGTGAAGCAGAGTATATTTGAGGGATTACACCAATCTTCTGAGAAAGACTAAAATCCTGCAATTTCCTTTCACAAGCCAACAAGCTGGTCTAATATGACCAACAACACCACAAAGGTGACAAGTAGGCACAAAAATATATTTATTATGCTCTCTAACAGTAGGTTTAGACTTAGGTTTAGAAACTTTAACGTCTACATCAGAACTTTTACCTTTGTCCAACCAAGCAAAATAAGCCTTTTCTTTATTATTCCTCTTGAAAGGATGGATATAAACTTTCTCAGTTTTAGGCTTAAGAGAAACAGAAACACTTCTGTTATCAACAGCAGGCTTGGTACTAGTCAAATTTTCAATTTTAGCTTTAGATTCAACTAACTCTTGTTCCAAGCTTTTCATCTTCTCATCTTGAGAGAAAATTTGATTTCTAAAAAATTCATTCTTTTTATTAGATTCATTTAATCTAACAAACAATTCCTCTTTTTCAAGATTAGCCAATTTTAACTCTTCCTTGAATTTCTTAGAAATTTTCATAGATTTCAATAATTACTTATGAAGAGTTTCACAAGCATTAATAAGATCAATGGAAACAACAGTGTCCTTTTTATTCAAATCATCACAATCAAAAATAGTAAGACACTTAAAATTATCCATGACAACAGGGGTCAAGGATCAGCTCTTAGATCAAAAGATCTAAAGCAAAAGAGTTATCTGCTCTGATACCACTTGTACGTTTTTAGACCCCTTAAAACACAACCAGATTAACCTAGTTAATTAGCCAAGTGATTACTTAGTCAAATTATTCAAATCTAGGTTAACATAAATACCATATCATTTACAAGAGCGGAAAATAAAGAACACAACAATATGATAACTCAGGAAAATCAAACCAGTAAAAAACCTGGGGAGGATTTAACCTAGCTATCCTCAAGGTAAAACAAATCCACTATGAAAGAATTGAAGTTTACACAATAGCGACTTAGACCACTAACATCCTATTGCTATCTCGAGTAGGAAACTTACTACCACGACCACGTGACAACTCCGAGTCTATGGACTATTTCTTTCTTGAATTCCCAGCAAGCACAAGCACACTCGCTTGTGTATCTTTAAGCTCTTGAATGCAACAATTGAATCGATCACCAAGTTTTTAACATAATCTTGAAACTTGGAAACTCTAAGTTTGTGTGAAGGTAACCACCTCTTGATCTCACAAAAGATTCACACACATAGCATAAGGAGCAACATAAAATGTGGCTAGGGTTTTCCCTTTTATACTTAAGACGAAACATAAAACCCTATGTTAGGTTCTAAAGTGTAGGACTTTATGTATTTAGAACTCTAATTTGTATTGTTGGCAAACCATGATCAAAACAATGTGTTTAGAAGTGTTTAAAGCTAGCTCAAAGTTGTATGTCAATGTAAAGTTGGAATCGAGTGTAAAGCAGAAAGCACTGTGGCTTTCGGCCTGGCTCGATCGATCGAAGCTTAGGCTCGACCGATCGAAGATCGGGCAGATCGCTTTTCTGTAGATTTTTCCAACTCAGCCCTAAGTATTTTAAAACGTTTTTAGGGTTTCTTATTTGTCCTAAGTATAAAAGGCAAACCCTAGCCATGTTTTAGTGTTGCTCATAATTGCGGTTTGTGTAAATCTCTTGTGAGATCTAGAGGAGCTTTCCTTTACACAAACTTAGGGTTTTCAAGGAGGAGATATTCTCTACACCTTGATGATCAAAACAGTTGCTGCCATTAAAGCTTAAAGAATACACAAGCGGGGGTGCTTGTAGCTGGTGGGAATCCAAGAAAGAAGGAGTCCATGGATTCGGAGCTTGCACGTGGTCGTGTTAGTAAGTTCTACTGGTTGGTAGCATTAGGAAGTCGAGTGGGGGTGCTTGTAAGTCCTTTTGTATGAACTTCGATTCTTTCAAGATAGTGGATTCAAGTTTACCTTGAGGATAGCTAGGTCAAATCCTCCCCAGGTTTTTACCGGTTTGGTTTCCTGGGTGATCATATCGTGTGTTATTTATTTTCCGCTGTTTTGCATGATTTGATCTTTTATATTGTGATAACCTAGACTTATTTAATTGGACTAAGTAACAACTTGGCTAATTACCTAGGTTTAATCAATTGTTTAAGGGGTCTAAAAACTGTCACCCTACACGTCAAACGGGCTTGGGTTGAGTTGAAATTTTTTGCAGAAAAACAATCTGCACAAGTTTTGATCAATCGAGTCTAATTTTCGATCGATTGAGCTAGGTAGATTTACACAGTAAATCCTGCAGAACACTCGATTCCAACTTTACATATAAACACACTTTGAGCAAGTCCAAAACAAAGACAAAAACGTTTTGATCATGGTTTGCCAAAATTACAAATTGAAGTTCTAATACATTTAAACCTAAAGTCTTAGAACCCAACATAATTGAAGTTGATACTTTTTATCTTTATGAGAAGGAAGAGAAAGTGTTTACTTTAAACTCAAATGTTTATTGCATAATTTACAATTTTTTTTACTATATCCAAAAACTTTTTTTTTTTTTTTTACTTTATTATATCCAAAAACATTTTTGAACAAATAACTTGCTATCTTTAGTTTTTTATGGAATACGAACCAATAACGTTGCTGTTTTTTTTTTTTTTTTTTTTCCTTATAACTATGTTGTAATATAATTTAAGTAAAAATAAATTAAAAATAAAAGGATTAGATGAGGAATTTGGATTGTAATCAAAGTAAGATTTTAAATATTTTTATCAACTTAGAAATTATAGGAGAAGAAGATAAGAACAAAAAAACATTATACTATATATATATATATATATTTTATAAAAGACTAAAAATATTTTTGCAATTTGGTGTAGCCACTTGCCACAATTACGGCTTTTAAACCCAACTTTTATTATCTATACTATCTCTAAGAGGATTCTCCTCTTTGAACTGGACTTTTATGTGGTTTAAAAATACCCCTAGACCCTACGTTTAACAAAGAAAAAACTTGGGAATAACCAGGTAAAAATATATCTCTAACTCTACTTAAAATGCCTACAAAATAGGACACTCTCCTACTAATCAATGTTTTCAACCAAAAAAAAAAAAAAAACAAAACTTATCCAAAATTTAAAATAAAAAAATAAAAAATAAAACATCTAAAAATTGAGATGAATGGGAAATTATGACACTAGACCAAAAAAAAAAAAGAAAAAAAAAAGGATACTAGACCCATATCTTCAAAAAAAAATTCAAAATTGAAAACAAGAAAATAATAATAATAATAATAATAATGACACTAGACAAAAAAAAAAAAAAAAAAAAAAAAAAAAAAAAAAAAAACTAAAAACTAAAAACTTTACCGCATGCGTAAAGCTTGTGTGATGAGGTTTGTATAGTATATGATATAAAATTTGACTTATATGTTAAAAATGAATAAAGTGTGTAATTCAATGGTAAAACTTTATTTATTGGTATAACATAATAATATTAATAACCTTTCCCCCCATTTTTTGTAAGATAAATATCCTAAACCACTAAACACACACACACATATCTATATTTATTTTTAGAATGAAAACATAATATATATTCATGGACAAATTGGAATAAAAATTTATTTTTGGCTTTTTTAATGGCCATTATAGTCCATACGGGTCTATAGCAATGATTTTGGGTGTTCTAGATATTGTTGCTATAGGTTTAGTTTTTGTAGTGTAGATTCTCTTGTGTATTCATTACAGAGGTTTCAAATGGGTCTTACCTATATTGGGAAGTAGCTAAAAATAAAAAACAAATATTCTTTAAATTAAAAATGGCTCAACTTCTCATGCTCTTTAACATGCTTTTAGTTCGATTAGGTTAATCGTTGAAATGGTTAGAGAAAGTGGCAATGGCTTATATGTTAAAAATGAATAAAATGTGTTATTAAATGGTAAAACGTTATTTGGTGGTATAACATAATAATATTAACTCTCTCTCTCTCTCTCTCTCTCTCTCTCTCTCTCTCTCTCTCTCTCTCTCTATATATATATATATATATATATATATATAATGAAAACATAATATATATTCGTGGGCAAATTGGAATAAGAATTTATTTTTGGCTTTGTTAATGGCCATTATACGTTATAGTCCAAACAGGTCTATAGCAATGATTTTGGGTGTTTTAGATATTATCGCTATAGGTTTAGTTTTTGTAGTGCTGGTGCTCTTGTGCATTCGTTAAGGAGGTTTCAAACGAGTCCTACCTATATTGGGAAGTGGCTAAAACTAATAGACAAATGTTCTTTAAATTAAAAATGGCTTGATTTCTCATGCTTTTTAGCATTCTTTTGGTCTAATCGGGTTACCAAGGTCGATACCATGACCAAAGAGCCAAGCAAGCTTCTTGTGAGCTAATATGAAGTATTTTAAAATTTATATAAGATTTACATGATTTATATATAGTTTCTAAACTTCTATATCACCTCTCTCTCAATATATTAAATATTAATAAACTTGTTTTCATTACTAAATTAACTTGTGATTTAAGAATAATATCTTTGCTTAGGAATTTACTATTTATGAGTTTTTTTTTAAAGTGATTTTTACTTGAATGATTATTATACATTTTTTTTTCATGCTTATTTATGCTATACTATTTTCTATGGCTGTTGATTATGTATTTTGTCTAGCCCTGATTAACGTGTGAAAATAATGATAAAAATCCAAAAAAAAAAAAAAAATCATGATTTTTAAAGCCAAAAAGGGGCAAAAAATAATTGCAACGTGATTAGATGGTGAATTAAAAAATTGCAACAATAAAATCCCTTCTAATAAGAATTAAGACCAATTAACTTCCACTATATTAAATTTCATAATTTCAAAATTTTACTACTCCACATAATAAATTTTTATTTTCATTTATTGAATCAAAGAGTTTCATATTACATATGACTTGTTGGTACATTTGGTGTGACATGAAGAGAATAAGAAAAATAAGTATCCTCTTCTTATTTTTTCTCCTTAAATTTGAATCAATAATCTAAATGATCATGGACAATTAGGGTTTCTACCAGGACCACCATAATAAAAGTTGTTTATAAAATTTGTGACATTATAGCAATTTGGTTTCTCAACGACAATGTAACTTTTTTTGGGAAACCTGAGAATGTTTGAACCATCAATAATTTGTAGATTTTTGAAGTAACTAGCCCTGCTGAACCCTTCTTCAGGGAAATGACCGCTGCCCATTTGTGTGGAGGTGTGCTGCCCATTTTTTTGTTGGTTTAGTACCAATCCTCCCCATTGGATCTGTGAAGCGCTTTCAGATAGGGATACGAATAGGGAGGCAGGCCAATATCCCATTAGATACTTATTCCCAATTTGCAACCACCAGTCTCCCCCTCCTTTGATGTCCTACCTCATTGTACAGGCAACGCAAATCAGTTTGCAATATTTTGAATGATAAATGAAGGTATGAAGGTTAAATATTCTTTCAGTTATTTATGTGCATACAAATGCCTGTAATTGATGCGACAATATACATATTTAAAAAAGAAAAAAAAAAGATATCTATATTTAAAACATAAAAATAAATGTGAAAAAAATGAATGAAAAAAGTATAAGTGAGAGAATAAAAACCAAGTATATGCGAGAGAATAAAAACCTATCGGTAAAGCATTATATTTTTGGTGTGATATATATTTCTATTGAAATTGAAAAAAAAAAAAAAAAAAAAAAAAAAAAAAAGAATCTTTTTTTTGTGCAGAACAACTAGACTTAAATTTGCGGTCTTAAAAAATAAGTCAGGTTAAAATTAATTGAGTATAGAAAAACTTGAAACTTTAAATTTAAAAAAGTTGTATGTAATACTAAGGGGGTGTTTGGTTTGTGTTTTCAAACAACCATTTTCAGTTTTTAAACAGCATTTTACGTATTTCAATACACTTTTTCACCTACACGTATTTCCACAAATATTTTTGAACAACAATTTTCAGTTTTTAAACACATGTACCAAACAGGCCCTAAATAAACCGAGAAATAAGAATTTCAAACATAAACAGTTACAAATAAAACCAGAAGAATATAATAGGGCTTGGGCCACGAGCCATATCTGTAACATTTATTACTATGAATTTTTTTTTTTTATATAGAAAAACTACATATGATATGATCATATATATATATATGTATCCAAAAATTAGAAGTATTTGATAAAGTAATTAAATTGAAATTTTTTACTACCTTCCAGACAAGGAAGTGGAGTTCATATTGGGAACCAGCATAGACGGAAATAGGGTTGAGGGTTCCACCCAGCGCAATTTCCTTGTTGATTTGAACAAAGCCAGGTGAGCACAACAGATTGTAGCAGCCCCTAGTTTGATTTGTATGTTTCTGCAGGAATGAATAAAAGGCTATTTTTTGAAAACCAGTAAAAAGAAACAATAATGGTGGGGAAGTAAAAAATTAAAACACGTACATTATTATTGAAAAGAGCGAAGAGTCTAGAGTTGTAATCTCCATATAAATTATAGTTGACCTGTTATTACACACAAGTAATTTTTGTAAAAATGAAAATTATTAGTAATTCAATGTTTTGCAAGGGCCTAAAAGAAAAAAAGTGATGATGAATTTAAATAATAAATATACCATCCAGCCAGCAACAATGTTATTCATCTCTGTAGTTGCATTACCACCTAGGATCCAGAGTTGAGACGAGCTGAACTCATCTTGTTCCTGGATTTGGGGTTTCCAAGCGTTTATGGTTGCCTTAGTTCCATAATACTTATCTCCTGTCACAAAAACTATTGCATTCTAGAAACTCAACCAAAAAAACATGAAGGTTGTGAGTGTCGACTTCTTGAGTGTCCTTAGTAGTAGTAGTAGTAGTATTAGATATCATTGAGTTCAAACCTATTAAGTTGTACCTCATGGAAAGCAGTTTTATTGGTGTCCGTGGTATCAAACTGAGGGTATTTGTTCCTTCCATAATTTGCTACAGAGCTTGCCCTTAATAAATCTTCTTCTTTAGTTCTTCTGATGGGAATAGTTTCTTCAGGACACCTTCCATTCAAGTGCCATAGCTGAGTAATTTGGGACTCGGACTTTGAAGAGACATCATCAAATGAAAGCCCTTCTGGGTGAAAACTTGGTCTCATCTAAGGCATATATGGGCAAACCCAACCCATACATACATAAAATAGGGATCAAATTATTAGCGGTTCCAAATGATCAATTGCTTAATTAAACTAGTCACCTGAATTGTATGATTCTTGAAGAAAGGATGATCAAAAGCTGGTTGATTTTTGATATGTACGCAGTCGATTATATCTCCATCTGGGCTCTGTATCAGATACATTTTCTCATCACACACAGATAGATTTCAGTTTAAGATCATAAAAACGTAATAAATGTGGGAGTCATGGAGACACCACAACACACAAAAGAGAATAATTATTTTAGGACTAAAGCTGAAAATACTATATAGAACACAAACTTTACTTACCCCAAAGAGAAGGGAAAAAAAAAAAAAAAAAAAACGGAGAGAGAGAGAGAGAGCTCAAAAGAAGAGAAAAAGAAGGTAGGAATATATAAAAGGACAAAGTGGGAAAAAAAAAAAAAAACGGAGAGAGAGAGAGAGAGAGAGCTCAAAAGAAGAGAAAAAGAAGGTAGGAATATATAAAAGGACAAAGTTTGACTACAAAATTGGTTGTAGCTTAAAGCAACAATTTCCTTTAAAAAAATTAATATTGCTACATATTTTAAAAATCTAATTGTTAGATGCATGTTTTTTTTAACTCTTAACACATATGTCAAATTCAAAAATTCTCAACAAACAAACTCAAATTCTCAAATTTCAATCAAAAATCAACCCTGAATCAAACTAGAAATTCTTATACCCAAACTCAAAATTCTCAACAACTCAAACTCAATTCTCAAATTTTAATCAAAACCCAACATGAATCAAACCATAAATTCTCATACCCTAACTCAAACTTCTCAACAAGTTAAACACAATTCTCAAATTCAATAATATACAAATCAAATTTATCAACCATAAATCACACACAACAAATTACCAGCAATTTAAAAAAAATTAAAAAAAAAGAAAAAAAAAAAAGAAAAAGAGGAAGAGCAATTAAGATCTAAGAGAACTCATGGTGCAAAACCATGCAGAACCCAACCCAAACCTCAACCACCCATTGCAACCATAAAACCTAGCTACCTGCCACCCACCATAACCCACAAACCAGCCAAAAACCCAAATCGATAAACCCACATAGTGGTAGAAAAATACCAATTTGAGAATCAATGGGTGAGTTGAGGATGGTGGAGGTGGAGGTGGTGATTGAGGATAGTGAATTGAATGATTGGATTGGGAAAAAAAAAAAAATAGAAGAAGGTTGAACTGATAATCAGAGGTTGGAGCTGACGATGGTTGAGGTTGAGTCAACAATGAGTGGTGTTGGAGAAGAGTGGTGCCGATGAACCTGAGAGTGATGAATGGATTGGTGGCTTTGGTTTGTGGGAAGAGAGAACTTGAGAGTGAGAGGGAAAATGGGTTGTTTTACTCATGAGAGAGAGATAGAGAGTAGAGAGAGGGGGGGGGGGGGAGTTGTGTGAAAGAGAAGCATAAAATGTTTTATACTTCATTTAGGAGTAAAACATTTTATGCTTGGGAGGGGTTTTTTTTTTTTACAGTTTGACTATAAAATATTTTATAGCTAACCGAATTTTACACCCAAAAAAACATGGTAAAATGTGTAAAATAATTTCCAGAAAATATTTTACTTCGAAACAAATGGAGCATAAAAAATAATGTTATATGAAGTAATTAATAACCTTGATGGATTTAAGAGCAGGCTTGTTAAGGCGCTTCAACTGCCGTTGAATATCCAATTTTTGTTTCTGACCAAAGATGGTGTTAGTGTTTCCAATTCCAGTTGCTACCATTGGTATGAGAAAGCACAAGCACAAGGTCATCTTTACTGCCCTTGACCACCTCCTCCCCCTGACACAAGGCGACGCCATAGCTAACTAATACTTGAAGCAGGTTACTGGTTTACGGTGTGCAATGATATTGCTAGCTTTGGTCATCCCCTTTGCAATACTTAAAAATGTTCAATTGTTTGTCTTTGAATTGTTACACATTCTCTCTATCTATCTATCTATTTATAATCATCTATTTATAGTCTATCTATTTATAATCTATCTATCTATTTACAAAGAGAATTGAAATATTCTCAAGTGCCACATTGGAGATAAGAACAAATTAAATATTGACTTTTTGTTTTATTTGATTCAATGTTTTGAGTCTTTTCCTCTCTCACACAGACAAATCTAGGTTAGATATAAAAGGTATTTGACAAATCTAAAATAACATGAATATTTATTTGTTATATAAGTTAATCGGATTGTATTAAATGGGATCCCACATGGATTTCACTTTAGTAGAGATCCTTGTGAGATCCAAGACGTTTTAGGTATGTGGGATCTTAAGATCCAAATCTGGATATTGATTACCATGCATATGACCCATAAATGTCAAATATGTCCCTTGGCTACCCAATAATTAAAGGAAAAATAAAAAACATCCAAAAGGAGAGAATGGTTACTAAACCACTAATTAAACAAAAAAACTTATAAAAATATATAGTATCTTTATAATATACAGCCATGTGTCTTCTATATTAAATATTTTGTTGTTAAAAAAATATATTTTTACTTTCTCCAAAAAAAAATTTAAGTTAATGGCTTTTAAGTGACTTTCATTCATGATTACGTCAAATTTTCTCTAAATATTTATCTTTTTATTTTTTTTAATTATATTTTTTTAAGTAATGGTCATTACATCAATCACGTTTTTTTTTTTTTTTTTTTTTTTTTTTTTTTTTTTTTTTGAGAGAATTACATCAATCATGCTAAATTATCATTTTTTAGAAGAAAAAAGAACCAAATTATCAATTGAGCCTCTATACAACTTTCAATCTTTCCATTTTCTTGAATTAATTTTTGGGAAATGCTACATCCACATTATTTTCACAATATTTTCACAACAAATCTTAAATGACAAATTGTTAAGGGCTGTTACTAGTGGGCAAGAAAGTAATATTAGTGATGGATTCAAATTAAAAACCTATAACAACCTGTCGTTTAGGATTTTCCCTTAGTTTTTTTTTTTTAGTAACCTAAAAGCCATGTTTTGCATTTTGTGAAAATCTATAACAATGAGTGTGTGAAAACATCTAACAATTATAAGACTTAATAAATAAATAAATAATTGAAATGTCCGAGGTGAAGGAACTGGGGAAAAAAAATGCCATAATTAAACCACTATTTTTGGTTAGAGACCTTAATTATAATATTATTAACATATTTTAAATTAGGACAATTAAATATGATGCTTAAATGATTCTCTAAATACATATACACACACTCGAGACCAAGGTTATCAAGATCGAGATCTTACATAAATTGATAAGAGGGTTCGAGGATCGAATTGTAGGATCAGCACGAGGATTGTAAGATCCTACTTTTCAATTAAAAAAATATACAAAAAATATCCATAATGTAATTCAAAATATATATATATATATATATATATATATATATATATATATATATATATATATATATAATTGAAAAAAGTCATTTTTGACACAAATTACTTAATTAGTGAAACTACTAATAAAAGGCAAAGTATTAAATTACAAATACATAAGCAAAGTTCAAAGTTCAAAAGTTACAACTCACAAATACCAAGTTCTAAGTTAAACAACTCAAAGTATACATAATGTTTCACATAAACAACTTAAAGCAAATAACAATCTCAATGCCTAATATATCACATAAACAACACAAACCAAATAACAATGTTTCAAATAACACACAAACACACTCATTCTTTAAGACCAAAGTTTTGGTTATCTTGGATGAATTTCTCAAAGTACGGTTGATCATTATAAATAACATTTTTGTCATTGTTAGCGGAATTTAAAAATATAAAGAAATTCTTTCGTTGTCAATGTTCTCTCTTATAGTGGCATCACCGTCGGATTTTTAGCTTCTCACCCTCACCTTCTACTCCCTAGTAGGCCATTCTCTTCTCTTCTCTTCTCTTCTGTCTTCTGTGATTTTATTTATTAGGTTAAAGTGATGATTGACGTTAGCCTTAGGGTTTTATTATTATTATTATTTTTAATCAATTTGGGCTAAAGCCACTAGGCTGATTCATTTATTACATTTTTTTTTATATATCAGTTTAGGGTCTTTGAGCCCCATTTAGAGGCCCAACATAAGAAAATATTTTTTGAATTTTCCTTTATAACATCAGATCTTTAGTATCATTATGGGATTTGGGATCCTATAAGATCCTAAGATCTGGATAAGGATTCCACACGGATTTCACTTTAATAGAGATCTTAGTGAGATCCATAATGTTTTAGGTATGTAAGATGTTAGGATCTAGATTGAGATACTAATAACCATAACTATGAACCATAAAATGAGAGAATGGTTATTAGTAATTAAATGAAAAATAAAAAAACTTTTAAAATGAGAGAATGGTTATTAAACCAATAATTACACCAAAAAAAAATATATATATATATATATATATATATATATATATATAGTGTCATAATGGCCGTCATGTGTCTTCTATATTAAAATTTTGTAGTAAAAAAAAAAAATTGTTAATGGCTTCAAGTCACTTTAATTCACATTTGTTGTCATCATTATGTCAAATTTTATCTAACTATATATCTTTCTATTTTTTTTGTATTATATTTTATAGGTAATAGTCTTTACATCAATTATGTTCTTTCTTTAAAAACAAATATCAATAATGTTAAATTATCATTTTTTATAATAAAAAGAACCAGATTATTAGAGATTAATTGAGCCTCTTTACAACTTCTAATCTTTCCATTTCTTGAATTAAGTTTTTGGATCCTCAAACTGGAAGATGCACACAATAGTAACACGTGTCCTTATAACAATACATAAAACAATGTCATATATAATATTTTATAACTTCCTTCATTTATTTGGTATAATATGGAAAGATAAGTGGGTTCCAGTTAGCTCAACTGGTAAAATCTCTAATGGTTGTATAAGAGATCTGAGGTTCAATCCCCGCCTACACCAAAAACAAATTGGTCTCTTGGTCTGATGATAAAGAGCTATTATTAGGAGCAGACGCTATAGGCTGAAACTCTCTAAAAAAAAAAAAATGTAAAGATAATGTTATGAGGTAGACAAATATTTGTACATGTCCATTTCTTTGCCATGTGTCAACAATAAATTCCATCATTATAATAAATATTCACTATAAGTTCCTTTAAACACTCCGTCAATTTTTTCCTTAGTTTTTTTTTTTAATGTTTTGGCCAAAATATATGCACTTTTGGTCCTTACATTTTGGGTGAATTTCTAGTTTGGTCCCCACTTTTTAGGCTGTGTTTGTTTCAGCTGAAAATGGATTTGGGAAAATATTTTACACCCTCCTATGTGTTTGGTTGCGCATGGAAAATTTGGTCAAACGGAAAACATTTGCGTTGACAGTAAAATAAAACCCTCAGGCTCGTAAAACAATTGCAGGAGTTATTTTACCTTCAAAGCATTTCCGGAATTCTTCACTCCACACGGTCCAACTCGCCAAGCTCTTCAGCTCCACCCCACGCACCAACGAGAGGGAGATAGGGCTCCACCCCACACATCAACGCTGGTCCGAGGTCCACCCACACTCCGACGAGCAGTGCCGCCATTTTCCCCTCCGCGCCAGTGGGTTTTCTACCTTTTCTTCTCTTCTCTCACTTAACCTCACTTCTGCCCATTTCGAGCTTTGCATGTACCTGATCCACCAAGGCAAAACTCTCCCTTACGCCAGTGAAACCCATCTCACCTCCAACATCTCCGATCTGTCGCTCCCACGTCATTGGCGAAACACTTCTTTCAAACCCACCCTCTACAATACCCAATCCACCCAAGACCGATCTCATTGTCGTCGCTGAAGATCATCGCTGCCATTGAAGACCAATCTTGTTGACCTAATCTCCAATTCTTTCCTGATCTATCTCTCTTTCCCTCAATCTCTCACTCTTTCTTCCTCCCTCTCTCTCAGTTTGACCAAGTTTAGCTTGTGAATGAATGGAGCTAATGGATTTTTGTTTTGTTAACTGTATATACTGAAATTTTCTATTATAAAATTTGTTTGGAAGCTGAGAAAATGTGAAAAACTAGTAGAAAATAGCATTTTTAGAATGCAACCAAACACCTAAAAACATTTTCTAAAACAATTTTCATAAAGCAGCCAAAAACTTGAAAATATTTTCTTTTCCCAAAAATATTTTTACCTGAAAATATTTTACACTTGGAAAATATTTTACATGTTACCAAACGCAACCTTAGACACACCTAACTTAGTCCATGAAAATCAAAAATCGTTATCATTTTAGTCCTTACAGTAATCTCAGTAACAAAAATTGTCTATGTGGCAGACGGAGTACATTATTTGCACAGTAAATGCTAACGTGATTATTAAAATAATATTTTTAAAAATTATTTGGAATTTAAAAATTACCACATCAGCAAATAAATTAATAAAAACAAAAAAAAAATCTCAATTTTAATTTAAATTGGAAAAATTAAAAAAACAAAAACAAAAACAAAAAACAAAAAACTTTTTCCATTTTAAAGATTTAGAAAAAAAACTTATAACAATTTTCTCAAATTTTCTTAAACTTTCTTAGTCACCAAGAGTAGACACTCCATTTTGTTCCAACATATATCCAAGCCCCCTAGTCCTAATGATGAGAAATCAAATTGCTACCAAATTGACCAGCTCCGTGTGTGGAATCCAATGAGGATGATAGGCCTAAACATGGCCCAATACAGTCCAAGTTCAAGACCAATTACAAAAATATGCAAGAAGCCCAAAGCCCAAAGCCCAAAAGGCAATTTTGACCTAATTTGGCCCACGCTTACAAAGAGTGCGTATCTTGGGTATTTAATGCGTATGCACCCAATCTATGACATATGCACTCTTTGGATAGAAAGCCTAAAATCACTTCATTTCCATTTTAATGAGATTCTAGGGTAACCTGCCTGATCAATTGGCTACCTAAACTTGTCATCAAACCCTAACTACTCATTTCCCCTATAAATACCACCATTTCCAACATCCAAGGGGTCAGAAAATTAAGACCTACCAAAACTCTGCCAAAATTCCCAAATAATACCTAAACCTAGAGTTTTAAGGCAAGAAGGGCAAAGGGGCTGAGCAATGAGCATTAGATTGATCTTTAGATTCTTATTGATTTGAAGGTAATCTCTTTCTCACCCAAATTTGAATTCTAGTTTGGTTCAAGCTTGCAATCATATGACTTAGGGCCTCTTAGTTTGAATTCTAGTTTGGTTCAAGCTTGCAATCATATGACTTAGGGCCTCTTAGCAAACCCTAATCAAGTTACTCAACTCATCCTCCCACACACATAATTGTGTTAGTCGATTTTGTTAGGACATATGTGATTCAATGTTAGGAACATATGTCAACATTTTATGTAATTGGCTAATCCTTTGACAAAACGTATTTTACTTGTAATTGGGTAGATCTAGGATGTGTTTAATGCTTTAAAAAACAAGGTTTCAAGTTCAAGTGTTAAAGTCATGCAAGTCTATCCAAGAATCAAGTGAGAAAGTACAGGGTTTTAAAGCTCAACAGCTAGCATCTATCGAGGATTAAAAAGCCGTGAAGCCTAAAGCTCGACAGCTAGCTCGATAGATACCTTATCTTTCGAGGTTTATGAAACTCAGTTTTTCAGAGCTATTTTTCATCCAATCCGTGAGTATGTGTTTAGGCTTTTTTTTCTCACAACCTTAAACATATATAAGGATTGTTTTAAGGGCCTTTATAGCTGATGCAACTCAATGCAAAAGTTTTTCACAAGCATATTGTGAACCAGAGACATATGTCCTAGTTCATCTTTCTCTTGAAGGAACTGCTGTGTTTGTACACCGTAGGGTTTTATGACCAAGGAGTTTCTTGATCTTTATCGTGTGATGAACTAAAGAACTTTGCAGACAACATTCTTCTCAGGTTGGTGATTAAGTCACGTACGGGGATCCGTGCAATTGGTTAGTCACGTACTGGGAGCCGTGTATTGAAAGGAGAGATTGTCACTATAGAACAAGTCCAATTAGGTATTTGGGTAAGGGTTCAGCTGTAAGTTGGTATAAGGTACTGGGATTCCTTTACTTGTAACCGCTTGTTTTGATAATAGTAGATTCTCGACAGTAGTGACCTTAAAATCACCCATAGGGTTTTTGCTGTGTACGTTTTCCTTATTCGTAAAAAAATCACCGTGTCAATTTATTTTCCACTGCATACTTAGTTTAATTGGTGATTTGTTTGTGCTACCACGCATCTTGCATGTTAATTTGATTAATTAATAAACTTGGCTAATTAATCAATTAATTCATCACAAGGGGTCAATATATTCTTGGCCTATCAGATTTCACTTGAGGAGCCGATTAAAACTACATCATTATAAGTGCTATGAGGAGGGGATGTGTATCTTTTCTATGACCCACATTTTCCTCCTCAATCCTTGTTTCTATTATGTTTTTGTTGTTTTTAAGCCTTAATATGTTGTTTTTAATGTATATATTTATACTTTGTCTTTAATTTTGTTCATTTCTACTGTTTTTGTTAAGAACATGTAAGAACCCTAATTTGCCTCAAGATGTGTACGCACAGTGTTGTGAAATTTTAAAGTATTCACAAGTGTACAAACTATACCGAAATATAGTTTGACAAGAACGAGGTTGAACCCACAAGGATTTGAATGAACGTAGGAAAATTAATTAAACCTTAACCAAATTAATCCTAATCTAGTTTAGTAAAACTTGGTTGTTTTGAAATTAAATAAATCTAACCAAATAATTAAACAAAGCAAATATGTGATATCAAGCAATAAAAAGATGTAAACAATCAAGAGAAAGGTATTAAGGTTTTGGAAATCTTCTTGCTAATTCATATTAGCATACATTTATGATCATTAATTTTTCCAAACCAATACATGATAATCTAGAAATCAATTTTGCTATCATGGAAAATATTATCATTAAAATCTTCATTTAAATATCTAAAGCATGCTTTTCTTCGCTTCCTAGGTATAAAGTCAAATTATCAATTGCATCCATAGTCAAACAAATCACAAGAGATATCAAATTTTAAAATTAAGTAATAATAGATCAAGCATTCAATTAATTAAGATAAATCCAAAATCATGAAAAAAAAAACATGATTGGAATCATATTAAGATTCCTATCTTAGTTAATTGTAATGAAGTAAGAACAATTTAAATCATTAAAGAACAATTGCTATGGAAAAAAAAAATCAAATCACATAAATATTACTGATAATCCTTAACAAAATTTAATCCTCAACCTTAATTGAAAATTTAGTTACTCATAGTAATTGAAATAAAACACAAAAGTAAAATACTAAACATTAAACTAAACAAATAAAATAAAACTAGAGTGAAAGAGAGAAGTCACAATGCTAGAGAAAGGCCACAGAGGAAGCCACATCTTGCTCCTATTCTATGTTATGTGCTCTAGCCCTAGCTGTCCACCTTACTTTTCTGTTTGCTCATATTTATATCACACAAAGGCACACGGACTTCAAAGAGAGAAGCCGCCTGGCTCTATGAAATTCCCTAACACAAGTGAAACTAGGATTGTAAGCCACACACTACGCTTCAAGTTCTGCCCAGCCAATACCAAAGACTAGCCCAAGAGTGTTTGTGTTTCAATAAGTAATAGAGAGGCCCACCAACAATTAACAAATGTTCATTTAAAACCTCAGCCCACGTATCTCTTCCACGTGAATAAGCTTCCTATCAATTATTTCTCTTTTTCTTTTCTTTGCTCCTTCACATGTCTCCAGGGCCTTCTTCTTTTCATGTTGGCTTTTGAATCAGTAGGCCTGAACCTCTTTCCCTTCCTTTTATTCTTCTTTCTTTAATTTTCTTTGATTCTCTTTGCTTCACATTTTTTCTTCCACCAATTGACATTAGCATGTAAATAATTTATAACCTATAAAACAAACACAACTTATAATCAGTCACGAAATAGTAAAATTGAGGCTAAAAATGCAAATATGAGAGTACTTTATTGTATATATTTCATGCACATCACACGGGATAAGACACGTACACGTTGACATCCTAGCATACGCACTTTTCATGCAGCTAGGGTTCTTGTTTTCGTTGTTTTCGGGAAATCTACCTTGAGTCTCAAGTGCATACACCAATAGAAGAGTGCATACACGCCCTTCTTACGGCGTACTCCAATTTGAGCTCAACCAGTTTTCTTATCTTTTCTGTTTCATTTGTCAATTTTGTACAAATAATATTGTTCCTTCAAAGTCCGGATCTACTCGGAGGCTTTTTTTTTTTTTTCTTTTTATTGTCAAAATTGTTCATTTATCCCTACTATGGTTTGTATATTTTTCTGAGCAATTTGTGAGCTTGCCAACCACCAAAATTGCCAAGAGCGTGATGAGATACAGCTAAAAAAAATGAACATCAATAACCTCTTTTATTTCTATAACAACTTTTCTTTTTTTTTAAAATGAAGCAAATAATTGCTTCTAGAAACATGAATAAGTTGTAATTTATTAAAAACTTACCCATGCTGATTTGGCATGGATAAAGTTCACACAATTAATAGAGCTTCTAACACATAAAGGGGCATCAATTGGCCACATCCCCTCATATAATATCATATACTATATAATAAAAGTTGGGCTTAAAAGTTGTGGGTGCATCAAGTGGGTTGCACCAAATTGCAAAAATATTTGAGATAGAAACAACTTATTTGTTCTTATCAACTCTTTCTCTCTTTTCTACCCCAAAAAAAAAAAAAAAAAAAACTTGCTCTCTCCTGCTTTATTATGGGAATTTTTTTTTCTCCATGATTTATCTCTCATTTTTAATATTAGTGGATAGTAATCTATTAATATGTTTATGTGATACTTTGGTATTGAATAAAGATGTATTTGTTGTTGATAATTGATAAACTAGCATTATCGGTTATAATCCACACCCAAAAAAAAAAAACCCTAGCATTATCCATTTGAATCTCTTGCCTCTTTTATGCCAGCCGAACTGCTTTATCTACAGAAGTTAAAATAGAATCATATTTAGGGCTTGCTGTTTCTTTTAATATGCAGTATATAATTTGAGAAAGGCTAAGCAGCTAGCAACTAGTGAGGCCTGTTTTACGTCCCTCGTGGGCATGATTCACATTCAATAAACTCTTTTGGCTATGTTCTTGAACTTTAGGTAACATCCTAGAATTATTGCAACCCTTTTCTATTTTTTTCTATAAAAGTGGCATATTACGATGCTTTGTGGTAGAATTCTTGATGCACTTATCAATGGCTTTGCTCAAAACAAAACCGGATGTGTAATTACTATTGATAATTTGCTTCTTCGTTTTGGTATTGGATGTACGTACCATTCAGGCGAATTAACCTTGAACTCTATCTCTAAACATCTTCATACAAAAATCACTTTGTTTTGGTGTCTAATTATTTAGATTTGCATGTCTAAGTACATTGTCATTTTATTTTATCTGGTACTATTGATGCTGTGGTTTTAATCAAGAATTAAAAGAAATCACTAATATAAAAACACATTGTTTAATTCACATGGGTTTCTTTTTGTGTATGTAATCCATGAGAATGATTTTTTATTTTTTATTTTGGTTCTCATGGTGGCGATTATACGTGTAGCGAAATTTTATACACACATTTATATATTAACTATGTTATCTATACATTTTTGTGTACATGGATACATATGATTTTTTTTGTTCTTAGCTCATTCTCCTATATCTTCTAAATTGATTAAAAAGCCTAACTTTTTTTTTTTTTTTTTTTGAGAATCATTAAAAAGCATAACTTGATTACCTTTTTGAATTATTCATCTAATATAATTCTTTATTATATGTGGGTTCTAGTTAATTTAATTGGTAAAGTTTCTGATTGTTGAATAAGAGATTTATAGTTCAATTTTCGCCTACACAAAAAACCGATTAGTGTCTTGGTCTAATAATAAAAGAGCTATCATCAGAAGCGGACATCATCAGAAACGAATACCGTAAGTTAAAACTCTCTCTCAAAAAAAAAAAAAACTTTATATTATTAATTTTTTTTATTAGTAGTTTCTTAATAAATGGTTAAATATATAGTTCATATCAACTTTTCATTAATAGTTTGTCTTTTAAAACAATTGTTTAATATACACGGCAATATATATAAGAAATTATTTCAAAAGAAAATTCTCAAGTCCGAATAAAGTCAAGATCTTTGGTTGGAGAGCTTGCCATAATATTTTGCCCTTAAAGATAATTTGCAGCGTCAGAAAATTCTTGATGTTTCCTTGTGTGAGCTTTGCGAGCAGAACCATGATTCCGTTCTGCATGCTTTGTGGAATTGTGGGGTAGCTCAAGATGTACGGGCTAGTAGTCTCTTCGCTATCCAAAAATGTGGGACTGGCCAAGTTGATATGCTGGGATTGTTGGAGTATTTGATGACTCAGCTAAGTTTGGAGGAGCTGGAATTTTTCTTTGTGTAGGCTTGGTTTATTTGGCATCAATGGAATGTTGTTGTGCATGGTGGGAGGATCCAAGACCCAACCTTTTTGAACAAGCGAGCCCAAGAGGTTCTAGTAGATTTCAAAAACTCTTAGCTTCGGTTGGGAGTTTCTCCATGTCCACGTGCTTCATCTTAGTGGCAGCCTCCTCCTGATCCTAGTAATAAGTTGAATTTTAACGTTGCGATGTTCACAAACCCTTCTGCAACAGGTTTTGGTGTTATTATCAGGAATGATAAGGGCGAAGTGATGGCTGCTTCTTCTGCTAGAGGTGCCCCGGCTTCTGGTTCTGAAGAAGCTGAGGTTTTGGCGTGTTGTCATGTGGTTGAGTTTGCCCTTGGCTTGGGTTTTAGAGAGTTAGTTATTGTAGGAGATAGCGCCACTGTTATGCATACCATCACTGATTTTGGAACTTTCTCTTCTCATTTGAGCCATATTTCCTTGGACATTCATTCCTCCTTGGCTGGTCTTTTATGTTTTTCTATCTCTTTTATTCATAGGGAGTGTAATTCTGTAGCTCACTCTTTGGCTAGGTTTGCTAGGCATATCTTTGATGATGTTATTTAGATTGAGGACTCTCCTCCTCCAGCTTTGGAATCTTTGTACTTTGATTTAGCGCATACTACTTCTTAAATAAATTATCAATTTGTTTTAAAAAAAAATTCTCAACATTCTAATATGATATTATACATAGAATTTTCACTAATTATCATATAAAGATTAGGATTTTATTTTATAAAAACTTCTTGTAAAGTCTTTTGTTTGTACCATGCAATTATCAAATGTATCAACTTCTTTTTTTATTTTTTTATAAATTAGAAAATGTAGATAGATTTATACTAAATACAGGACTAATTAACATAACCGTAATTCTTTCTCAAAAAAAAACATAACCGTAATTAATACTTATTAGATCAATTTGGGATTATGTTTAACTTGATGTGAAGTAAATAATCGGATAGTATAAGTATGTTGTTTAATAATAACTCTTGGTAGAATTTAATCTCTAATTAATAACAACCAGTTCGGTTTAAATTCTATAAATAAGTTTTTTTTTTTTTTTTTTGAGAAATAATTACAACATGCTGCTAACCCCGTAACTTGAATTCTTTCCCCCCTTGACTCCCAAGCACTTTGTACATGAGGAGGTGCCAATTCAGCTACAAGGCTTTTGGCAAATTCTATAAATAAGTTTTTAAACATTTATGTGATTCATTTGTCAATAATGGATTCTTTTGTCAATTTCTTTTTTTAATGAGACACAAATAAAAAAATTAAAATAATACAAAAATGAACTAGAATAGTCAAACTTAAATGAAAATCATAAACAAGCCCTAATTCAATTGAGACATTAAGATAGTAAAAGGCATTTGGCATCAGTTTAGCTTTTTTTAGTTTGAATTTGAAAAGATGCATGTTTACATGGGCAACGTGCAATGTGGATTTTAAAAACTTCCTTCTGTTTTTCCCGCGAACCACTTGTTCATTAGATATCTATATCATTAGTGTGTTTAATTGAGATACATGGCCATTTATCTTCACTATCCATTGGAGGTTAATTAATTAACCCATGCTCATTCTAGAGCAACTTTCAAAAAAAAAAAAAAAAAAAACAGTTGAGTTCAATTATTTTATTTTAAAAAAAAAAATAAAAAATCATTTAATTGAGAACTAATCCAATTCTTCAATTAAGAAAAGATAAAAAGCCTGAACTATCGAGCAACATCCAATATAGGCTTAACCAAGTTACACCCCATTTTAGCCATTAATTTTTATAAGATCATAGTAAGAAATAGATTGCTTATCATGTTGTTAATATTCTAGAAATTAATGACACAATTGCCTTCACAGTCAATGTATATCACTTTGATTCTAAAAATAAAAAGTCATGTTAACGGGTGTCCTTAAAGCAACAGTTAACAAATTATTTTAAGAAAGTTTTGGCACCACTTTCATGAAAAATATAAAAAACTGTTACAAAAATTAATTACTTTATCATTTTCCCAAAATTTATTTTAATAATAGTTCCTAAACTAATGCTTTTAATATTCTAGAAATTAATATTCTAGAAAGTAATGACAAAACAACCTTCATAGTCAATGTATATCGCTTTGATTTTTTTTTTTTTTTTTTTTTTTAATGTCATGTTAACGGGTGCCCTTAGAGTAACAGTTGACAAATTATTTTAGGAAAGTTTTGACAACACTTTCATGCATGGAAAATATAAAATTTGATTTTTTTTTTTTTTTTTTTTAATGTCATGTTAACGGGTGCCCTTAGAGTAACAGTTGACAAATTATTTTAAGAAAGTTTTGACAACACTTTCATGCATGGAAAATATAAAAAACTGTCAAAAAAAGTAATTGCTTTATCATTTTCCCAAAATTTATTTTCTATTAATAGTTCCCAAATCAATGCCCTTAAGACATCCGTTAACTTTTCCCAATGTATATTACTTTATGGACAAAGTTAAGCTACAAAATTGGTTGTAACCTAACGCTACAACCTTACTCAATATCTTTTTATTGGAGGTGAATTTTGACAAATCTACCATAGGATTACATCTTCTTCTTATATCCACTATGCTTGCAAAATTTCTAGAAAATTAAAGATCAATAGCTATGTTATCAATAAATTATTTAAATTACAAGTTTTTGTAATTTAAAATTATACATAAAATATAAACTTATAGATCATATAATAAATAATGTCTGATTGACACAAAACTTGACATGTGTATTAAGAGCGTAAATAACATGCAATTCAACGGTTAGATTTTCAAAATATATAGTAATGTTTATTTTATGAAGTAAGGTTGTAGCATTAGGCTATAACCAATTTTGTAGCTAAACTTTGTCTTTACTTTATTATTTATTTTCCCAAAATCTCTCTTTTTTCTCTCTCTAACCTCACCTCTTTGGCTCTTCCACAACTCCTCCCTCTTCACCATAAAATAAGTTGGGTTTATGATGAGATTAAGGAACTATAAGTACTAAACCAGTTGGGTTTGTGGTGATGGTTTAGTGCTTAGTTCAAGCTGGGGTTTTTCCAAAAGGGGTGGGTCTGGTCTATCTCAACGGTGGCAGCAAAGGCATGATCCTCAGTTAAGCATGATGGTGGTTTTAGATAGAGACTCAACCTCACAAATGGCAGCTACATGGGTATTGATGCTCCTTTGCTCTTTAAAATCAGATGCAAATTTCAAATCTCTTATCATAAATTCATATCTATCTTCGAATAGATTTCTTTATTTAGGATGTGATTGGTCCCTAACTACAAAATAAAGAACAATTCCAATCATATCTATCAAACTGCAACTTGGGATTTTCTTGATTCCCTATCCATTATTATTTCTCTTCCCACAAACCATTTCAATCTTTAAATTTTGGAATCATAGTTAATTTGATTTTTACATTTTAATAATGGTTAATTTGATTCTTGTTATTTTCAACTTGCAATCAATTTAGTCCTCACCATTATGTGGCGTGGCACACGTTAAAAAAAAACTAACATGACTAATAAAATAATATTAAAATTTTCTAATAAATATTAAATAATATCACATAAGCATTTAAATATTAGAAAATATAACCAAAAAAAAAAAAAAACAAAAAAATTAAAACAATTAAGATTTACTTTTTCTTTTCTTTGATTGAAATAGTTTTTGGCAACTAAAACAAAAAAAAAAACCCAGACCAAAACAGTTGGAAACGATCTCTCTTCTTTTTAATTAATTTCATCTTTGCTAATATTTATTATTTGGATGGTATCTGTAAAGTTAGCAAAAACAAAAACAAAAAAGAAGAGAATAACCTTAGCTTTCGAATGCTACACAGATTTCCTGCATCCAAACCCATTTACATCTCTCTCATGGGTTCACTCAAATCCGCGTTCAATATTTATTAATTGAATGTGAATTTTTAACAAATTCATAGTTAGATTAGATGTTCTTCTTATATTCTAAATGCTTTCCAAATTCAAGATTATACGAGACCAATATCTATGTTATTGGTCAAATATTAAATTTCAAGTTTTTATACTTAAAATTATGTATAGAAGATGGGTTTTTAGATAGAATAGTGAATAGCCTTCCGTTGGCACTAAACTTGGTGTGCATATTAACAACATGGGTCATTCTACGGTACTCACTTTTTTTTTTTAGTGAGTACGATACCCACCTAAATCTCACATAGTTGATTTAAATTTTGTAAATCTTGACCGTATATCTAATTTTAATGGAATAAGTATTAGTTACTGGTGAAGCTCACATAAAAGTTTAAGAAAAAAAGGAAAAAATAGACTCTTTTATCTCATGTTCTCTCTATTCGCCTCTCTATCTACTTATATCTTGCGAGTTTTGTGATGGGTTAATCTCTTTTGGCATCCCATGGCATGGCTTTACTTAGTGGTAGAGGGCTTCTCAAAAAGATCAGCATCTCTTTTGATATGGTGGAAGGTAAGGAACAAAATAACAAAACTCTAAATCATGCAAATTGTGAAATCTCTAAATTAGCAATGTTTGTTTTGTTTCCCCAAAATTTTTGTTAGTTTTTCAAATTATGCAATTTTTATTTATTGCACATCTGATGTATCTCTGTTAGTCTCTCTCTTTGATTTAGTCAGTTGAAGACTCATTATGTATTGTGGGTATTATATGAATATCAACCTCTGTGAATTAAGGAGGGGCCTTTACTGGATTTTGTTAAATTACATCACTCCTTGTCATCAATATCCCTTCAATTAGCTTATTCTATAGATGAATTTTAGCCTTCATACATATGTGGACGAGGATCCCTAATCTCATCTAAGTGGATTGCTAAGATGATTTTCGAGAATGCCCTTCAAACCTCGGGGACAAGCACTGGATAGCCACGAGATGAGCACTCGTTGATTTGGGGAACGAGTAGTAACCATAAAAGGCACATAAAGTTAAAATATCATAGAGGGAATAAAGTAGACTTGGCACGAGTTACAAGGAGGGTGAAAGGAGAAGGGAGTGGAAGCTATCCCCTCCGCATTAAATGCAAGACAACTGCTCCTCTAGCCGCATTAATGAGAAAACGACCATGAACAGTGGTGGCACAGCTCAGATTGCAAGGCAGAAGCTAACCTGTATGTTCTGGATGGGACAGAAGTCCTAAAATGCAATCTCAACCCTCTAAGTGTAGGATGAAGATAATCTATGTGTAAATATAAAAGGAAAATGAAGATCCTTATGAAGGGGGATCCAAAGAAAGAAAGAAAGAGAGAAAAGAGAGAGAGATTTGTGAAAGAGAGAAAACAAAACCATATAAATAAAAGATCTTCCTCGGGTTGGACTGAGGATCCCTTTTTTCTTCATAATTGAGTGTTCCTAGTCTTTTACTTGGCATTTCTTCTCATTGTGATTAACTTTAGCTCATTATGTAGTCAATATCCTACCCATTCTCTAACAAGTTCATTGTGGTGGGCTCATTGGGCCACTGTCTGGTCGTTCTAAGGCTGTAGGTTCGTTTCTGTCCTTACAATTGGCGCCGTCTATGGGAATATTGAACTTACTTGAGTTAATTTAATTATGGTGAATTCAGATGAGTCATTGGGGTCGCAATGTCAAGATCATTTTGTGAATCTTGAGCGTAGGAGAGATCATGAGATTAGTGTTCATACAACCCATACCAGTAGGAGTCACTCTAGAAGTGGGAGTCATGTGTCTCATGGGGAGGAAACCAAGAACATGTAGAAAGAAATAGATCATTTATGCAGGAAGTTGCGTCGGAAACAAAGAATAAGGTCATCATCAAGCATAGACGCTTTGTCTGACGATGATGAAAGTTACAGACCTCGGTCAAGATCTCCACCCAGTGAGTCTTACTCCTACAGGGAAGAGCGCCATCATAAGCAAAGAAGCAAAAGCCCGACCTATAAAGGCTTGGAGAATGACGCTATGAATAGGGCTTTGCGCCAAATCTCAAAGTCTCCATTTACCAGGAGGATTGATAGAGCAAATCTTCCTCGACGGTTCACACAACCTACGTTTAACATATATAATGGTAGAACAAACCCTGTGGAACATGTTAGTCATTTTAACCATAGATTGGCCGTACATTCGAGGAATGAGGCCTTGTTGTGTAGGGTATTCCCATCTAGCTTGGGGCCAGTTGCGATAAGGTGGTTTGACGGTTTGGGGGAAGGGTCAATCAACTCCTTTCAAGAGCTTACTAGGGCATTTGGAGCTAGATTTGTCACTTGTAGTAGGGTTCCTTGCCCTCTAGACTCTTTATTGTCTATGACTATGAGAGAAGGTGAAACTCTGAGAACTTACTCGGATAGATATTGGGAGATGTTTAACAAGATAGATGGAGATTTTGAGGATGTGACCATAAGGACATTTAAGGTCGGCTTGCCCATTGAGCACGACTTGAGGAAGTCTTTGACTAGGAAGCTCACCTTAAGTATGCAGCAATTGGTGGACCGAATTAATGAATATAAAAGAGTAGAGGAAGATCAGCAACAAGGAAAGGGGAAAGTAAAGGTAGTTCCCCCGGACCGAAGAGATTTCAGGTCGGAAAGATACAACAATAATAGGCCTAGAAGGGATTTCGCTGGGCATGTTGGGCATGCTACTACCCAGGTGGTAAACACTATATTCAGGGAGCTTGTACATCAAATCCTAAGGAAAATAAAGAATGAACCATACTTTAAATGGCCTAATAATATGGGAGGAGATCCCATGAAGCGAAACCAAAATCTTTATTGCTAATACCACCAGGAGCGAGGACATACTACAAAAGATTGTTGGACCCTGCGTGATTACCTTGGGCAGTTAGTCAAAGTTGGAAAATTGAATTAGTTCTTGTACCATTCCACTAGGCAGGGAAATCAAGACAGATCAGCCTACTAGAAGATGCTTCCTCAAGACCACCCCTAGGAACAATTAGTGTTATCTTGGCGGCTCCAGGTTGGACAGGTTCATGTCCATCAAGGGTTATGTTTATAGTAAGGCCACATGTTGATGATTTGATCCCTGGCTGCTTTTGGCTCCTTATGGGTGTCCTTCCAAGACTGCTCACTAGCCTTCCAGTTGCTCAGCCACTACCATAACTCTGAATGTGTTGGTTGCACCACTCCCCATTCCCACAAAAAAATTGCTTGTCTTGTTTCTTACATCTCTCTATGTTTCGTTACTCTCATTTGGATAAGGATTAAGCCTCTCCATCACCTACCTCCATGTCATGCATCAAGTGGTCTCAGCCCATAATTACTTATTTTGGGTGAGATGCCATCCCAGCAAGACATTTCCTCCCCAAAGAAGTTTGAGCGGAAACCCCAAAATAGACTCCTTTCTCCCCATTGCTAGACCACACCCTCTGAATACCTTGACTTGTGGCCCACCTCCCATGTATTGGCTGGGTACAAGTAGGTGGTGCCTTAGCCCTTTGTGCATGCTCCATTTCGCTTGAATTTGTTTCTTTTTAGTCTTCACGCCATTTCTGCTATCTCCATGTTTGTTTGATTCTGCTGTATGTTCTAGTTGATGTTTATCTCTTGTGGCATGAAGGATGCGTGGGCTTTTGGGCTCATATTCCCTGCCTTTTATCCCTTCTTTTGACTGGGCTTTGCTTAGGCAAAGGCCCTCATCTTCCAGTCGAGCCCATCTGTGTCAGTGGGTCTTTTGGCTATTGGTTCTGCCATATCACTTTATCGTGCCTGCTATAGCTTTACCCTCCCTTTTACTTCGTGTTACATCGTGAACTTGTGGATTGATGTTCTTGCCGTGCCAACCCATTTCTTTGTCAATCCTTTGCTTAGGGCTTCCTAGGCCCACTTTTCACATCTTTACCTCTTTTGGACTTTGTTGGCCAACAGTCCTGCTGTGCCAGCCCATTTCATTATTTCATCCCTCAGACTTCCTCACCTCATTTACTTCCTCTTTACCTCTTTTACTCCCATGGGCTTTTTACTAGATCCTTTAGGCTTCCTCGGCCACATCCTTACCTCTTTTTACTTTTCAAGCTTATTGGCCTTTAAGCTAACTCAATGAGTTTACTAATTCATTTCCCGAGCTTCCCCGGTCCATTTACTTCCTCTTTATCTCTTATTATTCCCATGGGCTTACTACTTCATTCCTTGGGTTTCCTCGGCCCATTCACTCCTTCTTTACCTCTTTTTATTCTTGTGAGCCTGTTGGCCATCAATCCTGCCATTTCAGCATGCTGGGCTTGTTTCCATATTCCCTTACTATTTTCCCCTTCCCACTTTCTTTATATTGTTGAGCTTCTTCTGCTGTTGGGTCCTTTGTCAAAAGTGGGCATCAACAGTGGTCTAACAGGCCTAACGATATTTAGAGACTATGTTGGCATTAGAGTCCAAATTTGTTAGTTTTGAAAAGTTTTGGACTTGGTTGGTATTAGTCCAAACCTTAGCCATATGTTAGTGAAATTTATCTTAATTCTTACTACAAAATTGACTATTTATATTCTCAATAAATATTTTTTGAGAAAATTTTCTCAATAAATTATAAACACTAATTTGACATTTTATTAATTTATTTACAAACTTATAAAACCCATATAAAGTCCATATAAGTATACTTTTATACATATATACATATTCTCGTTGACCTAAATTACTAGGCCTTTATTTTATTTTGAGATATCCCAAAATGAAGTCCTTTTTGAAGAGTAATTATTGGATACTCCCGGAATACCATAAATATATACTCTCCACTTTCACATAATTGTGGGTCCCACTGATTAAATTCATGATGGGACCCACAATTCATGTGAGAGGGGGGAGTACGCATTTATTGTACTCCTAGAGTATTCAATAAATTTCTCTCTTTGAAAAGTCAATAAATGAATTTCTAAACATACCATTTACTTTATTCAAAAAGTTATTATCCATCTTTCAATAAATCTTAAATTAAAGAGAGTGATTTTGGAAAATTAAACATATTTATGTAAAAGACAATGTATTAAATGATATTCCATTAAAAAATCAAATTTTCACATTAATATATTTGAGTTTGACTTAGGCTGTGTTTGGCTCAATGTAAAATGTTTTCAAGAGTGTAAAATAATTTCAGTTGAAAGTGTTTATGGGAAAGGAAAATATTTTTAGGTGTTTGGTTGCATTCCAAAAATATTTTTGGAAAATATTTTCATGTGTTTGTTTGTGTTCTTGAAAATGCTCTAGAGAATGCATTTTCTACCAATTTCTCACATTTTTCTCAACTTCCAAACAAATATTATAATAAAAATACCAATATATAAACCTAAAGAAACAAAAAAACAAAATGAAAATCTCAATTCCACAAACCCAACACTAGAGAGAGAGAGAGAGAGAGATTTGAGAGAAAAAATATAAGGTTGAGGTGGCGAGGGCGAGATTGAGAGAGAGAAGCAGCGATGGTGAGCTTGAGAGAGAGAAGCAACAACGACAAGCTTGAGAGAGAGAGAAGCAATAAAATTTCAAGTTTTATATTTTTAAAATTATACCCAAAAAAAAAAAAAAATGAGTTTGTTGTCAAAACTAATTAAAATTACATAGATATAAAATTTGACTTATATGTTAAAAATCAATAAAATTTGTAGTTCAACCGTAAAACTTTATTTGGTGGTATAACATAATTGTAGTAACAAATAGTTATTACATTATGCATACTTAACCTTGATCACTAAATATCCTAAATCACTAAACCAAATATATACATACATAGCCAAAGGCCTTGTAGTTGAATTGGCATTTTTCCATGCACAAAGTGTTTGGGAGTTTAGGGGGGAAAGGGTTCAAGTTGTGAGATTAGCAGGATGTTATCTCTAAAAAAAATATACATACATACATACATATATATATATATATATATATATATATATATATATATATATATATATATATATGAGAATCTAAAACCGGTATGCATTTATGGATAGATTGGAATAAATATTGTATTTTTGGCCATTATAGCCAAGATGGGTCTATACTCTATAGCAATGATTTTGGGTGTTTTAGAAAGATCGCTATAGGTATAGTTTTTGTAGTAGGTGCTCTTATGCATTAATTAAGGTGGTCCTACCTACTTTGGGAGGTAACTAAAACTAATAAACAAATATTTTTAAATTAAAAATGACTTGACTCCCTATAAAAAGTTAGTCGATTGCATTATAAAATTCAACATTTAATGAACTATACCTATTAAATCTCAGTTGTTGGATCAGGAATTGTAGGATTCTTTCTGCTCCAAGCTTCCTATGTGGGTTTTTCCCTCATATAATCGTTATGTGGGACAACAATTGGACAAATAGGCTGCATCGATGGCTTCAATCCAAACTTCTTTGGACATTCTCATGCTCTTTAACATTCTTTTTGTCTTGCACAATCTACAATAATGTTGGAATATGAGTAACACCTTCATTTAGATATTCCAATTAACAAAATTATCTTTAGTAACCCACAAAAATTAAAATGACACCATCAAATTAGAAAATGTCATTCTCACAATGAATCTACTTGTGTTGATACTAAGTTTTGGAAGTTGGACATAATCACATTCCCAAACATTGATATACCACATATAATGGAAGAGACACACACTCTCAAAGCACACCATGGAAGATAGAATGAATGAAGAAGAGGATGAGAACTCTTGGTTTGGAATGTTGGAAAGCATGAGTGTATATACTACACCATGCAATCTTAACTTTTACTATATTAATACATTATTTTAAAATTTTACTACTTCATAGAATAATTCTTTATTTTTATCAATGAATCATAGAGTTTCAGATCTAATATGGCTTGTAGGTACATTTGGTGTGACATGAAGAGAAGAAGAAAATAAGATCCTCTTCATATTTTGCCCTCTTTCTCCTTAAATTTGAAACAATCATCTAAATAATCATGGACAATTGGGGTTTCTACCAGGACCACCATAATAAAAGTAGTTTACAAAATTGGGCTCCTCAGCGACAATGAAACTTTTTTTGGGAAACCTGAGAATGTTTGAACCATCAACAATTGGGCTTCTCAGCGACAACTGGGGTTTCTACCAGGCCAATATCCCATTAGATACTTATTCCCAACTTGCATCCACCAGTCTCCCCTCCCTTTGATGTCCTAACTCAATATTGTACATGCTATGCAAATGAGTTTGTAATATTTTGAATGATAAATGAAGGTTAAATATTATTTCACTTGTTCACGTGCATTTTACACATGCCTATAATTGATGGGACTGTATGCACATTTTAAAAAACAGAAAAAAAGATATCTATATTTAAAACATAAAAATAAATGTTAAAAAATGAATGTAAAAATTATATGCGAGAGAATAAAAACCTTTCGGTAAAACATTATATTTATGGTGTCATATATTTCTATTAAAAGAGAAAAAAGAAAAAAAAAATCTTTTTGTATAAAACAACTGGCCGGACACTTAAATTTGTAGTCTTAAAAAATAAGTTAGGTAAAAATAAATCGTGTATAGAAAAAATTGAAACTTTAAATTCAAAAAATTGTATATAATAATAAACAGAGAAATAAGAATTTAAAAAATATACTATTACAACTAAAACCAAAAGAATATAAATTAGTAGGACTTGGGCCTTGAGCCATATCTGTAACATTTGTTACTATGAATTTTTTTGAAAAAAAAAAAAAAAAAAAACTACATATAATATGATCATCTATATGTATCCAAAAAATTAGAAATATTTAATAAAGTAATTAAATTGAAATATTGTTCTACCTTCCAGACAAGAAAGTTGAGTTCATATTGGGAACCAGCATAGACAGAAAGAGGGTTGAGGCTTCCACCCAACGCAATTTCTTTGTTGATTTGAACAAAGCCAGGTGAGCATAGTAGATTATAACAACCCATAGTTTGATTTGCATCTTTCTACAGGCATGAAGAAAAGACTATTTCAAAAACTAGTAAAAAGAAACGACAATAATGGCGGGGAAGTTAAAAAACTTTTTAGGGGAAATTGTAGTTAACCCACCAGTGGTTTGGCCCGTTTTAACAGTGCCCACCCGTGGTTTAAAAGTTATCACTTAACCCACCTGAGGTGGCCTCTGTTAGACCCCCGTTACCTACCTCTTTACTATATATAGTAAACCCATGGGAGTTGTAAGAGATGGAGAGAGTAAAATGAGCCGGGGAAGCCCAAGAAAGGAATTAGTAAATTCATAGGTTGGCACAAAGGCTAATAAGCCCAAAAGGTAAGAATGTGACAATTGGGCCGGTGAAGCCCAAAAGATTTAGCAAAAACCCATGGGAGTGAAAGAGGTAAGGAAGAATGAAATGGGCTGAGGATGCCCAAGGAATGAAATGGGCCGAGGAAGCTCAAGGCACGGAATGGGCTGGCCTAGCAGGAATGTTGGCCAGTAAAGCACAAAAGAAGAAAGGAATGTAAGAAATGGATTGGCAGAAGCTTTAGCCCGTAAGCCCATAGGTAACAACAAGGTAAAAGGATAAGTAATATCATAGTAGGAGCAGTGCAGCGGCATGGCAGGAGCACCAGCCAGCCCACAGACACATGACAAAAGGAGACACGGGCCAGGTAAGAGGGAGAGAGCCCACACCCAAACAATGCCCTGTTTGAAGAAGAGATGGAACGCAGAGAACGAAAACTCAAAGGCCCATGTATCATTCACGCCACGAGAGTTAAACAAAAACCAGAATATGCAACAAAATCAGATAAACACGGAGGCAATGGCAAATGCGTGAAGGCCAAAGAAGTAATGGATTCAGATGGAAGTTGAGCATGCACACAAGGCTTAGGCACCACCTATTTGTACCTAGCCAATACAGGGAGGTGGGCCACGGGTCAGAGGTTTGAGAGGGTGTGGTCTAGCGGTGGGAAAAAGGGGGAGCCTATTTCAGGGTTCCCGCTCATGCTCTTTTGGGAAAAATGTCCTGCTAGGATGACATCTCATCCAAACAAAGTAAACATGAGCTGGAATCACTAGATGCATGCCATAGAGGGTGGTAAGGGAAAGGTTTATCCCTTATTCGGATGAGAGTGTTAAGGGAGGTAGGAGATAAAACAAAACCATTTTTGTTTGGGAATGAGGCGTGGTGCAGCCAATACAGTGTAGTGGTGGTGGCTGGATACCCGGCAAGCCAATGGTTAGTCTTGGAAGGACACCCACAACGAGCCAAAAGTGGTTGAGGGGTTAAAATAGTAAATCCTATCATGGCAGGCAGTATAAAAGACTATAGTCGTGAACAGTGAAAAATGGGAATGACGGCAAACATAAAACAGAGAGATAGAAAGAAAGAAAAGAAAACAGAGTAAACAAAGAAGAAAAGGGAAAAATACAGAAATCCCAAAGAGATGGAAGAAACGTGAGTACTAGGAATAGAGGCATGCATCAATAGGTTACCCACTTCTCTCCCTCTCAATAGACCCACTCTCTGATAAGTTAAGAACTTAAGTTTCAACCATCTTGGTCCTTTTTCCAAAGTGTGTAATCTCCACAGCAAGAATTCCCTCTGAGCTTACCCATGTTGGAGATTGGCTCCTTTTTAGGTTCGTGTTCGTTGAACAACTAAGCCAATTCCTTTGGTAGATGAATCCTATTTTTTATATGAATGACTAACTTGTTATCTTACTGTTAATTTCTTTTTTTTTTTTTTGCCGGGACCTTGTCACTTGTAATCATATTCTATATATCTTCCTTTTCTGGTGTTATTCATGTATTATTGTTTTTAGTAGAAAATGTTTTAATTATCCTACTGCATCGTGTTTCTTGCTGTAATATCTACAACAATCTTTCCTGCCGAGAGCACGTGATATGTTCAAGGTTCTTGCCAGGATACGCTTGTATGGGAATGGCCCAACTTGTGCACAAGTTGGCCTAGGGTGTGTTTTAGCTAGGCCAGTCCCGACTCTCCTACCCTAGAATCATGGGCCGTGGTATAGTAGTAAAAATCTAGCCCAAAACACAAAAAAGGCCCACCACATTTAAATTGGTGACTTCACTGGGGAGTTGGGAAAAAGACAAGGAAAGTAGAAAAAACCCTCGCAAGTTATGCCCCCAAGATCAAAGATGACACGGAACATGAGTACTGTACCCTTACAGGCAGAATCAAGGCCATGCCCCACCATCCTAATCAGGTGGAAGACGTTAATGGAGCGAGGGTTGCGCTGTAGCAGCAGCAAAGAATTCCTGTTGACAATACCAACTTCTTTATTGAGGTACTACAGTCTGTGCAACATTTCCAGCAGCAACTAATGGAAGAGATTCACCATATGAAGGCGGACAAGACTAAAGAGAAAGGAAGCCAACATGACCTAAAGCATGTGGCAGATAAGGAAGAAACCCCTATAGGTGGTGGCCCACAGAATGCAGAACAACATTTTAGAGTAGGAAAGGGCGAAGTCGCAGGAAGTTCAGAGCAGGAAAGGGCTAAGGCACCTAAGGAGAGATTTTACACATGAAGGCCTCCTTATCCTCTGTAGGTACTCAGCAAGCCATACCCCGAGAGATATGAACTATGAACTTTTGCACAATACGATGGTAGAAGGGGAAGTGCTGTTAAGCACGTGAGTAAGTTTATTGACACTCTCGGTCCCTATGTGCTTGCTCACTCCTAAGTGCAGGAGATCGTAGCAATATAATTCTCGAAGTACCGAGGTCGAACCACAAGGAACGGGGTAAATTCAAGAAAATGTAATTTAAAAAAAAAAAAAACTTTTGGTGAAGATGAAGAATAATTTTTGCCTGGTAATTGTAAACAAGAATAACAGTGATAATTGATTTAAGACAATAATGTAAATACTAGGGCATCGAGGTGTTTCCCTATATCGATATGAAATTCTTTGTGATCTAAGAAATTATATATTTCATAATTGATTGTTCTTCTACAATTAAATACTTATGATTCAGTTGAAATGAGACAATTCAAGAACGCATGATAACCTAGATTAATAATGCAATTAGAAAAGTTTTCAGAAAAAACCATTCACTTTAAAACTTGATTACTATTTGAAACTATTAGAAATTTATCTAAATAATAAGAAAAATATGATTGAACTTATTGAAAGCATGGAAGAACTAATACATCAAAAGAAATCTAATTGAACAATCAAATATGTTGTTGATAAAATCCTAGAAAGAATCACATTAAATACTCATACTGTATAGAAGAAACATAACCCCCAGCCCTAGCAAAGAGTTTAGGTTGCTATTAGAGAAAGGAAAATACAAGGTTTTCTCTACCAAATTCGTTCTACACAGCCTCCCTTCAAAACCCTAATGTCCAAGTGTCCAAAGAAAATAAAACTTTTACTATTTTAGTTTTCGTCCAGATTTATAGCAGTAACTTGTGAGTTAATTTTTCCCTTCAAAAGTTGTGAATTTCGAAAAACTCAAAACTGGAAAGTTGTATATATTTAAGTCACAGTTCCAACCCATCTAGCCTTGTGTCAATTGGATTTTTGAGGAGAGAGATATACCCAAAATACTGATCAGTGCTCAAATCTAATTTTTCCTTTTCAGATTCTGCCTCCTTAATTTCTTTCCTTATTTGAAGCTTCCAAACATGGTAGACGACCCAAGCACTCTAGCTGCACCTCCTTAGACATTTAAGCATGGTCCTATAGCTCCTCTTCAATTCTAGTTTAGCCTCCATTCTCTCAAAAACTCCTGTACACTCATCTTCTTCACATGATTTCCTGAAAGTAGAAAATTACACACAACTAATGACATCTTATTCAAGAAATTATGTAAAGATAAATAATAGGGACTAATGCAAATCATGGCTTAATTATACAAATTAAGCATAGTAAATAAGGAGATAACGCCCACATAAATATATAACAAGTATACATTTTAAGGCGTTATCACACCCCCCAACTTAAATCTTGCTAGTCTCTAGCAATCCACAAAGCACCCATATCTACTGAAAGTGAAAAATTAAAACTAAAAAAGAAGCCACTTTTGTAGGCTACATGACTGCACTTCCTATGTGTAGCAAGTCTTTGAACCCCTAGGTCACCCTAATGGATGAGTTTACTCTCGTGAGGGTTTGCAGTGACTCTACCCACAAAAGTCAAAGGTTTCTTGGAAATTCCTGTAGCAAATGTTAGTCTGCTTTATTATTATATCATACAAATGAACTTTCAGTGGGGATACTATTCATCATATTAAAGAGTTTTCACTAGTTTCACTTTTAGAGTGTGTGTGTGCATAGCCCATCCAATCAAACTCGCATTTCCAAACATGCATAGACCAAGAATAATCTAGATTAGAGCCTCTACTCCAAAACCTCTCTTAAGTCATCAACACTCTGAAAGAACACACATAGAAGTAATAGCCTTTTTTTCTCTCTCTTCAAATCACATGTGAACAAAAAGGAAAGAAGAAGTTTTAAGAATATCACATGCTTATACAAAAACAGCTGCTAAAACAATGGAAAAAGATCTCTTAGAAAGGATGTTGAATTCCTAGAAACATGAGGTTAATACCATTCTCATCCCTAGTTTTTATCCCAAACACATACCAGCCATGCACCTTTAAGATCAAGTAGGACTTTAAGCTCAGTGGTAGTATAGTCTTATGGCTAGGTAAAGGCAAACTGCTCTCTTTGAAATATGAGGTATATGAATCAAATGTAGATATTTCAAGCCAAACCCAACTCATAGCAATAACAACCAACTTGAATCAAAATAACCTTTACTCAACCATATGACCCTTCTGAAATACATGAATGATGTGTAAGACACCAATGATTTATTGATTGATTATGTATGTCTTTTTTTTTTTTTTTTTTTTTTTTCAATTTTTTTTTGGAAGAAAAGAGAGACAATGGTGGTATCTAAATGCTTCAATAGCTCAAAACTTGAACCCCCAAGAGAATACCCAAAAATAAAAATGTTTTGTGGTATTGTAGAAGTATTTCTCATGGCTCAAATGATGGTGACAATGGTTAATGTAAAGGTAGGCTGAATATTTGTTTAGCTAGTGACAAAAAAATTGATGGTCTTAGGCTCTCATCTCCTAAAATTCCACATAAACCAGTATGCCTAAAGACAAAAATAAGTAGGATCATGGTGTATCTCCCCATAATGTTTCTAGTAGTCAACCAAAAAATATAGAGATATGTTACAAAAACTGAAGCATATGAGAGAAAATTAAGAGTTCAAACAAAGAAATACTCTCACAAAGAAAAGCAAGGCTCAAGAACTCTCTATATGGGTTGAGTTTTAGCTTATATCTAACTTGTTCATGATCCATGCATGCATATCCAACATCCTACTATCTGCTAACCTGGCTATTGTGCTCAAAAGTTTCCAATTGTGCTTTTCATGAAAGGGCCTTAATGTCACAAATAGTATAACCAACTCAGAATTATTCATTAGATCACATGATATAAAAATAAAGCTTATAACTCTTCTGTAGCAAAATGTGTAGACCTCTCCTCCCAACTAACATATTGCATTGTCCTCAATGTATCAAAACCAAAATAAATTCAAGTATAAAGGGAAGAAGTTACCTTAAGCATTTAAATTGTTTTTTTTTTTTTTAATTGAAATTTCTTTCACACTTGCAAATGTTAGCTCACAAAAAAAATAATAGCAAAAAAAAAAAAAAAAAAAAAAAAAAAAAAAAAAAAAAAAAACAAAAACAAAAGGCAAAAAGAAAAGAAAATTAAAACAAATATGGTACAACTTCAGAAGGCTCTATGAGAGTTTACTTTGCATCCCAATAGGTGGGGATCTTAAGTGACAGTCTCCTTCTCTGGTATAACTCCCCCTAAGTATGGTTTTAACCTTTGTTCATTTACTTTCAAAATCCTACCATCCCTAGGATCCTTAACTACTACAATTCCATGTTTAAACACTTCCCTTACAATGAAAGGGCCATCTCACCTAGTTTTAACTTACCTGGGCCCAAATATGCATATTTAAGACCACTAGGCAGCGGCTTAAGCTCCAGTTGTGGTGCCTCTTCACTTAAATGAACGAGCTTTTTTTTCATTCTCTAGTAGCTCTTCAAAACAAGGCTTCCATCATTCATTAATTGTCATCATCTATTGTTCTTCCAAAACTTGTGAGGGATCCAACAAAGAAAAATTTTCAGATACATGAATATCACATTCTAAATCATAAGAACCAGCATAATTATTAAGAAGAGTTTCAAGAGGATCAGAAAAACAATTCTTATAAAACTCTTCTTAAACCACCGCCCCAATGAGGTTCACATAAGCGTAGTCATCATCCTCATGTGGTTGTTTAGCCACATGAAATATGTTTAGCTCCAAAGTCATGGAACCAAAAGTGAGTTGCATCCTTCCATTCCTGCAATTAATTAAAGTATTAGCTATGGCAAGAAAAGGTCTACTCAAAATAATAGGGGTATGAAAACTAGGATATAAAACAGGTTGGTAATCTAGAACAGTAAAATCAACTAGATAATAAATTTGTTCAATTTTCACCAACACATCCTCAACAATCCCTCTCGGCTCCCTTACAGAGCAGTCAGCCAACTATAAAGTTACTGAAATAGGTTTTAACTCACCAAGTCCAAGTTTATGATATACACTAAAAGGGATCAAATTAACACTTGCCCTAAGATCTAGCAATGCATGCTCCATGATGTAATCTCCAATAGTATAAGAGATTGTTGGACAACCTAGATCCTTATACTTTGGTGGGGTCTTATGTTGGATAATTGCACTTACCTGTTCTGTTAGGAATGCGGTATTCTTCACATGAAGCTTTCTTTTGATGGTGCATAGGTCCTTAATTACCTTGGCATATGCAGGCACTTGCTTGATAATATGCAATAATGACAAATTTATCTTGACTTAATGCAAATGCTCTAATATCTCAGATGTGCTGTCCAATTTCCTAGGTAATTTTAAGGCTTGTGGAAATGGTGGAGGGATTGGGCATTGTTCAATGTCATCAAACCCAAGTGACTCAGTTTTATCCTTTTCTTTTTCAACTAGGGTCTCCTTAGATTTCTTAGTTACTAAATGAGAACTTTTATCAATCTTTCTACCATTCCTCAAAATGGTCACAACTTTTACTTCCACATGTTTATCCTTAGAACCAACTTTGTAATTTTGATTGATGGGATTGGGTTGAGTTTGGGAAGGAAGCTTCCCTCTCTCTATCCCACTCAATGAATTTGTAAGCCTAGTTATATGACTCTTGGTCTCTCTTACCTCTTCATCTAGCCTAGTGAGCATGGATTCGAACTTTTGATTTGGCTCACTTTGCCTTTGAATGAAAGTACTAAGTGCATCCTCCAAGGAAGGTCTAGATGATGATGATGATGATGATGCATGTGGTGAATTAAAATTCCTTGGAGCAGGAGGATTCAACACATTGTCATTCTTATAACTCAAAAACGGATGGTATCACATATTTGTGTTATAATTGTTAGAATATGAAGAATTATTTGGCCAGTATGAATTAAATGCATGTACTTGTACTTCTAGAACATTCAAGAATGATGAAAGTGATGCACATTCATTTGTAGCATGGTTTATCTCATGACAGATTTCACACACCTCCATTGGGTCCTCTCTAAAGGTAGCACTAACATTCCTACTTCCTTTCATTTTGAGTGCCTCAATTTCTTTAGTTAACATGCTGATTTTTGCATTCATGTTATCATCTTCCCTCAACTTGAAAACACTTCCACTAGAAGTGGTAGTATTAGTTCTAGTCTTATCAGTGGAGTCCATAGGGCTAGGTCCAATCCATGTGTTAGAGTTTTCAGCTATCTCATCGAGATAATCCATTGCATCTTTGGGTTCCTTTTGTAAAAAAGTCCCCTCCGCATGAGAGTTGAACAAATTGTCGGTCCCTAGGTGTAAGTCCTTCATAAAAATAGCCAATCAAACTCCAATCTTCATACCCATGAGTTGGGCAGAAATTGAAAAGATATTTGTACCTTTCCCAAGCTTGGTATAAGGTCTCATTCTCTCCTTGGACAAAACTAGCTATCCTTCTTTTTACTTGCTAGACTTTGCGGGGAGGAAAATGTTTCTTAAAAAATCTTAGGCCATCTCCCCCCAATTACCTATAGACCAAGGTTTCAAGGTGTAAAGCCAACTTCTTGCCTTATCCTTAAGAGAAAAAGGAAAGAAATGTAACTTAGCAGTCTCAATAACATTTTGTGCATAGAAACTACTAATTACCTCTTCAAAAGCTCTGACATGGACATAAGGATTTTCATTTTCTTGTCCCCTAAAGTCAGGAAGTATTGCTAATAAACCTTGTTTCACTTCTACATGAGGTGCATTAGGAGGAAACATGATGCATGAAGGAACAAAATTTTGTGTGGGATGTAACAGTTCATACATAGTTCTTCTATTCTCCTCATGATTATTACGTGTTTCATCACCCATGATTGATGAAGAAGGTGAAGATGATAGTGTGTCAAAAAGATTACCAAAATAAGTTTCAAAAATTTCTAATCTGTCTCTCTTGTTTCTGACCCAAATGCTCATGCAACAATGAATGCACAATTAAATCAAATCAAATTTAAAAAATAAAAATAAAAAAAAATAAAAAATAAGGATAAAGAAAATGGAACAAAGTTACCAATAGAAGAATTTCCACCGGTTGTGCTTTGCTCCCAAAAATTGCCTCTGAACATGCAGCAGCTCCTCGGCAATGGCGCCAAAATTACTTGCTCACTCCCAGGTATAGGAGATCATAGCAATATAATTCTCGGAGTAACAAGGTCGAACCACAAGGAGCGGGGTAAATTCAAAGACAATGTAATTAAAAAAAAAAAAAAAAACTTTTGGTGAAGATGAAGAATAACTTTTGCCTGGTAATTGTAAACAAGAATAACAGTGATTTAAGTCAATAATGTAAATACTAGGGCATCGGGGTGTTTCCCTATATCGATATGAAATTTTTTGTGATTTAAGAAATTATATATTTCATAATTAATTGTTCTTATACAATTAAATACTTATGATTCAGTTGAACTGAGACAATTCAAGAATGCTTGATAACTTAAATTAATAATGCGGTTAGAAAAGCTTTCAGAAAAACCCATTCACTTTAAAACCTGATTTCTATTTGAAACTATTAGAAATTCATCTAAACAATAAGAAAAACATGATTGAACTTATTGAAAGCATGGAAGAACTAATACATCAAAAGAAATATAATTGAACATTCAAATATGTTGTTGATAAAATCCTAGAAAGAATCACATTGAATATTCATACCGTATAGAAGAAACATAACCTCTAGCCCTAGCAAAGAGTTTAGGCTGCCAATAGAGAAAGGAAAATACGAGGTTTTCTCTACCAAATTCGTTCTACATAGCCTCCCTTCAAAACCCTAATGGCCAAGTGTCCAAAGAAAATAAAACTTTTACTATTTTAATTTTTGTCCAGATTTACAGAAGTAACTTGTGAGTTAATTTCAGCCTTCAAAAGTTGTGAATTTCGAAAAACTCAAAACTGGAAAGTTGTAGATATTTAAGTCACGTTTCCAACCCATCTAGCCTTGTGTCAATTGGATTTTTGAGGAGAGAGATACATCCAAAATACTAATCAGTGCTCAAATCTAATTTTTCCTTTTCAAATTCAACCTCTTTAATTTCTTTCCTTATTTGAAGCTTCCAAACATGGTAGACGATCCAAACACTCCAGCTGTACCTCCTTAGACATTTAAGCATGGTCCTTTAGCTCCTCTTTAATTCTAGTTTGGCCTCCATTCTCTCACAAACTCCAGTAAACTCATCTTTTTCACATGATTTCCTGAAAGTAGAAAATTACACACAATGAATGACATCTTTTTCAAGAAATTATGTAAAGATAAATAATAGGGACTCATGCAAATCATGGCTTAATTATACAAATTAAGTATAGTAATTAAGGAGATAACGCCCACATAAATATAAAGTATACATTTTAAGGCGTTATCACTATGCAGCAGACGAGGACTTGTGTCTTTGGGAGTTTTCTAAATCCTTATGTGATTAGGCATACACCTGGTACACTGACTTGAAGCCAGGGCCAATCCCGACGTGGGATGATATGGTAGACGTGTTCTGCACCAAGTACTTCCATGGAGAAGAAACAGTAATGCTTGCAACTTTGCAAGGAACTAAGCAAAAGAATGGTGAAGACCTGATGGAGTACATCAAGAGGTTCAGAGACATTGCCCCTGATTGCTATGATCACTCTGAGGAGAAGACGTTGGTGGAAATGTGCATGGTTAACATGATCATGGAGTACAGAGCTGTCATGGAGTACAGATCATGTGATAATAGTGGAATTTTGGGAGTGGTGACCTTAAAATCACCTGGTGGGATTTTTATCATGTTGGTTTTCCCCATTCGTAAACAAATCACCGTGTCAATTTATTTTCCGCTGCATACTTAGTTTAATTGGTGATTTTTTTGTGCTACCGCGCGTTTGCATGTTAATTTGATTAATTAATAAACTTGGCTAATTAATCAATTAATCTATCACAAGGGGTCAATTCGTTTTTGGCCTATCACAAGGAGGATGAGTCGTTCGATGAGTTCTATGCCAAGCTTAAGGACATAGTGAACTCAGCCTTCAATCTTGGAGAAACCATTCCTGAACCCAAGATTGTGAGGAAAGTGCTCAGATCTCTACCCGAGAGATTCCATGCAAAGATCACGGCGATCGAGGAATCAAAGGATATTGATAAGATTCCTTTAACAGAGCTGGTTGGCAATCTACAGACCTACGAGCTAGGGTTAACTAAAATTGGCAAATCGAGTAAAGGCAAGAGCATGGCACTAAAGGCCAAGAGCAGTGACACGGATGAGTCTTCAGATGATGAAGATTCTAAGATGAAGTCCTACATCACTAGGCAATTCAAGAAGTTCATGAAGAAGGATGCTACAAAGATTGAAGTAGGCAATCTAGTTCTTCTCAGTTCAAGAGCCAAGACAAAGGGAAGAAGGATGCTAGGGATGGCGGTCAGTACACAGTTCCTGCAGGACCTAAGTGCTTTGAGTGTCATGGATTTGGTCACATGAAACAGGAATGTCCTACATATCTCAAGAGCATTGGGAAAAGCAAGGCACTTGCTGCTACTTTGAGCAACACCGAGCCTGAGGATGATTTTGACAATGAGGATGACGGAATCCTGAATGCCTTCACTGCCACTGTCAATCATACTGAGGGGATTGTTAAAGATGTGGATGAAGAAGAGGAATTGGTGGAGTCCAAGTTTGAGAAGATGGATGATCAAGATAATATCCATACAGCCTATGAGAAATTATACAAGCTTTTTGAGAAACATGAGAAACTTTATAGGCTGACCACCAAGAAGCTTAGTGATGTGGAACTTGATCGTGAAGAGCTTTCCACAAAATTTGATGAAACTAATCAAACTATTGGAGCACTAAGGTTCGAGAATAATTTCTTGGCTGAGAAGACTAAGAAGCTTGAAGCGGAGCTGTTTCTAGTCAAAGCTCAATTGGAGAGGACTTCAAGTGCAAAGCTTGATGAAATGCTCAGTCTTCAGAAATCTGCTTCTAATCGAATAGGTTTAGGGTATGGTCTCTCTTCTTCTAATATTGCTTCTACTAGTACTACTGTTTTTGTTCCTCCTAGTAATAATGTTGAAATTGAGAACAATGATGTTAAAACTGATTTAGCTAGTGAGAACATAGACAAAGGTAAATCTATCTTAGGAGCACTCTCTAAGCAAGATAAGATGGAAGCTAAAAACCCTGACGCTAAGAAGGCTAACTTTCAAAAGCCTAAACAAAAGAAGCAACATCTATGTCATCATTGTGGAGTTGCTGGTCATACTTGACCAAATTGCTATAAGTGGTTAGCCACTCAACAAAGTAATAGCATGATAGCATCTGGAAGCCAGAATCAGCTTCAATCCACTCTTGTTCCTCTTGGAGATCTTCTCAAAGCCCTCAAGTTCCTTTCAAACTTGAACGGTTTCAATTCTTCCCCCCCTTACCGCCGGTTCAAGGGTTCACTCAAAGGAAAGATTCTTCCAAGGCATGGAAGGAAAAAAGCTCCAATTGATTCTATCACTTTTCTCTTTCTCCCTTCTTGTTTTTGGGTGTGCATTACTTGTGTTTTTGCTTTCAAGTTTTGAGTCGGTCTAGTTTTATGCTTTGCTTTGTTTAACATGTTTTTGTTTGTTTTCAGTTTTGTTTGTTTTGTTTTTCATATATAAATAAAAATAAAAAATTGAAAAATCAGAAAAATACAAAAACAGTGTGTGTTGTGTGTACATTGGTACTTGTGTACCTTGGATGGCCATTGAAACAAAGTTTTCTAAACTTTGTATCTCTTGTAGCTTAGATGAGCATCACTATGCACAACTAAGCAAGTGAGCTTTATGGCTCGTGTTTGTGATGAGTAAGGTTAAGTGATCTCTTGTGCTTAACACTCGTATCACTCTTTTTAAAGGGAAGGACTAGAAAATCCTAAGAGAAAGGCATAAATAACCATCTTACCACTGTTGCCCGCCAATCATGAAATGATATTTGTGTGCTTCGGCATAGCAAAATTGGAATGTCAAATGCTTAACATCATTGGGTATTTCTCTTCTCTCTCTTATATGCTCATGCATGATTTGCTTAAAAAGAAAAATATGCAAAGAAAAATAAAAAGAAAAAAGATCAAAATGCTTTAAATATGATTGCAAGCATGTATTCTAGGAGATGTGGGAGTTATAGGATGTATCTCGAAGGTGATAGTCCCCATCAAACAGTTATGATTGTGTGTGAGTTAAAAGTGATTTTCTCATATCTCAAATCGTCATAACATGTATACACTTATGCAATCTTGCGATGTGTTTCACACACAACATGCAATATTCTTTGCTACTCTTGATACATGTGCAGGTACAAGGTGATTTGGCCATCACAAGGTTTACATATGTTAATGTATGCTCACTAAACTGTCCTAACTTATTTTTGAAATATAAAATTGGTTAGACTTGTTTAGTGTGTGTGTGTGTTTGGGGATCTCTGTGCTTAAAATTGTTGTTGAGAAATGTTTTTGAGAGTTTAAATGTTGATTGGATCATTGGTTGAGTTGCATGCTTGATTGCATTCATATCTATGTTTTTCCCTTCTTGAAAAACTGTTTTTAAGCAACCTTGACACCTCCTCGACACCTGGCCTATCTGTCGAGATCTTAAACTATTTCTTATCGCAATCTCGATAGCTGTCTCGATAGCTGGTGGATCAATCGAGAAAGTTCCTGGACCTTTGATAGCTTCTTGACAGCTGGTGGATTAATCAAGCTTCATTTTAGCTTTTGTTGAATTGTCCCTCAATAGCTTCATCTGTCAACACCTTGTTTCCTCGATATCTGTCTCGACACTTGTCTCGATACCTCTCGACACCTCTATTTGTCGAGAATTACTGAACACCTATAAATAGGTTTCAGCGCGATCCAATCCTCATTTTCTTGATCTCTCTCGATCTATCTGCACCTATTCACCTCCTAAACACTCTCTTTTCTCTCAAAACCTTCAACCCACGTGATTTTTGGCCTTTCCTTGCTTCAAATCTCTTGGTATGATCTTGATACCTATTGGGATAAGTACAATGCATGTCTTGATACCGATTGTTTGATCAAGAATCATGGATAAAAAGAAATCCAATTTGGGTCTATCAATTCATGCAATCTCTAAAACTTTATGCCCTACTTGAACTTTTCTTTCCATAACCATTTTGCTTATTTTATTTAATTTTTGCATATATTTGTTTAGCAATATTGGTTTGCACTTATCAAAGCTAAGATAAATCTAATTAGATCTCAAATAGTAGTCTAATTTTATGTCATGTGTTCCATTCAATTTTCTTAATTATGGTGCAACTATTTACTTCACTACAAAAGTCAAGTCTAATTTAATTTTCTTAATTTTCTGTGCTAAATGAGTTATCAAATGAGAAAACCATAGAATGAAAATTAAAAAACCATAAAAAAATACCATCATTGATTAATTATTATTATTAATATACAAATTAAATAGTAGTTAGACAAATTAAAATTGAGAATTTCATGGATAACAATTTCAATGATTTTTTACATCTAATTCAAACAAAATTGTAATTATTTTACTAATAGCTATTTTATATTTTCAAATATACAAACATTATATATATATATATATATATATTATATATATATAAATTTGGTAAAATTTTAATACTCATTTAATTATGCTTATTTGTAAATGTATATCATACATATGTATGAGGTTACGAGCTAGTTAACCATAAATTGAACATCCCAAAATATTTGGTTAACTAATTTGTTGGTTTAAAATTGGTTGATTTCTAAAAATCGGGATCTAAATCTCCAACAACATGTCTAGGAGATATCGGTTCTGCAAACAACAATGAAGCTGAGTTCCCAAGCATTGTTAGGCTCATAGGGAATCAAATTTACACCACAAGACTCAAAACTGTAAGTTTTGTGACATTGCATAATGACCAAGTAAAACAAAGATCATATTTGCTCTCCTAAAGGTTGGGAGGTTCATACAATGCCTCAATGAGCTACCATCCCACAAGGGAGAGGCGCCAAGTATAAATACCTCATTTGCTCTACCATTTAGTTCCAACAATCAAACAACAAACAAGATGAGTCACAAAATGGAAAAGTCCAAGTACTTGTTTCTTCAAATTGCATGCTTCATCCTCTTGTTATCCTTGTCTCCTTCATATGCTCACAACAAGAGCCATGAAAGCACGCCACCTCCTGCTGGTTTCCAAGCAAAAGCTGATTTCAAAGGTTGCTTCAATAAGGTTTATGCTTTCGGTGATTCAGACACAGACACTGGAAATGCTCACAACTTGGGTGATCTCAAATCCTTCATTAGCACCTTATTCTCTCACGCTTGGTCCCCATATTGCTCATCAGAGAATTCAAAGTTATCTGGTTATCGACTATCTAATGGCCGCTTAGTCATTGATTTCCTATGTGAAGCTCTCAACATACCCCACTTGTCAGTGTATAAAGGCTCTTCCGCAAACTTCTCAGGTGGTGCAAACTTTGCAGTAGCCGGATTAACGGCTCTTTCAAGTAATCTCTTCAGTCATTTCAATTTCGGTAATCCCCTTATGTGGAAACCAATTCCAGAGAGTATCTTAACTCAAATTGATTGGTTCCATAACTTTGTTGGGGAGAGAGAATGCCAGGGAAAAGATGAGGCTGCATGCAAATCAGAGCTTGGGAATGCTCTCTTTTGGATAGGTCAGATTGGTGGCAATGACTATGCTCGTCTTTTTGCCTCTTCCATTGGCCTTGCTATTGCCAATAAGCAATTCATAGAGCAAGCTGTTAATCACATCTGCACACTTGCATTGGTAAGCATTGATAAACTACCATTTATATCAAAAGCTTAAATTGATTAAAAAAAATGAAGAATTTAATCATTTAACTGTTATTCCAACAAGCATAATATTACAAAAAAAGAAAGAATGTAGCATATAGCCTTAGCTTGTTAGAAGGAAAAAAAAAAAAAAAGTATCTCAATGAGTTCTTCCAATCTAAACATTTGATCAAGACTCTTTTCACAAAATGGTGCATTGCATATAAGAGAAAGGATGAATGTTATGGTGAAGTTAATGTTGGAATAGTCATATTAAGCTTGCTTTCTTTTGATAGGGTTATTGGACAAGGGTACAAAGTTCCTTGTGGTTCAAGGGCTACCACCAATAGGGTGCCTTCCATTGCAGTTAGCAACATCTCCCTCAAATGATCGTGATCAAAATGGGTGTTCAACGAGTGCCAACTTGGTAATAAAGGGTCACAACAATCTTCTCCAGAAGAGGTTGGATGAAATTTGAACCCAATACAAAGATTCTATGATCCTATATATTGATTACTACAATGCATTCACAACAATACTGGAAAAGCACACACAGTACCAGTTTGACGAACCCTTCAAGGCATGTTGTGGAGTTGGGGGAGGACCATTCAACTATCAACCAAACCTCCTTTGTGGAGCTTTTGGCAAATCTAATTGCAAGAACTCCAGCACCCATATTAACTTTGATGGGGTCCACTTGACTGAAAATATGCATTTACACCTCTCTAATCTCTTCTTCAATCAAGGCTTTTGTACACCATCATTTGCAGATCTGATTAAGAAAAAGAAAGGCCAATATTAAAATGTCTGATATTGGCCTACCAGTTCTGTTTTTAGTAATAAATATCTGATGGCTGATGCCTAATGTTGCGAGGTAGATTAGTAGAAGGCTCCCAATGGTGGCATTCGGAGAGCTGGACAATATTTCCTGTTTCAAGATAGTTTACTGTCTTTTTACGTTATTATTGTTATTATTTAAATGTTACACAAGTACCTAGGGTCTTGAACCAAGACTTCACTTTTTACTGTACACTTAGGGCCGGATCATCAGCTTTCATGGCCTGAGGCAATGATTTTAAATAGGGCATTTTTCATATTTAAATATTAGTAACAAATTTATCCATACATACTTTTTTAGATTGAATTTCTTTTTCAACTTTTTTTTTAAAAAAATTTTCATATGTGGACATTTATAATGAGCAAATACTTATAAATAAATAAAACATGATTCATAATATAAAATTATAATTTAATTAAAAAAAAAAATCTTAAGCGTGGAATAATAAAACAACCAAGTTTGCCAATAGCAAACTTGCAAATATACTAATATTGCAACTGCTTTTTAATCTAAACTTGCACAATTAAAAATTAATTTATTACATTATTCAATAAATTTATATCACGAACAAAAAATGGATTGATGTGATATACATCAAATTAGCAATATGTGTGATCACTTATAAGTTATAAAGCAAAAGACCTGTACATCACGTGGCTCACTTTCTCAGTTGCTATGTGATAAGTTTATGAAGAGAATGGAAATAATAATAAAAGACTAGAAATAAAAGGGTGAGTGGGTGACAATGTTATACTCTATCTCTTCTTTGTCTCTTTCCACTTCCATGATAAAACAAAATTTTAATAGCTTAAAGAGAAAAAAGAAATGGAGCGAGAGCTTAAAGCTAAACTTGAAGGGAGAAAAGATTTGATGCACGGCAAATTTCAAGCCACTGCAGAGAATTTTAATGGAGAGAATGACAAAGTTTCTAGCTATGAGTATAAAACTCTAAGGTTTGAGTTTGATTTGTTTGGGCCTTTTTTATTTTAGTCTTTAGTTTTTCTTTGTTTAGTTATTGAGAGAGAAAGGGAGATTTTTCTGTTTGTGCAGTATGAGTGACTTAAGTGATACACTCTTAAACTCCCACATAGAGATTGAAGTGTCAAGAGCACTGATCACCAAGAGTTTTTTTCCCCCTGTTTTTTCATTGATATATATGAGAGATAATCAATTCTACTCCCACGAAAGGCTTTTATTTATTTATTTCTTTAAGAAGAAATATAATTTTGATGCATTGATTTATTTTTTGGCCTTAATTAATATTCTTATAGAGAAGAAAATATACTTACTGGTTCAAATTTGGGGAATTGTTCCACATGGGGCCCTTAGGCAATTGCATCTGTTACTAATTGGGTAGAGTCGGCCCTGGACAGGAGACTGTAATTTGTAATTACTTTTGTACTTACTGAGATTGCTTACCAATATGTTATTAAAAAAAAAAAAAAAAAAGGAAAAAAAGGCATCCAGAGAATGTTACAATTGAAGGGAGGAGATGACGAACTGAGGGTGGGGAACTCAGAGCAAGACAACATAAAGAATCTTTTGCAAAGCTTTTGCAAACATCTCTGGGCTGAAGCAATACCTGGAGAAGACATATCTACGCTCCAAAATCTACACCAATCATAGATAGTTTCAACTTTGGTAGATTTTATAATCTAATGGGATAACATGCCCGCACCCCCCCCCCCCCCCCCAAAAAAAAGAAAAAGAAAAACAGCTTGCTCTACATATTAAAATTTCACATCAAAATAACAATGTAAAAGAAGGGTTCAATATCAATGGTTAGAGATTAAATTTGTTAGGGTAATATATATATATATATATATATATATATATATATATATATATTTATATATATATTTTATGTATTGGCATATCCTATGACAAAACACACATTACTTGTAATTGGGTAGATCTAAGTGGGTTCAAGATTATCATGACAAGTGGTTTCATTGAAGACATAAAAATTGCTCAAGAACTACTCAAGAAAAACTAAATTTGTTGGTCCCGATACCTCCACAATATCTGTCGATCTATCAAGATTTAATGAAACTCGATACCTAGCTCGATACATCTCGATCTTTTCAGCTAACAGATTTCAAGACACAGGCAACAACGTTTTATTCTAAGGGGCTATTTGTTTATAGGTTTGTGTAAACCTAACAGGAATAGGAGAACTCATTAAAAGGCCCATTAAGATCCTATATAAATAGGAAGGCAAGGAGAAAGAAAACCCTAATCCTAGAAAGCTCCATAAGGTTTTCTTATTGAAACCCTAGACTCCTCCTATAGAAGAAAGAGATCTTGCTGCATTTCTTGTGCACCTTTGGGTTTTGTAACCAAGCAAAATCTCGAGCTCCAACCATTGGAGATCTTAGTGGTGTTTCTATGTAAAGCTGTTGCATCTACAACAATGAAAGAGTTGGTGTCGAGTTAGTCATGTACTTGGATTCGAGCAAAGAAGTTAGTCGTGTACTAGGATTTATGCAAACAGGGAAGAAGTTTCTACATGATTAAGTCCAATTTGGTATTGGAGTAAAAGTTCAACTGTAGGTTGGTATTTTGGGATAGTCCAGGGTAGTGATAAGATTCCTTATACTTGTAACCACTTGATTCTTGATTAGTGATTCTTGGAAGTGATGACTTGAAAATCACCTAATGGGCTTTTTGCCTTGCGAAAGGGTTTCCCCATTTGTCAACAAATCACCGTGGTAATTTAATTTTCGCTACACTTAGTTCATTTTGTGATTTGTATGGGCCTCCACGATTTGTATGTAAGTTGACCTAATTAATCAACTTTGATAGTTGTCTTAATTAGCCGGGGTCAATCTATAACCCAACAAAATTTAACCTCCTTGGTGATCTAACATACAAAAATTTTAAATAAATGGAAACTACAACTACATCTCCTTTTTATTATATATATATTCCAGTACCACTCCTTCATTGAGGAATTTTTTCAGTCATGTCATATACAAACCCTCCCCCTAAAAAAATTCATGACTGTGGGTGCAAGCCCACGTGACAAGCTTTTAGGTTTCCCCAAAAATCGTGGGAAGTATGCTTTGGCCTTGGGTTGACCATGACAGAGGTGTAAATAGAGTCGCCACCTAGATTAGGTCTAAGAATCATAAATATGGTGCTCCTGTGGAAGGACTAATCTTTACCAAAGCATGTGTCCGTAGTTTAGGCATGGGGATGGGAAGGACTTAAGCACCCAACCCCACCCGACTTATAAGTCGGCCTCCACTCATTGTGTTCCAAATCTTAATCTCATTAAAGGGTCTTTTAACATGTTATTCTAACTCTCACACACTTAAACATGCATCTAAAGCATTCAATCATGGCATTTCATCCTTGAAAGCTCTAAATTGTGTGAAAGACAAGAGCTTGTTTAGACCCCCAATTAAAAATTACGGCTCGGTTGATTTTTCTCTAACTTATCTAAGTGCGAAACAAAAGTAAATGAAGCGCAATAAACAGATAACTACTCTAGTGTGTAAACATGAAAAACAAACAATAAAAGTAAAGCACAAGAGTAAGGGAAGAGAGATGCCACCAAAAGATAACACCGAGACGTGTTATCGAAGAGGAAACCGAAGAACTCAGCGAAAAACTTCTCCACCTCCCTCCAAGCAGTAAATCGATCCATTAAAGAATAAAGTTGGAGTACACGAATAACAAAAGACCCTCCAAGCCTAGTCTACCCAATGTACTTGAGCCCTCCAAACTCCTGCTACCATTTGACTTAACAAAGCCTTGTCTTCTCTAACTCTCTGGATCCAACAATATGCCCGATTGCATCCGCCAAGCCTCACAGGCTTCTTTTGGCAGATCCCCAAAGCTTCCCAAGCTCCAAAACACTCTCTACACTCTGAAAATTTATGGGTTATGTTTGGGTACAAATGTCCTCTCAAGGTATGACAATGGGAGAGGGAAGGAGAAGATGCTAGAATGATTTCTCACTAAGGATGAGTAGCTCTCTCTTTAAAAGATAGGTGTGTGTGTTGTAGAAAACCTATCTCTGGTTTTTCTCTCTGAATGACCTCCTTACATATTTTGTGGGTAATGAGAGTATATATAGTATGAGTGAAGGGTAAGAAAGTCACACTTAAAAATCCTCCAGGCAGAAAGTTTTGCGAGTACTTCATGGGAGGGCCTTACCCGTGAGACACTCGCAAAAACGACAGCCTGGCACAACTCTTCAGCTTCCAGCATGTGCTTCTCACGTGCTCTTTTTGCAGGATACTCTTCTCGCGAGTTAGTCGCGAAATTGCCCTGATTCTTCATTTCATGCTTAATTCTTCACCAACTTAATACTAAACCCAATACAATAAAATCCCACAAAATATAAGGAAAAAAAATTAAAGCAAATATAACACTTTTTGTCACGGAATAAAGCCAACATAAAACATAGTTGTAAATCACAACTTTACAATATCCCCTTTTGGCTATTCCGTGACAAAATACCATATAACAAACTCTAAACTTAAATGTGAGTTTGGGAATGTAAAGTTGTGATTTACAACTATGTTTTTTTGTTGGCTTTATTCCATGACAAAAAGTGTTGTAATTGCTTAATTTATTTCCTTGTATTTTGCGGGATTTTATTGTATTGGGTTTAGTATTAAGTTGGTGAAGACTCAAGCTAAATTGAAGATAAGTGCATTTAGCGACTAGCTCGCGAGAAGTTCGGGAGAAGGGTTCTCGCGAAAAGGGCATGTAAGGAGCACATGACTGGTAATTGAAGAGTCGTGCGAGACTGTTGTTTTCGCGAGTGTCTCGCGGGTAAGGCCTTCCCTTGAGGTAGTCGCGAAACATTTTGCTTGGAGGATTTTTATGTGTGACTTTCTTACCCTTCACCCATACTATATATACCCTCATTACCCACAAATGTAGAGGAAGCCATTCAGAGAGAAAAACCCTAGATAGGTTTTCTACAACACACACACCCATCTTTTAGAGAGAGAGCTACCCATCCTTAGTGAGAAATCATTGTAGCCTCTTCTCCTTCCCTCTCCCATTGTCATACCTTGAGAGGAGATTTGTACCCAAACACAACCCACACCTATTCAGCGTGTAGAGAGTGTTTTGGAGCTTGGGAAGCTTTGGGGAATTGCCAAAAGAAGCTGGTGAGGCTTGGCGGATGCAATTGGGCGTATTGCGGGATCCAGAAAGCTAGACAAGACACTGTTCCAAGAAGCCTTGTTGGAGTAGAAGCTTGGAGGGCTTAGATGCATCGAGTAGATTAGGCTTGGAGGGTCTCTTACTGACCCATGTATCCCAACTGATTGTCTAGTGGATCGATTATCACTTGGAGGGCGGTGGAGTGGTTTTACGCCAAGTACTTCGGTTTCCTCTTCGATAGCACATCGGCGTGTTATCTTGTGTTTGCATTCTCTCTTCCCTTACTCTTGTGCTTTACTTTTATGTTTGTTGTTCATGTTTATGCACTAGAGTAGTATTGGTTAATTGCACTTCATTTACCCTTGTTTCCACACTTAGATGAGTTAGAGTAAAAGCAATCTAGCCGTAATTTTTAATTGGGGGTCTAAATAGCTCTTGTGTTTTTTAACACATTTTCGAGCTTTGAATTGGTATCAGAGTGGGTACAATTGATTTGGTTTCATTACCTAAGTCTGATCCTTGACCCCTTGTGTGTATTGCCATGGATAGTGCTTTGTATGCTTCTATGGATGTTGGTGATTGTAACATGTCATGTATTTGTGAAAATGCCTCTATGGGTGTTAATCCTCATAATTGTGATGACATGTTACATGAATCTATGGGTGTTGTTGTTGATATTCCAAATGTCAAACTCTTAAAGAAAAAGACTAAGAAGTTTCATGAGAATTTCAACAAGTTCATTTGTGAAAAGGATGATTTGATTGCTAAGCTCAATGAATCTAACAAATTGGTTGAAAAGTATAAAAAACTTGCTGAACATTCTCTTGAAAGACTAAAAGAGTTTGAATGTTTGAATATGGACTTGGATGCTAAACTTGTTTTGTTTAACAAACTAGTTGATGATCTTAAATGTGAAAATGAATCTCTTAAGATGCATGCCAAGTGTTTAATTGCTGAACCTGTTACTAAAAAGGAAGATAATATATGTTGCAATCATGTTGTGATACCCGATTTTGTGTCTATTGTGTGTTCTACCTCAAAGGACAAATCAGTGTAGATTCTTCCACATAAAAGAAATCAAAAGGTGGAGAGAAAGGCTCTTAAGCCTAAGCCTCTATTTAGGTCTCATCCTAGGGATTTGAATGGATCTAATTTTTTTTCCCACTTATCACCATTGCGGTGTGATCGGTCACATAAGACCTCAATGTTCCATGTTGAAGAGAGAACAAAACCATGTTGCTAGATCGCTCCCTAAAAAGTCTAGTGGACCTAAAATCATTGTTTGTCACCATTGTGGTGCCTTTAGTCATCTTTGACCACATTGCTCTAAGTTTCAAACTCTTAAAAGAATCAAAAGAATAGAGAAACTTGAGTTTCTTGGAAGTTGTGCTTTACCAGCTAAATCGGATTTGGGGGGAAATGGTAAGTTTTTGGAAAAGTTTTTGTTGTTCTTACCTCCTTGTCAATGTGCATCTCTGGTTCTTATTCTTCTAGCCCTCATCTCACTTCTCATGAGACACTCATTCTAAACAATCGTTCCGTTTGGATGAGGAAGGGTTCCTATGGTTGAGCTATTGCTTTCTTGGTCCTTGATCTAATTCTTTCAATCTTTGTAGGACCCTTCATGCATTAGATGCTTCATTGTCATGCATTTGTGCATTTTGCATCTCTTTATATGCATTGTTTGTGTTTTTGTTTTTGATCTTACTTTATTGATGTTTTGTGTGAGTAAAAATCCAAAACCACATAAAAAGTGAAAATTTTAAAAAATTTGATCATATATGTTTGAGCACATATCACATGTGAGTTTGGCCTAGTACCTTTGTACTAATGGCGTAGTGCATTTACGAGCTTAGCTTGTTATGTATGCATATTTTTCTGTGTGAGAGAAATCTTGAAAACTATGTGTGATTATTGTACATAGATCTTCCAGCTTGTCATGAACGATTGGTCAATGGTCTTGATACTTGCATAGACTTATGCCTATATATCTTCCCACCTTTATTTTTATATTTTTGCAATAGAGCTCACCAAATGTAAATCTCAAAATGAAAAAGAGATTCTGAGCTGCAAAAGCCGTCGCACATACTAGTATTTGACTAGGAAAAAGGAAAAGCGACATTTTAAAATTGAAATGTATGGTGCTCAAAAAGCCAAAGGCTAACTCTCAATGTTGAAATATCAAAAATTTCAAGCACCGATCTAAAAAATGAGATGTATTGTTCAAAAAGGGATCAAATGTCATGATTTGTGCAGAAGCCAAATTGTTAGGACATATGTGATTCACTTGTTATGAACATATGTCACTATTTTATGTAATTGGCTAATCCTTTGACAAAACGCACTTTACTTGTATTTGGGTAGATCTATGATGTGTTTAATACTTCAAAAAACTTTGTTTCAAGATCAAGTGTTGAAGCCATGCAAGTCTATCCAAGATTCAAGCTGAAAAGTGCCTGTCATTAAAGCTCGACAGCTAGCTCGATAGTTAGCCATCTATCGAGCTTAAAAGAGCTTTTCAGCCCCGTGGCTCGACAGCATCTCGACAGATAAGGTATCTGTCGAGGTTTATGAAAAACAGAATTTTAGTTTTGTTTTAACTCCAATCCGTGTTTATGTGTTTGGGCTTTCTTTTCTCACAACCCTAGACATATAAAAGGATTATTTTAAGGGTCGTCAAAATGTTCACAAGTTGCAAAATTGTTGAGAAAAGTTTGTTCAAGCAATTTGTGACCGGAGACACAGAATTTGCCCTAGTTCATCATTCTTGTGAAGAAGTTGCTGTGTTTTTGCACTGTAGGGTTTTGTGACCAAGCATCTTCTTAATCTTCATCGTTGGGATGAACTGAAGAACTTTGCAGCCAACAACCTTTTCTAGTTGGTGATTGAAGTTGCGTACTGGGATCCGTGCAATTGGTTAGTCACGTACTGGGAGCCGTGCATCAAAATGAGAAATTGTCACTACAGAACAAGTCCAATTGGGTATTAGGGTAAGGATTCAATTGTAAGTTGGTATAAGGTATTGGGATTCCTTTACTTGTAACCGCTTGTTGTGATAATAGTGGAATTTCGGGAGTGGTGACCTGAAAATCACCCGGTGGGGTTTTTGCCGTTAGGTTTTCTCCATTCGTAAACAAATCACCATGTTATTTATTTTTTGCTGCATAATTTGTTTATTGGTGATTTGTTTGTGCTACCACGCGTTTGCATGATAAATTGATTAATTAATAACTTGGCTAATTAATTAATTAATTTCTATCACAAGGGGTCATTCAGTTTGTGGCCTATCAAGTGGTATCAGAGCAAGCACACTCTGATTATGGTTTAATCTTTGCTGTGTGATCTATTAACCCCTATTTGTCATGGATAGAGGACAGTCATTAATCATACCTCCTTTATTTGATGGCACTAACTATGCATACTGGAAAGTACGCATGAGAGCTTTCTTGCAGTCTTTAGATGAAAAGGTGTGGCAAGCTGTCGAGATTGGCTGGACTAAGCCAAAGGAAGCGCCGGCTGATTGGGATGAAGCTAAGATCAAGGCTGCAAACTTCAACAGCAGGGCACTGAATGCTTTATTCAGTGCAGTCACCAATGAGAAGTTCATGAAGATATCCTCTACTGAAACTGCTAAGGAAGCATGGACCATCCTCCAGACAACCTATGAGGGTACTAAGGCTGTCAAGGACTTAAAGCTTCAGAGGCTCACTACAAGCTTTGAAGAGATAAAGATGGAGGAGGATGAGTCATTCGATGAGTTCTATGCCAAGCTAAAGGACATAGTGAACTCAGCCTTCAATCTTGGGGAAACCATTCCTGAACCCAAGATTGTGAGGAAAGTGCTCCGATCTCTACTCGAGAGATTCCATGCCAAGATCACGGTAATAGAGGAATCAAAGGATATTGACAAGATTCCTCTAACTGAGCTGGTTGGAAACTTGCAGAGCTACAAGCTAGGGTTAACAGGAATAGGCAAGTCGGGTAAAAGCAAGAGCATGGCTTTGAAGGCCAAGAGTAGTGAGACAGATGAGTCTTCAGATGATGAAGATTCCAAGATGAAGTCCTACATCACCAGGCAGTTCAAGAAGTTTATGAAGAACGCAAATGGAAAGGGCTTCGACAAGGACCGCAGGCAATCCAGTTCTTCTCAGTTTAAAGGCCAAGACAAAGGGAAGAAAGATGCTAAGGAAGGTGGTCAGTACACTGTTCTCGCAGGACTTAAGTGCTTTGGGTGTCAAGATTTCAGTCACATGAAACATGAGTGTCCTACATATCTCAAGAGCATTGGGATGAGCAAGGCACTTGCTGCTACCTTGAGTGACACCGAGCTTGAGGATGATTCCGACAATGAGGATGACGGAATCTTGAATGCATTCACTGCCACTGTTAATCCTACTGATGGGATTATTGAAGATGTGGTTGAAAAGGAGGAATTGGTGGAATCCAAATTTGAGAAGATGGATGATCAAGATGACATCCATATAGCCTATGAGAAACTGTACAAGCTTTCTGAGAAGCATGAGAAACTGTATAGGCTAACCACCAAGAAGCTCAGTGATGTGGAACTTGACCGTGAGGAGCTTTCCACAAAGTTTGATGAGGCTAATCAGACTATTGGAGCACTGAGGTTTGAGAACAATTTCTTGGCTGAGAAGACCAAGAAGCTTGAAGTGGAGTTGTTTCAAGTCAGAGCTCAATTGGAGAGGACTTCAAGTGCAAAGCTTGATGAGATGCTCAGCATTCAGAAATCTGCTTCAGATCGAACAGATTTAGGGTATGGTCTTTCTTCCTCTAATATTGCTTCTACTAGTACTACTGTTTTTGTTCCTCCTGTTAATGATGTTAAAATTGAGAACAATGAGATTAAAACTGAATTAGTTAGTGAGAACTTAGACAAAGGTAAATCTATCTTAGGAGCACCGCCTAAGCTTGAGAAGAAAGATGTTAAAAACCCTAGGGCTAAGAAGGCTAACTCTTAAAAGCCTCAACAAAAGAAGCAGTATCTCTGTCATCATTGTGGAGCTGCCGATCATACTCGACCAAATTGCTACAAGTGGCTTGCCACTCAACAGAGCAATGGCATGATAGCATCTGGGAACCAGAATCAGCTTCAATCCTCTCTTGCTCCCCTTGGAGATCTTCTCAAAGCCCTCATATTCCTTTCGAACTTGAACGGTTTTAATTCTTCCCCCTCACCGCCGATTCAAGGGTTTATTCAAAGGAAAGGTTCTTCCAGGGTGTGGAAGGAAAAGGGCTCCAAGTGATTTTGTCACTTTTCTCTCTCTCTTCTTGTTTTGTGTGTGCATTACTTATGTGTTTTGCTTTCAAGTTTTGAGTCAGTCTAGTTTTTATGCTTTGCTTTGTTCAACATGTTTTTGTTTGTTTTTAGTCTTGTTTATTTTGTTTTTGATATAAAAATAAAAAAAAATACAAAAATACAAAAATAGTGTGTGTTATGTGTACATTGGTACTTGTGTACTTTGGATGGCCATTGAAACAAAATTTTCTAAACTTTGTATCTTTTGTAGTTTAGATGAGCATCTTTATGCACAACTAAGCAAGTGAGCTTTGTGGCTCTTGTTAGTGATGAGTAAGATTAAGTTATCTCTTGTACTTAACACTCGTATCACTCTTTTTGACGGGAATGACTAAAAAATCCTAAGAAAAAGGCATTAATAACCATCTTACCACTGTTGCCCACCAATCATTCTATGACACCTGTATGCTTCGGCATAGCAAAAGTGCAGTGTCAATGACATTTGTGTGCTTAGGCATAGCAAAATTGGAATGTCAAATATCATTGGGTATTTCTTTTCTCTCTCTAATATGCCCATGCATGATATGCTTAAAAAGAAAAATATGCAAAGAAAATAAAAAGCAAAAAGATCAATAAATGCTTTAAAAATGATTGTAAGCGTGTATTCTAGAAGATGTGGGAGTTATAGGATGTACCTCGAAGGTGATAGTCCCTATCAAGCAGTTATGATTGTGTGTGAGTTAAAGTGATTTTCTCATATCTCAAATCGTCATAACATGTATACACTTATGCAATCTTGCGATGTTTTTCACACACAACACGCAATATTCTTTTTTACTCTTGATACATGTGCAGGTACAATGTAATTTGGCCATCACAAGGTTTTACATGTGTTAATGTATGCTCACTAAACTGTCTTGACTTGTTTTTGAAATATAAAATTGGTTAGACTTATTTAGTGTGTGTGTGTGTTATTTGAAGATCCATGTGCTTAAAATTATTATTGAGAGATGTTTTTGAGAGCTTAATATGTTGATTGGATCATTGGTTGAGTTGTATGTTGGATTGCATTCATGTCTGTGTTTTTCTCATCTCGAAAAACTGCTTTTAAAAGCTAGCTTGACACCTCCTCGACACCTCCTCGATACCTTGCTGTCTGTCGAGCTTTTTTAGCTTTTTCTTATCGCAATCCCGACAGCTTCTCGACACCTGGTGGATCGATCGAGAAAGTTCCTGCCTCCTCGATAGCTTCTCGACACCTGTTGGATCGATCGAGCTTCTGTTCTTGTATCTGATGATTTGTTCCTCGACACCTCCTCGATACCTGTATCTGTCGAAGACCATTTTCTCAATACCTTCCTCGACAGATGTCTCGACACCACTCGACACCTTCATCTGTCGAGATTTACTGAGGCACTATTTATTCTTCCTCGTGCGATCCCAGCCTCATTTCGTTCGATCTCTCTCTCGATAGATCTCTGTTTTCTCTCCCAAACTATCTCATCTCACTCAAATCTTTGTTCCTCAAGGTTTCTTCAAGCTTTTTCAAGTTTTTCTTCACTTGGTAAGCTTCTAATTTTTTCATTTCATGTATTTCATGTTTTGAAACCTAGGTTTTGGGGTTTTTGAAAAATTTTGGGGTTTTTCAAAATTGATGAGTTTTTATTGAAATTTTGGGATGGGTTTTCACTTAAATGAGTTTAAAACCTTATACATTGCATCACATTAGCATTATAATAGTATTGTCATACATTTAGATGTGTGCTATCTATTTGTGTGCTGATAGGTTTGGATTGGGCTGAGCCCATGATGCAATTTCTTTTGCATGTCACATGTTCATGCATTTCCCATGCATAAGTACTCTCTTTTCAATATAATTTGTTATATTTGAAATTGCTTGGGACTCTTCTGATTGTCTTTTCTTTCTCTCCCTCTCTTTCTGTTTACGTTAGTCGTGTCTATGGCACCTAAGCGTAAATCTACTCCAACTCGGAACCCTCTTCGTTCCGGAGCTTCTTCATCTTCTGATTCTGCTCCTCTCTTTCTTCAGTCCTGTGATGATGATGCCCACAAGGCATTCTCGGAGAACTTTTCTAGACGAGGTGTTCATTCGGAACGCCAAGTCATTTTGGCGGACTTCGCCGACACTAACCTTCCCACTGTCATTCACAGTCGGGAATGGGAGTCACTGTGTGACGTTCCGGTCACCTGTCCTCTCGTGCTTATCCAGGAGTTTTACTCCAACATGCACGGGATTGATCGTTCAGTACCTCTTTTCTTCACTTGCGTTCGAGGTACGTGCATTCCTATCACACCGCAACTTGTTGCAGGATGTGCTTCGGGTCCCTAGGATAAAGTTTCCTGACTATCCTAGTTGTGAGCGTCTGAGGACTGTGTCCAAGGATGAGCTCATGTCTGCTTACTGTGAGGGCCCTTCTGATTAGGGTGAGCGTCAGTTTACACCATGTAGACCTTTTGCTAAAGGTCCTAGATTCATGAACATGGTGATGACCTTTGTTTTGCATCCACTCTCTCACTACAACTCCATCATAGAGCCTCGTGCTCGATTTTTGTCGTCTCTTCTTGAGCATCTTACTATAGACGTCCCTTCTCATTTCATTCTTTCTGTTATAGATGTTCATCTAGATTCAGCGTCCCGTGATAAGTTCATTTTTCCTTCCGCTATCACGAGGATATTACGCCACTTTTCTATTCCTTTTCCCTCTTCCGACCATTTCACTTTCATGTGTGCCATAGATTACGCTATCGTTAAACGTAGTGAGGCCCAGTTTCGGTCGAGGCAGTCGGATTCAGTAGCTCCTCCCTCTCGTTTAGCTCTATCCCGTTCTGCTCCATCCACATCCGCTCCTTCCTCTTCTTCGGGCGATGTGACTTTAAGAGACATCTTGGCGCAGCTGCAGCGCATGGATGCTCGCCTAGATACACTCTCTACGAAGTTGTATCAGGTGAACATTCGTGTCGGTCGTATTGCACGGCGACAGGCGTCCATGGGTGGTTTTGTTTCTGAGGCTTCTCCCCTACCACCTCTTCCCGTGGCTTCTGATTCTGAGGATGAGGATGATGATGATGGTGATGATGATGATGCTGATGGAGATGCTAGCTCTATCGATGAGATGTCTACTTGACACTCTTACCCTTTGTCACTCGTGACAAAAAGGGGAAGTAGTTTTGATATGAGAGTAGTCATTCTTAGGGGGAGAGTTAGTATAGGACCATTTTGTTAGAAGGAGTGTTGATATGTTTTGAGGGATGTAGTGAGGATTTGATGTATCTTTTCTTTTCTTTCTTTTATAGATACTTTGTGTTCTTGTACATTAGGTCTTGTGACCATTTATAGACATGCATTGTACTTATCTCTTTCTTTATATTGATGTATGTTTTTCTTTCACCTACCCTTTCATGTGTTGTTTCTTTTCTCCATTTATACACATGCTTCTTATTACTTGTATGCAATCTATTATTTCTGTTTCACACAAAGATGCCTTGATGAGTTTTGTTTAAAGTGTTTCAGAAATACATGTTGTCAAAGTCTACTTGCCATAAACTCTCTTCTTGCAAAGTTTTTCAAGAGTTTGTGTTAGGATAGATTTTATTGTATTCAACAAGTGAATATGAGTTGAGTGATTTATGACTTCTCTCATATGTTCATTTGTTTGTTGTGGTTTTGTCATGGATTGTCAAAGGGGAAGATTGTTAGGAAATATGTGTTTCACTTGTTAGGACATATGTGTTTCACTTGTTAGGAACATATGTCACTATTTTATGTAATTGGCTTATCCTTTGACAAAACGCACTTTATTTGTATTTGGGTAGATTTAGGATGTGTTTAAATACTTCAAGAAACCATGTTTCAAGATCAAGTGTTGAAGCCTTCAAGTCTGTCCAAGAAAACAAGCTGAAAGTGCAAATTCATTAAAGCTTGACAGCTGGCTCGACAACTGCATCTATCGAGCTTAAGAAAGCTGTTCAAGCCTCGTGTGCTCGACACCTGCTCGACAGCTGCTCGACACCTCCTATCTGTCGAGGTTTAAGAATTTCAAAATTCTGATATGATTTTCTTGAGATCCGTGAATATGTCTTTGAGCTTTCTTTTCTTCTAACCCTAGACATATATAAGGATTGTTTTAAGAGCCATCAAACAGTTCACAAGTTGCACAAGCATTGAGCAAACTCTGTTCAAGCAAATTGTGACCGGAGACAAAGTTCTTGCCCTAGTTCATCTCTTTCTCTTGAAGAAGTTGCTGTGTATGTGCACCGTAGGGTTTTGTAACCAAGCATCTTCTTGATATTCATCGTGTGGATGAACTGATGAACTTTTCAGCCAACAACCTTCTTAGTTGGTGATAGAAGTCGCGTACTAGGATCCGCGCAATTGGTTAGTCACGTACTTGGGAGCCGTGCATCGAAAGGGGAATTGTCACTACAAAACAAGTCCAATTGGGTATTGGGGTAAGGGTTCAACTGTAGGTTGGTAAGGTACTTGGGATTCTTTTACTTGTAACCGCTTGTTGTGATAATAGTGGAGTTTCGAGAGTGGTGACCTGAAAATCACCCGGTGGGGTTTTTGCCGTTAGGTTTTCCCCATTCGTAAACAAATCACCGTGTTATTTATTTTCCGCTGCATAATTTGTTTATTGGTGATTTGTTTGTGCTACCACACGTTTGCATTATAAATTGATTAATTAATAACTTGACTAATTAATTAATTAATTTCTATCACAAGGGGTCATTCAGTTTGTGGCCTATCAAGTGGTATCAGAGCAGGCACACTCTGATTAGGGTTTAATCTTTTCTGTGTAATCCATTGACCCCTGTTTGTCATGGATAGAGGACAGTCGTTAATTAGTTTGTAGCTCGACAGCATCTCAATAGATAGGGTATTTGTCGAGGTTTATGAAAAATAGAATTTCTGTTCTGTTTTGACTCTAATCCGTGTTTATGTATTTGGGCTTTCTTTTCTCACAACCTTAGACATATAAAATGATTATTTTAAGAGCCATCAAAGTGTTCACAAGTTGCAAAAGTGTTGAGCAAAATTTGTTCAAGCAATTTGTGACCGGAGACACAGAATTTGCCCTAGTTCATCATTCTTATGAAGAAGTTGCTGTGTTTGTGCACTGTAAGGTTTTGTGACCAAGCATCTTTTTGATCTTCATCGTTGGGATGAACTGAAGAACTCTGCAACCAACAACCTTTTCTAGTTGGTGATTGAAGTTACGTACTAGGATCCGTGCAATTGGTTAGTCACATACTAGGAGCCGTGCATCAAAAGGAGAAATTGTCACTACAGAACAAGTCCAATTAGGTATTGGGGTAAAGGTTCAACTGTAGGTTGGTATAAGGTACTGGGATTCCTTTACTTATAACCACTTGTTGTGATAATAATGAAATTTCGGGAGTGGTAACCTTAAAATCACCCGGTGGGGTTTTTACAGTGTTGGTTTTCCCCATTCATAAACAAATCACCGTGTTAATTTATTTTCCGTTGCATACTTAATTTAATTGGTGATTTGTTTCTGCTACCGCGCGTTTGCATGTTAATTTGATTAATTAATAAACTTGGCTAATTAATCAATTAATCTATCACAAGGGGTCAATTCGTTTTTGGCCTATCACAAATGAAAAGCTTCTAAGATTTGTAATTATTTTCTTGTGGGAGGTTATATATGCTCATTTCTATAATTGAGATAGTCCACTTGACTTAGTACTAGTCGTGTATGACTTTATTTAATTGATCATTGAAGTTTTACTCTAGACTAAGGACTTTTCCACATTTGATACACACACATAACACATAAGTCTATTGTTCAATGAATATCTATTTCATTTGTGTGATTATACATGTTCAAATGTGATATGTGTGTGCTCAACCATATGTGGATCAAACCAAAAAGATTTTTGTTCTTTTTGTTTGTTTTTGGAAGTGATTTGTATCACGCATGTTTTTCAAAGTTTTTCAAATTGTTTTTGTGTGAAAAAACATGTTTTCTGGGTGTTTTCGTAACCAATTTCATTAGCAAGCTCAGCTGGGAGTTAAATGGTCCAATTCTCAAGTTTTTCAACTTTGGACAGAGAGTTTCGCGACTATTTTGTGAGTAAGGCTTACTAGCGAAATACCAGCGAGATACCAGCAAAATTTTTGCAAGAAGCTAACTAGCGAAAATTTTCAGATCAGCTTTTAAAGGGCATTTCGTAGGTCATTTGTTTTAAACGTCTCCCATCCTCTCCCAAACCCCTGTTTAATGTTTCTATATCAAAACCCAACTAAATTCAAGTGTTTTTCATTCCATTAACATCTCTAAGGTAATCTTTAACTCTTTTCATTGATTTTGATCCTTAGATTATGTTTTTGGGGGGTTTTATGTTCATAGTTGGGATTTTCTCAAATGGGAGTTGGAAAACTTATTTTTTTGTCAATCTTTTTTATTGGGCTTTGTTTTAAATGAAAATTTGCTTTGGATGTTGGCCCCTTGTGGCAAAAATAACATGTATTTAGGCAAGATTTTCATATGTTCATGCATTGTTTAACATACATGTGTAGTGTGTGCACTCTAAGTGTTTGATAAAATGCCCAAATGGCATTTTCTCGTTGTTTTGAACTCCGATGAGTACCATATTTTGGGGATCACCATAATTATTCATGTTTATCATGTTTTGATCATTGGTTGTGTGTTTTATACACTTTTCTCCGTGAGTGCTTGCTCTTGCATTGGTCATGCATCTTACATGCACACTAGATGCACCTTTGCTGTACACACTTGATCACTCGACATGTTTTTACATTCACTTATGCTAGTTAAGTCTTTTTAGACCTTTTAGCACACATAACATGTTCTTGTGTCTATGTCATGCCATGGTCCATATCATGTTCCATCATGCTTTGTAGCACACATAACAAGTTCCCGCAAAAGGGCATGTGAGGAGCACATGACTAGAAGCTGAAGAGTCATGCCAGACTGTCGTTTTCGCGAGTGTCTCATGGGTAAGGCCTTCCCGCGAGGTAGTCGCGAAACATTCTGCTTGGAGGATTTTTATGTGTGACTTTCTTACCCTTCACCCATACTATATATACCCTCATTACCCACAAATGTAGAGGAGGCCATTTAGAGAGAAAAACCCTAGATAGGTTTTCTACAACACACACACCCATCTTTTAGAGAGAGAGCTACCCATCCTTAGTGAGAAATCATTGTAGCCTCTTCTCCTTCCCTCTCCCATTGTCATACCTTGAGAGGAGATTTGTAACCAAACACAATCCACACCTATTCAGAGTGTAGAAAGTGTTTTGGAGCTTGGGAAGTTTTGGGGAATTGCCAAAAGAAGCCGGTGAGGCTTGGCAGATGCAATCGGGCGTATTGCGGGATCCGGAAAGCTAGACAAGACACGATTCCAAAAAGCCTTGTTAGAGTAGGAGCTTGGAAGGCTTATGTGCGGGTAGATTAGGCTTGAAGGGTCTCTTGCTGACCCATGTATCCCAACTGATTGTCTAGTGGATCGATTACTGCTTGGAGGGCAGCGGAGAGGTTTTACGCCGAGTACTTCGGTTTCCTCTCCGATAACACATCGGCGTGTTATCTTGTGTTTGCATTCTCTCTTCCCTTACTCTTGTGCTTTACTTTTATATTTGTTGTTCATGTTTATGCACTAGAGTAGTATCGGTTGATTGAGCTTCATTTACTCTTGCTTCCGCACTTAGATGTGTTAGAGTAAAAGCAATCTAGCCATAATTTTTAATTGGGGGTCTAAATAGCTCTTGTGTTTTTGAACACATTTTCGAGCTTTTAGGGAACAACAGCAAAACTCACTCACACCTAAATCTAGAAGCTATGATGAACTTAGAACTATATACCTGTAACCTGAAACACTTGCAAAAAACACATTAGACCCTTAAGGTAAATCAAGTGATAAAAGGACAAGTATAATGTAACAAGTAAATATTGATCAAGTAAACATGATGTGAAAACTGTGAACAACTTGATTAAACACAAAATAGTCATATGGAAATGACTACAATGATCATATGAAAAAGCAAATGATCATCTAAACATGCAACCAATAAAACACAATAGCATAAGGATGTATGCATGTCCAACACATAAGCACGATGCCATGAGAGCAGCAAAGCATAGATACTAAACATAACTCAAAGCACCATAAACAACGAGAAACCAAGCATAAAGTAATACAAATAAAACAAGGTTTTCTCATAAAAAATGTCTTATCCCCCTTAGTTTATGCATCTCCCCTATGGCTTTCCCCCCTACAAATGTGCAAGAGATAGAATTTCTCCCCCTGAGAATGTGCACATGAGTCTTATAGAAATGACGAAACACTCTAGTATACTCTCCCCCTTTTTGTCACGAATAGACAAATGAGTCAAGAGGAAGGAGGGAAAGAAAAGGAAACTACATCTACATCTCCATTTTAACATATATATATATATATGTTCTAGCACCAGTCCTTCATTGAGGAATTTCATCAGTCATCTCATAAACAAACCCTCCCCACTAAAAAATTCATGACTGTGGACGCAAGCCCCCATGACAAGCTTTTGGGTTTCCTCAAAAACCATGGGAAGTATGCCTTGGCCTGTGGTGGATCATGGAGGAAGGTGTAAATAGAGTCTACATCTAGATTAGGTCTAGGAACCATAAATATAGTGCCCTTGTGGGTGGACTAATCTTTACCAAAGCACGTGTCTGGAATTTAAGTATGGGGATGGGAGGGTGTTAGGCACCCAACCTATGGGTCGGCCTCCATTCATTGTGTTCCAAATCTTAATCTCATTGAAGGGCCTTTTGACATCTTATTCTAACTAACACACACTCTAACATGCATCTAAAGCATTCAATCACGGCATATCATCCATAAGCCTAGCATTCATCTATCAAAGCACAAGTGTATATCAACAAAGGCAGCATACACAAGACAGATTAATCAAGCACATCAAAGCATCCAAGCGTTATCGACACTCAAATTGCAAGCTTTTGTGGAAGAGACTTATGTTTCCTAAAAACCTTAAAAGAAAGATATGTCTAAAATAAAGCAAACACAAAACAAATTGGAAGTAGAAAATAAAATACAAATTGTAGATTTTCATTTACGGATGGTTCATTGGTTCTAGGGCATTTATGCTTTGAAGTTCTGTCTCCAAAACCAAAAAAAAAAACAGGAAAAAAAAGAGATTAAAAAAAAACAAAGCATATCAAATTAACCTTTTAAAATTGGGGAAAAAATAGTGGGAGAAAGAAAAGGTGCCCTATCGAGGTGAAGACCACAGACAATCTGTTGGGTTAAAATGAATTGACCTCTTGCAATTAATTAATTACCCAAGTTAATTCATTAGATCAAATTTCGTGCAATAGCGTGGTAGCACAAACAAATCACCAAATTATCTAAATGTAGCAAAAAATAAATTTGACACAAGTAATTTGTTTATGAATGGGGAAAACCACCAAGGCAAAACCCCACCGGGTGATTTTAAGGTCACCACTCTCAAGAATCCACTATTATCAATCATAAGTGGTTACAAGTATAAGGAATCTTACCAAACCCTTTGGCCTATCCCGAAATACCAACCTACAGTTGAACCCTTACCCCAATACCCAATTGGACTTGTATTGTAGCGGCAATCTTTCCCTTGATGCACAAATCCCAGTATATGACTAACTCCAGCAACTTGAAGAGGTTGTTGGCTGCAAAGTTCTTCAGTTCAATAACGTTGAAGATCAGGAAGCTCCTTGGTCACAAAACCTTTGGCGTAAAGACGCAGTAGCTTCTTCAGAAAGAATAATGAACTAGGGAACTTTTTGCATGTACGACGGCCTTTTAAAATAAGCCTTATATATGTCTAGGGTTGTGAGAAAAGAAACCCTATACAAATATTTCAGGTTAGGCCAAAAGTCAGATCTGGAAGTTTTGATTTCGTAAGTCTCGACAGAAACAGCTTGTGTCGAGTTTCTGTCGAGTTTTGACTATAAATCTCGATAGGAGTTTTTTTGTCAAGATTGCTGTCAAGATTTAATGAACGGCTTTTCTTCACTTTTTTCTTGGTCAGATCTTCATATTTTTAACACTTGACTTGAACAACATGTTTCTTGAAGTCCTAGACCCATCCTAGATCTACCTAATTACAAGTGGAGTGCATTTTGACAAAGGATTAACCAATTACAAAAAATATGTCTCTAACACAATCCTCTCATCTTCCTTCTTCTTCTACTTCTACTTCTACTCCTCTAAAACGAAGTGGCATCAGTTTCAAAGTTGTGAGGGAAATAAATTACAAAGATAGAAGAGCATAGAGATTTTTTTTTTTTTTTTTTCCTTTTAGTTTTTCTGAGAAGGAATATAAAGGGAGAAAAATTTTGTAACTACCTAGGAGTTAGAACGTTGTGCCAGTAGTTTAATCAATTGATTTTTAAGGCACATATATCTTTTATAGTAGTCCATGTGGTGTAATATGAAATGTGTAAGAATAAAAAATAATTTTAAAATTAAAGTAGATGAATATGTAAAGGCAAAATTTAGTGTAATGTCAAAACCGCCCATGATGAATGTGTAAAGTCAATAATCTTTATATATATATATCATAAAAGTAGGAATAAAAAATAAATAAGAAAATAAATAATTGGTGGTGATTAACGTGATGATGAGGTGGTGCAAATGGAGTTCAGCAACAACAAATGCTACTCTTCTATTTATATATATATATATATATATATATATATATATATATATATATATACATATATGTGTGTGGAAAAAAACAAGGGGAAATAAACATATCTTAATGATAATTTGATTGAAAAAAAAGAAAAAAAGAAAAAAAAAGATCTCATATTCTATCACCACAAAAAAAAGGTTTGGTGAAAGTCGTTACATGAGTAGAAACATGTGTTAGGTCAATAGATTGTAGGTGAGCAAACCATGAGATAAAGTTGGTATTAAGTGTGTTTTACTTTTTAGAGAGTTTTTGAAATCCAAGACTTATGCCGAGAACAACACAAGAAGAAAAATGTTTTTGAAATCTCAATATATAGTTCAAGAAGAAAGAAGTTTTTTAAATCACAATATACATATCTATTGATTGGGATAAGTACAATGCATGTCTTGATAACTATTGTTTGATCAAGAATCATGGATAAAAAGAAATCCAATTTGGGTCTATCAATTTATCTAATCTCTAAAATTTTATGCCCTACTTGATGAATCACTCGTTTATATAGAGTTTGCAAGAAACAAGTCTGCGGCTTTTGAGTTGCATGTGGTAAAATTGTATGTGGTATTAGGGGGAGCTATAGAATTAAGGATGATTATACTATAGAACTTTGATTCTATTTAGTGGATCTGTTTCCTTGGAGGTTGGTGGTAAGCCTCTAAAGAGTTTTTTCCATGTTGAACTTTTCTTTCCATAACCATTTTGCTTAGTTTATTTACTTTTTGTATATATTTGTTTACCAATATTGGTTTGTACTTATCAAAGCTAAGATAAATCTAATTAGATCTCAAATAGTAGTCTAATTTTATGTCATGTGTTCCATTCAATTTTCTTAATTATGGTGCAACTATTTACTACACTACAAAAATCAAGTCTAATTTAATTTTCTTAATTTTTTGTGCTAAATGAGTTATCAAATGAGAAAACCATAGAATCAAAATTAAAAAACCATAAAAAAAAAAATACCATCATTGATTAATTATTATTATTATTATTATACAAATTAAATAGTGGTTAGACAAATTAAAATTGAGAATTTCATGGATAACAATTTCAATGATTTTTTACATCTAATTCAAACAAAATTGTAATTATTTTACTAATAGCTATTTTATATTTTCAAATATACAAACATTATATATATATATATATATTATATATAAATTAGGTAAAATTTTAGTACTCATTTAATTATGCTTATTTGTAAATGTATCTCATGCATATGTATGAGGTTACGAGCTAGTTAACCATAAATTGAACATCCCAAAATATTTGGTTAACTAATTTGTTGGTTTAAAATTGGTTAATTTCTAAAAATTGGGCTCTAAATCTCCAACAACGTGTCTAGGAGAGATCAGTTCCACAAACAACAATTAAGCTGAGTTCCCAAGCATTGTTAGGCTCATAGGGTATCAAATTTACACCACAAGACTCAAAATTTTAAGTTTTGTGACATTGCATAATGACCAAGTAAAACAAAGATCATCTTTGCTCTCCTAATGGTTAGGAGGTTCATACAATGCCTCAATGAGCTACCATCCCACAAGGGAGAGGCGCCAAGTATAAATACCTCATTTGCTCTACCATTTAGTTCCACAATCAAACAAACAAACAAGATCCTTCGTTGAGTCACAAAATGGAAAACTCCAAGTACTTGTTTCTTCAAATTGCATGCTTCATCCTCTTGTTATCCTTGTCTCCTTCGTATGCTCACAACAAGAGCCATGAAAGCACGCCACCTCCTGCTGGTTTCCAAGCAAAACCTGATTTCAAAGGTTGCTTCAATAAGGTTTATGCTTTCGGCGATTCAGACACAGACACTGGAAATGCTCACAACTTGGGTGACCTCAAATCCTTCATTAGCACTTTATTCTCTCACGCTTGGTCCCCATATTGCTCATCAGAGAATTCAAAGTTATCTGGTTATCGACTATCTAATGGCCGCTTAGTCATTGATTTCTTATGTGAAGCTCTCAACATACCCCACTTGTCAGCCTATAAAGGCAATTCCGCAAACTTCTCAGGTGGCGCAAACTTTGCAGTAGCCGAATCAACGGCTCTTTCAAGTAATCTCTTCGGTCATTTCAATTTCGGTAATCCCCTTATGTGGAAACCAAATCCAGAGAGTATCTTAACTCAAATTGATTGGTTCCATAACTTTGTTGGGGAGAGAGAATGCCGGGGAAAAGATGAGGCTGCATGCAAATCAGAGCTTGGGAATGCTCTCTTTTGGATAGGTCAGATTGGTGGCAATGACTATGCTCGTCTTTTTGCCTCTTCCATTGGCCTTGCTATTGCCAATAAGCAATTCACAGAGCAAGCTGTTAATCACCTCTGCACACTTGCATTGGTAAGCATTGATAAACTACCATTTAACTGTTATTCCAACAAGCATAATATTACAAAAAAAGAAAGAATGTAGCATATAGCCTTAGCTTGTTAGAAGGAAAAAAAAAAGTATCTCAATGAGTTCTTCCAATCTAAATATTTGATCAATACTCTTTTTACAAAATGGTGCATTGCATATAAGAGAAAGGATGAATGTTATGGTGAAGTTAATGTTGGAATAGTCATATTAAGCTTGCTTTCTTTTGATAGGGGCTATTGGACAAGGGTGCAAAGTTCATTGTGGTTCAAGGGCTACCACCAATAGGGTGCCTTCCATTGCAGTTAGCAACATCTCCCTCAAATGATCGTGATCAAAATGGGTGTTCAACGAGTGCCAACTTGGTAATAAAAGGTCACAACAATCTTCTCCAGAAGAGGTTGGATGAAATTTGAACCCAATAAAAGATTCTATGATCCTATATATTGATTACTACAATGCATTCACAACAATATTGGAAAAGCACACACAGTACCAGTTTGACGAACCCTTCAAGGCATGTTGTGGAGCTGGGGGAGGACCATTCAACTATCAACCAAACCTCCTTTGTGGAGCTTTTGGCACCTCTAATTGCAAGAACTCCAGCACCCATATTAACTTTGACGGGGTCCACTTGACTGAAAATATGCATTTACACCTCTCTGATCTCTTCTTCAACCAAGGCTTTTGTACACCATCATTTGCAGATCTGATTAAGAAGAAGAAAGGCCAATATTAAAATGTCTGATATTGGCCTACCAATTCTGTTTTTTGTAATAAATATCTGATGGTTGCTGCCTAATGTTGTGAGGTAGATTAGTAGTAGGCTCCCAATGGTGGCATTTGAAGAGCTGGATAATATTTCTTGTTTCAAGATAGTTTATTGTCTTTTTAACTTATTATTGTTATTATTTAAATGTTACACAAGTACCTAGGGTCTTGAACCAGGACTTCACTTTTTACTGTACACTCAGGGCCGGATCATCAGCTTTCATGGCCTGAGGCAATGATTTTAAATAGGGAATTTTTCATATTTAAATATTCGTAACAAATTTATCCATACATACTTTTATAGATTGAATTTCTTTTTCAACTTTTTTTTTTAAAATTTTTCATATGTGGACATTTATAATGAGCAAGTACTTATAAATAAATAAAACATGATTCATAATATAAAATTATAATTTAATTTTTAAAAAAATCTTAAGCGTGGAATAATAAAACCAAGTTTACCAACAGCAAACTTGCAAATATACTAATATTGCGACTGCTTTATAATCTAAACTTGCACAATTAAAAATTAATTTATTACATTATTCAATAAAATTAATATCACTAACAAAAAATGGATTGATGTGATATACATCAAATTAGCAATATGTGTGATAACTTATAAGTTATAAAGCAAAGACCTGTACATCACGTGGCTCACTTTCTCAGTTGCTATGTGATAAGTTTATGAAGAGAATAGAAATAATAATAAAAGACTAGAAATAAAAGGGTGAGTGGGTGACAGTGTTATGCTCTATCTCTTCTTTGTCTCTTTCCACTTCCATGATAAAACAAAATTTTAATAGCTTAAAGAGAAAAAAGAAATGGAGCGAGAGCTTAAAGCTAAACTTGAAGGGAGAAAAGATTTGAAGCACAGCAAATTTCAAGCCACTGCAGATAATTTTAATGGAGAGAATGACAAAGTTTCTAGCAATGAGTATACAACTCTAAGGTTTAAGTTTGATTTGTTTCGGCCTTTTTTATTTTAGTCTTTAGTTTTGCTTTGTTTAGTTATTCAGAGAGAGAGAGAGATTTTTCTGTTTGTGCAGGATGAGAGACTTAAGTGATACACTCTTAAACTCCCACATAGAGATCGAAGTGTCAAGAGCACTGATCACCAAGAGTGGTTAATTATTATTATTATTATACAAATTAAATAGTGGTTAGACAAATTAAAAATGAGAATTTTAGGGAGAGAATGACAAAGTTTCTAGCAATGAGTATAAAACTCTAAGGTTTGAGTTTGATTTGTTTGGGCCTTTTTTATTTTAGTCTTTAGTTTTGCTTTGTTTAGTTATTCAGAGAGAGAGAGATTTTTCTGTTTGTGTAGTATAAGAGACTTAAGTGATACACTCTTAAACTCCCACATAGAGATCGAAGTGTCAAGAGCACTGATCACCAAGAGTGGTTAATTATTATTATTATTATACAAATTAAATAGTGGTTAGACAAATTAAAATTGAGAATTTCATGGATAACAATTTCAATGATTTTTTACATCTAATTCAAACAAAATTGTAATTATTTTACTAATAGCTATTTTATATTTTCAAGTATACAAACATTATATATATATATATATATTATATATATAAACTTCTTAAAATTTTAATACTCATTTAACAATGCTTATTTGTAAATGTATCTCATGTATATGCATGAGGTTACAAGCTAGTTAACCATAAGTTGAACGTCCAAAAATAATTGGTTAATTAATTTGCTGGCTTAAACGGTTAATTTCTAACAATACGGGTCTAAATCTCTAACAACATGTCTAGGAGAGATCGGTTACACAAACAACAATGAAGTTGAGTTCCCAAGCATTGTTAGGCTCATACAGAGTCAAATGTACACAAAAAGACTCAAAACTGCAAGTTTTGTGACATTGGACAAAGACCAAGTAAAACAAAGATCATCTTTGCTCTCCTAAAGGTAGGGAGGTTCATCCAATGCCTCAACGAGCGATCAACCAACAAGGGAGAGGCGCCAAGTATAAATACTTCATTTGCTCCACCATTTAGTTCCCACAATTGAACTAACAAACAAGATCCTTTGTTGAGTCATAAAATGGCAAACTCCAAGTACATGTTTCTTCAAATTTCATGCTTCATCCTTTTGTTATCCTTGTCTCCTACATATGCTCATAACAAGAGCCACAAAAGCACACCACCTCCTGCTGGTTTCCAAGCAAGAGTTGATTTCGAAGGTTGCTTCAACAAGGTTTATGCTTTCGAAGATTCTAACACAGACACTGGAAATGCTTACTACTTGGGTGCTCTCAAATCCTTCATTAGCGATTTATTCTCTCAAGCTTGGTCCCCATATTCCTCATCAGAGAGTTCAAACTTATCTGGTTATCGACTATCTAATGGCCGTTTGGTCATTGATTTCCTATGTGAAGCTCTCCACATACCACACTTGTCAGCCTATAAAGACTCTTCCGCAAACTTCTCAGGTGGTGCAAACTTTGCAATAGCCGGATCAACGGCTCTTTCAAATGATCTATTTGGTCATTTCAACTTTGGTAATCCCCTAATGTGGAAACAAAATCCAGAGAGTATACTAACTCAACTTGATTGGTTCGATAGCTTTGTTGGGGAGAGAGAATGCAGGGGAAAAGATGAGGATGCATGCAAATCAGAGCTTGGGAAAGCTCTCTTTTGGATTGGTGAGATGGGTGGCAATGACTATGCTCGTCTTTTTGCCTCTTCCATTGGCCTTGCTATTATCAATAACCAATTCATAGAGCAAGCTGTTGATCACATCTGCACACTTGCATTGGTAAGCATTGATAAACTACCATTTATGTCAAAAGCTTAAATTGATTTAAAAAATGTTGAATTTAATAATTTAACTATTATTCTAACAAGCATAATATTACAAATACAGAAAGAAATTAGCATATAGCCTTAGCTTGTTAGAAGGAAAAAAAAAATAGTATCCCAATGAGTTCTTCCAACCTAAAAATTTGATCAAGACACTTCACAAATTGGTGCATTGCATATAAGAGAAAGAATGAATGTTATGGTGAAGTTATCGTTGAAATAGTCATATTAATCCTGCTTTCTTTTGACAGGCGCTATTGGACAAGGGTGCAAAGTTCCTTGTTGTTCAAGGGTTACCACCAATAGGGTGCCTTCCATTGCAGTTAACAACATGTCCCTCAAATGATCGTGATCAAAATGGGTGTTCAGCGAGTGCCAACTTGGTAATAAACGGTCACAACGATCTTCTCCAAAAGAGATTGGATGAAATTCGAATCCATTACAAAGATTCTATGGTCCTATATATTGATTACTACAGTGCATTCAAAACAATACTAGAAAAGCACCGACAGTACCAGTTTAAAGAACCCTTCAAGGCATGTTGTGGATCTGGGGGAGGACCATTCAACTATCTACCAAACCTCCTTTGTGGAGCTTTTGGCACCTCTACTTGCAAGGACTCCAGCATCCACATTAACTTTGACGGGGTTCACTTGACGGAAAATATGCATCTACACCTCTTTGATCTCTTCTTCAACCAAGGCTTCAGTACACCATCATTTGCAGATCTGATTATGAAAAAGAAAGGCAAATTTTAAAATGTCTAATATTGGCCTTTCTGTTGTCTTTTTTATAACAAATATCTTATGCCTGATGTTGCTCGGTAGATTAGTAGTGGGCTCCCAATGGTGGCATTCGGAGAGGTGGATAATATTTCTTGTTTGAAGACAAGTTACTATAGTTTCTCCTATTATGCGGCTACCAAGGGTCTTGAACCACGACCTCACTTTTTACTTTACACTCAAGGTCAACTCAACAGCTTTCATGGCCTAAGGCGAAGATTTTAAATAGGGCATTTTATATATTTAAATATTAGTAACAAATTTATCCATAAATACTATTTTTTATTCAATTTTTTTTCAACTTCTTTTTTTAGTTTTTCATATGTGGACATTTATAATGAACAAGTACTTATGAATAAATAAAACAAGATTCATAATAGAAAATTATAATGTAACTAAAAATAAAATCTTAAGTTAGAATAATAAAACCTAGTTTACCAATAGCAAACTTCCAACTTTACTAATATTGCGACCGTTTTATAATCTAAACTTGCACAAATAAAAATTAATTTATCACATTATTCAATATATTAATATCACTAACAAAAAATGGATTAATGTGATATACATCAAATTAGCAATATCTGTGATAACTTTTAAGTTATAAAGCAAAAGACTTCTACTTCACGTGGGTCACTCTCTCATTTGCTATGTAATACGTTTAGAAAGAGAAAAGAAATAATAATAAAAGACTAGAAATAAAGGATGAGTGGGTGACAGTGTTATGCTTTATCACTTCTATGTCTCTTTCCACATCCATGATAAAAAAAAATTTTCATAGCCTAAAGAGAAAAAAGAAATGGAGCGAGAGCTTAAAGCTAAACATGAAGGGAGAAATAATTTGAAGCATAGAAAATTTCAAGCCATTGCAGAGAAGTTAGATGGAGAGAATGACAAAGTTTCTAGCAGTGAGTACAAAATTCTAAGGTTTGAGTTTGATTTGTTTGGGCCTTTTGATTTTAGTCATTAGTTTTTCTTTGTTTAGTTATTCAGAGAGAGAGAGAGAGAGAGAGAGAGAGAGAGAGAGATTTTTCTGTTTGTGTAGTATGAAAGACTTAAGTGATACACTCTTTAACTCCCACACAAAGATTGAATAGTTAAGAGCACTGATCACCAAGAGTTTTTTATCCCCCAGTTTTTTCTTTGATATATTTATGAGGGATAATCAATTCTACTCCCACGAAAAGTTCTTATTTATGGTTTTTCTTTAATAAAAAATATAATTTTGATGCACTGATTTATTTTTTGGCCTTAATTAATATTCTTATAGAGAAGAAATTATCCTTATTGGTTCAAATTTGAGGACTTGTTCCACATGGGGGCCTTAAGCAATTGCATTTGTTGCTTATAGGGTAGAGTCGGCCCTAGACAAGAGACTGTAATTTGTAATTTCTTTTGCACTTACTATGATAGCTTACCAATATGTTATTAAAATAAATAAATAAAAAGGTATCTAGAGAAGGTTATAATTGATGGGAGAAGATGATGAACTGAGGGTGGGGAACTCAGAGCAAGACAACATAAAGAAACTCTTGCAAAGCTTTTGCAAACTTCTCCGGGCTGAAGTGTTTGCTAGAGAAGACAGATCTAGACTTCAAAAGCCACGCCAAACATAGATAGTTTCAACTTTAGTAGATTTTATAATCTAATGGGATAACATGCCAAAAAAAAAAAAAAAAAAAAACAGCTTTTTCTACATATTATAATTTCACAACAATATAACAATATAAAAGTATGGTTCAATATCAATGGTTTGAGATTATATTTGTTAGGGTCATATTTTTTATGTATTGGCGTATCCTATAAGAAAATGCACTTTACTTCTAATTGAGCAGATCTAAGTGGGTTCAAGATTATCATGGCAAGTGGTTTCATTGAAGACATAAAGATTGCTCAAGAACTACTCAAGAAAAGCTGAATATGCAAGTCCCGATACCTCCTCGATACCTATCGAGCTATCGAGATTTAATGAAACTCAATACTTGGCTCGATACATCACGATCTTTTGAGCTAACAGATTTCAAGACATAGGCAACAACGTTTTATTCTAAGGGGCTATTTGTTTATAGGTTTGTATAATCCTAATAAGATTTGGAGAGCCCAAGGTTTGTGTAAACCTAACAAGAATAGGAGAACTCATTAAAAGGCCCATTAAGATTCTATATAAATAGGGAGGCAAGGAGAAAGAAAACCCTAATCCTAGAATGCTCCATATGGTTTTCTTATTGAAACCCTAGACTCCTCCTATAGAAGAAAGAGATCTTGCAGCATTTCTTCTGCTCCTTTGGGTTTTGTAACCAAGCAAAATCTCTAGCACCAACCATTGGAGATCTTAGTGGTGTTTCTATGTGAAGCTGTTGCATCTACAACAATTAAAGAGTTGGTGTGGAGTTAGTCATGTACTTGGATTCGAGCAAAGAAGTTAGTCATGTACTAGGATTTATGCAAATAGGGAAGAAGTCTCTACATGATTAAGTCCAATTGGGTATTGGAGTAAAAGTTCATCTGTAGGTTGGTGTTTTTGGATAGTCAAGGGTAGTGGTAAGATTCCTTATACTTGTAACCACTTGATTCTTGATTAGTGATTCTTGGAAGTGGTGACCTAAAAATCACCTAATGGGCTTTTTGCCTTGCGAGTGGGTTTCCCCATTTGTCAACAAATCACCGTGTCAATTTAATTTTCGCTACACTTAGTTCATTTTGTGATTTGTATGTGCCTTCACGATTTGTATGTAAGTTGAGCTAATTAATCAACTTTGATAGTTGTCTTAATTTACCGAGGGCAATCTATAACCCAACAAAATTTAACCTCCATGGTGATCTAACATACAAAAATTTTAAATAAATGGAAACTACAGCTACATCTCCTTTTTATTTTATATATATATATATATTCCAGTACCACTCCTTCATTGAGGAATTTTTTCAGTCATGTCATATACAAACCCTCCCCCTAAAAAAATTCATGACTGTGGGCCCACGTGACAAGCTTTTAGGTTTCCCCAAAACTCATGGGATGTATGCTTTGGCCTTGGGTTGTCCATGACGGAGGTGTAAATGGAGTTGCCACCTAGATTAGGTCTCAGAATCATAAATATAGTTCTCTTATGGAATGAGTAATCTTTACCAGAGCACGTGTCTGTGGTTTAGGCATGGGGATGGGAAGGTCTTAAGCACCCAACCCCACCCGACTTATGGGTCGGCCTCCACTCATTGTGTTCCAAATTTTAATCTCATGAAAGGGTCTTTTAACATGTTATTCTAACTCTCACACACTTTAACCTGCATCTAAAGCATTCAATCATGGCATATCACCCCTGAAAGCTCCAAATTGTGTGAAACACAAGATCTTGTTTAGACCCCCAATTAAAAATTACGACTCGATTGATTTTACTCTAACTTATCTAAGTATGAAACAAGAGTAAATGAAGCGCAATAAACCGATAACTACTCTAGTGTATAAACATGAAAAACAAACATTAAAAGTAAATTACAAGAGTAAGGGAAGAGAGATGCAACCACAAGATAACACCGAGACGTGTTATCGAAGAGGGAACCGAAGAACTCGGTGAAAAACCTTTCCTCATCCCTGTAAGTGGTAAATCGATCCACTAGAGAATAAAGTTGGAGTACACAAATAACAAAAGACCCTCCAAGCCTAGTCTACCCAATGTACTCAAGCCTTCCAAGCTCCTGCTACTATCTGACTTAACGAAGCCTTGTCTTCTCAAGCTTTCTAGATCCCGCAATACACCCGATTGCATCCGCCAAGCCTTACAGGCTTCTTTTGGCAAATCCCCAAAGCTTTCCATGCTCCAAAACACTCTCTACACTCTGAAAATTTGTGGGTTATGTTTGGGTACAAATCTCTTCTCAAGGTATGACAATGGGAGAGGGAAGGAGAAGAGGCTAGAATGATTTCTCACTAAGGATGAGTAGCTCTTTGTCTGAAAGATGGGTGTGTGTGTTGTAGAAAACCTATATAGGGTTTTTCTATCTAAATGACCTCCTTACAAATTTTGTGGGTAATGAGAGTATATATAGTATGAGTGAAGGGTAAGAAAGTCACACTTAAAAATCCTCCAGGCAAAAAGTTTTGCGAGTACTTCGCGGGAACGCCTTACCCCTGAGACACTCATAAAAACTACAGCCTGGCACGACTCTTCAGCTTCCAGCATGTGCTTCTCACGTGCTCTTTTCGCGAGATACTCTTCTCACAAGTTAGTCGCGAAATTGCACTGATTCTTCAATTCATGCTCAATTCTTCACCAACTTAATACAAAACCCAATACAATAAAATCCCACAAAATATAAGGAAAATAATTAAAGCAAATACAACACTTTTTCTCATGGAATAAAGCCAAATTAAAACATAGTTGTAAATCACAACTTTACAATCTCCCCCTTTGGCTATTCCGAGACAAAACACCCTATAACAGACTTTAAACTTAAACGTGAGTTTGGGAACAATGGCAAAACTCACTCACACCTAAATCTAGAAGCTATGATGAACTTAGAACATATATACCTGTAACCTAAAACACTTACACAAAACACATTTGACCCTCAAGGTAAATCAAGTGATAAAAGGACAAGTATAATGTAACAAGAAAATATCGATTAAGTAAACATGATGTGAAAACTGTGAGCAACTTGGTCAAATACAAAACAGTCATATAGAAATGACTACAATGATCATATGACAAAGCAAATGATCATCTGAACATGCAACCAATAAAGCACAATAGCATACGGATGTATGCATGTCCAACACATAAGCACGATGCGATGACAGCAGCAAAGCATAGATATTAAAAATAACTCAAAGCATCATAAACAACGAGAAACCAAGCATAAAGTAAAACAAATAAAATAAGGTTTTCTCATAAAAAATGTCTTATCCCCCTTAGTATATGCATCTCCTCTATCGCTTTCTCCCCCTACAAATGTGCACGAGATAAAATTTCTCCCCCTGAGAATGTGCACGAGATAAAATTTCTCCCCCTGAGAATGTGCACATGAGTCATATAGAAATGACGAAACACTCCAGTATACTCTCTAGTATACTCTCCCCCTTTTTGTCACGAATAGACAAATGAGTCAAGAAGAATGAGGGAAAGAAATGGAAACTACATCTACATCTCCATTTTAATATATATATATATATATATATATATATATATATATATATATTCTAGTACCAGTCCTTCATTAAGGAATTTTATCACGCATCTCATAAACAAACCCTCCCCCCTAAAAAATTCATGACTGTGAACGCAAGCCCCCATGAAAAGCTTTTGGGTTTGCCCAAAAACCATGGCAAGTACGCCTTGGCCTATGGTGGATCATGGAGGAGGGTATAAATAGAGTCTCCATCTAGATTAGGTCTAGGAACCATAAATATAGCGCCCTTGTGGGTGGACTAATCTTTACCAGAGCACGTGTTCGGAATTTAAGTATAGGGATAGGAGGGTGTTAGGCACCCAACCCCACCCAACCCGTGGGTCAGCCTCCACTCATTGTGTTCCAAATCTTAATATCATTGAAGGGCCTTTTGACATGTTATTCTAACTCACACACACTCTAACATGCATCTAAAGCATTCAATCATGGCATATCATCCATAAGCCTAGCATTCATCTATCAAAGCACAAGTGTATATCAACAAAGGCAGCACACACAAGACAGATTAATCAAGCACATCAAAGCATCCAAGCGTTATCGCCACTCAAATTGCAAGCTTTCGTGAGAAGAGACTTATGTTTCCTAAAAACCCAAAAAGAAAGATATGTCTAAAATAAAGTAAACACAAAACAAATTTGAAGTAGAAAATAAAAGAAAAATTGTAGATTTTCATTTACGGATGGTTCATTGGTTCTAGGGCATTTATGCTTTGAAGTTCTATGTCCAAAACCGAAAAAATAAAAATAAAAAAACAGAAAAAAAAAATAAAAAAATAAAGAAAGATTAAAAAAAACAAAGCATGTCAAATTAACCATTTAAAATTGGGGAAAAAAATAGTGGGAGAAAGAAAAGGTGCCCTATCGAGGAGAAGACCACAGACAATCTATTGGGTTAAAATGAATTGACCCTTTGCAATTAATTAATTAATTACCCAAGTTAATTAATTAGATCAAATTTCATGCAATGGCGTGGTAGCACAAACAAATCACCAAATTATCTAAATGTAGCAAAAAATAAATTTGACACAAGTAATTTGTTTATGAATGGGGAAAACCACCAAGGCAAAACCCCACCAGGTGATTTTAAGGTCACCACTCTCAAGAATCCACTATTATCAATCATAAGTGGTTACAAGTATTAGGAATCTTACCAAACCCTTTGGCCTATCCCGAAATACCAACCTACAGTTGAACCCTCAATACCCAATTGGACTTGTATTGTAGCGGCAATCTTTCCCTTGATGCACAAATCCCAGTAGATGACTAACTCCAGCAACTTGAAGAGGTTGTTGGCTGCAAAGTTCTTCAGTTCAATAACGATGAAGATCAGGAAGTTCCTTGGTCACAAAACCTTTGGCATAAAGACACAGTAACTTCTTCAGAAAGAATAATGAACTAGGGCACTTTCTGCATGTACGACAGCCTTTTAAAATAAGCCTTATATATGTCTAGGGTTGTGAGAAAAGAAACCCTATACAAATATTTCAGGTTAGGTCGAAAATCCGATCTGGAAGTTTTGATTTCGTAAGTCTCGACAGAAACAGCTTGTGTCGAGTTTCTGTCGAGTTTTGACTATAAACCTCGATAGGAGTTTTTCTGTCAAGATTGCTGTCAAGATTTAATGAACGGCTTTTCTTCACTTTTTTCTTGGTCAGATCTTCATATTTTTAGCACTTGACTTGAACAACATGTTTCTTGAAGTCCTAGACCCATCCTAGATCTACCTAATTACAAGTGGAGTGCATTTTGACAAAGGATTAGCCAATTACATAAAATATGTCTCTAACACAATCCTCTCATCTTCCTTCTTCTTCTACTTCTCCTTCTACTCCTCTAAAACGAAGTGGCATCAGTTTCAAAGTTGTGAGGGAAATAAATTACAAAGAGAGAAGAGCATAGAGATTAATTTTTTTTTTTTCCTTTTAATTTTCTCTGAGAAGGAATATAAGGGGAGAAAAATTTTGTAACTACCGAGGAGTTAGAACATTGTGCCTGTAGTTTAATCAATTGATTTTTAAGGCACATATATCTTTTATAGTAGTCCATGTGGTGTAATATGAAATGTGTAAGAATAAAAAATAATTTTAGAATTAAAGTAGATGAATATGTAAAGGCAAAATTTAGTGTAATGTTAAAACCATCCATGATGAACGTGTAAAGTCAATAATCTTTATATATATATATATATATATATATATATATATATATATATATATATATCATAAAAGTAGGAATAAAAAATAAATAAGAAAATAAAAAATTGGTAGTGATTAACGTGATGATGAGGTGGTGCAAATGGAGTTCAGCAACAACAAATGCTACACTTCTATTTATATATATATCTGTGTGTGTGTGTCTGTGTGTGTGTCTGTGCGTGTGTGTGTGTGTGGAAAAAACAAGGGGAAATAAACATATCTTAATGATAATTTGATTGAAAAAAAAAAAAAAAAAAAAAAAAAAAAAAGATCTCATATTTTGTCACCACAAAAAAAGTTTTGGTGAAAGTCGTTACATGAGTAGAAACATGTGTTAGGTCAATAGATTGTAGGCGAGCAAACCATGAGATAAAATTGGTATTAATTGTGTTTTACTTTTTAGAGAGTTTTTGAAATCCAAGACTTATGCCTAGAACAACACAAGAAGAAAAATGTTTTTGAAATCTTGATACATAGTTCAAGAAGAAACAAGTTTTTTAAATCACAATATACATATCTATTGATTGGGATAAGTACAACGCATGCCTTGATACCTATTGTTTGATCAAGAATCATGGATAAAAAGAAATCCAATTTGGATCTATCAATTCATCCAATCTCTAAAATTTTATGCCCTACTTGATGAATCACTCGTTTATATAGAGTTTGCAAGAAACAAGTCAGTGGCTTTTGAGTTGCATGTGGTAAAATTGTATGTGGTATTGGGGGGAGCTATAGAATTTAGGATGATTCTACTATAGAACTTTGATTCTATTTAGTGGATTTGTTTCCTTGGAGGTTGGTGGAAAACCTGTAAAGAGTTTTTTCCATGTTGAACTTTTCTTTCCATAACCATTTTGCTTATTTTATTTACTTTTTGCATATATTTGTTTACCAATATTGGTTTGTACTTATCAAAGCTAAGATAAATCTAATTAGATCTCAAATAGTAGTCTAATTTTATGTCATGCGTTCCATTCAATTTTCTTAATTATGGTGCAACTATTTACTACACTACAAAAATCAAGTCTAATTTAATTTTCTTAATTTTCCAGTGCTAAATGAGTTATCAAATGAGAAAACCACAGAATCAAAATTAAAAAACCATAAAAACAAAATACCATCATTGAATAATTATTATTATTATTATACAAATTAAATAGTGGTTAGACAAATTAAAATTGAGAATTTCATGGATAACAATTTCAATGATTTTTTACATCTAATTCAAACAAAATTGTAATTATTTTACTAATAGCTATTTTATATTTTCAAATATACAAACATTATATATATATATATATATTATATATAAATTTGGTAAAATTTTAATACTCATTTAATAATGCTTATTTGTAAATGTATCTCATGCATATGTTTGAGGTTACGAGCTAGTTAACCATAAATTGAACATCCCAAAATATTTGGTTAACTAATTTGTTGGTTTAAAATTGGTTAATTTCAAAAAATTGGGATCTAAATCTCCAACAACGTGTCTAGGAGAGATCGATTCCGCAAACAACAATTAAGCTGAGTTCCCAAGAATTGTTAGGCTCATAAGGAATCAAATTTACACCACAAGACTCAAAACTGTAAGTTTTGTGACATTGCATAATGACCAAGTAAAAGAAAGATCATCTTTGCTCTCCTAAAGGTTGGGAGGTTCATACAATGCCTCAATGAGCTACCATCCCACAAGGGAGAGGCGCCAAGTATAAATACCTCATTTGCTCTACCATTTAGTTCCTACAAACAAACAAACAAACAAGATCCTTCGTTGAGTCACAAAATGGAAAACTCCAAGTACTTGTTTCTTCAAATTGCATGCTTCATCCTCTTGTTATCCTTGTCTCCCTCATATGCTCACAACAAGAGCCATGAAAGCACGCCACCTCCTGCTGGTTTCCAAGCAAAAGCTGATTTCAAAGGTTGCTTCACTAAGGTTTATGCTTTCGGCGATTCAAACACAGACACTGGAAATGCTCACAACTTGGGTGATCTCAAATCCTTCATTAGCACTTTATTCTCTCACGCTTGGTCCCCATATTGCTCATTAGAGAATTCAAAGTTATCTGGTTATCGACTATCTAATGGCCGCTTAGTCATTGATTTCCTATGTGAAGCTCTCAACATACCCTACTTGTCAGCCTATAAAGGCTCTTCCGCAAACTTCTCAGGTGGTGCAAACTTTGCAGTAGCCGGATCAACGGCTCTTTCAAGTAATCTCTTCAGTCATTTCAATTTCAGTAATCCCCTTATGTGGAAACCAAATCCAGAGAGTATCTTAACTCAAATTGATTGGTTCCATAACTTTGTTGGGGAGAGAGAATGCCAGGGAAAAGATGAGGCTGCATGCAAATCAGAGCTTGGGAATGCTCTCTTTTGGATAGGTCAGATTGGTGGCAATGACTATGCTCGTCTTTTTGCCTCTTCCATTGGCCTTGCTATTGCCAATAAGCAATTCACAGAGCAAGCTGTTAATCACATCTGCACACTTGCATTGGTAAGCACTGATAAACTACCATTTATATCAAAAGCTTAAATTGATTTAAAAAAATGATGAATTTAATCATTTAACTGTTATTCCAACAAGCATAATATTACAAAAAAAGAAAGAATGTAGCATATAGCCTTAGCTTGTTAGAAGGAAAAAAAAAAAGTATCTCAATGAGTTCTTCCAATCAAAACATTTGATCAAAACTCTTTTTACAAAATGGTGCATTGCATATAAGAGAAAGGATGAATGTTATGGTGAAGTTAATGTTGGAATAGTCATATTAAGCTTGCTTTCTTTTGATAGGGGCTATTGGACAAGGGTGCAAAGTTCCTTGTGGTTCAAGGGCTACCACCAATAGGGTGCCTTCCATTGCAGTTAGCAACATCTCCCTCAAATGATCGTGATCAAAATGGGTGTTCAACGAGTGCCAACTTGGTAATAAAGGGTCACAACAATCTTCTCCAAAAGAGGTTGGATGAAATTCGAACCCAATACAAAGATTCTATGATCCTATATATTGATTACTACAATGCATTCACAACAATACTGGAAAAGCACACACAGTACCAATTTGACGAACCCTTCAAGGCATGTTGTGGAGCTGGGGGAGGACCATTCAACTATCAACCAAACCTCCTTTGTGGAGCTTTTGGCACCTCTAATTGCAAGAACTCCAGCACCCATATTAACTTTGACGGGGTCCACTTGACTGAAAATATGCATTTACACCTCTCTGATCTCTTCTTCAACCAAGGCTTTTGTACACCATCATTTGCAGATCTGATTAAGAAGAAGAAAGGCCAATATTAAAATGTCTGATATTGGCCTACCAATTCCGTTTTTAGTAATAAATATATGATGGCTGCTGCCTAATGTTGTGAGGTAGATTAGTAGTAGGCTCCCAATGGTGGCATTCGGAGAGCTGGACAATATTTCTTGTTTCAAGATAGTTTACTGTCTTTTTAACTTATTATTGGTATTATTTAAATGTTACACAAGTACCTAAGCTCTTGAACCAGGACTTCACTTTTTACTGTACACTCAGGGCTGGATCATCAGCTTTCATGGCCTGAGGCGATGATTTTAAATAGAGAATTTTTCATATTTAAATATTCGTAACAAATTTTTCCATACATACTTTTATAGATTGAATTTCTTTTTCAACTTTTTTTTTTTTAATTTTTCATATGGGGACATTTATAATGAGCAAGTACTTATAAATAAATAAAACATGATTCATAATATAAAATTATAATTTAATTAAAAAAAAAATCTTAAGCGTGGAATAATAAAACCAAGTTTACCAATAGCAAAACTTGCAAATATACTAATATTGCGACTGCTTTATAATCTAAACTTGCACAATTAAAAATTAATTTATTACATTATTCAATAAATTAATATCACTAACAAAAAATGGATTGATGTGATATACATCAAATTAGCAATATGTGTGATAACTTATAAGTTATAAAGCAAAAGACCTATACATCACGTGGCTCACTTTCTCAGTTGCTATGTGATAAGTTTATGAAGAGAATAGAAATAATAATAAAAGACTAGAAATAAAAGGGTGAGTGGGTGACAGTGTTATGCTCTATCTCTTCTTTGTCTCTTTCCACTTCCATGATAAAACAAAATTTTAATAGCTTAAAGAGAAAAAAGAAATGGAGCGAGAGCTTAAAGCTAAACTTGAAGGGAGAAAAGATTTGAAGCACAGCAAATTTCAAGCCACTGCAGAGAATTTTATTGGAGAGAATGACAAAGTTTCTAGCAATGAGTATAAAACTCTAAGGTTTGAGTTTGATTTGTTTGGGCCTTTTTTATTTTAGTCTTTAGTTTTGCTTTGTTTAGTTATTCAGAGAGAGAGAGAGATTTTTCTGTTTGTGTAGTATGAGAGACTTAAGTGATACACTCTTAAACTCCCACATAGAGATCGAAGTGTCAAGAGCACTGATCACCAAGAGTGGTTAATTATAATTATTATTATACAAATTAAATAGTGGTTAGACAAATTAAAAATGAGAATTTCAGGGAGAGAATAACAAAGTTTCTAGCAATGAGTATAAAACTCTAAGGTTTGAGTTTGATTTGTTTGGGCCTTTTTTATTTTAGTCTTTAGTTTTGCTTTGTTTAGTTATTCAAAGAGAGAGAGAGATTTTTCTGTTTGTGTAGTATAAGAGACTTATGTGATACACTCTTAAACTCCCACATAGAGATCGAAGTGTCAAGAGCACTAATCACCAAGAGTGGTTAATTATTATACAAATTAAATAGTGGTTAGACAAATTAAAATTGAGAATTTCATGGATAACAATTTCAATGATTTTTTACATCTAATTCAAACAAAATTGTAATTATTTTACTAATAGCTATTTTATATTTTCAAATATACAAACATTATATATATATATATATATTATATATAAAAACTTCGTAAAATTTTAATACTCATTTAATAATGCTTATTTGTAAATGTATCTCATGTATATGCATGAGGTTACAAGCTAGTTAACCATAAGATGAACGTCCAAAAATAATTGATTAATTAATTTGCTGGCTTAAATGGTTAATTCTAACAATACGGGTCTAAATCTCTAACAACATGTCTAGGAGAGATCGGTTACACAAACAACAATGAAGTTGAGTTCCCAAGCATTGTTAGGCTCATACAGAGTCAAATTTACACTAAAAGACTCAAAACTACAAGTTTTGTGACATTGGACAAAGACCAAGTAAAACAAAGATCATCTTTGCTCTCCTAAAGGTAGGGAGGTTCATACAATGCCTCAACGGGCGATCAACCCACAAGGGAGAGGCGCCAAGTATAAATACTTCATTTGCTCCACCATTTAGTACCCACAATTGAACAAACAAACAAGATCCTTTGTTGAGTCATAAAATGGCAAACTCCAAGTACAAGTTTATTCAAATTTCATGCTTCATCCTTTTGTTATCCTTGTCTCCTACATATGCTCATAACAAGAGCCACAAAAGCACACCACCTCCTGCTGGTTTCCAAGCAAGAGTTGATTTCAAAGGTTGCTTCAACAAGGTTTATGCTTTCGGCGATTCTAACACAGATACTGGAAATGCTTACTACTTAGGTGCTCTCAAATCCTTCATTAGGGATTTATTCTCTCAAGCATGGTTCCCATATTCCTCATCAGAGAGTTCAAACTTATCTAGTTATCGACTATCTAATGGCCGCTTGGTCATTGATTTCCTATGTGAAGCTCTCCACATACCGCACTTGTCAGCCTATAAAGACTCTTCCGCAAACTTCTCAGGTGGTGCAAACTTTGCAATAGCTGGATCAATGGCTCTTTCAAAAGATCTATTTGGTCATTTCAACTTTGGTAATCCTCTATTGTGGAAACAAAATCCAGAGAGTATACTAACTCAACTTGATTGGTTTGATAGCTTTGTTGGGGAGAGAGAATGCAAGGGAAAAGATGAGGATGCATGCAAATCAGAGCTTGGGAAAGCTCTCTTTTGGATTGGTGAGATGGGTGGCAATGACTATGCTCGTCTTTTTGCCTCTTCCGTTGGCCTTGCTATTGTCAATAACCAATTCACAGAGCAAGCTGTTGATCACATCTGCACACTTGCATTGGTAAGCATTGATAAACTACCATTTATGTCAAAAGCTTAAATTGATTTAAAAAATGATGAATTTAATAATTTAACTATTATTCTAAGAAGCATAATATTACAAATAGAGAAAGAAAGTAGCATATAGCCTTAGCTTGTTACAAGGAAAAAAAAAATAGTATCTCGATGAGTTCTTCCAACCTAAACATTTTATCAAGACACTTCACAAAATGGTGCATTGCATATAAGAGAAAGAATGAATGAATGGTGCATTGCATATAAGAGAAAGAATGAATGTTATGGTGAAGTTAACGTTGGAATAGTCATATTAAGCCTGCTTTCTTTTGACAGGAGCTATTGGACAAGGGTGCAAAGTTCCTTGTTGTTCAAGGGTTACCACCAATAGGGTGCCTTCCATTGCAGTTAACAACATGTCCCTCAAATGATCGTGATCAAAATGGGTGTTCAGCGAGTGCCAACTTGGTAATAAAGGGTCACAATGATCTTCTCCAAAAGAGATTGGATGAAATTCGAATCCATTACAAAGATTCTATGGTCCTATATATTGATTACTACAGTGCATTCAAAACAATACTAGAAAAGCACCGACAGTACCAGTTTAAAGAACCCTTCAAGGCATGTTGTGGATCTGGGGGAGGACCATTCAACTATCTACCGAACCTCCTTTGTGGAGCTTTTGGCACCTCTACTTGCAAGGACTCCAGCATCCACATTAACTTTGACGGGGTTCACTTGACGGAATATATGCATCTACACCTCTTTGATCTCTTCTTCAACCAAGGCTTCAGTACACCATCATTTGCAGATCTGATTAAGAGAAAGAAAGGCAAATATTAAAATGTCTAATATTGGCCTTTTGGTTCTCTTTTTCATAACAAATATCTTATGCCTGATGCTGCTTAGTAGATTAGTAGTGGGCTCCCAATGGTGGCATTCGGAGAGGTGGATAATATTTCTTGTTTGAAGATAATTTACTATAGTTTTTCCCTATTATTGTAATTATTTAAATATTACACGACTACCAAGGGTCTTGAACCACGACCTCACTTTTTACTTTACACTCAAGGTCAACTCAACAGCTTTCACGGCTTAAGGCGAAGATTTTAAATAGGGCATTTTATATATTTAAATATTAGTAACAAATTTATTCATAAATACTATTTTAGATTCAATTTTTTTTCAACTTCTTTTTTTAGTTTTTCATATGTGGACATTTATAATGAACAAGTACTCATGAATAAATAAAACAAGATTCATAATCGAAAATTATAATGTAACTAAAAATAAAATCTTAAGTTAGAATAATAAAACCTAGTTTACCAATAGCAAACTTCCAACTTTACTAATATTGCGACCGTTTTATAATCTAAACTTGCACAAATAAAAATTAATTTATTACATTATTCAATAAATTAATATCACTAACAAAAAATGGATTAATGTGATATACATCAAATTAGCAATATTTGTGATAACTTTTAAGTTATAAAGCAAAAGACTTCTACTTCACGTGGGTCACTCTCTCATTTGCTATGTAATACGTTTAGAAAGAGAAAAGAAATAATAATAATAAAAGACTAGAAATAAAGGATGAGTGGGTGACAGTGTTATGCTCTATCACTTCTATGTCTCTTTCCACATCCACAAAATTTTAATAGCTTAAAGAGAAAAAATAAATGGAGCGAGAGCTTAAAGCTAAACATGAAGGGAGAAATAATTTGAAGCACAGAAAATTTCAAGCCATTGCAGAGAAGTTAAATGGAGAGAATGACAAAGTTTCTAGCAGTGAGTACAAAATTCTAAGGTTTGAGTTTGATTTGTTTGGGCCTTTTGATTTTAGTCTTTAATTTTTCTTTGTTTAGTTATTCAGAGAGAGAGAGAGAGAGAGAGAGATTTTTCTATTTGTGTAGTATGAAAGACTTAAGTGATACACTCTTAAACTCCCACACAAAGATTGAAGAGTTATGAGCACTAATCACCAAGTGTTTTTTATCCCCCTGTTTTTTCTTTGATATATATATGAGAGATAATCAATTCTACTCCCACGAAAAGTTCTTATTTATGGTTTTTCTTTAATAAAAAATATAATTTTGATGCATTGATTTATTTTTTGGCCTTAATTAATATTCTTATAGAGAAGAAATTATCCATATTGGTTCAAATTTGTGGAATTGTTTCGCATGGGGGCCTTAGGCAATTGCATTTGTTGCTTATAGGGTAGAGTCGGCCCTAGACAGGAGACTGTAATTTGTAATTTCTTTTGCACTTACTATGATAGCTTACCAATATGTTATTAAAATAAAAAAATAAATAGGCATCTAGAGAAGGTTATAATTGATGGGAGAAGATGATGAACTGAGAGTGGGGAACTCAGAGCAAGACAACATAAAGAAACTCTTGCAAAGCTTTTGTAAACTTCTCTGGGCTGAAGTGTTCACTGGAGAAGACAGATCTAGACTCCAAAAGCCGCACCAAACACAGATAGTTTCAACTTTAGTAGATTTTATAATCTAATGGGATAACATGCCCCAAAAAAAAAAAAAAAATCAGCTTTTTCTACATATTATAATTTCACAACAATATAACAATATAAAAGTATGGTTCAATATCAATGGTTTGAGATTAAATTTGTTAGGGTCATATTTTTTATGTATTGGCATATCCTATAAGAAAACGCACTTTACTTCTAATTGAGCAATTCTAAGTGGGTTCAAGATTATCATGACAAGTGGTTTCATTGAAGACATAAAGATTGCTCAAGAACTACTCAAGAAAAGCTGAATATGCAAGTCCCGATACCTCCTCGATACCTATCGAGCTATCGAGATTTAATGAAACTCAATACTTGGCTTGATACATCACGATCTTTTGAGCTAACAGATTTCAAGACATAGGCAACAACGTTTTATTCTAAGGGGCTATTTGTTTATAGGTTTGTATAATCCTAATAAGATTTGGAGAGCCCAAGGTTTGTGTAAACCTAACAAGAATAGGAGAACTCATTAAAAGGCCCATTAAGATTCTATATAAATAGGGAGGCAAGGAGAAAGAAAACCCTAATCCTAGAATGCTCCATATGGTTTTCTTATTGAAACCCTAGACTCCTCCTATAGAAGAAAGAGATCTTGCAGCATTTCTTCTGCTCCTTTGAGTTTTGTAACCAAGCAAAATCTCTAGCACCAACCATTGGAGATCTTAGTGGTGTTTCTATGTGAAGATGTTGCATCTACAACAATCAAAGAGTTGGTGTGGAGTTAGTCATGTACTTGGATTCAAGCAAAGAAGTTAGTCATGTACTAGGATTTATGCAAATAGGGAAAAGTCTCTACATGCTTAAGTCCAATTGGGTATTGGAGTAAAAGTTCATCTGTAGGTTGGTGTTTTGGGATAGTCAAGGGTAGTGGTAAGATTCCTTATACTTGTAACCACTTGATTCTTGATTAATGATTCTTGGAAGTGGTGACCTGAAAATCACCTAATGGGCTTTTTGCCTTGCGAGAGGGTTTCCCCATTTGTCAACAAATCACCGTGTCAATTTAATTTTCGCTACACTTAGTTCATTTTGTGATTTGTATGTGCCTTCACGATTTGTATGTAAGTTGAGCTAATTAATCAACTTTGATAGTTGTCTTAATTAACCGGGGTCAATCTATAACCCAACAAAATTTAACCTCCTTGGTGATCTAACATACAAAAATTTTAAATAAATGGAAACTACAGCTACATCTCCTTTTTATTTTATATATATATATATATATTCCAGTACCACTCCTTCATTGAGGAATTTTTTCAGTCATGTCATATACAAACCCTCCCCCTAAAAAAATTCATGACCACGGGCGCAAGCACACGTGACAAGCTTTTAGGTTTCCCCAAAAATCATGGGAAGTATGCTTTGGCGTTGGGTTGACCATGACAGAGGTGTAAATAGAGTCGCCACCTAGATTAGGTCTAAGAATCATAAATATAGTGCTCTTGTGGAAGGACTAATCTTTACCAGAGCGCATGTTCGTAGTTTAGGCATGGGGATGGGAAGGTCTTAAGCACCCAACCCCACCCGACTTGTGGGTCGGCCTCCACTCACTGTGTTCCAAATCTTAATCTCATTAAAGGGTCTTTTAACATGTTATTCTAACTCTCACACACTTTAACATGCATCTAAAGCATTCTATCATGGCATATCATCCCTGAAAGCTCCAAATTGTGTGAAACACAAGTGCTTGTTTAGACCCCCAATTAAAAATTACGGCGATTTTACTCTAACTTATCTAAATGTGAACAAGAGTAAATGAAGCGCAATAAACCAATAACTACTCTAATGCATAAACATGAAAAACAAACAATAAAAGTAAAGCATAAAAGTAAGGGAAGAGAGATGCAACCACAAGATAACACTGAGACGTGTTATCGAAGAGGAAACCGAAGAACTCGGCAAAAAACTTCTCCACTGCCCTCCAAGCGGTAAATCGATCCACTAGAGAATAAAGTTGGAGTACACAAAAAACAAAAGACCCTCCAAGCCTAGTCTTCCCAATATACTTGAGCCCTCCAAGCTCCTGCTACCATCTGACTTAATGAAGCCTTATTTTCTCTAGCTCTCTAGATCCCGCAATACACCTGATTGCATCCGCCAAGCCTCACAGGCTTTTTTTGGCAAATCCCCAAAGCTTCCTGAGCTCCAAAACACTCTCTACACTCTGAAAATTTGTGGGTTATGTTTAGGTACAAATCTCCTCTCAAGGTATGACAATGGGAGGGGGAAGGAGAAGAGGCTAGAATGATTTCTCACTAAGGATAAGTAGCTCTCTCTCTAAAAGATGGGTGTGTGTGTGTTGTAGAAAACCTATCTAGGGTTTTTCTCTCTGAATGACCTCCTTACAATTTTTGTGGGTAAGAAAGTCACACTTATATTGTATGAGTGAAGGGTAAGAAAGTCACACTTAAAAATCCTCCAGGCAGAAAGTTTTGCAAGTACTTTGCGGGAAGGCCTTACTCGCGAGACACTCACAAAAACGACAACCTAGCACGACTCTTCAACTTCCAACATGTACTTCTCACGTGCCCTTTTCGTGGGATACTCTTCTCACGAGTTAGTCGCGAAATTGCACTGATTTTTCATTTCATTCTCGATTCTTCACCAACTTAATACTACACCAAATACAATAAAATCCCACAAAATATAAGGAAAAAAAAAATTAAATCAAATACAACACTTTTTGTCATGGAATAAAGCCAACATAAAACATAGTTGTAAATCACAACTTTACAATCTCCCCCTTTGGCTATTCCATGACAAAATACCCTATAATAGACTCTTGACTTAAACGTGAGTTTGAGAACAATGGAAAATCTCACTCACACCTAAATCTAGAAGCTATGATGAACTTAGAACATATATACCTCTAACCTAAAACACTTGCACAAAACACATTTGTAAGGTTGAATTTTATCAACCATCTTGTTGGCTTTATTCCGTGCCAAATTTGCTTGTATTTTAGCAATTAGTAACCCTGTATTTAGATGGTAATCATGTAAGGGTAATGTGTGAGAGAGTGTGAAGAAATGCTCAAGATTGTGCAAAGAATCAGGGACTCGCGACTGGATCTCGTGGGTAGCTCGCGGCTTGCAAGCTGCCAGAAGTTGCACACGTGCCAAGCATGCAGAGAAGCTGAACCGTCATGCTAGCTGTAGCACTACAGGACAAAAAGGTCTAGTCTGGCCGTTCAGTTACCTCGCAGCTAGAACTCGCGGCTCAGTCAAGTCGCGAGGCCGAGCCACTAGCCAACTCTGTTTTGGAAAAACTGACTCTTCGCATTCCAAACACATACAAGTATAAATACCCCTTATACCCACGAATTGTAGAGAGCTTCCAGAGAGAATATTGAGAGAGAAACCCTAGAGAAAAACAAGATTGACTCATCCCCAATCTTCACATAGAGACTCTTCAAATTCCTCTACTCTCACCCTCTCTATTGTTACATCCTTAAGAGGTACATTACCAAAACCTTTTCTCACCATACCCACATCTGTGAAAAGGCCATTTGGTGCTTGGGAAGTAATTAGGAAGGGACCAATTTCATATTGGTTGATGCTATGGGCTATAGCGGAATCTCGTAAGCTAAAGAAGAAATAGGTTCAGCGTAACCTCGTTGGAGTAGAAGCTTGGAGGGCTTAGGTACACTGGGTAGATTAGGCTTGAAGGGTCTTCTGCTGATCATGTATCCCAACTTGATTCTTTAGTGGATTATTTACCGCTTGGAGGGCGGCGAAGAGATTTTACGCCGAGGGCTTCGGTTTCCTCTTCGATAGAACATCGCTGTGCTGTCCTTGTGTTTGCATCTCTCTTCCCTTAATCTTTGCCATTTAATTTCTGCTGTGGATGTGATTTTATTTGGTTTAGATTGTTTATCAATTCTATTATATGCTTATGTTCATATTCCGCACATTAATTGTTTGATAATAAGCTTAAATTGATTATTTGGAAATTGGGGGTCTAAACGTTCATAGTGTTTTATACACTTATTGAACATTCAACATTAAACCCTCAAGGTAAATCAAGTGATAAAATGACAAGTATAATGTAACAAGTAAATATCGATCAAGTAAACATGAAGTGAAAACTGTGAGCAACTTGATCAAACACAAAATAGTCATATGGAAATGACTACAATGATCATATGGCAAAACAAATGATCATCTGAACATGCAACCAATAAAACACAATAGCATAAGGATGTATGCATGTCCAACACATAAGCACGATGCGATGAGAGTAGCAAAGCATAGATACTAAACATAACTCAAAGCACCATAAACAATGAGAAACCAAGCATAAAGTAGAACAAATAAAACAAGGTTTTCTCATAAAAAATGTCTTATCCCCTTTAGTATATGCATCTCCCCTATGGATTTATCCCCCTACAAATGTGCACGAGATAGAATTTCTCCCCTTGAGAATGTGCACATGAGTCATATAGAAATAACGAAACACTCCGGTATACTCTCTAGTATACTCTCCCCCTTTTTGTCACAAATTGACAAATGAGTCAAGAGGAATGAGGGAAAGAAAAGAAGATATGAGCAAGGGTATGATGCATGAGGGGTGCAAGGTGAATGAGAAAATGAAGCTCAAACGAAAAATAGAAACAAAGAATGCTACAAAGCATAAAGTAGACAAGACACGTTAAGGATGATGGAACAAAGTATAGACCAATGTATGACATAGACACAAGAACATGTTATATCTGCTAAAGGTCTAAAAAGACTTAACTAGCATGAGTGAATGCAAAACATGTCAAGTGTTGGAGTGTGTGCAGCAAAGGTGCATCTAGTGTGCATCTAGTGTGCATGTGAGATGCATGAGCAATGCATGAGCAAGCACTCACGAGGCAAAGTGTGTAAAACACACAACTAATGATCAAAACATGATAAACATGAATAATTATGGTGATCCCCAAAAATTGGTACTCATCGGAGTCCAAAACAACGAGAAAATGTCGTTTGAGCATTTTATCAAACACTTAGAGTGCACACACAACACATGTATGTTAAACAATGCATGAACATATGAAAATCTTGCCTAAATACATGTTATTTTTGCCACAAGGGGCCAACATCCAAAGCATATCAACATTTAAAACAAAACTCAATCAAAAAGATTGACAAAAAATAAGTTTTCCAACTCCCATTTGAGAAAATCATAACTATGAACATAAACCCCCCAAAAACATAGTCTAAGGATCAAAATCAATGAAAAGTGTTAAAGATTACCTTAGAGATGTTTATGGAATGCAAAACACTTGAAATTAGTTGGGTTTTGATGTTGAAGCATTAAAATAGGGGTTTGGAAGAAGATGGGAGAAGTTTAAAACAAATGTCCCACGAAATGCCCTTTAGAAAGCTGATCTGGAAATTTTTGTGGGAAGCTGGGAGTTTTCGCAGGAAGCTGCTTCTCATGAAATTTTTCACAGGTAAGCCTTACTCGCGAAATTGTTGTGAAACTCTCTGTCCAAAGTTGAAAAACTTGAGAATTGGACCATATAACTCGCGACTGAGCTTAAACATGAAATAAGTCACGAAAACACCCAGAAAACATGTTTTTCACACAAAAGCAACTTGAAAAATTTTGAAAAACATGGGTGATACAAATCACTTCCAAAAGCAAACAAAAAGAACAAAAGTCTTTTTGGTTTGATCCATATATGGTTGAACACACACACATCACATTTGAACATGTACGATCACATAAATGAAATAGACATTCATTGAACATTAAACTTGTGTGTTGTGTGTGTGTATCAAATGTGGAATAGTCCTTAGTCTAGAGTGAAGCTTCAATGATCAATTCAATCAAGTCATACACAACTAGTACTAAGTCAAGTGGTCTATCTCAATTATAGAAATGAACATATATGACCTCCCATAAGAAAATGATTACATATCTTGGAAGCTTTACTCTTGGCTTCTTTCAACTCATAACTTTTTTATCATTTATGAACAATACATCTCATTTTGAGATCAATGCTTGAAATTTTTTATATTTCAATTTTGAGAGTAAGCCTTTGGCTTTTTGGGCACCATACATTTCAATACAAGTCGCTTTCCCTTTTTCCTAGTCAAATACTAGTATTTGCGATGGCTTTTGTAGCTCATTATGTCTTTTCAAGATTTAACATTTGTTGAGATATAAAGCAAAAACATAAAGGAGTGGGAAGATATATAGGCACAAGTGTATGCATGTATTAAAACCATCAAGACCATTGACTAATCATTCATGACAAGCTTGAAGATCTATTTACAATAGTCACACATAGATGTCAAGATTTTTCCCACAAAGATAGATGTGCATACATAACAAGCTAAGCTCATAAATGCACTATGCCATTAGTACGAAGGTATTAGGCCAAACTCACATGTGATATGCGCTCAAACATATACGATTAAACTTTTTGAATTTTTCACTTTTTATGTGATTTTGGATTTTTACACACACAAAAACAAAAGCATAAAAGTAAGATCAAATGCAAAAACAATGCATATAAAGAGATGCATGATGCACAAATGCATGACAATGAAGCATCTAATGCATGAAGAGTCCTATAAAGATCGAAAGAATTAGATCAATGACCAAAAAGCAAAAGCTCAACCATAGGACCCCTTCCTCATCCAAACGTAACGATTGTTTGGAATGAGTGTCTCATGAGAAGTGAGACGAGGGTTGGAAGAATGAGAGCCAGAGATGCACATAGATAAAGAGGTAAAAACATCAAAAACTTTCTTCAACAATTTACCATTTTCCCCCAAAACCGGTTTAGCTTGCAAAGCACAACTTCCCAGAAACTCAAGTTTCTCTTTTCTTTTGATTCTCTTAAGAGCTTGAAACTTAAAGCAATGAGGTCGTAGATGAACAAAGGCACCACAATGGTGACAAACAATGGGTTTAGGTCCACTGGGCTTTTTAGGAAGGAATCTAACAACATGGTTTTGTTCTCTTTTCAACTTGGGACATTGTGGTCTTATGTGACCAATCACACCACAATGGTGACAAGTTGGAACAAACTTAGATCCATCCAAAACCATATATTAAAACCTAAACGAATGCTTTGGCTTAATAGCCTTTCTCTCTCCACTTTTTGGTTTCTTTTGTGTGGAGGAATGTACACCGATTTGTCTTTAGAGGTAAAACTCACAATAGGCACAAAATTAGGCACCACAACATGATTGTAACAAAGATTTTCTTCATTTTTAGAAATAAGTTCAGCAATCAAACACTTGGCATGCATCTTAAGAGATTCATTTTCACATTTAAGATCATCAACTAGTTTGTTAGACAAAACAAGTTTAGCATCCAAGTCCATATCCAAACATTCAAACTCTTTCAACTTTTCAAGAGAATTTTTAGCAAGCTTCTTATATTTTTCAACCAATTTATTGGATTCATTGAGCTTAGCAATCAAATCATCATTTTCACAATGAAACTTGCTCAAATTCTTATGAAACTTCATAGCCTCTTTCTTCAAGAGTTTGATGTTAGGAATATCAACAACACCTATAGATTCATGTAACATGTCATCACAGTCATGAGGATTAACACTCATAGAGACATTTTCACAAACACATGGCATGTTACACTCACAAACATCCATAGAAGCATACAAAACACTATCCATGGCAAAACACACAAGGGGTCAAGGATTAACACTCATAGAGACATTTTCACAAACACATGGCATGTTACACTCACAAACATCCATAGAAGCATACAAAACACTATCCATGGCAAAACACATAAGGGGTCAAGGATCACACTTAGGTAATGAAACCAAAAAAAGTGTATTCACTTTGATACCAATTGAAAGCTCGAAATTGTGTGAAACACAAGAGCTTGTTTAGACCCCCAATTAAAAATTATGACTCAGTTGATTTTTATAATACCCGGAAGAAAAAAAAAATTAAAAGAGGGTTGTTTAAGTAAATCATTTTGTGGGGTCAATTTTTATAATTAATATTATTAAGAGATTTTTTAGAAAATTGGGTTGAAACCCTAACTATATATATAAAAGCTAATTAAATTAGAGTATAATGATAGATATTTTGGAGGAAGACGTTTGAGTTTGTTCAAGTAATGAAAGATTGATGACACACTTGAGGTAAGACCTAAGAAATCTTGTTCTTGTCAAATTTAGGCTTTATATGGAATTAAAAAAAAATTTATGTGAGTATTTTGGCCAATAGTGAGACTGTTTAGATGTCCAATGAGATTAACAATGTAAACGAAGAAGGCATTTGATTTATTTTCTCTGAGCCCTGTGTTGCGTTAAGTGTAAAAGAAGGCTCTTGGGTCCGGTTTTTGCACAGGTTTACCGAATTGGGGTTTTGGTGAATTGCAAAAGGTAATGGTGTCTGTGTAGGCTTGATTTTGTATGATATAGAATATAGTACCTTTTTCCTAGTTTTGTCCTCATCTCAAAGAGAACTAGGGGTGAATGGGGATTAAAATATATATATATGAGCACACGTATAGAAGATTAGGTGGTGTACTTTTGACCCTATATGGCTATACGTATGGTGTATCTATAGGCTTTATCCCTAGGTACTGTTAGTGACAGAAAGTGGAGGAAATATATATATATATATATATATATAGGAGCACACATATAGAAGATTAGGTGGTATACTTTTGACCCTATATGGCTATACGTATGCTGTATCTATAGGCTTTATCCCTAGGTACTGTTAGTGGCAAAAAGCGGAGGAAATATATATATATATATATATATATTATGAATACGTGGATTTTTAACTATGAGATAATAGTGGAAAATTATTGGATATTTTTAACAGTCTCTCTTTTGGCCAAGTATTCATATAAGTTTTATTTAAAAATATTAGATTATTGAGTAAATGATATTTGAAAAATTGTTTAGGTGATATCTAAGGATTTTAGAAGAAGTGTTAGGGAGAAGTTCCTTTTGATATGGCTTTTAGAGGTAAGTAATCTTATCCTAATTGGTTTTATTTTGTGTATTTTAACTACTGAAAATTGTTTATAATTGTTTGAATTTTTATTTCTATTGTATTATTGATTTCAAGTAAAGGATTATTACAAATATATTTTAATACTGAGTATATGATTTTTATATACATGCTTGAATAAGATATATTTTTGTTAGAAACTATGATTTCATATATATGATTATAGACAATCTGACTATGAATTGATTCTGATACCCAACCAATGGGGGTTATTCATTGGTACTTTGATACCCAAACCAACTGGGGTTATTCATTGGTACTCTGATACCCAAACCAATGGTCATTGGTATTCTGATACCCAAACCAATGGGGATTATTCATTGGTACTCTGATACCCAGATAATGGAGTTTATTCATTGGTACTCTGATACCCAGTCACGAGGCTATAGCATGACCATAGTCATAAGATTGTTAAGAATATGAATTACGTTTGAATATTTAAACTATTTTGAGTCCTTAAAAGTACATATGTGATTTTGGAAATGTTTGAGTATTTGAACTATTTTGAGTCACTTAAACTGCTTATGTATTTTTGGAATCTATTTCAAGTTATAGCTTTTGATATATGGAAAACTGACTACTTTCTAAACCATCTATGATATATTTGTAAGATTAAAGTATGTGATCTATTTGCAACTTATTATTTTAAGACTATGAAACTTCTTTAGTTATTTTTGAAAACCCATAGTATATTATAACTTTTGAAAACTCATATTACATATTATTACTTTACAGATCTATTGCTTGATAGAACATATTAGGATGTTGGTTACTTATTGAGTTGTCAGCTCACCCCTTTTTTTCCCCTCCAGTTTCATATTATGAAGAATAGCAAGTTTTGGGAGTTTTGATGTTGTGTTATGAGCAGGAAAAGAAGCTTAGTGATTTTGGGATTGGATGGTCTTCTAATAGTTTTATATTTATTGGTCAATTGGCATTATGTACATGAGGTTTGGATTTTGTTCCTATTAAATTATTGGAGATCTATTCATAAAGAAATTGTTGAGGTATTTTGGATATATTTGATTTAATTTTTAAGGATAAATTTTAGTTGCTAAGAAGGCCTTGCACACTTGTAGGGTGCTTACTTTATAAGCGTGCAGCGGTTGTCACGTGCCTATCTTTATGGTTGGGTTCGGGGCGTGACAATTTTACTCTAACTTATCTAAGTGTGGAACAAGAGTAAATGAAGTGCAATAAACTGATAACTACTCTAGTGTATAAACAAGAAAAACAAACAATAAAATTAAAGCACAAGAGTAAGGGAAGAGAGATGCAAGCACAAGACAACACCGAGACGTGTTATCGAAGAGGAAACTGAAGAAATTGGCAAAAAACCTCTCCGCGGCCCTCCAAGCAGTGAATCGATCCACTAGAGAATAAAGTTGGAGTACACGAATAACAAAAGACCCCCCAAGCTTAGTCTACCCAATGTACTTGAGCCCTCCAAGCTCCTACTACCAACTGACTTAATGAAGTCTTGTCTTCTTTAGCTCTCTGGATCCCACAATATGCCCGATTGCATCCGCCAAGCCTCACAAGCTTCTTTTGGCAAATCCCCAAAGCTTCCCAAGTTCCAAAACACTCTCTACACTCTAAAAAGGTGTGGGTTGTGTTTGGGTACAAATCTCCTTTCAATGTATGACAATGGGAGAGGGAAGGAGAAGAGACTAGAATAATTTCTCACTAAGGATGAGTAGCTCTCTCTCTAAAAGATGGGTGTGTATGTTGTAGAAAACCTATCTAGGGTTTTTCTCTCTGAATGGCCTCCTTACAATTTCTATGAGTAATGAGGGTATATATAGTATGAGTAAAGGGTAAGAAAATAACACTTAAAAATCCTCCAGGTAGAAAGTTTTGCGAATACTTCGCGGGAAGGCCTTACCTGCGAGACACTTGTGAAAACGACAGTCTAGAACGACTCTTCAGCTTCCAGCATGTGCTTCTCACATGCCCTTTTCGCAGGATACTCTTCTCGCTAGTTAGTCGCGAAATTGCACTAATTCTTCATTTCATGCTTGATTCTTCACCAACTTAATACTAAACTCAATACAATAAAATCCCACAAAATACAAGGAATAAAATTAAAGCAAATACAACACTTTTTGTCATGGAATAAAGCCAACATAAAATATAGTTGTAAATCACAACTTTACAATCCCCAATCCTAGCGTTCATCTATCAAAGAACAAGTATATATCAACAAAGGTAGCACACAGAAGACATATTAATCAAGCACATCAAAGCATCCAAGCGTTATCGACACTCAAATTGCAAGCTTTCGTAAGAAGAGACTTATGTTTCCTAAATACCATAAAATAAAGATATGCCTGAAATAAAGAAAACACAAAACAAATTGGAAGTAGAAAAATAAATGAAAATTAAAAATTAAAAAAAAAAATTGTAGATTTTGGTTTACGAATGGTTCATTGGTTCTAGGGCTTTTATGCTTTGTAGTTCTGTCTTCAAAAAAACAAAAACAAAATAATAATAAATAAATAAATAAAGAGATTAAAAATAAAATAAAAAACAAAGCATGTCAAATTAACCATTTAAAATAGGGGAAAAAGTAGTGGGAGAAAGAAGAGGTGCCCTATAGGGGTGAAGACTGCAGACAGTCCTATTCCTTATTCTTCTACTTCTCCTTCTACTCCTCTAAAATGAAGTGGTGTCGATTTCAAAGTTGTGCAAGAAATAAATTACAAAGAGAGAAGAGTGTAGAGATTAAAAAAAAAGGGGGGGGGGGGGGGGGGGGGGTTTCATTGTAGTTTTTTCTAGGAAGGAATATAAAGGATGCAAAATTTGTAACTTCCCAGGAGTCTAAACATTGTGTCTATAGTTTAATCAATTAATTTTAAGGTGCGAATATCTTTTATAGTAGTCCATCTGGTGCAATAGGAAATGTGTAGGAATAAAAAATAAATTTCAAATTATGGTGGATAAATATGTAAAGCAAAATTATATGTAATGTTAAAACCGCCCAAGATGAATGTGTAAAGTCAATAATCTATTTATATATATATATATATGTGTGTGTGTGTGTGTGTGTGTGTGGAAAAAAAGGGGGAAATAAACATATCTTGATGATAATTTGATTGGAAAAAAAAAAAAAAAAGATCTCATATTCTGTCACCCCAAAAAAAGGTTATGGTGGTAGTCCTTGCATGAGTAGAAACATGTGTTAGGTCAGTAGATTGTCGGCTAGCAAACCATGAGATAAAGTTGGTATTAAGTGTGTTTTACTTTTTAGAGAGTTTTTGAAGTCCAAGACTTATGCCTAGAACAACCCAAGAAGAAAGAGGTTTTTGGAATCTCAATACATAGCTCAAGAAGAAAGAAGTTTTTGAAATCTCAATATACATATCAATTGATTGTGATAAGTTCAATGCATGCCTTGATACCTATTGTTCGATCAAGAATCACGGATACAAAATCCAATTTAGGTCTATTGATTCATCCAATCTCTAACATTTTATGCCCTACTTGCTAGAATATATGAGGACTAAAAATGACAACCAAATAAAGATTTTTATAGATATGTTTTGCACATGCAGGGTTTTTGTAGCCGAGTTCTCACTCAACAACAACCAAAGAAGATATTAAGATCGATGATCAAGGGCTGTAGTGAAAACCTTCACTAATTCCTCTATCTATCCTTAGCTCTTACCCTAGCAACAGGAACAAAAAGAACTCCTACCTCAGCTATTCTTATCTGTCTTTATCTAAACTAACCTGAAAGAAGTCCTTACTAAACTACCAACACAGGAAGGAAGGTAAGCTGAGTTTGCTAGAAAAGAGTCTAAGGATTTTGAGTTGCATGTGGTAAAATTGTAAGTACTATTAGGGGGAACTGTAGAATTAAAGATGATTCTATTATAGAACTTTGATTCTATTCGGTGGATCTGTTTTCTTAGAGGTTAGTGGTAAAGAATTTTTTCCATTTAGAACTTTTCTTTTTGTAACCATATTGCTTATTTTATTTACTTTTTGCATTTATTTGTTTACCAATATTGGTTTATACTTATCAAAACTACGAGAAATCTAATTAGATCTCAAATAGGAGTCTAATTTTATGTTATGTTTTCCATTCAATTTTCTTAATTTTGGTGCAACTATTTACTACACTACAAAAATCGAGTCCAATTTAATTTTCTTAATTTTTTATGCTAAATGAGTTATCAAATGAGAAAACCATAGAATTTAAATTAATAAACCTTAAAAAAAATCACCAACATTGATTAATTATTATTATTATTATTAAATAGTGGTTAGACAAATTAAAATTGAGAATTTAATGGATAACAAATTCAATTTTTTTTTTTTTTTTTCATTTGCTTCAAATAAAATTGTATTTATTTTATTAGTAGCTATTTTATATATTCAAATATACAAACATTATATATATTATATAAATTTGGTAAAATTTTAATACTCATTTAATCATGCTTACTTGTAAATGTATCTTATGCATATACATGAGGTTACAAACTAGTTAACCATAAGTTGAACGTCGAACAATAATTAGTTAATTAATTTGCTGGCTTAAAATTAGTTAATTTCTAACAATCGGGGTCTAAATCTCTAACAACATGTCTAGGAGAGATCGGTTACACAAACAACAATGAAGTTGAGTTCCCAAGCATTGTTAGGCTCATACAGAGTCAAATTTACACTAGAAGACTCAAAACTGCAAGTTTTGTGACATTGGATAATGACCAAGTAAAACAAAGATCATCTTTGCTCTCCTAAAGGTAAGGAGGTTCATACAATGCCTCAACGAGTGATCAACCCACAAGGGAGAGGCGCCAAGTATAAATACTTCATTTGCTCCACCATTTAGTTCCCACAATTGAACAAACAAATAAGATCCTTTGTTGAGTCATAAAATGGCAAACACCAAGTACTTGTTTCTTCAAATTTCATGCTTCATCCTTTTGTTATCCTTGTCTCCTTCATATGCTCATAACAAGAGCCACAAAAGCACACCACCTCCTGCTGGTTTCCAAGGAAGAGTTGATTTCGAAGGTTGCTTCAACAAGGTTTATGCTTTTGGCGATTCTAACACAGACACTGGAAATGCTTACTACTTGGGTGCTCTCAAATCCTTCATTAGCGATTTATTCTCTCAAGCTTGGTCCCCATATTCCTCATCAGAGAGTTCAAACTTATCTGGTTATCGACTATCTAATGGCCGCTTGGTCATTGATTTCCTATGTGAAGCTCTCCACATACCGCACTTGTCAGCCTATAAAGACTCTTCCGCAAACTTCTCAGGTGGTGCAAACTTTGCAATAGCCGGATCAACGGCTCTTTCAAATAATCTATTTGGTCATTTCAACTTTGGTAATCCCCTAATGTGGAAACAAAATCCAAAGAGTATACTAACTCAACTTGATTGGTTCGATAGCTTTGTTGGGGAGAGAGAATGTAAGGGAAAAGATAAGGATGCATGCAAATCAGAGCTTGGGAAAGCTCTCTTTTGGATTGGTGAGATGGGTGGCAACGACTATGCTCGTCTTTTTGCCTCGTCCATTGGCCCTGCTATTGTCAATAACCAATTCACAGAGCAAGCTGTTGATCACATCTGCACACTTGCATTGGTAAGCATTAATAAACTACCATTTATGTCAAAAGCTTAAATTGATTAAAAAAATGATGAATTTAATAATTTAACTATTATTCTAACAAGCATAATATTACAAATTGAGAAAGAAAGTAGCATATAGCCTTAGCTTGTTAGAAAGAAAAAAAAAAGTAGTATCTCAATGAGTTCTTCCAACCTAAACATTTTATCAAGACAATTCACAAAATGGTGCATTGCATATAAGAGAAAGAATGAATGTTATGGTGAAGTTAACGTTGGAATAGTCATATTAAGCCTACTTTCTTTTGACAGGCGCTATTGGACAAGGGGGCAAAGTTCCTTGTTGTTCAAGGGTTACCACCAATAGGGTGCCTTCCATTGCAGTTAACAACATGTCCCTCAAATGATCGTGATCAAAATGGGTGTTCAGCGAGTGCCAACTTGGTAATAAAGGGTCACAACGATCTTCTCCAAAAGAGGTTGGATAAAATTCAAATCCATTACAAAGATTCTATGATCCTCTATATTGATTACTACAATGCATTCAAAACAATACTGGAAAAACACCAACAGTACCATTTTGAAGAACCCTTCAAGGCATGTTGTGGAGCTGGGGGAGGACCATTCAACTATCTACCAAACCTCCTTTGTGGAGCTTTTGGCACCTCTACTTGCAAGGACTCCAGCACCCACATTAACTTTGACGGGGTTCACTTGACCGAAAATATGCATCTACACCTCTCTAATCTCTTCTTCAACCAAGGCTTCTGTAAACCATCATTTGCAGATTTGATTAAGAAGAAGAAAGGCCAATATTAAGATGTCTGATATTGGCCTTTCAATTCTCTTTTTAGCAACTGATATCTGAAGGTTGATGCCTATTACTGCTAGGTACATTAGTAGGAGGCTCCTAATGGTGGCATTCAGAGAGCTGGATAATATTTCTTGTTTCAAGATAATTTACTATCTTTTTACCTTATTATTGTTATTATTTAAAAGTTACACGCATACCTAAGGTCTTGAACCATGGCCCCATTTTTTACTTTACACTTGTAAGGAGAGGAGGTGTCAATTGTTTCCGTTGTATGAGATTGATCCCATAAAGTTATCAACCATTTCCTTCCGTTTTCTTTTTCTCACTTAACCAATGGGTTAATTATTCTATTCAATGGCAAGAAGAAAATACAGTTATCCACTTATTCTTCTTCTTTTGTGTATGCAGTTATTCTCTTGAATCTTTTTTTTTTTTTTTTTTTTGGAGAATCTATTCTCTCGAATCTTGATACTACAGATTTTTTTATCTACACGCTAGTCTCTGAGCACCTGCGTGCTTAGAGGCTTTTTCTATTTCTTTTGGTAAAGATTAATAATTTGTATTTATTATAATTTAGAATTTTTTTTTTCAAACAAATAAAAATGATAAACTTTAGAGATAAATAGTCAATGTAATTTCTTTTTTGAACGTAAAGAAAAAAAATCATAAATTTTAGAAATTCTTTTTTTGAATTTAAAATGAAATTTGTTATTTGACATTTATGACCTTATTTCTAAATGAAGTTACCATTCATTAATGAGAGTATTTTATTTTTGAACCATATAAAAGTCTAGTTGAAATAGGGGAATCCTCTTATACATAGTATAAATAGGTCTTGTTGCTGCGTTGTTGAAGAAATTGGGCCTTTAGACTTGCAACAGAACCATATTTCTCCTCTAGGTAACGGAAACTTTCTTACTGGGTAACCATTGTTTAAAGGACAAAAATCAACATGTAATAATGGGATTGGGAGGATATCAAAAGTCAAGGATATATTATACGAACATACCTAATATCTACATATAGTAAACAAAATATGATCCTTTGTGATATGAACATAGAATAATCAATTTATGGCTTGATAAATAACTCATAAATAACAATGAGGACTATTATAGCCATTTTATCTATTTTACTTTCTCACATCTAACAGTAGTGATTTTATTTTAGTTTTTAACACAATAAAATAATATAAACACTACAATAAAATAATATTTCATTCAACCACCAAAACACAACTACAACCAAAATTAAAGTAGTGTAAACGCATGGTGGACATTGGGAGAGACACAGAGAGATAGTGAGGAGAGACAAAAGCAGTGTGAATGCAAAATTTAAAAAAAAAAAAAAAAAAAAAAATACCTTTCAGCTACGGTACACAGCCAAAAGTAACTGTGTAGCTGAACTAAAAAAATATAGTGTTAGCTCTACTATTACAGGGTACATTTTGATATTTAATGGTACTAAAAATAACTATATAGTTATTTAGCACCACTATTGCTAGTGCTCTAACTATCAGAATATGTCAAATCTTCCGGGATTCAAATGTGAAAACTGTTTGGTAGTAGGTTGTTTCAGCAAAAAGAGAGAGAAAATAAACTATTGTTGCTACTGGAATAATTGTTGCATGTGCCCTTCACACGGACATAAGCTCACAGAGTTAGCTAGCTATGGCACAATAATTTAGGAGTCACAATTAGTAGCTCAATTAACTAAAAGTAATACAATATCAAACAGTTTGGTTCAACAACAAAGGTCAGAACATAAAAGAAGCCAATCAACTCCAATAAATTCCATATCAATTTGGTTTGTCATGTCCTGCCAGTTCTATTTCTGTCTGTGACCATTGCTCATTTATTATCATCTACGTAGTCAAGACTCAAAAAGCAGCTCAATTTTTCGTGGAGTCAAAATGGGGTTATTTAATATAAAAAGAAAGACAATAAATTCTGAGCAAGCATATTAAATATTACTCATAAAGGCAGTGGAAAAATTGGCCCAAACCAATTTTTTCTTTTTTCTTTTTCCTTTTTTCTTTTTCAATTTTCTGTTGGAAGAACCTGATATGGTGGGAAAATAGCTAGATAAACTATGAAAGGAAAGGGGCTCGGTTGAATTGCTTATAAGTGGAAAAACAAATAGAAACAACTCTTCTAGATTACTAATGGAAACTGTGTAAAACTGAAAGGTCTAGAAAATTCAATCAAAGACCTTTACAAATGCATGGGAGCTGCAGTTTATGATAGCGGGCTCGGGTAAGGATGGCTTAGCAACTGACATATTGTTCTAACAAAGTTTCTTGACAGCTAATCCCTAACTAATCAGCCAAGAAAATTTCTTGCTTGTGCTGTTACCAAAAGTACAAACTTTTAAATGTTACAACTACAAACAAACAATTCCAAAGTCTAACAGTTTATACAATGATGAACTGCATCATAAACTAATCATAAAAAACCAGTATAATGTTGTAATGCTCATAGGTTGTGACTAAGTCATTGGACTTCAAGTGCCACACATCAAAATAGCAAGAAGAACCAGCATGAAAACAGAGCTAAACCAAAACATTGAAGAACTTGTGATGCTAAATTTTAAGTTCCCCCATACTCTCCCCATTCAAATTACTTTTTGTGACATTGATACCAAATTCTAACAAACATTACAAGTAGCTTGCAAATTTGGCAAACAAGCGAGCCAACATATGCACAGATTAAAGGTTGATCATGTGGTTTGACAAGATCAGGAAGCCAAATTCTGAACATGTTTTGCATAGATTTCTCTTCAGTGTCACACAAATTTTTGCTGGAAATATGTGTATTTCAATGTGCATTATACCGAAATTTTAGTAGATTATGAAGATAGACAACAAATTTCAGGTAAAACAAATTTACCATTAATCATGATGAGTGTCGTACATTGAAGTTTATAGTTGTAAAAAGTACAACGGAGAACTTGTGACTGTGTAAAAATCCCAGAGAATTTTCCCTACCAGACTCTTTTCACAGTTGAAGGTCGGCCTTTTCTATCTGCAGTCTGTACACATATCTTCTCATTTACTTCAAATCAAATTAGGTATTCATAATACACTAAAAATAGGGAATCTGGGTAATCTTTTGGCAGGCTGTTGATGTACAGGTAGAATCGCAACACATCCTCCTTAGAAACCGTTTCAGCATCAACAACATCATCATTACAAGTGAGCACCCATAAATCTTCTGAATTGACTCTCTTTAAGCTGCCACGACAAAAAGGGCAGGACTCTGATCTTGTGTTCCTGCAATTTGGAAAGAACACCACGAGAGCAAATAATAATTCCTGTTAATATCAAGTATTCGTTGTGTTAGCATAAGAAGCATAAGAGATATAAAATTAAAACAGTAGTTACCAATTGCGATAGCATTTGATGCACATTGAATGACAACAATTAGGCAAGACCATTTTGGTACAAGGCTCCAAGCAAATCCCGCATTCATCTTCTCTTTCCAAATCGACATTGGTGAGTCTTCCATCTCCTTCCAGCCTCTTTTTGCATGAAATTTCCATTCGCAGATTCCCTTCTTTAGTAACATCAAAATCCTCCAAGCTACCATGGAGCCGTTGAAGTGATGGTAATATAACAGCTGCAATTTGGATTTTTTTGGAACAAAGGTCAGAATATATGCATAAACCATAATAATTGGCAAATTGCCTCTCTTTTTTCTTCTTTCTGAGCACAAAACATATTCAAAAGTAGGCAATTAACATACCATAAAAGTCCCTAATTGTTGCCTTCCTTCCATGTGTAGATATGTTTGGTCTGCCATCTGTATATACCTGTTAATATAAGATGTAAGCTACAAATTCATGCCCAAGTTATTTAAAGCAAAAATTGCAAACTTTGTCATAACCCACAGCTACAACAAGGCTAACATTAAAAGAACCAACCTTGTATACAAGTATGTGGAAAAAGTTCAGATATCTGGGGAGCAGACATGTGCAAGAACAATCCAGCCACTGTAGTAAAAACAGATAGAGAGGAGCCAATTGATTGTACACCAATTTCATTTGAAGACGTGCACCACTCTTGGCTCTTGGGATTACAGCAGCCCTAAAAATCCAGAATCCTAATTTAGACAAAAGTTGGTTTAATAAAGCAGCATCTACCTTTACACTCAATCAATTCACCAGCCATCAGTTCTTTGCAATAAAGTAATGATAGGTACTAGGCATGAAAAAAAAAAGTCCAAATCAGGTGTTGACCCCTTGGATTTTTTTACCTTCTAATAATTCCAAGAGGAAACAAATTAATTTAAAAAAAAAAAAAAAAATCATCAGATAATAAAAAGTACAGCATAAAAATAAAACCATAACACAACACTTAAATGGGTTCTGCTTCTTTTCTTTTTTTCTCCATCAATTAGCAAACAAACTGAACAATTTACCACAGGTTGATCATCAAAAGGCCCAAAGCCTAAGTGCCTAACCATACAAAATTATAATTTAAAAAAAAAAAAAAAAAAAAGGAAACAAAAACAGAACAAACCCATATAAAAAAATACACTCAAAAAACAAAAACTAAAAACTCACAGAGCATTAGCATGTTGTATATCAGCCTCCAAGACTTTCAAGGAGTCCTGGTAAGAAGACCTTGCAAGCTCATAATACATCATCTCCATCTCCAACTCTCTTCTTCTTCTTCTTCTTCTTCAGTTTTACACAGCAAACAAACAAAAACCCTTCTCAGAATTGATGTAAAGAACTTATCTTTCTCTCTCTTTTTTCACTTGGGAACCTAATCCCCTCCACCAAAAGACAAGCACAAAAGTATACAAAACAACACACAGAGAGAGAGAACGAGTGGGTATGTCTATTTCTAAGTTTCTTTTTTCTTTTTTTATAAGACAACACCAAACCTCTTTTTCTATTTTATCTTATGTGGGTAATAAAGGACGGCTCCGAAGCATGTGTTTGGCTTTGGCTTGTCCTTTTATGGTCAGAGAAAAAAATGCATACATATATATGTGCTTGATATGATAATGAATGAGAAAATTTGGTTGAGAAAGAATGCGTTTTTTCTTTTGTATGACTATATGATGATGGTGATGGATAAGAATAAAGATAGAAACTTGAGTTCTTGTTCTTATCATAATAATCCTTGCTTTTTTGGTTGGTTTTCTTTTAATACTTTAATAATGTTGCTTTTAAAAAAAAAAAAAAATATTGGGTTGCTGAAAAATAATAGTATTAAATAAGATTGCTAAAACTGCTCTTGCTTATTATAATTACTATTTGTATAATCTTCTGTTATTATCTGTTATATTATATTATAGTAGCTCTAGTGCAGAATATTAATAATATATATATATATATATATATATATATATATTTTACCAGTCTGTATTGCTATATAATAATTATATTTGATAGGCTTAATAAATAATGCGAAATGTGGCATTATATAATATTGATGGTTCTAGTGTGTTAAATTATCCAACACCACTTGATCTAAAGGTCCATTTTCATCGGTTGATTATTTTCAAATAGATTGCTGCTATCTACTTATAAATGCCTAAATGAAGCATTGTTGAGGTGACATGACAGTTGGGTATTTGATACGAAATTTGGGGTCAATTCTTATTTTAGTTCCTATGGATTGGAATTGAACACACATGACTTATATATCTTATTTTGGAAAAGATAACGAATGTCTTAAAAGTATTAGTTTAGAAAATATTTTTAGAAACATTTTATGAAAAAATTAAAATTGACTTTGTTAACTTTTTTTTTTCTTAAAGAGTCCATTAACTAATGCCTTAATAGCACCGTTAGCAGAACCCATCTTATAAATTCAAGTTTATTATTCTTGAGTTTTTTTCAACTACGTGTTGATACATGAAATTTAATTGGGGAGGAGTTTTAAACCTTCGATTTTTATATTAGAAATATCAGAAATTATCAGAACTATAATGCTGTCGGCACTGATGGTTGTAAATTAACCATCACTCCAATTATATTTTCTTGATGATTGTTTAATTATTTATAACCATATTGTCTTTTGGAGAAAGAAAAAAATAGTGGGTGACGTACCAAATAAACTTGAAAACGAAATATATTTACTGTAGTTTCTCACTTTCTCATGGCTCATGATCCATTAATTTAATTCTATTCTTCACCCCCACCAAAAAAAAAAAAAAAAAAAAATCCTATTCTCTAGAAATGGTTCGGTATGCCATTCTCATGTTGTGTTGGTGGTCCAACTATATTCAACTAAAAACCTAAAGCTTGGTTCATAGGTTGGGCTAATTCACAGTTTGTTGGGTAATCCAACAAAACCCAATCTGCATAACTTTTAGAGTCACAAGTCACAACCCTATATTGCGCTAATAAGTGTAGAGTTAGAGGCAGCTGGAAGCCACTAGATCACATGGCTCATGATCATGGCAACTACCCATATGGTGAGTCAAACCCAAATGGCCACAGCAACTGCCAACAGGTTACGTGGACCTTAACCAAATGTTTGTAAGTTTCTGCTCATGTAAGAGAGTTACTATTTTTGTTTGGTTGCTTTAATTTATTTTAAAAAATAAGTTGTGTAACTTATAGAGTTTACCACAAAATTATAAAAAAATAAAAAACATTGTATATAAATTGATACTAAATGAAATAAACCATCTAAATAGATTTTTTTTTTTTTTTTTTTTTATGATAATTAGATAGTTAGAAAAAGGGGATTTGAATTTCGAATGTTTTTATCAAAAATATTAGAAAGTGACACCTTTTTACCTTAAAAAATTATAGAGAATGTGATTCTTAAGCTCAATATTCATCAAACACATAAAAAGTGTTCTTGATCATCCTTAGTATCACCTTAAAAAACCTTTAAAATATTATATCTTTTTAAGCATGACATTTTAAAATTTTCTGTGTTTCTTCAAGTGCCACGCCTTCACTGGCTGTAATATGTAACAATAGTTTTTTGGTCAATAACTCAATATTGGACGATATGGAATCAACCAACTAAATACTTATAACACAAATGGGCCATTATCTAATTCTATAGTGCAAAAGGATTTTACAGTTTTCACGAGAAAAAGAAACAAGGCTGTGTTGTCAATGTAGAAGCAATATAAAGTTGATTAGGATATATGTTACAGTTAAAAGTCTTAGGTTGGAGGGTGGTGCAAAATCATCTTGCAGATGGAACTAGGCAGTCATTTGATAAGTCAGGGCTCTCAATTTCAAGAAAGCTTGTCAGCAAAGTTTTTCTTGAAGATTGTGCTTTTGAACTACTTGATGCCAGTTTTTGGTTGCTGTCAGTTCCCTTTTCAATCTTGACAGCATCTTGAATAGCCAAAATTACTTCCTGCATCCTTGGCCTTGAAGCCCCATGTTGTTCAACACATTGGATAGCAACTTCAGCAATCCTCCATATGGACTCAATCTTGACATTTCCTAGCAGGAAAGGATCTATGATGCTAATAACATCACCTTTACGAATTAAAGACCTTGCCTACACAACATGAAGAAGATTGATTTATTATTATTTCGCACAGCATTTTAATTTTACCGTGACAGAACAGTGGCATTGATTCCTGGATATGTTTTAGTAATTCAACCATAAGATGCAGTTTTTAATGATTGAGATATGGTAAGATGTTCAATCACAATGACTAAAAACCTAAATAATCTAAATATGCATACTTCAGGCTATTTAAAGTTTTATAAGGATTATAAAACATCTCAATCAGTGTTCTTACATTGCTTATGTTAATTAACTTGTAAATGATGGTTACATCTCTCAATCATATTCTAGCCATCGGGGATGGTCTATGTCTCCACACTGCAGCACAGATTTTATCATGTTTGATGTGTTCTCCATGGAAACTCTCATTCCCTCGTACACATTCCCTACGGAAACTCTTCACATATACTGTTTGGTATACCAGTAAACAAATTTTCATTTGTTTTGAATTATATTCCTAGCACACCCCATTCCTTCCCTAGATGTCAACATGTTTAAGGTGTCTCAGAGTCTGGTTGGTTGCTATAGTGTCTATATATTTAGCATGGCCTTCATCTCCTGGATCCTAAAGATGCTTTTCTTGGAAGTTTATGTTTCTTTTTGATCTCTTAAGTGAAATGCTAGTGTGTATTACCTTAAAAAGCAGATGTCTAATTTGACAGTATTATGTTCAGCATATCAACGCTAAAATGACAGATATCTTGTCAAGTGCTTACCCAGTGAACAATGTTCATTTCAGGACCATAATCTTCTACAGAGATGGGCTTTCTTCCAGAAATCAATTCCAGGAGAACAACCCCAAAGCTGTAAACATCACTCTTTTCAGTCAATTGCTGATTTGCATAGTACCTGTAAGACAGTAAGAGGATATGTGTTATTAGCTAAGCACATTCAGGAGGAAACATGTGGTTGATTATGCATACAGGACAAGTATTGCTTACTCAGGATCTAGGTAGCCTACTGTTCCTCGTGCCACACTTGATACATGGGTTAAATCTTCTTCAGTTTGCCTTGAAAGTCCAAAATCTGACACTTTTGCTCTCATATTGATGTCTAGGAGAATATTGCTTGTTTTTACATCTCGGTGAATGATGCTTGGGTTGCATCCAGTGTGTAAATACTCAAGACCTAACAAATATCTAAATGTGTTTATACTGTTAATTTGAAAATGAAATGAGCATTTACTAGCAATAAGTTCTATATTAAACCTTTAGCTGCATCTTCTGCTATACAGAGACGAGCTAGCCAGTCTAACTGCTTTTGGTTGGCATTATCTGTCAACAAATTAGGATTTTTAATAAATTGTTTCCCATTGCAACTGAAAAGAAAGATAGAAGAAAGAAAAATATTTCTATGAAGCATAGCTGACCATGTATGTGATCCCTCAAGGTTCCATTATGCATATACTCATACACCAAAATCCGTTGATGCTCTTCTTCACAGTATCCAATTAGAGGAACCAAATTTCTATGATGAATTCTCGACAAGAGAGCTACCTGCAAATATGTTGCCATGTAAATGAACTTGGATTCATGAAAAAAAAAATCTTTGGTTGATAGTATATCTTTTAAGTCTTCTTGTAGGTTAGATAAAGAACATTGATTCTAGTCCATTGCAATCTGGAATTATTCATTAGTGTAGAAGCTTTACTTCTCTGATCATGTCTTATGAAGTACAGATAGGAAGAAATATATGATGTAGGAATATAGTTATTTACATCATGTTGATTCCCATGCATATAATATAACAGTACCTCAGTCACAAATTGCCCTTGGCTTGATAAATCTGCCATGATCTTAACTGCCACCTCTTTTCCGTCTTTCATTTTCCCATAATAGACAGACCCAAAGCTTCCTTTGCCAATTTTCTTTGAAAAATTTTGGGTAGCTTCTTCAAGTTCAGAGAGTGTAATATAATATGCAATGCGTTCATCCTTTAAATGATCACCACGGTTAATTGAATAGGCATTTGAAGGCTTGGTGCTGCTACGCTTAGAACCACCTGATGAAGACAAAACATGCTGAACTAAAGAATCTGCCACACCATCACGTGAACAATACTAGATGGAATTTGTTGGCATACAAACCTTTGCTATCACTTTTCTGTTGTTGAAATGTCTTTCTCAGACGATTACGCATTAATAATAAACTTCCTACGAATAGAACTGATAGAATTACAAGCACTCCAATTGATATTCCAAGAATCAACTTAAAATGCTTCTTGTCCTGGACTTCTTTATGTAGTTGGGGATTATCTCCATGGCTACAAAAGAAAATTATATAGCAGTAAAAAACATTTTCTACACTAGACTACTTGGGATCCTCCTATTTCTATATTCCCCCCATTAGCAACGTCTTGTTGATATGATTAATTGACTATTATGCCCGAGTGTTAGTGACAGAAACTGTTTATACATGCATTTGCATGTCTATATGCACTTGTGTGTGTGTGTGTGTATTAATATATACACATGCACATGTTGAAAACTTTTCAGGAGTTAGGCTTGATTTTACTGATGAAGCTAAGATAAATATCTGTGGATTTAAACTCCATTTTTTTATATTTGAAGTCTTAGTGACCAAACCCAGATGTAGATTCTTTTAAAGTTTTGAATACTTATATTTTCTTTCTCTTTTCCAGATTTGATGGCATTTATAGAACTCAAAGCAAAGATTTCTGCAGAAAGAAAAGTGGTGCACTACCTTGCAAAATAGAAGGGGGGAAAAAGACCATTAGAACTCAGATATAGCATCCATGGGTCTTAACAAGAAATATAACAGGGTGAAGCATACTTACTGGAAAATGATTTTCCCATTTAACAATCCTGAAGGTATTTCCCCAGTAAAAGAGTTGTTCTGTATGTACCTAAAACATATCAATTTCACTAATTACGGCAAAATGCACACTTATCAGGGTAAAGTTGCTGATAAAAAAATCAAGGCAAGATTTTGCAGCTATATGAAGTGTCTAAGTTAAGAAATCTAGATTGCCACATACAGTTCTTGCAAGCTTGGCAAACTACTGAGGTAAGAAGGTAATGAACCATTCAGTCTGTTGTTCTCTATATGCCTGCATATTCAACAAAAATAAATAGAAAAATACCAAAACATAAACAACAGCCATCACTAATATAAAAGGTGTTTTCTCTATTTAAACTTGCATGATTGAAGCTTGAACTGAATAGCTTACACAATCTTTAAATTGATGAGATTACTTATGTCAGGGAGTGGCCCTACGAGGGAATTACCATCCAACCACCTGAGAAAAAGATAGTGGTTAACTTACCATGAAAAGGAAAAATGATAGTTTTAACTTTATCTTAGAGTAGAATAGCACTCACAACTCTGTTAACGCCTCCATGTTGTTGAGCTCGGATGGGATTTCACCAGTCACATTCTTTCCTGACAGCAAACTGTACAACAGGGCAGAGGTTTCCCTTTATAATTCAGCCCTTTACGGACAAGTTATAATTTTTATTTAGATGTTGGCTCACAACTTAGCTTAGCTATATATCTCATGAAAAATGCTTCATGTATTAAAACGTTTTTACTTGCATTTACCAATTACAATACCATTAAAAGTTTATCTAATAATTATGTAATAACATCTTCTATAAAAGCAAAGTGAATCATTTTGGATGCTTCAGCTGGCAACTAGCTTCTCACTCTATGTATTGAGATATGAATTGGATGTCTGATCCTGGGAAGTCTGATGTCAAGATGTTATGTCAATGGAATTCAACTAATTTATGTTAGAACTTGCACCATGCATGGAGGACTTACATAGAATTCGGAGCTACCAATTTGACAGGTCTGGTGCTGGTATATGTCATCTCTCAGGTGGTTTATGTTTTGAGTTGTTATATACACCATTTAAGTACATTTTTGGGCAAAGGATGTAAATCCATCTCAAGATACTTGGATGCTTATATTGCATTGCATATGTGGAATGACAGTGCACAGAAACATTGACATGAAGTAAAATTGTCAGTAAGAAAATATGTAGAAATTACATTTTTGTAATTCTCGGTTGTGTAGTTAAGCTACAGGTTACCCATTCCCATGGAGTTGGGACGCAGGGATCTCCTTCATTTGTCCAAATGCTTTCAGCAGACATCAAACGAAGGGCATTGGCAACAATCACTAGCAATTGAAAACAAAAATACCAATCAGTTCATTCTCATAAAGCGCGCTAATAATTATCGTAAGCTGCAAGTAATATGACCAAATTTTAGCTACCTATTACTAATTGGCTGTATGATAGATGGCTAGAAGAATTTATTGAAATCAATATATGCAGAGATCATGGACTTACAGTCATGCCCGTCGGTCTTTGGAGCAATCCTTAAGTATCTACATATTTCCATCGCATTTAAAAGTGGCCCTCGAGTAGAATCCCGGGTCCTAGCAAAGGAGAATGACAGAACGAATTCCAGAGTCACATTCATGTAGCTGGGTTCATAAAGAGTGTAGCTCCCATTGGCATTCTCGGCTATATTTACCACTGCATTGTTGTAATCAGGCATGATAGGCTGGCTCAATTTGAATTTCCGAGTCTCATTGGCACCCAAGTCTTCAATTTCAGCAAAGTATGCATAAGCTCGAGCATTGGCAGGGAAATTGTCAAGATTTAATCTGTAGCTGAGCACCCCTTTCGTGCCAACAACCGCTGTTTGCATTACTTTCACAGGCGGGTACTCTCTTGTTTTTGTGTTTACATTCTTTGATGTATTGATTCTTTCTGTGCCAGGGGCCACCCCTACAAGATAATTTGGCCTTTTAATGAGATCTGACTGCCAAATTCTGTCATATGGATCATCTGGATACCTGAGAAATATATATATGCACACTTATCACTGATGATACCAGAATGCATTTTCTTGTTTTGGCACTAGAACTAGCTTTGAAGCAAACCTATACTTTGATCTAGTGCGTTCTTGATTTTATTGGTCTAGCTGTACTGCAAAACTTGAAAACAAGTATGCTTCTGAATTCTAATATTTCTATAATCTATTGTCAGGTATGAACATTTAAAGGGAGCTAATTAGTAATTACCTTATGGAATCCTCGCTTGGGGCACCAAAGTTCAATCTAGCTGCAACGTCCAAGAAGAAATTATCCTCATAATCTGTTGCATACATTGAAAGATTCAAGGGCCGCAGCTCAAGAGTGGATATGAATGGAGAACCAGTTGTTGCACAGCATATGCACACATCAATAGAATCTGAGGGTGCCCTGATGATCATTTCCTTCACATATATTCTGGAAGCATCCAATATTGATACAGTAAACCACTTAGTTGCATCCAAGTAAAGCTGAAATTGAGGATATGTTTCTTCGTTTTTTAAGTTGCCATACTGAAATGTTGCACGAACTAGATACCGCCTTCTTTCTTGGGTGGCTAAAGTGTAGCAGTACTTCTTGTTGTCTATGGGAAAATCTCGCCGCCTTTGATACTGCACCAAGTTTCCATTTGGATTTATTACTCCCACTGGTTGGCCATAGTTCATAAATCCACGGTCGGGAATCCATGCTATTCCAGTACTACGGTCAGTGTAGTTACTTGTGCCTCCACAGTCTAAACTAATAAATTCTGCATGATGAATTAGTATTGCAAAGACTTAGCTTTCATGGCCTTTATTACAATTCAAATTTTCAAACTCATCAACATAAACAAACTTGCCCATATGGACAAAACAAATTGCTACTATCTTCTTCAGTTCTTAAGTTTCATTTAACTTTGTCTTAGCATTTATGAGTCATTCAATATACAAGAAGACAGGAAATTTCACAAAATATTTTGACAGTTACTTTATGAAGTTGAAAGATCCTAGATTTCAATGAAGTATATTGGTTAAGGAAGAACATACCTTCAACTTGGCACACAACAGATGATATAAAGAAAAGAAATACAACCAGGAAATGAGAAAGTGAACTCATTGAAGGTGAGGAAGACAAACCAATCCTCTTGATTTTTCTAGTTTCTACAATTTCAGTGAATGATAAAAATTAGAACTGTTGGTTGAGTCCAACATCTCAGTATCTCACCTATCTTTCTTCCACTGTAACTTTTACTTTTGTAATTGATGAGCTTCCTAGCTCATTGTTCATTCACGGTTTTATCTTTTTTTTAAAATAGGAATCTTTTATTTTCCCAAGAAAAAAAAAAGTTTTCGGGCTTCCTATCAGTTTCACCTTTTGAAAAAGAGTGTGACACAAGCTCAAACTAAAAAGTGAACAATCAACTTTGAATTCTTTCATTCCTTTTTCATGTCAAAAATCATACACTGATACACATACATTAAATACACACCCAAATGCATTTATCCTCGTAAATGGATGGAAATAACGTAGCTTTCATCATTGACAACATTTTTTTTTTTTTTGAAAAATTGACAACATTTTTATTAAGCACCAATATCACTGTTTATAGTAGTGAAAAAAAGTTATACAAGTGTTATATTGACAGTGTTACAGTCTTATTGAACAAATAATTTTGACCATAAGAGAAATCTTTGGAAACGCAAGTAAAAAATATGTTATTGTTTAGGATTAAATATCTAGAAAATAAAAAGGATATATGTACCATCAATATGTTGGACAGGGATCCTAAAGAGAAGCTAAGCCATGCAAAAAGTATCTTTAAAGAAAGAAAAAGAAATAGCATTATCACAATAAGGCATTTAATAATGAAATGCTTTGCTTTGTTTTCCCTCTTGCTTTAGCTTACAACAAAATCTCTTTCTCTTCCTTTGGACCAACTTGTCTTCTACTTTTCAAAGTCTAAAGAAATATGCAGATGATGCCAGTATGCCACCTTTATATCTGGACCCAGTACAGCTTGGTCCCCATCTCCATCTCCATCGTCATCTCTCATCAATGCGGTAACAAACACATTCAAGGCAACTGGATATGTGTTTGGTTTCTCAATTAAAAAAAAAAAAAAAAGGATATGTGTTTGGATTTACATTTTTTTTTCCTCTAATGTGACATGTACTCTTAAAGCATCTTATTATTCTGATTTCGGCTGGTATGTGTAGTCTCTTCACTCACTTGTTTCACACCTAATATAATTAGATAAATAGAAAGAGTAATGTTAAGGACACATAAAATTTTATAATATTTTTCACAATAATTGCATTGGCAAACTTTTATGAATTCTTATCTAAACTCATAACTTTTATCATTTTTTTACTTACCATTAACAATCTGTCACATTCAACCATGAAATTTTTTGTCAATTTTTGTGTCGATAAACTTTCTCTAGAGAGAAATCCTTGGAATAACCCAAAAATGCTAACAAGAGTTTGGAACCCAAGTTTTAACTTATTTACTTATATTCACATTTTTAAAACGTCAATTTTTTTAGATACAATTAAATAAATGAACTTTCAACAAAAATTATAAATCTAAAAGAACTTGTATTTGACAGTAGGATTTACATTAAAAAAAAAAAAAACTTTTTTTACTTTTTGCTATCAATTTTAGGTAAGAGTGGCAATTCTTGTTCGCATGTCAAGTTAATGTCATGTCAATTCATGAGTATTCGCACTAACTTGACATGTTTATTAAACAAGTTAGGATTTCTCAATGTTAATATGACATGTTTACTAAACAGGTTAGCCGTGCTGAATCATTTATCAAATTTTTGTATTAATTCAATTGATCTGAATTATGAAAAACCAAACAAATAGATTTTTTTTTAATATAAATTTCGAAACTAACAAAGCATCACAAATAATCATTCAAAACTAAAACATATCTCAAGATCACAAATAATCAACCACAATATATCAAAAAAATAAACCATAACAGCTAATATCATATTCCAACAATCAATTTAAGGAAGATAGATTAAGGTAAAGGTAAAAATAAAGGACGATGGTGATGATGCAATGGTGGTCGAGAGTTCAAAGATGAAAGTTGAAAGTTCACTTAGTATGTAAAACACTAATGAATGTTTAGACCCTCAATTTCAAATATAACCAACACAAGCTTATACTCAAACAATAAATGTGTGGAATAATAAGTACAAGCAAAAACCCAAACAAATAAACAACTCTACACCATAATTAAACACAATACAACAGCAATTAAAGGCAAGAGCAAAGGTTAGAGAGATGCAAATGCAAAGATAATACCGGCACGTGTTATCAAAGAGGAAACCGAAGAACTCGGTGAAAAACCTCTCCACTGCCCTCCAAGCGATGAAATGATTCACTAAAGAATAAAGTTGGGATCCACAAATAACAATAAACTCTCCAAGCCTAATCTACCCAATACACCTAATCCCTCCAAGCTTCTTGCTCCAACAAGGTTAAGCCTAACTGTGTCTTCTTTAACTTTTTGAATCCCGCAATAAGCCCATTGCATCAACCAAGTGAATTGGTCATCTCTGAACTACTTCCCAAGCACCAAAATACCTCTTCACTGATTTAGGTATGGTGAGATAAGGATTTGGCTAATGAACCTCTCAAGGATATGTTAATGGAGAAGGTGAGGGTAAAGGAATTTGGAGAATCAAAAGTTTAAGATTGTGGATAAGTCAATCTTGGTTTTCTTTAGGATTTTTCTCTCTCAAAATTATCTCTAGAAGCTCTCTACATTTCGTGAGTATAAGGGTATTTATAGTAGGGTACGTGAGGAATGTGAAAAGTCATTTTTCTACAAAACAGGGCATTCTGGTGACTCACTCGCGAGCGGGATGAGTCGCGAGTTAACTGCCAGGACAGACTATCAATTTTTGCCCCATAATGCCCCAGCTGTCGTGACCCTTCAGCTTCTTGCATGCTTCACACATATGGCATTTTGGCGAGTCGCCAATCGCGAGTCACTCGCGAGATCCAGTCGCAAGAATCCTCTGAATGCTCACACACTTGAATTCTTCACACTTTTCTCACACAAAACCCTTGCATTATTCCCACCTAAATACAGGGTATTTAATTGCTGAAATACAAGTAAATTTGTCATAGAATAAAGCCGACACATGATTGAATAAATTCAACCTTACAAAAGTAAAAGACAACAATGACTAGGGTTTCGACTAATAGATAGAAGTGCAGGGTGAAGGGACAACAGTTTGGCATCGTAGTGTCAAAAGAGTTAAGATGCCTAAGAAAATAAGTTGAGATTGAGGTCTGAGAGTGAGAAGCAGCCATGGGGCTTGGGAGAATGCAACTAGGAAAGAAAATAAGTTTATATATTTAGGGTTTTAAAGGGTATATTGGTAAAATGACATTTAGTTAAACAGGTTCTATGAGTTAGACACGTTTATTACACGAGCCAGTCATGTCAACCTTAATATGACACGAACCTATTAAACCTCAACCCATAACCTATAAGCCTCGTGTTGTGTTAGCGGGTCATGTCAAATTTTGCCACCCGGCCTCGTTTTAGTTACTAATTTCTAAATCTAATATATTCCAATATATGCCATATATTAGGCTCATTACAATATACAATTCAATTTAGCAAAAATATAGCCATTTAGGTTTTGCACTGTGGATGTAGATTACGAGGCTAAACCACATTAATTCTCTTACCTTAAACGCATTCTCTCTCTTTACAACACTTGTTTTTTTCTTCTTTCTATCTTAAAATTGGTATAAGATCCAGGTTTCCATCTAGTTCCCTAAAAACCACCATCTCACTGATGTCTTCCAACTCCCATGACACTTTCTTTTACCAATGTCAGCATCACAATTGTTAGGTTCTAAAGATTTAGATTAAATGTTTTGAATCATGATTGTATTGTGTTGACAAACCGAGAGCAAAACATGTCTAGTCTAAGTGTTTAGGCAATGCTTAAATAAGTGTGTTTCAAGATTTGAAGTCCAGCTGATTGCAAAAAAGAGAAGTCAAGTTCTACCTTCCTCGACCGATCGAGAATTAGACCCGACCGATTGAAAATCATATACACAGTTTTCTATAGAAGTTTATTTTAGTCCAATCTCTAATAAAATGTTTAGGGTTTCACTTATCCACATATAAAAGGGAAACTCTAGCCACGTTTTGAAGATTTTTTTGGAAGACTTGTGTGTTACTCTTTGTGAGATTTGAGAGGTTCTGTGAGATCTAAGAGGTTTTGTGTTACTCTTCTAACTACACAAGATTCTACCGGAGCTTAAACTACAATCAAGAATTGGTAGAACTAGTTGCTGCATCAAGATCAATAAGAAAAATTGATTTGAAACCTTTGAGTGGAGTCTTAAAGTCACAAGCAAGGGTGTACTTGTGTTGTTGTAAATCTAGGAAGAGAAGGAGTCCGTAGATTCAAAGCTTGCACGTGGTCGTGTCAGTAAGTTACTACATGAGGGAGCATTAGATTTAGAGTTAAATCTTTTGTAAAAACTTCAATTCTCTTATAGTGGATTTGGTTTACCTTGAGGATAACTAAGTCAAATCCTCCTCAGGTTTTTACCTTGAAACGGGTTAGTTTCATTGGTTTTCCTGGGCAATCATATCGTGGTGTTATTTACTTTTCTGCATCTTTACATGATATGATTCATATGTGTTTAACCTAGTTCTAAAAATTAATCTAAGTAATCACTTGGTTAATATATTAGGTTAAACAATTTAGTTTAAGGGGTCTAAACGAACTCTCAATTGGTATCAGAGCCAAGGTCATCGGTTCGAGTTACGAGAGTGTCATCGTGAGGGAGGGATTGTTAGGGAGACCACAATTTGACTCCTTACAAAATCTATGAAAATTGCTAAGAAATTCAAGAAAGAGTTAAAATTGGCTAATCTTGAAAAAGAGGAATTGATTGTGAGATTTGATGAATCTAATAAAAAGAATGAATTTTTGAGAAATCAATTTTCCTCTCAAGATGAAAAGAAGAAAAGTTTGGAGCAAAAGTTAGCTGAGGCTGAAGCTAAACTTGAAAATTTGTCTAATACCAAACTTGTTGTTGATAACAGATCTGTTTTTGTTTCCATTCCTGTTAAGCCTAATAACAAAGTTTATGTTCCTCCTTTCAAGAGGAATCATATAGAGAATGCTTATTTTGCTAGATTAGACAAAGCTAAAAGTTCTGATGTAGAGCTGAAGTTTCTAAACCTATGTCTAAACCTGCTATTAGAATGCATAAGAAATCTGTTTTTGTGCCTACCTGTAACCTTCGTGGTGTTATTGGTCATATTAGATCAAATTGTTATTTGCTGAGGAAAAAAACTAAAATCTGAGACTAAATCAGCTGTTAGGAATACTAATGTTCCTAAATTTGTTCCTGTTTGTCGCTTTTGTGGTGTGTCTGGTCACATTTGTCTTAACTGTCATAAATTGAAATTTAAGCATTCTATGTTTAAGTCTAGGATATGTGATGATATTTCTCCTGCCATAAGTCCTGATAAATTATTTCCTATGTTTTTGAAAAATTTAAGCTTGTTGGCTTGTGAAAGAAAATTGCAAGATTTCAGTCTCTCTCAGAAGAAGTTTGTAATTCCTCAAACACACTATGTTTCTCATGGTTTTTCACCTACAAAGCCAAAGACGCGTGCTATATGGGTGAGAAAAGATTTTCTAAGGTGAGTGTTGTTTATTTGTCCTTGATATAATTCTTTCAATTATTTGTGGACATGTTTTTATTTTTGTTTTAGATTGTTTTGTTTTAAAAAAAAAAAAAAATCCAAAAACATTGAAAATTTTCAAAAAGACAAAAATATTTTATTTTGTGTCAGTTTTATTTTTCTTGAGGATTACATAAATTATGATATCTCTCTCTTGATTTAGAACATGCTTGATATTGTGGAGAAACATAGAAAGAATGTGTTGCAAAATTGAGTGCATAAGCTATTTCTGATTTTGTATGAGTATGTACTAGTTTTTACATGTACCCATGAGTTAATTAAGAAATTGATATTTCTAATTTGTGTACCCTCTATAGCTTAGTTAAACACTATCATGCATTGTTTTTGCATTGTTTTCATTAAGCATAATGTGTGTTTTATTTTTTGTCATAAAAATTTTTGAAAATACAAATTTTTTTTTTTTTTTTTTTTTTTTTTGTATTATGCATCTTCAAGATGTGTAATTGAGGTTGGCCTATGAAATTTGCATTTCATGACTGTGTACCTTGTTTAACTTTGATGAGCTTTATTTTTTCTGCACTTTGCTAGTTTGTGTTATGTAGTGCTTATATTGTTTGAGCTGTTTATGATTTTTAAACACATGCTCTTGATTTTGAAGTTACATTCTTTTGACTGTAAGAACTAAAAAATCCTAGGAGAAAGGCATAAATAACCATCTCACCACTATTACTCGCCAATCATGAACACCTGTGTGCAAATCATAAAAGTCGTGCTCGGTAAGGTGTAACACTTGCACAGCAAGATATTTAAGGTGTTATTGTACAATAGAAAACAGAAGCAAAAAGCAAAATAAATGAAAAACAAAGAAAAATATGCTTCAAAAGAAAAAGCAAAATAAAAAAATAAAAATAAATTGCATGGTTGCAATTAAGAGATATGGGAGTTATATGATGTAACTTTTTAGGTGATAGTCACTTTCAAACTTATGTGATGAATAATGTAGAAAGTGTGTTTATTCTCTGTTTACATATCATTGTGTGAGTATCTCATACACTTACTAGTTGCACACACTACACGCAAATCTTTGCTAAATTCTGTACATATGATTTGTGTCTTGACTAAGCTAGCCATCTTTAATTGCATATGAACTGATGTGCAAATACATATTTTTTATTTAGTTGGGAATTTAAAAAAAAAAAAATGTTTTAGAAGTTTAAATCTTGTGGTTTTAACTTCTTCATTGGTTTTGATATTTGCATTTAATAGGCATTATGTTTTTAAAACTTTTCTGGATTATGTTCATCTACATTGAGTCATAAAAACTCCTTTCAAGTTGTTTTTCTGCATAAAATTTCTAGATTTCAAGGTTTTAAATTTTTTAACTGTTTTGACCGATCGAAGATCTCCCTCGACCGATCGAAAATGTGAACTTTTGTGTTCAAAACTCTCTGCCTCTCTCGATTGATACTCGATCGATGTTCGACCGATCGAAATTGGAAAATTTTCAGTTTTTGAATTTTTAACCAATCAGTCTTTTCATGCATTGCACATATAGATTAGGACATGCATTACATTGTTTTCTTTATCCATCTTGCATAGTCATATCTCTCATTGTTTTTACACACAACACGTATACACTTTGCTAAATTGTGTACTCAAACTTGATTTAAAAATTCATTGATTAATTTTTAAGTTTTGTACATGTTAGTATATGCTTTTTTTTTTTTTGGGTGAACTGTAGAAAATATATATATATATATTTGAGATATGGTGGATAATAAATGTGCAAATATTTTCTCTACTATTGAGATTTGTTTATGGGTCACATAGTGTCAAGTTTGCATATATTGAAAGAGAGTATATTTTTCTTCATGTGTATCCTCGACTTATTTTTTTTTAAGCTTGTCTTTTTAGTTTTCCCCACCTCCTATAGTTTCCCCAAAATTGTTTTTCCCAAAACTTTTTTTTTTTTTCTATTTTTATAGGAGGAGAAATTTTTTATTTTTTTATTTTTTTAAACCTATGTTGTTCATAGGGGAAGTTGCTTTCTTGATTCTCTATTTTCTCTTGTTGTTTACTGTCTACCTTTTGATTGGGTTGTCTTTGGCAATACGTAACAAAAAGGGGGAGTAGTTTTATGTATATAGGAGGAATACATGTATTTTGGCTAGGGGGAGTACTTTGTTTTATTTTCAATTTTGATGTGTTTATATTTCTGTTTTTAGATATTTTCTTTGTTTCACTTAAACATTGATGTGATGAGATTATGATAGTTGATGATTCTGAGGTTATTCATTTTAATGTGTTCACTATCTAATTGGTTGTTTTTGTGATTTCAAAGTTTAAATTCTGTTTAGAATGTTTTACTATATTTTCCGCACATGCGTTTATGAGTTGTTTTCAGTGTTTCAGGAATTTACAGGTTAAATATTTCAACAGCTGCTGTCTATACTAGTAACTAATAGTTAGTAGTTGTGTAAGATATGTATTTGGACAATAACTTGTATTTGAGCTGGTTTTTTGTTTAAGCATTACATATTGTGTGTGTGTTTTGTCACGGATTTCCAAAGGGGGAGATTGTTAGGTTCTATAGATTTAGATTAAATGTTTAGAATCATGATTGTATTGTGTTGGCAAACCGAGAGCAAAACATGTCTAGTCTAAGTGTTTAGGCAATGCTTAAATAAGTGTGTTTCAAGATTTGAAGTCCAGCTGATTGCAAAAAAGAGAAGTCAAGTTCTGCCTTCCTCGACCGATTGAGAATTAGACCCGATCAATCGAAAATCGCAGACACAGTTTTCTGCAAAAGTTTATTTCAGTCCAATCTCTACTAAAAAGTTTAGGGTTTCACTTAAACTTCTCCACATATAAAAGGGAAACCCTAGCCACGTTTTGAAGATTTTTTTGGAAGACTTGTGCGTTACTCTTTGTGAGATCTAAAAGGTTCTGTATCTTCTAACTACACAAGATTCTACCGGTGCTTAAACTACAATCAAGAATTGGTAGAGTCACAAGCAAGGGTGTGCTTGTGTTGCTATAAATCCAAGAAGAGAAGAAGTCTGTGGATTCAGAACTTGCACGTGGTCGTGTCAGTAAGTTACTACATGAGGTAGCATTAGATTTAGGGTTAAATCTTTTGTAGAAACTTCAATTCTCTTATAGTAGATTTGGTTTACCTTGAGGATAACTAAGTCAAATTCTCCCCAGGTTTTTACCTTGAAATGGGTTAGTTTCATCGGTTTTTCTGGGTAATCATATCGTTGTGTTATTTACTTTTCCGCATCTTTACATGATATGATTCATATGTGTTTAACCTAGATCTGAAAATTAATCTAAGTAATCACTTGATTAATATATTAGGTTAAACAATCTGGTTTAAAGGGTCTAAATAAATTCTCAGCAATAATAGTGTTATTGCTATGGCTGGTGTCTATCTTGTGTATGTCATCCTCAAACCATTGTTCTTTTGTTGACATCCTCTAAGCCACCAGTGTGGCCATCATTTAACCATGGTGCACTAGCCATCATTACATATGACTGAAAAGAGTAAGGAAATTTAAAGGACTAAGATTTATTTTAGTGAATTCACAAATATTTAATTTTTTATGGCTTTTTTGTCAATTGTTGTCAAAGCAACTAAACATGAGTAAGAATGTCATATTCTAAATTTATTATTATTCCAACTAGAAATTATCTCTTATGTAGAGTTTATAAAAATAATCATATAAATTCATTTGATAAAAATAATTAATATTCAACTATAGATATTAATATATGTATTTTCTCTGTTGTCTAATTTAATGAACTAATACTTTGATATAAATATAAACTTTGTTAGTTTAGAACCCAAAATAAAAAGAATTTCAAGGAATGCACCATATGGCACAAGTATGAATTGAATAATGCTCATGTTTGCCATGCTAATGTCTGTTTCAAGATTCCTTCCGTTCTTGTTAAAAATATGACTGATAAAGTGATTCTTGGTTTGCCTTTTATAAATGCTTTATATCATTTTCTTGTTGAACATGATGGAATTACTACTAATCCTTTTGGACAAAAAGTAAAGTTCAAATTTGCTTCAAAGTTTGATATTGATATATATATATATATATATATATATATTGATTATTCAAAGTTCTTAGCATTAAAATTAATAAAAATAAAACTCATCAACATAAAAATTTCATTTTTTTTTTTTTTTTGTGTGGATAATTCAATAGTTATAATAGGAGAGGAGGGATTTGAATCCTGAATGTCATTGAAGCACTGGGAGGTGCAAACTAAATAAACTATAAGGCTCTTGACAAACAACATATTTTAGGGGGATAAGTCAACCAAACTTATTATTAGTATGATATATCCTTAAAAAATAAATATTAATTGTGAAAAATGGTATTAAAATAAAGTTTCATAATTTTGTAATAGTTTTACAATCATGCAATACTTCTAGTCATCAAATTTGCATCTTATTTATTGCGAAAGAAAGCAACAATCAATAATAATGTCCCTTATTTTTGTCACATTACACTAACTGTATAAAGGGATGTATGAGCTGGTGGCTTAAAAAAAAGCAGTATAAAAGAAATTATCCTTTTATTAATCTACTATTTTACACAATATCCATAATTAATGTACTCATGTAGACATTTTAAAAGACAAGAAGGTAATGTTCACATTTAAAACATGAAGAGTAATGTTATAACCACAAGCTACTTTACAACATTTTTACAAACTGTTGATGTGTCCAATTTCTTATTAGTTTTAATTTAGGCTCACTATTAACATCACTTTTTTTATTTACCAATAATTACTTACCACATCAACAATTTGTAATTCATTTTTTTTTTTGTAAAAAAGTTTGTATCTTTGGTATAACTCCAAACATGAAAGTAGATATGTAAAAGTAGATGTGACAGAATAAAAACCCACGTATAATTACTTTTTTATTTTTTTTATTTTTTATGAACAGGTATAATTACCCTTAGGTAAATGAAATATTATTATATATATTAAGATGCTAACCTGGCAAGAGATAATCTTCATTGGGCCCAAATGTCACTCCATGTAAGAAATGTTTTTAATTTTTTTCCTTTTAACTATAACAACGCTGTTGGCACAGAATTTAGGTAAAAAATTTTATATGTTATACTTAAATTACATAAATGAAATCAATTACGTGATTGTATTGATTAATTATTTATATGATGGAATTTAATTGTCCTTTAAAAAGATAGCCTTATTTTTGCTACATTGGCCAACACAACTATATGGTTGAATTTAATTAGAAAACCTAATCTAAGAATTTTCATCTTTGTGTAATCGTAATATGTAACATCTCCCTCACACCTAGTGTGGGACCTGCCCCCATTTGAAAGGAGTATTACATATGATGGTTATACGTGAAACCACTTCCTAAAGTACACCTCCCAAGAAATTATACCTAAGGAATACTCTAAATAATAAATAGAAAAGTAACATTTTAATCTAATAAATTAGTAATGTCACAAATTAAATCATAGGCCAAAAACCTAGGTATCTTTAAGCACAGTATATTAAGTTCTCAATTAAAACACATAAAGGCTAAAAGTTTTGTAGTTTAATTAGCACATTCCCATACACAAAGTGCTTAATTAGAGGTCTAGAGAAGAAAGGGTTCAAAGTACATTGTTAGCAGCATATTGTAACTATCTAAATAAAATAAAATTAAAACACATAAATGTATTGAATTAATTGTTTTGAAAAATATAACATTATTTGTGCTTTGACTGGTCAATTCAACTATGCATCTAAATTTAATTGAAAAACTAATTGTATTGTACTTTTCTAAAGTAATAAATAAAAGCTTAGTCTATTTAAGTAAAATGATGCGATGTTTAGGGGTCTAATTAATATGAGGATTGGGTGTTTCAAATGTCATGGTTTAATTTATCAATGTTAAAAATTATAGGGTTTGAAATGTAAATTTCTTTAATATATATATCCCTACGAAGAGCGAACCAATGAAAATCCAAGGTCAAATGGATGTTACTTCTAGGTAGTATAATAGCAACAAGTTTAACAATTTTATTAGGGACACCAAATTTTTCACCAACTTTTTCACACTTCACTCATGTAACATTTGAGACAGTACTCGATCGACTGGACCTTCAGCTACATAAAAATCATGAAGGCATATGAAAGAATCGGTGTATTATTTGGTGTCGAGAGACCTTTCCCAAATTTAATGGTACTTTTTTTTTTTTTTTTTTTGAGGAACAAAGTTAATGGTACTTAAACTTTAGGACCTTAGGTGATGGATTGAATCCCAATGCTACTTTGTTTGGGGCCTTCAAAGCTCAACTGCCCCCACATTTATTGTGTTACATAACATAAACTTTTGTTCAGTCAACATCAACCGAAAGATAAATTGAAGCCCTCTCGACCAGTGTCCAGAGTGTCTTCATGCAGTATCGACTTGCATCCAAAACCTAAACCTATTAAAGTAGGTAGGTAATAGTATTAAAGTTTGGTTTCTATTATATGATGTCCCCACACGCTAAAAACGTAGCACTCGACCCATCACATCGATCGTACGTGCAAATGCTGAACAACTTTGTAGTATATTATAACATGGATTTTGCTAATATGTGTCATAAGAGCACACAATAATTAATTATTTTTAAAAAAAAAATTTCTTAGAAATTGAAAAAGTATTAACAGCTTTTTCAATTCTCGAGAAAATATTTTTAAAAATAGATGGTTTAAGGCACACATTAACCGGACCTTATAATATAAATTTGAACAATTTACCCTACTCCCTGGTCTTCCTTCAGTTAAAAAAATATAAAGTAAAAGAAGTTTATTGTTTTATTGGGACTATTTTACGATAATATTGAAAACTTATTTGGTGAAAGTTGAGTGGTTCATGCCTTCATATTTTATATAAAAATAATAATAAAATTACAAAGCTGTATAACTACATGAACAAATAAGATAAAAGATTGAAAAGAAACAAAAACACAAAAAACAAAAAACAAAATCCATGCCAAACAGACACAAGGGACAAGATTATCTATTCACGTTTTTACTGTAAAATAAATAATACAATAAAGATTTGCAAAATCCAGTGTGTTGACCCTAATATGGGCAATATTTAAGGCTGATTTTGTTTCACTAGACAATATTTTCAAGTGTTTGGTTACATTAGTAAAAATGTATATTTTTAAGTGTTTGGTTTTATTTTTGAAAATATTATGAAAAATATTTTTTCTATTATTTTTTTCATGTAATATAAAAATAAGTGAAGACCAACGATGTCAATAGAAGGTGTTACAACGGCCAATAAAAGAGTAAAACATTTTATGCTAAAAATTTATCTATGATTCTATATTATAGTCAACTTGAAATTTGACTAGTAATTTTAGCTACCCTAAACATTCACAAATGCAAAAAATGTTTTTCAGATATCAATTTCTGTTGAAACAAATGCAACCTAAGGGTAAAAGTTTTCCTTGAACTTCAATTTTCAACACGATTTTTATTTTTGTGATCTAGAATATAATAAGAAGTTGAAAAAAAAAAATTCAAAAAGGGTGAGCTTTCAAAGAAAAAGGATGAAATTTATAAACATAATAATCTCAAGTCAACTTCAATGAATGAAATTAACTTGCTACTTGCTAGCTAGAGGTAATAATAGAGACTTATCAAGAGGGGTGAGTGGGGTTTAGAAATAGAATATATGCTCAAGTGTTTTCCATAGACAAGTCACAACAAGTACTAGAATGCCTTGTAAATGACAAAACCACATTTTCCTTTTTCTTGGTGATGACAAAATAGCATCTCAGATTTGTTGGTGGATCATGTTTCTCATTTCCAAAAGGACCAAAACCCCCCATAATTGACTATTCATCTGGGCCCCTTGACGGCTTGACCCAGCTTATGTTTAAACAAAGGGAGGCCTTGAATTTATGGACCTGTTCAAACTAATGGGCCTGCATATTATTTGGTAGGCTGAGGCTCAAATGGTCACACCCATTAAATTAAATACATGGATTTGTGTTGAATATATTAGAATAAAATTATATTTTAAATCATGTAATTTAGGCTAGTTTCAAATTTAACCCTTTAGAACTGCTATAACTTATAAATTAAAGATAATAACTTGCCCACTTTCAAATCGAACTTAAACTTTTAAAATTGTATCGATTAAAATTTTAGATTTTTGGGGTTTGATTTCGGCTTTGATTGGGGTTTTACCATTTTAAACTAATTGGATTTTAAAAGATTAAGATTCAATTCAAAACTAATGGATCCATAGGTTTAATTTGTAAATGGTTTAAAACTTTAGGGTTTAATTTGAAAGTTTTAAAATTATACTGTTTAATTTGAAACTACTCATAAATATATTGAGTTTGAAATATAATTTACATAATATTATATTTATCATTCACCTCTCAACTCTTGACTTTGACCTAAATTTCTAAAGGGCTCATGCATGCAATTGAAACAAATGTTTATTTTGATTTTTAGTGTGGAATATCTTAGATTTATTTGATTTAAAATATAAGTTAGATAAATTAGAGTTATTATTATTTTTAAATAAAGCCATAAAGGAACTATACATAAATTTAGGACCCTTAAATTTAACTATTGACTGCTTTTAGTCTTTGAAGTTTAAAAGATGACCATTTGTTAACTTAGGCTTAGTTTTCTTACCCATTTGTCAAATGGAGAAATGAGATGATTTTTTTTTTTGTTGTTTAATGATGCGTACATATAATGATATAAATACACCTTTAGTTAATAAATACTTTCTTTCTTAAGAAAAAAACAGTGAAAAGTTGTCACTAGTCACCACCTCCCCCCACCCCAATTTTCTATTTAACTTTAAGAATATGAATTGAATCCATAGAATATCTCTTATGGTGGTCGTTAATTTCTATTAAACCCTTTTTTTAAGCAGAAATTTCTGTTAAACCTAATTATTTATAATTTCTATTTATCAATCATATGGTTAGTGCCTCAACAAATACAATATAATAAAAAATAAAATAAAGTTAGTACCTCAATTTTCTGAAAGTATAATTGGGGAAGGGAGAAAGAACTAAGAAAGAGTACTTCTCTACCTTAGTTTTTATTTTTTAAAACAAAGTATATAAATAATGGGAACCGGTGCTTTTATTGTGCAAACAATGCTTAAAACAAAGTCAGACTTGGAAATAATGGCAAACCCAAACAGCAGTTGAGAAAATAATGTAGGCAAATGATTAAGGAAAGCAAAGATACACGTACAATGTAAGAGAGAAGGTATCCCTTTCTTTTCTTGAAGTGTGAAAGGTTATTAGTTTCAACACTAAGCAACCTTATCTCTCTCTCTCTCTCTCTCTCTCTCTCTCCCTTTATCAAGTTATCTCTTTTTAAAAGTCTCCAATCTATAATCTCCTCCTCCAATATTCTTTCAACAGAACAAAGCCACTCTCCCAGAAAAAAAAGACTAGTCTTTTTGTCTTTCTTTCTCCCTTTGTTCTATTTTTTTTTTTCAAGGAATTCATAGGAAACAACAAATGTGGCAAAAACAGCCCAGTCAATCATGTTTCAGAGAATCTATCAAAGCTCTTGAAGCTGATATTCAACATGCCAATACCCTGTAAGTTCTATACATATATATGTTTTTTGGCCTGAGGAAGAGACTGTAAGCTTCACATTTATATATATATATATATATATATATATATATATATATATATATATATAAATACCATGAATTATTATTTTTGATATATTGTTCTTCATAACTCAAATTCTGTAGAGGCCTTTTGCATATTAGTTATCCTTAAATGGCAAAGAACGATTGTTTCATTCCTGAATTCCTGTTCTGAATTTTACTTTATAGTTTAGTCTTGACAATTGAAATGGTTAGGTGTTGTTTTCTCATCAAATAAAGGTTAGGAGGGTGAATTTGTATATGAATTTGGGGTTTGGTGGATATAAGCATGTATTGCAGTCTGCTTTTGTAAGGGCTTTCTAGTTGGAAATGTCTCAATTTCAATTATATGAACACTATAGCCATTATATGTCATAAAGTTTGTTTCTTTCTTGAGATTTCTACCTCTAGAACTCAACAAAGAAAACCCATTAGGCTACATATACAATGCCAGCAGCCCAGGTCCCCAAAGCTGTTTTGCCTCTTTATTGCCTCCAAGTTGTTTACTTTCATGGTTTTGGTAAATATTGAAGCTAAACATTGACTAAGAGTTGATTAATTGAATTTTTTTTTATTGGGGTTTTGGGATGGGGTTTTTGCAGGGCAGCTGCTCTTCCTAGAGATTATTGTGGGGATTGTGTTCAGATGAGATTATCTTACGGCCCCTTTGCCCCCTTTCTTCTTTATTTGATTGAGTGGATGGATTATAGTTGTACAGATACTCTACCCAATTATTTAGGCCTTCTCAACGTACTTGTATATAAGGTGGGTTGTTATCTATTTCTTCTCATTGTCATTTCAATTCTAATTTTTGCATTGCTGTTGAAGCTCTACATAATTGTATAGGTATACGTTGATGGAATGCCAACAATGTCCTCAAAAGAAAGGAAAGCAACCTTACGCGAATTTTATGGTCTGTTCTTCTTTGTGGCTTCTTGTTAGCAACCATTCAATTTCCTGGTCTCCATATTTTTTGTTCTCAACTTCTAAATGGATTTAATTGTAAAATTTCTTGCAGCCGTGATATACCCTTCTCTTAGGCAACTTGAAGGCGAGTTCATTGAATTGGAAGATAGTACCTCCAGAAGCCAATCGACAGAAATTTTAACCAAAAAGAGAGTAGAAGAGAGGAGGAATCTTTCTGATAAGGATCTAGAGAGAGATGAAGAATGTGGGATATGCATGGAAAATTGCACAAGGATGGTCTTGCCCAGCTGTGGGCACGCGATGTGCAACAATTGCTTCCATGACTGGTAGCCCCAACTCCCACCTGCATTGTTAATGTTTTTATAAAGTACATAGTATTTCACCTTATCTTGATTGTAGTTGGAATATATCTAATATAATGTGTTTGATACTAATTTGCAGGAACGTGCGGTCTCAGTCCTGCCCTTTTTGTCGTGGCAGCCTCAAGAGAGTTAGTTCTAGAGATTTATGGGAACTTATTAGTAACAGTGGTATGATTGATACAATTACTCTTGCAAGGGAAAACTTGATGCGTTTCTACCTTTACATTGAAAATCTGCCTGTTGTGATGCCTGACACACATTTGTTTGTATATGATTACATGCTCTGATTTAAGATGAAGAATGAACTAGTACACTACATGAAATGCTGATAACCCTTTGTATATATAATATAGAGTATGGTGAAGCTTAAATCTTGGCTACCATGGTAGGTTGAGGATCTGTTACATGGTAGCTGTATATATATAGTTAAGTGAACTATTGCATATCCCTTCTCATTGACTTGGAATGAGGGTATTGATAATCAGGTGGCTCTTTGAACATTCATGGAATCTCTCAATTAGCAGTCTAGAGTCTTAGACAAAAGCAAGAAGGTATGCTTGGCATTCAACTCAGATTTTTGGAACCTGAGTGTTGAGAATGTAACTATGCAAGTGGCAAGAAATATGATTTAATTATGGGTTTCTGTTTATAATATTATACTATGATATATGCCAAAATTCATGGGTCAAGTTTATGTTATCTAAGACTTTTTTCTTCTTCAATTCCCATAAAGGCCAAAATAGAATCCCAAAAAAAGATTTGCCTTTATTAAAGGGCACTCAGTAGTTCTTTTTTTTTTTTTGTTGATAAGTTGCCCTCATTTAGTTCTTGTTTGCTATAAATTATGAAAGGTAATTACAAATTATCCCTATGCTAATAACCCATTTCAAAATTTGATCCACAACTTTTCAAACATACCGCCCTCAGGTTGGACTATATTGAAATCGATAGGGGTTTGACCTCCTTTTTAAAAATAAAAAACTAAAAACTAAAATAAATAAAAGTACTACATTTGAATTTTGAACCTTTGTTTTTATTTTAGTCCTCCAAATTTGATTATATTTTCAAAATAATTCTTCTATTAATCTTTCTTATTGATCTAGCTAGCCAGTTTTATTTTTTGGAGAAACTGACCCAGCCAACTAAACATTGCCCTCTCTCTCTCTCTCTAAAGAGCTAGAGTTTTAGACCAATAATGAAGATGGATTGAATGATTATTTTGATAATGAAATCAAAGCTTGGTAGATCAAAATGTAAAATTTCAAATTTAGGATACCAAACTAAAAATAATCATAAACTTTAAGGTAAAAAGTGTAATTTAACTTCTTTTTTTTTTTTTTTTTTATATTAATTGATTTTGTAATTTTTATTTTGAGAAATGAATTTGTTACGGACACAACTTTTTCACAAACTATTTTTTAAGTATATTTTAGGTGGCAAACAAATTTAGTTTGTTATCGTGAAATTGTTGTGACCTTAGCTTAAAAGAAATTAAAAATAAATAAAATCTCTTGCTTGTATTAATTACTTGAGTGCGTCAAATAAGAGAAAAATTTATTGAATCCAACTTATTGTTTAATAGAAGCATTGAAAAACAAAAGAATCTAAGTTATTGTAGGGTTAAGAGTCCAAATTGTATATTGGGCCTTGGGCCTTAAGCCTTGGCCGAGAGCATAGTAATCCGAGAACAAATGAATGGTGTTGGATGGGTCAAGCTTAGAATCTAATGAGTGAGATATGAATGGGAGGGCGGTTCGAGGAGAAATAACTTCTCGGATATGCTAGGTACAGCTCAAATGTATGTCCCGATAGTCAAGGGAACCTTCCAGGAAACTCTAATGATAGGGACGTGCATATGAACACACAAGAAGGATAGGAACTCAAAAATATTTAAGAGAAAGCTGCTACCACCACATTGAATACCCTGCAGCTAACCTTCTGGCCGCATTTGTGTGGATAAGACCCCTAAACAGTGTTGCTTTGGCTATTACAACACACAGAAAGCTAGAAAGAGTATCTGATGGGACAAGTACTCAAGTAGTGGCTCAAATGATAGACAAGTGTAGGATCAAGATCGTCTAAAGGGAACGTCTAAAGGGAACTATATAATGTAAGAGGTCCTTCATGGATAGGGATCCGAAAATTAATAGAGAAAAACACTGTAGCAATCAAAGTTGTATTTGTAACTTGTTTAATTGATTTATATGAAAACTTACCTCCTCGGACAATGAATTCATTTAGCTCTATGTTCCTTGTTCTTACTTGATCATCTTCTAAATCCATACTAGCCATTGTGAAATTCATTAGGGCCTAGTTCTTTGATCCACTCTCTACAAATTTATTGTACTAGGTTCACTGGGCCAATATCTCTTACACTTTGGGCTTGGGCTGCAAAACATGTCCCTACAGTTATTATAAAATCTTTTTTCTACTAATGCTTTGTTCTATTCACAATCAAAATTCTAATTCTGCCCAGATGATATGATGATTACCCAAAAAAAAAAAAAAAAAAGAGGCGAAACTCGCCAAGCTATTTTTTTAATAGGACTTGATTTCTATGAAGTCGAGCACCATTCAATATTTAAACTAAATTGTATCTCTTATTTTCATTATATTTTATCACTCTCGGTTGCTTGTCTTGCTCTCTCTTTCTCATTGCTTCCTTCTTTTCGTTTATGTGCTTGCTTATTAACTTGCGTTGTTGTGATTTCTCCTCTACGCTACAGACATGAGTATGTTTTCTACTTAAATTAATGGACCCTTCTTATTTTTTCCCCCTAGTTCAATTTTCTTTTCTTCTTCTTCTCCTAATAGTTTTTCAAAATATAATTATACAGCTAATGTAAGTTTGTATTTGTATATACTTTAAATTCTTGGGCTTCCCTGATTCTTAATAATTTCATGATTTATGACTAATGTTGTTATTTCCATAAACTCTCAAGTGACTCTGAATTTGTGAGTGGTGATGAAATTAACACCATTTTTATTTACCACTTGATAGAAAAAAAAAGTTGTAGATTCTTTAAAAATTAACCCTCACCAAACAATTTCCACAATCACTAACTTCAACAAATCGCCATCAACAATCATCAAAACATTAAATCCACCAACCCAAATTACCACCACTCTCCTAAGCCCACGCCGCCGCCATCGTCCATAGCAATATTGACCATTAGGAGCTTGTGGTGCCATTGGTGGTCAAACATGACAAAGACACCACACCCAACTCCTTCAACACAATGTCGCAATCACCATAACTCCAACCCTGTCGGCCAAAACCCATATCCACATTGCCACTTTGACTCCATTTTAATTCGGTAAGAATGTCTACTTTCTTAGCATAATGTTTGTCAATAATAGTTGGAGTAAAATTATGGGGTTCTTCAAGCTTAAGACTGAAGTTCCCAAACATTGGTTGGACCATGACGATGGTTCATTGTTGCAAATATATTGCACTAAGTCAACATTATTAAATTCAATAGTTGAGGGACAGGTATTTGAATTTTAATCGCGACGTAAGGATGTGCATGGATTGGATTAGACTTTTTTTTTTTTTAATTCAAACCAATCTTGTTGGGCAAAAAAAATTCAATCCAACCCAACTCATCAAATATGTAAAAACCAATCCAACCCGACCTAGGTTGGGGAGGAATGTGTGTACATATTTTATTTCTTGTAAAAAATGGGGCTTTTATTAATTATTTAAACAATTTTTTTCAATAAAATTATTATAACTCATATAATATGATTAAATTATATTTCAAATTTGTCAAAATTTATTCTAAAAAATACCAAAATCAATAAAAAAAAATTTTAAAAATGAGAAATAAAATAAACTTATGTACATAGTGAGATTAGTTAGGTCAGATAGGTTGAAAAACCCATCAACTTGAACTTAAATCCAACCTAACCCAAAGCTCAAAATAAAATTCCAACACAACCCACAAAAATTAACCAAAATATTTGGATTTGGTTAGTTCTTGGGTTGATGAATTTGATGTACACCCTACTAAGAAGTACCAATCAAGAATTTTAAAGCTGAAAATTCCCATAAAAAAGCTACGTAAGATGACAAAAAAATGTTGTACCGAGTCACCGACTCTTTTGTCATTTGCGGACTCCCTCCAAAAGACTTTAATGGATTAGGTGATTACTTACAATGCCTAATTTGTTACCTTACAAGATTTCCTGAGTACCTACCTACGTTTTAATGATGCATTTACACTTATCATCACTGCAAGCAAAACATTATGCTATCTTGTTCTTTAACTTAATGGGATATCTTAAATTACCATTATTGAATCCTTAAGGTACCACTAGGTCTGAGTCATAAGTTAAAGTTAAACTACTCACATGGTAGGCTGACTATATGGTTTTGACCGGCTGAAACAAATTTACTGAAGTCATCTCTGGCCTCTATTGATGTGAGCTTGACTTTGACTACTTAGGTTAGGTCCAATTGATTAATTTAGGTACTTTGCTTGGTACATGGAATTAAAAGCTGTGCCCCTGGGAAAAAATAAAAATAAATTTAATAAAAATTAAGATCTTTGAGCCTGTTCAGATTGCGTTCATTTGGGAACATGAGTGAGTTGGGCTACATGGCCCATCTTTTTGTGAGAAAAGGTTAGTCCAATTATATTGATCCACCATTTTTTATTGGGCCAAGAACCTAAATCAGCTAGCTGCTCTGGCTCATGTAAGGGTGGCCATTTATGTTAGCAAGTCATGTTTGTATCATGTCAAGGCAAAATTGTTTGATTACATGGATCAATCCTAATCTGACTCATTTAATAATCTAGTCAAAATATTTTAATCCTAACATCACTCATTTATTAAGTGGATTGACACAACACAATACATTTAAATTTTTTTAATAAAAATGTAATGGAATTAATATGGGCATGACCTATTTCAACCCATTTAAAAAATGACTTAAAATGATAACATATTTTTGTATTTTGTTAACAAATAAATTATAATAATTATTAATAAATTCTACAAAAATTCTATTTCATAACAACATTAATTAAAGTACTAATAGCATATAATGTGGATAATAATATTTTTATCTAATGAAATTCTATCAGAATTTATGAGTACAATATTTGAGAAAGATAAAGGGACAAGAAAGGGGTTTTTTTTTTTTTTTTTTTTTTCCATTGTTTTGGGTAAAATGATTAAGGACTTTAAAGTTATAATAAAGGATTTTGTCAATATAATTGTAAGGACACAATTTTTAACGACCCAAGTATGGGCTCGTATGTGAAAGGGCCCGAACAATACAATTTGTAGAGAGTGGGTTTGGAAAGGCTGGACTTTGGTCGTTGGGCGACGGTTCGGTTGGGATTTTCATGGAAGCCCATATGAAGGTGGGTTCGGCCTGTATGGCTAAGCCTTACACGAAAATGGTGCGAGGATCTATCTCCTCGGAATTAGCCCGAGGAGCGTCTCGTCCTTGTCATCCCTCCTCCTTATGAGTTCCTTCTTCCCCATTTTTATGGTTCTTCCCCCCCTGTCAATGCTGCGAGCCTCCCTTTTATACTAGTATTTCCTTCCCATTCTTCACCTACGTGTCCGTTTCTCCTTGGTCAGGGTGGTTACGCGTCTTGTCAATCCTCACATCAGAGTGGTTGGGAAAAGCTGGATAGCATGGTACGAGTATGGGTTTGTCAGGCGATGGGCTCCACATTAAGGCGTTGGCAGCCTTCTCCCTTGTGCTTATCTTGTACTGAATTTGTCCTTTTCTTCAGGCCTTTCTGTAAGATTTCGGGCGTAAAGTCGTCCTCGGCCACATCCTTGGACCTTCGAGAAGCTTTCATTGCGCGTCCTTAGCAGTGAGGCTCCTCGGCCTGGGCTTGGGCTTCTAATACAAAGTGGGCCGGGACCTCAGATTTCGGGCCCCACAATAGCCCCTCAAAATCCTGCTGCCCGGCTTTTTAGTTGGGGAGGAGGGTTTTGGTGACGTTAGGCCCACATTATGCTTGCCCGAATCCAGTACTCCACTATTATTTGCACTTTTTCATTTACATGGGAGGCGTGTCAAGATAAGGGCCATTCCTTTATTTTTCGTTCACGCAGGGTCCTCTGTCATTTTGGTACTCGAGGCGCGCCTTCACGAGGATCTTCAGATCCTACGGCTGAGGATGAAGTTGGAAATTGAGCCAAGTCTGCTTCGTCCGTAGCGTTCCTTGGAAACTTGCATGAATTAAGTGTCACCGGTTTACTTCTGTGTATAAATAGGGTAGGGAGTCACTCCACCTGCACATGAACTCTCCTGTCCCCTTCAAAATCATACTTCTTCTTTCATATTCACAATCTCCATTTCTAGTGCCACTCTGCCTCAAAGCAAGATGTTTGAGGTGTGGGTGAGGATGAAAGGTCTCCGCACGCTTCGGAGGCACTGAATCCTTAAGAGGATACTGTACGGACAGGGATGGCACAGATTCAAGCCAGCCCCCCGTTTTGACAGGGGGAAGATGGTATTCCTCCCGCTTTTAGTCAAAATCTGAAGCAGGTTCTGGTCATGCCAGATTTTTGGTATGTCAGAAGAAAGAATTTCCGCCATCAGCGCCTCCTGCTCTATCGCAGGTGCGGTTATGTGGAGGCTCATCAACCTCCGGCTCCCTGCACCTTTTCTTCAACGGTGCTAGCCCGAAGTTGGGCTCTTTTGCTACCTGAGTTATAGGCATGTAAAAGTATTGAGGAATGGTCTCCTTAGACAAAATTTTGGAACGGCAGCATGTCTCTCGTCTGCACCTCTTCTTCGGCTTTTCCTTCGCTCCCTTGTGTCTTTTCTTTTCGCTTATGTAGTTAGTTTTAGTATAAGCTTATTTCAACTTTTCATTGTACACTGTACTATTTCTTTGTCTTAATAAAAGATGAGTTTGTTTCTTTCTAAATACTTTTCTTTTATGCAACAACTACTTAGTGCATGAACATTAAATATACGCTCGTCTTTAATAATACTTGGAGCAGAAAAATGCCTTAAAATCAATTCCTACTAGTTTAAACTTATCGATGTTATCAAGTATCACAATGGTAATTCTCAATAAATTAAACTCTTGGAACTAACCGGAGTTATGGCTGAGCACTGAGCGATGCATGCAAAACAAATGTCCGAGAACGATGAACTCTGAATAACTCGTCCGAGAGGGTAGCCGAGTAGCAGGGGACTTCGATTGTGTTTTTGAGTAATATATTGCACTATATTGCATCAATCCCTTTGGTATCGGGGATCCGAGGGTAGACCGGGGGAATCCGTGCAGTTTAGGGATTAACCCAACTGTTAACGGGGGGTTCTCCTCGGATGGATTTTAAGGTTCATGTAACAGTTGTTCTTTTAAGTAGTTGGTTTTCCCATAGGCTTGAGTCCGAGGACCATGCAAGGCCTTGGTTCCGTCCAAAACTTGTAAGATTTCTCTTTTGTACTTGGTTTCCCCATAGGCTTGAGTTCGAGGACCATGCAAGGCCTTGGTTCCGTCCAAAACTTGTAAGATTTCTTTTTTGTACTTGGTTTCCCCATAGGCTTGAGTCCGAGGACCATGCAAGGCCTTGGTTCTGTCCAAAACTTGTAAGATTTCTTTTTTGTACTTGGTTTCCCCATAGGCTTGAGTCCGAGGACCATGCAAGGCCTTGGTTCTGTCCAAAACTTGTAAGATTTCTTTTTTGTACTTGGTTTCCCCATAGGCTTGAGTCCGAGGACCATGCAAGGTCTTGGTTCTGTCCAAAACTTGTAAGATTTCTTTTTTGTATTTGGTTTCCCCATAGGCTTGAGTCCGAGGACCATGCAAGGCCTTGGTTCTGTCCAAAACTTGTAAAATTTCTCTTTTGTACTTGGTTTCCCCATAGGCTTGAGTCCGAGGACCATGCAAGGCCTTGGTTCTGTCCAAAACTTGTAAGATTTCTTTTTTGTACTTGGTTTCCCCATAGGCTTGTGTCCGAGGACCATGCAAGGCCTTGGTTCTGTCCAAAACTTGTAAGATTTCTCTTTTGTACTTGGTTTCCCCATAGGCTTGAGTCCGAGGACCATGCAAGGCCTTGGTTCTGTCCAAAACTTGTAAGATTTCTTTTTTGTACTTGGTTTCCCCATAGGCTTGAGTCCGAGGACCATGCAAGGCCTTGGTTCTGTCCAAAACTTGTAAGATTTCTTTTTTGTACTTGGTTTCCCCATAGGCTTGAGTCCGAGGACCATGCAAGACCTTGGTTCTGTCCAAAACTTGTAAGATTTCTTTTTTGTACTTGGTTTCCCCATAGGCTTGGGTCCGAGGACCATGCAAGGCCTTGGTTCTGTCCAAAACTTGTAAGATTTCTTTTTTGTACTTGGTTTCCCCATAGGCTTGAGTCCGAGGACCATGCAAGGCCTTGGTTCTGTCCAAAACTTGTGATTTTTTTTTTTTTTTGGTTTATTTTTCGACCATAAGCCCCTATACCAGGGCGGGGAAAGTTGACTTGAGGCCGGAAGCCCCTAGGGATGCCCACGCCCTTGGCACTGCAAGGCGTAGCCCCTAGTAGAAGTTTATGCCGGAGCAGCAACTGTATGTCGCCGGAGACGGAGGAAACTCCGCGAACCTCTGCTTGCTAGAGAGTTGACTCCACCGCCACCTGCGCCAACGCGCAAGCCTTCCCACAGACGGCACCAATTGTAAGGACACAATTTTTAACGACCCAAGTATGGGCTCGTATGTGAAAGGGCCCGAACAATACCATTTGTAGAGAGTGGGTTTGGAAAGGCTGGACTTTGGTCGTTGGGCGACGGTTCGGTTGGGATTTTCATGGAAGCCCATATGAAGGTGGGTTCGGCCTGTATGGCTAAGCCTTACACGAAAATGGTGCGAGGATCTATCTCCTCGGAATTAGCCCGAGGAGCGTCTCGTCCTTGTCATCCCTCCTCCTTATGAGTTCCTTCTTCCCCATTTTTATGGTTCTTCCCCCCCTGTCAATGCTGCGAGCCTCCCTTTTATACTAGTATTTCCTTCCCATTCTTCACCTACGTGTCCGTTTCTCCTTGGTCAGGGTGGTTACGCGTCTTGTCAATCCTCACATCAGAGTGGTTGGGAAAAGCTGGATAGCATGGTACGAGTATGGGTTTGTCAGGCGATGGGCTCCACATTAAGGCGTTGGCAGCCTTCTCCCTTGTGCTTATCTTGTACTGAATTTGTCCTTTTCTTCAGGCCTTTCTGTAAGATTTCGGGCGTAAAGTCGTCCTCGGCCACATCCTTGGACCTTCGAGAAGCTTTCATTGCGCGTCCTTAGCAGTGAGGCTCCTCGGCCTGGGCTTGGGCTTCTAATACAAAGTGGGCCGGGACCTCAGATTTCGGGCCCCACAATAATCATTACAAATCTTTTAATTATTCAATTGTATATTTATAATTTAAATTTTCATTTGGATAAAAATAACATTTATTTTTATGAATTAAATTATTTCGAGTTGGTTGTCATTAAGTAGATTAACATAGAATTGACCTACTTATTAATCGTCTAAAGGAAGTGGATCGAAATGTTTGGTATGAACCCATTTACACTAAATACTAATCGGTAAAAAATCATGTCGTATTCCCTAGTCATATCAAACTGCCACTCAGAGCATTTATATCAATCTATCTAAAGTAACATAAGCCCTACAATTTGCCCAACCAACCCCAAAAAAACACACATACGCTTATGCAAAATTGTGCAAAATAAGATTTTACCTATAATAACCATGCAAATATATATAATTACTGTTCATATGTAAATTTATTTTTTAATATTTTCTTTACTCAGAGAGAGAGTAAGAGATGATTTGGGAGAGTAATAAAAATTGATAAAAAAAAATAATTTAATAAAATATAGTGTAAAATAGATAATCTGATGTGAGTTTTTTTAAAAAGTAGTTATATAAAAGGGTTCTATTAAAAGGCGCCCTTAAGAAATTTGTTAATGGATAATTTAAAAAAAAATGATACTACTTTTTATGAGAAAAATATAAAAAGGTATAAAAAAAAGTTAATTGTTTCTTTTTTCCTCATAAAAATTTCTAAAAATAATTTCTAAACCAATGGATATCTTTATTTTTTCTCTATGTATAAAATTGTTAAAATAAATTCTTAGAGCATTCTCATCAAAACTTTCAAAAAATTTAGCATTTGACAACTTAAAACACTACTTTTTCTATTTTAACATCTTACTTTACTACTTGTTCAACATTAAGGTTCTATTTTTCACATTACCTAAAAACTATTCATTCTCTCTCTCTCTCTCTCTCTCTCTCTCTCTCTCTCTCTCTCTCTCTCTCTCTCTCTCTCTCTCTCTCTCTCTCTCTCTCTCTCTCTCTCTCTCTCTCTCTCTCTCTCTCTCTCTCAACCCACCATTCACCATCTCCACAAACTCACAACCAACAGCCACCCAATCACCACCCCACCACCAAGCCTTCATAAAACCCAAACAACCATTACCCACCATCACAGCGGCCACAACCCACCATCCCAATTGCCACAACCAAACCTAACTCGGTCTCAACCCTAGCCACCCCAACCCGATCTCAACCCCAGCCACCCTAACCTCTACCCACCCTAGCTGCCTCACAACCCACCCACCCCGACCTCTACCCACCCCAACTGGCTCACAACCCACCCACCCAAACCAAACCTTAAACCCAGACACCTCGAACTCAACCCCAGCCACCCCGACTCAAGCCACCCCAGCTGGTCTCACCCCACCCCAGCTGGTCTCACCCCACCCACCCCACCCCACCCCACCCTAACCTCAACCCACCCCACCCCGATCTCTACCCATCCACACCCGACCACCACCCATCATAGCCACCACGAGCCACTGCACCACCAATCACCACGAGATTGAGAAACCTAATTGAGAGAGAGAGAAGAGAATGAGAAAAGTTGATAGAAAGTGAGAGACACAGATGAGAGAGAAGAAAAACTATTTGTTTGGATACCGTTTATTTGCTGAAAATATTATGACAAAATATTTTTAAATGAAAAAACACTGTTCATGCGTTTTTGTGCTTTGGTTGGTCCATGACCATGAACAGTGCCATAAGACCAGCCAAAAAACACACACAAAAACAACGTAAATGCGTTGCTAAACAAACGCACACTAATTTAATAAAATGAGAAGGAATAGAAAATAATTTTTTATTAGTAGCACCTTACTTCAACAGGGTGTTTATGGTGTAATCTATATGCAAGTGCTCTTAAACTCATGCAACCAAACATTTTAATCCAATGCCTAGGATGGTGCGCTAAGCCCGTTAATTACTAAGAAAATGGGCTCCACATCTTCTTATTTACTATTTATTTATTTTTCTTTTTGGGCCGCTAATTTACTCCTCATTCCACAACCCTATTTGCAATAATAAGCTTTGCCTATCCTAGCCAAAGGGCTTGTAGATGGATTAGTATCTCTTTATGTATAAAGTGCTTTGGATCTAGAAAGGAAAAGATTCGAGATGCAGGGTTAGCAACATGTTGTAATTATTTCTCCAAAAAAAAAAAAAAAACTATACAGACACAAGTTAAAAATATAATGTGCATTTTTCAAAAAACAAAGTACATGTACACATTAATGTTTCATTGGCTTACATGCGTAAACTTATTATGATTAAGTTTTTTTTTTTTTTTTTCATGTGTACAATTTGATTTGATTTTTAATATATATATATATTTTTATATATATATATATATATATATATATATATATATATATATATATAAAATATTATTTAACCCTCATGGCATTGTTTATTTATTTATATTTTTTCTAAGAAGGTTTTAGAATTTCATGACTTCATGGTAAAGGACCCACATTTGAGTGAGACATTTCTGGGTACGAAAAAACCATAGGCTTTCCCATATCGCAAAGACAAATTGCTCACTGCATGATTCAGCATCTTGGTGGGGTGGCAGTTAGAACTTAGAAGAATAAAAAAAAGATTTTAAAAAGTTTAAAAAAAAAAAAAAAAGAATAAACAGGTAAAGAACAATAGTCGAAGCATCATAAGCCATATTCTAAACTTTTACTTAAACAATTGAAAAGCTAAACTCCACTTATGATAAGTTGCATGTTGTTCATCCTCTCATTTGTTAGTCTTCGATAATGATCACTCTCTCTTCCAAGTAAAATAATTCTCTTGGATATAAAATAATTTCTTAGTGGGCATTTCCTTTTAAGCTCCATTTGATTTTTTCTTCTTCTTCTTGACAAACCCTACTCTTTATACCCCACTCTCAAAAAGGCATACCCTCTAAAAAGTTTAAACCCCTATTTGTTCAAAGTTAAACCCTGAACCAGCATTATCAACTTAGGCATTAAACTAATACACAAAATAAAAACACCGACATTAGTCTAATATGAAAGGGAATTTGTGTTAGATCCACTAATGGGGCTCAACATGTACTTAGAGAAAATGCTAAAATCACTCACAACCCATTTTTTTGATCGAGTATTCAATGAAACACACAAAGTGCGCAAATAAGTTTGCTCTCGTTGGTCCTTAAACATAATTAACTCATCATTATGTACATAGAAGCCGTTCTAATCTAATTATTCTAAGTGGAATTCTAGAAGATGCCAACTTATATATATTATGTGTCAGCAATATGAAGCAAATGGCACTATCATGGCCTCTATTAAAGGGTCTTTTAATTTTGTGTAGGGTTTTATCGTGGCCTCATTCTTTCAAAATGATTAGCTATTCGTAGATTGTGTGATCAATAGTTTTTTTTCTTCTTCTTTTTAGGCATTTTTGTATTAATTCTTCCATTGATAATTCGACAACACAATAAACATTTCATTGTCATTCCTTGACGCATTTATCATTATGCCATTAGTGCAAACATTGTACTGTTTAGATACCCCATTTAGAGTAATTAGAACCTTCTGTTTTTTCACTAGAGTGAAAATTCCTCGAACCTTCTTCCTTCCAAATTAATTTAAGGTTCTTTATTTGCATGTTATGCACTAGACCATTATGACCAAAAACACCAAATATTAGGTGAAGGAAATAGGTTTAAAATATTAGTAATAATACATATACGTGTGTGGCTTTGCTCATTGCTGACATATAATAGAAAAAAAAGTATCTAAAATGTCATTAGGTTAGCAGATTAATTGTCACTTCTTTGTTTTTTCAATGGAAATGTCCATAGTCCAAGACTCCCTTTTTGTTGTAACTATTAAATTATCACACAAAAAAAAAAAAAAAACTCATTGCTAAATTAAAATATCATATACCCAATAAAGACCCACACTAAAATCCTTCTAAAACTCATAGCCAAATAACTTTGTAAAACATTTTACAAAAACACACAGTGGCTATCTTCTCTCCCATTTGTTGGTTGGGTTACCGGTCTAGTAGTCGGTGTTGGCGGTTTGGTCACCAAAGCCGTTGGTCTGGCCACCGAACCTTCGACACTTGTGGCTCCAGTGGTTGAGCCACCGATTTTGGTAGTTTGTGCTTGAAAAATTTTACATGTGATATCACATACCTGAAAATATTTTAAAATGGTGAAAATAGAGTATCAGTATTAACTCTCATAAAAGAGGTACTTCAAAGCAAAAATATCCCGATTAAATCGAATGCCACTTTAGCATGTCTTGTCTCAAAAATTACCAAGCTTGAGATGATCACTCAGCTTCGTCCTATTGGCTCATGTAATACCTTGTACTACACAATCACAAAGATCCTAGCTCGTATACTTAAACCCTTCCTTGACCCAATGGTCCACCCATTGCAAGCTAGTTTTGTTCTAGGTAGGAAGGTAGGAAAGTTAGTGGCAATGTCATCCTTTTTTAGGAGATTGTCCAGTCAAGGACTACTTCAAAGAGCGAGAAAGGCTTTTTAGTAGTAAAAGTTTAATTTGAAAGGGCCTTTGATAGGCTCGAATGAAGTTTCATTAGACAAACAATAACCTTATTTGGTTTCCTTCGAACTGGATCGAATTGATTATGTAATTCATTTTGTCCTCAAAGTCCAATAGTTTTGGTGAATGCCTGAATGGCAGCCAAAAAAAAAAAAAAAAAAAAAAAGAGAGTAAAAGAAAAGAGAAGAGAATATTGAATTCATATATTTAGGAGTCATTTGGTAATGTTGTTCTAGTAACGTTGTTTGTATTTTTTGGAAATACGCGTGGGTGGAAAAGTGTGTGAAAATATGTGTAATAATGTTTAAACTTTGAAAATTGTTACTCAAAACACCCTACCAAACGAGAAATTATAGAGTCCTCTAGTGGACCACGTCACTTGTCCACCATTTTACTAAAAACTTCCATTTGTTTAAAATTGCTAAGTCAGTAATTAATTTCTGTTTAAAAAAAAAATTCTAACTTACAATTTTAAACAAGTAGAAGTTTTTTAGTAGAATTGTGGACTACATCACTTGTCCATCATGTGGATCTTATAATTTCTCCTACCAAGCAGCCCCTAATTAATCACTTTATAATTGTTTTGGTTTTCTCCCCCCTTTGATTTTTGTTATAAAGATAGAAAATTCTCATACTATAATGTTGGTTAATAGCATAAATGCAAAAATCTTTATATAGTTGTAATGAGAGAATTTTACGGGGAAAAAAAAATTATTTTTTGGTCTAGAAATAATAATATATTTTTGACAAAGATTGTTATTTAAAATTTGAGTTTTCAAAGATTACGTAAATAAATTAAAAAAATTATTATGAAAATATACGAATACATCATTTCAATATGAATGCAAAATTGTAATTATAATTCAAGATGTTTTTATAGCTCATATTTTTCATTTATATCAAACAAGGAGAAATGATTCCTATTTTCATTTCATGTATATTATCATTCCTTCCTACCAAACAACCATGATTAAAAAAAAAAAAAATTCCTTATTGTTTAATATCTATACACATTTTTTATTATTCAAAATGACACATTATTTAAAGTTTTGAATGATATTATATTGGATACATATTTAAATTTATAAAATTAAATCTAAATTATGAAGTAAATCAATTTCAAATCAATGATATTAACGGGTGCCCTTAGCGCATTTGTAAATAAACTATTTTAGTAAAATTTGATATAACTTTCATGAAAAATATAAAGCTAAAATGCAAATTTAACTCTTTAAGTTTTATTAAAATTTATTTTAGTCCTATAACTTTACTTTCATTTAATTAAGTCCTTTAAATTTCAAATTTATTCAATTCAGTCTTTCCATTCAATATGGTTAAAAAAATTTCATTAAAAAAAAATATTTTGTCACATGAAAAAATATTTATAAAATTAATAAATTTTTTATGTAAGAATTTTCATTTAATTTTTTTTTTCATTATTTAATTGCATACTTAACGGAAAATTTTTAACAGAGTTGGACAAAAGACCTGAATTGAATAAATTTGAATCATAGAAGACTTAATTGAACAAAAATAAAGTTAGTAAACTAAAATGAATTTCATTTAAACTTAGATGACATTTTTTACATTTTAACCAAAATACAATAAGCTATTAAAAAAATCAGTTATTTTTTTTCTTTTCCCATAAAATTTTTTTAAGATTATTTTTTTATAACTAATTCCCTTAATAAATTCCTCAACTTTCCCCTAAAAAGTAAATACTTGTTCCAAAAGTTGCTATTATGAAGTGATTAATGAATAAATAAAGATTGTCATGGAATCTACTAACTTCATCATGCCTATGTGTCAAAGGTGACAATATCAAAGCGTACAAAACACGCACCAATGCACGGAAAAGAGTACACACTCAGGTCGCAAATAAGACCTGACAAGGATATTTTGTCCATATGAGATTGGAGCGTGTTGTAAAAGCTTTTATAGGGTCCAACGTACTAGTTGACAAGGAGAATGAGAAAATGGGATATTGGGTTGGATTTTTGGCCATTATAATATAATGTACCATTGCCACTAAAATATTGAATAGAATTTCACTCACCCAAAGTACATAAAGAGGGCTTAAATTATATGAATTATTGTGGGCATCAAGCAAATTAAAAAAATGGGTTTTCATTGCACCCACTCCTATTATTTTAGGTTTTCTAAGGTTTCCAAAGATTAGTGACCATGTTGAGTGAGCTTCAATATATGTCTCACATTTATTGGTTGACTAGGACAATTAGCTCGAATGAGGGACTACTATGGTACTTGAAATCCTTTCATATGGTACGAACTCACAAAAAAATTGCTTAAGATTTCACTATTACTCTCTTGCTAACTATCCCCTCTAGATCTCAAATGCGTTCCACGTGCCTGTGCACCAAACTAACCATCTATAGGAAGTTCAAATTGTTTATCTTTCTCCTTTGGGCCAGGTGAAAACATTGTTTAATGTCCCAACTTTGTGGATAACGTTTCTCTTATTAAATACTCATGGGAACTATAGAGAAATTATGTGTAGCATGAGATCTTATTTCTTTCTCACTTGGAAGTATAAGCATGTATTTTAGCAATTAATCCAAAATTTAGAATTTTCATTAATTAGAATATGTTAAACATGTTAAAAATCAACTAAACAAATTAAAGAAAACAATTTCCATTGACAAAATAATTCCTCTATTGCCATATGATACTTGCCTCTCTCGGTTTTCAATTTTAAGACTTTGTTTGGTTTGACGGAAAATATTTTCAAAAAAGAAATTATTTTTAAGCGTTTGGTTGCATTCCTGAAAATTTTATTTGGAAGTCAATTACTAAATAACTCTCATGCATAATGTTAAGAGTTCATACTTCATAATCAAGGCTTAGAGAGAAGCATGAAACACGATAGATTTGATGACTAATAAATAAATAAATAAAGACGAGAAAAGAGCTTTTATTATGTATCCGACCTTGTTCTAGCTCCACATACTTTCTTAGATTAATCCCATTTAGTGAAACATTAATTGAAATTAGACACTCATTGGTGAATGGTGATAGTGAAATTTGACACCAATGTGAGACTGCCTACTAGGATAATATTTATTTTAGGAATCGCTTACTAGGATAATATGATTGGTAAAAAAGGGTTTCAACTTTCCACATGTATTGCACATACAAGAGCAGAACACAAAATTATTTTTAACTTTTGGAAAATCATATTCTTACCCTATCCCATGGTGTGAAGTCTAATCAACCTTTGAATGTCAAAATTAGCTTGCCTCAATAAGCTATCTACCATCATTTATTAGATTCCTTTTTCCATTCAAACATTCTTTCACAGTTTCACCCCCTGCCCTCAAATTGTTCTTTGACCCAAAATTTAAAAAAATAATATATAAAAAAACCCACATCATATTCTTCTCCCTTTGTCTTTTCTTTGGGTCGGTGACGTCCCGCAGCATTCGGTACAGTTCTTATTCTCCAACTTTTTTTGAAAATGAATATAATTTACTTCAAAGTAAGTTAAGTTTTGAAAAATTATATCGATTTCAATGGCTTTGTCAATTGACTCAATCGAGTAGTAAGAAAATCACATGACAAAGTTTGATTCGAAATGTGTTTGGAGTCTTAAGGTCCAACTGACAACAAAAATGTGACAGTTGTATTTGTTATGTGTAATGTATATGATTCACTTAACCTAAATAGCTAAGTGAGTCATATGCATTGCACATAAAAAAGTACGTGTCATCTTTTTACTGGTAGTTGGAGCCCTAGGCTAGGACTATAAATGACCCGAGCTAATTATTAAAAGTTCAAGATTGTTCATTTAAAATTTTTTTTTTTTTTTTGAATGCGAGCTGAGCTCAAGCTTATCACCAAACAAGATTTTATGTTTTAGCTTGTCGAGCAAGCTCAAGCTTGTTTGTGAGTTACTTGATTAACTTATTTTTTTTTCTAATATATTGTGAAACCATGGCTAAAATGTTTTACCTCTTCACAATTCTATGTGCTTTTACTATGAATAGACTGTTTATATCATCAATAAGTTATAAATAATAATTTAATATTATATAAACCTATTAACAAATTTATACAATCCAATTTCAAGTCTATATAAATATATTTTTAGACAAGTATCATATGATACTATATATAATTAAATCACGCCCTCATTTCACTAGCTTGTTCACGAAAAACCTAATATGTTTGAGCTTAACTCGTTTAATAATTAATCTTAAACTTGCTTGAACCTGATTTGTTTTCTAAACAAGCAGATATGAACAAGTTTTTTCCTGAATTGAGCTTGAACTGTTCATAAACAGTTTGATTCATTTATAGCCTTACCCAAGACTCCAAATATATTTGGAGCCAAACTTTTTTCACTACATAATCACCAAAAAGTAATTCAAATATTCATTTATTATAATATTGAAATCAACCAATCACATTTATCAAGTGTTTTAAAGGCAAAACGTTAAGGTGAAGTTTTCAACATAGCCGATCGACTTTTTATAGGAAAAAAAAAAGTCAAACTTTTACTTTTGCTATTTTTCTTGCTTTCCAACATAAATCTATTTTATTCTCCTTAATGATGACTTTAAGAGAACTCGTTAACATACTCTATAGTAAATTTTGTAATACATTTAGAATTTCCCTTACCAATTAAGCGTCCTAATTCCTGCCAATCAATTTCTCATAGTTAATTTTCCATTATTTTATGAGAATTGTTATGTCCACGATATCTTTAAAAATAATTTTACAATAAATCTTAAGTAGTAGGTTGTTATTGGTGGTTACTAGTAGACTAAAAAGTGATATTAGTGTGGGTTCTAGTTAGTTCAATTGGTAAAGTCTCTAATAGTTAAATAAAATATCTATGGTTCAATCTTACTTACACCAAAAATTGATTGATATCTTGATTTGATGATAAAAATTTATCATCAGAAACGGATGTTACATGATGAAACTCTCTCTTTCTCTAAAAAAAAGGGTAATATTAGTGATAGGTTTAATTTAAAATCAATAACAACTAACTATATATAATTTGTTAAGAGTGTGGTGAAAATTTCATGAACTTATCACTTCTCTTATTTTATTAGGTCTTTCACACTCTTTTCTTACCACGTTAACACGTTTATGTTCCTAATTTTGTGTTTTTTGAAAAGAGAAAGTGCCAAAAACCGAAAGGTGAAAAAGACCCTAACTGCGCCACAGTGACCGTTAGCTAAGCTAACCGGCGCCAAATATATTCTCGTTGGTGCTATCCCCCACACACATACACACACTCTCTCTCTCTCTCTCTCTGTCTTTGTCTCTCTCTCTCTCTGATCCTTCCCTTAAAAACCAAAGAAACCCAATATTTAAAACTCAAAGACATTGATCCTCGTAGACTGTCTTTGGTCTTGCAGAGTTTCAACTCTCTCTCTCTCTGTTCCCATACCACTTCAATTCCCCTATCACTTCAATTGATTCTTTAGCTTTTTCTTTCATGGAGAACGGCTTCTCTTCTCCTCGGAGCGAATCCTTCCCGGCCGGTCTCCGTGTTCTCGTTGTTGATGATGATCCAACATGGCTCAAAATTCTTGAAAAGATGCTCAAGAAGTGTGCTTATGATGGTACTGCTTGCTTTTGTTACTTTTTTTCTTTCTTTCTCTCATGTCTTGAAAAGATATTCTCTTCGTTTGAGTTTGCTTTTGTTGTTTTGTTGATTTTTATGGTTTCTTTTGCTAATTCTTGTTGTTTACGAGGTGGGTTTCTCAAATTATGTGTTAGTTCCAGTATAATGGCTTCTGGGTATGTTCTATTCTATGTTTTCTTCATGGGTTTAATTTTAACTAATAGAATTGCATGTAAAGTTCATCACTTTATGTTTTATATGTAGGTGTTAAGGCTGTGAAATCTTGAAAATGAAATAGAAGGGGAGAGATTAAGGATATTTTTATTTATTTATTCATTTATTTTGTGACTTTCATGTTGTTGCTTGAGGCTTTTAATGTGAAAATTGTTAGTTTCATTGATGAAAATTGATAATCGAATTGATCTGGGTTAATTAAAGGGTATATGTTGAGAACCTCAATTAACATGAGTCACACCAAAACCGAGACATGGATGAACTGCATAAGTTAAGACTTCTATTTACTGCACTGTAGTCCCAACTTTAAAAATGGTAGTTCTGAATAAAGCTGTAATAGAGAAAAATTTTCTGTTAGTAATTGAAGTATGAGATAGTATTTTTACATTAATTTTGAACACTTATATCTGAGGAAGAGAAAACCATTTTTTTTTAATTTTATAATTTGTTTGTTACAAAAGGCTTCTTAAAGGTAGTGAATTAGGGGTAACAAGGGCTTTCTTTGGTGCCTATGCTATGATACTTGTGTAGTTCTTATCTATACTAGTTGTGATGCAAAAGGCCTTTTTTCCAAGAGCAATAAACAGGCATAATTAGATTCCACCTTGTTGTATTCAAATATTTGTGATGATAAGGATAGAATTGGGAATTTGTTTCCAACAGAATTTAGATTTTTGAATTATGAAAATTTATTTTTAAGTGATGCTACTTATAAAAGAACTGTCTGATAGAGCAGTTAAATGATAGAAGCTTCTTGTAGATCTGGAGTTGGGCTCAATAACTAGACCTTGGGTGGGCTCTTTATCTTGAGTAATTTAAGCTTGGGAACACAAATATATGTGTATGTATATGTGTGCCTATTCAGTTTTACTCAATTGACTTACCTCTTGTGAGGCTGATAATCAAAGGACCAACATGTAAACTTTTTCAGTCTAGTGCACTGCTCAGCTTGTCACTGAAGAGGGCAATAATTTGAAGATAAGATTTGAAGCTTGACTTGAAAAGTCACAATTGAGCTAAACCAGATTTCTTGAGTAGGATTTCGAAAATTTGATGCACACAAGGTGCAGGCTTAATAACTTAATGATAATAATAACAAAAAACTTAAGACAAGTCTGATAAGTGATGTAATTGCAGCGGGGTCTGATGAAGAATTTCTTAATCTAATGGATTGCTTGTGTGTTCTGAAATGCTAATTGTCATTTGTAGCATTAGGATTGAATAATGTTCATCGGATCATGCATGTAATGCTAGGCTAATGAACGATATTTGTTGATAAAGAAGATTCTTGAGCTCAATTGTATCTACTCTAACCAAACTTGAACATGGCTACTTGAAATCTGTTCAAGTTTGAATTATTTCAGCTTGTTTTGGATAACTTCTTTTGAGCAGTAGGGTTGGCTTCATGAATGTGGGCTCCCAATATCCATTCTCTTTAGAGACCATCTTTCTATCAGTAAACATGCCTTCTGATATTTTCAAAATTGCAGTGAACTTTCATATTGGCTTTTAAACCTATTCATAGTTCATTTTTTTTCCTATTCTGTTTTCTCTTTTATAGCCACTAGTGCTGTTGAAAACTTTTATTGATGATTGAAACTTCTCATATGACCTTCAAAGTTGTTACCATCTCTTTTGTGTTTCAAATAACCAATAGTATTGATTACTTTTCCTAGTCATGTTACACTAAATTTAGGGAAGTCTTTCAGGTATCGCATTCCTATTTGTATGATTTTCCTGATTCACTCAGCGTGTCTTTTGCTGCCATTCACTTTAATGCTGTGGAAACTATGTCTTATCTGGTTTCTTATTTATGATAAGAAAAAGAAGATAGCAAAGGCTTTTTATTTGCAATGAACTGTTTGATCCAAAAAATTGAAACATATTTTTAGACTTGATTGAATAAAGATGCATTTGTTATTTATGTTCTTGCTACGTTGAAACTTTTTTGAATGACTTCTGCTCACTAATATACTCTGTTGATCAATCATCTCTACCATGACAGCTAAAATTTGAAACTATTCTCACTTATCTTTGTAATTTTTATATTTCAGTGACTACATGTCATTTAGCACGTGAGGCTCTGAACCTTCTTCGGGAGAGGAAGGATGGGTATGACATCGTAATCAGCGATGTTAACATGCCCGACATGGACGGTTTCAAACTTCTTGAGCATGTTGGACTGGAAATGGATCTTCCAGTGATTAGTCAGTTCTCTGATACTAATATACGAAATTTTTACTAACATGCTAAAATTCCCATCGATTTTTAATTCACATCCACTGGAATCCTTGCTTCTGACAAGTTGCATTTTGTGAACCTGCACAGTGATGTCTGTAGACGGCGAAACGAGCAAGGTCATGAAAGGAGTTCAGCACGGCGCATGTGATTATCTCCTCAAGCCGATAAGAATGAAGGAACTCCGCAATATATGGCAACATGTTTTCAGAAAGAAGATACATGAAATCAGGGATATCGAACATGAAAACATAGACATCATTCAGATGTCTAGAAATGGATCAGATTTGTCTGATGATGGGCACATGTATTGTGGGGAAGATTACAACTCTAAAAAACGAAAAGATTTTGACAAGAATGATGACAAGGATTTCGGTGATCATTCTACAAAGAAACATAGAGTAGTTTGGTCGGTTGATCTTCACCAGAAATTTGTCAAAGCTGTGAACCAGATTGGGTTTGATAGTAAGTACAGTATAAACTTCTACTCGTAGAGTTTCTTTATGAGATGTGCTTCTAAAACTAAACATATATGTCGGATTCTTACTATGATTGTCTTTAATCAAAAATATCATTCACACCCTTTTAGTGGGAGGCACCATTAATTTGGTCCCTTAACTATCAAAATTTGCAATTTACATTCTCGCAGTATGACGATGATGTCAATGTGACCCTCTCATCAGGATCTGTCAATACTGTTCCATTAAGTGCCCCAAAAAGACTTTTTATTTTTATTTTTTTCAGAAGAAAATAATTTTAAAAAGGAGAAAAATAATAAAAAATTGGGGAATCAAATTTTTTTAAGGGAATGAAGTGGTTGCTCATTGGCAACAATACTGATCACAAGTTGCATTTGACTCTCCACTACATTCCTTCAGCTTAGATTGATCACTCCATTTATTTCAATTTCCAGTAACAATTTGATCTCATGAGACCCATAAGGCTTCTCCAACGCTGGGCCCACATTCAGGTTGATGGCAGTTAAGGATTTGTGGAAGGAAGCAGCAACCTGCTTCATCAATCCTAGCAATGGGTTCCTGTAAACCTGTTTTCAAATCCACTTCGAACATAGCTTTTGAGTTTCCTTATAATTTGAATAATATTTGAGTATTGATCTCCCAAAATTAGACCCATAAAATTGAATCACAATTTTACTTTTTTGTAAATATTTATTTTTCCTATTTTCCTACTGAAAATTGGAGTCCTTTTTGGATGGGTTAACTGTGAGATTGTGACGGATCCTGATGGAAGGGTCATATTGACATCAATATCACATTCGAGGGTGTAAATTGCAAGTTTTGATAGTCAAGAGACCAAATTGGTGGTGCCCCCATACTAAAGGGTGTTTTTTTTTCCTCGTCTTTATGTGGTCCTCAATCATGTAGCTGTCATCTTTATATAGTTGTCATCTTTATTTTGCTTCAACAGAGCCATGACATATGGTGTCTTTTTGGCAGAAGTTGGCCCCAAAAAGATACTCGACTTGATGAATGTGCCATGGTTGACTAGAGAAAATGTTGCTAGTCACTTACAGGTAGATCCCCTCACCCTTTCAGTCTTGGTCTTTGACAATTTTTAAAAGTCATTATCAAGTAGGCTTTTTACAACCTATTGCTTTTCCTTTATGGTAGTATAGTTTCCAAGGAACATTGCAATTACAAAATCAAGTAAATACTTGGCTCATTAATGATGTATCTGATGACTATTTTTTTTTTATCCCACTGTATATCTGATCTATGTCTTTTTTGATAAGTGATTGTTATGATCGCACCCAATCTTTTTTTTTGAAATTTATACAAAAATATGTATAAAAAATTATTTTCATCATATTTACATCCGTATTTTATGTGCCTTTTTGACTTTACATATGCTGATATCTCGAGTGAACTTCTATCCAATTTCATCACAAGCAATTCTTTGTCTATTTTTAATATTACACCGGCTTTTACAACCTCCCACCTACAACAATATTCAATTGTACAACTAGAGACACACTATTTAATCAAAGACTAAGCACAGCTTATTAGAAAATAGTCAAGATGAGCGAGAAAAGTTCTCCGTAATGATCAATCTGTTTGAATATCATGGTGATTCTCATTGAGGAAATTTTTATTTTTTCCAGAAGTACCGCCTCTACTTGAGTAGGTTGCAAAAGGAAAATGATTTAAAAGCTTCTTTTGGTGGCATAAAGCATTCAGATTTTCCTCCGAAGGATCCTGCAGCAAGTTATGGACATCAGAGTTCAATCAGCTTGAACCAAAATGATGTTGCAAATGGTTACCAGTTTTGTGGCAGTAACTTCATTGCTCAGGATGCTGATACCAAAAATCCTGAAGGTGATCTCAAAATTGTTTCAGAGATGACAGAGATCAAAAGAACGTTGACCACTGATGTTAGTGATCTGCAGAAAGCAAGGAGTTCACAGAGCTTCGGTCATTCTTTTGCATCACTGGAAACCGAAGCAAGCTATCCAGCATTTGATTCTACCAACCCACCAGAGTTCTCTTGGAGTGAAAATACCGAAACTCAAGTCAAGAAAGAACTTAAGCCACATCTTCAGTTGGAGGATGGCTACAGTCAGCTACCACCACATGGTCCAGAGCATCAGATCCAACTGAATCAATTACAGTCAGATCCAGCAGTTACTTCTGTACTTTCTTTGACAGGAAGAGACATAAGTGGCTCCATCGAAATTAAGCCTTTGTTCACTGAGTTCAAGAGCAAGCATGTGAGCCATGTCAGTCCAACGGAAAGTGCAATTGACACATTTCCCGTTCAAACCAAGAGCCAATTAATAAATCATCAATCTTTTGAGCCCATTTCCACTGTGATTTCAAGCACAAAACCACAGGGCTTCAATCTGAGCATTACTGACTTAGAGTCTAGCCAAAGAAACCTGACATCGGCAAGTGACCCAAATTTTGCACCAATCAATGAGGACTTAACCGTCTGGCTTCAAGGAGATTATTATAGTATGAATTTTGGACAGAGTATAGATTTTATTGACTACGATGATCCGGGCTTCCTGGCCGAATTTCCATTCTACTTGTATGACCCGCTTACTGCTGACTTCCAGTGTCCTATCGACTCAACAACAGAATGTCCAATTGTTGATCAAGGTCTATTTATAGCTTGACCGTGCTCTGCAGCTCTGCACCTTCTTGCAGGAAGCGAGGTTTGGGATATTATTTCCTGACCACTTTGGACTTGGATGTTTTAATTTGTATAATAGGAGTGTTTTCAAACTTTTAGCATAATAAGTTTGCTTGTCGAAGTTCAGTTCTTGACATGGGACATGCATTAATGGTGTTTTGTGTGTTTGTAGAAAACAATCCAAGCCTACGGGCCTATCATGTGCACAAAAGTCATTTTCCTTCACAAATTCTCTGAACCAAAAAAAAAAAAAAAAAAAAAAAAAAAAAAAAAAAAAAAAAGAAAGAAAGAAAAAAAAGAAAAAGGAAAAAAGAAGAAGAAAGAGCTATCATCTGTACAAAAATGATCAGTTGTGCCCTTCTAGTAAGCTGATTTGGATTTTTGAACCTAAAAATGACATTACTTTTGGTCTCTAATTTCTGCTACTAGACTAATCACACCATTCTATAGCTGGTATTGCAGGATGCAGATTTGTCCCATCCTGGCAAAAAATTATCTTATGAGACCAGTTTATACCGCGCCTCCATCACAATATATGGATCCCACAGGTGTGTGGAGCCTACCAAATGTGAGGGAATGCTGCATATGATAGTCACAAGATACTTTCTTCATCTTGGCATGCCATATCAGAAAGCCGGAATCTGCAACTGCCAAGCAGCCCTTCCTTATCCCCCCAAATAATTCTGAGAATTCAGTTAGGTTTTTAGCTTTTAGTCTCAATACAAGCTTAAATGTTTCAGTCACATGGTGATTTAAGCATTGTACCTTAGTTCAAGGTAAAGCATTAAGAAATAGTATAAACTAAGATCAACTGTACATGCTACCAACACAAATAAGCACAAAGCCAGTCTTATTACAAATATGCTTGCTATTCCAACAATGCTTATCCTATGAAGCCTGAGTGCGTTTCCAAATTCGGGTGCGGGTGTAGCGGGGTGCAGCAATTAAAAAATTATTAAAAATATTTTTATTTTTATTTTCTATATATTTTTACTATTAAAATATTCTTAAAAAACACATTATAAGTCCTTGGTTCTCAAAACAAAGAAAGAAGGCAAGAAACACAAAAGAAGCAACAAATATTCAAAATAAAATTGAGAAATGACAGATTTAGAATGTTTGGGTCTCATTCAAAATCGATTTTTGCTGTTCCGGCATGATTTTCGACCGCCGGCTGATACGATCCGATTCGGCCAATACGACCCGATTCTAGCCGAATCGGCACGAATCCGTAAAAAAAAAAAAAAAAAAAAAAAAAAAACTCAAACATGGCACCGACACGTGGGCAGCAGCATCACCGCGTCAGGCTGCGTCGGACGCGAGTGCGGCGCCCATTTTGCCGCGTCCGTGCATCATAGTGCTTATCTCCTACATGTTTACAAAGAAAAAAGTACTGGAAAAACTGCTACAAAATTTCACTTATCACTGATTTTATTAGAAGCTCTCAACACAAAATACTAACTTTGCATTGATATCCTCCCTCAGGTGAATCCCATTTCACTTATCACTCTCTCCATACTACGTAATTACAAGGATAGGTCCGGGTTGTCAGGATGTCCAATAATATGCTTATATGAAACAATCTGCTCTCTTCTTTTGATACTTAATGCTGAATATTTGGAGAAGCATTCTCATGTGCATTCTTCTTAGGTAGTGAAGTGACTGAACAGGTTGTGGTTCTATCAAATTTTTCTGTAACACGCTTAGAGTTACCATTTCTGACTAGAGGTATTCGAGGAGGCCGAGAGCTTGAATCCTGGACTGGGCTGGGAACTGGCTTTCTTCTGAGATTTGGTGATCGAGGCTGTGTCAATGAGATCTGCAAAATGTGAATGATCAGTATATTTTTCTTTCAGCAACTCTGATTGGATAAGCATCTAACCAACACTCAGAAAAACAGCCACAAACTTGGCTTCTCGGCCTGGAAGAGAAGGGGGACGAGAAACAAATACTACAAGAGAAGATAAAAAAAGAAAAGGAAAGGTAACAATACTTAAGGGTGTCTACAGAGAATCAGGCCCCTCTCCACTCACTAGCAAGCAGCAAAAAATAACATATAAAGGCAAACATACACTTTACACCCTATTAACTTTGATCAATTGTCATTTTAGTCCACTAAGTTTAAAAATTCTCATTTCAGTCCATATTAACTTTGAACAATTGTCATTTTAGTCCACTAAATTTAAAAATTCTCTTTTTTTTTTTTGGTTTAAATATATTAATAAAATAATCTTACATTATTTTTTTATGTTAAAAATGAGAAATAATGTCATTTTAAGGAAGTTAACAAAAACCTTTTAACTGCAATGGATGGAAGGACTTACGTGACTTTGTTATAGGATGAACTAAAATGACAATTTATCAAAGTTATAGGATATGAAGCATATTTTTGCCACAAAAACAAAGAAAGAGTTATTGAACTGACAAAGTAGCATCCATCAGAACTGACATAGTAGGCTGGAACAAAACATCCTGAAATTACTTCTTTTTTTTGCAGTGCTAAGTACCTGTACATATAAACTCATAGCGGAGCCTATCCAAATTACTTCAAAGGCATTTACTGCATACGTAATGCATGTTTTAACCAAAAATTCTGCATCATAGAGAATCAAGTTAAGAAGCTACAAGTACCTTCTTTGGGGGATTGCTCAGTGATTGTGATCTATGATTTAAATCTTCATTCAGTTTGGCTTTAAAATCAGTACTCTGTCGCAAATTTTTGATGTCAAAGTGTGATTTCTCCTGCACAAAAGTTTAAAAGGAAAAAAGGCTTTAAATGAGCTCACCATGCAAGTGATATGATTTGTGCAATCACTTCACATCACTATATTATTGGGAAACATACACAACCCTGAAGTTATGTGTTATAGCAGATCAACTGGGCAACTCATGCAATAACCCTTGAACCAATTCACATTGTTGGACCCCTCAATACATCTCTGCATTTTGTTATTCGCCTAAAAAAGCCAGTTATAGAGTTGCATAATTTTTATTTATTTATTTATTTTCCGCATGGGATTCCATATCACCTATTCAAAGCTATAGTAAGGCAATGAGATCAACCTTAGGCCTGGTTTGTGGTTGCACTTTTTCTGCCTCCTCGGCATTTATTTTGTCTTCCAACTTCTGAAAGAACTGTCATAAATAATAGCAAAAAGATTTGTAAGTAACGACACAATTTTAAATCATAACATATAATAAGAAGTAAATAACAAGAACTATTGGATCTAATCTTGCCTCTTTGCGTTTTGCTGCTCTTTCTTCACTCCTGAAAGTAAACGGAGAGGATATAGTAGGAGTTCGCGCTTTAAATCCACTTGCATTTGATGGTTTTGAGCAGCTGTTACACAAACATTTTATGAGAATTTTCTCTAAGTTTCCAAATGAAAATGTTACAGAGCCTGGTAAAATATATTTTACACCCAATCATGCATCTACCTCACCTAAACAACCACCCTTTGCTTCTCTTCTCTCTCTCTAACACACACACACAAGTGATAAGATTCCACTCTTTTCAAAATCTAAGGGAACTATTTGGCTATTTGCTCAAAAAATTATTGAAATAAATTGGCTAAATATAACAGTGCTTTATTTTTTATAGAAGTAATAACAGTTCTCTATATGCATTCTAGAGATCAATGAAGTTAAGTAAATAGATCCTGAAGAGCAAGAGTAGCAAAAGCAGGATCAATTTAGGTGGTAATCCAGTGTCTATACAAAAGGTGAACCATTAAGGTGATAAACAGGAAAACTCCTTACTCCATAGAGAGAGAGTGCTCTTTCCCATCCTCTGTTATTCCTCCTGAAATTGACTTGTTAAGTAGTGTTCTAGTCCTGAAATCGATAATCATGTCAGTGTAAGGGATAGTTCTTTTGTATGCACGCATCAAAAGCACAGATGGAAAAGGAACCATTTGAGATATTGCAAGGACATTCAGAAGGCAAAGTACCTTCGATCTTCTGGCTGGAGCTTTACTGAAGGTTGCTTAATTAACTTATTTACAGATGCCTGCAGTGCACAAAAGAACTCCTCAGTCATTTTAACAGATCTTTACTAGTAAAAATAATACTCAGATGTGTACTTTTGTGGGTGTGTGTACAAATGGAACAAGGTGAATGGCAGATAGATTAAACAAACGCAAGTAACAGAAGTAAATACCCTAGTCGAAGTTCGTTCAGGAGTTGAACTGTCTTGGGATGTGTCAAACAAATTTTCATCACTTCTTGCACTTCCAACCTCTTGAAAAACAGGAGTTGTTTTACTTGTTTTGCCAGTACGAGATGCAAAATTGATTGACATGTGAAGTGATTTTACAGTTAATCTCTTTTTGTCAACTAGATCTCCTGCTGTCCTCTCACACTCTGCCACACTATTAATTCTGTTTCTTAGTGGCATAGAAATCATCCGTTTGGAAGGAGAGACTGGGAGCTTGGAAGCTCGAGTTAATAGCTTCGAAGAAAAATTCGCTTGTCTTTTCTTGCTTGGTGAAGCAGGAATCTCCTTACTGGGAGCTACCTGCAGTAAGATAGTGAAGAGAGCAGTATTAGGCACATTTAATTTACTAAAAACAAGTAAAATAGGCATAACTGAACAACCTTATTGAGTTTCTTCTCTTCTTGGGTGGTCACAATCTTGTGGTGGTCTTCAACTTTTTCAATTTGGTCTATATTTTCAACCAGAGCAGAATCCTCCACATCAACACCTTCTACCATTACAGCCTCAGCTGCTTCCACCTTTGTAGTTTCCAATTCTTCAACATTAGGATTACATACATTCATTTCAGCAGAATAACATATTGCAGTATTAGGAGCATCTTCCACATGTGGTTCATCAACGGCCTTGCGGCTGTCTGCTTCCACCAACTCTGAATCCATGAAAGAGTCATTATGATGTTTGTCGCTAGTTTCTGACTCAGAAGCATTTGCTTCCTCAACCAATGCTGCTGCTCTTTCTGCAGCTTTTTTCTTGTAATGAGCTTCAAAATAAGCTCTCTTCTGAGCAACAGAACCTGGCTTGGAAAACTTCTCAGCTTCCTCTAAATAACGATTGTGAGAGAAGGTTGACCATTTTTCCCAGGCCAAGGATTCTGACATATACCTTCCAAATGAGATTGATTCTCCAAGACATCGAATGGGGTCAGTCTGCAATTAAAATTAATTACTCATATGTCCTAAAATAAATTAGAAATACATGAAAGTACAAATTAAACTTTGATTATTTAGTTAAAATAAAAAAAGGTAGATACCCATGACATTTAAACCCCATCAATTACTTGCTCCTCTCTGTGATGCAGAACAATAGAAGCTCAAGATTTTTCCGGAAGGAAACCATGAAATGCTAATTATAAATTAAAAGATAAGGAAGAAAAATTATCTATAATTATATATTACACCAAGGGCCTATCAAAATTCAAAAGCTTCATTGATGGAAATGTGTGCAAAACAGGAAAGAAAAAAAATTTAGGCAAAAACATCCATGATAATTTGGGAGCCCAAAAGAGAAACATAAATTTCCCATTTGGTTCCCTCATTTTATTTAAAGAAAGGGCGGAAAAAACTGCTTATTGCTTAACAGTGGCTTCCTTGATTAAGCATCTGGAAGCACTTTCTCTCCAATTCTCTCTCACTCTTCCAAGAACCAAACAAGAAGTTATGAACCAAACAAAAAAAACCATAAACCGTCTAAGCAATAACAGCACACAGTGTGTGGTTGTTAAATGAAAGAAACGAAACAAGTACAACAGCCATATTAATCTCAACCCGTTACAAGATTCCCATGTCCTGTCATTTTCCCACGTTTTCTCAGGATCCAAACAGACCATAACAAAAAAAGACAAAAGCAGTTACATTAAAATACAAAACCCATCAAGAATTTCTAGAAAATACAAGAAACCCATTAACTAAACACTAACTTAGAATCCAAAAACCAAAAAGAAAGAAACTTTCAAGAATGTTTGGAAAACTGACCTCTTTAGCTTCTCTTGAACCATCTGAAGGGGGGTGAGAGAACGATCTCCTAAGACACGCTGACTCACCCATGTTCTTGGACACTAAACCAACAAAAATGTTCAAAGAAATACAACAACAAAAGCTTTTTAGTCTTTCTTAACAAGAAAAGGTTTAGTCTTTATGTAAACCCTTGAAGCCTTGAAGGCTTTAAATTTGAATCACAGGCTCTCCCGGGTCCATTTCATGTTGCAGAAAAAAGGAAGGTTTATTTATTTATTTATTTATTTTATTTAAGGAAAGGAAGTGTTTTTCTGGTTGGCCTTTGAAACTAATTTTTATTATTGATCTTCTAAAAAAAAAAGCACTACTCTTTTTAACGTTTAGGATTTGAGTTGGGCCACATGGGTGAGAATTTAGCTTCTCCAACGTCTAGTTCCTTTTTTTATGCATACAAGTCAAGGGGTTTTTTTTTTTTTTTTTTTGTTTGATAGAATATACAAGTCAAGGTTGTGAATGAGGTGTGTGAATTTTATAGATTGGATTAATCTCACTATATTACTTTATCGGGTTACTTAATTAAGCCAAAAGTTGGACCGTTATTATTATTTCTGATATGGGTTAATATTTGAATTTGAACAACAACCAAGGTAAGATAATAGAGGAAGACAACTCTAATTCCAATTATAGAGACTTCTGCAAGTTTGCAACGTCTTTTGTCTCCAACGGATACAAGTGAGGGGAGGGGTGATGTCTCTTCAGCACATGTGTGGGGCTTGACAAGGGATCCAGGAAATACGACTTATGCAAGGCTGTTCTTCTGACTTTGAGAGCGCTTCTCTTTTTCATCCTTCTTTTTCTTGTGTGTGTGTTTTTTTTTACTGTTCTTGTTTTGGGCTTTTTCCCTTTTCTTTTTTCCTTCCATTTCTTGTTTTCTTGAGCATAGATAAGGAAAATTCATAACCTATCACAAACACATACCACTAAGGGTAAGTTTGGTTTAACTTTTTCAAATTGTGCTTTTTGAAAAAGTGACGATTTTAGAAAGTACGGTATAAAACTGAGCTTTTTTTAAAAGTAGAATGTTTAGTAAAAACTATCAAAAAATGCTTTTTGAAAAAATTGAGTTTTTGGCTGAACACTTATAAAAATGGAAATTTGAGTTATAAATTACCAAAAAAGACGATATATTTAAAGATAATTCTTTGTTTTAATTACCTCTCTTAATGTAAGTTATGGACACAATATTTTCATAAAAATTTTACAATAAAGTCTATATAACAAGTTGTTAATGGTAGCAGAATTGAAACAATATGAAGAATATTTGGGTTTGCCAGCTATGGTCGGTAGAAATAAAAGAGCAAGCTTTGATCATCTAAAACAAAAGGTCTGGAAAAGATTGCAGGGTTGGGAAGGGAAGCTTTTATCTCAAGCAGGAAGGGAAGTCCTAATCAAATCGGTTATCCAGGCAATACCCACCTATACGATGAGTTGCTTCAAATTACCCATCACTCTATGCCACGAGATTGAGTCGCTTGTAAGAAAATTCTGGTGGGGTCAAAGAGGAGATAGGAGGAAAGTTCACTGGGTAAAGTGGGATGACATGTGTCAACACAAAGATCAAGGGGGAATGGGTTTTAAAGACCTAACAATGTTTAAGATGCTTGCTAAGTTAGCTTGGAGACTGCTACAAGATGATAATTCTCTGTTTTACAGAGTTTTTAAGGCCAGATTTTTTCCCAGAAGCTCTATCCTAGAAGCTAAGGATTCATCCTCGGCTTCATATGCATGGAAAAGTATTTTAAAAGGTCGGGAAGTAATTCTGAAGGGAGCTCAATGGAGGGTGGGGGATGGGAAGCAAATAAGGATTTGGGGTGATAATTGGTTGCCTTCAAAAACATCAACCAAAATATCAACCCCAGTTCTATTTGGGCAGGAAAATTCATGTGTGGGAGTATTGATAAACCCGGTAACAAGAAGCTGGAGGAGAGAGGTTATTGACCATGTGTTCAATGAGCGGGAAGCAGAGATCATAAAGAGCATCCCACTTAGCTCCACAAACCAACCAGACCAACTCATCTGGCCTTTCACCCCCACGGGTCACTACTCAGTTAAATCGGGTTACCGATTCTTACATGAGAATTCGGAGAAGTTTCAAGGCCCAACTCTTGATTCAGTTTTCTGGAAGAAAGTTTGGGGTATGGAGGTCCCTAGCAAGATAAAAAACTTTACATGGAGAGCCAACAAAGAAGCATTGCCTGTTAAAAGAAATCTATGTCGCAGGAAGATTACACAGGACGATCAGTGCGAAATTTGCAAGGAGAAGATCGAAGACTGCTCACATGCACTTTTCTTTTGCTCTGATGTGCAGGTTATGTGGAACATGGAACCTCAATGGAGATGGATAGCAGAGATGGAAGGCAGCAGCGTTAAGGACATTTTCAAGCGAGCTTTTGCAGACCAGTTCGACACGGAGCTCTTGGCAGTCACAAGCTGGAACGTGTGGAACCGGAGGAACAAGATCCGTTCCAAGGAAGTAGTTTATCCGTTGGACCAGATTCATACTCTGTCAAAAGATCGCAAAACAGAGTTTTAGCAACTTCACACCACCATAAGGAAGCCGCTACACAGGAATCACACGAGATGGAAGACGCCGGATCATGGCTTCTACAAAGTAAACTACAACGGAGCCATTTTTTCGCAGCAAGACAAAGCTGGAATCGGCATCGTTATCAGAGATGAAGAAGGAGCAGTACGGGCGTCAATGTCGCAACAATTGCCACTTCCAACAACAGTGGCTCAGGTCGAAGCGTTAGCTGCCAGAAAAGCCGTGGAATTTGCTTTTGAGCTTGACATCACCAAAGTCATCTTTGAGGGAGATTCAGAATCCATATGCAGAGAACTTCAGGACCCGGGTCCTTCTCTGGCTCTTCATGGCCACTTGATACAGGATGTCAAATTTTTGTCCAATTCTTTTCATTCTGTTATCTTTTCTCATGTACGTCGTGAAGGGAACACTGTAGCTCATGCTCTGGCCAGAAGTGTTATTAGCAGGCCTACTTTAACTGTCTGGATGGAAGATGTACCACCAGACATTCGCCACCTAGTTCAGGCTGACTCCAGCCTTAGTTGATGAATAAAAAGCAGTATGTTTCATTCTCAAAAAAAAAAAAAAAAAAAAAAAAGTTGTTAATGGTAGGAAAAAAAAAATTTATGTCACTAGTAGATCTAGATGAGAACCAATAACAACTTACTATGTAAACTTTATTATGAAATTGTTATAAAAATATTCCATCAATATCACTATTTTTTTTTTTTTTCTAAAGAAAAATAGTACTAATTTGAAAAGTTTAGAGATATAATAAAATGTCATAATATTTTCACAATACTCTTTGTTTTTAATTATGGTCAATCCTAGTCTAATATTTTATTATTTTATTTTATTTTATTTTGACATATGAAAGATTTGACAGCTCAATTGTTGTGAAAATTTGTTATGTTTTAACATAATTGTAATTTTTATTTAATAAATTTCCTTACATGATGTACATGTGTCCCATCACTACCTTTATTTATTTATTTTTTCCTTCACTTTTTTCTCATCCACCTTTTCTTCCCCCATTCCCATCAAATATCTTTTCTTTTCCTCCACTCACCATCTTGTCTCTTCTTCAGGTCTTCTTCTTCACCCAAAATACAGTTCTTCTTCTTCACCCAAAAGACAAGAAGAAAGAAATATATTACACAAAAAAAAAAAAAAAAAAAAAAAAAAAAAATGAGAGTAGAAGAAGCCACAACTACAGAAGAAGAAGAAGCTCGCAGCAGCAGTGGGTTTATGGGTTTATGTTGGAATTGAAATTTGCACATTTGATTTAGAATTTTGCAGTCTGTTTGGTTGGTTAGAAGTTGGAGGAAAGGAAAAGAAAGAAGAACCACTACTACATGCACGATGTGATTCTTCTTTTGGGCTTCTTGCAATTGATGAGGAGGGAGCATAAAGTGTAGAGAATTTCTTCTCCTACATGATGGTATTTTTTTATTTTTTATTTTATAGAGATCTTGGTAAAATTGGGATTTCAAAATAAAAATAAGGATAGTTTAGGGATAACGCTGAAAATGAACAACGGTAACATTTCAAACTTATTTGCATTTTCGGCAAAGCAGCTCCAAGGTCTAATATGAAAACGCGATAGTCTTTGCCATGTATTACTAGTGGGTTCCATTGCCACTATTCAAAGACCAACATAAATTTGCCAAGTGTCATTGAAGCAAAAACATCAAAAGCATACAAGAGCCAATTACACAACGACACGTGTTGGCAATGACACAAGCAATCCAATTAAGTGCTGACATGTGTTATCTTGACAATTAAGACATTTCAGCCAATCAAATGATGTCTTGTGTCTTGAAGACAAAATCTTAAGGTTCCTTCACTTAGATTATGACATGTGTCACCAATCAAATTCAACCACGTGTCACTTAAAATTCTCCACACTCCTATAAATAAGAGCTTTCTTAAGGCATTTTAGACACCAAGAAGCATTCAGAAAGCATAGAAGCTTAGTAGGAACCAAGCCTCAAATCCTCCAAGAACTTTATCTTCCGTATACGAAGAACATTTGAGAAAAAAAAAATCCAAATCATCTTTCTAAATCTTAAAGTTCATTGGAATCAAACTCAAAAGCCTCCAGAAGTTTCCAGAAATCATTAATCGGTGAAGCTCTATAGATTCAAGCCTCCAAATCTTCGAAAAACTTCCACCATAAACCTTCAAAGACAAAGAGCACACGAAGAACACAAAGAGCACACAAAGAACATGAATAACGCAAAGAACAGAGAGTTTCTAACAAGCTCATAACTAGAGATTTATTGTAATTCTGTTCAAAAGATCTTCGATCCATTCTTCAACCAAATTGAAAGATATTTGGTGTTTGAATCAAGATTACATTTCTACGATTCTTGAATTAATAAATCTTTCAAGGAAATTGAATCAGATGATCACTTTTTTGTAATTACAGAGAATTGTACCACTTATTCATTAATACAAACTCACATTATGCAAACCACCCCTCTCTCATTATGCACTGCGCCATTTCCATCCAATACAACCCTAAACACCAAGAATTGAAAAAACACTCAAAACACATCATAATTCACCTCCGTACACTACAACTACCAAATTTTTTAGAAATTTATCATTCAAACCATCATCCTTCCCTCCTAACAAACATTTTCAAAGGCATTGCTAGATCATACAATCAGCAAAACCTGAAGGTGTCAAGTTGACATTCCACCAAATCAATATTTGAGGTAATAAAAGCACAATTCTCTCACTTAGAGTATGTTTGGTTGGGATCATTTTGGGGAGGATAAAAAGGGAGAGGGAAAAAATTGAGAGAAAATGGATGGGTGGGTTATTTGGTTAGGAAGGGAGGGGGAGAGAAAAATGGTGGGGCCCGATTATTTTCTCTCTAGGCTCACCAAAACTTAAGGCTATGTTTGGTTTTAGCATGACTTAAAACTCTAACCCATATCTCATATCCTACTCTACATTTCTCATTACTCTCTCCCAACTATGTTTGACTCAAAAACTTAGGTGTAGTTTTTAGCTAAAAGACTCATCTTTAACTCAAAATGTGAAGCCCACAAGCTAAAAGTGGGCAGAATGGTTGTAATCCTTAACTCGCGTGTTCTTTTCTCTCTCTCCCCCCCCCCCCCCCCACACACTCTCTTTCATTTTTCTATCTCTCACACTACATTTACTCTTTCAATTCTCTCTTCTCCACTCATTAGAACAAAGAATAGTAACAACCCAGAAGTCTCCATCTCCGTCCTCCTCAGCAAATTCAAGTGACTACCCTAGATTGGTATGGTCCTTCACCTCTCTCTCTCTCTCTCTCTCTCTCAGTTGTTGCTTTTGGATCTACCCATTTGGTTAGATCTTATGTTTGATATGTATTTGTCTTCATTTTGCTCTTTCTTCAAGTAGTTTTTTTTCATCCAATCATTTCATTGATGGGTTTGCTGATTATGGGTTTTGGATTTATGGGTTTGTTGATTTTGGGTTTGAGACATTGATTTATGGGGAGAAGATTGTGATGAGACTTTAGATTTCTAGTGTTAGTAGGCAAAGAAGAAGAATGAAGACTTCAGAGTAGGATGAATTATTGAATCTATTAGATGAGTATGAATAATCATAATTGAGAGATTATTTCAATCTCTATCCAAACACTCAAAGGATGTTATTGCTATGGCAAAGCAAAATAGAAACAAAAAAAGAGAGATCAATGCTTGAAGGAAAAGGATGTCACTGCACATTTCTAAACCCATACTAAGCTTATTGAGATGTTATGATTGCTATTCATCTTCAGGTTCTTGTAAAAAAAAAAAAAAGAAATAAGAAAAAAAAAAAAAAAAAAAAAAAAAAAAAAAAAAAAACAACAACAACAACAACAACAAAAGAAGGAGTCGTTGGGAGCAAAGTAATTGTTGTGGTTTGACTCGATGAGACAAGTCATTACCATGGGTCCCACACAATTGCTCAAATTTACAAGTATGCCACCGAATCTCAGTTTCCATAACTTGAAAACTCCAAAAAGTTGTTCTCAATTTCCATAACTCTAACTTAATTTTTTGTGCTTTGAGTTATGGAAATTAAGAACAAAAATTGAACTAAACAAATTTTCTTAAGGTGAGGCCCACAGATTTTTAGAATTGAGTGATAGAAATTGAGTTTTGAGTTAGAGTTTTACTTAAACCAATCACTCTCTAATCTCCCCAAATTGGGGTGAAAATGGGGTGGCATGCTGCTGGGTGGTTTTGGACGAAATTGTCCTTCCCCACCAAGTTCATTTTTTTTCACCTTTTTGCCTTTTATCTTCCTTGTGTTTTTTGTGTGTTGCTTCTATTCTCATTCCGTGTTTGGACCCGTTAGCTTGTTCTTTTTTCTTTATTTTTTCAAATGAAATGTCCATACACAATTTTTTTAAATAAAAAAAATGTGTTACTTCTTGTTTTATTTAATAAGGACATAATCATAAAGTTATACTAACTACATTTTCCATCCTTTCGTTTTTCTATTTAACCAAACAAATGAGTTTTTCATCTTTCCACTTTTCCATTCTCTCAATCAAACACATATGAGAGAAAACTAAATCTCTTATATCCTCCCACTTTTCCATTCTTTCCCCATTTTCTATCCTCCCACTTTTCTATCCTTTCCCCGTTTTCTATCGTCCCATTTTTTCACCCCTCCAACGAAACGAATCCTTATGGTTAGGTGGATTTTAGAAAGGATGGATAAGATAGGAGAGAAAAGGGGAGAGAAAATGTTTTTGGGGTGTTTGGTTGGGTGGATTTTAAAGAGGGAAAATTAGGGGGCTTAAGTGTTTTTTCCCCAGGTTTACTAAAATTCTATCTCTCCAATTTGAGGACAAAATAGAGAGTGGAAGAGTAGTTGCAGTCTTCTTCTATTTTTGTTTCTTCTAGGCGTGATACACTACTCTTCTTTTTCTTTTTCTTTTTGGTCTTTTTTTGGTTTGGTATTTGGATCTTTTTAGGGTGTTTTGCTCTTCTTTCTTCTTCTTCTTCTTCTTCTTTTTTTTTTTTTTTTACTAGGCATGATTTTTCTTTTTAATAAACTTGAGTGATTTTATTATTTTTTTTGATTGGTTGTTTGCCTTTTTTTTTTTTTAAATTTAATTAGGCACCATTTTTAATAAGGGTATACGAGTAAATTTATACAAATTTCTATATTCTATCCTCCCATTTTTCTTCTTAACCAAATAATTTTTTTTTACATCCATTCACTTTTCCACCCCCACAACCAAACAAAAAAGTTTTACATCCCTCTACTTTTCCACATCCACAACCAAATACAAATTAGGAAAACTAAGGGCCAGTTTGGTTAGCTGAAAAAAGTGCAATATTTTTTATTCATTTTCAATTTTCTGTGGGACCCACCACTAAAAATCTTGTTTGGTTTTAGTATTTGTACTTAGTTTTCATTTTCAGTATTCTAAAAGTTGAATTTGAATACAAAAAATAAAAACAAGTTTTAGCATTTTTGTTTTCTATGAATATGAATGTAGAGACACATTCGTAAATATTATGAAAATACAAAGTTACTTTTTTTGAGTGATAAGTGTGTGTAAGTGAGAAAAATTACTTAAAAAAATAAAATAAAAAACAATAACCAAACTAAGATATGATGTATTCTATACCCAAATTATGTATTCAAAACAACTTATCAAACATTACCAAATGTGAAAATAAATGATTTTTTCTATATTCAAATTCAAGATTTGAATATAGAATAAAGAAAATGAAAAATGGATGCACCACTTTTTAAAACCAAATAGCTTCTAAAGTCTCTTCCATCCTCTCACTTTTTCATCCCCTCCCCATTTTCTATTCTCCTATTTTTCCAACTCCCAACTAAACATATCCTTAGGTGAGAAGGTTGTGAATTGACTTAAGAGGAAGGAGCACTCATTCTTAATAGTAATTTACCACTAGTCCTTTATGTGAGGCAATGCATACAGATATAGCCCTAAACGGCTAAACCTCTTTTAGTTTTCTACATGATATAAACATGCCACGTTTTGATGGAATAGGTTGGATAATTAGTGAATATTCTCTTAAAATAAAGCTACAATATGATGAAATATGACATATTATTATATTTGATAAGCACACATGCTCAAATCTGAGCGTGGTATGATGATTTGTGATTATGACAAATACGATGAACATATAATTCTTTTTTGATGTTTTTTTTTTTTAAATTTTTTTATGAATGATGAACATATAATTCTAGTTATGATTGTCAAAACTATTTTGATAGTATGTTCATGGTACGATGATGGCGTGATTATATGTATTGTATGTTTGAATTTTCATAACATGATATGACTATTAAATCTTTTAAGACCGACTTTTAGCTTAGTGCCTTTCACTTTTGTAATCTTGCCTTCAACTTTGATTTTGGGCTCTGGATTAGCTAATTATCCATCTAAGTTTATATTTTGCCCACCATGTTTATAGAATTAGGAATTCTTATGATGAACTATTTGGTGTTTGGATTTAATGAGTTTGGGATGTATGAGAGTCTCCTTATAATTATTATTATTTTTTATTGTAACTTTCTTATACGTTGTCTGTGAATATAGAGGCAGAACAAGTAAATCTTTGTCTTTCATGTGTAATTATTATTATTATTATTTTTTAAATTTCTAATTCGCATAAAATTTTTATTATTTTTAATTACTTCTCAGTATCAAGGTTTCCGTAATCTCAAAATTGCCTCCATTATTACTAAAGAAATTAGATACTGCAGCCTGTCAAGTTATATTGTTTGGCATGTTAGTGCTGCTACAATCATGCAAACTTACTCACATTACCTTAAACTTGTTTTAATTAGGAGACCGAAGATTAAATAGAATGTTCAAGAAAAAGTCCCGAGGCATTGAAGACTCTGGAAGCCTCAAGCGTCTGTGATAAAGGGCCAGTGTTTGTTGTCATGTTGTGAAATGTAGTTTTCACAATGTCTTCAGAAGCTACCTTTTACCATTACATGATAAAGAAATTCAATCATATTCACAAGGGCCCTTGAGGAAAAATATAGACTACTAGAAACTAAGGTTACACACACACACACACACACTCACAATTGCTTTGCAGACCTTCGCATGAAGTCATAAACAGGAAATAGCATCCAAAAACATAGCTAAATAAATCCAAAATGAAGTAAATACACCTTAAATTTGCAAATGATTCTCTTTACGCCTATAACTTTGAAAGACATTTGCTAGGAATAGTTAAAAATTCATTAAAAAGAAAGAGAAAAAACATACATTTACTCTAGCACACAAATTTTCATTCAACATTGATGTCCAAAACTTTGCCAGCGCTGCTAGCCTTAGGAATAGTTATATACAAAACCCCATCTTTCACCTCTGCCTTAATTTTCTCAAACTGAATATTATCTGGCAAAGCAATCCTACAGCTATACTTGCCATAGCTCTTAGCAGACCACTCTTCTTCGTCCTTATTATCCTGACCTTCCTTTTTGAGCACCTTCTCAGCCTTCAAAACCAGCATGTTCTCCTCCACACAGACCTTCACATCTTCCTTTGCCATACCAGGCATGTCAAACCTCATCTTGTACTCACTCTCACCCTCTTTGATCTCCCATGGTGTCCTTCCCCTACTGTACCCTCTTCCCTCACCAGGCACCGGTGATACCCACCCACTTGAGTAGGCAAATGGGTCCTCCATCATTCTTTCCATCGTCTCCATCATCTGCTGCACTGTCCTTGCTGATGGAAATCGATCCCACAACCCTGCATATGTACACACAAATTAAAATAAAAAACAAATAAATCGGTACCCAACAATTATAGTACTAAGTTCATGAAAGATTAAGATTAGCTGAGCTAATACCAAGAGTTTTGTAACTCAATTGATAATTCCTGACATTTTTAATGAATACGTGCAAAATTCAAATCCCTACACCCCAATTACTAAAAATAAAATAAATAAATAAAGTAATAAACCAACAATGGCTAATAGATTTAGCCACAAAGTGTTATTTTTAGCTGCTTTTTGTTTTTTTGGTGTTTCGTCTAAACTTATGTATTTTGATATGTTATGTCACTCCTTTCCCTTACATCTTGTGTTATACATAGTTGTATGTAGAAGATCTTTCTATGATATGGTAATATTTCCCAGTACCTACATCGAAAAGAAAAAGGAAAAAAAGAAGGTAACTAAACTAAGATTGAGTTTGGATATAGTTACCTATGGGTGCAACAGGCGCAACTCGGCTCTTGGGGTTAAGTTGCTGTTGCTTGCTGTTGGCTTTCTGCAAGTGGTCAAGATTGTCTTTGGTCTCCCCTGCCATGGCCCTGATGCTGTTTTGGCTTAAACCTCTGCCGCCAATTGGTTTGAAAAAATGGGGGAGTGTTGAACATAGAGGCCTATAAGAATTACCGGCTCTTCCACATGGCAGAGGCAAAGAGAGGCTCAAATTTGTAACAGCTTGGGACATGATTTTACTTCTTTTTTATTATCCTGAAGGAATGGTTAGGGTGTTTAAGGTTGTTGCTAGTGGTCTAGTAGATGTGTGGCAAAGATTTTGATGAGAATAAGACTTGGAGACCAAATATTTAAAGGGAAGTGATGAGGTTTCTGGAAAGTACATTGCCACATTGGTAGAGTAGTGTAGAAGATTTTGGTTTCTCGAGAAATCCAGAAACCTTAGCTTGGATAAATGAAGATCCCCTATAAGCTGAGAATTTCTGGTAACTTCTGATATGACAAAATTGACAACTTTTTAGTCAAAACGACTCAAAACCGGTTGAGGGAAAAAAAGTAACCAACATCTCAATTCATAATATACGACATGCCGTTCCTACCATCTTCTCAACCGCGGCAGACCGTACTTGTCACTTGTGTAACCCAGAACTGTTTTTAAAAATATTATTTCACACTTCCTATAATCCTATGCGCACAAGGTATTCACTTTCATATAGAGAGTACCTTTGGATAGAACTTATTTTGCTGAAACTGAAAACTGAAAACACTATAGTAAAATAATTTTTAAATGTGTGAATAGTGTCGTAAGACCCATTTTTAATGAAAAAGTTGCTGAAAAGTGAAGTTTGTTGATCCCGTGCACTGTTTATGGGACCCACGGAACTGATAAAAGAGGCTGAAAAGTCAACAGTATACTGCTACTGTTCATGAATAGTAGCCGTTTGTCCCCTAAACGCGTGCACAGCAGCAGAGAAAAAAAAAAGAAAAAAAAGAGAGAAGAAACGTAAACGCAAAACGCAACAGCCAGATCCAAACTGCACCTCTATCATACACGTCCACGTCCACGTTTTTAGCTCTAGCGCGTTTTCAGCTCTTTTTTTTTTATTTTTTATTATTATTTTTTTTTTATCTTCAACCGCAGTTGTTGACCAATTCTCCATGAATAGTGCACCTGGAACCCACAAATTTCGCTCACTAATTTTTCATTAAAAATGGATCCCACGGTACTATTCACACATTTAAAAATTATTTTGCTACGGTGTTTTCAGTTTTCAATTTCAGCAAAATAAGTTCTATCCAAACCGACATAGAATGTCCACAATATTTTATTTATTTTTTTTATAAATATCCTCATTTAACACGATGACACATGATATGTATAGAGAGTGTAAGACAATTAAAGCTCTTTTAAAATTAATATTAACCATGAAATCATTAAAATGCATTGATTTCGAACAAATATTTGTTTTACTTCTTTCTTTGATTTCTCTACATGTCTTATGTCATTATGACATGTGTAACTAAAAACAAATAATTATATTACTCTTAGGTCCGTTTGGTTGGAGAATTTTATGAGGAAAAATTGGTGGAATTTGAGTATTTTCTCTTTGGGCACACTAAAATGTTTTCTCCCTAAATTGGAGAGAAAATTAACTTGGTTTTATGGAATGTTGCTTCAGCCCATGCTTAAGTTTCTACTACTTTTTAAAATAGCAACCATGTCCCACTAACCACACATCTTATCTCTCTCTCTCTCTCTCTCCACTACATTCCACAGCTCTCTCTCTAGAGAGTCTCTACCCAGCCAAATCTTCCCTATTTTGTTTTTATCCCTCATTATAATGTGTCCAGATTTTTATTTTTTATTTTTTTATACAAAAATATATCATATAATATGATAACAAGTAAAAGTAATATGATATAATATGTATGATGTGTAAATTTTTATAAAATGTTATTTTATTAATTTTAATTAAAATTAAGTAATTATTTGATGAGTATAAAAAATTATCGGGAATAAGGATAAATTTATACAAATTATCTTTTCCATTCTCTCATTCCATTTTCTCCACTTTTCCAGCTCCAACTAAATACGCAAAAGAAAAACTAAAATCTCTTCTATCTCCCCACTTTCCTAGCTCCAACTAAATACACGGAAGAAAACTAAAATCTCTTCTATTTCCCCACTTTTCCTTTTCCTCCACATTTTCTGTCATCCCATTTTTCAATCGCTCAACCAATTGGACCTAGGCAAGCCATATTGGAAACCGTTTTAGTTTGGTCAAGAAACAAAATATTTGAGTACTGGTGTACCATTTCAAGGATATCACTCTCTCTCTCTTTATATATGTGTGTGTAATCAAATGTAATAATTGTAATTTACATTGACTTTTAAAACAAATAATTTTAATAATATGCATCTCAACAAGATACAATTTTTCTTGAGTAATCTTTTTTTTTTTTTTTTTTTTTTTTTATAGTAATTATTGGGCCAATTAATATAGTTTTATTTTTATTTTTGTCCATACCAAAACGTAATACACTAGTCCAAAATTATTTCCTTCTATTTTTTCCCTCATCTATTCGTTTCTCCCCATTGTGATGTGTCCTTTTTCCTTCCCTCCACCCACCCCCCCAACCTCCACCCACATGTGTAGTTGTAAAAACAAATTGTTCAAAGAACTAGAGAATGGAGATATTCAAAGGTTTAAGGCCAAACTGGAGTTCATCAAGAGTTTGAACCATGATGATGATGATATAATTAATTTAATAATTTATAAAGTTCAAAAAGATAGAATAATTTTTATAAAAAATTAGTGACCTTGATTATAAAAAATGTTATTGAAATTTAAGTCATTTTCAAACATAGTTTCACAACAACCCCCCCCCCCCCCCCCCGCGTCTCTCTTTCTCTATATATATAGAAGAAGAAGATAATAAAGCATTAAAAAATAAGAACCCTAAAATTATAGTTAATCGTTCAAGACTCAAGTGCAAGGGATAATTGTATCAACAAAGAAATAGTTTCAAAGTTTCCCAAAAACAAAATTATATATAGATTTTCCTTTTATTAAAGATCACTAACTACAATAAATTTATGTGGCACATTAATTAGAATATTTTTGACTGGTATTTCATCCCTTGAGATATCTAAAAAATAATTGCATTAGTTTTTCAATGTAGTGTATTAAGAGGTGGGCTAGTTTGGTGGTTGGTGCTTAGCTTAAAGTTGGAGCAGTAACAGCATGGGAATTGAACCTGTCAATTGCATCCAAAGAAACATTAGATCCAAACTTTTTTTTTTAGAGATAATTACAACATGCTGCTAATTTCGCAATTCGAACTCTTTCTCCCCAATTAGATCCAAACTCTTTCTCCCCTAGACCTCCAAGCATTTTGTGTATGGAGAGGTGCCAATTCAGTTACAAGACCTTTGGCATCAGACCCAAACTTGGTACAATGAACCATCCAAGAACTTTACCTCAACATTTCATATAAAAAATTTTCTTCACGATTTCATATAAAAAAAATTGCTTTCTGGTTATTAATGTTGAAGTTAAATCGGTCGAACAAGACAGACTTGTTCAGGTTTTAAAACAGTGTCCATGACTCCATACCTCTTCTCCAAATGTTGAATTCTCTCTCTCTCTCTCTCTCTCTCTCTCATCAATGGCTCAGTGGTTGAACTGTTGAAGTAGCGAACCATCATATACCATTTCCTTTACAATATTCAATGCTCGGTATGGTTTTAAATATTTTGATAACTATGACTTTAAAGCATTCACAGTACGTGTACACAATTTTGAGTACATTCTAATTAAAACCCATACTTTTTATTTTATTTTATTTTTTTATATAATTAAATTAACAACTATTCGCATACATACCCATCAAACTCTATTTATTTCTCAATTCTATTTAAATATTATTTAATTTTTTTATTCTTTTTTCTTCTCCAAGATATATATATATATATATATATATATATATATATATATATATATATATATATAATTCCACTTTTGTGGCATCTCTTCTCTTCTACTAATTAACTCTCCTTGTTCACATGGAAAAAAAAAAATCACAAATTTAGAAAAAAAAAAATTTCTCAGAAATTTAGAGCAACAACTGTGGATGCCATGGGCAATTCTGTGGTGTAGAAGCCTCAGTTGCCTATTTGACTCTATTGAAACAACGGTGGTGACGTAGTTTTGTTGTTGACCACCGCGAGAAGACTGCATCTCCGATGCAATTTCACCTTCACCTTCTTTTGGAACTCGGACTTTAAATTTGCCATCGAACCATCCAGCAAAAATCCAGAAAATGATCAAAAATGGTTTGTTGAGCTACATATAATGGGGTGAGGTAATTTTTTTTTTTTTTTTTAGTTAAGATTGATGCAAGGATCTTTCTTTTTTTTTGGTTTTAGATAGATAGGTAGTAAGGGAGAGAGGTAGGGTTTGAAACACATAAATGAGGTATCATAAAATGATGCTATTTGCCTATTTCTACGTGGAGAGCTTGGTGTGAACAATGATATTCATTTGCTTTAAAACAGAGAATGTCAATCCTACGGTGAAGATGTGATATTTTATAATTTTAAAGAAATTTATGACGTTCTTACATTATTTAAATCTTATTTGATTCAGTAAGAAATGATAACTAATTTTAAATAACATGACATCATACACATTTTTTATATCCTTAAATTGTTTTTTAAAAGTTTTTGGCTAAACGTATTTTTTAGCTTTTTTAAATTATTCAAAACTTCACTTTTTTCTAAGTTCAAATATAGTTTTATCTTCTTTTTTTTTTTTTTTTTTTTAAAGTTAAATAAGTCAAGCAAATAAGTTATTATAAAAATACATAAATTTTGATAGTAGAATAGTATCTTTCTTTTTCTCTCTCTATTTTAAACAACTAGTACTAGGGTTAATACTATTTAGGGTTGTTAATGAACTAAGATGTTTATGAGTAGGGCTTGACTAGGGGAATTTTTTATTTTTTTTTAGTTTATTTATTTAGAAAATGAGCCAAGCTCAAGATTAACTTTATGTGCTCGACATATTAAGCAAGCCGATCAAGTTCAAACACAATAATGTACTTTGTGAACAAGCTTATGAGTATGTGACTTAATTTAAATATATATATAATGTATAAAATACACTTATATAAATTTGAAATTGAATTGCATAAGTTTGTAAATAAGTTCATAAGATATTAAACTATTATTTGAAATATTAATAATATAAATAGTCCAATTTTTTACGTTGGTGTCCTATTTTATATAATAATATAAAGGAAAACCATTCTATCTAATTAATTTAAGTAGATCATGAATAAGTCAAGATTGTGTAATAAGAAAATAAATTAAACTTGAACACGTCACATAGTTTGGTAATGAACCTGAGTTTGGCTTGTGTTTAAAAAATATATAGAAATATATGTGTTCCAAATAAAATTAATTGAAATAATCTTGAATTTTTAATGATCAGTTCAACTTGTTCACAATCCTAATATTATTAACACTAACATGTAGAGTGTGTTTAGATATGTGCTTTCTGGATTACTTATCTTCGAAAAGTACCATTGAAAATTGGAGAAATTTATTTTTATTTTTGGATTCAGGTCTGTCAAAATAAATTACTAAAATGTGGCTTTTTATTTATTTTTTTAAGCCACAAACTCAATTAATAATAGACTAGTTTGATATCTCACAAGTGACCTCTCACATGCTAATTTTTTTAAAAAAAATTCATGAGATATTGGCACTTATCAAATCATCAAATTTTGTTAAAATTATTGAAAATATCTTAGAAAACAAACTATAAGGGAGGTAAATGTCTCATCAGCAAACCACAAGAGATAAATCACATTCTAATTTAATATAAAAAAAAGTTTAAAAAATTATGGTTTTAATATTGTTAGGGTACATTTTTTTTTAAACCTAATTTTATTTAAATACCACCTATATATTTTCAAATACCACTAATAAGTTATTGGGCTTTTCCAAATATTTTTTGCCCTATTATTATGTTAACCACAAATATTTCATATCTTATTATCTAAATTGGGTCATGATATAAACTATCATAAAAAGCCCAAAAAACTCATATCTTATCCAATTTTATTATTATTATTTAGTTAAGCCCAAGACCAGCCCTACGAGCTCAATGCATACATCCCATTCTATTTAAAGCCCAAGAATACTTATGCTTAGCAATATTTGAAAAGCCCATGATTCAAGTCCATGACAAAACAATTTTATCAATGGAATTCAAATCCATAATCAAATCTCATGGTTTAAACCCATGGTAATTTTATTAATGGAATTCAAATTCATAATCAAAACCCATAATTTAAACCCATGGCAATTTTATCAATGGAATTCAAATCCCATAAGCAAAGCCTATGATTCAACCTCATGGAAAATTATTTGTTAAAAGCCCAGTTTTTGCTGGCAATATCAAAAAGCTCAATTATCATTGACAACATTAAAAGCTGAATTCTCGCTGGCAATATTTAAAACCCAATTCTCATTGGCAACATCAAAAACCCAATTCTCATTGACAATATCAAAATCCCAATTTACGTTGGCACTATTAAAAGCCTAAGGTAACTACTTGACACTATTTTATCCAAAGCCTAAGGTTATTATTACTTGGCAAAATACTATATCATAAGTATTTCACTTAAAAGTCCAATAATGAACAATACTTTAAGTTCCTAAACCTATAATATTACAAGTTCATGGAATTTATGACAATTATCTATTCTCTACCCATGGCAATCATCTTATAAAAGCCCATGGAAAGTTATTTTTTATCTTAAACCCATGGCATTTATTTATTTATACCATAGTATAAACCCATGGAATTTATATAAGAACTCATGATCACTATTTATCTTATATCACAACAATTATAATATCTATTTCCAAAACTCATGATAATTATTCACCTTACAAGCATATTATGATTATCTATAGAAAAGCCAATGAGAATATCACATTATTCCACTAAAGTGGTTGTTATCATATTTTATTTGAAACCCATGGATATTGCCTCTATTTAAAACCCATGGTAAATATTATTTTCAAGAAATATTGGAGGTCATTATTTAAAAGCCCTAAAGAAAATATCATTTACAAAATAATTCATGGCAAAAATTATGACAAACTATTCAAATTGTTATTTAAAGCCCATGAAAATTAATACCCAAAACCTATCATAAATATTTATTAAAACTCATGAATACATTTCATTTTTATTTAACAACTAAAGCCCATATGGAATAAAAATCTATGACAATAAATGGTAGCTTTGTCTATTTTGTAAGGCTCACAATGAGAAAGCAAAAGGATATGCCCAAGTGGAGAGAACCACCATGTCAAAGGCCCATCGAAATACTCAGCTCTCATGACCAAACCCAACATGAAGTCTTGGCCAAAACAGTCTATGTGTGCAAACTGACCTAATTGGAGAACTCCTTTCAGTTCTACCTTCCACTAAAGATCACCCCAAGAAGAAACCAAGCCCCCAAACCCAATTAGGAGCTAACCATCTGTCCCATTAGCCTCTTTACCACTGCCAATTCTGACGTGAATGGTACCAGAGGCTAGGTTGACACCTAAAAGCTAATGGCAATAAATATTCTTCTTCTCCAAGTTTTGGTCACAACTTAAGGAAGCCATAACTAAGACCTCCAAGCTAATGAAATCCTCAATTAAATAGTTTATTCTCTTACTAAAAATGTATGTAATTGATTCATGAACCAAGCTCATGAATCCTAAAAGGTAAAAATTAGGGGAAAATGGTTTGAAGGGCATAATGGGGTGTCTAGCAGAAGCTTCCAGCAAAGGCATCAATGGTTGACACTTGGCTTGGAGTGTCAACCAACCCTCTTGAGCTCTGATCCTAGTGGTAGCAAGCAAGATCTCTAGTCTTGATACTTGCTCTAATCCTATTAGACGAAATTAATCTCCAAATCTCAGCATTTTATACCTAGATTAGGAGTATCTCAACCTCCAGTTTCATTACCCAAATAAGCAAAACACCCAAAAAGCAAGTCTCACCATTTTTAGGCCAAATCTCATAAGAGATATTCTGGGATTTTGCTGTTGTCAGACCTGGTACTTTCTAAATTTTGCTAATCAATCCCTTAAACTTCACTATAAAAGGAACTATCATCAACTCATCAAGAACAACAATCTTATCATAAAATTCCTCACCCATCATGCTATTTTCAGCCCATAAGTCAGTCTCTTAGTTTAGAAACTAGCCTTTAGTCCATAAATGCTCTTATACACCTACCCATAAACATCACATTTCATCTTTTCAAAAAATCCCAGCACCTTAAACTAGCCATAAATAGCCTTTCTTTACATCATACCCGAAAATGGCTAAACACCACTTCATCTCTCTTTCATACTTCCATGTCTTCACTCGTACTTTCCATAAGAGCACATAAGTCTTCATGACGTGAAATCATTTTTTATATTTGGATTGAGGTCTAACAAAATAAACTAAAAAGAGTAGCCTTGTTTTTTTTTTTTTTTTTTTTTTTTTTTTTTTTTTTTTTTTTTTTTTTAAGCCACCAATGTAGACTAGTTTGATATCTCACTCTTGCATCTCACATGCTAATTTTTTTTTTTTTTTAATTTATTACTCTATATGAAATATCTACAATTATCATATTATCAAATTCCGTTAAAAAATAATTGAAAATATCTTGTAAAACAAACTAGACTTTGGGTTTGTTTGGAATTCGCTTATTTTTCTGAAATTGAAAACTTTTTACTAAGTATCAGTTTGGATACTGATGAAAAGGCTAGCGTCTGCGTCTACTTTTTTTTTTTTTTTGAGAAACATGTTTCTGTGGCTTTTTTGCTTTTCCAGTGGGTCCCATGCACTGTTCACAAGACCCACAAATCTTTTTTTCAGCAAAACTTTCATTAAAAATGGGTCCCATTGCACTATTCACACATTTAAAAATTATTTTATTACAGTGTTTTCAGTTTTTAGCAAAATAAGCGATATCTAAACATATCTGGAAGTACTGCAGATAAAGGTAAAAGTTAATTGAAATAGTATAGTGGGACAAATGGTGTCAATTCGGGTTAGCGTGTCGGGTTTGTGTCATGTCGAGGTAGAGGTATTCGATTAAATGGCTCAACCCGAACCCAACCCATTTAACAATCGTGTCATAATCCTTTAACCTTAACCCAACCTGTTAATAAGGCGGGTTGACTTGACCCAACCCACTTAATACGTTTAATAAACGGGTTGTGTTGGGTTGACATGAATGTAACACAACCCATTTCAACCTGTATAATATTAAATATAACATCCATCTAGAATTTTTTTTTTTTTTTTTTTAAATTCCAAAAGTTGTGCATACACTTTAAGTCTTCAACCCACATTCAAAATAATATAGTTCAACAAAAATATAATATCTATCTAGAAATAAGTTCTTTACACTCCAAAAGAAGTGCATACATTTCAACTCAAATTCAAAATAACATAGTTCAACAAAAATATAATATCCTCAGGGTTTGTAAAATTTCAATTACCAATTATATCCCTTGTAAGTTTTTGTAATTACTTATTTTTCTTTTTTAATTTAATATATATGTTGGATATAAAAGGTATTTGACAAATCTAAAATGAAATGAATATTTATTTGTTATACGAGTTAAATGGGTCATTTCGGGTTGACACAAATAAATTGACGTGTCAAACATGTCTATTGCGAGTTACGCGGATTGACCCGCTTATGACATGTTTTTTATCGTGTCACTTTCGGGTTAACCTGTTTATGACCCAAACCCGCTAAGGCCCAACCATAACCCGCAAAAACCCATGTCGGGTTCGTGTTGTGTTCGTGGGTTGGGTCGAACATTGACACCCCTAAGTGAGACCCATGAATAGTACTAAAAAATGCAATGTGGCTTATGAATAGTAGTAAAAATAAGCTGAATAGTAAAATAAGCTGACTTTTTAATTTGGAGCCAAACAGACATTCTATGAGAAAGGTTTTTTTATTTTATTATTTATTTTTATCTTAATCTATGAGAAAGGTAAATGTCCCCTAAGCAAACTACAAGAAATATTTGTCGAAATAAACCATAGTTCCATATATATATATATATTTTTTTTTTGGTAAACAAAAATTGGATAGAGGGGGGCGACCAGTGTAGCTTCCCTACTTGGGCGTGACCATAGTAGCATTTTACCCGCTCCCGGACGAGACCCCATACTCCCGGTCTGTGAGAAACTCACTTATTATTCTTTTGGACCGTTTGGGATGAAGATGAGATATAAGGAGCACCAACACATAGCTAGTTGTTGAGGCTCAAACCCAAGTACTGAGACTTGTCGACCCAGTATCTTACCAACTAGGCCACCCGAATGTTGGTTTAGTTCCATATTTTAAGAGTATACCACTAGAATCCTTCCTGCAATTTATCAATTTTTTTAAAAAAATTTGTTACAAAAATTATGGTTTTGATATTATCTAGCATAAATCTTTTTTTTTTTTTTTTTTTCCTTCCTTTTTTAAGCTGATGAGACTCACGAGAGCACAATTAAACATCTGACAGATAAGAAATCATCATATGATGTGAAAGCACATGAGTCTTAAAGAAAAGCACACTTTTTGTCAAACATATTGACCCAATTCTTTATGAGGTTTATCTTGATCTCAACTTTGCATTACTTCACCATGGTTCTTCTGACTAATATGTAACTCTCTTCTTGATCTCTCTATTATATAGCCCTCTTTCTCGTCCTTCTTTCCCGCAAAAAATGTTGTCTCTTACTCCACAGTCTCTCTTTCTCTCACCACTATTACTTTTTTCCATCTTCTTCTTAATCTTTAACCTACGAAAATGGCGGAGCAGCTCACAGTCACAGTCACTGAAACCACCGTCACCACCAGGCCTTCCAATAATCGGTCACCTCCACCTCCTCACCGACATGCCCCACCACTCCTTGGCCCAACTCGCCCAAAAACTCGGCCCCATAATCCACCTCCAGCTCGGCCGAGTCCCCACTATCGTTGTCTCCTCAGCTCACCTCGCTAAACTCGTCCTCAAAACCCACGACCACGTTTTCGCAAGCAGACCAAACCTTCTCTCAGCTCAGTACCTCTCCTTCAACTGCTCAGACGTCACTTTCTCACCCTACGGTCCTTACTGGCGCCAAGCCAGGAAGATCTGCGTCACCGAGTTGTTCAGCTCCAAACGGGTCAGCTCGTTCCAACTCGTCAGGGACGAGGAGGTGAATCGGTTGCTGGGCTCCCTGTCAGCTCAGTCCGGGTCGGAACACGACCTGGGTAAGATGTTTTTCACTCTGGCAAACGATGTGCTGTGTCGCGTGGCGTTTGGGAAGAGGTTTAAGGAGGAGAGTGGGGAGGACGAAGGGCAGAAGCGTCATTTGGTTGGGGTTTTGACCGAGACACAGGCTTTGTTTGCTGGGTTTTGTTTGGGTGACTTTTTCCCGGGTTGGGACTGGGTTGACTCACTGAGTGGGTACACGAAAAGGTTGAGCAAGAACTTGGAGGATTTGCGAGCTGTTTGTGAAGAAATTATAGAACAACATGTGAAGGAACAAGGTGTGAGCAATGGTAAAGAGGATTTTGTTGATGTTTTGCTTCGAGTACAACAACGTGAGGACTTGGAAGTGCCCATTACAGATGATAATCTCAAAGCTCTTGTCCTGGTATTTCTCTTTTTTTTTTTCCCCTCTCTTTTTAATATGGGAATTGGCTTAATGTTCTAAAAATCATATTAAAATTTTGATATACAAAATGAAAATATAAGAATAAAATGAAAATTGAAGAAGATATAGAATGCTGAAACCATCTAAACTCCAAAAATACATGTTTATACTAATGCTAATAAAATTCAAGTTATTTCAAAACTGACTAATTTATCCTTAAATTCAACTTGGTTCCTTAAACTATTATTCATTTTTAAAATACCAATACGCATTTACACACAACATGACATTCATAGCAAATAATCTAAGTACACATTCATTCTTAGTATCTTAAACACACAAAATGCATTGAAATCATAACTTAAAATCACGATTACACACACAAAAAGCATTGAAATCATAACTTAAAATCAAGATTTTCAAGTTAGAAATTTATGCCTTCAGTGTATTTCAAGTGTGTATTGGTATTTTCCCTAATCAAGTTTTTATCATAGCTTGTTTCTTCTTACTATTAGTTTTTCTCTCACCACGTGAGGATATAGGATATTATAGATAAGATTGTCCATTATTAAAAAACTGGACAATACCACATTTTAGAACTCAGGTTTTTTACTTACATTTTTCTAATAAAGATGACACAGCTGCTTGATCACTTTTATAATTGGTAGTGCATGCTGTATGAAATTAATGATCAAATTAATTGAATAGTTGCTCTGGTGGGACGCCTGCGCTGACCACTGTGTTAATAGTGGCATGACTGAGTGGCAATAAGGTTTCGGCCCACTGTGTTACCTACTCAGAGGATCCGTTTGGATTGAACTTATTTTTGCTGAAACTGAAACTGAAAACACTGTAGCGAAATAATTTTTAAATGTGTGAATAATACCGTGGGACCCATTTTTAATGAAAAAGTTACTTAAAAGTGATATTTATGGGTCTGTGAATAGTGCACAGTGCACTATTCACGGTTGAAAAGTCAACATTTGCACTACTGTTTATGAACAGTGCATGAACAGTAGCCGCATTACTCCCTGAAACGCGTGAAAACAAAAAAGAAAAAAAAGAAAAAGAAAAAAAAGCCAGAAAACGCAAATTTGTAAACGCAGACGTCGAATCCAAACCCCACCTTTATTACAATTATCTTCCTCTTCTGCTTTTGTTTTTTTCGAATAACCATTAAATGATCCTACTCAAAAAAAAAAAAAAAAAAAGAAGATAATTAAATAACAAGTGTGCTAACGATACACGTTAAGGAATAATAAATGTTAGATTTATAAGTTTTAATACTCATTTTTTGAAAAACAAAAATATAGTTGTTATTACTTTATTAGCTTGCACTCATAAGTTCATTGGAATTATATATATATATATAAAGTTTGACTTAAGTTTTGGAAAATTGTATAAAGACGTAACCCATGTCTTGGGAGGCATTAATTTAATTTAGAAAATATAACTTAACCTATGTCTTGGGGGCATTAAGGTGGGGTTTGGATACACGTTTTGCGTTTGCGTTTTACTCTTTTTTTTTTTTTTTTTTTTCAAGCCGCACTTCAGTGGGACTTGAGCAGTTACGACTACTGTTCATGTACTGTTCATGAACAGTAGCCGCAACTTTTGCCTATTCTTCCGTGAACAGTGCATTCGTACACTATTCACGGACCCATAAAATTCCACTTTTCAGCAACTTTTTCATTAAAAATGGGTCACACGGTACTATTCACACATTTAAAAATTATTTTGCTACAGTGTTTTCAGTTTTAGCAAAATAAGTTCTATCCAAACAGACCCTAAATATAACTTAACCTATGTCTACTTGTCTAACCTATGTCTTGGGGGCATTAAATATACCTTAACCTATATCTACTTGTCTAGGGGGCATTAAATATACCTTAACCTATATCTACTTGTCTAGAGGGTATACAAAGGGTATTAATTAAGAAAATATTTTTATAGAAACTTTTTATGAGAAAAAGGAAAAAAAAAAAAAAAAACTGATTATTTTGACAGTTTTTTATATTTCTTATTAAAGTTATATATATATATATATTTTTTTTTTTTTTTATTAAAGTGGTATCAAAATTTTCTAAAAATAGTTAATTAACAAATGCTCTAAGGGTACTCGTTAACTGAACCTTATTACAAATTTTCCAATATAGTTTTTACAAACTAATTTGTCACTGATCATCAAAAGTAAGTCAAGATTCATTTATTATGTTTTTAAAAATCTATCAATTACATTTATTTCTTAGTTTGTAATGGTTATATAGTGTAGTGGTGATGGTGGTTAAATGCTTGAAGATATAATATATTAATATTTGAATTTTGTGTGAATGCGATGGTTTTGAAATGAGTAGCTATTTGAGTAAAGAAATGTTAGTCTATTTGTGCAATGGTACCATATAATAAACAAAATTATTGATAGTAATTTCCCATGGAATAAACTGAGTTTTATTTATTAAAAATGGTCTCAAATTTATATTTGAATTTGGTTACTCATTATTATTATTTTTTTTGAGGAAAAATTTGATTACTTATTCAGCTTTGGCAAATTACACTATTTCACTATTTTGCACAAAGTGCTTGGGAGTATGAGGAGAAAGGGGTTGAATTGCGGGATTAGTAGCATATTGTAATTATCTCTCAAAGAAAATATTACACTTAACCTTTTGAACTACTCAAACACATGATGGACTTCTCAAATTTTAAACTCAATTTCAATGTACCCCTTGCTGTCTTTTTTGTTTTGTTTTGTAAACTTTGATGAAAAAGAGATGCACTAATACCACATGTGACTTTTAGACCCACTAACTGAGGTGAAGCCTACCACTTATAGTTAAGAGATAAAAATACCCTTCCAACTTTGTTTGTTTCCCTAGAAAATTAAAGAAGAGAAAGAACAGCTTAGACAATTGGAAGCAAAACAAACTAAAAAAACCCACTCAAAGAACAACCCAAAGAAGGAAAAACCTTCATAGTTATTAGACTTTGTACTTTTTATTAGTAAGGGGTACCATTTAAATTTAAGATATGTTTAAGGGACCAAACAAACCTACAATATAAGAGCATTTACATTAGCTCGTGCAAAAATTTGTATTTATTTTAGTATAAGAACTTACCTTTTCTATTTTACAAACTTTTCAAAAATCCCACATCAAGTGTGTGTTTGGCAAAAATAATTTTTGCCAACTTATTTTACTATTTAGTTTATTTTTATTACTATTCATGGGTCTCATTGCACTTTTTAATATTATTTATGAGTTTTACTGTACTATTTCAGCTAAATTTTACCTTTATCTACTGTACTTTCAACAAAAAGTTTTCAGTTTCAGCAAAATAAGCGGATTCCAAATGGACCATAAATCATCTATTCTACACTCTATTTTATTAAAATATCAAATTTTCTTTATTTTTAAAATTTTTTCTATTTTTTCACACACAATAACCACCATCCACTCTCTCCCTTCATGGGATACATAAAGAAAAAAAAAAAAAAAAAAACTAAATACAAAATCAATAATGTCAATGTAAATTTACATAGTTACTGAAGCAACTTTGTAAATTTACACATCTTTAACTTGATTAATATCGGTGATTTTGAGGCTTGAATGTGTAAAATAAAGCTAGTTTTCTATTTTGCATTATCTGATGCAAATGCTCTAAGACAACTATTAAAGATGGAAGCAGTAAAATCTTTCTAAGAGTGATACAAGGTACATGACACATTTTGAAACTATTGACATGATCTATTATGATTGAAACGACATCAATTTTACGTGAGTCTACCATTAACATAACTTTTATTACACATTATATCATCAATTATGTAAACATTGTAAAAAATGGGAGAAATTACACTTTACTCTCCTAAATTATACCCCATTTTACACTTACCTCTCAAATTATGGGAATGCACATTTTACCCCCCTAAACTATTACCCGCATAACACCTAACCACTAAACTATGAGAGTCCACACTTACTCCCTTAAACTGTTACTTGTGTGGCACTTTACACCACATCCCATGGGTAATAATTTAGCGAAAAAAGCATGCATTCTCATTATTTAAAGAGGTAAGTGAATGAGAGTGCACACTTACCTGCCTAAACTATACACTTACCTCTCTAAACTATTATTTGTGTATCACTTTATACCACATCTCATGGGTAAAAGTTTAGGGAAATAAGTGTGCATTCTCATAATTTAATAAGGTAAGTGTAAAATGAGTCATAGTTTGGGGAGGTAATTGTAAAAAGAATTATAGTTTAGGGGGTGTAAAGCATTTATTTTCATAGTTTAGGGAGGTAAGTGTAGAATGATGTATAGATTAGGGGGGGGGGGGGGGGGGGGCGCTGGGATAAAGTGTGCATTCTTATAGTTTAAGAGGGTAAGTGTAAAATGGATCATAGTTTAGGGGGATAAGATGTCATTCCCCGTAAAAAATGTTGTGTCTCTAGACTTATTGTTTTTCTAATACTTTCTATAGTTATCCTCCGAAAGTGATAAGAGAACACTATCAAAAAGGAAATAATGTAGTAAAAATGTATTTTATTAAGAAAAGTGCTAAAAATATTACAAGTTTTATTACATTAAAGTTAAAACTTACAAATTAATGTAACAATGAATGTGATTGATGAACGTCAACCACCTCATAAAGGAATATTAGAATTGCTTTTACATGATTGGTGACACATCAGTTTTTAATGTAGTAAAACTTATAGTACCTGTAAGTAACACTATTTTACTAATTATGAACACACATGCTGGGGTAAAAAAATTAACAATTTTTTATAGAATTGAAAATAATATCCTTAATTTCCCAATTTTATTTCGGTGGTAAACCTTTTCTACTTCTAAATGCACATCAATGCAAGATAAGTCCAATGGAGCAAAAAAAGCATTTTTCAATTTCAAAGTGAGAAATTTTTAATTTTTTAATTTATAATTTTTAAAAGTTACAAAGGCAACAGACAACTATAAATAAAATTGCCACAAACAATTCTCCCAATGATAACTTCTCTCTCCCTCTCTCTCCACAAATCGATTGTTGACCGTCGTTTACCATCAATTTAATGTTAAACCACCATTGACTTAATTTTTTTTTTTTGATCAAATAAATTGTTTTCCCACTTAATTTTGCGAAGATTCTAAATTCAAAGTTTGTTTCTTAATTTGAAGCTCCCAAATTGTCCATATAATTTTATTTTATTTGGTGTTTATTCTCATGAATAAAAGCTTCTGCTTATAGAATTATAAGAAATATTGATTTTTCATACTAGCCAAACAATATCAATCATTTTTTGCTATTTTATATGAAAAAGAATTAGTTTTCTAGAAATTAAAAAATTTTAGGTCCTTTTTCATAAAAATAAGTCATTTGTCAAAAAAAAAAAAAAGTTTTCTGTTGAAAAAAAGTAAAGATAGTTTTCCGTATTTTCCTATGTTTGGTAACATCAGAAAAAATAAGTCCAAAGAATACCATCTTTAGTTAATGGAAAATCTATAAAAAATATGACTTATTTTATGGAGATTATTTTTTGCTAAAATTTTCCAAAAAGACAACTTTATCTCATGCCATGTTATATAAAGGAAGTTAAGAGGCAATATAGAAATTATTGAAAACAACCATCTTTCATTTTGAGGTCACTACCAAACATAGGAAAATGAGACATTTTTCCAAATAACAAACATAGGAAAATGAGACATTTTTCCAAATAATACTTTCTTAAAAATAGCTCATTTTTTGGAAAACATAATGTGTTGAAACAAGCAAAGCTTAGTGCCATTCTGACACCCCCCCACACCCCCCCCCCCCCAAAAAAAAAAAAAACCACTCGCCTGAAATTTTTGAAAAATGGATGAGCATACACTCTACATGCTTTTCAAGGAATCCAACAAAAGTATTTTCTTCTTCCGAGTTGTTCTAAGCTTGTTTGTTTTTGTTTATGTAGCAATAGGAGTGTAGTAGACGCCTCATTCAATGCAAACTTCTTTTGTTTTTAGGACATGTTCGTTGCCGGTACTGATACATCATCAGCAACACTAGAATGGACAATGACAGAACTAGCTAGACATCCCATGGTAATGAAAAAAGCACAGGATGAAGTTCGAAATGTAGCATCCAGCCTAGGAAAAGTTGAAGAAAGCCATCTTCAACACCTTCATTATCTGAAAGCTGTGATAAAAGAGACAATGCGATTGCACCCACCAGTCCCTCTCCTGGTTCCCCGAGAATCCATGGAGAAATGCAATCTGGATGGGTATGAAATACCTGCAAAAACTAGGGTTCTAATCAACACCTACGCAATTGGAAGGGATCCAACGTCATGGGAAAATCCTTTGGAATACAATCCTGAGAGGTTCATGGACAAAAACATTGAGGTTAAGGATCAAGATTTCAGGTTTCTACCATTTGGTGGAGGCAGGAGAGGCTGTCCGGGTTATTCTTTTGGATTAGCCACTGTGGAGATTGCATTGGCTCGCCTCTTGTATCATTTTGATTGGGCATTACCTCAGGGGGTTGGTGCAGATGATATGGACCTTGGTGAGATTTTTGGGCTTGCCACAAGAAAAAAGACTGCTATTGTTCTTGTCCCCACAGCCAATAAGCAGTATGAGTTCAAGGGCTGATGATACTTCGCAGTATCTTACTGTACTCCCAAGAATGTCTATTTTGTAAATTTCTTGTGGTTCCTAGACTCAGCCGAGTGTTTTATTTAAGTTCCTTGTACTAAAATACACCCAATAATCCCCACTCTTCTATCAAACTATTAAAAAAAAAAATTGGAAAGCAGCATTTTCACCAAGCTGCCAGTTTCCCACAAGGTAGTTCAACCGAACTCCAAAAAGTTGAAAACATTATGAGGTATGTCATATATGATTCAAAACAGCCTAATCTGCATTTAAACAATACTATAAACAATACCGGGCTTTAAATTTTTGTTACACCACCTTGTAGTGCACAAGTCTGTGAAAACTGCAGGATTGTGGAACTCACAGAACCAATAACCAATGTGATATGTCATGCAAATGGTGTCTTCACCTTCAGCCTTTAAGCCTGGTAATGAAAGCAAGTGGTGCATTCTCCTTCAGCCTTTTACCCTGGTAACAAACTTATTATAGTTGTAAAGCGCTGAAAGGACTCATGTCTGAGAGAATAACCAAAATCTTCAGCTAATTAAACCTATGCATGACCATAATAGAGACGTTACTTTTAATTAAACTCACTTGGCCGCCTCTTTCGGCTTTTCCTCTGACTTCTCTGTTGTGGTTGAATTCAGAGCTGTCAGCTTCCCAAAGGATTCTTTTGCGTCCCCAAAAAAGTCTTTCACTTTATCAAGAACTGTTTTGAGCTGATCTTCTGTTGGCAGCTGAAAATTTGATCCAGAATTATAAAAGATACTTCAGAATCCACAAAAGGTCAGATCTGACTTGAAAAAAGAACTTTGCAAATGTATTGTAGATCATCACTGTATTTAGATTCTAACTGAACTCATTGTAGATTGTAGTCCACTAGCATAGATCTTAAGTTGTTTGACAATTTATTTGATGCTCTAAATTCGAAAATTAAGTTAGGGACAATAATATAACTGGAAAAAGTAAAAGACCAATCCTCACCTCAATAACATCTGTGGTAGAAAGAGCAGCTCTCAAATTGCCATTTTCCTGCATATTCAGCACTCCTACAACTTGAGACAAAAGGATGGCAGAATTGTTTTTGACAAACTTGTGCAAAACACATGTATGTAATTATGTAGTTACGTATGTATGTCATAAATAGTAGAGACCATATAATATAGCGTAGAGGTATAGGCATATTTACCACTAGTTTGTAGCCATATCTGAACTCAGTAGCTGTTCGCAATACACGATACTGCTTAAATGCTGTCTTCTGTATCTCCTTCTCATCCTATTTCAATCATACATCAGTGGTCAGCAGGGAGAAAATTAGAAGGAAATTGACTTGAGAGTTACTATAGAAGAAAATGTGGTGCGCACTCCATGAAATTGTTTGCCTAACAATATCAATTATGAGATACAGTTGTCAAACTAAAATTCATATTTGGTTAGCTGAATAAAATTTTTTATCAGAGTCAATTTTGGCAGCAGAGGTAGCAAAGATCTCAACTCAGAATTCTAAATTTCCAAACACAAAAAACATTCCAAAGTGTGTAACATTGGCGTGTGTGAGTTGTTTTTGGGTGCATCACTGCAGACTGTTGCAATTGACAATAAATTAGACATTATACAATTTTTGCAAGCTTCACCATGTACAAACTACAGAGGCATTTGAATTCTTCTCTTGATTAAAATGCTTATATCAATCGTTAATAATCAGGAATAACAAGAGAAAAGATAAGAAAGTATATGATACGCATACCCCCTCTTTCCCTTCTCTTTCCACTCACATACACAAAAAGAAAAAAGAAAAAAAAGAAAGAAAAAAACCCCATTATGTTTTCCTGAACAGTTAACTTTTGAATCCAATGGCTAGTAGCAATTTAGAGATAAGATCTCAGTGAAAACAGAACTTACACGATAAATAACTGCTGCGAGATTTCTATCAAGTGTATCTTTGTAGATGTATTTCCCTAGAAAGTTATCCTTAGCTGCAACCATGATTTTGGCAGTGGTTCCTCCTGTTATAAGACTAAGTGGATACCAAAGATAAACCTGTACAAAATAGCAAGAATCTGAATTTTGATATATGCTCACTGGATATGTCCTATAATTCCAATTGGTAAAATATTATAATAGAGACAGACGAAAATTTATTCAAAATGTAAATAATATCAAAACAATGACCAAAAATCCATGGCCAATGACTAGAGGATGGGCAGAGGGGGAAAATAACTAAATTACCAAAACCCACTAGTACAACCTTGATTCCATATGGATAATTTTAAGGTCAAAATCATGTTACATGGAGAAAAGTACTATAATGAAGTATCGGAAGGAAGATAGAGTAAGGAAATTAGTATTGTTTGTTTATAGAGAAAAATAAATTATACAGAAGACTACTGTCAACAAAACAAACAAATTGGCAAACACACAATCCACCAGAGTGTAAGAAACCCAGAATAAGATCTTAGCAGGCAAAAAATATATCAAATTCATAGTTCGTTTGGATAGAAGTACATAAAGAGAAAGAAATGGATTTCAATTTTTAGTTTGAAAAACAGTATGAAATGTCAAATTGTTTTCTATTGATGAAGTTTACAGAGGAATTTGAGCTTTATCAATATGTACATTTGAAATAACTAGGCATAAGATGTCATTTCAAATCCATAACATCAGTATATCACAAGTGTTTTTGTCTAACTAAAATTTTCAAAGTTCACATCAACATGTGTTGTTAAATTTATATCAAGCAATTTATACTAGTATTTTTTTTTTTTTTTCAAATTCCTTGATTTTATATTCTCAAATCCCAATGCAATCGTTATGAAATTAACTCCAACTGCAGGCCTCAGCAAGTTAAGAACCCAGCTGGTGGATTTAAAATTTTAAAAACCTTCAATGAATCCATTAGAGTAATGAAAAATCTGATGAACATACAACAACAATAGAATCATGCAGGCATGCTTTGTTTGGTTACTCAGAAAAAGGAAAAGCCAGTAAACTTGAAACCCAGAATTATATTCAAAATGGGACTTCAAAAACAATAACTTCCACTCAATTGAGCATGTCAGGCATCAATCAAACAAAACCAAGCTTATAACTTTCTCTATCCAACATCAAAAAGAAGAAGAAGGAAAGATTAAGATAAAGAGAACACACATTAGCTATACGGATGAAGATGACAAATCTGGGGTTGCCATCATCTTCAATCTTAGGCAAGGAAGGTGGTGGAGTTTTCTGAAACTGACGAGCTTGCATTCCTCTCTTGCCTTTTGCTTCAACCACCAATATGTGCCTCTGCCTCTGCTGAGGCTTCTGGGTCATAGTCCTAGAAGAGAGCAACAGTGAATGCTTCACTAACACATCTTCGTGTGTCCTAGAATTCGATAAGGGAAGCCGAACCAGGGCGTTCAGAGACATGCTCACTTCCATTTTTTGTTCACTTTACTCACAGTTTCTCTGTGTGTCTTTGTTCAATGGGGTTCTTTTTGTATTGCGCGGTGGATGGGGGGACAACTCATCAACAGTGTCCGAGACTCTTATCCACACGCGCTCAGAGATGTCTCAGGTAATGGGGTGAGACACACGGAGCATTATCATTCATTCACGTGGCAGATGATAAGGCCTCAACTATTATACGGTCCCATTAGGGACCAAGTCATTGGTGCCCTGCCCCATTCCCATAGGAGTTGAATGTATGATCTATAATGTTATGGTCTCATGGTCACGACCTCTCTCACAAATTTTTTTTTTCATCAAATGAACTCATAAGATAATTTTTTTCTCTATTAGAATTACTTTGCCTATATTAATTTTAATAACACAAACCAAAGTCTTTACCATGCAATTTATATAATATTTAAGGCCGACTCTAGCATATAGACGATTGGGTTAGTTCTTAAGACCCCTAAATAAAAGAAAGCCCCACACTTTTAACTAATAGGGTAAATTACAGAAAACTATCCTTTGATTTGAGGAAATACCAAACACATCCACAACTTCTAAAAAATGGCTAATTTAATCCTTCAACACAAACGGTCTTAACATCCACCGTTAATAACAAACCTTTCTTTAAAAAAAAAAAAAAAAAAATTAAAACTCCGATCTAACTCTCTCTCTCTTTTCGTTTCTATTTCCTAATCTCAGTCTCCCTCAACTTTCTTTTTCTACATCCAAATCATTCTTTGAAATTTTCTCCATTTTTCTTCTTAAAATAAACAACACAACAATTCTTTTTTTGGTTTTTTTTTATAGGCCAAGAATGTATTGACTCCTTGTGATGAATTAACAAATTAATTAACCAAATTAATTAATTAATTCAATTGACATGCAATACGCATGGTAGCATAAACAAATCACCAAATAACTAAATGCAGCGAAAATTAAATTGACACAGTGATTTGTTTACGAATGGGAAAACCTATACGGCAAAAACTCCACCAGGTGATTTTAAAGTCACAACTCCCGAGAATCCACTATTATCAAAATAAGCGGTTACAAGTAAAGGAATCTCAGTACCTTATACCAACTTACAATTGAACCTTTACCCCAATACCCAATTGGACTTGTTCTGTAGTGACAATCTCTCCTTTTAATGCACGGCTCCCAGTACATGACTAACCAATTGATGCGCGGATCCCAATACGTAGCTTACTCACCAACTTGAGAAAGATGTTGGCTGCAAAATTTTTCAGTTCATCACACGATGAAGATCACGAAACTCCTTGGTTACAAAACCCTATGGTGTACAAACATAGCAGCTTCTTCAAGAGAAAGATGAACTATAGCAAATTCTGTCTTCGGTCACAATTTGCATGAACAAAACTTTGCTTCACACTTGCACAACCTTTGACGGCCCTTAAAAAAATCCTTATATATGTTTAGGGTTGTGGGAAAAGAAAGCCTGAACATGTACCCACGGATTGGATGAAAATCAGAACTGAAAATCTGTTTTTTGTAAATCTTGACAGATAGCTTATCTATCGAGAAGCTGTCGAGCATCGGCCTAGAAAAGTTTTTTAAACCTCGATAGATACTAGCTGTCGAACTTTAAAATCCAGTACCTCTTTACTTGTTTCTTGAACAGACTTGCATGGCTTTAATACTTGAACTTGTAACCTTGTTCTTTGAAGTATTAAACACATCCTAAATCTACCCAATTACAAGTAAAGTGCGTTTTATCAAAGGATTAGCCAATTACATAAAATATTGACATATGTTCCTAACATGATTCACATATGTCCTAACAATCTCACCATTTGGCAATCTGTGACAAAACCACAACAAACAAATGAACATATGAGATAAGTTATAAATCACTCAACTCATATTCACTTGTTGAATACAATAAAATCTATTCTAAAACAAATTCTTGAAAAAATTTACAAGAAGAGAGTTTATGGCAAGAAGACTTTGACAACTTGTATTTTTGAAACACTTTAAACAAAACTCATCATGGCATCTTAGTGTGAAACAAAAATAAAAGATTGCATACAATATATAAGAATCATGTGCATAAAGAGAGAAAAGAAACAATACATGTAAAGATAGGTGAAAGAAAGTAATAACAACCTCAATATATTTATCAACATAAGTACAAGATTTGCTATCACTAAGTGGTCACAAGACCGATGTACAAAAATATTGTATCTAAAAGAGAAAGAAAAGAAAAGATACAAAAAGTCCTTACTACATCCCTCATAAACACTCCCCCTATCACAAAAAAATCTCCTATGCTAACCCTCCCCCTATATGTATGACTACTCTTATATCAAAACTACTCCCCCTTCTTGTCACAAGTGACAAAAGGTAAGTACATCAAGTATACATCTCATCATCACTAGGCGAGCTAACATCGTCGTCCTCATTAGCATTATCACTGTCGAAGCCATCATGACAGCCTGTCGTCGTGCGATATGACCAACATGGGTGTTTACTTGACACAATTCATCACTGAGTGTCAAAGCGAGCGTCTATGCGCACAAGCTGTGCCATGATGGCCTAGAGAGTCAGTCCACCTGCAGAAGATGAAGGAGCGAAGGTGGAAGGAGTTGAAGAAGTTGGAGGAGCTGCTGTCTCAGTCTGTGGCCACCTCAGTCGAAGCTGAGCCTTGCTTCGTCATACGGTAGTAGCGTTTATGGCATACATGACATAAAAGTGTAGTATTTGGATAGGAGACAGAAAAATGGCAAAGAAGCCTCATGATAGCGGAAGGAAAAATGAGCTTATCACGAGTCGCCGTATCCTTATAGACATCTATAAGGGAAAGTATGAAGTGAGAAGGGAAGTTGATAGAGATGTCCTCTGAGAGGGATAACAAAAATCGAGCACGAGACTCTGTGATAGAGTTATAGTGAGACAAAGGATGAAGAATAAATGTCATCACCATGTTAAGGAATCTCAGACCTTTTACAAAACTTGAGCAAGGGGTGCTTTGACGCTCACCCCAAGATGAGGGTGTCTTACAGAAGAGAGACGAGAGTTCGTTTTTAGACACAGTCTTAAGACGATCTCAACCAGGGTAGTTAGGATGCGCTACCCTAGGAACATGTAGCACCTCGGATACAATATCCAGAGTGACTACAAAGTGTGTACCTCGAACGCGAGTGATAAACTGAGGTACAGAATAGTCAAATTCGTGCATATTGGAGTAAAACTCTTGTATGATCACGGAGGGACAAGTGACCGGGGCGCCACACAGTGACTCCCAACCCCGACTGTAGATGATAGTAGGAAGGTCAGTATCGGAAAAATTCGATAGGATGACTTGGCATTCCGAATGAATGCCTTGTCTAGAAAAGTTCTCCGAAAAGTCCTTTCAGGATTTATTATCATGGAACCATACATGAGAAGGAGTAGTATCAGAAGAAGTGGATGCCCCAGAATGAAGAGGGTTCTAGGACGGAGTAGATTTGCATTTAGGTGTCATAGAGCAGACTAATGCAAGAAAGAGAAAGAGGAAGAGAGAGAGAGACAATCAGAAAAGCACTAACAAAACAAGATATAAAAATATGAAGAATTGAAGGTACGTATGCATGAAAATGCATGAACATGTGACATGCAAATTTAAAAATATCATGGGCTCAGCCCAATCCAAACCTAACAGCACACAACAATTCAACATATATAGCATACATCTATAATGCATGAAAATATAGTTAAAATGTTCATGAGATGCAATGCATGATGATTTCAAATCATTTAAACAAATACCCATCCCAAAGATTTGAGATAAACTCATCAATTTTGAAAAACCCCAAAAATATTCAACAACCCCAACAGTTAGGTAAAAAATGCATGAAATGTATGATAAAGAGTGAGAAAGCATCATACTAGATGAAGAATGCAAGGAAGAGACTGAAGAAAGAGTGAGGAAGTTGAAAAGGTTGAGTTTGAGGTGTTTGGGAGAGGGAGAGAACCTTTTTTGTCAAGAGAGATTGGGGAGAAATGAGATAGAAATCGCGCAGATCCTTTATATAGAAAAGTCATAAAGCTTGACAGATCGAAAGGTGTTGAGAGGTGTCCACAGCTAAAGGATCTCGATGGATCGAGGTAGCTATCGAGAGGTCAGAAACTTCCTCGATGGATCGAGTAGCTATCGAGAAGCTGTTGAGAATGCGATAAAAAACAGTTGAAGGGTCTCGATAGATAGCCTAGCTGTCGAGAGGTGTTGAACAACTGTCGAGATTGCTTAAAAACAGTTTTTCAAGAAGAGAAAAACATAGATATGAATACAATCAAGCATGCTTCACAACCAAGGATCCAAACAACATTTTAAGCTCTCAAAATCATCTCTTAACAAGAAAAATGTCAAGCACATAGATCCAAAACACACACACACACACACACACACACACACACACACACACACAGTAAACAAGTCTAACCAATTTTATATTTCAAAAATAAGTAAAGAAAGTTTAGTGAGTATACATTAACACATGTATTCCTTGTAATGACCAAATCACATTGTACTTGCACATGTATCAAGAGTAGCAAAGAATATTGCGTGTTGTGTGTGAAAGACAACGCAAGATTGCATAAGTGTCTACATGTTATGACGATTTGAGATATGAGAAGATCACTTTAACTCACACACAATCATAACTGTTTGATGGAGACTATCACCTTCGAGGTATATCCTATAACTCCCATATCTCCTAGAAGACACGCTTGCAATCATATATAAAGCATTTTGATTATTTTTGCTTTTTATTTTTCTTTGCATATTTTATTTTGTTAAGCATACCATGCATGGGCATATAAGAGATAGAAAAGAAATACCAAATTATGTTAAGCTGTTGACATTGCACTTTTGCTATGTCGAAGCATATAGATGTCATTTCATGATTGGCGGGCAACAGTGGTGAGATGGTTATTTATGCCTTTCTCTTAGGATTTTCTAGTCCTTCCCGTCAAAAATAGTGATACGAGTGTTAAGTATAAGAGATTACTTAATCTTACTCATCACAAACACGAACTACAAAACTCACTTGCTTAGTTGTGCATAGAGATGCTCATCTAAGTTACAAAAGATACAAAGTTTAGAAAATTTTGTTTCAATGGTCATCTAAGGTACACAAGTACCAAAATATACATACACACACTGTTTTTGTATTTTTCTGATTTTTCAAAATTTTTTAATTTTTATTTTTATATGAAAAACAAAATAAAGCAAAATTGAAAAATAAACAAATAAAAACATGTTAAATAAAGCAATGTATAAAAATAGATGCAAATGCATGAAGAAGGAGAAGGAGAGGAGGAGATCTATCCATGGAGATAACACCAATGTTTTGGCGAAGGAATTCAAACCGTTTGCTATCAAGAGGTTTGGTGAACAAATCAGCCTTCTAATCATTAGTGTGAATGAACTCAAGAGTGAGAGTACCATCTTTGACAAGCTCCCGAATGAAGTGATGTCGAATCTCTATGTGTTTAGTTCGAGAATGTTGAACCGGGTTCTTAGAGATGTTGATGGCATTGGTATTGTCACAGTAGATAGTGAGAAGCTCTTGACAAATACCGTAATCAAGGAGAAGTTTTTGCATACATAGAAGTTGGGTGCAACAGCTATCGGAAGCAATGTACTTAGCTTCTACAATGGATAATGAGATGGAATTCTACTTTTTGCTCATCCAAGAGACAAGATTATTACCCACATAGAAACAACCTCCTGAAGTACTCTTTCTATCATCAGCACTCCCAGCCCAGTCTGCGTTAGAATACCCAGCTAAGACATCATTTGTGTCCTTACTGTACCACACACTAGAGTCGGCAGAGGTTTTGACATACTTTATGATTCTTTTCAAAGCAATCATATGAGACTCTTTGGAATTAGCCTGATATCTAGCACACACTCTCACACTGTAACTAATGTCAGGTCTACTAGCAGTAAGGTAAAGAAAACTACCTATCATGCTTCTATAAAGAGATGAATCAATACTTTTACCCAACAAATCAACAGTGAGTTTAATATTTGGACTCATAAGGGGTTCTAACAGAACTAGCAGATTCCAAACCAAACTTTTTCACAAGATTTTTAGCATACTTAGATTGAGATAGGAATATACCTGAATCTTGTTGACGAATTTGCAAACCAAGGAAGTGAGTCAACTCTCCAATCATGCTCATCTCGAACTTGGCCTACATGAGTTTTGAGAAACTGTGAGCAAGTTCATTATTAGTCGACCCAAAGATGATATCATCAACATAGACTTGAGCAACTATCAACTCGCTCTTCCTTTTTTATAAAGATAGTTTGATCAGCTTTTCCTCTTGTGAACCCATGTGACACTAAGTATTGTGTGTGCCGATCATACCATGCTCTGGGGGCTTGCTTTAAACCATAAAGTGCTTCTTGAGGTACAACACATGATCCGGGAAGTGTGGATCAATAAATCCTTTTGGTTGAGCCACATAGACATCTTCTTTAAGGAACCAATTCAAGAAAGCAGTCTTTATATCCATTTGGTAAAGCTTGAACTTCAAGTGACACGCTAGAGCTAGGAGAATTCTGATGGACTCCATACGGGCTACTAGAGCAAATGTCTCATCATAGTCTACTCCTTCCATTTGAGAGTATCCTTGAGCTACAAGACGAGCCTTGTTGCGTATCACATTACCTTCCTTATCAGTCTTATTGCGGAATATCCACTTTGTGCCGATAATGTGCTCACCCTCCAGTATAGGTACTGGAGTCCAGACATCATTCCTCTGAAACTGAAACAGTTCATCATGCATAGCTTCAACCCAGCTTTCATCCTAAAGAGCTTCTCAACTTTTGTGGGTTCAACCTGTGACAAGTAACAAGAATAAGACATAAAGTTAGCAACACATTTATCAACAGTACGCTTTCTTAGTGTAAGTTCATTCATGTTTCTCATAATAACTTCAGGAGGATGATTCAAATTGATCTTGGAGGAAGGTCCTTTCTTTTCATGGGTTTCAGAATCAGGTGAAGTAGATATGTCTGCTGAATCTTCTACAACACTTGGAGTACTTGGAGATGCGGGCTCTTGTTCAACAATTTCTTGAACTTCCTTGGGCTCGGGAGGAAGAGTTTCTTTGGGGATTTCCTCACTTAATTTCTCAGAACTCGATTTTGAAGACTCATCAATAACAACATTCACAGTTTCCATTACCTTTATGGTTCTTTTGTTGTATACCCGATAAGCCTTGCTTGTAGAGGAGTATCCTAGAAATATTCCTTCATCGCTTCGGGAGTCAAATTTCCCCACATTCTCTCTGTCATTGAGAATGAAATAAGTACTTCCAAAAATTCTGAAGTACTTAACATTTGGCTTCCTTTCCTTCCATAACTCATATGAAGTCTTCTTGGTACCGGGTCTAAAATACACCCTATTAACCGTATGACATGCAATATTAACGTCTTCTCCCCACAAGTTTCTGGCCACATCCTTGTTGTGCAACATGGCTCTAGCCATCTCTTGAATAACCCTATTCTTTCTTTCTACTACATCATTCTACTGAGGAGTAATAGGAGCAAAGAATTCTTGAGATATACCTGATCTCGTGAGGACTCCATGTATGAGTTCTCGAATTCTTTACCATGATCACTTTGAATTCAATCAATCTTCGAGCTCTTCTCATTCTGCAATCTTGTGCACAAGGCTTTAATGTGCTCAGGAGCTTCAGACTTGGATCGTAGGAGAATAACCCAAGTGTACCTAGTGAAGTCATCTACCACAACCATGATGTATCTCTTTTCACCAAGAGACTCAGTTCTGGTTAGACCCATGAGCTCTAGATGTAATAGCTCTAATGGTCTAGATGTAGCGGATATCTGAGTGCCTAGATGTTTAGCTTTCGTCTGTTTTTCAAGCTGACATGGTCCACACACCACATTGTTCACTCTACTAAGCTTCGGTATCCCAAAAACTGACTCATGCTTAGATACAATTGAAAGATGTTTGTAACTAGCATGTCCCATCCTTTGGTGTCATAGATCTTCATTTGGTAAACGAATGCTATTGCACACAATATCAGCATCAGGAACCAAGCCATAAAAATTGTCTAGAGTGCGAACACCACTTATAAGTTTCTTCTCGAACTCATCCATGACAAGGCATTTCCCTTTTGAGAATATTACCATGAAATCTTGATCACATATCTAACTTATACTCAAAAGGTTCACTCTCAGACCTTCTACATATAGAACATTTGCAATATCTGGCAGTTCAGGTAGAGAGATGATTCCCTTTCCTTTAATCCGTGATTTGCTCCCATTACCAAAAGTGACATTACCACCTTTCTTAGACTCGAAAACCTTGAAGAGAGATCGGTCTCCAGTCATGTGTCTTGACCAGCCGTTGTCAAGGTACCACAAACACGTGTCCATAACCTTAAATGCGGACTTCATCATAAAGCACACTTCGTGCTTAGATGACAGATCAGTGGGAATGGTGTTTTCTCTCATCTGCCTTTTATGACTAAAGCCTTTAACTTTCATTATTTTTAGACGAACTCCTTTGCTCATTTTCATTCTTAGATTGTCTAGTTTCTTCTTTGTCAAGCTGAGATCTTTTCCAATAGTTATCATAATATAATTCAAATAACTTTTAGACTTGCATTTTCTGATACACTCAAACAAGTAGAGATTAGAAAAACAAGATGTATTTGAAAACATAGATCTCTTCAAGCCAGTTCTAGCCATGACAACAGGGGTCAATGGATCACACAACAAAGTTTAAACTTTAATGCTTTGACCGCCATGAGGTTAATGCTCATACGACTGCCATGTTTATACATACAAATTCTACCCATTTTTCTTGTGGCTTTTAAATTGTATTATTATATATGTAGTCGTTCAACTAAACCTCAGTAAGTTGGTGAATATAAACTCATGGAATAGCTAGAATATGCTCATTGCAAGTTAAAACCTAAATATTTTCTTGCATCTCATGATTATTATTATAACCTCGGTAAGTTGGTGAATACAAATTCGTGGAATAGCTAGAATATGCTCGTTGCAGGTTAAAACCTATATATTTTCTTGCATCCTAATTATTATTATAATTATCTTTGTTATTTTTAAGGTGCTGCATAATATGTGATGGTCTCTAGTATAACGAAGGTATACAACCCATAGCAATAATGTATACAACCCATAGCAATAATGACCTCACATAGTGTATGTGTCACGCCCCAAACCCAAAAGGGTCCAAAGCGTGAGAGGAGAACCATTAAGAGCAAGAACGTAGGAGATTTTTTTTTCTCAACCCATGAAGGATAAATAATCATACTAAAATCTTCATATTACAAGTCAGAGCTCTATAACACATTTACAAACAATACAAATTACAAATAATGTCTCCAAATATACACGAAATTCCAAAACTCCAAATGGATCAACATCAAATCACAATCCTTCCTAGGCTAAGCAATCTCAACGATAGAATCTATGCCTACCATGTCAAAGGCTAACAAACCTCAAAAGCCCAACCTCCGATAGAGTTAGCTATGGCCTCAATAAATTCAAAAAGTTGAGCCACTAACCAAGCATAGCACAAATCTCTCAATTAGCATAATGCTCCAATTACCACCAATAAAACAAGTTCCATGCCCGAGGTATAGCAAATTTATCTGAAAAACTGTTGGAGAGTGGAATGAGCTAAAACCCAGTAAGTAGCATAATTAATAGGGGTGGGGGAAATGCAAGTTTCATGATAATGAACATTTTATAAAACATGTTATAATTTGGGAATTTCCATGAAAATCAAGCAAATCCATTTTCATTGGTAAAATGACAAGAATGATTTAAATGATGTTACACCAAGCTTTCTCAATATATTTTAACATGAAACTACATACCATTTACTGTGAGCTATCAAAACACCATTCTAACACCTGAAAATTTAACCCAAGGCCACGTGACAACGCCGTCACAAAGACGGAACTCATCTGCCGTCACAAAGACAGAACTCATCGCCGACACACAGCCAAAACTCATATGCCGTCACAAAGACGTAACTAATCTGCCGTCACAAAGACGAGTGCTAAGATACCAATATCACACAGACTATAGTATCTAGCTAGGTAATCATCGGGTAATCACACATCACGACACAAGGGTAAAACATAAAGAGCTCATAGATTACATGAATTCAAAACACAATTCATTTCCAAGTAGTTTCACAAAAAACTTTGAAGTATCCAATATATTCACAAGGTTCTCAAGTTTTCCAAAATCGTTTCTTGTCAATAAGATTTTCTATCAATTTCCCAAATATCACAAGTCAAGATAAAACATCTTTAGAATTTGCAAATAATGCAATAAATCCATAAAATCTATTCCCAAGAATTTTATAAAAGATGCTTATCATTTCCAATCTAACAAATCATGCATTTCCCTATTCACATTACCAAATATGATGCATGTTTCATAAATAGTCATATACAATAAGGTCACAACACAATACTTTTTAAGGAAACATAATCCCACAAATAATTTTCCAAAATGTGTTTGACCCAAAAATAACATTTATGCAACATGGTTATTTTCCAACAATATCCCATTAAAAAGCTACTTACCTCGGAAGGCCAACCAATTTTACCTCAATTGGGCATCACAAAATCAACTAATCCAGTCACTAGGTCCATCACCAATAATATCGGAATCTAGAAACACAATGATCAAACCTATCAATAATAAGGCCTTTCACAAAGTACCATCACACTTATCTCCATAAATCGTAACAATACCCTAAAATCAAACCAAAGGCCCTAAAGTCTAGCTTGCCCGTCCTAAGACAAGTACCCTTCCCAAGTAGGAACCAAACAAGCATCCAAGAAACTCATAGTGTTGACACAACCAAAACATCTTAAATTCATTACCACAATAATGTGCATCATAAGATAATATAGCATACTCATGAATCTCTTTGGGTACTAAATAATATATTTAAGCTAAGATAAGATCATTCAAGGTTTGGGATTAATTCCACAATTTCTCAACGTTTTAGTCTTACCTTCAGATTCAGTACATAGCAGGGCAGCCATTTTGTAAAAATTGTTTGGTCAATGAAAAGTTATTCGATTAATTCAAAACTTTAAGGGAGCATTCCCCTATATGTATAAAATGTACCACAGATTAAAAATCTGTCATGACAGCTTTAGAAAATTGCTATAGTTGTAAGACTAGCCCAAATTATTTGAGAATTTACTCACATTAAAACCAGCAGATTTAAAGCATATTAAAAACAAGGAATCAAACCCAAAAATCTCATATAAACAACTTATCAAACACTTGGTATGCAAAAACACATGCTCACACTTGACTTGCATAAATTCGTAGTTATCACCCCACTCACACCCACATTTGCCGAAGTCATTTAAAATGCAAAGAAAACACTTCCAAAAATCACCCAAACTTCCACAAAATCAACCCACACGATTGCTCAAGGAACCCAAATTTTAACCATGGAGAAACCCCAAATGATCACCATTTGTAAAAACCCTTAACCATTTAACAATTAAGCCCACCAAATAAAAAACCCATATACATAATTACAGGAACATCACCCTTTAAGCGCATAAATCTCATGAACATCATTATCAAAGCTTAGATTAAAATAACCTTAAGCAAAAGTATAAAACGCACTAATAGATTAGAAATTTTTACCTTAAATCAAAAGAGATGAATATGCCTTAGAGGTTCCTAGAGAGCTTTGCGGTGATCTTGTCGGAAAAGATGGTGGAGATGGTGGGGAAGGAGGTACACGGTGGGAGAGAGTGAGGGAGGAGTGCTTGTTATGTTTGTGAGGCAAAAATGATCAAAAGAAAAGTGTAGAGGGACACTTACTTTGACCGGCCAAAGAGGGAGAGAGGGAGATATTTTGAGAGAATGTGTGGTGGTAAGTGGGGTCACACGTGTGGCTCCTTAAAAATTTGATCCCTTTTTTTTTTTTTTTTTTTTTTGGGCTGGGCTGTTACAGTATGAGTCTCACAATTGTGTGGGATTTGCATGCTACAAGAGAGATGATGCATATATATTTAATGAATGAGATACCTCCTACTTACACTGTATATATACACTCGTTACGCTATGTAAAGTTGTTATTTACAACTATTGTGTGTGGGCTTTAATTCCGTGCCAAATTTGATTGTAATTATGTTCAATCATGTTTACCCTGTATTTTATGTGGGATTTTATTGTAAGGGTTGTATGTGAGAGAGAGTGTGAAGACTCAAGATCTCATTGAGAACCAAGTGGATTTCGCGAGAAGATTCGCGAGAAGTTATCCCGCGAAGTGAGCCACATGCAGAGCACATGACTAAAATGCGAAGAGTTATGACAGCTGGTTTTCGCGAGTAATTCGCAGGTAAGGCCTTCCGGTGAAATACCCGCAAAATATTCTGTTTTGCTATTTTGGCATATCTGCTCCACCATGTCGTCACCCACATTATTTATACCCTCATTACCCACATATTGTGAGGAGTGCTTTCAGAGAGAAAACCCTAGCATACACACTTAAGAGTTAGAGATTGTCATACCCACAATCATCTATACAATCCTTTATTACTACAAGAAATCTAGGTTTAGGCGGCCTTTTTTTTAGTGACGTTTTTAAATTCGCCACTATAAGTGGTATACTGTGACGTTTTATAAAAACGCCGCTAAAGAGTGAAATTTTAGCAACATTTTTTAAAAAACGTTGCTGTAACTCAAAACAATAGTGGCGTTTCTTAAAACGCCGCAACAAATATAGTTTTAGTAGTGCATTTTCTGGTTTATAGCGACGTTTTCTGAAAACGTCACAATAGTGATTAAGGAAAATGTACTCAGTATGTTATTAAAAAAGAAATACTATATAGTGATGTTTTATAAAGACTCTATAGCGACGTTTTCGAATCGTCGCTATATGTTCTAAACTTTTGGCATTCCGCCACTTTTTTCGGGTTCCCACACTCCCCCCCCCCCCCCCCCCCCTTTTTATTTTTTATTTTTTAAATTTACCCACTTCGTGTCCTACTCTTTTCTTTCTTCAGTTAACTATTCATTGTCCCCTTCTTTTCTTTTTTGTGTTGTTTGTTCCTATTGTTTCTTTGTGACCCACTTTCTCCAACACCACCACACATTTTGCCTTCCACCCACTACCACCACCATAGCCACCGCGGCTGTTGTCAACCTCCACTAAGACCCACTGCCACCACCATACTTTTTTCCCTCTTTTTTGTTGTTCAAGTTTCTTCAGAGTGTAAGTCTTTGTTCTTGACTTATGGGTTTGCATTGATTGGGTATTTCTTTAATGGGTCATGGAGTTTTTGTGCTAATTTTTGCTATTTTTCAGTTTTGGTTGGAATGTTTTTGTTGTTCAAGTTTCTTTAGAGTGTAAGTATTTGTTTTTAGCTTATGGGTTTGCTTTGATTTGGTTTTTCTTTAATAGGTCATGGAGTTTTGTGCTAATTTTTGCTGTTTTTCTATTTTGGTTGGAAATTAGTAGAGAAAGCTCTTATTCAGATTTGGCTTCTTGTGCAAAAGGACTTGAGGATCAAGGGCTGAATCATTGTAAGTATTTCTTTAGAGTGTACATATTTGTTTTTCAATATTATACCTTCTAGCAGTGGCAGGGGATGGATCCTTATCAATAGCTAGGATGCTTCTTCAATATCTATAGCAAAGTGTCTCCTATTAATTATTTATACACTAGGTGTTTTCCATGCATGTGGAAAAAGTGCCTCCTAATAATTATTTATACACTAGGTGTTTTCCATGCATGTGGAAAAAGTGAAAGCTTGATGAAAACATAACCAAAAGGGGTCCTAGACTTCTAGTTGATGGCAGGTTTTGTCATGATGAACACTATCCGATTCAACAAAAAATATTTTCTAAAAAATCACTTTTTGCATTTTCTAATATTTAGTAGAGTAGAAAAATCTAGTCAACAAAAAACTTGTAGTCTAATCATTGAAAAACAAGGGATTTGAGGTGAAGAACATTTTCCTTTTCTTTTCTTTCTGTTTGTTGTCAAAAAACACTTTTAACTTTTAAAATTAAAGCTACTAGAGTTAAAATAGTTTATGTTTTGGAACTATTAAATTAGAAAAAAAAAATTGATGATTCAGGTAGTATAGTGGGACGGTTTTATATGTGGCTAACTACAAGTTAAGAAGTACTATGCAAATCTTGTATTTTTTTATTATTTCTACTTAATTTTTCTATAGTTTGTAGATTTCGAATTCTTTTTTTTGTTATTAGTTTTGTGGTTTAGCTAACTTGAGATTAATTTTTAAAAAGAGCCCACTGCCCACTAATGTCTACAAGGAGATTCTTCCATTAGATGAGGATTTTTGCTTAAAAATTATATCTTCAATGTGTTATCATTATTCAACATATGTGTGTGTGTGTGTGCGCGCTTGCTTGCTTTAATTTTGATTTTTAATTGAATGCAGTAAAAGGCTATTTGTGACTGTGTATGGAGTTGATTTGGAGCACCCATTTCAGTTGAGACATTTAGGCATAATGGGTAAGTTTTCTTATGTGTACCAAATGACAAAGTTTGGATGCAATTAAACTTCAAATATTATATGCAAATTAGTCTTTAATTTTTCTGCCTAATTGTACCAAGTCCCGACTCATTAAATTTTTTTGCAATGATACCCTTATTTGCCTTCCACATCATTTAAGTGTCCTCTTTTATTTTGCAGGTTAACCACTCACTTATTGTGATAAGTTTAGAATTTTTATTTTTGGAAAGGTGCGTGCTTGGTTTGAGCATAGTAAGTAATTTTTGCTTAAAAATTTGTACTTGAGATGTTAATGATTGTGTCGGGGTGGATTGTTGAGTTGGAGCAAGTAGGTGGCTTGCATGGTGCTATAAGGCGGTTTACATTCATATTAGAAGCGTTTATTATTTTTTGAAAATTTGGATGGATATTTTTGAGTTATATTTGTTAATTAATTTTTGGACTTCAATACTTGTAAGCATTTTATATTTATGATTATGATAATTATATTGGGTGGATTGTTGTGTTGGAGCAAGCGAGTGGCTTGCATGGTGTTATAAGGTCATTGTAATTGATATTGGAAGTGTTTATTAAATTTGGAAATTTGGATGGATATGGTTGACACTTGACTGAGTCTTTTTAGCATCTTTAATGAGAAACAAAACAAGGAATAGAACTACTACCAATTCCAAATAATAATTATTATTAACAAATTTCAATTCAATCAAACAAGAAGATATTGAGTATTTCTAATATATTAAGAGGAGCATAGTGTCTAAGTGCAAAACTTATACTAATTACCATGACTACAATTATGAACTAATACTCATTTGTCACAAATTTGCAAAAGTTATAATAATTATAATGACTACCAATTATGAACAAAGATTTGTTTGTCACAAACATCTTTTCTACTATTGAATACTTTGGTTATTTGCAAAACCCACCTCATCCCTAAAATTGGAAAATTATGCCAATAGTAAACTTGGTCAATGCTTCACATTTCAATGTGATGCTACTCATGGATTAGCTAGAAACATTCTTCAGAGAGAGGAAGATAATAAAATCTAAATTTAGTGACTAGCTACATTTTTGTATTGGCATCATTGGATAGTGGTAGCTTTATCGTATAATTATTGAAACATTCTCTCCATTAATAAAATTTCTTTTTTCTTATTAGTTAAAAAGAATATAAATATTTCTTTTTGAGTTTTTTACCTTTTAGGTTGGGGGGGGGGGGGGGGAATAAGGAAAACAGGATTTGAAGTCAAATGGGTACAATTAATCAAAACTTCATCAAATATTCAGCATAATTAAATTGCATAATCAAAATAATATCAAGTTGGCTTTAATACCATTTGTTATTACCAAAGGGAGTGCTATATCTGCATTATGCCCCAAAGCATTAGTTATAATTGGGGCTCATCTTAATCACATGAATAGCCTAAATTGATCTATAGTACACGTTAAATGCGAAACTTAGGACATGTTGGTGTTGCACACACTCGTACAATTCAATCCCCAAAACTTGGAGTATCACAACAACTCTATAAAATTTTTTTATTTTTATGCTACCTTGATTTCTTGAACTGTGACTTCTGATTTGATGACACCTCAGCACTACTAGTTACAAATAATGGCTTTAACTATTTCACTGATACCTTTATTAGGGAAAAAAATTTAGTAATTAACAGGTAGCTTGTAAGAATTCACCTTATGAAATCTGGTTTCAATATATAAGGCATCTAGTTCTTTCTCTAGTCTTATGAGCTCTATCCAATTCTTTATCTCTTTGTGTTCGATTTTTTTTTCTTTTTTATTGGTGGATTTATTAAATTTTGAAATTGTATTGGAGTTATATTTTTTGATTAATTTTTGGACTTAATCTTACATTCTATATTTGTGATTATGATAATTGTGTTGGGGTGGATTGTTGAGTTGGAGCAAGCGGGTGGCTTGTATAGTGCTATAAGGCGGTTTACATTCATATTGGAAGTGTTTATTATTTTTTGAAAATTTGGATGGATATTTTTGAGTTATATTTGTTGATTAATTTTTGGACTTCAATACTTGTAAGCATTCTATATTTGTGATTATGATAATTGTATTGGGAGGATTGTTGTGTTGGAGCAAACGGGTGGCTTGCATGGTGTTATAAGGCGGTTTACATTCATATTGGGAGTGTTTATTATTTTTTGAACATTTGGATGTTGTTGAGTTATGGTTGTTGATTACTTTTTAGACTTCAATACTTGTAAGCATTCTATATTGTTATATTAATAATTTTTTTTGGGTGGATTGTTTAGTTGTTTTGTTCTATAGCTATGGACAAGAGTTGGATGGACATTAGAGATAGGACATCTATGGAATATAGAAATGGAGTTGCACAATTCTTGAATTTTGCATCTCAACATAAACAACCAAATGGTACGATTGTTTGTCTATGTCGAAAATGTGCACATTCACAATGTTGGCTATAGATGTTGTACGAATTCATCTAGTATCACATGGGATTTGTAGGGGTTATCGACGTTGGATTTTTCACGAGGAATCATCATCTAGAAAGACTTCTGTTAGAACTCCTAGTACTTCTGTCCAAGAAAAATCAAATAAAAATAGTAATATGCGTGAAATGTTGCATCACATGTTCCCTATGCATGATATGGTGCCCGAACCAATGGAAGAAGATATGGCATCAGATCCTATGGTAAGAGGCCCTGGTGTGGAACAACCTACACAAGGTCCTAACAAAGAGTCATTCCAATTTCTCAAATTGCTCAAAGATGTTGAGGAACCTTGTTATGAAGGTTGTACAAAGTTTAGCAAATTGTCAGTCATTGTGTATTTGTACCACTTGAAGTGTCTACTTGGTTGGAGTAACAAATCAGTCACTTTCTTGTTTCAATTTTTGCAAGAGCTACTACCTTCAAGTGCGAAGTTGCCAAAAGACTATTATGAGGCAAAAAAATTTATTTAGGATCTAGGTTTGAGTTATGAAAAGATTGATGCTTGCCCCAATGATTGTATGTTGTTTTGGAAGGAAAATTCCAACCTCGAAGCTTGCTCAAATTGTAACCTTTCAAGGTGGGCAAGCAACGAGGCCGGAGTTCCAAAAAATACGAATGCTCCTTCCAAGAAGGTAAAGAAGAAAGCTGCAAAGATCTTAAGGTGGTTCCCTTTGAAGCCAAGGTTGAAACGATTGTTTATGTCTCCCGAAGTAGCTCCCCACATGAAATGGCATGTTGATCGTTGTACAAATGACGGGTTAATGAGGCATCTTGCTGACTTTGAAGCTTGGAAGTCATTTGACTCTGAGTATGTAGAATTCTCATCTGAGCCTCGTAATGTTGGACTTGGATTAGCAGTTGATGGATTCAACCCATTCTCCAATATGAGTACTGCTCATAGCACTTGGCCTATCATGTTGGTCCTATACAATCTTCCTCTTTGGATGTGTATGAAAAGGGCTTATTTCATGTTATCACTATTGCTTCCTGGTTCAACCTCTCCTAGGAACGATATAGATGTGTACTTATAACCCTTAGTACAAGAACTCAAGGAATTATGGGATGTTGGAGTAGAAATGTTTGATGTGTCTTCCAATAGCTCATTTCAAATGCATGTAGCATTGCTGTGGACCATAAATGATTTTCCACCATATGGTGATATTTCAGGTTGGAGTACCAAAGGAGCTCTTGTGACGTTTGTGTCTATAGTGATGTTTTTTTGGGTTTTTAGTGACGTTTTTAAAACGTCGCCTAAACCCAGATTTCTTGTAGTGTATGGTTTTCCTCTACTCCTATCTCTTCATATCCATATCCTTGAGAGGTTGATAGCCTAAACACTTACCACACCCATGCTGAGAGTAAGTAAGGTTTTGGTGCTGCTGGGAAGCATTGGAAGAAGCTAATCGTTTGGCGGATGTAACTGGGTTGAATTGCGTGATCCGGAAGGCTAGAAAAAACAAGGCTTCATCAAGTTAGTTGGTTGGAGGGTTCAAGTACATGGGGTAGACTAGGTTTGGAGGGTCTTTTGTTATTTGTGTACTCCAACTTATTCTCTAGTGGATCGATTTATCGCTTGGAGGGCGGCGGAAAGGTTTTTCGCAGAGTTCTTCGGTTTCCTCTTCGATAACACGTCTCAGTGTTATCTTGTATTTGTATCCTTCTTCCCTACACTTTTAGCTTTCATTTTATTGTTGTTATTTGATGAATATGGCTTAGAGTAGTTTTATTGTTTGTTCACTCGCATTTACTCTTATTCCGCACTTAGTTTAAGTCAGAGTAAAAACAACCGAGCCGTAACTTTTAATTGGGGGTCTAAACAAGCTCTTGTATTTTCAAACAAATTTGAGCTTTCACACTAGACAATATTTGGCATGATAGACATGATTAAAACACTATGATTTAATTGCTCTTTTTAGCTAGTGTTATTATAGTCACATAATTTTGTACCCTTTATGACTTGAGACATTGTCTCCAATATTGACACTCAAGGTCTCAATTCTCACAAGAACCTAGTCAAGCAAGATGCAAGAGAATGACAAAATTGTTTAGAAAACATGCTAAATCCACTGCTAGGAGTTGAATCTTGCTCACTATTATTTCAATATCTCTTCAACAATAAGAAAACTTTGAGTGAAATTTGTTCCATTTGAAAGTAGACATCTATTACTTTAAAACTGTCACAAATTTGATCCAATTTAAATTTAAAACAAGTAAGATATGATCGTTTGAAGTTGACATAGTTGAGTTGTCACAATTGAGTAGTTGCATATGTAGCCAGCAACAAAAACCACCCCCCTCCCCCAAAAAAAACCTTAAAATAAGTTCTAGAAGGAAAGTTTGATGCCCAAACGTGTGCCACTTGATTTGGGAGCATTTTGCACAACAAAAAAAAGAGCTCTAAAAAACTTATCGCACATTACTAAGATATGAATTTTCAACTCCAAAATACTCCCATAAAAAGGATTTTAAACCATTGGGTTGAGACACACAGAAAGAGTCTATGCATTCGAAACTCCAAAGGGAGTTTTTCACTAAATTCCATCAAGTCCTCTTCTCTTTGTTGGCTAAGACCACCCTTGGTTTTTGGCCTTTACTTTAAAGGTTTACAAACCTCTTTTTGGTTTGTGTGATAGATCGACTGAGGGGAATGGTAAAATTAAACTTTGGCTTCTTGCATTCGAGACAAGTTTTATTTATTTATTTATTTTTCTTAATTTATTTTCTTGATTTTTTTAGTTCTAATTTTATTATTTCGTTTTTATGTTTTTTTTAAATTAGTTTGTAATTTAATTTAGCTTAGTTTAGTTTATTTGCTTTATAAAATAGGTTAGAAACATGCTTAAATTATGGTAAATTTCTTTAGTTTTGAATTTCAGCCACCTTGCATGCATAGCTTGAGGAGCCGTGTACATAGCTTGAGTCATGTGTACACAAGCTTGTCCAAAAACATTATAAGGGTGCCTTGGTTGATTGGAAACATAATTAGTGTATTTTAATTGATTAGTAGCATGATTAAGATGTTGAATTAGGAAAGTGCATAGGATTCGATTATGGGTATGAAAAGATGATATGATAAACTGATGTTAACATTCTGTGATGAATGCTGTGAAGATGAATGTGATAATAACATGATGTGTGATGGCATGATGCATGAGATGAAGAACATGAATTATGAAAATTAATGTTGAGATAATTTGATTTTGTTGTGTTTGTGCTTGTGTGTTTATTTTTGATTATTTGCATAATTAGCATAGGTCATTAGCGGGTTCATTGGTAGAATTAGGCCGTGGAACATGAAAGTGAAGGCTTCCCTATGGGCCGGGCGGACTTAAGTGCCTAACAACATCTGGTCCTTGATACATGAATTAAGTTGTTGTCCTCATATGATCGAGCTCTCTATTTTAAGTTCTGTTGGATCAAAGGAGAATAGAATGGAATTGCCCATTATCTAGCTAGGCGGGCTAAATTCTTGGTAGAGAATGTTGCCAATTTTGTCTTTGAGGCCCCTATTCGTACTTTGAGCCTCATCAGGGATGACCTAAGTAAGAAGGGCTATGCAAACCAGTTTCTTTGTTCCTTTTATCTCTTTGTTCTTTTCTATTTGTCCCTCTTTGCTTATATTTTATTTGGGCTCTTTATTATTATTTTATTTTTAGAATCCTAAATATCTATGGAGTTCGAACCCAAGTTTTTTATTCATCGAAATTTTACAAATTGAGTTAATTAGAACTAATTTATTTGTGTGTTTTTTTAAATTGGGCTTTCCTCGTCCCAAAGCCTTGTCCCCATGTTGTTGGTTTAACACACCTACCAACTCTAAACATCGAAAAAAAAGTGCTCTTCTTAGCTTTCCAAGCACCATGTCGTCAGCGCTGTCGTATAATGTTGAATCGTGCATGTGGACATCGTTTCTTCGACGTAGGAGCAACATGGAAACGTTTCAAAATGGATGTGGATTTCGTGTAAAACTTTATGCATACAATTAATCTCCAATTCCAATTGTCTTTTGCCATGTAAGAAAATTAAGAATGAAAGAAATATTTATAGAAATTAAATCCTTTGAAAATTAAGACTGGTTTGCGTGTAAAGAGGATATGATGAAAATGAATGTTATCTGTCTCACACATGGATAGGGATGTTAGCAAAAGCAATTAAGTATTGGACCAAAAGAATTATCTAGATTCTTTGAATTTTCTTTGCAACAAATTGCATGACTATAGCGAATTAAATAAGAGAGAGAGAGAGAGAAAAGAAGAGAAAAAAAAAAAAAAATTCTAGATGATGTTATAAATGCATGTTCGTGCATTGTTGGTTGACGAATTCTCAACTAAGAGTAAAGTTATAGTTGTTATAAATTTTATTATACAAATCTTGTGTCTACTTTTTTTTTAAAAAAAAAATTATAAATTTATATATTATGTCGTTGATGGTCAGGTTATATTGTAAGCATTTTGTTTATGTGTATAGTGGAACCAAATTCATAAATCTTATAATCCATGTAAATTTGTTGTGTCTTACCTATTACAAATTTTATTCTATAATTCTTACAATTTGACTTGACCACATACCATTATTTATTTATTTTTTTTTTTTTATGAGAGTTTCAACTCATGGCATCTGCTCCTGATAATAGCTCTTTATTATCAGATCAAGACACCAATCAGTTTTTGGTGTAGGCGGGGATTGAACCCCAGATCTTTTATACAACCATCAGAGACTTTACTAGTTGAGCTAACTGGAACCCACAATTTTTTTTTATTATATAAATTAAACAATCAAAATATAAATTTATGTATTTGTGGAAATATTGTAATCATTTTTTAAGAATTTGGTTTCAATAGATAAAATTAAACTGTCATCAAAATAGAATTTAAAACATTGACATAAATCTGAAAATTAAACAATCAAAATATTTCTATGTACTAATAGATAAAATGAAATTGTCATCAAAACAGAATTTAAAATTCTGACCAGAATCTCAAAAACAAAACCCAACAGATCGATACCATACATGATAGAGCATCAAACCTAAAACATTAAATTAACCGAAACACAACAGATATACATAATAGACAGCCAATCAATTCATTAACAATGTCAAAGAACCATAAAGAAGGCCACGTCTGCATTAAATCCCTTCAAATTAATGAATAAACCGACTCTATTCTAGAACAGCCACGCTAAGGATATATTTCTTCTCCCAATTCTTTTCATAAATGGTTAAAGCAAGAAAGTCAATATAGTATTGGAGGCTATATCGGTTTGGCCAACGATACAATATATTTCGGATACCGGTGTACCGTTTTGGGTTTACCGCTATACATATAAAATCCTATATATATATTTGCTGAATTTAAATCCTATCTCTTTAAGTATATTTAGGCCCAATTCATCATTATCTTTATCCTTCTACAATGGTCCAATCCATTACAAATAAATCTAAATCATCTAATCATTATATTAAAAATTAAAAATTAAAAAAAAAAACTTTAAACATGTGTAAAAGGTCAAACATCCCACCTAACTATCAGGTGAATTTTGAATAGAATTCAATGCCTTGAGAAGCTAAGGGCCTGTTTGGGTAAGCCTTTTTCGTCACTCAATTTCCATCACTCATCACTCATCACTCATAACTCATCACTCATCACTCATCACTCATAACTCATCACTCATCACTCATCACTCAATTTTTCACATCCGTTTGCCTTCATCACTCAATTTCCATCACTCACTATTTTTCACACTATTTGGAGGGCCCACGCCTGTCACAGTGCAACTTTTTTTTTTTTTTTTTTTCACTAAGTTTGGTGAGTCTAGGTACTAAAGAAAAAAGAAAAAAAAAAAAGAATAGAACAGAACCGACGAACCAGTAAAAAAAAAAAAAAAAAAAAGAGGGAAAAGAAGAGGAACGAATAGCCAACGCCAACCTAGAAAAAAAAAAAAAAAAAAAAAGCCAATGCCAACCCAGAAAAAAAAAGAAAAAAAGAAAAAAAAAAAGTCAAAAGGTGGTCAAAAGTTGCGGCTGTGGGTCCCTCATGTGTGTTTATTTACGAAAATGCCATTGAGTTATGAGTTATGGAAACTGAAAATAGCATTTTGTTGTTTTCAGTTTCCATAACTCATAACTCAAAAATCAGAGAATTGAGTGATGGAAACAGAGTTATGGAAACAGAGTTATCGTTTGGCCAAACAACCTTTTTGCTATGGGTCCCACCATTTTTGAGTTATGAGTTATGGAAACTGAGAATTGAGTTGTGGAAATTGCTTACCCAAACAGGCTCTAAATGCTCAGAACCACACGTTACTTTCAAAAAGAATAAACACATCCCACATGTTTTGAAAATGCATTGAGAAGTCAAATGCTCTAAACTGAGAAATCTGGTCTCTGGTGTTCATGAGAGGAGAAGAGGAGAAGACAAAAAAAAAAAAAAAGGTCTAGTATGAGATATGCAAATTAAAAGAACAAGGCCATGATGCAGAGGTAGGCTTCGCCGGAACTTCGTTGTTGTCTCAGTGTCATGGATCTATGGGTTTTTGCAAGCAAACATTAGTTTCAAAGAGGTAATACCTGTTCTTAAATGATTTCGGTTGGAAATCAATATTTCGGCCGGAATGACCGAAACGCCCCGAAATGGCTGAAATCACTCGAAACAGTTCGTCATATAAACCGGTACGAAATGGGAGGGTCACCTGTACCAATTTGGTCGCTGGAACGAGATACTTCGGCCGTACCAGCCGATACGGTAAAAAATCGTCTCCCTTTGGTTAAAGTGTTAATCTTTTAGATGGGATAAGATTTTAACCGTATGACATCGGTTTTATAATGATTATTTGGTAACACATCAATTAATTTTTTTATGTATAAGCAAGATTCAAATCTAAGTTTTTTATTTAAGAAAAGATTTAATCAGTGAAGCTAATTCGAATTCATTGTTAAAATGATAACTTATAATTAGGGTTTGTTTGAGATTTACTTATTTTGCAGAAATTGAAAACTTTTTGCTAAAAGTACTGTAAATAAAGATAAAAGTTAGCTGAAATAGTACAGCAAGACTTATAAATAGTATCAAAAAGTGCAATAGGGCCTATGAATAATAGCAAAAATAAGTTGAATAGTAAAATAAACTGGCTTTTGATTTTGGAGTCAAACGCGCACTTAGTATGAACTCACTTTTATGTATGTATAACCTTGACACCATTATCCACCATTACAAGTTTACAACTTGTCAACAATTATCTTATTCACCATAAGATTCTTGAATTCACCTCTATATAACCCTACACGCATACCTCGTTAGGTTGCCTAGACCATTAGTTCTACGTAACAATGAAGGTTGAAGTTATCTCCAAGGAGACCATCAAACCCTCATCTCCAACCCCTGACAATCTCCGCCACCAACAACTCTCCTTCCTTGATCAAATTCAACCTCCAGTTTACATGCCTCTAGTTCTCTTCTACCCAAAAGTTGAAGGTGCCAATTTTAGCAAGGTACAGCAATGTGAGAAGATTAAGAAATCCTTATCCGAAGCTTTAACACTATTCTACCCTCTAGCAGGACGGGTTAAAGGCAATCTTTATATTGATTGCAACGATGAGGGTGTTCACTACATGGAGGCTGAGGCTAAGTGCAAGCTCTCTGAATTTCTTGAGAATCCAAACCCTGCTGAGCTCAACAAATTCCTCCCATATGAATTGGACCATCCCAATGAATTACCTATAGCAGTCCAAGGTACCTTCTTTGACTGTGGTGGCCTTGTGATAGGTGTGGTAATGTCTCATAAGGTTTCAGATGCCTTATCAGAAGTCATGTTTCTCAAAAGTTGGACTGCTATTGCTCGTGGAGATAGCAACATAGTGAGCCCTCAATTCCATTCCGCCAAGCTTTTCCCACCAAAAGCTTTATCTGGCTTTGATCCAACTACTGGGATGGTAAAGGAAAAAATCGTGACAAAGAGGTTTGTCTTCGAGGCGTCTGCTATAGCTTCCATTAGAGAAAAATACAGTACTGGAGACAAGAACATTGAATACCCACGCCCTAGTCGTGTTGAGGCCTTATCGGCTTTCATATGGAGCCGGTTCATGGCTGCAACTCAACCAAAAGAAGACCCAGACAAGATTTACACTATGGTTCATGCTGTGAACCTAAGAACGAGGATGGATCCACCTATTCCCGACGATTACTTTGGAAATTTTAGTCGAATTGCTCTTTCGGTACCATCCAGGGACACTGAGGATGGATTTTATGGCATTATCAAACCAATGAGAGATGCTATAAAGAAAGTGGACGCGGAGTTTGTGAAAAATCTCCAACAGGATGATGCGCACTTGAATTATATTAAAGAGCGTGCCGCAAGATTCAAGAAAGGAGAGGTGTTTTCGTTTGCCATCACTAGCTTGTGCAGGTTTCCTCTATATGAAGCTGATTTTGGGTGGGGGAAGCCTGCGTGGGTAACCACGGCTAACATGACGTTCAAGAATCTTGTTTCCTTCTTTGACACCAAGTCAGGGGATGGAATAGAGGCATGGATTATTTTGAAAGAGGAAGACATGGCTAAATTAGAAACAGATGAGGAGCTCTTTGCCTACTTACGTTAAAGAATTTTGTTTCTTCAGCAATGGAATTGCATGAAATTTGGTGACCTGAACAACTTTGGAAATAAATTCATGACCTTTGGTGATGAATGATGTCACTTTTCGAGCAATTTCCTTTTTATTTAGGTCTTGAAATCATCGGTTTTTCTGTTTTTAGTAATTTTTGTTATCTTAAAAATTATAAATAAAGTTTTTCTGTTCTGGAATGTATCTTAAAGTTAGTTTTGCATTTTTTAGTAAAATTTACTATTTTGCTATTTAATTTTGTAATTAGCGCAAATTAGGATTTTAAGGGCTTTCTTTAGTTGCCTTTGGTTTATTTATTTATTTAAAATGTATTGTAGCCTTCAAGGCATTTTAGATTTTAGTTTAATAAATTATATATAAGAAATTTCTCTCAAGTTTTTGGTGGATTCCCAGATATATAGTCTCTCTTTGTGAATTCAAGAAACCCTAATGAATTCAAGATTATCTTATTAAATTAAATGTGTTTTGTTTTTTGTGGCTTTTGCTATATTTGGCATGCAAGGAATTTTGTACTTTGTTAATTGTGGTAGCCAAATTGCTTTTGGTTTGCGTTGTAATTTGGGTGAACTTCAATTTAATAGTTTTATTTTTTATACAATATAGAAATTCTAGTTAGTCTAATTTGTGTATATTTGTGTGAAACTCCTTCTTAAAGACTTGAATTTCGACCATTCTCCTCTCACCCCACAAGAACTTAGTACTTGTGGAGTGATTATCATGCATGCTAAGGTGCGCGATAGTAACATTAGTTTGATAGTTGGCTTCATTTAATTAAGGGCAGGATCATCTTGTAAAATTTTTACCATTTTTTAAGTGCTTGTTAGCTTAGATGCGTATGAACGTAAATCTAGATGATGACTAGATTACTTATATTATCCGTATATTTTTGTTTGAAATGGATTACATGAACGTCAGAGGACTCAGAACGTGTGTAATCATATATATGAGTATTTATTAGATTGATTTGAGCAATACAATTAGCAATTACAAGGAAAAAAATAGTATAATAATTTAACTAGTGTTTTTCGATTGTTAATAGGAAAAAAAAATAGTATTTTTGGAAAATAGGATATATGCATGAATAGCGCACCAAAAATGAAGAAGGGGGAAAAATTCTTCATTTCTTTCTCCTTTATTAAAGAGAATGTTACTGTAGTGACGAGTGTTTATTATATAGGGGAAAAAAAACAACTTTGAGCATATGTTGATCTTAAAAGAGTTTGACTTATCTTAAGTATTTTTTTAACTGGAATCTTACTTTTTTAAATGAAAAACTGTCACATCATCTACTAGCTAAATAAAATATGGAGATTAAAATCCACTACCGTACCACTTGCTATTGTGTATTTAAAACAAAATAAGACATTCAATTAAAAAAGTACTGAAGGTAAACCAAACTCATCTTAAAATATATCACATTTTTCGTTTTCCCTTGCCAAGAAAAAAAAAAAAAAAAAAATCGCTGGTACATTATCCTTGGCCCAGGTTTGAAGATTTTGTCCATTTTCTTATCTTTCTCTTGACTTTAGGCTTCAAATTTGATGCTAATTAATTGCTTAAACGCCAATATTGATGCTGATGGTTGTATTAGTGCAACTAGTGTTGGATATTTTTATAAAAAATATTATATTTATTTTAATACTCATTTATGTGTATCAATTATTTCTTAATGTCAGATACGTTGATTGCTAAATTTTGAAATTCAAATATAATTTAAAATTTGAATAAATTTTGTCAATGGTTTTAATCAGGAAATTTATGAACATTAACATGATATTAATACCATAATTGCCAACATATTTGGTTTTATTACAAATATATACTTTCCATTTTAAACGTTTTGTACTCAAACGTTCTTATTTGAATATGACATAATAACGTCATATATGGAAGAATTTCAGCACTTAAATATACAACTATTGCTGAATTATTTTATATTACTATATATACACAAGCGTTTACTATATTTATGCATATTTGAAATTGTATTACACGGTTTGGCTTTTAGTCTTCAGCCACTTTATGGGACATTAAATGCATAGCATCATGATACTTTCTTTTCTTGTTCTCAACGTACAAAAGTCTAGCAAAGACTTGATATCCGGTCTATACTATATTATATTATATTATATATATATATATATATATAAAGAAAGCTATTGAATATATATATTAATTTAAATAATGACTATTTAATTGATATCAAACGTTTTATTTTTTGGCTAAGGACAAGCAAAATGTCTACCCTATATATATGGAATGAAATAAAAGTTTCAAACATACACAATTTTTTTTTTTTGAATTAGAAAGCCGTAGACTTTTCAAAAACAATTTTTTGTCTTAAACACTTATCATCTATTACTTCTTACTACTCACAAAATATTCTATCTTTTACAAAATTTCTGGGAAAAGAAAGTACTATAGAGAGCTTATATCCTATGAGCAGTGTAGGCTCACAAGGATAATCAGCAAAGGTGGCTGGACTGTTGTATCCTGGGGACAATGTGCAGAAACTATTTGTCTAACTATATCGGATATACCGTAGACGACACGATTTGTCTCAAGACAGTGACTGAGTCCACGCCTCATCTCTGCCACCTCTTTTGGTAAAATCAAATTGTGTAATTTTCAAGGAAAATTTAGGTATTATCTCTCATTTATTTCCAACAACTAGATTTTGTCCATTCTCTTATCTTTCTCTAGACTTTAGGCTTGAAATTTGATGCTAATTAATTGCTTAAACGCCATTGATGCTGATGGTTGTATTAGAGATACTAGCTTTGAACATATTAAAATGGCTTTGAACATGAGGATAGAGATAGTATTTGTATCTGATTAGTATTGGACAGTCTTTGTAACTCAGTCCATCAGGGGTCTGACTAAGATGTAGTTGCACCCCCTAAATGCCATTCTTTTTGTTTGGCCATACTTGTAAACATTAGTGTTTATTTTAATAAAATTCTAACCTTATGCTCAAAAAAAAAAAAAAAAAAAATGCCTGACTTCAAGTTCAATTCCCACTACATGTCATGAAGTGCCCATGGATCTATTTTCTTCCCAACAATAAAATTAGTGGATGATAGGCCCAATAAATGTCATTGTCCAGACGAACCCATCAGGTACCATTGTCCACCCAGACCTAGCATGGACGATGGAAGAGAAGCCATAAAGAGAGCATTCAATATCTCGAACGGTTACGAATCAGTCAGAAGACCATTGGGAGACCCATCAATGCCCACATTGAATGAGCCTAAAGGCGTTACAAAAGTGGCACTTATGCCACCATAAATAGGGTACAACGGCTAGAAGAAAAAGATATATATATATATATATGTATGTATATGCATTTCAGAACTAAACAAGGTACATACACACAAAAATACTGATACTTTTACTATTCATTCTAGTTCTCGCAAGCCCTCTCTGCCAATTTCATTCACTGATTTTATCATTGGAGACTCCATGGCTGGCACCACACTGGTGACCACTCAAAGAGGACTCTGTTCTTAACCTTACAGGTATGAAGATGAGCCTGTGCTGATCTATCTGGACAAACCTAATCAACTGACGATCTTGACATCATCAGTTTGGCACTGTCTGTGGGGATAACAATTTCATACTTAAATTTAGAAGTGTAGTTCCGTTCAAACTCTAAAGTCCAAATGGAGTCCAGCATGCCCTAAGATTCTGCAGCACTAGCCCTACAAATCGAAACACTCACAGCCAACGTAGAGGAGCTCACAAGACAGAACCAGGAGATGAGATTGCAGCTTCAACAGGAAGATAAATCGCTCTGGGACTAACCGGAATGACAATAAAGACAGCCATAGAAGGAATGACCACTAACGACCAAATACCCCTGAGGAAGCAAATTCAGACCTCCTCAGGGAAATGAGAAGAGAGATAGACGAGCTAAAAAGTGCGATAAGGGAGAAAAAAGATTGAAACTTAGATGGAATGGTCAGGAGGATGGACTCACCTTTCACAACGAGGGTCCTGGAATGCCCAATCCCTTCAAAGTTTCGTCTCCCACAACTTGAATCATTCGATGGTCTGAAAGATCCGCTGGATCACATCACCACCTTCAAGACAACTCTGGGTCTTCAACAGCCCCCTGACGAGATACTGTGCCATTCCTTCCCCACCACTCTCAAGGGAGCAGTGGGAGTGTGGTTCAGTCAGCTACCAACATCGTCCATTGACAGTTTCGAGCAATTGGGCAATTCTTTTGTACACCATTTCGTCGATGGACAATGCCTAAAAAGGCCAGTAGACCATCTGCTCACCATTAAACAAGGGAAGAAGGAGACCCTAAGATCATATGTGAAGCGTTTCACTAGAGAAATCCTGGAGATAGATGAAGCAGACGACAAAGTGCAGCTAACGACCTTCAAAGCTAGATTGAAATCCAGAGAATTAGTGGTTGCACTCGCGAAAAGCCCTCCTCAGACAATGGTGGAAATGTTGTTGAAAGCTCTGAAGTACATGAACGCTGAAGACGCCTTAACAGCAATAGGGGATGAGGAGAATCCCAGAGAGAGAGAAGGAAAGGGAGAAGACCAGTGGGGGCATCAAAGAGAAAGGGGAGACCGTTAGGGTACTGACAGAAATAAGTGGAGAGACGATAAAACTCCTCGTATGGTAAAATTTACCCCTTTAGTTATGCCTATTGACAAAATTTTAATGCAGATTAAGGACGAACATTACCTTAAGTGGCCAAGGCCGTTGCATTCATCACCTAATGTATGTGACAAGAAGAAATACTGTCATTTCCACAAAGACCACGACTATTACACTGAAGATTGCAGAGACCTGAAGGAGCAGATAGAAGAACTCATTGGAAGGGGAAGCTGCAGAAGTTTGTGAAGAAGGGGGAATCCAGCAGATCTAGAAGTGATATCAAGGAGAAGCACGAAGCTGTTCCTAGGGACAAGGACAACACGTTCAGTCATCCACAAAGTGCAATAGGAGAAATAAAAATGATCACAGGAGGACTGTCCACAGGTGGATCTTTTAAGTCCCTTAAGAAGTCACAACAGAGGCAGGTAAACAGTGTCCACAGGAAACCACCCCTTAAGCAAAAAAGGACGAATAGGGACATCCTGTTTTCAAAAGAAGATGCCAAAGGTGTGAAGCAGCCGCATGACGGCCCCTTCGTTATCATGCTCATGATAGAAGGATTTAACACCAAGAGAGTCCTTATAGACAATGGCAGCTCTGCAGACATTATCTACCTCTCCGCTTTTTAGCAGCTGAAGGTAGACCTTGAAAGGTTACAGCCTTTTGAGTCCCCCCTTGTCAGCTTCAGTAGAGATTGGGTGTACCCCAAAGGTATAGTGGCATTGACGATTATGGTGGGGTCTTACCCCTAATTGGTAACTCGTCAGCTCGACTTCCTAGTAGTAGATTGCCCCTCCTCGTACAACGTGATAATTGGAAGGCGCACATTCAACCGCTGGAAGGTAGCAACGTCCACCTGTTGCCTGATGGTAAAATTCCTAACAAAGAATGGCATGGGCAAAGTAAAGGGAGATCAAGTGCTAGCCAGGGAATGCTACCAAGCGGTGATAACTGCAAAGGAGAACCATACATGTATGATTGAGGAGAAGGAGGAAGAGAAAGTGGAAACCCTGGAAACTGTGGAACTAGTAGAAGGAAAACCAACGAAGACCACAAGGATAGGGACAACTTTGAGCGATCAGATGAAGAGAAGGCTAGTCTAATTCCTTAAAGGCAATTTGGACGTTTTTGCATGGAGTCACAAGGATATGCCAGGCATAGCGACTGAGGTCATTCAACACCACTTGAATGTAGACCCAAAGAGGAAGCCTTTCCAGCAAATATGATGAGTCTTTGCCCCTGAACAAAATAAAGCAATCATGGACGAGGTAAACAAATTGCTGGCAGCAGATTTTATTCATGAGGTCTACTATCCAGATTAGCTAGCCAATGTTGTCCTGGTAAAGAAAGAAAATGGGAAATGGAGGATGTGTGTAGACTTCACAGACCTAAATAAGGCCTGCTCGAAAGACAGTTTCCCCCTGCCAAGAATAGATCAACTTATGGATTCCATGGCAGGACACAAGCTCCTCACATTCATGGACACATTCATGGACACATTCTTTGGATACAACCAGATCAAGATGTTAGAAGAAGACTAGGAGAAGACTACCTTCATCACTAGCCAGGGGCTCTACTGCTATAAGGTAATGCCCTTCAGACTAAAAAAGGCAAGAGCGACTTACCATAGGTTAGTCAACAAAATGTTCAGTAAGCAGATTAGAAGAAATATGGAGGTATATGTGGATGACATGCTTGTCAAGAGCAAGGAGGAATCCGTACACTTGGATGACCTTGAGGAGACCTTTATTACCCTCAGACAATACCAGATGAAGTTGAATCCTAGCAAATGCGCCTTCGGGGTTGCTTTTGGGAAGTTCCTAGGGTTCATGGTCTTCTAGAAGGGAATAGAAGCTAACTCGGAAAAGGTACGAGCTATATTGGAGTTGACATTGCCAAGAACGGTGAAGGACGTTCAAAAATTAACAAGAAGGATTGTAGCCCTCAAGAAGTTCGTCTCTAAAGTGACAGACAAGTACCTACCCTTCTTCAAGACTTTGAAGCAAGCTTTCACTTGGATGGAGGAGTGTGAGAAGACCTTCCAGGAGCTAAAACACTACTTGAGCAACCCACCACTCTTGAGCCAGTCAAAGGAAGGAGAGAACTTGTATTTGTATTTAGTAGTATCAGCCACAGCCGTGAGTGCAGCCTTGGTTTGAGAAGAAAATAGAACACAACTCCCGGTCTACTATGTCAGTCAAGCCTTCCAAGGAGTTGAGGAAAAATACTTGTGGGTCGAAAAGATAGCATTTAATCTGATTGTAGCCTCTCGTAAGCTACGCCTTTACTTTCAGGCAAATCCTATTCTAGTAATGATAGATCAGCCCATAAGGAAGTTGATGAACAAGCCCGAAGCTGCATGAAGAATGGTGCAATAGGTAATCGAATTTAGCTAGTTTAACATCGAGTATTGCCCCAAAATAGCGATTAAGGCACAAGCGTTAGTCGAATTTATTGCCGAGTTCACAACCCCTGACGAAGGAGAAGCACAGGACGAGGCGGAGAGATGGACGATTCACGCTGACAGGTTGTCAGCCCGAAAAAGAGGTGGAGTAAGGGTTATCATCATTACTCCTGAAGGAGATACGCTCAAATATGGAGTTCAACTTCAGTTCCCCGCCACCAACAATGAGGCAAAGTATGAGGCGATACTGACGGGATTAAGGGTCGGAAAGGCATTAGGCGCTAGAAACCTGCTCCTTCAGAGTGATTCTAAGCTAGTTATAGGGCAAATAAAAGAAGAATACGAGGCAAAGGAGGACAGGATGCAGAAATACCTTAGGCTGACGAAGCATTTGGCCCAAGAATTTGATTGGGTAGAGTTCGTACAGGTCCCCAGGAGTTAGAATAGAGAAGTAAACGAGATAACGAAACAAGTGTCATTAGAAGTGGGGTTGACGATCACAGACTTAAAGATGGAATTCCAGAAGCATCCCAGCATTGAAGAATTTCACACTTTCGCAGTTCAAAGTGAAAACAGCTAGATGACCCCAATCCTGTCTTTCCTCCGAGACGGATGACTTCCGGCAAATGGCGAGAAGGCTAGGAAAGTCAGGAAGAGAGCAGCCAGGTTCACCATCCTGAACGATGCCTTGTACAAAAGGGGGTTCTTTATGCCCTACTTAAAGTTTGACAAAGAAAGTGAAGCTAAGTACATCCTGGAGGAGGTTCACGAAGGAGTATGCAGAGACCACACAAGCCCAAGATCCCTGGTAAGTAAGATCGTCAGAACAGGTTATTTCTGGCCTACTATGTAGAGAGGCGCAAAGGAGTTTGTTGAACGATGCGACAAGTGTCAGAGGTTTGGGAATGTTTAGCGCATCCTAGGAGAGAAGTTGATGCCCATAACCTCCCTTTGGCCATTCGCCTAGTGGGGGATTGATATCGTGGGCCCACTACCCCAAGGTAAGAGATAGGTAAAATTCCTATTGGTCACAATTGACTACTTTATGAAATCGGTTGAAGCAGAAGCACTACCAACTATCACAGAGGCAAAGATCTAGAACTTTGTGTGGAAAAATATAGTTTGTAGATTTGGGATACCACAGATGATAATATCAGACAATGAACGACAGTTCGACAGCCAAGACTTCAGGAACTTTTGCTCGGGACTGGGGATCAAGAACCAGTTTTCATGCCCGGGACATCCGCGAACCAATGGACAGATGGAAGTGACGAATCGAACGCTGCTGAAGATCATCAAAGTTCGGCTGGAGAAGGCAAAGGGACCATGGCTAGAAGAATTGCCTAATGTCTTGTGGACATATAGAACTACAGCGAGGACCTCGATAGGAGAGACGCCCTTCAGGCTTACCTATGGCACTGATGCATTAATTCCAATCAAAGTAGTAGTCACTAACATGAGAAGAGAGGCCTTCAATGAAGACAGTAATGGCGATCTCTTGAGAGTCAACCTGGACTTCCTGGATGAAGTAAGAGATGAAGCATCCTAGAAGATGACGAGGTATCAGCAGAAGATGGCTGAGTATTATAACAAGAGGGTGAAGCTTAGAAGACTTAACATAGGAGACCTTGTTCTACGTAGAGTCATGCTAGCGACAAACCCAAGGGAAGCTTGGACCAACCTGGGAAGGTTCCTACAAGGTCATCCATTACTCAAGACAAGGCAACTACCACCTGGAGACAATGGACGGGAAGAAGTTACCACAGCCATGGAACATCGAGCATTTGAAAAAATATCATCAATAAATGTAAAGTACCATTGTATTCACGAAAGTGACATCTTCATTCGAAATAAAGCAATAAAAGCACTATTCAGCAAATGTTCCAATGGATTGTGTACCAAAAAAAAAAAAAAAAAATGGCCAAGTGATAAAATTCCATAAATGGATGTAAATCACTGACGAAGCCAAAAGTGATAAAATTCATTAAATGGATGTACATCACTAAAATGGCTAAGTGATAAAATTCCTTAAATGAATGTAAATCACTAATGAAGCCAAAAGTGATAAAATTCCTTAAATGGATGTAAATCATTGACGAAGCCAAAAGTGATAAAATTCCTTAAATGGATGTAAATCACCTAAAATGGCTAAGTGATAAAATTCCTTAGACGTATGTAAATCACTGACGAAGCCAAAGTGATAAAATTCCTTAAATGGATGTAAATCACCTAAAATGGCTAAGTGAAAAAATGCATTAAACGGATGTAAATCACTGATGAAGCCAAAGTGATAAAATTCCTTAAATGGATGTATATCACCTAGAAAAAGAGAGAGTAAGTGATAAAGTCCCTTAGACGAACATAAATCACTGACGAAGGCAAAGTGAAAATTCCCTAAAAGGATGCAAGTCATCTAAAGGAGATCAAGTGATGAGATTCATCACGGATGGATACAAGTCATTAACAAAAAGCATAAGAGAATTCTCGCAAAAACACAAGTCACACGCAAATCACTAGGAATGTCAACATGACGACCATGAACAGAAGAGAAACCATTGAAGGTATGAGAACAAACCGTAGTATAAATATATAAGTTTTCCCATGATCAGTGATTAAAGTCCAAAAAAACACTAGGCGAAAAGCATTGTCTTTAAAAGCAGAATGTAAAGCCCAAAAAACACTGGGTGAAAAGAATTGTCTTTAAAAGCAGAATGTAAAGCCCAAAAAACACTAGGTAAAAGGCATTGTCATGGGAGCAGAATATAAAGCCCAAAAACACATTGGGCACTAGAAAAAATATAATATATTAGACAGGTTTTTTAACTAAGCAGCAGCCTCGTCACCACCAGCCACATCAGTAGGAGTGTTTTTTGGGGCATTCCCTTTAGGAGTAGCAGTTGCAGACTGAGAAGCCTCATCCATCTCCATCTCTTTGTCCACCTCCTTAAGGTCTAGACCCCCCAAGTGCACGCCAGTAGGGTGCTTGACGAGATACCGCTGGAGGAGTTCAAAACCTTTGTAATACCAACTGAAGATAATAGTGTTGTACTCCTCAGTTTGTTGAAAGACTTTAATGGCCTTAGCAGAAATGGTCTTGACCCTCTGATTCGCAGCTTGGAGTTGCTCGTCCTTCTCCACAGTCAGTTGCTTCTCAGCTTTCAGGTCGTCGGCCAAAGCCTTAACCTTCTCCTTAGCGGTGTTAGCTTCATCCATGGGGGAAATGAGTTCCCTCCTCAACTTAGCATTCTCCGCCTCTAGAGCCTCCACTTTAGACCCTACTAACATTGCCTTCGCATCATGGCTCAAGTACTCCGACGTGATGTGGATTGTCTCTCCTAGCACCTGAAAAGGAGATTATGTAAAACACCAAACCTTCAGATCCATGCACAAAGTCAGAAAAGGAAAAATGAGTGATACAAGTACATCACCTGGATGAGCTTGTGGATATGACGACCCACAATCTCATTGGAGGGTATACTTGAGAGCACCTTGAGATCCTCGACAATAAAAGCGTCCTGCGCCCTCGTCAGAGCTAGGCCGGCGTCGTCCTAAACACTCGATGACTATGAGTCAGCCTTCTCCTTGCCCTTGTCTGCCACACATTGCCTTTTAGGATAAGGTGTGATTTCTTCTACCGAGTTAGCAGGAGATGCAACCCTCGTGGCCTCAGGGACGGAAACAATGGGGGTGACAGGAGTTCCCTTCTCAACCACTCATACCACCCTCTTCCTGAGGTTCGAGAGAGGCTCGTTCTTTCTGGCCCTCATCTTGGTGTACATCTCTTAGTTGAACTTCGTCGTCATCTTTGCAAAAGAGAAACATTTGTCGTTAAAAAAAGAAGAAGAAGAATTTTCTTTAGACGAACCAAACGAACGCTTACTCTTTTCTTCAATTTCAATAGTGCACAAAACAAAAGAGGAAGGCTCTGGACCAAGGCAGTGACGAGCCAAAGTTCTTGGATCGGCCAGGTCGTTGAAGTCGTCAATCATCTTAGTGTATTCAGTAGCAGCTTTGACACTCTCCTTGTACCTGCTCTTAAGCTTTGGACACTTCTTAACTGTCCAGATGCGACAAATAAAAGGTTAGTAACAAATCAAGGAAAAAGAAGAAAAAGAAAGGACTGGCAGAAAAACAACGCACCTAGACTTGGGGCTCTCCAACGATGAAGCAACCTAGGGACGTCACCCCCAAAATCGTTAGAGAGGGTCTCCCATCTGTCCCAAAACATGAAATAGAACCTTGATTTCCAGTATCGAAAGGACAATGATAGATTAGCAATGATCCTAGCCTTCCTGACCTAGGGCACAAGTTCATAGTATCCGTACTCCTTTTGACTCCTTCAAACGATACAAGTAAATGAACTCGTCCACCCTAATCATGTCACCCTCAGTGATGATCATCCATATTTCCATACAGCTTATTACTATTCTCCACGAGTTCGGCATAAGTTGCCTGGGAGTGATGTTGAAATGGTTTTGGAGCTCCATGATGAAAGGGTGGGAAACCTAAGGCCGCATTGGAAAGATGCCTCATAGAAGCACACTTCCCTAGGCGAGAAGTGGCAAGCCCTCTCTCCTTCATGAGGAAGACGAATCCTTACCTCCTCTGGAAATTGGAACCTATCCTTAAACCTGAAAAGAGCGTCAACGTCCAGTGCACACTTTTCACTAAGGGCATGAAAAGCCCTGACCTCCCTTCGACTAGAGATAGCGATATTAACCTCTGCCTCAACAGGGTCGTCGCTAGATGATAACCCGGTTTCCAACTCACTAGATCATACTTCTGACATAGCCCTCCGGTCACCCACCAGTTCCTCGAACCAATTCACTGATTGACCAAGCAAGGGAAGCAGATTGGCCAACATTAAACCTAAGCCACTACCCCCAAACACAAAACTTTCAATTAAAGGGCAAAAGGAACGGGAAGAACCTAGAGAAGCCTCTAAGTGCGCAAAGAAAAACGAAACGGAAGGACAGAGTTTCCTAACCTTAGAGCTCTCAACCATGGAACCCAAAAAAAGGAAAAAAAAGGGGATAAAACTCTAATCCCAAAACAAAAAAAAGGAAAAACCAATAATTTTCGCTGCAAAGAGTAAAGCAAGGGAAAGAAACCGTACCTCAAAAAGAACAGTCCCAGAAAGGAAAAACGTGATGGAAATCAGAGAGCTTGGAGAAGGAAAACACAGAGCAACAATGGCGCAAGGGGAGAAAAGTAAGAAAGAAAGAGAAAAGCATAACAGTTTAAAAAGCTGGGTGCGAAAAACTAAAAAACGATGGGAAACCCAAAGGACACATGAGTGGAGCATTGAATTCCACCAGTCAGAATGTGCCACGTGGCCATGACACGTATGGTGCCGTCATTACGCATTAAATGCAGTTGAAACAGAATCCCAAGGGTCACGTCTGAACAAAAAATGCCATTGTGCAGACGACCATAGAATTGGGGGGGGGGGGGGGGGGGGCAGCTGATAGGCCCAATAAATGCCATTGTCCAGACGAACCCATCAGGTTCCATCGTCCACCTAGACCCAGCATGGACGATGGAAGAGAAGCCATAAAGAGAGCATTTAATATCTCAGACGGTTATGAATCAGGCAGAGGACCGTTGGGAGACCCATCAAAGCCCACATTGAATGAGCCCAAAGGCATTACAAAAGAGGCACTTATGCCACCATAAATAAGGTACAATGGCTAGAAGAAAAAGAGGTATATATATATGCATTTCAGAACTAATCAAGGTACATGCACAAAAAAATACTGATACTTTTACTATTCATTCTAGGTCTCGCAAGCCCTCTCTGCCAATTTCATTCACTGACTTTATCATCGGAGACTCTGTGGCTGGCACCACACCGGTGACCACTTAGAGAGGACTCTGTTCTTAACCTTGTAGGTACGAAGACGAGCCCGTGCTGACCTATCTAGACAAACCTAATCAACTGATGATCTCGGTATCATCAAAATTGATTTATTACATTTATAAATTTATAATGGGATAATTACAGTAAACCCACCTGCAGTATGGCCTGTTTTCACATTGCCTACCCGTGGTTTAAAACTTTACACTTTACCCACCTAAACTTCAATCTATTACCCATCCCTTACCCACCTCACCCTCAGACGTTAAAAAAACACTCTTTTATTAAAAATCAGAACATAACACAGATCAAAAACACGAATCATTGAATCTTTTCCTTACGAGCCCTAGAAACATGAAAATCCCTGTAGAAACCCCATTTTGCATCTGATAAATAGTGCTGCAAGTATAAACCTAGACGAGCAACGAGTTGATCGAGGGACTAAAATCCTAGTATGAAATCAGTCACTGTTTGGGTTTTTAATTTGGGCTTGTGGTTGTTTTATAGTTTTTTGAGTAATTAGTCAATGGTCGATGTTACATGTAATGTAATGAGAATATTGGTTGTGTTTGTTGATATTTATGAAAAATGTGACCACTTGTTGTTTGGATTTGTGTTTTGTTTATGGGCATTTTGTTTGTTGTTGTCATTGTGTCTCACAGTGGACCCAAGTTTCTGTTGGGTTTAAATTTTAGTGTTCGCATGTGCTTATTAGTAAAACATAAACAAAAGCAAAGAAAAAAATGTGGTCCCTCTGATGTGTGTGTTGCGTCCTAAAAGCAAAACAGAAACATGCAAGTGTTTACTCTTTTGTGTCTATTGTTTACAATTCTTTAATTTTTAATTGTGTACATGTCAAATGGTAATTTGTTATTACAGATGGATGATGAGGAAGTGAAATTCGAGGTATATTATGGGGGTACTTTTCTATGGAACCCTAGTTTAGAATACTTTGGTTGGAAAGTTGAAATAATGTATAGGGATCTTGATAGGCTTAGTTATTTTGAAATAGAAGGTATATGTGAGGACTTGGGGATTGATGAACCATGTAAGGTTCATTATTTAGGTCCTAGGGGCAACTTGGAGTAAGACTTGAGGCTTATACAAGATGATAAAGATGTGTTGCCCATGTGCAAGCTTAGTGAGGGAGGGCGAAGAGACACCATCATACTGTATGTGGAGAGTGGTCATGCTCCACTTGTAGTTGAAGTTCTTGATGGTGCAGGGGGTGGTGCAGGGGTTGCTATAGAGTGTACAAGGGTTGGAGCAGGGGTTAGTGTAGGGGCTAGTGTAAGGGGTGGTGCAGGAGTTGCTATAAGGGGTGATGCTAGTGTGGGGGTAGATGAGGAGTTTGATTAGTTGAATGAAGGTCTGGAAGGAGAAGACTTTGCTGATGACATTTTTGGTGAGTCTTCTCCACCTCACACAGTTCCATCTGACCCTAACACTATTCCAACTATTGATACACCTCAACCAACCACTGATACACCTCATCCAAACATTAATACACCTCAACCAAACACAGATACACCTGGCCCAAGCAATGTTCCTCCTCAAAACATAAATTTAGATGAAGAGTGGGCTAAACCAGGTTTAGGGGATGATATTGCAAGTGTGGATGGTTTTGATGATGAGCAGAGGCCTAGCAACCCAGAATTCAATGAGAGGACTGATATGACAAATGTTAGGTTGGTGGTAAGGATGAAGTTTCCAAACTCCAAGGTGTTTAGGAAGGCTTTGAGGGAGTATGTGATTTAGCATCACATTGATATCAAGTGGAAGTTGGATGAGAAGAAGAAGATTTCTGTACATTGTAAGAAGAATTGTGGATAAAGGTGTTATACTTCAATGGTGACTGGAGAGTGCACATTTGAGATCAAGACACTTAATCCTGAGTGTACCTACCCCCTAACATTTCAAAATGGGCAAGTTACATCAACCTATGTGGCAAACAGGTGTTGAGGACAAATTTTTCACGCCATATGGCTTTATTTCATTGGCAACTCACGCCACGTCAACACTATCATGGATTTTAGGAAAATATCTTCTAAAGCCCAAAAGAGCCCATATTTACACAAAAAAGGCGTCAAAGCCTATGGTTCAAGCTCATAGCACATCATCTCATTTTTGGCTCATGATCTAAACTCATGAGTCTCATTGGGGGAATTTTGGGAGTCGTGGTTTGGAGGGCCAAGAAGTATGTTCAGTAAAGCTCCAGTGGTTCAAAGTTGATAAAGTAAAGCATGTTGCTTGGCATGTCTTCCCCAATTCCCTGAACTCTGATGGGTTAGTGTGCAAAAGGTAACATTTGGGTAAGCCTATCATATCACATAACACTTAAAATGATAAAACTCCCCATGCTCTTTACATAATGTAATTATAGTATTTCATAAAAATTAATGTAATTATAGTATTTCATATCAATTATATTATTATCATCTAAATCAATTACAAGCACATGTCTAAATATATATTAATATCTCATATCTAGCATTAAAATGCTCTCCTTACTTTCCAAGATTTGGTTAAAATGCAAAAGGACCATAATTACATCTCTAAAACTTCATCAACTATCAACCAACTAGTTTATTACTTACCAAAATTATATATGGACTACGCATATAATTTTCCAAAAGAGAAAACTTAGCCGAAAACACCAAAAACGGCTCCAACGGAAGCTGCAACATCTTCTGCACAAGCTGTAACAGCTCCAGCGGAAGCTACAACAGCTTCTACAAAAGCTGAAACAGCTCCTGCAAAAGCTGAAACAGCTTCAGCGGAAGCTGCAAACAGCTTCTGCAGAAGTTGTGATAGCCCTAGTAGAAGCTACAGAAGCTCCAGCAGGTTAACACATGTCCTAAAATGATGTCATTCACCCATAAATGCCCAATCCCAGCAGCTGTGGTACCAGAAACAAGAGGATCCCATAAAGATTATCTTACTATCTTTAGCCAAATCATGAATTTAATGCAAGATATTTTTTCCTCCAAGCAAGATGTCATTTGGATGATATCATTCAGTTGTGATAGTTGTGATTGACAGCTGTTACAGCTATAACATCAGCCATTAAGTCTCAAACTTTCTTCTTTTGGCCAAAAAACAAAAGACCACTTACTTTGTCAAAGATTTTTCCTAATTTGCTAAGTTTCCCTTCAACTAGTTCTGATCTAGTTACATAGCTTGACTCTATATAAAGAGGACCAAGCTACACACTAAAAGACTCTCCTCTCTGATCCCCCCTCTGATCTTTGCCCTCTTTGATCCATCTCACCCTCTTATACTCTAAAACTTAACTCATTTTGCTGCAAAATACACATTTTTACACTTCTCCATCTCCCTTACAAAAATATCTCTTCATAGATAACAACACCATTACATCACACCTCTTACAACATACTATTATCCATTACCCATCTTTCCCACATTCCATTATTCTAAAACTTTATCATTTTTGTTGCCCAAAACACATCTCCATCTCATTCTTTATTTCTCATACAAGATCTTCCTTCTTAGAAAGCAACATAACCAATGTCATAATACAAAAAACAATCCCAGCAGCAGCCTTTACTACATTTAACCTTCATTTATCTATCTCATACTTCCATTTATTTTACAAAACACATTCCTCACAAAATACCCATATATACTTCTCAGATATCTCTAAGCTCCATGTGTCACAAAGTATACATATACAAGATCCATGTCCAACAAAGTATCTACATATAATTCCCATACATATTACAAACACCATATCTCACAATATATACATATTCCTTACCATCTCCACACATCTTAAAATATATCAAAAACTCTTCAAAGAACTTATTACTAAAAGCCCTTTCTTATGAAAGGCAAAAACTTATAAAATCAAAAGCCCTCCTTATGGAAGACAATATCACTCATATTTGACTAAAAACTAAAAGAGTATTACATGGGGAAAGTCATTTAAGTGTATGATGAAAGGGGATAAACTTAACCAACCTATGCACACGGCTGGACATACTCTCTCTCCCTCCAGTTGCACCCATTTTTCCCCTTCAATCATGAAGTCGCCATGGAAGGACTCATAATATCATATTGTACCGCTGGACTCATTCTATCACGCTGCTGAAATGTCTAAGTCCACTGCTGTCCTACGGTTGGAGCCCTAAACTATGAAGATAAGTCATTATATTTTACCTTCAAACTTATATTATAAAATATATTTTGTTCATTATTATTATACCACTCAACTAATGTCATTATACTGCTGGAATCTTATTAGCTCATTAACACTATAAGGCTAGAGCCACAAACTATGAAGCTCACCAACATTATATGGCTGGAGCCACAAATCACATGAAGAACAAAGTGATGCTACACAGTTGGAGTCAGAAACATAAAAGATAAGTCAATGTTTTCTCCATCTTTAAAATTGCATTATTGAGTATATGTTAACTCATTATCATTTTACCATTATCTCACCATTTAATAAACATGGTCTCACTAATAATAAACATACATATTATTAAATTGATATACCACCAATAGACATATATTACTTGGATATAAACCATTGTTGGACTTGTATCATTTGGACATACACCACCAATGGACATATATTACTTGGACATAAACCATTGCCGGACATACCTTATCATGTTGAACATGAACCATGAACCGCAACTAGACATGGACTATTGGACTCATGCCATTGTTGGATATTTGACACCTAATTAATTATTTTCTAATATTGGACATCACTCAATATACATAATAATAACGTATCAACTCACCATTTAATCAAAGCTATCATGCTAAGCATATTATTTATTTATTTTAACCATTAACATGATTCTAAGATTTTGGGTTTTATCTATTTTGTAGGCTTAAAAATACACCGGTAGCCATTGGTCTATGCGGCCCAATGTTGAGTTCCGGGTTGACCTCTCCAAAACAAATCCGGGCCTAGCAAAGTCACACCTCCAAAGGCACGTGGTTACGCGCACAAAAAATGCCCCCGACAACAGGTATTTGGAGGATTTTGGTAAGAATCCTAATTGGGAGGTCTCAGGTGTTAAGCACCATGTGTGATGTAGCAGATTTTAGTTGATTTAAGTATTAGTCAGGTGTATAGATCAAGGAAGGCAGCTAGGGGTTTGATTACTGGGAATGAAGAGGCTCAGTATGGCCTACTTAGAGATTATATAGAAATGATAAGGAGAACAAATGTAGGAAGCAAGGTGATTCTACAAACAGAGATGGAAAATAAGAATACAGAACCTAAGTTTAAAAGGATGTACATTAGGTACAATGTTCAGAAAGTTGGCTTTCTAGGTGGTTGTAGACCCTTTGTTGGGTTGGACGGATTTCATTTGAAGGGTAGGTTTGGTGGGAAATTATTGTCTACCACTACCAAGGATGGAAATGACAATATATTCCTAGTGGCAATGGCTGTGGTTGAGCAAGACAACAAGGACAACTGGATTTGGTTCTTGGAGCAATTTGCAGATGACATTGGCAGGCCAGAGGAGCTTAATTTGGTATTCATCAGTGACAGGCAAAAGGTATTATCATCTAGCTCATGTTCATGACTTCATTACTTGCTTACTTGCATAGTTGCTTACTTGAATGCTTACATGCTTACTTACTGACATTGAATGCTTACTTGCTTACTTGATTGCAGGGCCTTCTACCTGCAATGGAGACTTTATTCCCAACTGTGGAGCACAGGTATTGTGTGAAGCACATATACAACAACTTCAAGGTTAACTACAAGGGCTTGGAGTTGAAGAGTGTACTGTGGAGGTGTGCTGGCATAACATCAGTCAGGGAATTTGAGAGGGGGATGGAGCATCTTAAGAGTTTGGATGAAGAAGCTTGGAAGTACCTCGCTGATATAGAGCCTGCACAGTGGACCAGCCAATCTTATCAATGCTGGAGTGGATCAAAGTTAGGCTTATGAGCAAGTTGTATATAAAGAAGGTTGGCATAGAAAAGTATGGTGGCAAGTTGTGTTTAAGCATACAGGACAAGTTGGAGAAGTTAAAATTAGAGTCTAAGAGCTTCTGTGCAATGCCATTCGGGAGGTTTGTGTATGAGGTTGACAATGAAAGGGAAAGGCATATGGTGGATTTGGTAAGGAGGACATGCAGTTGTAGAGCATCGGACTTGATAGGAATCCCCTGCAAGCATGGAGTTGCAGCCATTTTTGTGAATCGTGAGAAACCAAAAGACTACACCCATCCATGCTACTACAAGGATGCTTTTGTGGAGACATACAAGACACCCATACCTCCCATGCCTGGCCAGTCTGAGTTGATGTCAAGTGGCCAACCCAAGCCTGTTGCACCTACTATCTATAAGCCACTAAGCAGGCCACCCATGAAGAGGAAGAGAGATGCTGATGAGCCAAGGAACCCTTGTAAGGTGTCTAGAGCAAACAAGCTAGTGAGGTGTGGAAGGTGTCAAAAGGAAGGGCATAATGCAAGGAGATGCAAGACCAATGTCACTGGTGAGACACCATGGGAGAGGAGGAAGAGATTGCAGAAAGAAAAATTTGTAGGCTTTTATAAATTTTTTTTATTAAATGCAAAATGCCAATAACTGACACTATAAACATGCTTATATTTAGTTGCAAAAAAGTGGAAGGCCTTTTACATGTAGACAAGGATCCCAGGCCCCATCTTCATCGCAAGCCCAATCTGCTTCCCAGGCCCTATCCTCATCTCAGGCCCAATCTGCTTCCCAACCCCTATCCTCATTTGAACCCTTAGCATCATCTCAGCCCCCACTAACATATTAGCCTTACACTATGGCCTCATCCTCATCCAACCAGGTAGCAGGGTCATAGCCACCAACTCCACAGCCACTAGCTTAGACTCCATGGTCACAACAACCAAGTTAGTGGTACTCTTCAAATTTCAGGTACACAGTTAGAGGAGCTCCTTGGTTCGCTTAAAGCTAGCCAACACCACACACCCTTGCAGAAACATGGGACACTAGAGCACCATTATCACAGGTACTGTAGTTTTAGGTTTGATGTTTTATTCATAAAACTGTGATACTGGTAGTTAACATGTGAATTCTTGTACTTTGTAGCGTACAAGACCACCTACTACCAAAGGAGCTGCTTTAAGAGGAAGGGGTAATGCAGCTAGGACTCAGAAATGTAAAACAAGAGGTAGAAAGGCTAGCTATTGTGGGAGAGGCAAGGGCAGGGGCAATAAATGAAGACTATGTGAAAAAATTTTTGTTGCTATGTATTAGGGTTATGTAGTGTTAGGGTTATATGTAATTTGGAGACAATGGCAGGGCAAACAATGGCAAGACACTTTTTTATATATGCTGTTCAAACACTTTTTGTATTTTTGTAAGTTTTGTAAACAAGGGCAGGTGCAACTGTTTTGGTTGTTGTACCAAAGGCCCTATATTTACTGGTGGCTGATGAAAGACTATTCAATGCCACCTTAAATATGTATACAATTTCCTAACTTAATAGCAGGTGTTCAAAATTATTATTTTGATTATTGCAGTTGAACATATATGAGTTTTTTTATGTGTGTATGTATTGAATATAGTAATCACTTTTGAATACAGCAGGTGTATGTGTTGAATAATAGGGTTGTGTGTGCATTTATTGTCTTTTCTTGCAAGTTGATAGATAGTTGTCATGCACTTTAAACTTTAAACAATTTACTTTCAACACAATCATCTTCACACAATGCACTTTATGCACAAACCAACACAGCTCACAACATCCAACAAAACACCAACAGCTCACAGCTCACAAGTAGCCAATTCATTTTAAACAAAAATACTAACAGCATCTAACATAAATAACATTTTATCTTAAAAGGCTTATATTATTAAGTGGGTTCAAGCCAACATTATCTACCATCTTACATAGTTTTATTACACTACAATTGAGGACCAGCTTATATTACAACCCACTAGGTAGACTCAATCTCATCATTCCAACATTCTCACTTGAGCCCAAAACATGAAAAAAACATAACCAAAAAAAAAAAAAAAAGACAAAATTAGTGCAATTCTGCACTTTCTCTCGTGCTTTAAATCTCTCATTGCTATCTCTTTGGCTTGAACAGAGGAAGCTCGAAAGTTTCTCTCCCTCTTAGTGGCTTTTGCTGCTCTGTCTTGAGCAAATTCTACCATTTGGGTAGTTTCTGCTACTGCCTGGATAGCTGCTCTCTCCCTTTCATGTGTAAGTTGCAGCTCACTTCGCAGTAAATCCAGCTTTTGTTGCACCAAATGGGCAGCTTCATTCCCATGCATACAAGTGGGATTATCAATCCATTTAAAGAAAGGGCACTTGGGACCAACCTATTCATAAATTGAATTGAACACATCACATTCTAATCTCACGTGAATCAACTAGATTAAGTAAAAAGTATACTTACCTTATATCGACTACAACCTAGAAACCTTCTCCCAAAATTATCCACTGTTAGACTTGTTCTCAGCACACAAGTCTCATACGTACACATATGTCCACTTGAATTTGAGTAATTTCCACTCGAAGAAGACATCGCTTATCAACTTCTTGTGAATCAAAGCTACCATCAAAACTTGAAATCCCAACCCACATAAAGCAGAAACGTCGTTCCTGGTGATGATCTATCTTCGAATATTCAATGCCTCAAGACAACCCAAAGTTAGAACGTTACCCTCACATGAAAGCACGATAAGAAAAATCAAAACCCTAACTCAATACAAGGGATTTTTGTGTTTTTAAGGCTCGTGAGGAAAAGATTCAATGGTTTGTGTTTTTGATCCGTGTTATGTTCTGATTTTTAATAACAGGGTGTTTTTCTAACATCTGAGGGTGAGGTGGGTAACAGATTGAAGTTCAGGTGAGCAAAGTGTAAAGTTTTAAACCATGGGTAGGTAAAGTGAAAATGGGTCATACTACAAGTGGATTTACTGTAATTATCCCATTTATAATTGATGCCCTAGAGCCAGAGTTTCTCATGTCCTCATCAGCACCATATCTATATCGTTGACTTAAAGAGCTTATTCACTTAACTATGAGGTTCCATAAATGTGTGATGGGAATTGGACATAGTTGCTATCTGGGAGAAAATTCCGATTGTACATATACATCTCTTTCTTACTTTTCAAAATTGAAAAATTAATTCAAAAAAATAATTTTAGACCAAATTAAATACCCATTTTACCCTCCTTGGATGAAACCTAAGCCAATCACACTTTAGCAAAATCTCAAACCCTAATTAAATCTCTAACTTTAACCCACCGAACTCTCTACCACTCTCACAATTAAAAGTGAAAAAAACAAACAAAAAACACCATCTCTTCCACTCTCACAATAACTGTTATGCCATGATAGGAAGAATTCTGTTTGCAAGCAACGTAATAATTAAGCCTGCACAATGCAACAGCCAAAATAAGAGGCGCACATAATAGATGAAGGAAGTATAAAGGAACAGCAAAAAAAGAAAAAAAAGAGAGACCCAAAAAGGCAGCAGCGGAAAAATAAATCCAACAAAAAAGAGAGAAGTGAACAGCAAAATAAAGCTAAAGAGAACAAAAAATAAAATAGAACACACCTATCCAAAAAAAAAAAAAAGAGAAAAATCTTGGACATAGAAATTAGAAACAAGATTTGAGTGGAGGGCAAAATAGAAATTTTATAATTTTTAAGTGAGTGTAAAATAGGAATTTCAATTGGAAAAGGGTGGGTAAAAATGTAAATGTATCAATTTCAGTTAGTTGATTTAAACTGTGTTAAGATGTAGGGAGGTGAGTGTAGTTTATTTTGCGAAGTAAGGGAAGTTAGTATAATTTAAATTTCGGAGGGATGTCAATATAATTCTAGTAAACTACAAGGGAGGTTACTACAATTTTCCCATTGTTGTCCACATAATAGAACATGTGGACATCAAAATATTGAGGATCCATAAGCAAACTGAATTGGGTTTTTCAGGCCCTATAGTTGGAGACCAAGTTAATAAAGCTACTTAAAGTCGTCCAAATAACCCTGACATAGGAAATGCTTGCCTAAAAAGTGTACTGTAATTATTGACTCAGACACTCTTCGCACAAGGTAAATTAGGAGAAACAACACGTGTTGCACCTTGGGATGCCTTGAGTGCGGAACTAATCGACACGTGTTGCACCTTGGACCAACCGTAAGTTCAGTATTCATCCAATAAAGCTCATGCCACCAAAATTTGCACTATAGTACTAACCACCCACTTACCTTCGCATTTATTGCATTTTAACTACCATTAAATCACATTTTGATGATGGTTATAAATACTTATATGCAAAATATGTTTCCTTTATAGCTCGAACTCATGCCCTCTTTTTGCTCTCCCAAGCATTTAGAACTTTGGAAGGTACTTGCCCAAAGGTGCAGTGGTAACTACCATCAAATCATATCAAATGCTACTTGACAACTATCCTTAATCTTATTCATCTCGGAGGTCTCTCGAGGTATTGTTTGAGAAACACGGTATGAAGATCAAGTACGAGGAAAACTCCCCATGATATCCTCAGATAAATACCTTATAAATAGCAAGGAGTGTTCAACGAAAATATCCTATAATTATTTTGTCAATTTTTCTTCTTCTTCTTCTTCTACTTTCTTCTCCTCCTCCTCCTCCTTATTTAATTTCTTTTTAATGTTCCATTCTCCTTTAGTCGTCTTGACCTATCAACCTAGGTTTCAAACCTAAACAGAGAGGGCAAAAGTAGTGGGAGGGTTGTGCCGATTGTGTTTAGTGTCGAGGATTGTTTAATTTTTTTTTTTTTTTTAAATGTTCCATTCTCCTTTAGTCGTCTTGACCTATTAACCTAGGTTTCGAACCTAAACAAAGAGGGCGAAAGTAGTGGGGGGGGATTGTGCCGGTTGTGTTTAGTGTCGAGGATTGTAGACAAACATTGCCGAGGATATGTTAATTAAAGATGAGTTATTGGTTAAATTTGTGGAGGTCGAAAGTTTTAGAAGTTTTACGTTCGTTGCTTAACCCAAGTGGACTAGAATCACTTCTCACAAAATAATTGCAAAAGGTTGTTTCACAATTTATTAAGTTGAAAATTTCCATTTTCAAAAAAAAAAAAGTTGAAAAATTCTCTCAGAGGGAAAAAAATTTGTCTTATCACAAATATATGGTCATCCATGCAAAATTTAAACAGCATGCGCCTGTTTGAGAGCACAAACTAATTCTAATGAGATGTTCGCACTAAGACACAATCTATGAGACAGAACTTCACACCAAAATGATGGATTCTGCCATTGCCTAAATCAGTAGGACTTTCATAAGTACAAATCAACCAAGAACAGAGAAATAAAACAACATATATTATCATTATTAATGCTATAGTGAATTACAAATGCCAAATTACAAGATTGTACAAGCACAAATCAAAATTAAGTTTCAACACTCCTAAGTTAAGTTACAAGCTTACTCCAAGATAATTCATGTGAGGTGATGAGCACTTACAAACATAAAGTTATCATTCCGTTTATCGGGTGTTGAGGATTCTTTTTATGTTTCTTGTACCTTAGACACGCGTCTTGATGTTATTGGACTGACTGCAAAGTGGGCTTATCCTCTGTTTCTGCCGCAGAAGGAACTTTTCTCCAGTTTCTGCCACAGGACTGACTTTTTTGCTGTGCAGTAAAACTTTCTGCTGCGCAGTAAAGCTTTTTACTGTGCAGTAAAACCTTCTGCACTTTTCTGCAACGTGAATGACTACACTTCATTTTTTACTGCATAAATACTTTTGAACTTCCGGCACATAAACAAATCTAAAACCCAAAGAAAATACCCATCAAGGAAATGTTAGTTTACATGTGTTAGCATATTCTCAAATATATACATACATATTTTCGTAAATACACTTATACGTATTCACATATACATATATAAAATATATGGCAGAACATGAGCTACAATGTATACATGTGCGTATGACAGAATAATGATTGGTTTGTGTCAAGAGTGAAGCACGTAATAACAAAACTTCAGCAGAAAAGGTTTAGCTAGTATAATAGCTAACACGGTAAATAATATAAAAAGGTGCTACAACAGAATAACTAGTACAACAAATGAAAATATCACAGTAGGATAACTGATGTAGCGAATGTGTTAAAAACGTGCTACAACAGATCGTCTAAATACAACAGATATAAGTTCTAAAGAGTGAAATCAAATATATCTGCGATCGAGATCAAGTATTGAATCTTCCCGTAGAATACATAAACCAAGAAGGAACCCAAACCCCAACTTGAACAACCTTGTCATAGGCTTTTGCCATCAAAGTTGTGCATTTTGGAGAATGGGCCTAAATGACTACTTGTCACTACTTTTAGGATTCCAAAGAGTGGGTTTGCTAAGAGGGAGGGAAAAGATAGTCTATTGATGCATGCTCCTATTCCTGCCGTGTTTTTTTTTTTTTTTTTTTACCACTTTTTTTCTTTCTTTCTTTCTCTCTGTTCTTTTTACTCTTGGTTTCTTACTGCTCTCTTGCTATAGGTTGTTCTCCCTTGGGTCTTTCCTTTTCTTGGGTCCTTCTCTCTGGGTGCCTCCCCCACTAAGTGCCTCTCCCTCTAAGGTCCTCCCTTAGGTACTTACTACTCTTTTACCATAGGTTCCTCCTCATCTATGGCTACCTCCCTTTTTATAGTGAGTTAATTCAATGGGATTTCTCCCTTTTACTCCTAGGGTTTCACCAACTATTTTTGGCTTGTTGTGAATATTCCTTCAGAACTACCCATCAACTTATTGGTTGCCGGCCACTATCTCTGCTCAGAATACGTTTGCTGCACCACTACTCATTTCGTGACAAAATTCCATTTTGTTTGTTCTTGCTGTATACCTCTACCTCTGGGTTCAAATGAATAAGGATTGAGCTACCTCACCACCTACCTTTGTGGCATACATCAGATGGTCCCAGCCATCTACTACCTCTTTTGGATAAGATACTATCCCAGGAGGGTATATTCCCAAAAGAAGTCACAGCTGGAAACCAAATATAGACCCCTTTTTCCCTCACCACCAAACCACACCCTCTGAATCCTTATAACCGTGGGGCCACCTCCTTTGTATTGGCTGGGTACAAGTTAGTGGTGCTCTGGCCCTTATGTGCTTGCTCCACTGTCTTTTGTTTTTGTCTTCTTTTGTTCCCATGCTATTTCTGTTCTAGCAGAATAGCCTTGTTTCGTTCTACTACGTGTCTCTATCTTATTTCTTCATGCATTTCCTGCTGTGTTTGTCATTTCCTTTGGTTTGGATTTTCTTTCCTTCACACAATTCCTACTGCTGACACTTCATGTTGTTCCTTGTTTCTTTTCATCATGTTTTTTCATATTAGTTTTCACACATATTCTTTTATACAAAAGGATTTGGGCCTTTATGGGCCAAATAATGTTGACTGGATCAAAAGGGTCTTGGGCCCAATTTGCCTTGATCCGTCGAAGCCATTCTGCTGAAGAGTTGTATTCTGCTGCAGATCTGTATTCTACTGCAGATTTGTAATTAGCTGCAGATCTGCATTCTACTGCAGATTGCTTTCCCATACATTTCTTTATTTGGACATTTTTTGCTCTTCGGTCTTCTTGGTGGGTTTTTGAGTCATGCTTCCTCATGGGCTTTTGGGTATGTATTTGCAAAAATGGGCATCAACATTCACCCCCCTGAGCATATGGATTGCTCGTGCAATTCATATGCGAACACTTATGCAGTTTTCTTTCACGGGTTGTTTCACAATTCACATGCGAATGCTTCTCTTTTTTTCTTTGCGGGCCTTTTGACTACTGATCCTACCATATTACTTCATCGTGCTTGCTATAACTTTACCTCTCTTTTTATTTCTTGTTACCTCGTGGGCTTGTGGACTGATACTTTTACTGTGCCAGCGCATTTCTTCATCAATCTTTTGCTTAGGGCTTCCTTGGCCCACTTTCCACATCTTTATGTCTTTTGGGCTTTATTGGCCAACATTCTTGCTGTGCCAGCCCATTTCACTACTTCATTCTTCGGCCTTTCTTGTCCCATTTACTTCTTCTTTACCTCTTTTACTCCCATGTGCTTTTTGCTAGATTCTTCGAGCTTCCTAGGCCCAATTACTACATCTTTACCTCTTTTGGGCTTTGTTGGCTAACATTCCTGCTGTGCCAGCCCATTTCACTACTTCATTCCTCGGGCTTCCTCGGCCTATTTACTTCTTCTTTACCTCTTTTACTCCCATGGGCTTTTTACTAAATTTTTTGGGATTCCTCGGCCTAATTACCACATCTTTACCTCTTTTGAGCTTTGTTGGCCAACATTCCTACTTTCATGGACGTTTTGCTAAATTCTTTGGGCTTGCTTGGCCCAATTACCACATCTTTACCTCTTATTACTTTTCGAGCTTATTGGCCTTTAAGCCACCCCAATGAGTTTACTAATTCATTTCCTGGGCTTTCCCGACCCATTTACTTCCTCTTTACCTCTTATTATTCCTATGGGCTTACTACTTCATTCCTTGGGCTTCCTCGGCCCATTTACTCCCTCTTTATCTCTTTTTATTCTTGTGGCCCTGCTGGCCATCAATCCTACCATTTTAGCCTTTTGGGCTTGTTTCCTTATTCCTTTACCGTTTTCCCCTTCTCACCTTCTCTATTGTTAGGCTTCTTCTTCTATTAGGCCCTTAGTAAAAAATGAGCATCAACAAGGGTCTTTTTGCAATAGGCCATTCTTAGCCTCTTTTCCTACTTCTGCCCTCATTCAAAGGGATTGTCAATGATGATGATGTGTGCATCCTTCTCTTCTTCATCATTCCTTTGTTTGTTTCTTGGTTTGCTTTTTGAAAATTCCTTATGATCTTGGACTTCTACGATGGTACTTATTTCTCTGTGTCTGTGGCTATTTGTATACTTATTTCTTTATGTTTCTGCAGTAGCACGTATCATTTCTTTGCTTCTGCGGCAATATTATTGCTTGTTTCTTTATACCTCTGCTTTCTACGGTAATACATACTCATTTCTTTGCTTCTATAGGGATAAATACTCATTTTTCTGCTTTTGCAGAATATGCAGACAATTCCTGCTGCTGGTTTCTCCGCTTCTGCTACAATACATGCACTTATTTCTTTGCGTTAATACACCTCTTACTCTGTTTCTACTAGAGCAGTGTCTATACTATAGGAAGTGAAGGTTGTAGCAGATTCTGTGGCAGAAGAATTTGGTTTGACTGCTTCAGCTAACTTACTTTCCCCACGTATTCCTTAGTATCATCTCTTCATTCTTCCATTAGTGTAGTTGCTCTTTGAGAATGGTCAGGAGACACAAATGTCATGGAATCCTTCCTTGTTGGGTTCTTCTTCATTATGATGTACTACATTTTCTCATCTCTACAGAATGCTCAAAATTGGCTCTTTGGATTCTTTGACTCTTCTTTCTCTTGAAAACTTTGCGAACAGCACTTTGCGGAGTGAGGGTACTTCTTACGGTCTTCATTTTTATTTTCTTTTAGCCACTTAAGGTTGCTTCACTTAGGGCTTCATTCATTCTCTAAAAATAGAGAAAGTGTTGTCTTCTACTACCTTCGCATCTAAGCCAATGACTGAAAAAGAGTTTTATCAAAATAGTTCTGCCACGTTACTTTCTTCAAGTAGGGTACTTTTCATAAGAGGAAAGCTTCGTCTAATTGTGTAGATCAAAGGGTGGCTTCGCTCCCTTTTCTTGTGCCTTCTTCTTCTCTTTGCATTCACGTATCTTTATTTCTTTTGCTCATTTCAAATAGAGCGTAGAGCTAACATTGCAAGCCCTCATCATAGTAGAGTACTCTTTCAATTGCTAATAATGCTTTCTGCTGTGTTGAAGAAAACATGTATTCTTCATCAGGATGAAGTTTCTGTGGAGAAGGATGTTGAGCTTTGTAGAAAGGCAAGCTTCTTTCAGTGGTGTTGTATTTATGGAGGACCCCATTATTTGGAGCTACTATTGACAAGGGCCAATGTATTGTTGTAATAGTAGAGGACCTTTTAGCCCCTAAGATCATCAATACTTTTGTACCTTTTCCGTTTGCATTGTGGCTTGTTTCTGATTCTACCATAAATTTTGGTTATGCTGCAAAATTGATCTTTTTGCAGAAGTGACTAAGTCTGCCACTCATTTTAAGGCGCCTACAAGTGGTGCCGCTATAGATGTTTTTTTCAAGGGGCAATAAGGATGCTTTCACGAGAAATTTTCACTTTCTTTTCATTCTAAACATTTTCTTTGTCATTTTGCCACAGCAACCATCGATTCCTTTGTGTTTGCTTTTTTCTTCTTTGACATATTCTTCTTGTTATTCTGCCATAGCCACTGCTAGTGAGGATATCACTGCTTCTTTAATGAAAAGGCATAGATGTTGTTGTAAACTAAATGTTTCTTAATTTTGTGGTAGTCTCCCTAGGCGAGTAGGATACACCAATCTCTTAGGAAGATTAAATGCTGCTTATGAAAAAATTCCTTGAGGTTACCGCAGATCTTATTTCTCCCAATTCTTCTTTCTTATGTTGCTAAGCTCAGCAATGTCTTTGGCAAACTTTCTTTACTTTCCAATTCTTGTGGAAGATGGTTCGCCATTGGATGTGTTGCTAGAGAAATGTTTGGACTTCATCATCAATTCCCATCTTTTGTTTCTGCTGTGAGTTCCTTTGTTACTCAGCTTTTCTGCGGAGCACTCTTGAAACCTTAAAGTCTCATAAAGAGCATTTATTTTCTACTGTAGTGCTTGTTAGTTCACCTTTACATATGTTTCTACTGGAGTGCTTGTAGACCTCCTCTTTTTGCTTCCTCTCTCTGCTTCTTTGACATTTTCCGCAACAAGGGTGGTAGAATTTCTTCATGGATTCACTATCGTGTAGACTTTGTATTGTGTGAGAACTTATTCTCCAATTTCTAGTTGATGCTTCTACAGAAGATAGAGATGTTGCTGCTTTATTGCAAACTAGAATGTTACTTGACCATGGTAGGTTATGACAAATTGCATGGGTGTTGTACTATGCCATATCATAAAGTTTTCTGTAGATCAAGTGGTGGATGAATGTATACTTGCTAAAATGCCATAATCAATACATATTTCATGGTAGGTAATGTTGCTGCTGCATATTGATACTCTAAGCACTTTGTGGAGGGCTTTCTAAATTTGTTGCAGAATGGGCCTTAGCTCCCCAGCATGTGAGACAACTAGATGAGTCTTTAGCTTTTTGAAGAACTTTTCATATTTTCTGTAGAATGAGACAAGCCCCGGTATGTGAGAATGAGTCCTTAGCTTTCTGCAAAAGGCTTTTTGTATTTGCTGCAGAATAAGACAGCTCCTAGCGTATGAGAATAAGTCCTTAGCTTTCCATAGAAGCCTTCCCAGATTTGCCACAGAATGAGACTTAGAACCCTAGAATGTGAGACAATTGGATGGCCTTGATGTCATACTTAGATAACCTTTTCTTAGTATTGATGCTACTGATAAAGCTTTTCAAGATAATAAGAGATCTTCTTTTGCCAAAATAGGTAGTTTTATAATAAGATCACCTCTGCCATATGGTTCATGCATTCTTCCGTAAACATTTTTGGATGTCATGGATCTACAAGTTGCCATATTGTAGAAATTCTTTATTGTTAGAAATTTTGGGAAAGAGCTACTTCCCAGGCATGCTTTGGCTTCGTTCTACTATGAATACACTTGCTTCCCATGTATTTTCTACTACATATGATTATGGCTATAGCTTCTTTGTAGACTTTTTCCAAAAACTCACAATCGTGGTTCCTTTGCAGGTTTGATTGAGTGTAGCCCCCATTGTGAGCTTTTGCCAAGAACTCGCAATCATCCTTTGCCGAATTTTAGCCAAGAATTCATGACCACAATCCTTTTGCTGGCTCTCACTACTAAGACCCATATTTGTTGGGTTTCTTCTTTGTTTGCTTTGAGTATGGGTGTATTTAGATGGAGCTTGCTATGTCTCTTGCTTCATGGTTGACTAGTAATAGCCAAGAGTCAGCGGCTTCTAATATAGAATTTTCCCATGACGTACCAACATCTTCCTAGAACACCATGCTTTTTTATTCTTGTGGCAAAATGCCCTTGCAGCAGAACGCCTTCAATAAAAGCCAAGTAATAGTTTTCTGCAACAATAAGATGAGCAACTCTATTCACGGTAGAATGTGTGTCAGCAATTGATTTTGCTATTTCCCTTTTATAAACAAGCCAAAAGAAGGAGCTTTGAGTTTGTCACTGTTGCAGAGTTCTTCTAGGATGAGACATGGGCATTAATGAGCTTCATGGCTTGAAAAGTGATGGTGGAGTTGGGTAGTTTGTAGTACAAGTGATCTAATACATTCTTTCTTAGAAATATCATAAAGATCATGATCATTGATGTCACTCTAGGCATAAATCCTCTGAGTTGCTTCAAGGAAAGCTTCTCAACTCTTCAAGGTTGTTGAATCGGTTTGCTAGACTTGATAATGGACAAAGAGCAGTTTGCAAGCAACTTGTAGATTTGAGCTTTTTTATGGAGAGTACGCATGAGCTGAGTGATTGGCTTCATTCCAAGGTTTGGATTTAATTTGGGCATACCACCATTCTGCCACGTGCCTTCAATGTATTCTTTGGTTGAAAGCAGATGTTTCGATATCGCCGAATTGATTACTTCTCCTTCCTCCCTTCATTGATACTGATATATTTGCTGATGTAGTAGTAAGAGATTGATTCAGCAAAAGTGAACATGAAAGGCTTTGTATGCACCTCTCTTGCTTTGAGAAGAAGTCTTAAATTTGTTGAATAAGATTTAGACTCGAATTTCTTGCTGTAGCAGAATCGTCCACTACCCTTTTACACATCTTCACACTGTTGGTGTTCCCATGAATTCTTGGTGGGGTAATGATCACTTTTGTTGTAGAAGATAATCACATTGGATTTGTGATTGCACTTAGAAAGTTCAAAAATTCAATAATGAATTTTGTGGTAGGATATTCTACGAAAATACCTGTTGGAATTCAATTCAAAATTCTGCTGTAGAATATTCTGCTGTGAACAGTCTATTGAGATATCTGCACTTTGGCTTTTGAAACATTCAGCTACGAAATATTCTGCAGATGAGCATTCTGCATTTCTGAAATTCAGCAGATTCTACTGTGAACAGTCTGCCAAAGGATCTACACTTTGTCTTCTGAAACTTTTTGCTACAAAATATTCTGCAGATGAGCATTCTGCATATCTGAAATTCAGCAGATTCTGTTGTGAACAGTCTGCTAAAGGATCTGCACTTTGTCTTCTAAAATTTTTCGTTACGAAACATTCTGCTAATGAACATTCTGTATTTTTGGGATTCTGCTATGAAATATTCTACCAATGAACATTCTGCATTTTTTGAGATTCTGCTATGAAATATTCTACCAACGAACATTCTGCATTTCTGAAATTTAGCAGATTCTGCTGTGAATAGTCTGCCGAAGGATCTGCACTTTCTGCTATGAAATTTCTGCAGAGGGATATTTTGCACTTCTAGAAAATCCTGCTGAGGGATACTTCACAGAGGAAATAGTGATTCGCAATAGTATAGTAATGATGAGAGTTTTCCTTTGGCTTCAATAGTTTCATTTTTTGTTTCTAGCTTTTGGTTCTTGAGGGGAAGTAGAGCCAGAATCACTAGCATGAAAAAAAAATGATTGAAACGTTGTGAGGGAATGAAGGGATTTTTCTCTTCTAAATGCTGCTCCTGAAGGTGGAGACGAAGAGAGTTTAGAAAGCTTTTAGTGTTTCCTTAAAAGAAATGAGAGCAAAAAGTGGTGAAAGTTTTGGTTTTGCATGTTTAAATAAGTGGCTTGCCACATGTCTCACATGCATGGCAAGGAGAACAAGTGTCATTTAAAAGATAGGACTAAGTGTCTTGACCTTGTTAGTCTTTGTGTATAGGAAATATTACAACTATTGTAAGGGCCTTCTACTGTAAAGTTCTCAGGGTAATTCTGTTATAGAACTCTATGGTGTTTGTAGATTTTTAAACCCCTTAAACACAAATAGATTAACCTAGTTATTTAGACAAGTGATTAACTTAGGTAAATTATTCAAAACTAGGTTAACACAAGTAAATCATATCAAGTAAACAATGCGGAAAATAAAGAACACAACGATATGATAACCTAGGAAAACCAAACCGGTAAAAAACCTGGGGAGGATTTAACCTAGCTATCCTCAAGGTAAAACAGATCCACTATGAAAGAATTGAAGTTTTACAATAGCGACTTAGACCACTAACATCCTATTGCTACCTCGAGTAGAAAACTTACTACCACGACCACATGACAGCTCTGAGTCCACGGACTACTTCTTTCTTGGATTCACAGCAACCACAAGTACACCACTTGTGTTTTCTTTAAGCTCTTTATGTAGCAACTGAAGTGATCACCAAGTTCTCGACATCAATCTTGATCTTGATAACCCTAAGTATGTATGAAGGCAAACACCTCTAGATCTCACAAGAGATTCATACACACAGCATAAACAACAACAATAAAACGTGGCTAGGGTTTTTCCTTTTATACTTAAGGCAAAACATAAATCCTACACGTCATATGGGCTTGGGTTGAGTTGGAAAATTCTGCATAAAAACAATCTGCACGAGCTTCGATCGATCGAGTCTAATTTTCGATCGATCGAGCTTTGTAGATTTACACAATAAAGCAGTACACTTGATTCCAACTTTACACAAAAACACACTTTGAGCAGCCCAAATCTAGACTAAATGTTTTGATCATGGTTTGCCAACATTACACATTGAAGTTCTAATACATTAGTTCCTAATTCCTTAGAACCTAATAGTGTTGTAGTGATATTTTGCTACCGTGTTTTGATGCAATGCCATTGAACTCTACTATGGTATTGTTGTATTCTACCCCAAGATTCTGCTGCAATATTCTACCATAGCATTGTGCTCACGATACTATTCTGTTTTAACGTTGTTGCATTCTACCACAGAATTCTGCTATGGTACTATCCTACTATAACATTGCTGCGTTTTGCCACAGAATTCTGCTACGGTACTATCCTGCTGTAACGTTGCTACAATATTCTACCATAGAATTCCGCAACATTGTTTTGCTGTAATGTTGTCATGATATTTCGCCATAGAATTCTGCTATGGTACTGTTGTGATGTTTTGGATACTTTCTTGTGTTGTAGCACAAATTAAACCAGATAATTAATTAATCTAGTCTTGATATATGATAACATTTATTTTCAACAAAATTTTGTTATATCTTGTTTTTTTCCCTACATTAAACTCAATTTGTGTAAGTAGCAAGCTAAATTGCGATAACTGGTGAGATTTTCTAAATCATTATTTATACAAAATAATTATTGTTCAGGCTCTCCCTTATTCAACCAAGGGTGGGTAGCTCCGTAAAATGGTCATATTAGATTTAGGTAATATTTCTTGAAGCATAATAATTTTAGTAAATCATGATATCATGAATCATTGGGGCACGCCAATTTAGAGCCAAATATCAAAACTAGCCATGTCTTTCAAAATATATTAAAATGTTAGAAACTTCCCTGAGGGTATAGCTTGGACGGTTTAAGAACATCCGCGTCTCGCTTTGGTAAGGACTTGGAAACATGTTTGCGGAGGAGAAATATCTCATTCTCCCCATCTTGATCCCAACTCCCCAGTGGAGTCGAAAAAATATTGAGGGTTCTTTTTATGTTTCTTGTACCTTAGACACACGTCTTGATGTTATTGGACAATGCTTAGTCTAGGCTATTTCTAAGAAGGAAGTTGGGCCTGGCACTCCGCGGAATGGGCTCCAAAGTACCATTCTGTCTTTGCCAATTTGTGCGCAAAGGTTAAGTCCAAAATCCAAGGGAAGACGCTGTAAAGTGGGCTTATCCTCTGTTTCCAATGCAGAAGGAACTTTTCTCCAATTTCTGCCATAGGATTGACTTTTCTACAGCGCAATAAAACTTTCTGTTGCGCAGTAAAGCTTTCTGTTGTGCACTAAAGTTTTCTGCTGTGCAGTAAAACCTTTTGCTATTCAATAAAACTTTCTGCACTTTACTGTAGAAATACTTTGTACTTCCTGCACATAAACAAATCTAAAACCCAAAGAAAATACCCATCAAGTAAATGTTAGTTTACATGGGTTAGCATATTTGATAGGCCAAGAATGTATTGACCCCTTGTGATAAATTAACCAATTGATTTAGCCAAGTTAATTAATTAATTCAATTAACATGCAAAACGCATGGTAGCACAAACAAATCACTGATTAACTAAAGTGCAGTGGAAATTAAATTGACACGGTGATTTGTTTACAAATGGGGAAAACCTATACGGCAAGAACCCCACCGAGTGATTTTAAGGTCATCACTCTCGAGAATCCATTATTTTCAAAACAAGCGGTTACAAGTAAAGGAATCCTAGTACCTTATACCAACTTACAGTTGAACCCTTACCCCAATACCCAATTAGACTTGTTCTGTAGTGATAATCTCTCATTTTCAATGCACGACTCCCAGTACGTGACTAACTAATAGATGTGCGAATCCCAGTACGTGACTTGATCACCAACTTGAGAAAGAGGTTGGCTACAAAGTTCTTCAGTTCATTACACGATGAAGATCATGAAACTCCTTGGTCACAAAACCCTAAGGTGTACAAACAGCAGCTTCTTTAAGAGAAAGATGAACTAGGGCAAATTCTGTCTCCGGTCACAATTTGTATGAACAAAACTTTGCTTCACACTTGCCCAACCTTTGACAGCCCTTAAAATAATCCTTATATATGTTTAGGGTTGTGAGAAAAGAAAGCCTAAACACATACTCACAGACTGGAGTGAAATCAGCTCTGAAAAACTGAATTTCATAAACCTCGACAGATAGGGTATCTATCGAGCTAGCTGTCGAGTTTCGTGCTTCAACAGCTTTTTAAACCTCGATAGATGCTAGCTGTCAAGCTTTAAAATCCAGAACTTCTTCACTTGTTTCTTGGACAAACTTGCATGGCTTCAACACTTGAACTTGAAACCTTTTTCCTTGAAGTATTAAACAAATCCTAGATCTACCTAATTACAAGTAAAGTGCGTTTTGTCAAAGGATTAGCCAATTCTAAATTGACATATGTTCCTAACATCAAATCACATATGTCCTAACAATCTCCCTCTTTGGCAATCTGTGACAAAACCACAACAAACAAATGAACATATGAGAGAGGTCATAAATCACTCAACTCATATTCAGTTGTTGAATACAATAAAATCTATCCTAACACAAACTCTTGAAAAACTTTGCAAGAAGAGAGTTTATGGCAAGTAGACTTTGACAACCTATATTTCTGAAACACTTTAAACAAAACTCATCAAGGCATCTTAGTGTGAAACAGAAATATAAGATTGCATACATTATATAAGAAGTATGTGCATAAAGAGAGAGAAAAAAAAAAATAACACATGTAAAGATAGGTGAAAGAAAGTAATAACAACCTCAATATATATATATCAACATAAGTAAAAGGTGTGCTATCACTAAGTGGTCACAAGACCAATGTACAAGAGATAATGTATCTAAAATAAAAGGAAAAGAAAAGATACAAAAATCCTCACTACATCCCTCATATACACACTCCCCCTAACACAAAATCTCCTATACTAACCCTCCTACTATGAGTATGACTACTCTCATCTCAAAACTACTTCCCCTTTTTGTCATGAGTGACAAAGGGCAAGTACATCAAGTAGACATCTCATCATCACTAGGCGAGCTAGCACCATCATCCTTATCAGCAATCTCATTGCCAGAACCACCGTCACTCTCATCCGCAAAAGCTGGTGGAGATGGAGAGGAAGTAATAGTGAAACCACCCATGATAGCCAATCATCGTGCGATACAACCGACACGGGTGTTTACCTGACACAACTTATCACTGAGAGTGTTAAGGCGAGCATCCATGCGAGCATCCATGCGCACAAGCTGTGCCATGATGGCCTTAAGTGTCACTCCACTTGTAGAAGACGAAGGAGCGGAGGTGGATGGAGCGGTAGAAGCTGGAGGAGCTGCCGTTTGTGTCTGGGGCCACCTCGGTCTGAACTGTGCCTCACTCTTTCGAACGGTAGCATGTCTATGGCACCCATCACAGAAAAATGAGGAGACATGGGAAAGGAGACGAAAAAATGGTGAAGTATCCGCGTGATAGCTGAAGGAAAAAGAGCTTATCACGGGTCGCCGTATCCCTTTAGACATCTATAAGGGATAGAATAAAGTGAGAAGGGAAGTCAATAGAGATATCCTCTAAGAGGGACAACAAAAATCGAGCACGAGGCTTTGTAATGGAGTTATAGTGAGACAAAGGATGAAGAATGAATGTCATCACCATGTTAAGGAACCTCGAACCTTTTGCAAAGCCCGAGCAAGGGGTGTTTTGATGGTCACCCCAAGAAGAAGGTGTTTCACAGAAGCGAGACAAGAGTTCATCTTTGGACACTGTCCTCAGACGCTCACAGTCAGGGTAGTCAGGATGCGTTATCCTAAGAATGTGTAGTACCTCGGAGACAATCTCCGGAGTAACTACAATGCGCGTACCTCGAACGTGAGAGAAGAAATGAGGTACTAAAGTATCGATTTTGTGCATATTGGAGTAAAACTCCTGTATGATCATGAAGGGAAAAGTGACCGGGATGTCACAAAGTGACTCCCAACCCTTACTATGAATGACAGTGGGTAGGTCAATGTCGGAAAAGTCTGACAGAACGACATGGTGTTCCAAATGAATACGTCATCTACAAAAGTTCTTCGAGAAGTCCTTTTGAGCTTCATCATCACGGAACCGAATAGAAGAAGGTGTAGGATCAGAGGATAAAGATGCCCCAAAATGCAGAGGGTTCTAGGACGGCGTAGATTTACGTTTAGGTGCCATAAAGCAGACTAACGCAAGAGAGAGAGAGAGAGAGAGAGAGAGAGAGAGAGAGAAAGAGACAATCAGAAAAGTACCAACACAATAGTATATAAGAATATAAAAAAAATGAAGGTACGTATGCATGAAAATGCATGAGCATGTGATGTGCAAGCTTAAATACATATGGGCTCAGCCTAATCCAAACCTAGCAGCACATAACAAGACAATATATATAGCACACATCTAAAATGCATGACAATATAGTTAAAATGCTTATGAAATGCAATGTATGATGATTTGACATCATTTGACCACAAACACATCCCAAAAATTTTACAAAAACCTTAACAAATTTGAAAAATCCCAAAAATTTTCAAAAACCCCAAATTTTAGGTCAAAAGATATGAAATGCAAGATTAAGAGATGAAAAAGAATCATACCAGAGAGAGGAGCAGATCTTGAGACCGAAGATTGAGTGGGAAAGTGAATTTGAGTGAAAGAGAGAAGTTTGGGAAGTTAAGAGGTCAGAAACTATCAAGAGAGATCAAGGAGAAATGATTTGAAATCGCGAGGATCCAATATATAGGAAATCATAATTCTCAACAGATTGAGAGCTATCAAGAGCTGTCGAGAATTAAAAAGCGCATGGAATAGCTATCGAACTAGCTATCGAGGAGCTGTCCAGAGGTTTCCACAGCAAAGGATCTCGATGGATCGAGTTAGCTGTTGAGGAGCTATCGAGCAACCAGAAAGTATCTCGATGGATCAAGCAGCAATCGAGAAGCTATCGAGAATGCGATAAAAAGTAGCTGAAGAGCTCGATAGATAGCCTAACTATCGAGAGGTGTTGAGTAGCTATTGAGAATACTTAAAAAAAGTTTTTCAAGGAGAGAAAAAAACAGATATGAATGCAATCAAGCATGCTATACAACCAATGATCCAAACACCATTTTAAACCTCAAAATCACCTATCAACAGGAAAAATGTCAATCACATAAATCCCAAACACACACACACACACACACACACACACACACACACACACACACACACACACACACACACACACATACACACACACACACACACACACACTAAACAAGTCTAACCAATTTTATATTTTAAAAACAAGTTAAGACAGTTTAGTGAGCATACATTTACACAAGTATTCCTTGTGATGGCCAAATCACATTATACCTGCACATGTATCAAAAGTAGCAAAGAATATTCTGTGTTATGTGTGAAAAACATCGCAAGATTGCATAAGTGTCTATATGTTATGACGATTTGAGATATGAGAAAATTACTTTAACTCACACACAATCATAATTGTTTGATGGGGACTATCACCTTTGAGGTACATCCTATAACTCCCACATCTCCTAGAAGACACGCTTGCAATCATATATAAAGCATTTTGATCTTTTTGTTTTTATTTTTCTTTGCATATTTTTCTTTTAAGCAAATCATGCATGGGCATATAAGAGATAGAAAAGAAATACCCAATGATGTTAAGCATTTGACATTCCACTTTTGCTATGCCGAAACATACAAATGTCATTTCATGATTGGCGGGCAACAGTGGTGAGATGATTATTTATGCCTTTCTCTTAGGATTTTCTAGTCATTCTCGTCAAAAAGAGTGATACGAGTGTTAAGTACAAGAGATTACTTAACCTTACTCATCACAAACACGAGCCATAAAGCTCACTTGCTTAGTTGTGCATAGAGATGCTTATCTAAGCTACAAATGATATAAAGTTGAGAAAACTTTGTTTCAATGGCCATCCAAGGTACACAAGTACCAATGTACACAAACACACATTGTTTTTGTATTTTTCTGATTTTTCAATATATGAAAATCAAAATAAAGAAAAACTAAAAAAAAAAAAAAAAAAAAAAAAAAAAAAACAAAACAAAAACATGTTAAACAAAGCAATGCATAAAACTAGACTGACTTAAAACAATAAAGCAAAACACACAAGTAATGCAAAAACAAAAACAAGAAGGGGAAAGAGAGAAAAAGTGACAGAATCACTTGGTACCCTTTTCCTTCCACCCCTTGGAAGAACCTTTATGTTTAGCAAACCCTTGATCCGGCGGTGAGGGGGAAGAATTTAAACCGTTCAAGTTCGAAAGGAACGTGAGCATCTCCAAGAGGAGCAAAGGAGGATGGAAACTGATTCTGGTTTCCCGACATAATCATGCTGTCGCTCTGTTGAGTGGCTAACTGTTAGGACATATGTGATTCACTTGTTAGGAACATATGTCACTAATTTATGTAATTGGTTTATCCTTTGACAAAACGCACTTTACTTGTATTTGGGTAAATCTAGGATGTGTTTAATACTTCAAGAAATTGTGTTTCAAGATCAAGTGTTGAAGACATGCAAGTCTGTCCAAGATTCAAGCTGAAGAAGTGCTGTTCATTAAATCTCGACAGCTAGCTATCCATCGAGCTTAAGAAGCTGTTCCAGCCCCGTGGCTCGACAGCTGCTCGACAGCACCTTTACAGACAGCTATCTGTCAAGCTTTATGAAAAGTAGAATTCCAATTCTGTTTTGACTCTAATCCGGGATTATGTGTTTGGGTTTTCTTTTCTTCTAACCCTAGACATATAAAAGGATTATTGTAAGGGCCGTCAAAGTGTACACAAGTTACACAAGTGTTGAGCAAAGTTTGTTCAAGCATTTGTAACTGGAGACAAAGTTTTGCCCTAGTTCATCATTCTTGTGAAGAAGTTGTTGTGTATGTACACCATAGGGTTTTGTGACCAAACATCTTCTTGATCTTCATCGTTGGGATGAACTGAAGAACTTTGCAGCCAACAACCTTCTCTAGTTGGTGATTGAAGTCGTGTACTGGGATCCGCGCATTGGTTAGTCACGTACTTGGGAGCCGTGCATCGAAAAGGGAAATTGTCACCACAAAACTGCTGCTTTTGGGGTATTGGGGTAAGGGTTCAATTGTAGGTTGGTATAAGGTACTGGGATTCCTTTACTTGTAACCGCTTCTTGTGATAATAGTGAAATTTCGGGAGTGGTGACCTGAAAATCACCCGGTGGGGTTTTTGCCGTTAGGTTTTTCCCATTCGTAAACAAATCATCGTGTTATTTATTTTTCGCTGCATAATTAGTTTATTGGTGATTTGTTTGTGCTACCATGCGTTTGCATGATTAATTAACATAATTAATTCACTTGGCTAAATTAATTGGTTAATTTATCATAAGGGGTCAATTCGTTTTTGGCCTATCACTAACCACTTATAGCAATTAGGTCAAGTATGTCTAGTTGCGCCACAGTGATGACAGAAATGCTGCTTTTTTAGTTTGGGTTTTTGGGTATTTCCCCTTTTAGCCCTAGGGTTCTTAATCTCTTTTTTATCAAGTTTGGGGGGGAGCTCCCAAGATAGATTTATCCTTGTCTATGTTCTCATTAGCTAATTCATTTTTAACATTATTGTTCTCAATTTCAATATTATCAGCAAGAGGAAATAAAACAGTAGTACTAGCAGAAGCAATACTAGGAGAAGAGAAATCATACCCTAAACCGGTTCGATCGGATGCAGATTTCTAAAGACTGAGCATCTCATCGAGCTTTGCACTTGAAGTCCTTTCCAACTAGGCTTTGCCTTGGAACAATTTTGCCTCAAGCTTCTTGGTCTTCTTAGCCAAGAAATTATTCTCAAATCTCAGTGCTCTAATGGTCTGATTTGCTTCATCAAACTTTGTGGAGATTTCTTCTCGTTCAAGCTCCACTTCACTAAGCTTTTTGGTGGCCAACCTATACAACTTCTCATGCTTTTCCGAGACCTTGTATAACTTCGCATAGGCTGTGTGGATGTCATCTTGTTCATCCATATTTTCAAACTTAGACTCCACCAAATCCTCTTCTTCATCCACATCTTCAACAATTCCCTCAGTAGGATTTACAGTGGCAGTAAAGGCATTTAGGATTCCATCATCCTCATTATCAGAATCATCCTTAGGCTCAGTGTTGCTCAACGTAGTAGTAAGTGTCTTGCTCTTCCCATTAGTCTTGAGATATGTGGGGCACTCTTATTTCATGTGATCGAAACCTTGACACCTAAAGCATTTTTGGTCCTGAGGGAACAAAGCATTTTTGGTCCTTCTTCTCTTTGTCTTGACTCTTGAATTATGAAGAACTGGATTGCTTTCGGTCCTTGTCAAATCCTTTTGCGTTGGCATTCTTCATAAACTTCTTGAACTACCTTGTGATATAGGATTTCATCTTAGAATCTTCATCGTCTGAAGACTCATCAGTGTCACTGCTCTTGGCCTTCAATGCCATGCTTTTGCTCTTGCTTGATTTCCCGATCCTCGTCAACCCCAACTCATAGGTTTGCAGATTGCCAACCAACTCTGTCAAAAGAATTTTATCAATATCCTTTGATTCCTCAATCGCGGTGATCTTGGCATGAAATCTCTCGTGTAGAGATTTGAGCACCTTTCTCACAATCTTGGGTTCAAGAATGGTTTCCCCAAGATTATAGGCTGAGTTCACTATGTCCTTAAGCTTGGCATAGAACTCATCGAGTGACTCATCCTCCTCCATCTTAATCTCTTCAAAGCTCGTAGTAAGCCCTTGAAGCTTTAAATCCTTGACAGCCTTGGTTCCTTCATAGGTTGTTTGGAGAATGGTCCATGCTTCCTTAGCAGTTTCAGTAGAGGATATCTTCTTGAATTCCTCATTAGTGATTGCACTGAATAAAGCATTCAATGCCCTACTGTTGAAGTTTGTCGCCTTGATCTTGGCATCATCCCAGTCGTTCGGCGCTTCCGTAGGCTTGGTCCAACCTATCTCCACAGCTTTCCACACTTTTTCATCTAATGATTGCAAGAAAGCTCTCATATGTACTTTCCAATATGCATAGTTAGTGCCATCAAATAAAGTAGGCATGATAAGAGATTATCCTTTGTCCATGACAAACAGGGGTCAATCGATCACACAACAAAGATTAACACCTAATCAAAATGTGCCTGCTCTGATACCACTTGATAGGCAAAGAATATATTGACCCCTTGTGATAAATTAACCAATTGATTTAGCCAAGTTAATTAATTAATTCAATTAACATGCAAAATGCGTGGTACAACAAACAAATCACCAATTAACTAAAGTGGAGCGGAAATTAAATTGACAAGTGATTTGTTTACGAATGGGGAAAACCTACATGGCAAAAACCCTACCGGGTGATTTTAAGGTCACCACTCCCGAGAATCCACAATTATCAAAACTAGTGGTTACAAGTAAAGGAATCTCAGTACCTTATACCAACCTACAGTTGAACCCTTACCCCAATACCCAATTAGACTTGTTCTGTAGTGACAATCTCTCCTTTTCAATGCACGGCTTCCAGTATGTGACTAACCAATAGATGCGCGGATCCTAGTATGCGACTTGATCACCAACTTGAGAAAGACGTTGGCTGCAAAGTTCTTTAGTTCATCACATGATGAAGATTACGAAACTCCTTGGTCACAAAACTCTAAGGTGTACAAACACAGTAGCTTCTTCAAAAGAAAGATGAACTAGGACAAATTTTGTCTCCGGTCACAATTTGCATGAACAAAACTTTGTTTCACACTTGCGCAACCTTTAACGGCCCTTAAAATAATCCTTATATATGTTTAGGGTTGTGAGAAAGAAAGCCTAAACACATACTCACGGATTGGAGTGAAATTAACTCTGAAAAACTGAATTTCATAAACCTCGATAGATAGGGTATCTATCGAGCTAGCTGTCGAGCTTCGGGTTTCAGGAACTTTTTAAACCTCGATAAATGCTAACTGTCGAGTTTTAAAATCCAGCACTTTTTCACTTGTTTCTTGGATAGACTTGCATGGCTTTAACACTTGAACTTGAAACATTGTTCCTTGAAGTATTAAACACATCCTAGATCTACCCAATTACAAGTAAAGTGCGTTTTGTCAAAGGATTAGCCAATTCTAAATTGACATATGTTCCTAACATCAAATCACATATGTCCTAACAATATTCTCAAATATATACATAAATATATTTGTAAATACACTTATACGTATTCACATATACATATATAAAATATATGGCAGGACATGAGCTACAATGTATACATGTGCGTATGACAATATAATGATTGGTTTGTGTCAAGAGCGAAACACGTAATAACAAAAAAAATAAGAAAACTTCAGCAGAAAAGATTTAGCTAGTATAATAGTTAACACGATAAATAATATATAAAGGTGCTACAGCAGAATAACTAGTCCAACAAATGAAGATACCACAGCAAGACAACTGATGCAGCGAACGTGATAAAAATGTGCTGACTAAATACAGCAAATATAAGTTCTAATGAGTGAAATAAAATATATTTGAGATCAAGATCAAGTATTGAATCTTCCCGTAGAATATGTAAACCAAGAAGGAACCCAAACCCCAACTTGAACAACCTTGTCATAGGCTTTTGCCATCAAAGTTGTGCATTTTGGAGAATGGGCCTAAATGGCTACTTGTCACTACTTTTGGGATTCCAAAGAGTGGGTTTACTAAGAGAGAGGGAAAAGATAGTCTATTGATGCATGCCCCTATTCTTGCCATGTTTTCTTTCTTTTTTTTACCACTTTCTTTCTTTCTCTTCATTCCTTTTGCTCTTAGTTTCTTACTGCTCTCTTTCTGTGGGTTCTTGCCCCTTGGGTCTTTCCTTTTCTTGGGTCCCTCTCTCTAGGTGCCTCCCCCTCTAAGTGCCTCTCTCTCTAAGTGCCTCCCCTAGGTGCTTATTGCTCTCTTACCATGGGTTCCTCCTCATCTATGGCTACCTCCCCCTTTTATAGTGAGTTAATTCAATGTGATTTCTCCCTTTTACCCCTAGGGCTTCACCAATTATTTTGGCTTGTTGTGAGCATTCCTTCAAGACTGCCCACCAGCCCATTGATTGCCCGGCTACTACCTCTGTTCAGAATACGTTTGTTGCACCACTACACATTTCATGAAAAAATTCCATTTTTTTTGTTCTTGTTGTATACCTCTACCTCTAGGTTCAAATGGATAAGGATTAGGCTACCTCACCACCTACCTCTATGGCATGCATCAGGTGGTCCCAGCCATCTACTACCTCTTTTGGGTAAGATACCATCCCAGAAGGGTATATTCCCAAAAGAAGTCACGGCTGGAAACCAAATATAAACTTCTGTTCCTCCCACCACCAAACCATACCCTCTGAATCCCCTTGACCGTGGGCCCACCTCCCTTGTATTGGCTGGGTATAAGTTTTTGGTGCTCTAGCCCTTGTTTGCTCGCTCCACTATCTTTTGTTTTTGTCTTCTTTCGTTCCCATGCTGTTTCTGTTGTAGCAGAATAGCCTTTTTCTGTTCTGTTGCGTGTCTCTGTCTTATTTCTTCATGTGTTTCTTGCTGTGTTTGTCATTTCCTTTAGTTTGGATTTTCTTTCCTTCATGCAATTCCTACTACTGACACTTCCTGTTGTTCCTTGTTTTTTTTCATTGTGTTTCTTCATATTAGTTTTCACACATATTCTTTTATACAAAAGGATTTGGGCCTTTGGGGGGCCAAATAATGTTGACTGGATAAAAAGGGTCTTGGGCCCAATTTGTCTTGATCTGTTGAAGTCATTTTGTTAAAGAACTGTATTCTGCTGCAAATTTGTATTCTGTTGCAGATCTGCATTCTGCTGCAGATTGTTTTCCCTTGCATTTCTTTTTTTGGACCTTTCTTGCTTTTCGGTCTTCTTGGTGGGTCTTTGAGTCTTGCTTCTTATTGGGCTTTCTTCCTCATGGGCTTTTGGGTATGGATTTGCAAAAATGGACATCAACATTGGGAATGAAATTCGGTTTGTTAGATTATGTGTTTGTGTCTCTATAAGAAAAGCTGATTCCTATTTTACCCAATCTTGGACAATTATTGCATCATCTCATAACTTGAAACAAATAACTTCTATAATAAATAACTGCTTGCATGTCTATGTGCTTTTCACCTGCTAAGATAACTGCTTGCACACTCACGTCTTTCACGTGTTGTTTGCATGCCCATGTGCTCTTCACATGTTCAAATAATTGCCTGCACATCCTGTATATAAATAATTATAAAATAAACTTTGGCTTGTGCGTGCGTCATTATTTTATTTATTGGCTCAAGCGTATCTTGCTGCATATTTTATGGATAGTGATTGGAAACTACTCAAAAAGGATTTTTGACATTTGTTTAGTGAAAAGTCATAGGGCGGGACACTTGGAAAGGTGGTTGAGATATATTATTGCTTGATTGGGTTAGAGACAAGATTTCAACCATTACTGTTGATATATAATGCAAGTTTGAATAGTGGGCTCACTCAATTTTTAAAGAAAAAGGGTACGCATAATAAGGGAACAATTTTGGATTATAGTTTATTGGGTGTGTGATGTTGTGCTCATACCGTGAACTTAATTGTTTACGAGGGGTTGAAGAAATGGACGAGTCAATAGTGATAGCAAATAAAATAACAATGAAGAGTACCAAATTTTATAGCAAGATAACGATGGCAAAAAAGTTATCTATGCTGTGTTCATCATCTCCAGAAGAGTGAAAGCTTTAAGTTCAAGCTCTTCATTTCTTTGATTATTTCTCTCATAATCTTTCCTGACGTTTTTCTTGACCCAAGCATCGGATGTAGACAGTGTACCTAAACCAATGAAATCGGTCAATATTAATTGTAGATTAATTGTAGAAGAAGTTAGGAGAATTAGATAAAGATGAATTTTAGATTGAAGGATGGGGTTGATGATTAAGAAAAGAAAGCTTGAAGTTGTATTACGAAAGTCAAATGAACTTACTACGTTTTGGCATTTTGCATTAACAAAGATTCTATGAGTAGAGCAATCCAAACCTTAACAAGTTGGTAAAAGATTTCAATTCCACTGTGTTTTTCATAACTTTTATTATTTATTGATATATTTTTTTGATCAATGCTCGTACAGACTTGTGGACTGGAGAGAAGGAGTCGAAAGGGACAATTCATCCTCCCTACAAAAAATATCAAGTTCCTTGTGGGACTTACCAATCCCTCCCCCGGCCCCCCTGCCATAAAGAAGCCCTTTGTCGATATATTTTATTATCCCTTTATTATATAACTAATTAATTTTAATCTCTTTTATATGTCAGATTTCATTAAAAGTAATAATATATATTTTTTCTTATTTCACATGGTGGTTTGAGATCTAAGCTGACAATTTTAATTGGGTTTTAATTTTTATATTTATAAATATCATTTTATTAATTTATTCAGTTTTTTATATTATATATTATATATTTTAATTTAAAATTTATTATTTTTTTAGATATGTTGTGCTAATATCTCATTTTAATTAATAATAAGACTAATTTATTTAGACAAGACTTTGGTACAATATTTAAATGCTCTTTTTTAGGTTTTTTTTCCTTAAGATTCTGCTATGTGGCTTTTTTTCTTATGAGATGTAAGTGTATTTTTTAGTTAAATAGTCATATGACAGATTCTTAAAAGGAGAACTTAAAAAACAATACCTAAAGTATTGTATATAAGTTTTATTTGCAAATTCCTCCGATAACATATTGCCATGTCAAGTTATGGTAATTTAAAAACTAAAACTTGACACATAATAATCATGCTTCATTAAAACCTTATATCTGTCACCGATTTAAAAACTCTGATACCTTAATCTCATCCTCAAGAACAACCCAAAGGTCCCAAATGCCCACCTGATACCTCGTCCCAAGACGCCACCAAAAGCCTCCACCGATTGTTCATCCTTTGTTCCTCACTGAAGCTGTTGGGAAGCCTCCACAGATTGTTCATCGAAACTTGTCAATATTTTGTCTCCAGGACCACCTATTGTTCAATCCTCAAAAACCACCAAAAGCCTCCATCGATTGTTCATCGAAACCCATCAATATTTCAAAATCCAAATGGCCTACACCTATTTTTCAAAATCCAAACCCATCAATTTGATAATTATTATTTTATTAGTACACATTTATTATGATATATTTGTATATGAAACTATATATTCTAGTATAAACATATTTTATGATTATTTTATATATGAAATTATATATTCTACTGTCAAAATAAAATGTGAAATACTAAGATTCAATTGTTTATAAAAAATAATTTAAATTCAATTAAAATAAAATATTAGAATAGTGACAAGTAAAGTTTTGAGGTTTCAAAATTTTACTTTGACACAATATTAATGCACAAATAGTTTAATATAATATAGTTATTTCTCTCTTTTATTTTTTATTTTTGCCAAATACGAAATTTAATAATTATAGCAATTATTAACATATAATTTTTTATGATTTTAATTATATGTAGAATTATATATATTCTAATATTAGGTCTTTATAATTGTGTTTGTATATGGAGTTATATATTCTACTATTTAAACATTTGGAAAAAATAGTATATATATTAAGATTCGAATGGAATGTCTAAATATAGAATATAATTGTTTCTTAAAACAATATAGAAAAGAAGTTTAAATTCAATCAAAAAATATATATTAGAATAATGATGTGTAAACTTGTGATTTCTTTGTATGTGGTAAAATGTTACAAATCAATCAAAAGTCAAATATGTTTGATTTTATAAAATATACTAGTCAAGAACCCGTGTAATACATGTAAAAATATCATAATATGATTTAATCTCTCTCTCTCTCTCTCTCTCTCTCTCTCTTTATTATCTAAATATCAAATTTAATAATTATGATAATAAGTAATAAACATTTATTATGATTTTATTTATATATGAAAATTTATATTCTAATATTAGGCATTTTTAAAGATTGCACTTATATATGGAACTATATAATCTAACATTTAAAGAAAATGACAAAGTCTGGCTACTAACTTAAGGCTACAACTCCCATTAAAAAAATTAATGATAAAATTTGGTTACAAACTTGGTTATAGCTTGAGGCTACAACTCCCATTAATAAAATTAATATATCTATATATTTTGAAAATACAACTGTTGAATTGCATGTTATTTATGTTCTTAACATAGATGTCAAATTTTGTATCTATCAGATGTTATTTATTATACAATTTATAAACTTATTTTTTATGCATGATTTTAGACTACAAAAGTTTTAAATTTAAACATTTGATTGATGACGTTGCTAATGATTTTTTATCTTTTGGAAATTAATTTTGTAAGTATGGAGGATATAAGAAAAAAAAAATGTAATCAAATGGTGGATTTGTTGAATTTCATATCTAATAAAAAGATATTGAGTGAAGTTGTAGCCTCAGACTACAACTCAACTAAGTTTGTAGCCAAACTTTGTATAAAAATTAATATGATTACATATTTTAAAAATCTAATCGTTGAATTGCATATTCTTTATATTCTTAACAAATATGTCAAATAATTTGCAAATTGGATGTTATTATTACGATCCATAAACTTATTATTTATGTATATTTTTAGATTACAAAAACTTGAAATTTAAACATTTGATTGATGACATAGCTATTAATTTTTTATTTTTTGAAATTTTGTATGCATGGGGGATATAAGAAGAAAATGCAATCTAATGGTAGATTTGTTTAAATTCACACACAATAAAAAGATATTGAGTGGAATTGTAAACTTAAACTACAACTAAATTAAGTTAAAAATATATACAAGAATAATGGCGAATAAAATTGTAAGACTCTAAAAGCTTAGCAGAATATTAGAAGATCATTAAAAAGTTAAACATCTTCCATTTTAAATAGAATATAGATGCATATCTAAATCATTATTTTTATAGTTGGTAATACATCTATATATATATATATATATTAATAAGTAAAACTTAGAGAAAATTCAATTAGATTTTACAATTGAAGTCAAATTTTACGCTATGTGTTCTAAATTATTTATTTTTAGAGAGAGTTTTATTTCTTAATTTTGGAATCAAATGTGAGATCATATTATAAATATCCATTCAAGTGAGTTATTTCGTATCAAAACCAAAGAGTCTGAAATTAATGAACATAAAAAAAAAAAATTTAAAAAAATGGACAATTTACAGTTTCTACCTAATAATATTTTTACAAGACTTTTTAAAGAGTTAATACACACACACATAAAAGAATGACAACCAATAATATTTAAATTATATATGTAAGAATTATACCATATGTCTGAATGTATATGTTTTAAGTATATCCATACATATGCATGAGATTACAAGCTAATTATTATAATAATATTTACATGATAGGATTTATATTATCTCAAGTATTATTTAAAAAGAAATTCACACGTTATTTATTTGTTGATAAACATTCCGACATTGTTTAATTTCTATTCATGAGTTGATAGAAATAACTCTAAGGTTGACGTGATAAAAGAATTTATATAACCCTAAGATAACTTATTTTATGCTCACTTAAATTGCCTAAACCGATTTCCATTCAGGTTGACTTTGAGGGACTACCTGGCCGCCTCCTTTTCTTGCTGCAGGTAATCCTCATGTATCGTGTACCCTTAATCAATGTTAAACAAAGAAAAACCAAATTTCTAATTGTTGAATTGCATATTATTTATATTCTTAACAAATATCTCAAATTTTTTGCAAATTGGATGATATTTGAATTACGATCCGTAAACTTATTATTTATGTATATTTTTAGATTACAAAAACTCAAAATTTAAATATTTGATTGATGACATAACTATTGATTTTTGATTTTTTTTGAAATTTTGTATGCATGGAGGATATAAGAAGAAATTGTAATTTAATAGTAGATTTGTTTAAATTCACACACAATAAAAAAAATTAAGTGTAATCGTAAACTTAAGCAACAACTAAATTTGTTGCCAAATTTTATCATAAAATAAAAATGATATACCATGATTTTAATGGAGAGTTTAATTATAGAATTAAATTTAAATTAAGTTAAAAATATACTAGTATATGAGAATAATGACGCATAAAATTGTAAGAATCTAATCTTAGCAAAATATTAGAAGGTCAATAAAAACTCACATATCTTTCATTTTATATAGAATATAGATACATATCTAAAACATTATTTTTATAGTTGGTAACACATCTATATAATAACTAATAATCGAAACGTTTGACTTTTTGTTAACCGTGCCTCATTGTGCTACGTGTCTACATAAATTGCAGCCACGTTTACATCTTAAAACACCCAAAGATTGTGACTTTTTATGTAATTCAATTTGTTTTAAATACAGTTTTTAAGAATCAACTATAAATAACACTAAAAACTCCCAATCACATTCTATTTATTTTTGGTTTGTTTTAGAAACTGTTACAAATAAAACGTATATATCATATCAAAATCCTTCGTATCCTATTTCTCAAAAAATTAAAAAATTCCTTCATATCCTAAACACTTCACAGAAAACTCCCCGATGACATTTTGAACGCCATGCAACTTCATTGGATAAGCCCAATTTTAAATGCATCTGTTGATGTTATTCAAAGTGGCTGATCTGTTGAGATGTGAGCATTTGGTGTTAACAATGGTGATTGCATGTTTGAATAGTTAAAATTTATAATATTACGTGTTTATTTTTAGTATATGGGTATTTCGCATTTTTGTTGCTATCGAATGATATTCTATACAATCAGGGTGCAGCAATTGACTGCATACTTGGAGAGATAGTTCACAGTAAATCCATGACAACGCCAATAGACTATGTCCCGTGTGACGGACATTTTCTGACAAAGGTATCATTCTCTTCTCTCTTAATGCATAAACACATTCTCTATGTATACTTTTCACGTTCCCTACTAAATTCCTTTCCTTCCTCTGCATCTCAACATTTCCACCACATACTTCTTTTTTCTTTTTTCCGATTCCCAGTAAACCACCAATCATGCATTTACAAGTCCTTGGCAAAAAAATTTAAAAAAAAAAAAAAAAAAACTTTGATTGCCTTATATCCATAGATTGTAATCAAGAAAAAAAAAGTCTCTTAATTCCTCTAAAAAATTCTTCATTTCAGTTATGCTAAAACGAGTATTAGACTTCACCAATCTTTTTGATTTTTTTGGGAAATAGAGGAGTCATATGATGAAATAAAAAAATGATCCAATAGACAAACAAAAAATTTTATTAACTTAGAGGCACAATTGAATGTTATCCTTAGACAAGTTCAACAAATAGTGATTTCATAGAAGACCCACAAGTTTCTTATGTTTCTAAGAAAATGAAAAAGAAGAAGTTGAGAAAAAGTTACCAAATTAATATGAACTATTATTTATACCGAAATAATTGTGACCCTTCAATAGGTACTTTTCCATTAATATGCACATTTTCAGTCGATAGATACGTTTTCATTAAATATGCACATTTTCATTCAGTAAACATATCTTCAGTCAATGGGTATCTTTTCATTCAATAGATACCTTTAATATGTATTCAATATGAAGGGTTATGATCCTTTAATAGACCCTTTTAGTATATCCAATATAAAAAGTTATAACTTTTCAATAAGTCCCTTTTGGTATATATAGTACAATCTATCTTGTATACACCTATCTATATATACAACATTAACTAAACTAGAGACACAACATTGAACATTCTTTCTCTTATTCATTCCGACAAAAACTAATAAATAAAATAACATTGTTTTCTTATGCCTAACTAATAAAACTTTGTACTATTTTTTAAATATCATTTTTTTTAATAATTTCATGCATTTTTACTTATTACTCTAACTCAAAAATAACTTTTTTTTTTAATTTTTTTTTTTATTTTCCTTTCTTGATACTCATTTAGCAACTATTCTCGTACATTGCACGGGTTAGCGACTAATTATTATAATAGTGTTTACAACGTAGGATTTATATTATCTCAAGTATTATTTAAAAAGTAATGCAGACGTTGTTTATTTGCTGATAAACATTCAGACATTGTTTAATTTCTATTCATGAGTTTATAGAAATAATTCTAAGGTTGACGTGATAAAAGAATTTGTATAACCCTGAGATAACTTATTTTATTCCATTCAGGTTGACTTTGAGGGACTACCTGGCCGTCTCCTTTTCTTGCGGTAGGTAATCCACACGTATCGTGTACCCTTAATCAATGTTAAACAAAGAAAAACCAATAAACCCAGCTGTGAAATTTTGGACACTTAACCAACATTTTTGCTATATAACCATGAAGGCCATGGTGGCTTTTCATCACTGAATGCCAGCAGCTACTTCTGCCTAGCTAGCTCTACCCTTGTTTTGCTGAACAGCTTGAGATTAATTTCTACGAAAACAATGAAGGTTGAAGTGGAAGTTATCTCCAAGGACTCCATCAAACCCGATTTTCCAACCCCTGAACACCTCCGCCATTACAAACTCTCTTGCATTGACCAAATTACACCCGAAGTTTTCATGCCTTTCGTTCTCTTTTACCCGAAAGATGGCACTGCTAATTATAGCAATCTAGAGCGCCATGACGTGATTAAGAAATCATTATCAGAGACCTTAACACGATTCTATCCTCTAGCAGGACGGGTTAAGGAAAATCTTTACGTTGATTGCAACGATGAGGGCGTTCACTATGTTGAAGCCGAGGCCAATTGCAAACTTTCTGAGTTTCTTGAGAATCCGTCACCTGCTGAGGACAACAAATTCCTTCCATTTGAGCTGGATGATGTCAATGATCTTGCTTTAGCTGTTCAAGTCACCACCTTCAACTGTGGTGGCATGGTGCTCGGTCTGGTCTTTGCTCACAAGGTTTCCGATGCTTCCTCGTTCTTCTTGTTCCTCAACAGTTGGGCTGCTATTGCTCGTAATTGTGGCGATGACATACCGCCTCCACAATTTGATTCTGCCAAGTTCTTTCCACCTGAGACTTTACCTAGCTCTGGTGCAAGTAGAGGGATGGGAATGGACAAGCTTGTGATAAAAAGATTTGTCTTTGATGCAACAGCCATAGCGGCTTTTAGAGCCAAATACAACACAGACAACAAGAACATTGAATACCCACGTACAACTCGCGTGGAGGCCTTATCAACTTTCATCTGGAGTCGTTTCCTTGCTGCAACTCAACCAGAGAAAGACCCTAATAAGGTTTACGCAGTATTTCACATCGCGAACCTGCGCACGAGGATGGATCCCCCTCTTTCAGAATATAACTTTGGAAACATGGGCTTGCCTACAGCCACCGCAGTCCCCTGGGACAGCGAGGATGGGTTTTACAGTGTGATTACTCCAGTAAGAGATGTCATAAAGAAAGTTGACAAGAACTATGTGAAAAATCTCCTAGAGAATGGTGGGCATATGGATTTTATAAAGGAGCACGGGCAAAAGCTCATCAGAGGGGAGGTGGTCTCCTTGGCCTTCACAAGTCTGTGCAGGTTTCCAGTATATGAAGCTGATTTTGGGTGGGGGAAGCCTGCATGGGTTGGCTCGGCAAAATTGTTGTACAATAATCTAGTTACTTTCTTCGACACCAAAGTTGGGAATGGAATAGAGGTATGGATCAACTTAGAGGAGGAAGACATGGCTAAATTTGAAGTTGACAATGAGCTTCTGGCTTATGTTTCATCAGCAAAAGTTTCTGCATGAATGGATTGGGTGATAATCACCGTCATGGCCAAAGTGGCTTATTAAGTTATTATCTCGTTGTCTTTAAAAGAAAGATGACTATTCAAATACAGTGTTAAATATTATTGCCATAGGTTTGCTTTTCATTTATATCATCAAAAGTTTCTGCATGTACGGATTGGGTGATAATCATCGTCATGGCCTAAATGGCTTATTAAGTTATTATCTCGTTGTCTTTAAAAGAAAGAAGACTATTCAAATAAAGTGTTAAATATTATTTCAATAGGTTTACTTTTCATTTATATTTAGATGTACTTATATAGTTTCTTAGAAGTAGTGTAACTTAGTTTCAATCCCTATGTAGGACAAATGGTGGGATACATAAGATTCAAATCTTAAAGAATGGTAACAAGAGGAGAAATACAAAATAAGGACATGTATAATACACACGGAAAAAACTAAAACCTAGAAAATACCTAGACTAGAATATATATTTTTAATTATTAAAAATGTTCAAAATTATAACATGGGTTCCAAAGTCGACGCTAAAAAAAAGTAATTCTTAGATATTTTCAGAGTACGGAGAATGGTTCTCTCTCTTCTCACATTCATAGTGGGCTCAACTTATTAAATTTATGATAAGATCCACCGTAAATGTAAGGAGAAGGAACACAATTTTTTCGTACTTCTAAAATACCTAAGAATTTTTGCTCACAAAAGTAAAATGTAGAATTGTTGCTCATCAAAACAGATATTGGTTGGGGATGGAGTATTGGAGTTGATCATTGAAGCCGGTGGAGTGATTAATTAATTTTGGAGCAATAATCTCTTGAATGACATATCTTAACGTAATAGACTTAACGGTATGGTAGCTTGCCCCTTAATGATATTAGCAATGTACATTAGGGACTTGGTATAGACCTTGCCCCTAATAGGGGCCATTGAGCCTTAAGCTTATTAAATGCCTGACTCAAACACATGTAACTCATCAAAATCCAATAAAGATCTGGGATGGATAGTGTTGAGGGGAAAATTTTGATGTTCCCAAATAGAATATGGGGTAGCCAAGCCGAATCTTGACGATGGGCTCTTGAAATAAAGCCCAAAGGCTTTTGGTGTCGTGTAAGCCCACCCAAGCAAGAGATAGAGGCTGCACCCTGACAAGAAGACAACAACAAAGCACAATAAACACGTTACTGTTGTTATTTTGTTATATCATTAGTCCTTTTATAGCATCATAGTTCAAATCAGTCCTCTAGCGGTAAGGGTAAAATTACACTTAGTCTAGAAAAAACAGATTTAAACAGTCCAATGGTCAGTGATTAAATAAGTTTAGGAATGTGTTAACTCCTAGGGGTTCTTGCATGTCTCGGTCAGGGGAGTTTATTGTATTTTTAGCCATCATTACATCGATGTGAGGGAAAAGTTCAATTGTTACATATACATTATATCCTTCAACCATAAAATAAAAAGTAAAAATTAAAGGTTCCATGGGAAGAGATAGTTTCCAAAACATTATGGCCTTTCTCATAATAATACTAAACAAGGATTAAAGGCTTCATTGTTACAAATAAAAGAGGAAAAATAGGATGGAATTGAATGCTAAAAAATGTGTGAAAACACAAGAGCTATTTAGACCCCCAAATTAAAGTTACGGCTCGATTGATTTTACTTTAACTTAATACTAAGTGTGGAATAGAGTAAATGTGAGCGGATAAACAAACAAGTTACTCTAACCAATAATCATTATAACATAGCAGTAAAATGAAAGGTAAAAGAGTAGGGAAGAAGAATGCAAACACAAGCTAACACGCCGATCTGTTATAGAAGAGGAAACCGAAGAACTCAACGAAAAACCTTTCCATCGCCCTCCAAGCGGTAATCGATCCACTAGATAATCTGTTGGGATATATGGCTTAGCAAGAGACCCTCTAAACCTAATCTACCCGATGTACCTAAGCCCTCCAAGCTCCTACTCCAACAAGGCTTCTCTGAACCATGTCTTGTCTAACTCTTCGAATCCCACAATAAGCTCTATGTTGCCATCCTTGGCTTCTTCCAATGCTTCCCAACAGCACCAAAACCTCATTGAACACTCTGAAAGGGTGTGGTAAGTGTTTGGGCTATCAACCTCTCAAGGATATGAAAATGGAGAGGTAGGAGTTGAGGAAAATCCACAAGCAATTGTGTAGAAGATTGTGGGTATAACAATCTCTAACTCTCAAAGTTTGTGGCTAGGGTTTTCTCTCTGAAGCACTCCTCAACATTTGTGAGTATATATAGTGTGGGTACAGAAAGAGTGTATCAGATAGCATAGAGTGTGGGTACAGAAAGAGTGTATCAGATAGCATAGTCTGGCAAAATAGAATGTTTCGCTAGTGTCTCGCGGGAAGGCCTTACCCGCGAGCTACTCGCGAAACACAGCTGTCTCCATCTGTCCTGACTTTTTGCATTCTAGTCATGTGTAGGGCACATGCATCATTTCGCGGGATGCTTAGTTGCGAGCTACCTGCGAAAACTCTTCTGTCTTCAATTGCTTGAGTCTTCACGCTCTTTCTCTATAACACACAACCCTTACAATTAAATCCCACAATAAATACAGGGTACAAAAGATTGAATAAAATTACAATCAAATTTGGCACGGAATTAAAGCCAACAAAACACATAGTTGTAAATGGCAATTTTACAATCTCCCCATTTGGCTATTCCGTGACAAAACCCCTAAAACAGACTCTAGACTTAAACGTGAGTTTGGGAACAGTAGAAAAACTCACTCACATCTAATCTAGAAGCTATGAAACACTTGTACGTATATACTTGTAACCTGAAACACTTGCACACAAACAAAACTTTCATTAAGCTTATGACAAGTTAAATACATGTACATGGTATGTATGTGAGCAAGTAAAGTGTGATCAAGTTTGTAAACACTATAAAACATATAAGCATATCTTGATCAAACAAGAATAGTCATTAAAGAATGACTACAATGAACATTTAACTAATAAATGCTCATCCGAACATGCAATGCAATGAAGACTAACCATAATGATCAATTGCATGTCCAACACACAACCAATGCAAAATACACGAAGTATATGCATTTAGGATACAAGATCCTACTAGGGTACAAGTGTGAGGTACTTAAGACATATTAGCAATATCTTAAAAGAAAAAAAAAAATGCTACAAAGCATTGAGATAAACACAACAACAGAATATAAGACTGAAATTAAGAACAATGTATTAAAGCTTTAAACAAAGGTAGTAAAAACAATAAACCAAGAGTATATGACAAAAATATGGTCTGTGTCAGCTTTTTCCTGTCCTCTTGAGCTCACAAAGCTCCCCCTTTCACTATGCACACTTTCCTTCTAGTGATGCTCTCCCCCTTACTTTATGCTATCGTCCAATCTATACAGTTTATACACAGAGATTGCTCGCTCTACCCCTTTTTGGCACGAATAGCTAAAGGCTCTCCTCTAACTTGTGTTGAATCTCATCTAGCTGTGTCTCAATGGCAGTAAGACGCATTTGAACCTGGTTATTTGTGGAGTAGATGGCATTTGCAAGTCCTGAAACACGCTTATGTAAATTTTCAACCAAAATAGTGAACCAGTCGGCGTGAGAACTAGATTATGCTGGCTAAGTGCTAGCTGTCTAAGGCTCAAGAATGTGAGGAGATATAGTCTCGGTATGTCCAGGGGTAGTGTGAGTAGCTAAGCCATGACCTAAGTGAGTGACATGTTGAACAGATTCACTCTTTGGTGGACAAATTTTGCTTTTTCCACTTAGCAGAAGAATGACTTTTGCTCTTTTGAAGAGAGGTTATGGAGATTGGGTGATGACGAACTATGAACTTCCCATCTTTTGGTGGACGAACACTTTCATGTATCATGATTTTCATGGGAAGACTACAGAAGGGAAGGCACATTCGTGCTGTTGTTTTTCCAATAGTTTGGAAGATATGAGCACAAATGTCAATCAGAGTTCCTGTGATGAGATCACATAAGAATTGTGCTCTTCCAAGATTGATGAATCCCGTGTTGGAGAGTGGATATAGATTAGAGAACATGATGAACGTGAGAGTTTTTAGTTCAGGTTTGAACTTCGCTGTTCCATTGGATGTGCCTTTGGCTGAGACCTCATGATCATCTCCAAGAATTTTAAGAATATCTGACACTTGTAGAAGTCAGTCATCATATGGAGAATTATCCAAATTTTTGGGTTGAGTGATGCGAAGGATCTTTGCAAGGTAGTCTGGAGTAATGATGAACTCCTTTTCTCGAACCCAACACCTTAGTTCTACTCTAGTGAATCTAGCATTTGAGTAAAACTCCTTAACCAATTCATCAATCGGATCCTTGAAGTTTCCGAATAGATCTACCTAATCTTTGTCTGCAAAAATCCTAGGGATAAAGGTGGATCCCAAGGTGTCAAATTGGACAATCTGCTCCACCATAGTGGGAGCGTCCTGAAAAGTGCTGGAGAAAGTCTGAGAGTCCAGTGGAGTCTTGAATCTCTCGATGTTGGAGACTTCAAATGAATGCCGTGTCCTTTTTGAAACTGGTGATGATGTAAAATCAATCACAGGTTCTTTACCTCGAGAGGAATGGCGAGACATCTGCAGAAACAGATTCACAACAAAAAGGAACAAGTGCAAAAACACAGAAACAAAACACAAAACTTGATTAGATTCAAGTTAGTCCAAAACAAAAAGTAAAACAACTTAAAACAGAGTATAACCAACTCAAAACAGAGCAAACAAACTTAAAACAACATGCTATAAGTGTTAAAACATGTAAACAGATGCATAATGCATGAAGTACATGACTGTGCATGTGTGTGTCTGTGCTGTGCATGTGCTGATGCAAGTGAGTGCAGCAGGAGGTGTGCCTAGAGGATGCCTAGTGTGTGCATAGTGTGTGCATGGCATGGCATTGAGGCACAACTTGGGCAAAGTGTGTAGAACACACATACATTGACCAAAACATGTTAAACATGGTCAATCAAGAGTAAACCCAAGTATTGGAACTCATTTGAGTCCAATACAACACAAGAATGATACTAGGACATTCTGTCAAACACCTAACATGCAACAGTACACAACACTTATGAAAAATACATGAACATGATGAAATTTGCCTCAATACATGTTTAAAATGCCTCATGGGGCCAACACAGATACAAACACAACAAATGGGACTCAGCCTAATAAAAAATTTGAAAAAATTTGCACAAAATTAAGAACCCCAACCCCTTTTTCAAAAGTCTCCAAATTTCAAAGCCCTAAGCTAAAATCTGCATAATCTAAGACAAAAGTGAAAACATGTTTAGGAAAACATACCTTGAAGTGATTTTGCAGAGATTTTTTTTTTGAAAATGATGGGGTTTGAGTGAAAAATGATTTTGGGTTGACAAGGGTTTGAGAGAGGCAGGGCGAAGGAAAAACTAAGTGTTTGAAAAACTGTCACATCTGCTACATAAAAACTGGAAACACGTGTTTTTCGCAGGTTAGGCAGTCGTGATATTAGTCGCGAGACATATTGAAGCTTTTGCGAGAAGCTTTTAGTTGCGAAACAGTCGCGATAGCCTCTGTATGAAATTGAAAAATTTCCAGTTTTTGCCTAAAAACATTTTGCGAGAAGAGTTTAGTCGTGAAATACTCGCGAGGTAGTAGCGAGACTCTCTGTATGAAAATGTGACTTTTTAATTTCCTTTAAGCACATTTCGCGGGAAGCTCTAATTCATGAGCTTCTCGCGAAATAGCCTCTGAACTAGTTTTTGAAGAAAAACATAAAAATGCATTTTGAACAAAAACTAAAAGCACGAAAGTATAAAATCACTTTCAAAAACATATAAAACACTCAAAAGTATTTTTGGGTTTGATCGAAAAGTAATTGAACATACACATCACATTTGAACATGTACAATCACACAAATGAGATAAGCATTAATTGAATCAAAGTCTTGTGTGTTGTGGGTGAGTACCAAATGTGGAATAGTCCTTAGACCAGAGTGAAGCTTCAATGATCAATTCAATCAAGTCATACACAACTGGTACTAAATCAAGTGGTTTATCTCAATTATAGAAATGAACATATATGATCCTTTTTGGATAATACATCTCTTTTTGAGATTAGTGCTTGAAATTTTTGATATTTCAACATTGAGAGTTAGCCTTTGACTTTTTGAGCACCATACATTTTAATACAAGAGTCGCTTTCCCTTTTTTCCTAGTTAAATACTAGTATGTGCAATAGGCTTTTGTAGCTCATAATCTCTTTTTCATTTTGAGATTTACATTTGGTCAGCTCTATTGCAAAAACATAAAAATAAAGGTGGGAAGATATATAGGCACAAGTCTATGCAAGTATCAAGACCATCAAGACTATTTTCCAATCATTTATGACAAGTTTGAAGATCTATTTACAACAATCACACATAATTTTCAAGATTTCTCCCAAAAAGATATATGTGCATACATAACAAGCTAAGCTCGTAAATGCACTATGCCATTAGTACGAAGGTACTAGGCCAAACTCACATGTGATATATACAACACAAGCGATCAAACTTTTTGAAAAATTTTCAATTTTTATGGGTTTTTGAATTTTTGAATACACTAAAAAACAGAACAAGTAAAGTAAGATCAACAAAAACAAGTATAAAACAAAACTTGTAAAAGGAACATGCTATAAACCAGAAGCAATGCATGACATGATGCATGAACCTATGACCCTAAACATTGGAAATATTAATGCATGGACATAGGAAGTGATCATGCATGAGTACCCTTCTGCAGCCACACTTTACGAGTGTTTTGGGTGAGAGCCTTAGATGGTGGGGTACGACTAACATAGCTTTCAAACCTCGAAGTGAAGCTAGCAAGGCATAGGGATATGTTTTTCAGCATTTCCATCACATCGCCAATGAGGTGTCCTTCACTATTTCCCTTAGCTTATGCTCCCCTTGGTCTTCTCCTTGAAGTTTCTTGACCATGCATTGAATCAACCTTTTTGAGTGCATGAAGCTTGAAACAATTCGGCCTTGTGTGTCCTTGTGCGCCATAATGATGACATAAATGCTTTACTTGAGGCCCCCTTTGATTTTTGTGTAATGACTTCCCCTTTTCCTTTTGCTTTGCACCAACGGTTCTCTTAACTACAGCAGGGGTCTCAGTCTCAGGCTTTACTTCTTTAAGTTTCTCATCATTCTTGGCTGATACGAACCGTATTTCCTTTTTGGGTTCGCTGCTAGAACTTCCTTCTCCAGTATAACCTAAACCGGTCTTATCATGTGAAGATTTCTAAGAAGATAGCACATTGTCAAGTTTCTTGGTGGAGATGCACTCAACCTTGACATTTGCTTGAATAATTTCAAGTTCAAGAAACTTGATCTTAGAATAAGCTGCAACCAACTCTCCTTTGAGTCTTTCTCCTTCACACTTTGATTCCTTAAGTTGCACAAGTATACCTTTATGCTCTTCTTCAAGCTTTTTCATCTTTTTCACAGCAAGGTTAGCAACTTTGGTGTATTTGCCACAATCTTCCAGCAGAGAATCATAGGCTTCTTTAAGGTTGTTCTCCCCTTCATTTTGGCATACGTCTTCATCTTCGGATTCTTCAATTTCCTCATCCTCAGAAATATTACCAAGTTCATCAACCAAATTGCTCAAATCATCTTTTGAATCAACTGAGACAATCGCCATAAATGCCCTATAATTCCCTTCACTGTCACATTCTCCTTCAGTGTCTGAATTTGAGCTGTCAGAATCACTAAGGGTAGTGGCAAACACTTTACCCTTTCCTCTCAGGTAGTTAGGACACTCCTTCTTAAGATGCCCATGGCCATTTCATTCGTAACACACAATTCCTTGAGGTGATTGAGACTCCTTCCCATCTTTCTTCTTAAACTCCTTCCTATCACCCTTGGAGGATGAAAACTTTCCTTTGCTAAAAGGCTTCCCACTGTTTTTCATCTTTAGAAATTTTCGGAAGTTCTTTGTAAGGAATGCTACTTCCTTCTCCACATCATCCTCTTCGGAGGAGTCGTCCATTATCTCGGTGATGGTTTTCAGAGCAAGAGATTTGCTCGATTTATGAGAAAGCAGTCCCAGCTCATATGTTTGGCGAGATCCAATTAACTTTTGGATTTTGATCTCATCCGAGTCTTTACTCTCTTCTATAGTTGTGACTTTTGCACGGAAACTCTCCAGTAGAGACCTCAAAATCTTTCTCACCACCTTAGAATTTTCAATCTTCTCTCCAAGATTGAGCTTAGTAATTACAATTTCATTGAGCTTTCCATGGAAAGAATCGAAAGCCTCATCATCACCCATCTTAAGCTCTTCAAATCTGGTGGTAAGCATTTGGAGCTTTGTGTCCTTGACTTTCTTGGTACCCTCATAGGTAGTCTCAAGAATCGTCCAAGCTTCCTTGGCTGTCTCCACATACGATATCCTGTGAAACTCATTAGGGGACACACCACAGAATATAGCATTAATGCCTTACTATTCGCATTAGCTAATGCAAGAGCTGCCTTGTCCCATTAGGACTTGCCTGTTGTGGGTTTAACATACCCATTCTCAACGGAATCCCATACAAACTCATCTATAGCACACAAGAAAGCCCTCAGACGGACCTTCCAAAAGGCATAATTTCCCCCATCAAAGAATGGTGGGGCATTGAGAGATTGTGAGCGGTCCATCACAAAGGTTCAAGGGTCACACTCAGGTAATTAAACCACAGTGAGTCTACCCGTTTTGATACCAATTGAATAATCGAAAATGTGTGAAAACACAAGAGCTATTTAGACCCCCAAATTAAAGTTACAGCTCAATTGATTTTACTCTAACTTAATACTAAGTGCGGAATAGAGTAAATGCGAGTGGATAAACAAACAAGCTACTCTAACCAATAATCATTATAACATAGCAGTAAAATGAAAGGTAAAAGAGTAGGGAAGAAGAATGCAAACACAAGATAACACGCTGATGTGTTATCGAAGAGGAAACCGAAGAACTTGGTGAAAAACCTCTCCGCCGCCCTCCAAGCGGTAATCAATCCAAGAGACCCTCCAAGCCTAATCTACCCGATGTACCTAAGCCCTCCAAGCTCCTACTCCAACAAGGCTTCTCGGAACCATGTCTTGTCTAGCTTTCCAGATCCTGCAACAAGCTCCATGTTGCATCTGCCATCCTTGGCTTCTTCCAATACTTCCCAGTAGCACCAAAACCTCACTGAACACTTTGAAAGGGTGTGGTAAGTGTTTGGGCTATCAACCTCTTAAGGATATGAAAATGGAGAGGTAGGAGTTAAGGAAAATCCACAAGCAATTGTGTAGAAGATTGTGGGTATAACAATATCTAACTCTCAAGGTTTGTGGCTATGGTTTTCTCTCTAAGGCACTCCTCAACATCTGTGGGTAATGTGGGTATATATAGTGGGGGTACAGAAAGTGTGTATCAAATAGCACAGTCTGGCAAAGCAAAATGTTTTGCGAGTGTCTCGTGGGAAGGCCTTACCCGTGAGCTACTCGTGAAACACAGCTGTCTCCATCTGTCCTAACTCTTTGCATTCTAGTCATGTGTAGGGCACATGCATCATTTCGTGGGATTGTTAGTCGCGAGCTACCCGCAAAAACTCTTCTGTCTTCAATTGCTTAAGTCTTCACACACTCTCTCTCTAACACACAACTCTTACAATTAAATCCTACAATAAATACAAGGTACAAAAGATTGAATAAAATTACAATCAAATTTGGTACGGAATTAAAGCCAACAAAACACATAGTTGTAAATTACAACTTTACAATCTCCCCCTTTGGCTATTCCGTGACAAAACCCCTAAAACAGACTCTAGACTTAAACGTGAGTTTGGGAACAGTGGCAAAACTCACTCACACCTAATCTAGAAGCTGTGAAGCACTTGCACGTATATACCTGTAACTTGAAACACTTGCACACAAACAAAACTTTCATTAAACTTATGACAAATTGAATACATGGTATGTATGTGAGCAAGTAAAGTGCGATCAAGTTTGTAAACACTATAAAACATATAAGCATATCTTGATCAAACAAGAACAATCATTAAAGAATGACTATAATGAACATTTAACTAGTAAATGCTCATCTAGACATGCAATGCAATGAAGACTAACCACAATGATCAATTGCATGTCCAACACATAACCAATGCAAAATACATGAAGTATATGCATTTAGGATACAAGATCCTACTAGGTTACAAGTGTGAGGTACTTAAGACATATTAGCAATATCTTAAAAGCAAAACAAAATGCTACAAAGCATTGAGATAAACCCAACAACAGAATATAAGATTGAAATTAAGAACAATGTACTAAAGCTTTAAACAAAGGCAGTAAAAACAATAACTCTGAGGTTAAGGCTTTTTGTGAGTAGTGGTCTGTTTGTGAGTAATGGGAGGCATTTATGTACTATGATTGTGTAAAAGAGAGGAAAGAATGTCTAAGGTTAGATGAATGTGGGCTAAAGGGGATGAGTAGTGAGCTTAAGGAAAGCTAAACTACTAGCAAAATGGCAAATAGACCAGGGGTTTCAGAGGGAGTGGCTGTCTTTATGGGCTGAGATGCTTATGCTTTTATAATGGAGTTTAGAGAAGCATTAATTAACAAGCATCCAAAAAAACATAGGTCTCATTCAGGGGAGCAAGTCAACTAAATTAATAACATGGATTTGGCCTAAAAATGGGAGATTTGCTTTTGGGGCTATTTTGCTTCTTTGGGCAAGATAGTATTTGGAGTAATCTTGCATTAAATGCTAAGATTGCTGAGATTGTGTTCAGCCAATGGGATTAAGGCAAGTATTAAGGAAGAATCCTAGTGCTGCAACTGAGATTTGGACCTTAGGAAGTAGGATTCAATACCTCAAGCTAGGTGTCAAAGTTTAAGCCCACTTTAGAGGGTTCCGCTGGAGATCCCTTTATGCCTTCCAAACCACATGTTCCCAAATTTTTCCCCTTTAGGATTCATGGGCTTGTCACATGAATCACATATTGAACGTTTTTAACATTTATAGCATTAATTTGTTGAAGTTTAGATAATTTGGTTTTAGCTCCCCTTCCGCTAGAGGTGCAGCCTTGAGGAAAATGATGGGGTCCCTTTATCCTTTTGACTTCAGTTGATATGACAGCCCTTGGGCACTGTTCACGTCGGGTAGAGGGTGGCAGAAAACTGATGGGACAGCCCCTAGTTCATCCTTAAAGGTTTGGTCCTCTTGTAGGGGGCTCTAGTTGTTTCTTTGGTTAGGGATGAACAAGGGCTGGTTTCGCACTTTCAAGACTCTTGCTGGGGACCTTTTTGGGCTGGAACTTTGCTCCATTTTAGCACTTTTAGTTGGGCCACATGACCCTTTCTTTGCTTGGGCTTGTTCCCCACTCCATGAGATTCTTAGGCCTACAAAATGGGCATTAAAGACATGCTTTGCCATGGGTTTTTTACTCCTCGTGGACTTTAGTTGTTACTGGAAATAAAATGAATCTATGAGCTTTAATAAATATTTATGATAGATTTTGGATATTAATTCCCATGGGCTTTAAATAACTTCTCATAATTTTTATTATGGATTACTTTGTAAATGATATTTTCTTTGGGTTTTTTTAAATAATGACCTCCAATATTTTTCTTGAGAATAATATTTACCATGGGTTTTAAATAAATATGGTAACAACCACTATAATGGAATAATGTGACGTTCTCATGAGTTTCTCTATAGATAATCATAATGGACATGTAGGACGAATAATTACCATGAGTTTTGGTAATAAATATTATAAATGTTGTGATGTAAGATGGATAGTGAACATGAGTTTATAATATGAAATAAATAAATGTCTTGGGTCTAATAATCATATCTTTCCATGGGCTTTTATAAGATGATCGCTATGGGTTTTGAGAGTAGATAATTCATAAATTTCATGAGCTTGTAATATTAGAGTAATAGGTTTAAGAATCTAAAGAATTGTTCATTATTGGACTTTTAGTGAAATAATTATGATATAGTATTTTGCCAAGTATTGATAACCTTGGGCTTTCGATAAATAGTGCCAACGTAAGTTGGGCTTTTGATATTGCCAATGAGAATCGGGCTTTTGATGTTACCAATGAGAATTGGGCTTTGATGTTGCCAATGAGAATTGGGCTTTGATATTGCCAATGTGAATTGGGCTTTGGATAAATAAATCGCCATGGTTTCAAACCATGGGCTTTGATTATGGATTTGAATTCCATTGATAAAATTGTTTTGCCATGGAATTGAGTCATGGGCTTTTCAAATATTGCCAAGCATAAGTATTCTTGGGCTTTAAATAGAATAAGATGTGTGTATTGGGTTCATAGGGCCGGTTTTGGGTTTAGCTAAATGATGATAATAAAATTGGATAAAACAAGAGTTTTTTGGGCTTTTTGTGATAGTTTATATGATGACCCAATTTAGATAATGAGATATGAAATATTTGTGATTAACATAATAATAGAGCCAAAAAATGTTTGGGAAAACTCAATAACTTATAGTGGTATAAATAGGTGGTACTCAAATAAAGTTAGGTGTAAGAAAAAAAAGTACCCTAACAGATAGTTAAAGAGTGTTAATGATCAATGGCATTGACTTTGATCATCCCCATTAACGGCGATTCTCTTAGTTGTAAGGTTCTCTCTGTCCTTCAATTTGAGAATTATGATGACTATTATGTCTTTGTTACAACTCTAACCTTATAATGACTTCGTCTTTGTGACGATTACGGTTTGTCATGTGACCTTTAATGAAGTTCTCCTATTTTGAAATGATATTGAATATTTGTTGTTAGGACATATGTGATTCACATGTTAGGAACATGTGTCACTATCTAATCTATATATATATAACCGAAACTTTTGAAGCTCCCACAATTTTCCACGTCAGCATTACTTTAAAAAAAAAAAAATTCTGATTTTTTTTTCTTCTAAAACCCGATAGTACATCAAACCCAATGATACAAAAAAACTATACTTTGATTTTCTATTTCTCCCGTTCCCCTAATCCTTCCCCGTTCCACTTCTTTGTCGTCCAAAACACACACCACGGTCAAACCTTCTCCTTCGTGCAAAATACACCCCACGGCCAAACCACTTCTCCATCATCCAAAACCAAACCCATATTAGCTCCAACAAAACCTAATCCCGCTCCCTTTCATCGTCGTCCAAAACGCCTCTGAAGTGATTCACTCCAATCGCAGATACAGGTCGGCCAAACCCCTTCTTCGTATCAGACCATTCTCTCTCGGTATTTCTCAATTAATCTATGAATAATATCATTTCCTATTGTCTTTAATTAGGTTTTTCTGTCAATTTAGGGATTTTGTCTTTAATTAGGTTTTTCTATCATTTTAGGGATTTCACTTCCTAACCCTCAAATGTGCTGGGTTTTGGCCGTCAATTGCAACTGAAGCTAGCCTCCTTTGTAGAGGAAGTCCAAACCCAAAGTAAGAATTCTGATTTGCTCTTCAATTGAAAACCTACTTGCCCAGTTATTACTTCCAATATACTGTTCTTTGGCTGAATGGTTGGCCTTTGGTTTGCCGGCATTAAAAAAGGGTTTTTTTTTTTTTTTTGGTGCTTTAGGTTCTAGAGATTTAAGGTGGAAATTTGTGTTATTTATTTTTCCATCTCGGTTTTGAAGCAAAATTGGTTTTTTTTTTTTTTTTTTGGGCTTTAGGTTTTGGCGATTTAAGGTGGAAATTTGTGTTGAAGAAGATTGTGATGATTGTCAAGGAGGACGGATTTGCTGGGCAGGGTATCAGACGTGTTCATGGGTTGCAATAAGGTTATCCTCATGCCCAATTCTTTTGTTGTATGTATTAAATATAAATTGGATTTTCTGGCTGAAGCCTGAAAGGTATATCAATTTTCTATCAATAAGTTTTTAATTTCTAGATTACATTATTCTAATTTTTTTTTAAGTTCCTCTGTTTCAGCACCTATACATCAACTAAGTTCTATTTCTTGGCCATATCTGCTAGGTGTTCAACAAAAGGGCTACGAGTAACTATGTACATGGGTTGTCAATTGAAATAAGAAAATAGTTGAGTGTATTTCTTTAAAATGGAAACTCAAAATTTATATGTAGGTGGAAAGGTTAATTTTACCAAATCATTTTTGTCTTTTAATTGTGTTATTGATTCTTGGGGGAAATGTTTTGATGATCCATGTTTAGTTTATCAATTTATCCCTAAAAATGGTATTTGGTACTCCAAGAACCCAGTTTTGGTCTGTACAAAACAACCGTATCTTGAATGTGTTTGGCTTTCGATTAGGAAGCTTCTATACCAAAAAAAAAATTGATGGTTCTAATGTGAAATGAGTCTGCCATCATGATATGTTAAATAGTTGATGCAGAATCAGTTTTATAACTTATATTTATGACAATGATGGTTAATATCTTAGACATTGTTACCTGACGGGAGTAGTTATATGCAAAATGGGGTGCATTGACTTGACCTTTTTTGAAGGCTAGGTTATTTCTGTTAACATGCTGGATTATTTTAGTTGGAAATACATAATTATTTATGTGTGCTGTTTCAAGTCCACCTATTGGAAACTATGTAGATATTTATGTGTGCTATTATCTTTATTTGTTAGTGGAAGTGAAACTGTGGGGCACTTTGGTTTACTAATCTCTTCAAATTGTGTTATTTTAATTCAAAACTTTTGAATAAGGTTTTAAATGTATTGTAAATTTTTGGGTGTCAATGTTAGTTAGTTGCTATTTTGTTATATTAGATGTTACCCATAAGACAATTTTAGACAAGCTATGGGTTTTCCATGTTTGAAAAACTAAATCTTTATCCAAATATACAGAGGCTTAAAAAGTAAAATTTCATTTTAAATTTGGGGGTTTAATAGGATTTAGTTTTTTTGGTATTCTGATCAATTGGTTTTGAATTAGGTGATTGAGTTAGATTTTGTTTTAATTAAGGTTTTGATTTAGACTTATTCTTCTTCATCTACTGTAATTTCGAAGGTTGTTTATTCATTTAAATGAAATTGATACCTCTTTTTGGTTATTTAATTGTTCTAATAATGATTGATTTTGTTTATTTGTTTGGTGTTCTCAGATTCCCAAAGCGGTTTATTTAGACTATTATTAGATTGGCCTCAGCCTCAAACTAATGGTTTGAGTTTTTCACAAAGACAATGCTTGGTAAAGGTGTTACATGCTGAGCCAAAATGTAATGATTTGATGGCCATTGGTGAGTGCAAAAGTTTGAGTTTGAAATTTTTTTTACAAAGTTGTTATCTTTTTTTACTTTCTCAAAAAAAAAAAATATATATATATTTTAATTATTTAATTCAAAATAGATTTCATTAAACAACTTCATTTTAAGAAGTATCACCCTTATTAGTTTATGTACTTTGATGACATGGTTCCTTATACTCTGAAGAGTGAAGGAGGTTGTGTATGGGCTTGCAAAAGAAATGATGGGGATGTGCAGAGTGATGTGTTAGTGTAAGATTTGTGTCTATATGAGAATAATTTGTGCTTGACATATTGTTCATTGTAACTTTTGCTACTTTTGTTGTAAATGCATTGACCTAGGGTTGTATTTTAAAATTTTGTTATTTAAGATCCAAAAAAGGTCTCCATATGTTTCTTTTTTTAAGGTTTTGATATCTTGGATTTATATAAAAAAAATTTCCATCTCTGTAGGGTTTGGTGTTGTTGGCACACAAAAAGCTCATTAGGGAGAAGCTTGCAGAAGAGGCTGAACAGAATGTCAAGCAGGGGAGGCCAAGAGGGAATATTACTTGGTAACAAGTATGTCATACTGGACTGCATTGTTCAAGAGCTACTGCTGCATTAAGGTTGCATCAATTAAGTGCTACTGCATATTGAGACAAACAAATTTAATTATATGCAACACTCTATCAAATTAAATCATTTTGAGTTCAAGCCTAAGGTAGACTTGGCAGTGTATGAAAGTTGAGGAATAGATGTCTTGATTTGGTGGGATGAAAGTTTTTGAATTAGCAGAGTGAATGTATTTTTGTATTGCTGATTGTTAATTTGGTAGATTGGAGTCTCATGCATTCCATTTTTTTTATCAAAAAAAAAAAAAAAAAAATGAGATCTCAAATTTCACATGCCTTTCTTTCAACTCTTTTAGATAATAATATTATTACTCTACTCTTTGTTTGGTTGATGGATGTTATTCAAAATTGAAGTCAATTATTTTTTAAAACTGCACTCAATTTAGTTAGACAGTCCATATTCCTAAATTTTAGATTTCTTTTTTTTCCTCTTTGCTTGGTTAGTGTGGAAGTTCAAGAAGGTTAAGGAATTAAGAAATGAGATCTTGCCAATTTTCTTTTGCTCAGCTATTGGGATTTGCCAAATAGAAGCTTATGTTGAATTTGGCAAAATTAATTTTATTTTGGATAGCACAAGACACCATTATTTGATTGAAATATATTTAGACTTAAAGTAACATCTTAAACTACAAATGAAAAATGCATTCAACAGAAGAAGAAAAATAAATCAAGATGATTTTGCATATGTTATATACGTTTCACATTTATGTAAAAACTTTCCGCGCATAGCGCGGGTTAGCGACTAATCTATATCTATATCTATATAATAGCAGAAGCCTTAAGGAAGTGCTGCCACGTTAGGAAAAAAGGCCCCTTAAAATCCTGACACGTATAGAGTTTAAACTTAAAAAACCCGCACGGTGCGTTTGGAAAAAACGAAAAAAAAACAATGATTCACTTTGTTAAAACACTGTTTGGGAGCCTCTTGGTATAAAAGGAAACTAACCGCTTAAAACCCAAAAAAAAAAAAAAAAAAAAAGATTGCTTCACGGAGAAAGGAGAAAGAGAGAAAAGAGAGACAGAGAAATAGAGAGGCAGAGAGAGTTCTCTGTTCCCTTGCCAGACTTAGAGCATCGGTGCAAGCAGAAAGAAAAATCTACGGGCATCAACACCGTTAGGCTATATATCTACCACCATCAGATCGTCGGAACCGACTCCGGTACGTTTTTCTCTATTTTTTAGACTTGGGTATGAAATATTGCTTTTTATTGAGTTTTTTTGTTGGAAAGGTTTAGATTTGATTTTGGTTTTGATTCCTTTTTGTTTCAGAATTTTGGGTTCTCCATGAATGTTTTCTCAATTTTTCGATTTATTTTGATATCACTAAGCCTTTCCTTGTTTTCTAATATCTGCGTTCATAGTTTTTTTTTTTTTTTTTTTTTTTTTTTGGGTTTTGATTTGGAAAACACCTTTTGATCTGTTTGGCAGCGTTAAAACACCTCTTGATAGCCTTCAGTATAAAAGAAAACAAACCGCTTAAATTAGTAAATTGCAATCAAAAGGAAAGAGAACAGAGTTCGTCGGAACCGTAACCCAATAGCTTAAAAGAGAATTTTCTGGAACCATCACTAACGGTTTCCCCACCGCTGAAAACAAAACCCTTTGGCCGGTTTTTCTCAAAAGTTTCACCGGCTTTGAATCTTTCGGGGTACGTATCAGATCGTTGGTAAGATCACCTTGAATCCTCAATCTTCACTACTCTCTTCCTATTTTGTTGTTGTTGTCCTAATCTACTTGCTTATGAATAATTTGTGGTTTTTGTTTCCAAAATAACTTTGAGGCTCAAATGTTTGTAGGAAATTGAGAAAACAAACAAGGACACTGGGAAAATTACTAGATTTTCGATTTGGGGGTTGTTATTAATTTTGGGATTTGGGGGTTTCTAATTAGGGTTTGCTGCAATTATAGATTTCAATTCCTAGTATGTTTTCCTCTCTGTTTCTTTTTTCCAGGGAAACACCATAGAAGATCAAATTCTACCTAGGCTTTGTCTCTCAGCGTTCTGAGGAATGTAGTTATTATTTTAGGGGGAACCAACATAATTATAGATTTGATCTTTTATTTGTGACTTGGGTGCTGATCTAGGTCTAAGTACTCAGATTTGAGGTTTTGCATTCCTTTAACCAATTAACTGAAAGTTACTGCTTCAATTTGGTTTAAACATATTGTGATGTGAATTGTTCATTGTCTTGGGCAACATGACTAATACTTTTGGAATTCCAGACTGCAATTGGGGGAGGTGGTGGAGATATTGGAAAGAAAATAAATCATGGTGGTGGTGATGTCGATGGCGATGAAGATGATTACTTTGATGACTTTGATGATGGCGATGAAGGGGATGGCAGAGGCCTATTTAGGAGACAGAAATTTCTTGAGGAGGTTATAATTCTTAAATATGCTCTTTAGTAGATTAAATGTTTTTTGGGTGCTGTTTTTTTTTTTTTTTTTTAAAAGATGTCTGTGAGTGCTGTTAATATTAGTATGTTCTGATGCAGTAATAATTTTGTGCCTTTTATCAGCTTTTTGGTCATAAATTCGTAGATGCAGTGTTAAATGAATGGCAGGGGACAATGATGGATTTGCCTGCTGGATTCCAAAAAGCTTATGATATGGTATGGTATTTCTCTAACTATGTGCTTTTGGCAAAGAATTATCTCGCCATATACCAACTCAAATTTTACCTCTAGGGTCTGGTTAGCTCTATTCAAATGGTAAAACTCCTAGAACTCAATGCCCAGCCAACTACTACTAGATTTATCCCCCGAGCACTTCCTAAAGGAATGTTACAGGCATTTATTGGCTGGTGAATATGCTTCCCTTTGTTAAATATATATATTATTAGCAACGAAATGTGTAATATCATGTTGTGTATGCTAGAGTAGATGCGGAAGAGGAAGCATATAATAGGAACACTGAGAACACGAGGATTACGTGGTTCAGCCTTGACGGCCTACATCCACGGAGGAATCCCTTAAGGGCTACATCTTTATTGTGTATAAGAGTGTAGTACAATAACCTATGTTACAATGAACCCTAATATGAGTATATATAGGCGACTAAACCCCCTAGACTACTAGTACAAGCAGGAGTGGGCTTGGGCCTATTACATTGGGCTAATATATGTCTATATTATATCTCTAACACCCTTAATTTGACATCATTGGCTGTCAAAGTTGCAGAGTTCCATATAATACTATGCTACATTTACCAAAACAAAGAATCTAACTCTAGATATACAAGTATAAATCCATCAACTCCATTTTTTAGTAAAGCCACATTGTCTCAGCATATATATAAGGAAATTCCAATTGATGTAATCATGGGCCTCCTCTAAATCCAGCTTACATAATACTCCTGGTATGTCAAATTTCAAGGGAATCAGTTTAAGTTGTAGTCTAATTACATTGCAGGAAAAGAGTTAGGGGCCTTTTTATAAATATGAGAGCTCGAATTCAAACTAATCCTAATCCTTTTATTTAGTAAATTCTAACCCTGCATGTAAGTTTGTAATTATTGTAATAAAACTTGAACCAGTGAGTGCCAAATGACTAAGATGGACTCTCAACTAAAATTCCTTTTTCAATCCGAATGGGCCTTTTAATTGATGCAAGTCCTTAGGCATTAGTGGAGGTCTTCCAAAGAGGCCCTTTATTTGAAGCAATGCAACTATTGTGTCACAATCATACTAATCTTTTGTTTCATAGTGCTTACTAAGATTTCATGAAATTTCATGCATGATATCATATTATCATGTGATATATAATATAAGTTGCATCCTACCCTTGATTGCATCAGATGATTTCCCTATCTATATTGCATTATAAGTATATTAAAATGTACTTATCCAAGGGAGGCAAGTTAACTCTTTTTATGAGCACTCTTTCCAGTTTGCCTACTTATTTTCTTTCTCTTCATTCTATTCCAGTGGAGGTGGTCGATTGAGAAGCTACAGAGAGATTTTCTTTGGAGTGGCATTGATAAGATGTACTTTTATACATTGCTAAAAGTATAATCAAACTTAACTAATCAGAGTTGTTAGATTGTTGAATAAATTGTCAATCTTTGATGTTTATCAATGCCACCTCCAAGGTTTGTTACTTTCCTCTACCTTTTTATGTTTATTTTGTTAATCTCTACTTATTCATTGGGGTTTTTCTCTCATCATCAATGCAGAATTTCATAGTAAATTTCTTCTCTTTGGTTATATTAGTCCTACCTTTTATTGCTTTGTTCTTTTTAATTTTTAAATCATTTCTTTGTTTCTTTTGTTACAATTTTATATAGTGTTGAGGTTAAGGTGTACGTGACCATATCTGCATTACAGCTAATTTCACGACATGTTTTCTGGCCTACAGAGGGCTGAGACCTTGGGAATTGTTGAATTCCCAATACTAGGCCACATCAGTAAACTTGCTATTTCCTGGGATTCTTTGATTCGGTTTTGATTATGGGTATGTTGTTTTGGTTTGCTATATGGTTTTTTTTTGTTGTATTTATTTTGCATTTGTTTTCCCTTTCTATATTTATTATATGGGCATTGTAAACTTTAGTTAGTTTTGTACATTAAGAAACAGTAAACAAGTTCAATGGGCAATATAATCTTTGGGTTTTTATATGATCAACTGCGAAATGTTATGTTGGGGCTGCTGCTATTTTGGATTTTGTGGCGATTTTATTTTTATTTTGAAGGTTTTGGTTGGTTAGTATGGTTGTTCAAGATTGCTGAACAGGTGTCTCATTTTAATTAATTAATTTTTTTTTAATGAATACCCCACACAAAAAAAAAAAAAAAAAAAAAAAAAAAAAAAAAAAAAACTGACGATCTGTTTAGGAGTAAGCTGCACAATACCCCTGAGTGTGGTGTGGTGTTAAATAGTGAACATATTAGTCACTTAATTTGCACTACTACTACCTAACATCTTGGCGCAAAATTAGTGGAAATTTTTAATGACCAGGAGGTATTAAGGTCCTTTCTTCTTTTAAGAATCAAGTTATGATACAATGGAAAAGAAGCACAAGAAATTGCACACTTTGCCATGCCGATGATTACAACCATAGGCATACCCAGATGGCACAAGAAATTGAATACTTTCTATGCCAGTGATTTTGGCCATAGGCAAAGTCAATAAAAGGGCTTTGAGACCAAGAAGATTGTCGGATGTATTGTAAGGTACTAATATTTACGCCATAAGCTTTGGAATAAGAATGTAGGAAACTTAAACCTTTTTAGATTGCCATATTTTAAGTGGCATTTTAAGGATGTAAGGAAAAGATACAGAATCTTAGACACAGAAATTGTGTTACCACTATGCCAATATACGCCAAAATGGGAGTGAGCTCTACTGGTGGAGGATCTGCTCATAATAAACTTACTTTTTTCAAGGATGATTCTTTTACTAACAACAATAGAAAAGAGTTGAAAAATAAGGATATAGAAAATTTGGATTTGGGAGAAACCTAAAACAAGATTGACAGGCCTAAAAGGAAGCAACTGAAGCACATATCGTGACTTCATTAACAATTAATTGATGATGTAAATTATTGCCTCAAAAATATATCCTTTTCCATATTTACCAATAAAAGTGGTCATCTTCCTAATTTATCAGTTAAGAGTACTCTTGCAACAGTGGCTGGAATCTACAAACAAGCACTTACACTTCTTAAAAATGTAACAACCAAAAGTCTTTATTCATTCTGCAGTTATAAGTGTGAAGAACCTGGATGATAGCAATTGATATAGTTCCATTAAGTACGTGGAAGATTCATTAGTATCACATGTTCCCCCTCTCTTTTTCTCTCTGAAAAAAATTGGTTAATTCAGTTTGAATTTTAGATAATTTTCTACTAATATAGATTGTGCTTAAAATTGCAGAATCTATAGCAATGTATAGATCTTCTGAAGTTGGATATGTGACTATTATGCACCTCTCTACATGGTAATATATGGACTTCATTACAATTTTACATGATTAATAATGTTTTTTTAATGGACTGTGGCAACATAGTTGAGATTTCTATGCGAACTATAGATGAAGTAAATGCTAAAAGAAAGTTAGAGATAATGGATGCAACCACAGTATTTGGTTTTGTGTTTGGAAAATAGAGAAAAAAAAAAGTTTATTAATGGCATAGTATGTGGAGGTTGCCGAGCATTAGAAACCTCAGTGCAAGTATATATAATGTGTTAGTGTTACTTATTCATTTGTGCATCTAGGTTTGTTTCCATTTCAATTTCTAGGAATTAAGTTGTTATTTGGTGGATTGTTTTTGTGTTCTGGGGGAGTGATGGTGTGAATATGTAGCTGATATTTTTTGTCTGAAATGTGTTTGTGGATTTGGTTGTGTGAATTTTAGGTAATGGGTTGTTGTTGGTAGTGATGGTGGTCATGGCCTTACCCTTCATGGATGTGTTTTTCTATTTATTGTGTTTTTGTTATTCTGTGGGTTGCTGTTGTATTTTGGTAATTAATGTTATTGCTTGAGTATTAATAATAAATACCATCACTATAACTGGAAGTATCTCCTATCACTATCACTATCACTATTTTTTTTTTTTTTTAGATAAGCTTTAGCTTTGGGGAAATTTTTGTCTATTAATATAGTTGTCTAACTTGGTAAATGCTATGCTTATGTCTTTTGGAGATTAATATATGCTTTTTGGGGATATTTAGATTTGCTTAAGAATTCTAAATCATGGTTACTATTTGCCTATGTCATAACATGCATGCCACCAATTAATTAATTCACAAATTTAGAAGAATAATGCATTATTCACAGTGATGTGATCTTTTGCCCTTATTTGTTAAATAAGTGATTGTGTTCTAATTCTTAACCAAATTATTTGACCCATGAAAATTAAGGCTATTTTAGTTCTCTTTGTGTTTTAGATCTAAATGAAGCTACAAGAAAGTTGATTTGGAAGACAGTATATATATGACAAGGCTTTGCATCTTCTACGTTTATAGATATGGTCTTTTTCAAATTTCAATTTCCTTTGATTGATATGGATTAAAATTCAGATTGAAATTGGTTTAAATAGAACAGAGCCTCAAAGTTGAGTTTTTATTATATTGTTTCATTGTTTGCTCTGTTTTGAATTGAGTTCATTGTTGTTTCATATGTGATTTTGTTAGAATTGGGATTTTGAACTCAAATATTATCTTTCTCCAATTTTATATACGAGTATTTGGAGAATGCGGAATGGATTAAATAGCCTTAGCTGATAATCAAGGTCATTGTTGTGGCAGAGATCATTTGGACGGCCAGGATCTGTGCCTCCTAAAACCATGCTAAAAAAATTACTCTTGCGTAGTTAGTTTGCTTTGCACTTATGGTAGTGTGTATATATATTGCGTTTTTAGCTTCCTTTGCACTTATGACAGTGCATATATATTGCACATTTTTATACAAAATTGTTGCTTTGTAAACAGCTCTGAATAAAAAATTGTGTCACTTCCTATTTTGGTGAGCCTCTATTTAAAAAAATAAGAATTTTATTAAATGCAAAAGGTACCTATGAGCGTATCTTTAAGTACTTCAATGCTAATGGCGATAAAAAAAATCTAATTCTGGCCGTTTGGATCCTCCCCAAGCATGTATAGATAGAGTTATATAATTTTGTGCATTGCACGGGTTAGCGACTAGTTGCTATATATAATAGCAGGAGTCTTTCCCTACAATTAAGGAGGTTGTGACATGTAGGAAAAAATCCCACTTAAAAATCTGCCACACTACGTGTCAAAAGCATGGAATAAAAAGCGAAACATTGTGTCTTTCACGTCTTTAGGATTTAAAAAAATCAAGCATTGCACTCCTTCGCCCCTGAAAGAAAAATGCTTTAGGAACCGTTACATACTTACATTTAAAAGAAAAAACGCTTATGCGGACTGTTGCCTGTCAACTTTTATCAATAAACACCGCCTGTAACTCTTTCAGCCAATTAATAGAAATCCGAAACAACGTGATCTTAGGTAGTTGCGAAATTAACTACAACGGCCATCTTCCATTCAAAACCTCTCTCAATTTATATTTACCTTTTGAACCATTTTTTCCCTACAAAAACAGTGATAGAAGTTCCGAATTAATGTTTTGCACTTCTGCAAGAATAATTTACTCTGGAAAGAAAGTTGTTGGATTTGCTGCAGCCAGTTGAAAGGTGAGAATATTTTCATGTGCTATTTTTCATGAGACTGAATAATTATTAAAAAAAGAAAAAACTGAAACTTAAAAATGTTAGCAGAAAAGCATGGTGAAAAGGAAAAAAATAGATGTGAAGGGAGTTCACATAGGCTCGCTAACAAGGAAGAAGTAAAGAACTGAAGAAGAATATGGAGGAAAGGAAAAGTAACTTTATAGGAATAGTAGAGGTGAGATAAATCTCAATCACGGATGGGATTGGGAATAGTAAAAGTAATTTAATAGGAACCTTCTTCGAAGGTTCATGCTTCACAAAATACCCAATATGTGTCTTTATTTACACTAAGACCATTTTATTGCTTTTATTTTTAATAAGAATCTAATCACTCTTATTTATTCTTTCATTAAAAAAATTAACAATCATTATATATTGGGTCCTAAAAATAAAACACAATGTTAAATTTATTAAGTTTACTTTCTTTTTTTCAAGAATGAAGTTTACCATATACTTTGGTATATGGTTAGCGGTTATTACTTATGTGGGTGAGGTGTAACCCAATATGTAATAAGGATTGGATTATATAGAAGATTGAAGGCTGTTATTATCAAGGGCATTACAAACCTAGCATTGACACTTCAAGTGAGTGATGACTGGTATTCTAAAATAATTATTGTCACTTCATTTTCATTTTGTTAGCTTTTGTTGAGGTTTAAAAAGTCACAATACCCAAGCCCAAAGAAATAAGCGCAAATGGCCACAAAAAAAGAGAAGAAATGGTAAGCCCAAGAGGCTTGAAGCCCATAAAAGAACATCAAGAAGAAAAAAGGGGAAGCCCAGAAGCTTATGAGAAAAGAAGAGAGAAAAGGAAAAGAAGCCTATGTCAGAGGATTGAAGAAGAAAGCCAAGCCGGGATCCTCAGAGATTGCCAAAAGGCTCGGAATCCCCCAGGCATGTAAGCACAGTCAAGAAAAGATTAAGACAGTTCAAAAGAAAAAGACAAAAAGAAACACAAGAAACAGAGGAGAGGCCACGTCCTTCTCAAGCATCAAACGACCCAGCAAGAAAAAGAGGAAAGAATCAGCCAGGGAGAAGTGAGGATCCCTGCCAATCGTAACCCTTTCAACCAGGGAGAAGTGAAATTTGCAAAAACAATGTTTTACGATGAGCTAGAGCTAGATGATGAAAGCCCTACGCCAGGTACTCCAGGAGCACCTATCTTAGAAGATGAAGAAGGAGGAAAGGGCACCCGTGACCTGAGAAACCTTCTGGAAAGAAAAAGGCAAAAGAGGGAGTTCAGCTCTTCAGGATCCCGAGAATGTGTAGTGGTGCGAGAACCCGGAGGAAGGTTGATTTATCGCTTGTGAAGGTGCGCGGGACCTGAATGCATCATGCGGAAAGGTCCCAGACCACCAGATTGCATGATGGCCCAAGAAGAAATCCCAGAGGAAGTAGTCAAGGAAGCCCAAATTTAGCCTGAGGAAGAGTTAAGGGAAATAAATTTGGGAACCGGGTTGGGATCCCAGAAGCTTGTTTTTATTAGCAGTTAACTGATGGCCCAAGAAAGGGAACAATTGGTGGTCTTACTCCAGAAGTACAGAAATGTGTTCGCATGGACCTATGATGAAATGCCCGGTTTAGACCCAGGCTTGGTAGTTCATTCTCTTAACGTGGATCCAGGAGTAAGACCGGTAGTTTAGCCGGCTGGGGTCTTTCACACCGAGGTAGAAGCCCAGATAATTCAAGACGTCAAAAAGCTGCTAACAGCTGATTTTATCAAACCCATCCAGCACCCCAAATGGCTCTCCAACATAGTACCTGTGAAAAAGAAGAATGGTCAGATTCGTTGCTGTGTGGACTTTCGTAACCTGAATAAAGCATGTCCAAAAGATGAGTTCCCCTTGCCCAATATCGACCTCCTTGTAGATTCAGCTGCAGGAAGCTCTATGTTCTCGTTTATGGATGGGTCCAATGGATACAACCAAATTCGCATGGCTGCCAAAGATGCAGAGAAAACGGCATTCAGAACTCCAATTGGAAACTTTTATTACACTGTAATGCCCTTTGGCCTAAAAAATGCGGGGGCTACATACCAGCGAACCATGATAGCTATTTTTCATGACATGATACATAAGGAGATGGAAGATTATGTAGATGACATTGTGGTCAAATCAAAGACTAGAACAGGACACCTTCGAGTACTTGAGCAAGTTTTTGAAAGATGCAGGAAGTACAAGCTACGCATGAACCCCATGAAATGTGCCTTCGGGGTGTCTGCTGGAAAGTTCCTTGGGTTTCTGGTACATCACAAAGGCATAAGTGTAGATCTAGCCAAGGCCACAGCCATCGCGACAATGAAAAGACCAACTACTGTGAGGGAGCTCAAAAGCTTCTTAGGAAGGGTCTCCTATATTAGGAGATTTGTGCCTAGTTTAGCTTCAGTTACGACAAGTTTATCCAAATTGTTGAAAAAGGGAACTGAGTATACTTGGGGAACGGAACAACAGGAGGCTTTCCAGAGGATTCAGCACATCATGAATCATTTGCCCACCCTTCAGGCGCCAGTGCATGGGCGACCTCTGCTACTGTATTTAGCATCAAACTCCCAAGTAATAGGAGCTTTGTTAGCACAGGAAGATGACCAGGGGAACGAGCAACCTGTTTATTACGTAAGCAGGACACTCAAAGATACCGAGACCAGGTACCCCAGAATAGAGAAAGCCTGCCTAGTAATCATCTACGCGTCCCAGAGGTTGAAAAGGTATTTCTTAGCTCACCAAATCCTTTTGGTGACTAAATCCCACCTCATAAAGGCACTCCTACACCAGCCCCTTCTCACAGGAAGAATAACACAGTGGCTAGTCCTGCTCTCTCAATATGACATAGGCATCAAAACCCCCAAGGCTGTCAAAAGCCAAGCCACAGCAGATCTGCTGGCTCAGTTCCCAGGAAAGGAAGAAAGCCCACTTAGTGAAGAAATCCTTGGTGAGGTGGCAGTAACAGAGATCCCAGGAAAGAAATGGACAATGAGATTTGACGGGTTAGCTACAACAACTTCAAATGGGGTGGGAATTGTACTAAGCTGTGAGAATGGGGACACCATACCCTTGTCTTTCAAGCTTTGTTTCTCATGCTCTAATAACGCAGCTGAATATGAGGCGTACTTGACCGGGCTGACTATAGCACTCAGTATAGGAGTAAAGCATATGAGAGTGTTGGGAGACTCCAATCTTGTAGTTTCCCAAGTGAAAGGTGACTTTGCGTTACGAGAACAAAGTTTAGCAGCCTACAGGACTTGGGCACAAAGGCTGGAGTTGGAATTCCAAACCTTTAGCATAGAATACACTCAAAGAAGTGAAAACAGGTTTGCTGATGCGCTCGCCACCCTGGGATCCCAGATACCGTTCAAAGGAAAAGACACGTTGGTAAGGATAGGAAAGCAAGAACATTCTATCATAAGGATCCTCCAAGAGATGTACCCCGGAGAGTCCAAGCAGTGGGACTGGAGGAGTGAAGTCAAAGAAAAAATGAAAAAGGCAAGACCTGGAGGAAATATCAAAGAACTGAAGGATTACACTCTGATAGAAGGGGAATTGTACAGAAGGCTGCCCAGGGGAATCCTATCCAGGTGTATCAACGAGAAGGAAGGAAAGTTGAGGCTGGAAGAACTACATACCCAAGCCTGTGGGATTGCAGAAAAGATCAGCCTATATAGAAGAATGCAGCGCATGGGATACTACTGGCCGAATATGAACAAAGAGGCAGCAACTATACAGGAAAAATGTCAAGAGTGTCAGCTTGCGATAGACAAGGAAGAAAGCAATGCTGTGTTTGTTGCAGAAGATTGGAGAATTTCCTTCATAGAATACTTTGCTCAAGGGATCCTACCCACTGACAGGACACTAGCCCACCAGCTCAAGAAACTTGCAGAAAGATACTTCTTGCAGAACGGGATCCTATTCAAAAGGGGATATAGTGAGGATCCCCTAAGATGCCTAGGGCTAAGGGAAGCTAGAGAAGTAGTCAGGGAAGTCCATTCCGGTGATTGTAGGAGTCACCCGGGAAAAAGAAGGCTCTATAAGCAGTTAATACTGTTGGGGTATTATTGGCCAACAATGAAAAAGGATTCCGAGGAGCTAGTCAAAACCTGCCACGCTTGTCAAGTCCTTGGAGATGTGATCCATACTCACCCAAATGTGTTGCAGGATATGACGACACCATGGCCTTTCCACACTTGGGGGCTCGATCTCCTAGGGCCTATAAACCCCCCATCCAATGGTTACGTATGGATCTTAGCAGCCACAGAGTACTTTACAAAATGGGTAGAGGCCATCCCTCTGAAAAAGGCCACTGGAACAATTGTAGCAAATTTCATCTGAGAGCATATCATTACAAGGTTCGGGATCCCCAGGAGATTGATCAGTGACAACGGAACCCCATTCATAAATAAAGACATGAAGGGGTTGACTGAGGCATATCACATCAAGCATGGAAGGTCTACCCCATACTACCCACAGGGAAACGACCAAGCCAAGGCCACTAATAGGGTGATGCTAAAGATCCTTAAAAAAATGAAGCACGAGTATGGAGGGAAATAGAGTGACCATTTGGCAGATGTACTGTGGGCATACAGGAGCTCTGTAAAAACAGCCACTGGATTTTCCCCATTTTCCCTAGTCTATGGAACAAAAGTTGTCAGCCCTGTGGAATTAGTTGTTCCTACACCTAGAGTGGTCCTTGAAGAAAGCCAAGAAGAGACCGAGGACACAAACAATGAAAGGCGATTGGCAGATCTGGAAGGGGTAGAAGAAGAAAGAGAACTAGCCAAGAAGAGAAGCCAGAGGTACCAGCAAAGAATGACTAGAGCATATACACAAGCAGTACGCCCAAGAACTTTCACTGAAGGATAGCTGGTACTAAGGATGGCAGAACACGTAAGGAGGAACCTTCCAGGGCCCTCCAAATTCGCTCCAAAATGGGAAGGACCCTACATCATCAAAACAGCTCATGAGAGTGGGTATTACTACCTTACAAAGAAAGATGGAACAGTCTTGACAGAACCCATAAATAGGAAATGGCTGAAACAGTACTATGCATAAGAAAGAAGGGGTCTCGGCACACCAGGATCCCTTCACCAACTCCCTAACTCGCTAAGTGTTTTCCTTATCATTTCTTTGCTTTTGTTATGAATTCTTGTTTAAGTAATTTTGTTCAGGAACCTATGATAGAAAGACACTCTGTGGTTTTTACTATCTTTAACGGCTTTTCCCATGTTCCTTAAATGATGATCGTATTTTTAATTTAATGAAGTTTTCTTTCCTTCAATCTTTGAGTTTTTTTATTTTTTTTATTTTTTTTTTTTTTTAAATATTGCAAAGTCCAGGTTTGGACAGAATTGAGGGAGGATATCTGGGTCAAGAAAAAAAAAGTATATATAATACCTTTTGACACATGACCCAAGATCCACCTCACAGATGATTCCAAATTCCCCACAAATAGTTTCAAGCACATGGTCTAGGATCACAGGCAAAAGTAAGAGCCTAGGATACCTAGCCTGGCACTTGACAAAAAGGGGACTTGTCAAGTTCATGAATTGGGACCATATCTATAAATATATATATATATATATATATATATATATATATATATAAAGGGGAGAAGATACCCAGTGTACCCAGTTCAGTACTTACACAACAAAGTAACTACCAGGTACCTGATCCAGGACCTACAGTGAAGCTTGTAGGAACCATGGCCCAGGACTCAGTAAGAAAAAAAAAAAAAAAAAAAGCAATGTATCAAAGAGAAAATCAAATCCAATGCTATTGAAAAGAAAATTTAGAAGCAGTCTTGAAACACAAACACAGATCTATGCAGGAAAAAAAAAAAACAAAAAAAAAACAAAAACAAAAAGTAGTGTTAAAAAAAAAATATATATATATATATATAGAGACATATACAACCCCAAATTGTTTATACGGATCTAAAAAGGGAGAGGGAAAAGGCTAAGAAAAAAGGCCGGCCAACCGGGAGCCATCTAGAGAAATAACAGGCATAGCTGAAGAAGAAAGAATTCTCTGCCTTTTGACCTTCAAATCTTGCAAAGCTTTGTGAGCACGTGCCAGAGCTTCCTCAGCTACAGCAATCTCAGCATCTATGCTCCTGGAAGCTTGCCTCTGAAATAGCATGCGGGCCAGTAGGCGCAGATGATCCAGCAAAAAGGACAGGTTGAACTTGGCCTCTAGAAGGTCCTGTACCACCCCTCTCCACTCCAAAAGCTTTTCTTCAGATAAAGAGTCTACAGAAGAATCTCTCAAAGAAACCAGCACAACACACAGCAATTCCATCAAGATATTACCCAGAAAAACACCTCCCCTAAAACCGCTAGTGAAGTCCCCATGACTCTTGAGCAGACTTTCTAACAATGGCAGACCTTCAACAGGAATGGAGAAGTGCAGGAAGCTGCCATAAGAAGACCCAAATGAATAAAAGTGGCTAGCAAGAAGGCTGTTGAACTCCATAAGATCAAAACGAGCTAAGAAGGTGGAAAGCCTTGAATCGAGATCTAAAGTAGCCACTCCTGAAACATCTCCCATCACTGTATCCCCACCTGCAGAAACTGGAAAACCTTCAGCCTTTTGTTTTGTTTGAAGATTAGCAATCTGAACAGATCTCACAACTCCCTCAGGAATAACAGACTTAGAATCCCTAACACCTGTATCAACACTCACAAAAAAAACAAACTTAGTTCAACAAAAAAAAAGGGGGAGGAGTGACAAAAAAAAAAAGAAAAAAAAAAGAGAGCAAACCAGTAGCAGCCTCCTGAGGTGGAGCCTTTTCCTCTTGCTCCTCTGATTTCTTGGAAGATTCTGGGAAAGGACACAAAGCAAGTTGAAGAAAGGGTGAGGAAACTGTGGCGAAACGGCTAAAGGAAGGTAAAGATGCAGGGGGCTTCGCCATAGAAGAAGAAGGTGGGGGAAAAGGCGTAGAAAAAGAAAGGAAGAAAAAGGAAACGCAGTAGAAATAATCTACACTCACCTTCAGCATTCTCTGATTCCAAAGAAGAGGCAACACTGGGAACAGGCCTCACACTGGCTTGACCTAAAAGGAGAAAGGAAAGAAGAAACTCAAAAAAAAAAAGGGGGGGAAGGGGAGAAAGAAGGGGAACAAAAAGAGAAATAGAGATAAAACATTATTATAAAGGGAAATACGGCTCACCTGTTTGTTTGGATAAAGGCGTGCCTCCCAAAGTCTCTTTACTTGACAATGTTTGAGGAAACACGGTTCTGATGGGACTAGGAGTCCGCTCAAGCTGAGGACTTTGGAATGCAGGGAGTTGGGATGCTTCGGGATCCTAAGTAGCTTGGACACCCTGCATTGGCTGCCCGGTCTCCTCAGCCATGCCACCACTAGGGGGCTCCTCATCATTATCGGGAAACGCAACAGAAAGGGTTGTAACCATCTCTTCCTCCAGAACCCTACCAGCCATGGGGGGAGACACCTCCACCTAAAAAAAAAAAGGAGGAGGGAAGACAAACAATAATAAGTGAAGACAACGGGGTCACAAACACACAGTACCAGAGTAAAGAAACAAGAGCAAATGGAGAGGCGTGAGCAAGGGAAGTCCATACCACATCATCACCGGACGACTGACTTCTACCTTTCTTGAAGTCCGACTTGCGTTTGGACTGCAAAAGAAACAATCGCTCATTAGCTAGAAGGAGGAAGTAACTGCAACAATAGTAACAAATATAAAAGAGAGAAGAAGGAAAGAGGTCTTGCCCTTCTCTCTCTCTCTACAGATTCTTTGAGGGTCTTTTGTTTACTACGAGTACGCCTAGAGGGTCCTAAGGGGGGTTGGGACACAAAATCAGAGGATCCCAAAGTACCATGAACTGAAGAAGTCACAGGAACTTGGGAAAAAGAAGACTCTGCCTTAGTCTTCTTCCGGGTCCTTGGAGCCAAAGGTTGCCCGACTTCCTCTTCCTCCGAAGTCACCAACTGTTTTTGGGATTTCCTAGTCTTTCTCTTTTTTGCCTCGAGACCAGCCTTCACGACCTCTATACTTTCTTCAACATCAATTGCTTTCAATTTTTCCGCCTTAACCTCCTTGCCTTTACCCGCGGGGGTAGCACCACCTATTGTCTCCATTGCACCTTTCTTAATAGGTACCCCAGAGGAAGTACCAATAATAAGACCACAACCCAACCAAGTTGTGGGAAAATCTTGTGCATATGTTACCTAACCTCCCCTAGAGGCATGCCATTCCGTGAACCCGGTCTTACTACTTACAGCAGCAGAAACAATCCCAGCAGTGGGCAGGGATAAGCGTCTATTGGATGTTGGAGCAGAGGAAATACTAAGATTAGGGGTTTCCCTAATTGTGCCAGAGCCAACGTAATCAACAAAAGACTTTTGTATTCTTCTCCAGTAGCTAGTATAGCCATTAGAAGCAAAAACTCTCCTCTGGGAGTTAGGCACTGCAAACTGGGGGCTCCTCCGAGACCAATAGGAGAAGGCCTGCAACCTCAAGAAATTATCTAAAGAGGGGAGAGACGGTACTATATCCTTAAAAACTGGGGGAATATCCTGGTCGAAACCAAACTGCCGAAGCACCCGGTGTGCCGAATAATGAGTATATCTTGGGCCGCTTGAAGAAGGCACAAGAAGCCAAGAGGGACTAATGCAAGCAAGGTAAGCCAAACTGCCCTCATCACCACGTCGCAGATAAAAAGTATTCCCTGTAGAAGTTAAAAAGGAAGACAACACAGAGTCGCAGGTAAAGCCAGGACCAAACTTATGAGGAGATCTCCAGTGTAAATTTCCTGCTTGATCAAATAACTCAACAAGGTTGAGACCACCACCTTTCAGACTAATCCAACGAAAGATGATGGGGAAAGTATCAGTCGAATTACCACAAAGACCCTTAACTATATCGAGGGATCCTTGGAATTTATCCTTCACAAACTTCAAACTCCTGCACTTAGCCAAAGTGGCTGAAGAACGGTCCCACATGAGTATCTGGAGAATAGCACAGTGAAGAGACGAAGTAATCACATAACAAGAATCACCCTCCGCCTCATCTCCATGAAGCTGATCTAACTGAGAATAAAGATGGCCCAAAAACAGAGGAGCTAAAGGGTACTGAGCGCCTCAAGCCAACTTAATCGCTAACGGAAAGAAGGTAGACTTAACCCCATTCCTCGAGAACTCACTGAACAGAAATTTGCTAAGCCAGAATGCTAGGAAACCAGCCCGCCTAACTTATTTATCCTTCTCACGGGAAAGGGTCATGACCCATCTCCCCATTCTGGCCGTCTTATCGTCGGGAGAGGTAGTGCGACCACTAAAATGGCTAAACAACTTATTTTCTACCACGAGATCCTCTTCAGAAAGGCTAATGTCAAAAAGACTCTCATCCCCAAATACCGGGAGAAGGAAGTTATTGACCACATCCTCTAGGGTGATTGTCAACTCACCAACAGAAAAGAAAAAAGTATGAAGAGAAGGGCACCAACGGCGTACTAGATGCCTGAGCCCCTTAGCGTCTCTGAAACCCTCAAGATTCCTGGAAATCGCCACCGCTTTTAGGATACCAGCGCGCTCTAGGCAACCCACGAATCCCTCATCGGATAGTTCCTTATCCACCCAGATGGGCCAACCTTGGATTTTCCCTGGAACAAAATCAAAAAAGATAGGCACCGCTGTAGGAGGCAAAATTTTAAGCCAATTATAAAATGCCACATCAAAATTTAATGGCAAATTCTGAATTAATGTCATTAAATTAACTAAATCAAATGATGACATGCGTCATCCAAATTGGCATCACATTGGCATATCAAAATTTGCCATGTGTCATTTGGCCCACAAGATAAAGATAAATTTCCTATTCAAAATTTATAGGTAATTATCTTTATTAAAATAAATAAAAAAATAAAATAAAGATAAATTTTCTATTCAAAATTGGTAGATAATTATTTTTATTAAATAAATTAAATAGAGATAATTATTTATCTTTGTAGATTATTATCTTTATCAAAATATGATCTTTATCAAAGATAAATAGAGATAATTATCTCTAAGAAGAATTTGGACCAATCAAAAGTTTGCTACATACTTTCAAGCATATCAATTCATAGTGGAGTTTATCCTCTGAAATCACTATAAATAGAGGACATCCCCTCTCATTTTAAACACCAAGTTTTCAAGGGGTCTAAGCTCTGGAGAAATTCTGTCTCAAGAATCTTTGAACAACTTGAAGCATCTTTGAAGAACTTGAAGAACATTCAAAGGGCTTGAAGAACTTGAAGAACAACAAATCTCTGTCAAGCTCAAGGCTAGAGATTCGTTGAGAAGACCGTTCAATCCATCTTCCAACCAAGTTCAAGAAGATCTATTGTTCGAGTTCTTTGAAGTTCTATTGGAATTAAGCTAAAAAGCCTCCATAAATCTCAACAAACCAAAATCTTTGAAGCTCAACGGATCAAGCCTCTAAAGCCCTGAAGAACTTCAACCTTAGAGGCTTCACATTCAAAGACTTGAAGAATAATAAATCTCTAATAAGCTCGAAGCTAGAGATTTATTGCAAAGACCGATCAATCCGTATTCCAATTAAAGTCAAGAAGATTCTTGTTCAAGTCAAATTCAACGAAGATAGAATCAAAGGGTATTCTTTTGTAAAAGAATCGAAATAGAGATTGTACTCATTATACATCAATACAAATTTATATTTGCAAACAATATTTCTTTTCAATTGTTTGATTTTCTGCAATTGAAAAAATTTGTGTTTACAACCGCCTTTCGAAGTCCCTGCCTAATCTGAAGATCAAAAATCTCTCTAAGGTCTGGAACCTAGGCGGAACCAGCGAAACCCGCCTGACCTAAAAACACCCAAGCATGAGGGAATGGAGGAGCCTCGCCATGAGACACCTGAGGAAAAAAATAGACTGGGAGAGTACCAGGGGTCCCGTAAAGGAAAAGCCGGACGCTCAATGACTTCATGAGATTCGCTCGGAGCAGAACCAGAAGAACCTTCACCCTCAGAAGGGCTTGGGGTGCGCTCTCTACTTTTTCAGGAAGAAGAAGAAGCCATTAAAGCAATGGGAATGATGAGAAGAAAGGGGGATTGGAAGAATGGAAAAGGGAAAACGAGAATAGTAGACTGTTTGAAAAAAGAGAAAGAGAGACCTAAGAATGAAAGACTCAGGGAAGCAAAGAGATAATGTGAAACGGCCGCAATAAAAGCACAAAGAGCAGTTGGGGAAGACAGTGTATAGAAAGACGCGCCAGTTGCCAAAATATTTAATTTTGAAGAAGAGATTAATTAGCAGTTATTAATGGAAGTTACGGGGAATGAAAAAGGTGGGTAAAGGAAATTTTACTCCAAATACTCAACTACCACGTCCCGTGCAAAGGGGAAATTGCAAAGTGGAGGAACACAACACGCACAAAGACTAAGATAACTAAAAGGCAGCAGGAAAGGCTCGGATCCTGAATAAGAAAGAAGGGAACCCAAGGGTAATTAAAAGAAAATCCTACAGAATCTGAGAAACCCTGAATTACTCACGCGTGGGCTTCAGGCAACCCACGAGCTCGGGGGGCTAAATGTTGAGGTCTAAAAAGTCACAATACCCAAGCCCAAAGAAATAAGCACAAAGGGCCACAAAAAAAGAGAAGAAATGGTAAGCCCAAGAGGCTTGAAGCCCAAAAAATAATATCAAGAAGAAAAAAGGGGAAGCCCAGAAGCTTATGAGAAAAGAAGAAAGAAAAGGAAAAGAAGCCCATGTCAGAGGATTGAAGAAGAAAGCCAAGCCGGGATCCTCAAAGACTGCCAAAAGGCTCAGAATCCCCCAGGCGTGTAAGCACAGTCAAGAAAAGATTAAGACAGTTCAAAAGAAAAAGACAAAAAGAAACATAAGAAACAGAGGAGAGGCCACGTCCTTCTCAAGCGTCAAACGACCTAGCAAGAAAAAGAGGAAAGAATCAGCGACTTCTTATAGCACAAGTGGGTAGCACCTCAGGGAACCAGAATGAAGAAGTGTAAAAAATGGAGTAGCAGCGAAAGACTTTCAAACCGGCAGAGTGGGATTCCGCCCGTTTGAGAAAAAAGATAAAGAAGAAGAGCGGCCAAAAGTTGGATTGTGAAAAGCGTGACCTCAGCATATTCCGAAATAGGTAGTCAGCCATGGACTTTCAAAGAAACAAAACTAAAAGGAAGGAAAGGATGAAGAACAGGAAAACTGAACCTACTGGGTAATGGGCACAATACATACTCTGGTTCCCAGAGGGCAAAATAGGGGAATCAATAGTTCCCCTAGGACTCCAGAATAACACTATAAAAAGGGGGAAAGGATTGCGAAGAAGAGGAGAGATTTTGAAAACGGGAAAATCATTGATAAAATTCTATCAAAAAAATCAGAGAAAATTAGTAAAATTACTTCCCGGTATCCTAGAGAAAGCCACTATAGCACATACTCGGATTCAAAAAGAATCAAACTTTGCAAGTCTTAAAGGTTAGAATAACCATTTAAGACTGTAATTTTTGAGCTTGCTTGAACCTTGTATCATGTCTTAGTGAGCGTACTGTAATCGTAATCAAGAAAATCCAATGAAATATTCTCTACTAATTTGAGGATCCCTAACCATTACTTTGTGCTTTTACTATTTTGTTCTCTACATTACTTTGCTGTTTTGATTTGTTGTTCAATACAAATATCCTTGTTTGTCAGTTTATATGAATTGTAGGAAGCATGCCCTGTGCACCACTTGATTCTTAAACAGCCCTTTAGCTGCGGTGAATCAAAGCCCGATCCACCAAACTACAACTATTCGGCTCGGGATCCTTGGGCTTGAGTGTTATAGAAAAAGCACTCTCACAGCTTCATAAAATAAGTGAAAATTGTAATACCATATTAATAGAGCTTCTTTAAAATTTTAAGATACCATACCTATAAATTAGAGATTTTTATTTATTTTACCATAAATAACAAATAAGAGTATCATAATTCAAAATAAATAAATAAAACTAACTAACCCGCACATTGTGCGGGTCATACACTAGTTTTATATAATTGGCTAATCTTTTGACAAAATGCACTTTACTTGTAATTGGGTAGATCTAGGATGTGTTTAATGCTTTAAGAAACCTTGTTTCAAGTTCAAGTGTTAAAGCCATGCAAGTCTATCCAAGATTCAAGTCTGAAAAGTGCCTGTCAGTAAAGCTTTACAACTAGCCATCTATTGAGCCTTGAAGAGCTGTTCTAGCTTGTGGCTAGACAGCAACTCAATAGATAGGCATCTGTTAAGGTTTATGAAACATAGAGTTTCAGTTCTTTTTTGACTCCAATCCGTGATTGTATGTTTGGGCTTTCTTTTCTCATAACCCTAGACATATAAAAACGATTATTTTAAGGGCCGTCAAAGGTGACACAAGTTGCATAAGTATTGAGCAAAGTTTATTCAAGCATATTGTGATCGGAGATAGAATTTGCCCTAGTTCATCTTTTTTGTGAAGAAGCTGCTGTGTTTGTGCACCGTAGGGTTTTGTAACCAAGGAGCTTCTCGATCTTCATCGTGTGATAAATTGAAAAACTTTGCAGCCAATAACCTTCTCTAATTGGTGATTGAAGTCGCGTACTGGATCTGCGTAATTGGTTAGTCATGTACTGGGAGTCGTGCATTAAAAGGAGAGATTGTCACTACAGAACAAGTCCAATTGGGTATTGGGGTAAGGGTTCAATTGTAGGTTGGTATAAGATACTGGGATTCCTTTACTTGTAACCGCTTGTTGTGATAATAGTGGATTCTCGAGAGTGGTGACCTTAAAATCATCCGGTGGGACTTTTGCCAGGTTGGTTTTCCCCATTCATAAACAAATCATTGTGTTAATTTATTTTCTGTTGCATACTTAGTTTATTGGTGATTTGTTTGTGCTACCATACATTTGCATGTTAATTTGATTAATTAATAAACTTGACTAATTAATTAATTAATTTATCACAAGGGGTCAATTCGTTTTTGACCTATCAAGTGGTATCAAAGCAGGCACACTCTGATTAGGTTTTATCTTTACTGTGTGATCCGTTGATCCCTGTTTGTCATGGATAGAGGACAATCTCTTATTATACCTCCTTTATTTTATGGCACTAACTATGTATACTGGAAAGTATGCATGAGAGCTTTCTTGCAGTCTCTAGATGAGAAGGTGTGGCAAGCTGTTGAGATAGGCTGGACCAAGCCGAAGGAAGCGCCAGCTGATTGGGATGATGCCAAGATTAAGGCGACAAACTTCAATAGCAGGGCATTGAATGCCTTATTCAGTACGGTCACTAATGAGGAGTTCAAGAAGATATCCTCCACTGAAACTGCTAAGGAAGCATGGACCATTCTCCAGACAACCTATGAGGGAACCAAGGCTGTCAAGGATTCAAAGCTTCAGAGGCTCACTACAAGCTTTGGAGAGATCAAGATGGAGGAGGATGAGTCGTTTGATGAGTTCTATGCCAAGCTCAAGGACATAGTGAACTCAGCCTTTAATCTTGGGGAAACCATTCCTGAACCCAAGATTGTGAGAAAGGTGCTTAGATCTCTACCCGAGAGATTTCATGCCAAGATTATTGCAATAGAAGAATCAAAGGACATTGACAAGATTCCTTTGACAGAGCTGGTTGGTAATCTGTAGACCTATGAGTTAGGATTAACAAGAATTGGTAAATCGGGTAAGAGCAAGAGCATGGCACTGAAGGTCGAGCAGTGACACAGATAAGTCTTCAGACAATGAAGATTCTAAGATGAAGTCCTACATCACCAGGAAATTCAAGAAGTTTATGAAGAACGCAAATGGAAAGGGTTTCGACAAGGACCATAGGCAATCTAGTTCTTCTTAGTTCAAGAGCCAAGACAAAGGAAAGAAGGATGCTAGGGATGGCGGTCAGTACACTGTTCCCTCAGGACCAAAGTGTTTTGGGTGTCAAGGTTTTGGACATATGAAATAGGAGTGTCCCACATATCTCAAGACCATTGGGAAGAGCAAGGCATTTGCTGCTACATTGAGTGACATCGAGCCTAAGGATGATTTTGACAATGAGGATGACAGAATCCTGAATGCCTTCACTGCCACTGTCAATCCTACTGAAGGGATTGTTGAAGACGTGAACGAAGAAGAGGAATTGGTGGAGTCCAAGTTTGAGAAAATGGATGAACAAGATGACATCCGCACAGCCTATGCAAAATTATGTAAGGTCTCAAAAAAGCATGAGAAGATGTATAGGTTGACCACCGAGAAGCTTGGTGATGTAGAGCTGGAACGAGAAGAGCTTTCCACAATGTTTGATGAAGCCAATCAAACTATTAGAGCACTGAGGTTTGAAAATAATTTCTTGGTTGAGAAGATCAAGAAACTTGAAACGAAGCTTTTTCAAGTTAGAGCTCAATTGGAGAGGACCTCAAGTGCAAAACTTGATGAGATGCTTAGCATTTAGAAATCTGCTTCTGATCGAACCGGTTTAGGGTATAATTTCTCTTCTCCTAGTATTACTTCTACTAGTACTACTATTTTTGTTCCTCCTGCTAATAATGTTGAAATTGAGAACAATGAAGTTAAAAATGAATTAGCTAGTGAGAACATAGATAAGGGTAAGTCTATCTTAAGAGCACCCCCTAAGCAAGATAAGAAAGAAGCTAAAAAACCCTAGGGTTAAGAAGGCTAACTTTCAAAAGCCTAAACAAAAGAAGCAGCATCTCAACAGAGCAACAGCATGACAGCATCGGGAAACCAAAATCAGTTTCCATCCTCTTTTGCTCCTCTTGGAGATCTTCTCAAAACCCTCATGTTCCTTTCGAACTTAAACGGTTTCAATTTTCCCCCTCATTGCCAGTTCAAGGGTTCACTCAAAGGAAAGGTTCTTCTAAGATATGGAAGGAAAAAGGACTCCAAGTGATTCTGTCACTTCTTCTCTCTCTCTCTCCTTATCTTGTTTTTGTTTGCATTACTTGTGTGTTTTGCTTTATTGTTTTGAGTTAGTCTAGTTTTTATGCTATGCTTTGTTTAACATGTTTTTGTTTGTTTTCAGTTTTGTTTATTTTGTTTTTCATATAAAAATAAAATAAAAAAATTGAAAAATCAGAAAAATACAAAAATAGTATGTGTTTTGTGTACATTGGTACTTTATTTCAATGGCCATCCAAGGTACACAAGTACAAATGTACACAAACACACACTGTTTTTGAATTTTTCTGATTTTTCATTTTTTTTTTAATTTTTATATATGAAAAACAAAATAAAACAAAACTGAAAAGTAAACAAACAAAAACATGTTAAACAAAGAAATGCATAAAACTAGACTGACTCAAAACATGAAAGCAAAACACACTAGTGGTGCAAAAACAAAAACACGAAAGGGAGAAAGAGAAAGTGACAAAATCACTTGGAGCCTTTTTCCTTCCACACCTTGGAAGAACCTTTCCTTTTAGCAAACCCTTGATCTGGCGGGAAGGGGGAAGAATTAAAACCGTTCAAGTTCGAAAGGAATATGAAGGCTTTGAGAAGATCTGCAAGAGGAGCAAAAGAGGATGGAAACTGGTTCTGGTCTCCCGACGCAATCATGCTATTACTCTTTTTAGTGACTAACCACTTGTAGCAATTAGGTCGAGTATGTCCAACTGTGCCACAGTGATTACAGAAATGCTGCGTTTTTCATTTAGGCTTTTGAGTATTTCCCTTCTTAGTCCTAGAGTTTTTAATCTCTTTCTTATCAAGCTTAGGGGGTGCTCCTAAGATAGATTTACCCTTGTCTACATTCTCACTAACTAATTCATTCTTAACATCATTGTTCTCAGTTTTAACATTATTAGTAGGAGGAACAAAAACAATAGTACTAGTAGAAGCAATACTAGGAGAAGAGAAATCATATCCTAAACCGGTTCGATCAGAAGTAGATTTATGAAGATTGAGCATCTTATCGAGCTTAGAAGTTGAAGTCCTTTCCAACTGAGTTCTGACTTGGAATATTTCTGCCTCAAGTTTCTTGGTCTTCTCAGCTAAGAAATTATTCTCAAATCTCAGTGCTCCAATAGTCTGATTGGCTTTATCAAACTTTGTAGAGATTTCTTCTTGCTCAAGCTCCACATCACTAAGCTTCTTAGTGGCCAACCTATACAACTTCTCATGTTTTTCTAAGACCTTGTATAACTTTGCATAGGCTATGTGGATGTCATCTTGCTCATCCATCTTTTCAAACTTAGACTCCACCAATTCCTCTTCTTCATCCACCTCTTCAACAATCCCTTTAGTAGGATTTACGGTGGCAGTGAAGGCATTTAGGATTCCATTATCCTCATTATCAGAATCATCCTTAGGCTCAATATCACTTAACGTAGCAGCAAGTGCCTTGCTCTTCCCAATGTTCTTGAGATACGTAGGGCACCAAAACCTTGACACCCAAAGCACTTTGGTCCTGAGAGTACAGTGTACTGACCGCCATCCCTAGCATCCTTCTTCCCTTTGTCTTGACTCTTGAATTGGGAAGAACTAGATTGCTTTCGGTCCTTGTCAAATCCTTTCGCGTTGGCATTCTTCACAAACTTCTTAAATTGCCTCGTGATATAGGATTTCATTTTAGAATCTTCATCGTCTGAAGACTCATTATTGTCACTACTCTTGGCTTTCAAAGCCATGCTCTTGCTCTTGCTTGATTTCCCTATCCTCGTCAAACCCAACTCATAGGTCTGCAGATTTCCAACTAGCTCAGTCAAAGGAATTTTGTCGATGTCCTTTGATTCCTCAATGGTAGTGATCTTGGCATGGAATCTCTCGGGTAGAGATCTAAGCACCTTTCTCACAATCTTGGGTTTAGGAATGGTTTTCCCAAGATTAAAAGCTAAGTCCACTATGTCTTTGAGATTGGCATAAAACTCATCAAACGACTCATCCTCCTCCATCTTGATCTCTTCAAAGCTTGTAGGGAGCCTCTGAAGCTTAGAATCCTTGACAGCCTTGGTTCCCTCATAGGTTGTCTGGAGGATGGTCCATGCTTCTTTAGCAGTTTCAGTAGAGGATATTTTCTTGAACTCCTCATTTGTGACTGCACTGAATAAAGCGTTCAATGCCCTGCTATTGAAGTTAGCCGTCTTAATCTTAGCATCATCCTAGTAGGCCGACACAGCTTGTAGGCTTAGTCTAGCCTATCTCCACAGCTTGCCACACTTTCTCATCTAAAGACTATAAGAAAGCTCTCATGCGTACTTTCCAGTATGCATAATTAGTGCCATCAAATAAAGGAGGTATAATAAGAGACTGTCCTCTATCCATGACAAACAGGGGTCAATAGATCACACAGCAAAGATTAACCCTAATCAGAGTATGCCTACTCAAATACCACTTTATAGGCCAAGAAAGTATTGACCCCTTGTGATGAATTAATTGATTAATTAGCCAAATTTATTAATTAATCAAATTAACATGTAAAATATGTGGTAGCACAAACAAATCACTAATTAAACTAAATGCAGTGGAAATTACATTGACACGGTGATTTGTTTACGAATAGGAAAACCTACACGGCAAAAATCCCACTGGATGATTTTAAGGTCACCACTCCCGAGAATTCACTATTATCAAAACAAGCGGTTACAAGTAAAGGAATCCCAATACTGTATACCAACCTACAGTTGAACCTTTACCCTAATACCCAATTGGATTTGTTCTGTAGTGACAATCTCTCCTTTCAATGCACGGCTCCTAGTACGTGACTAACCAATAAATGTGCGAATCCTAGTACGCGACTTAATCACCAACTTGAGAAGAATGTTGGCTGCAAAGTTCTTCAATTCATCACACAATGAAGATCAAGAAGCTCCTTGGTCACAAAAACCTAAGGTGTACAAACACAGCAGCTTCTTCAAGAGAAAGAAGAACTAGGACAAATTCTGTCTCTAGTCACAATTTGCATGAACAAGACTTTGTTTCACACTTGTGCAACTTGTGTAACTTTTGACGGCTCTTAAAATAATCCTTATATATGTTTAAGGTTGTGAGAAAAGAAAACCCAAACATATACTCACGGATTAAATGAAAAAAAGTTCTGAAAAACTGAGTTTCATAAACTTCGATAGATAGCCATCTATTGAGCTTGCTGTCGAGCCATGGGTTTCAGCAGCTTTTAAACCTCGATAGATGCTAATTGTCGAGTTAGCTGTTGAGCTTTAAAAACCAGCACTTCTTCACTTGTTTCTAGGACAGACTTGCATGGCTTTAATACTTAAACTTGAAACCTTGTTCTTTGAAGTATTAAGCACATCCTATATCTACCCAATTACAAGTAAAGTGCGTTTTGTCAAAGGATTAGCCAATTATATAAAATAGTAACATATGTTCCTAACATTGAATTACATATGTCCTAACATTTTGGCATGTGGTCTATTGGCCCTACTTAGCCTCACCCACACCCTCAAGGATTTACCTATCCCCCACATGGGTAGCAGGCAATAACGCACCATGTAGTACCTCTTTTGCATGTGGTCTCTTGGCCCTACCTAGTTTCACCCACACACTAAAGGATTTACCTCTTTCCCCCATGGGTAGTAGGGAATGACGCGCTACACAGTACCCCTTTTGCATATGGTCTTTTGGCCTTATGGGCAGTAGCCTCACCCACACACTTAGGGATTTACCCGTGTCATGCAAAGTTAGAGCCTCCAACCTAGCTTGTCGTCATAAAGACGGGGTAATCACATGTCACAAAGATGTCGTCACAAGGATGGGGTAATCACTAACATCATAGCACAAGGGCAAACTCACATTAAAGCTCACAAGTTAAATGTATTCAAAATATATATAGTTTACTTCCAAGTAGTTTCATAAGATATTTTAATAACCAAATATCCACAATTTTCTCGAAGTCCTCAAAACCATTTCTTGTCAAAAATGTTTTGCATCAATTTTCCCAATCATCAAAGCATCTTTAAATTTTCCAATATACCATAAAATTCATGAATTCCATTCTCAAGAATTTAATCGAAGATGCTTGTCTTTTCCATGTTAATAAATCATGCATTTCCCCATATGCAATAGGAAATATGATGCACTTTCAATGCCTCATGTGTTGTTAATAAATGATTAACAATAATAGTACAAATAGTAAATTTTAGGAAAACAATGAATAATGTTCCAAAATGGATTTAACTATAAAACAATTGAGTGCAATAATGATTCACTATAAAAAATTCCATTAAGAAGCCACTTACCTCGGAAAGCCAACCAATTTTACCTCAACCAGGCATCATAAAATCAACCAATCCCATCACTAGGTCCATCACCAAGAATCTCGAAACCTAAAAACATAAGGATCAAGCCTATTAATAACAAGGCCTATCACAAAGTTTATCATCACATTTGTCTCCAAAATCGAAAAGGATCCCCTAAATCAAATCAAATGCACTAAAGCCTAGCTTGCCCAACCTAAGACAAGTACCTATTTCCAAACGGGAACCAAACAAGAATACAAACTCATAGTGCCACAGCACAAAACCAAAGCATTTTAATTCTCCACTGCAAGCAATGTGCAAATATAAACATAACATAAAACACATCAATTCAAAATAGAGGTAGCATATCTCATTAGTTTCCTTTTTAAGCACTAAATGATTAAACCAAACCATTATTAAAATTTACTACGTAAAACACATGTCGAAGAAAGTACATGAATTTACAAGCCAATCCATTCAACAAAGATTTGAAGTAAATTCTTCAAAATCTCAGTGTTTTCATCGCACTTTCAGATTCAATACATAGCAGGCCAGCCATTTTGTAAAAAAATCGTTTGGTCCATAAAAAGTTATCTGCTCTTATATGCGTAGTATGTACCATAAAAAATTCAGCTAAAATTGATTTTTTTATAATTTATTAAAAATCACCTGTTGCAGCTGACTCAAGTCTGCTAAGGACAGATTTAGAGTCCCAAAAGAAAGTTACTATAATTTTAATACTATTCCAAAAGTTTTGAGACTTGATTAACCTTAAAGCCTACATGTGTTAGCACACATTAACAACTAAGAATGCAACCCATAACCTCATATAACAATCATTACAACGCAAGCGAGAAATTGAATCCCATAACTCCTATAGGCAATTTATCAAACACTTAGCATGCAACAAGCATAATGTACATATCAATTTAAACAATTTCATAATCAATACCATCAACTTTCACATATGTCAAAATATTTCCCAAACTGCAAGGAACTCACTTTCAAAAATCAGTCCAATCCTCAACATAAATAAAAAACCTATATAATTTCTCAAGAAACCCAACTCACATGGTTGCCAAACATAACATCCAATTCACCTTATTAAAGTAATAGCCTCCAAATAAAGTCTTAAATGTCCCAACACCTCAATAAAACATTCCCCCAAAACAAAACCCACAACATCAAAGAGCAATACAAACAAAGTAGGATAAATACCCATGACATTAGAAGAAGGGTCTTGGAGATTTTTACCTTAAATTCTTGTTGGAAAAAAGGCACAAATAAAGGAGTACATGGTGGCTAGAGGGACAATCTAGTGGTGTCTGATCATAAGAGATGAAGAGGGAGTGAGATTTGGGTGAGAGGAAGGGAGAGGCTGGCAGCAAAAGAAAAACGAGAGAGGGAGAGAGAGATTAACTAGGGGGGGGGGGGGGGGGCTGACTTAAGTTGAAAAGCTTAGTTACTAATTTGTCCCAAAAATATCTTGTGAGTAAATTTCCAATTTGCCCCTCAAGTTTCTTCCAAATTACACTTAATAACTAGGGTGTTACACTTGAAGTTACAAATTGGAGAGTTTGTGTTGCTAAACCTTTGAGTGGGATCTCAAAGTCACAAACGTGGGTGTTTGTGCATAGCAAATCGAAGAGAGAAAGAGTCCGTGATTTTGGAGCTTACACGTGGTTGTATCAATAAATTATTAGTGTAAGTAGCAATAGATTTAGGGTTAAATCTGATTGTAAAAACTTTGATTCTCTATAGTGGATTTGTTTTATCTTGAGGATAGGTAGGTCAAATCCTTCCTAGGTTTTTATCTTAAAACTATTGGTTTCATTAGTTTTCCTAGGTCATCATATCGTGATTTTCTTTATTTTCTGCTCTTTGCATGATATGATTTATTGCTGTTTAACCTAGATCTGAATAATAAACTTAAGTATCAATTTGGTTAATTCATTAAGTTAAATAATCTGAGTGTTCAGGGGTCTAAACAAAAACAACAACCGATTTCACATTACTTGATGCGATAGCTGATTTGGTAAGGTATTATATTCGGGTTAATTTCTCCAACGCATTCTAAATTCTGTTCATGGAATCCTCCCACGAAGTCCAGCAAACTTCAAATCAAAAATACAAACTTAATTATTTAACACCTACATACAAATGAAGCTGAAAAAGAACACAAAAAGAAAAAGAAAAACAAGAGAGGTTAATATTCCACTCCAAGGTCTACTTATTTTGTTGCTACAGGCCAACTTCATTCATGTAAAAGATTAAAAGACAATCTGCACATATTCGCCAGAACTGTCACTATCTAAAACACAATTTTTCTTCAATGAAACATAGGGCAGCACCAATTTTCCATTTCAAATTTAGCCATGTCTTCCCCTTTCAAGTTGATCCATGCTTCTATTCCATCTCCTGATTTGGTGTTGAAGAAAACAACAATATTATGATTCAACAATTTAGTAGAACCTACCCAAACAGGCTTGCCCCACCCAAAATCCACTTCATATATAGGAAACCTGCACAAGCTACTGAAGACCAACGCAACTACCTCATTTTTTGTTTGAATTTATCGGATTTCACTGTAATAAAATTTGGGTTTGCGTCACTGTCCTGGAGTTTTTTGACATAATCCATGTTAACTTTCTTTATTGCATCCCTTATCGGGAGAACAAGGTAGTGAAACCCATCTTCAATGTTGTCGGAGACTACAAAGGCTGTTGCCCACCCCAGCTTATATTTTCGAAACAATTTTGGGCAAGTGGCAGATCCAACCTCTTACGCAGGTCAACTGTTGTCAAGAATGTGTAAACCTTGTTGGGGTCTGCTTCAGGCTGAGTGGCAGCAATGAAACGACAGTATATACAACGTTGTTATTGTTTGTCCTCCCACTATTTGGATTGAAGTTGGATAAAACTGCCGGTGGTAAGAGCATACCGGCATGGAGTCGAGGAGTCACTATGTTGCTTCCACCACAAGCAGTAGCAGCTCAATAGTTGAGGAACAAGAAAAATGATGAAGCATCAGCTACCTTGTGAGATACTTCTAGGCCAATCACTATCCCACCACAGTTGAAAGATGTGCGTAACTTGTACAACTGCTACTAAATCATTGACATCGTGCAACTGATATGGGAGGAATTTGTTGTGCTCAGAAGGGTTTGGATTCTCAAGAATCTCAGAAAGTTCAAACTTTGCCACGTCTTCTACATAGGGTACGCCTGTGCCATTGCATTCAATATAGAGACTAACTTTCACACGCCCTACAAGCATGTAGAATTGTGTTAAGGCCTTGGATAAAGATTTCTTAATCCGTTCATGTTGTTCTAGATTGTTGAATTTAGTGTTAGGTCTTTGGTGTAGAATAGAACCCAAGGCATGAATAAATGAGGTGCAAATTGATCAAGAAAGGAGAGCTAGTAATGGCGGAGGTCATCAGGAGTAGGAGACGAAGGTTTAATTTGATGGTCTCCTTGGATATTACTTCAACTTTAATTGTCATGGTTTTATCTAGTAACTGATAAAGAATAGGATGATGGAAACAACCATGGCTAGAACTAGAAGAGCAATATATAATGAGTTGCTGGTGGAGTCCATGAATTCAAGTACCTATTGATTTAAGGTTGCACATTGTCGTTATTCATCCAAAAGAAATTTACCAATGCAATTTGTTGGTCTTATTCGTTTTAGTTTTCATACTTGGGGATGCCGACGTTGCACGAATTCAACGTTGGTGATTTTTTTTAATTTTTTTTTGCTATAATGATTCATGTCTGTTTGTAATTTATGAAGCGAAAGTGACATTAAAAGAAACGAGGAAGATAATAATCCATGGACTTTGGATCAAATGATCTTTAATAATAATATAATATTTGGATATAAGGGGTAGAACTTAGAAGGTGATAGCAAGTTTCTAAACTCTGAATATAAGTAGATATTTATTTTTAAAAAGAAATTAAGATAAAAGCAAAGTATTAAACTATTAATTATTTTGGGAACGTGTTTGTTAAATCAAAGAAGGGTGGTCAAGGCCCGACTCCTTCATACCTTCTTATTTATTTATGGTTAAATTGCAAATTATACCTTTATAATTTAAGAATATTTAGATTTTACTCACTCAAATTTGTGATGTTTAAATTTTAAACCTGTAGTGTTTCGTACGTCTTTTCTATACGTCAAACATCAAAAAAATAAATAGGAAAATCCTAGTACAATGAACTAGGATTGAGATAATACAAGATTGGACATTGATTAATTAAGATAATACAATGACCTCAGATCTTCATACATCACTGCCTCGGAGTTTTTAATATAATCCATGTAAACTTTCCTTTGCTTCTCCCGTCGGGAGAATAATGCCATTAATCCCACATCCTCAATATTGTTGGAGACCATAGAACAGAGGCTATAATGCCATTAAACCCATCCTCAATATTGTTGGAGACCACACAGTATAGACTGGCTTAGATTTCCGAAACAATTTTGCAGAAGCGCTGGATCCAACCTCTTGCGCAGGTCCACGGTGTATAAACATTGTGTAGACCATACTGGGGTCTGCTTTAAGGTGCAGATTGAGTAGTAGCAATGAAGCAACTATATATGAAAGCAGATAAGGCTTCAACGCATGTGGGACGTGGGTATTCAATATTTTTGTTACTACTACTATATTTGGCTCTAATAGCCGCTACAATTTATTGATGTGACAATTCTCATCAAAAAGACAATTCTTGTTCAAGTAATACTCTTGGCACAAATTATTGATATGACAAATTTTTATTGGTTTTCATATAAGTCTACTACTAATACTATTTTTTTTACTTACTAATAACAACTCTCTATATCACTTGTTTCTAAAAAGGTTTATAAAATAGTTTGTGCCTATAACATTTTCCTTCTATATAGCATGAGAAATGCTAATAATAACCTTGCACAATATTTAGACCCCAAAGTCAAATTATTTTGAAAGAAATTATCTTATGGTCCATGTATGTATAGGAAATTGACTTCAATTATATTAAATGTCATTAGAAGGAGAGGAAACACAAATTGTTTATTGTGCTGTAATTTACCCAAATGCAATCAACCAAACGACTTCAAGCAACAGAAAAGTATGCTTGACAAGCGATATGGTCGTGATTGGAAAAATCTTCGCAGTTAAAACCTTACCGAGTGATTGTGTTGGCCACCACTCCTTAAAAATCTACTAAACAATAAAAGAGGCTACAAGTATAGAGACTACCCAAGCCCGAATAACTACAACAAACCTACTAACAAGATTGATAGTAGAGTTCTTTGGTTAGCACAGATCTCTTATCAACAGAGCAAACGTACGGTTGCACTAATCTCCTATCAACGTGACTCACTTCCTACCACAACTTTTGATTGATGTAAATGATGGATACAAAGTTCTTCTTAGCACCATGCTGCAATGGTAGAAACAAAAGTATCTTGGCACAAAACCCTAAGGCGCACAAGGTTACAGTGACTTCTCAATAATGCCAGTGTTGGCTCCACACTATAAGTAGTTGATGTGGTTGCCTAGAGCCCCAAATAGAAAAATGACCCAAATTTTAATTTAATTAAGCACAAATATTAGTCATTAAATAAATAAAAAATTCAAATGAAAAACAAGAAAAAAAAAATGAAGAAATGTTACGTTCACAATATTTTTCACAACAATTTTACAACAAATCCTAAGTAGTGATTTGTTATAGGCTGTTATTGATGGCAAAAAAATAATTTTAATAATGGGTTCAAATCAGAACTGGTAACAACTTAACACCTATGATTTGTTGTGAAAAATATTGTGAATACAACACTTTTCAAAAAAAAAAAAAAAATCACAACATTTTTCACAATAATAGAGTTAGCAAACTTTTACTAGTTCTCACATAGATCCATTATTAACATCACTCTTTTACTTACCACTATCAATCTACCATATCAACAAGTGTGAAAAATTGTTAAATTTTTTGTATCTATAGACTTTCTTAAAAGAAAAAGAAAAAGAAAAAAAAAAAAAAAAAAAAAAAAAAAAAAAAAAAAACTACGTGTCTCTTGTTAATTAGTAATAATTTTATATCTAAAACAAGATAGTAGAGTTTAAGTAATATTTAATTTTTTTTTTAAAGTCATATTTAAATATATTAAAGGCCACAGTTTCAGATTTCATCTTAGACCCCCAAATGCATCAAGCCGCCCCTGAATAATGCGTATTTGTGAGTGTATGATGATGGCTCTTTAAAAACATAATCAAGTTATCCTAAAACCCGTGCATGAGTCCCAAGTTTGCCACATCATCTAATACAAAATCTAGAATTATACATAATCTTAGATCAATCGATTGTCTACTATTAACTGGGTGTCAAGGTATAGTAATTAACCTTGATAGATCGGCTACTATCAACACAATAGTTGCAGCACAGATTTGAGCAGTACTTGAACTGTTCTGGTTTGTCTTCATTTAATACCACTTGTAAACTTTAAGGACAAACTTCATTCTATTTGTTTAGAAGTAAAAAAATTTCAAACATAATATATTTTATATTTAAAAAACTTTAGTAAAATATTTTCAGGTATTTGGTCTGACAAATAAACTTTTTCAAGCAAACAAACAAACAGCAATGGCTCAATTGCTGGTTTCAGAGGTCCAACGACCAAATCACCATTAGTGGTCCAAACTATAAACTTTTTCTCCGGTGACTAGGCTGCTAGCACTAGTGGTCACAATAATGGCTTCTGTCCTTTAACCTCCAGCATCAGTCACTGGAATTGTGTCTCCACTAACTGAACCACCAGCACCGGTCATTGAAGCTGCGTCTTCGGCCATCAACACCTAGCACAGATTGCTGAAGTGACAACTCCGACCACTAGACCACCGACACTGATTGTCAAAACAACGGCTCCAACCATCGGCACCAACTACCATCCAACCGGATAAATGACCTAACCACCATATGAGGTGACGAAAGCCATTGTTTGATTTTGCAAAATGTTTTACCAAATTTTTAAAGGTAAATATTTTATAACTTTGACCACATTTTACCTACAAATAAACAAGCGAAATTGGGTAAAGATTTTTCAAAAAATATTCTACTTCAAAACAAACGAAGTGTCAAACTCAAGTATAGTAAAAGTGCACTTAGACTCGGATTTGCCAATACATACATAACCCTAACATTGTTAACATTAAAACACTTAAAAATTTGAACATGTTGTTGGAGTGATTAGAAAAATAATTAATTTATGTTCTTCCAACTTAAGCCTAGAGTTATTCCTATTTTTTAATATTCCTTGATTGCATGTTATTAAAAATTTTTCCCTTATATAAATACAAAGTTTGGTGGGGTAGAAGGCTATGTAAAGTGAATTCTAAAAATGAAACTTTCTTTCTTGAAAACAAATAGAGAGAGATGAAACACAAATTATTAAAATTAAAATTAAAATGATTAAATATGTGAAACTGTTGCTTGAGTGATTAGAAACATAATATTTTTTATTGTGTGTTACTAAATTTGAGTAAAAATCTCATATTCCAAATCAGTTGTTTTTTTTTTTTTAATAGAAATTTATTTATATAAATAATTAGTGCACTATTTATAAATCCTAATGCATGAAAATAAATGCATTCACTCCATTAATACTCCTTGGATATATATAAAATAAATTCATACTACTACAGTGTTTGGTAGATATATAGGAAAATATGATTATAGTGAACTAACAAGCATTTAATTATTTTTTTAATAATCAAGTGTATGTATTATTAAAACTAGCTTGTAACCTCATGCATATGCATGAATACACTTAAAAATATACAATAAGATGCATAATATAATTCCTATGTATAATTCAAATACTATTGATAGTCATTTTTATATTTTGTTAACTCTTTAAAAAAATTTGTAAGGATATTATTAGGTATAAAATGTAAATTGTCCATGTATTTTTTTTAAAAATATTGTGAAACACCTTTTTTTTTTTACGATTCATTTATTTTAAACTCTTTAGTTTTTGTACTTAATAACTCACTTGGATGAATATTTATGATGTGGTCTCACATTTTATTCTAAAATTAAGAAATAAAACTCTTTAAGAATAAATAATTTAGGACACATGACGCAAAATTGGAATTTTAATTTGAAATTCTAATTTGAGTTTCTCTCAGCTTCACCTATTATTAGATATATAGATTTGCTTTTGTCTCACAATGGTTTTTATTAATTGTTAGTAAAGCAACTAAACATGAGGAAGAGTGTAATATTCCAAATCCACTAACCTTTTTTTTATAGTAATTAATATTGCAATTAAATTATTTTAATATAAATAATTAATAAATATAATCATGTAAATTCATTTTATATAAATTACATGCACTATGCATGTGTAAATTCATTTTATATAAGTTCAAGTATTGTATGTGTGTAGGGGTGTCAATTTGGGTTAGCGTGTTGGGTTCGTGTCGTGTCGAGGTAGGGGTATTCGACTAAATGACTCAACCCTAACCCGACCCATTTAATAATCGTGTCATGATCCTTCAACCCTAACCCGACCTGTTAATAAGGCGGGTTGACCTGATCCAACCCATTTGACACGCTTAATAAACGAGTCGTGTTGGGTTGACATGAATGTAATACAATCCATTTCAATCTGCATAATATTAAATATAACATCCATTTAGAAATAATTTTTTTTACATCTCAAAAAACAGTGCATACACTTCAAGTCTTCAACCCACATTCAAAATAATATAGTTCAACAAAAATATAACATTTGAGGGGTAAGGGCCCAAAATTATATATTGGGCCTTGGGCCTTGGCCAAGGACGTTGACTGGTTTGAGGACGAATAAACAGTAGTGGGGGTATTAAGCTTAGAGTCCTATGAGTATGTTGCATATGGAAAGGTTGGGGGAGGTGGTCCGAGGAGTAGTATCTCCTCGGATAAATGAAGCGCAGACCAGAGGTATATCTTATCGCTCAAAGTGACCTTCCAAAAAATTCCACTGATAGGGATATGAATTATGAACGTATAGGAGGGATGGAAGCTCAGAAATATCTAAGAGAAAATTGTTGTCACCGCATTAAATGCTCTGTAACTAACTCTCTGGCCACATTAATGAGGAAGTGATTTCTGAACAATGTTTTTCAACCTTATAGCTACCCCCAAAGACTTCAGGAATGTGCTGATGGGACAAGTATCAACACCAACTATCTGGCCTGCACGTGGAGGGTAGAGATGAAAGGTGAAGATAGTATAAAAGAAGAAGGAGACAATGAGAGGTGGGGGATCGAGAAATCAAGAAAGAAACATTGTAGCAATCAGGAACTACATTTGTAATAAAACTTGTAAGAATTATATAAGAACTGATCTCCTCGGACTAAGCCGATGATGATTTTCTTTAGATTAAATCAATCTATCTTCTTGTTCTTGTCGTTGGAGCCCACTTTATTTGTTGTCCAACTCATTTTAACCTAGTTTTCTAGCCCACTCTCTACAAATTCATTGTTTTGGGCTTTTTGGGCCTAAGTCCATCCACCCTTTGGGTTAGAGACCCGAATCTGGTCCTTACAACATTCATCTAGAAATAAGTTATTTACACTCCAAAATAGGTGCATACATTTCAAGCCAAATTCAAAATAACAAAGCTTAACAAAAATAAAATAACATAGTTCAACAAAAGTATAATATTCTTGGAACTCGCCAAATGCTAAGTATCAATATTGAAAGAATTTGAGCAAACAGTAGAGTAATCCTTACTATGACCACGATTATCATCCATAGATTCTTTGTTGATGTCCAAATTCATAACATCTTCCACAAGCTCATCCAATTTCATTTGTGCAAGTTCTATGTCCAAAAAAAAAAAAAAAAAGTATTAGTAGTTCTAGGGTTTGTAAAGTTTCAATTTCCAATTATATCCCTTGTAAATTTTTGTAATTACTCACTTTTCTTTTCAAATTTAAAATATATGTTGGATATAAAAGGTATTTGACAAATCTAAAATAAAATAAATATTTATTTGTTATACGGGTTAAACGGGTTGTGTTAAGTGGATCATTTCGGGTTGACGCAAATAAATTGACATGTCAAACGTGTCTATTGCGGGTTATGCGGGTTGACCCGCTTATGGCACGTTTCTTATCGTGTCGTTTTCGGGTCGACCCATTTATGACCCAAACCCATTAAGGCCCAACCCTAACCCGAAAAAACCCGTGTCGGGTTCGTGTCGTGTTCGCTGGTTGGGTCGAACATTGACACCCCTATATGTGTGTCCTAATTTTATGAACTTTGAACTCGAATTTTAACCATATATCCTTAACTTTTCTTATTGTCTTAATTTTTTAGAATTTGATTTTAAATTTTAAACTTTTTAATTTATCTTTATATGCTTAATTTGTCTTATTATCAAATCATTTTGAATTATTTAGTAGATTTAATTTTCTAAGTATGGAAAAGTAAAAACCAAAAGAAAAAGTATTTATATACAAAAATAATTAATGCATGATAATAAATGCATTTATCATATTAAAACATGACCATATTATAAGACACTATACAGATTACTATCAGACACTGTAAAGATTACCATCATCAGGGAAATCAATTTGCATAGTCAGAACAAACTCCCTGACTAGAACAACAACAAAAAAATGGTGGCAACTTCTTCCAAAATGGCTTTCTTGGTCATCCTACTTGCTTTTGCAATTTGTATCTCTCTCTCTCTCTCTCTCTCTCTCTCTCTCTCTCTCTCTCTCTCTCTCTCTCTCTCTCTCTCTCTCTCTCTCTCTCTCTCAATATTTGATTTTTTATATGATGGTGGCTAATGAAATACTGATGTGTTTGGACCTGTCTTAGGTATTATAATTTCTAACCTAGGGCAGGTGGTGTAATGTTTCTAAAAAGAAATAAGATCCCTAATCAATTTCATTAATGTTGAAATAGAAAGGACACTTTGGACTTCTTGGCATAGAAAAATAATAATTGTGATACCAAATGAAGGAATTGCAAATTTCTCTAACATTATGTTAAGATCCATGTCCTAGATTCCAATTTTACCATTTTATCTTTTTAATAGAAGTATTTTATTTGCAGAGAATATATAATATGATCATTAGAAATGTTGATGTGTTTGGAAAAGATTAAACTTCTCTTGCCCCAACTCTTCATTGGCAATATATTATCTTCTTTGGGAATAAGATATAGTTTAACCCCTCAAGGTTTTAAATGGCCTCTTTCTCATGATTTTAAAAGCCGAAATAGTCAAAAAACCGAAAAAGACCAGTTTTCGGTTTTTAATGGTTTTTGACCTGTTTGACAAGACCGATTCTAGATTTAGTCCGGTTTTTTAAATAGTGCTCTTTCTAATTAGAGTTCAAGGCCCTCCATATAAGGCTAATTAAGACCTCCCCTTAGGCAATGTGAGACTTAGCCAAGATTTGACTCTCTCTCACTTCATCAGCCAAGATTTGACTCTCTCTCACTTCATCACCCAACTTAAGAGTTATTTTGGCATTTTGGGTTCTAACAATCTATGCCCTCTAAAGGGCTAGATGTCCTCATGTGAGACCTACACACCATCCTGTCATTAGGATTTCACTTTGATACCATTTGTCACACCAATTCTTCATTGACAAGATATTGTTATCTTTGGGAGTGACACAAAGCCTCGGGTCTCGAGGTTTTAAAAACTTAAATGGCCTCTTCCTAATTTGAGTCCAAAGCCCTCCATATAATGCTTAGGAGATGAAGGTTTAGTGGTCTCCTTGGAGATTAGTTTGACTTTAATTGTCTTGATTTTATCTAGTAACTGATACTGATAATGATTGATAGTATACGTCGGAATAGGATGATGGAAAACAACCATGGCTAGAAAGAGCAATATACATTGAGTTGCTGGAGGAGTCCATGAATTCAAGGAAGTAGTGATTTCAAATTGCACATTGTGGTTATTCATCCAAAAGAAATTGCCCATGTAGGCAACTTGTTGGTCTTATTTGTTTTAGTTATTCATAATTGGGGATACTGAGGCTGCAGGATTTCCACGTTATTGATTTTTTTTTTTTTTTTCTTCTATAATGATTTATGTGTATCTATAATTTATGAAGTAAGAGTGACATTAAAATAAACGATGAAGACAATAATCCATGAACTTTGGGTCAAATGATCTTTAATTAGATACAAGGGGTAGAAGTTGATAGCAAGTTTCCAAACTCTGACATACAAATAAATATTAATTTTTTATATAAAAAATGGAAGCAAAATATTAATTAATTTTGGGAAGTATTTGTTAAATCAAAAACGGGTTCTGTCAGGGGCAGACCCCTTCATACTTTTGTTTTGTTTTTTGTTTTTTGTTTTTTTTTTTTCTCTACACTTTTATGTAGGTTTTGTTCATATATCTTTTCTATGTTGAACTTTGAAAAAATAGAAGTAAAATGAACTAGGATTGAGATAATAATAAAGCCAAGGATCTTGCAGCTGAATTGGTATGTCGATCTACTTGTGCACAAAGTGCTTAGGGGTCTTGGACAAAAGGATTCGTGCTGTAGAGTTAGCAGTATATTATAATTATCTCTTAAAAAATAATAAATAAATAAATAAAAAGATAATAACTAAGGTCTTGAATAAGATAATAAAAGACTTGGACATTGATTAGGATAATACAATGAGCTTAGGTTTTGATATTTATAACAATTTTCTTAAATATATATTATTGTTAAACTGCATAACTAAACGTGGTTTATCCACTAATTGAGGCTAAAGTGGCTATCAGCATTCGATGGTTTACGCCAAGCCACCATGGCTGGCATAGTTATATTACTTGCCGTAGAGAAATAATGTTCCTTTAAATAACTCTGGTCAATACATAATGACCTGGGTTGCTGATTTTTACAAAAAATTATATAATATTTTAGGAGTATAATATTGTTGTACTCTTTTTTATTTTTTTTGATAATTCAAAAAAAAAAAATTATTGTTTGACACGATGGCCTATAGCATAGCATTTGACATTTGATTAGTAATGCAACACTTGAGTCTGTATAATATGGTAACCTATAATCTAATAACTAGTAGCATGACACTTGGGTTTATGTGACCCATTCGTCTGCAATCTTATTCATCAATTAGTATGACACAATAACTTGACACCTTAAGAGAACTTTGTTAATAAGATAACTTACACTAGAGTTTGATATATCACGGATACACTTCTTTTTCAACATCATACTTACTTCAGCTTTTGACATCATTGATGATGATAAATCTGCCATTAGTATTTCATTAGCCACCATCATTTAAACAACCAAAAATTGAGAGAGAGAGAGAGAGAGAGAGAGTAACAAGCTGCTAAAGCTAGCTAGTAGGATGACCAAGAAAGCCATTTTGAAAGAATTCCTCTCCATTTTTTTTCTTTTTTTTTTTTGAGAAAGAAGTAAGCGGGTTTTATTGAATAATTTCAGAATGGAGTATATCATCCAAATCACCGGGTAGCTCTTCTACCCAAACATCAATATCTGCAGTTAGAACTGCTCTTCTAGCTAAAGCATGGGCTATTTTATTACCCTCCCTACGAGTGTGCACAAAACAACCAGTAACCAGAGTAGAGCTTAGGCAGCGAATCTCTTCTATAATGTGACCGAATAGAGTGTGGCATGCTCCAGGCGAGTTTATGGCTACAATAACCTTTTGACAATCTCCTTCAAAAACCATGATAGACACAATTCCTTAGCCAGTGTAACGGCTCGACTTGCCGCTTGCGCTTCAGCTTGCTCTAATGAATGGGGTAGTGCGATCCTTTGGCTCAAAGCTGCTATAACTTCGCCATTACAGTCCCTCACGACCACTCCAAGTCCAGCACAGTTGCAATGCTCAAACAATGCCGCATCAAAGTTTGCTTTGTAGACACCCTCTGGTGGTGGGGACCAACCAGCCCAAGGTGAGCGTGAAATTGGGCAAAGGACCTGAGTATGGACGTCCAAATACTCCATCACCATCTCCTTCGCACGTTTGTGGACCTCATGAAGTGGCCACGTTGGTTGATGCTCACGAAGCCTGTTTCGGCGCTGCCATAGACTCCATGCAGTTGTGGCGAAGACAGCCACGTTGAGGGCAGAACACTGCTCCAACACAGCTTCAAAGAGATCCAAGAAAGATCTAAACACCCTCTGGTACAGTTGTGCGAAGCAGAGACATGACTTCCAAACTGCCTTTGCATGGTCACAAAGCCATAACACGTGAAGAATCGTCTCCTGGTGAACAAGTCTCGCCCACTGGGATTTGCCTCCGTACCAGGTTGTGCTTAGTGGGCAGTGAGTCCTTAGCCGCTCTCCAAATGAAGTGCTTGATTTTTTGGGGAGTATTGATCTTCCAAATTCGTTTCCACACATTCCCAGCCACCCCACCAGAGGAAGAAGGAGAAGAATGGAGCACCTCAGAAGCAAGCATATGGTAGGCTGTCTTGACCGTGTAACTCCCATCCGGCGACAAAGGCCATACAAGGCAATCCACTTGATGCAACTTACTCACGTAAATTCTCCTTATTATCTCCACCTCCCAAGGATAAAAGGAGGTCTCCAGCAACTCAATATTCCAATCCGTGGTGTTAGGATAGAAAAGATCAGAGACTTTTTCAACACTTACATCCCTCCTTGGTGTAACTATCTTGCCTCCTCCAGGTTCCGGAAGCCACTGATGCTCCCAAATATTAATAGACCGCCCATCTCCCACTCTCCAGACAGCACCTTTTAAGATCACTTCTCTAGCTTGTAAAATACTTTTCCACGCATATGACCCATTGGAAGATATAGGGGCCTCTAATATGCTCCCCTCTGGAAAATATTTTGCACCTAGGACTTTGTACAATAAAGTGTCCCTTTTGTGGTATAACCGCCAAACCTGTTTTGCAAGCATTGCCTTGTTAAAATTTTGAATATCCCGAAAGCCCATACCACCAACCGCTTTGGATGAACATAAGGTACTCCATTTCACCCAATGAATCTTCTTTGTCTCTCCTTGCCCCCACCAAAACTTTCGGATCATTGCCTCAATGTCTTTACATAGGCTCACCGGAAGCTTAAAAACACTCATGGAGTAGGCCGGAATTGATTGGATAACAGCCTTGATCATAATCTCCCTACCAGCTTGTGAAAGCAACTTTTCTCTCCATCCTTGCATTTTGGACCAAATGCGTTCTTTAATTTGAGTAAAGCATGCCTTCTTATTCCTTCCTACAAATGAAGGTAATCCCAAATATTTATCATAATGCTGGATTGCTGGAAGGCCAAGAGACTCCTTGATTGCTTCTTGAGTAGCTTCACCTGTGTTTTTGCTAAAGAAAAGAGTTGTCTTTTCCTTATTCACTACTTGACCTGAGACCGCTTCATAGGTAGCTAGGAGTTCTTTTATCTTCTCACATTCCTCCAAGGTGGATCTACAAAATAAGAGGCAATCATCTGCAAAAAAGAGATGGGTTAGCTTTGGTCCCCTTCTACAAAGTGAGAAGCCATGAATCTCTCCATTATTTGCTGCTTTTCTTAAAATTGAGTTTAGACCTTCGGCACAAAAGAGAAATAGGTAAGGAGACAAAGGGTCCCCTTGTCTAATTCCTCGAGTTGGATAAATCATTCCTTGGGGTTCCCCATTCACCAAGATGGAATAGGACACCGTGGAAATGCACTCCATAATTAGCGATACCCAAGATCTATGAAAACCCAACTTCAACAGAATTTTTTCCAAGAAAACCCACTCCACCCTGTCATACGCCTTGCTCATGTCAAGCTTTAGGGCCATGAAACCTGTTTTACCTGTACAACTTGTCTTCATATGATGCAATGATTCATAAGCAATCAAAATGTTATCAGTAATCAACCTCTCCGCAACAAAAGCACTTTGAGTCTCTGAGATGATCTTATTTAGCATAGGCTTTAACCTATTTGCTATAACCTTACTGACCATTTTGTAAATCACATTGCATAAACTTATAGATCTAAACTCAGACACTCTTTCTGGATTTTTAACTTTTGGAATCAAAGCAATAAAAGTGTGATTTATTGATTTTAAAATAGATCCAGAATTAAGGCAAGATAACACAGCTTGAGTAATATCCATTCCCACATCTGACCAATAAGTTTGAAAAAAGAGTGGAGGCATACCATCCGGTCCAGGGGCTTTTAGGGGAGCCATATCTTTTATGGCGCTTTCTACTTCTTCTCCTGTGTATGGGGCTGTGAGCTTCGCATTCATCTCCGACGTTACCACCTCTTGGACATCTTCTAAAATGCTCTCTAAATTATGCGGATTTGATGTTGTGAATAAACCCGCATAGAAATCAACAAGCATCTTTGAGACCACTCCTTCTTCCGTTTGCCAAACTCCACAATTGTCCCTAAGCCCCTTAATGAAATTTCTCCGTTTTCTTTGAGTAGCAGTTCCATGAAAGAACTTGGTGTTCCTATCTCCACTTCTAAGCCATTGAACTCTAGACCTTTGATGCCACATCTGTTCTTCCTTGTCATAAAGTTTATTTAGCTCTGCCTTTAGTGTTACTACCTCCTGATAATTTCCATCAATGACTGATTGAGCTTCTGCCTGCCACAGAAGTTCCTTTGTATCCTTTATCTGTTTCTTCACATTTCCAAAATGTTGCCGACTCCACTTCTTCAAATTCTTCTTGCATTTTTTGAGCTTCACAGTTGCTATGTGCATAGGAGTGCCAACCGCATGAGTTGCCCATGTTCTAGCCACTGTGTTGCTACACCCTGGGTCCGCCGTCCACATCGCTTCGAACCTAAATGGCTTACGCTTCCATCTTTGGCTCTCCCCATTTGGATCAAGGTTAAGTAACAGCGGTCTATGATCAGAGGTGAAGCAATGGAGGTGTTCAACTCTGCCGGTTGGAAAACGATCTAACCATTCGTAGTTGGCAACGCCTCTGTCTAGCCGCTCCCATACCAACTCACCTCTCCTTCTTCCATGCCATGTAAAGTCTGGACCTGTGTACCCTAAGTCAACAAAGCCACCTTCATCTAGCACTTCCCGAAAGGACTGCATGAGATTGTGGGACCGTGGCACCCCTCCCCTCTTATCATTCACCTCCAATAATTCATTAAAATCGCCGATAACACACCACGGGAGTTTTGGTTTTGAATAAAGCATGCGTAACATATTCCACCCTTCACTTCTTCTGGATGTCTCAGGCTCCCCATAGAATCCCGTCAAGCGCCAAGCATTCGCCGTACGTCCATGCACAATGACGTCAATGTGATACTTGGAGAAGCTGTCAACCCATACTACATCTTCATCCCTCCATAACATAGCCAATCCTCCCCCTCTTCCATCACTAGAGACTGTAAAACACCCATCAAACTTCAGCTGACATCGAACCCATTCCATATGTTCTCTATTCGACCATGTTTCCGATAAAAACACGATCGCGGGACCTTTTGCTTGCACTATGTCTACAAGCTCATCAACTGCTCGGCGGTTCCCAAGCCCCCGGCAGTTCCATGCTAAAAGACTCATTGGTTCCGGCGGGGCTGGGAACCAGCCTCCACCGTTGTCTTTTTATTGTCCATGGTCATCTTCTTCTTACTCACCTCCAGCACTCTGTTTTCGTCTTCCTCATCTCTGTTTGTTCTCTTTGTTAACAGAGATGGACATTGCACCCTGGGCTCACTTATAACTCTATCTCTACGGACCCAACCTCTTTGTTTTATTTTTCCTTCATCGTGGGCCTTAACCAAACTTAAGTCCAAGCCCAAAGACTTTAGTCCACTTAAGTTCTGTTCCGTTGACTTTCCCAAGCCTTCCACTGAACTTTCTTCCTTCTGTGTTTCCGTTGACTATGCAATTGGATTTGCTTGATGATGGTTTTTTGGAAAAAAAAAAAAAAAAATCTCATATGAAAGAACATGTATTCCTACCATGTAGGCCATTTCTTGGATTTCTTTGCATTTAATCTTTGACCTCACCTAATTTTGCAATTATGTCAAAGTTTCATTAATTAATGGTCATTGTCTAATGGGATAGATGCATTTATTATCATGTATTAATGGTCCTCTCTCTCTATATATATATATATTTAAATAAAAAATCACCAAACATTGAAATCTAGCATTGTCCCCTGCAGTGAATTACTAAAAAAGTCCAAAACGAATAAAGCCGATGAGTAGCGGACAAGTTCAATTTCTTTTAAATGAATAATGACATAACGTGCTATCTTGTTTCAATATTTTCTCGATTTATTTATTTATTTTTTAGAAGACTTAGTTCCTTGAATAGTTAAATTCATTGACTCCATCAGCAACTCTATATATGATTGCATTCCCTCATCCTCTAACAAGAGCCAATATCATTACAGTTTGTTTGATAAATTAACCATGGATATCGAAGTCAAAGTTATCTCCAAGGAAACGATAAAACCTTCCTATCCTACTCCTGGTCACCTCCGTCATTACTCTCTCTCCTTTCTTGATCAAAGTGCACCTCAATTTTTCATGCCTTGGGTTCTATTCTACCCCAAAGACACCAACACTGAACTCAATAATCTAGAGCAACGTGAAAGGATTAAGAAATCCTTATCCGAGGCCTTAACACAATTCTACCCACTAGCGGGACGTGTGAAGGAAAATCTTTATATCGAATGCAACGATGAAGGCGTAAACTATGTAGAAGCTGTGGCCAAATGCAACCTTTCTGAGTTTCTTGAGAATCTAAACCCTTGTGAGCACAAGAAGTTCCTCCCATATGAATTGGACGATGTCAATGATTTAGTTGCAGTTGTACAAGTTACCACCTTCAACTGTGGTGGTATAGTGGTCGGTCTGGAATTATCTCACAAGGTAGCAGATGCTTCATCATTTTTCTTGTTCCTCAACAGTTGGGCAGCTACAGCTCGTGGAAGTAGCAGCATAGTGTCTCCTCGTCTCGATGCTGCTACGATATTTCCACCGGCAACTTTATCTGGCTACAATCCAAATATTGGGATGTCAAGGAACAACATTGTGTTAAAGAGAATTGTCTTTGATGGCAATGCTATAGCAGCCATCCGAGCCAAATTTAGTAGTGGGAACAAAAGCATCGAATACCCACGTCCGACACGCGTGGAAGCCTTATCTGCTTTCATATATAGTCGCTTCATTGCTGCAACTCAACCCGAAGCAGACCCCAATAAGGCTTACATAATGTTTATAGCAGTGGACCTGCGTAAGAGGTTGGATCCACCGCTTCCACAAAATTGTTTTGGAAATCTAAGCCAGTCCACAGCCTCTGTAGTCTCCAACAACATTGAGGATGGCTTTAATGGCACTGTTCTCCCTATGAGAGAAGCGATAAGGACAGTCAACATGGATTATGTTAAAAAACTCCGGGACAGCGACGGGCACTTGAACTTTATCACAGAGAACACAGAAAAATCAAGCAGAGGAGAGGTAGTTACTTTTGGCTTCACCAGCTTGTGCAGGTTTCCTATATATGAAGCCGATTTTGGTTGGGGGAAGCCTGTTTGGGTAGGTTCGACGAAATTGTTTTACCATAATCTTGTTACTTTCTTCGACACCAAATCGGGAGATGGAATAGAAGCATGGATTACCTTGAAGGAGGAAGACATGGCTAAATTTGAAATGGACAAGGAGGTGCTGCAATACGTTTCATTCGCGAAAAATTCTGTGTTTTAGGCTGTCTCTGACTTGGAGATGGTCAGATAGTAATGGTTCTAGTGAATATGACTTCAAGTTCATACGGTTGCTTTGTGTGCAGAACAGTTGCTTTTAATCTTTTACATGTTTCAGACAAGCTTGCTTTGGATTGGAATAAGATCTTTTCGTTTTTCGATTTCCTTTTGCATGTGGGTGTGAAATAATTAAGTTTGTCTCATTGTAAAAAATGAACAGAAAAAGAAATAAATTTGTTCATTAGAAGCATAAATGAACTTTTTTTTTTTTTTGGGACTGAAAATGAACATATTTCGATCAGTATAGTTTTTATTATATATAAATTATTTTACACAGTTTTATATATACCCTAAAAGCGACTTAAGTCACAATTTCTAACCTGGAAATCGTGAATTCAACAAGTTTAAACCTTCCAATCAAGATCATACAACTGCAGAGCAAACTCATGCAAAGGGCTTGATCAAATGATTTTTTAAGAGAAATATAAGCCTATACTAGACTCACATTAACAATAAATAAAAATTGTCCGTCCCTATGTTAGTATTTCATTTTTATACTCCAAGGACTGTAGTATGTCATGTTTTAATTTTATTTATTTATTTTAAACTTTGATTAATTTGTTAATATTAAAAAAAATGGATGTATGGAAGGCTGTGATTGTTAGAGCACAAAGATTATTTTTATTGCGGGCTGCATAGCAAGAACATGGATCTTTGATCATCAAATTATCTTGCAAGTGGATTAACCAATCTTTTAATGACTTGAATTATGGTGAGACTCAAATTTTCTGTGATAATAGTTTAGACCAGCATTTTATTTTCATTAATAGTTTATATATATATATATATATATGTGTGTGTGTGTATGTAAAGTTATCTGTAATAAATAGTTTATATCTTTATTTCATTTTGTTTCTCAAAAAAAAAAAAAAATTCTTTATTTCATTTATTAATAATAGCTTATATGCTTGTGTGTGTGACTATTGGGTTATAACTTACATAAATTTCTGTTGGGTTATAGATTGATCCCGGTTAATTAATTAAATTATCCAAGTTGATTAATTAGGTCAAATTATATACAAATTATAAAGGCACCAATAAATCACTAAATAAACTAAGTGAAGTGGAAATTTAATAAATACGGTGATTTGTTGATGAATGGGGAAAACTTCTTGCAAGGCAAAAAATCCCACCAGGTAATTTTCAAATCATCACTTTCAAGAATCCACTAATTAAGAAAAAACGGTTACAAGTATAAAAAATCGTACCACCACCTTGGTCTATCTCAAAATACCAACATACAATTGAACCTTTACTCCAATTCCCAATTGGACTTGCTCTTATAGAGACTTCTTCCTGTATGCATGGATCGTAGTACATGTCTGACTTTCCAGCAACTGATTGATTGTTGTTGGATGTAAAGTTCTTCACTTTAAAGCACGATGAAGATCTGGAAACACTTGGATACAAAACCCTAAGGTGTACAAGAACGTAGTAGTTTCTAATTTAGTGTATGAATTCTCTAATTGAGTCTTTGTGTCTTAATGACTTTAAAATAAAGCTTTTATATGGGTTGGAGGTTTAGTGAACGAAACCCTAGCAATCCAAGTCATCATGAGCTGAAATTCGGATCTGAAAATTCTGAAATCGCAGAGCTCGATAGATGGAGAGGTGTCGAGCTTGTGTCGAGAATCCTTCATTAAACCTCGATAGATGCTAGTGTCGAGCTAGTGTCGAGACTAGTGTCAAGCTTCACTGACTCAACGTTTCTTCACTTGTTTCTTGGTTCAATTTTCATGTCTTTAATGATACCATTTATTATGTAAAAGTTACATACATCTTGATATATTAAACCCATCTTAAATCTACACAATTACACGTAAAGTATATTTTGTCAAAAGATAAGCCAATACATAGAAAAGTGCATAATAATATGGTGATGAAGGTGAAAACTCAAGAACAACAATCCAAGGGAAAAACACTACAAAGGTTCTGAAACTCCAAGAAGAAATTCACTAATAGAATCAAAGCGCTTAACATTGAAACATACCATTGGAGGTAGCTAATTGGTATCTCCAATAGTGAATAATTCATGTAACCACACATAACTCCAATTCGGTTGGACTCATCTATTTTGAATTGCTTCAAACGAAATTTTTGCCTGTGACTCCAAGGAATACCTTGAAGATTTGATTTCCTCAATAACATTAGGATGAGTATTAGGCTTCAACCATGAACTACACTATAGTAGTAGCAACACCGTAGAATGTCTTTTCTCTTTGCTTTTGAACTCATAGATTGAATAGATGGAGATTGGGGTTTTCTCTTTGAACAACATACGATTTTCTGCCTATATAATCTTGTAAAAGTCGTACATAATGGACATTTATATAGGAACTCTAACCAGAGTTACAAAAACCCACATATACGGTCGACTTAGAGTCTGTTTGGATACCACTTATTTTGCTGAAAATTGAAAACTGAAAGCTGAAAATACTGTAGCAAAATAATTTTTAAATTTATGAATAGTATTATGGGACTCAATTTCAAAGTTTTTTTACTTTAATAAAGTACTTGTGGATCCCATAAACAGTGCACGGGACCCACTGAATAGTGCTTAATCACGTGAAAACTAACTTCTCAAAAAAAAAAAAAAAAAAAAAAAAAGCTAGACACAAGATGCTCCTCTGTAGACGCAATCCAAACGCGTACTTAATGTAAAACACGTCAAATTAAAAACTAAATCCGTGATTCTCGTTCAGTCAATTGGGTATCTATATATATATTTTTTTTTTTGAGAATCAGTCAATTGGGTATCTAGAAGCTGTGAAAACTAATCTCAATCAATTAATCGATTGCGGGGAGGTGTTGGTATTCCAAAATCTTTTTTTTCCTCAAATGGATCTCGGGTCTTCGTTTTGATATTGAAAAGGACTTTGGCCAAAAAAAAAAAAAAAGATATTGAAAGGGACTAAAACTTTTTATCATGGTTGGTCAACATTTAATCACTTGAACCTAAGTACCGGACACTCCTAATCCCCATGAATAAAGATTTTAATCTCAGATATTTAAAGTTACATCCTTTTTGACCTATTCAATATCAAAGCAAATACTTTTTCAAAATATATATATATATATATCTATATATCAAAGCAAATATATTGTCAAAATTGTTCTGACAGATGATACTACAAAATTCATTTTAGATATATCAATTTAGTAAGTATGCACCGTATCAAGGACGGAAGTTGAACAATGTTTGTTTGTTTTTTTAAAGGATCCAGATCTTCTATAGTAATACCATGTCTTGTCTTAAAGCAAATCATCTATCGGGACCAAGCCCTCAATAATTAATCACATAAATTATACAAATGCATATCTTTGAAAACTACGAGGTTAAAACTAATGCATCAATGAATAGTCCTATGTATAGCCTTTATTTTATTTCAATAATGTGTATATATATATATATTGGTCAGGATTAAGTAATGTTATTTTAAATAATGCTTCATCATTTAGTAACTTTTTACCAAATTAAATTTTAAAAATCTTACTTTTGGATTACATGTTCTTTATATTCTTAACTCGCATATTAAATGTTTTATTAATTAGATGTTATTTATTATTTGATCTAAAAACTCATCTTTCATACATAATTTTAAAATACAAAAAAAAAAAAAAAAAAAAAATCATTTGCTAGATAACATAGTTATTGATCTCTCCAATCATTTTTGAAATTTTGCAAGCATGATAAATATAAGAGGAAAAGAAAAAACACTGAATTTGTTAAAATTTATATCCAGTAAAATAAATCTAAATAGTTTAATGTTAGTTAAAGTCATATACCATGTATAACTCGGTGTGATTTACTAAAGAACTATTGGGTTATAAGCTACATAATGATTCCAAATATTTCTAACTCTCATATCCCCTAGTGACAAAGTCAAATCCCATTTTACCTGTTCATAATGGAGGCAAATATATTTGTAAACGTGTTCAATATTTGATTTTATAAAATTCCTATTAAATTTGAACCTTAGGTATGAAGGAAGAAAGTTGAACATTAATTGTTTATTTAGGGGATCTGAATCTTCTATTATGTTTCTTTCTAAAATCAAGTCATCTATCGGAACCACGTCCTCAATGGTTTATATTTATTACATTAATTAGACAAATGCATTAGACAATGGAATCATATAAAAATATAAGGTTAAAACTAATGCATCAATAAATAGTACTAGGTACAGCTAGCCCAAAGTCACTCTTTGGATCAGTATTATATTTGGATATGTTAATGTCGATTAAGTTCCACTCTCATGCTATTATTATTAAGCTTGCCATGTGAACAGGATCTTTTCCAATACACGTGTAATTGGAACAATTCATTTGGAATGGTGGTTGAGATTTTATTATTTTCTGAATATGGTAATATACAAATTGCCAACAATCATTTAAAAATTTTAAATAGGAAAAGTTAATGGATGCCTTAAGGACATTAGTTAAAAAATATTTTTATGAAAAAAATAAAAAAGTAACTTATTTTTTTATAAATTTTTATAATTTCCATAAAAATTGTATCAAAATTTTCTTAAAATAATCAATTTCCAAATGTCCTAAAAGCATTCGTTAACCAGACCCATTTTAAATAATGCAACAATACATACAACTTTACATTTATATTATTTAATGTAAGCCAAGAAATTAATCCATTTAAAGTGGAAAAATTTGTAATATGTGATTATGGGGGCTTATGTCATGCCCTAAAATCACTATGTCAAAAGCATAAGAAAATAAACCATCAAGAGAAACAGTAGGAGATTTGTTTTTGTTTTTGTTTTTCCCATTCCCATCAAGATAACAATATTTGTCCGTATTTTATAAATATAGCTAGCATACTAAAATCTGCACAAAGTAAGTTAGAGTTCTATGAAATATTCCCAAGTTAAATATTAACATTGATACACCATATTGAATATGCTAGTATGGATATGAAAGCGAAAGTATAAAGTATAGAACACAATAATACATGAGAGTTATGTGATTCAGTCTAACAGCTTACGTCTACGGAGAAAACCTTAAAGGATTACGTCAATAATATATTAGAGTGTAGTATAAATCCTATATTACAATGAACCATAACATGTGTGTATATAGTAGACTAAACTTTAGACTAATAGACTTCTAGTACAAGTAGAAGACTTGACTTGCACACAAAGTAGAATTAGGCTTGGGCCTATGCTAATGGGTTAATATATCTCTAACAACAAATAATATAGACTACAAATCACACACCTCTAAAAGTGTATATTCAAAATATATTCAAAATACATAACAAAGAACCAAATTAATGATCCAACATATATATTATGATAAAATTAATCTACACAATGTAAGTTAGATGTCTAAAATGTACATTCAAAATGCATTAGTCCTAAACAACAAATGATCCAATATAGAATCAAGATCTTCCCAAACCAATTCAATCTCTGTTTGTACCAAAAATCAATTGGTGTCTTGGCCTGATGATAAAGAGCTATCATCAAGAGTGGATGCCAGATTAAAACTCTATCTCAAAAAAAAAAAATCCTCCCAAGCCATTTATGTACAGCGAGTCTCCAAGTTTGGCATAGTACTCCATTCACAATTTATTTATTTAGTTTTTAAGGTCTTTGAAAACTCCAAGAGAATAGCACCTTTTTCCAACAAAATTTTCAGGCCATCAGACATCCACTGCCGACAAACTGCTTCGATTTCAGAAATGAACCATTTGCAGCTAATAAAGAAAGCTTTAAACTCAAGGTATAAAATATGATGTGAAAATGATAGGTAAATAACATAAGCGTGCCAAAGTCAAGTAACATAAATAATAGGTGTGAAGAAAATGCAAGTTTCATGATGAGCATTTTTCAGAGTATACTACAAATTGCCAATTAAATTTCAGTCACTTTCATAGATAATATGACAAGAATGATTCATAAAACGCAATACAAAATTTCTTAACATGACTAATAATGATGCCGAATAAATCACCAGTAAGCCACACGGTCCTCGCACGCTTGAAACAGCACCTGCACAAAAAAGAAGACCTAGCGAAGAGCACTGGTGTGGTGCCGGCCAACTACCCTCCGAAGGTTAAGTCAGAACTATTCTCACAACTCTAGAGTGCTAGAGAGGGTAAATTATGCGTACCTTGATTCGTGAGGGTATCGGGGCTTTTATAGTGGTATAAGGTTGGCCTCTCTTCCTTGACCTCGAAGTCTTTTCCTTGTAGGACTCTGTTGGAGCAATCCAAAACGTGATGAGCAAACATTTCCTTGTAGAGTGGGTTTTTCATCAAACGCGTATCTTCTAGAATTACACTCGCACTAGTATTCTGATTTCCTTTAGGATTCTTTCGGATTCCAAGTGTGCGCCACAAGTATTATAAGTTATGCCAGGCCCTGGGTTCTCCCATATTGTCGGCCCATAGGCTCGGATCCGTCAGGCCCAAGGTCATACTATTTTTTACCCCTTCAACTAACAAAGAAACTACACAGTACATACTGTGAGCAAAAATTAATGGTCACTAAATCAAAACACAAAAATCCAACCCAAGACTGCATGACAAGCCATCACAGACAGAAAACATTAATGGTCACAAAGATGAAACTCATTTGCTATCAGCCTATCACACAAACATTACTCAAATATCGTCACGTAGACGAAACTCATTAGCTATAACATAGATGGAACCAAGGTAACAAAGATACAGTAAACATAACAAAAGCAGAGTGCCAAAACACGATTGCCACATAGACTGCAATATCTGATTGGACAATTAGTGATGTCAAAACACAAAGTTAAAACCTAAAAAGCTTACAGCTATCATATAATCAAATTTCATAGTATTTTTCCAAGTAGTTTCATCAAAACTTGGAAATGATTAAAATTATAAAAATTTTAAACTATGGTAGTATCTATGCATACAAAATATTAGAGTTTAACTTAAAAAAAATTATACTTATAAAAAATAAAAACCCAAAAAGAATTAGAGAATTATTTATTTATTTATTTATTTCCAAATGTAATTACTTATACACTTCATTTTATGAAAACAAAATAAATTTTGCATATAGAATTTGACGTCTCTTTAATAGTTTTAAAAAGTAGGATAATATTTTTGTACACTTTCTCTTCTTGATTATTATAACTCCCCCCTCCCCCCCAAAAAAAAGAATACATTTTAATGCTACAAACCATACAATGTTATGTTAAAGAAGAATTAACCGGATGAACTAATTAAGAGTAATGTTTATTATACACACTTTGTTACACATGCAAGAAAAAACAATTGAAATTTTAACTTGAAATCATGGTTTTTACTGTATTTAACATTATGTGTGCAGTAGCTTTTATTCATTAATTGATTCTTTGCTTTCTTCTATCTTGGTTTATCTTTTTCTTTTTTTGAAAAAAAAAAAAAAAAAAAAAAAATCCTATGTGAGTTTGCAAACATTAATTTTAACTTCTACCCTAACGTATATCTACTGAAGATCCTGTCGGTTTAAATCCAAAAGAAAAAAACATAGATAATGAAGATGACGACTCAAAGGCCATGGATTATTGCCTTCATCGTTTCCTTTAATGTCACTCTCGCTTCATTAATTACGTATAAACATTAATATTGTAGCAAGAATTTAAAAACCAAAAACCTTCAACGTTAAAATCGTGCAGCTTGGCAGAACTATGAATTAGTAAAACGAATAAAACCAACGAGTTGCATACAAATGCAATTTCCTTTGTTTGAATAAGTTCCTTGAATTCATTGACTCTATAAATGGTTGTTTTCCATCCTCGTATACCAACAGCTAGCCATTACCAGTATCACTTACAGTCTTACAAGATAAAAAAAAAAAAAAAAAAAAAAAAAAAAAAAAAAAAATCATGACAATTGAAATCGAAGTTCTCTCCAAGGAGAGCATCAAACCTTCGTCCCCTACTCCTGACCATCTCCGCCAAGGAGAGCATCAAGTTTCACCTCAATTTTTCATGCCTTGGGTTCTATTCTACCCAAAAGACACCAATTTTAATCTCAACAATCAAGAACAACGTGAAAGGATTAAGAAATCCTTATCCGAGGCCTTAACACAGTTCTACCCGCTAGCAGGACGTGTGAAGGACGGTCTTTATGTCGAATGCAACGACAATGGTGTACCCTATGTAGAAGCCGTGGCCAAATGTGAGCTTTCTGAGTTTCTTGAGAATCCAAATCTTTCTGAGCACAACAAATTCCTCCCATATCAATTGGCCGAAGTCAATGATTTACTCGCAGCTGTACAAGTCACCTCCTTCAACTGTGGTGTGATAGTGATTGGCCTAGATATATCTCACAAGGTAGCTGATGCTTCATCATTTTTCTTGTTCCTCAACAGTTGGGCTGCTACTGCTCGTGGTGGTAGCAACATATTGTCTCCTTGGCTCTATGCTGCTACGATATTCCCACCAGCAACTCATTTACCTGCCTTCAATCCACATATGGGAATGTCAAAGAACAAAACTGTGTTAAAAAGAATTGTCTTCGATGCCTCTTCTGTAGCTACTATCAGAGCCAAATACAGTTCTAGCAACAAAGATATCGAAACCCACGTCCCACACGCGTGGATCCACCTTATCCTCTTTCATATACAGTCGTTTCATTGCTGCCACTGATCAGACTGAAGCAAACCCCAATAAGGTCTACACAATAATTCTTGCAGTGGATCTACGTAGGAGGTTGGATCCGCCGCTTCAGCAAAATTAATCGGAAATCTAAGCCAGCCCACAAACTTTGCCGGCTCCAACAACACTGAGGACGGGTTTTCCGGCATGGTTCTCCCGATGAGCGACGCTATAAAGAAAGTTAACATGGATTATGTCAAAAAACTCTGGGATAGTGATGGGCGCTTCAACTATAGAACAGAGAATGCTGAAAAAATAAACAAAGGAGAGGTGGTTCCAATGGTCTTCACTAGCTTGTGCAGGTTTCCTATATATGAAGCCGATTTTGGGTGGGGGAAACCTGTTTGGGTAGGTTCGACTAAAATGCTGTACCATAATATTGTTACTTTCATTGAAACCAAATCGGGAGATGGAATAGAAGCATGGATTTGCTTGAAGGAGGAAGCAATGGTTAAGTTTGAAATGGACAAGGAGGTGCTCACGTATGTTTCATTGGCAAAAAATTGTGTGTTTTAGGCAGTCTCTGGCTTGGAGTTAGTAATGATTTCTGCAGCATATGAATTCCAATTCTGTGTTGTCCAAGATCTTTTACATGTTTCAAACAAGTTGGCCTGCGGCAAAAAATAAGTTGGCTTAATTTGGAGTGAATAAGATATTTCTTTTCTTTTTCCAATTTCTTTTCTGTAGGACACATTTTGTGCTCAAATGAAAATTACTTGAGGTCATGACTTAAAAATGTTATATTTAAATTAAGAAAAATAAGAGTCTCTGAACACATGCATAGCACTAATGATTTATATAAAACTAATCGCGAACATGTGCAATACACTGAAAAAATTGACGGAATGTTTTTTTGTTAAGTGAATAATGAAAATAATAGATGAAACTTATTAGTGTTAGTTCCAAACATTTCTTAAAATGATGTGATTAGTTAGTTCCAAATATATTAAATTTTCTTATTAAACTATCTAATTTTGTTATTTGAAAGTGTTTTAAATTTCGTAATTTTTTTAAAGGCAACATAATGTATTTTACATTCAATTATTATATAAGGCGAGATATTTTGTAAATAATGTAATGTGTGTTTGAAATTTATTTCAAGTGATTCTTACTCATTTCCTATACGTTTTGAGTAGCCTGAAGAACAAGTAAATATTAGTACATCTATTAGTTATATTAAAAAAATCTACAAGACTTTATAACATAAGAAAAATATTTTTACCAAGAACCTATCAACATTATAGTAAGAATGTGATATAATTGTCAATGAAGTAGCTCATTTTTCTACACAAACCTCTCCTCCCAAACTATTATCGAAGTGGACTGAAGTGGACCAAAACGGATAAAATGGACTGTAAGTGTGTTAACAATAAATACTAAACTTCAGTTTTTAGAAATTATATACATGAATTCATATGGTTATTTTCAATAACAATTTACATGAAAAAATAAATTTATTTGGAATACTTATTGTTATCCAGAAAAAAAACTAATCAATTTAAAATATGGCATTTTTTCTCATATTTAGATCCTTTGCCAACAATTGAAACCAAAACCAACAAAAGATAAAAGAAAATTTATTAACACATGTCATCAATAATATAAAAATATAATTATGCACTTGAATTAGTCAAAAATAATTAAATGTCTTTTTTTACTGAATAGTTAACTAAATATTTATGGATTCACAATAGTCCTATGATCATGCTTTTAATTATATTATTTTTAAAATTTGATTATGCTATGTAATTACAAAGAGTATCAATAGAGTAAAATACATTTATTTCATGTATTAAATATTTATGCATGTTGCACTAATTATTTATATAAAATGAATTTCTATTTTTATTTATATGACTTTCTTATTAAAATTTAGTTGCATTAGAAATAATTGTAACAAATTCTAGCAAAGATAAAAGCATTATTTTAATGAAAAAGAGAAAAAAAAATTAAGTTAGAAGAAAATAATTACTTATTTGGCTAATCACTCAAGCAACATATTTAAATTTTTAAGTGTTCTAATGTTAAGAATTTGTGTTTCTTTTTTCTAATAACATGTAATACAATTAAAGTTGTTGATTTTATAAATTTAAATATACATGGACTATAAGATAATTTCTTAAAAAATAATTTAAAATGCACCGTGCATAATACAGGATATCCGCTAGTTTAACTTAAAATCTATAGACATTTTTCCTTGTAAAATAGCCAATGAATGTCCCAGGTCAAAAAGAGTTCATTAAGAGACATCCCAAAAGCTTTAAGCCACTTAGGGAAACCTTTGAGCATGGGGCTACCGATACCAACATCCCTGTTGTCTTCTTTCACTCGTCTTTTATTTGTATGGGGGTAGCCAAGTTTTTTTTTTCTATGTATTACTCGTGGGCTAGTAATGTGTGTACGCCCAGGTTTTACCTTTCTGTTTACGTTTTACTTATAAAAATCCAATCTACCTCCTACCTAATTTGGAGAGATGACTAATTAAATTGGTCTTGCAATACAAAATTATGTCATACTTAACACGAAAACATATGGACAGAGGACTTTTTTTTTTCTTTTTTGGAAAATGGATTGAGCATCATTCATTCATTAATAAAATTAGAGTCCAAATACAAGGCCTCAAGGGCAAGGTGGTGATTCTTCCAACCATACAGAATCCTCATCCAGATGACAAGCAAAACGGGCCAAAGAATGGGCAGCGGAGTTAGCACTAAGTCTAACGCAGCCGACTGACAGACCCCGAAGCCCCACAGCTAAGCAGCGAACATCCTCGTATATATGTCCAAGTCTGGACCTATTAGGCCGTGTACATAAAATAGACTTCATTACAAAAACATTGTCTCCCTTAATGACCAACTCCATGAAACCAGCATAACTTCTCCCTTGTCATTTCAAATAATTGCCCCAATACCCGAAGCATTTGTGTTAGTGAACACTGCAGCATCAAAGTTTAACTCAAATTTATATTTTTGGGTGTCAATCATGCATGTCCATAGTTTAGGAGATCAAGATTAATTGTTGGGAAATTTTGGGTAGAGCTAACATAAATTTTTTTTTTTTTTCCAGGAACCACATCTGGATATAGCAACACTATAATTTCCTTGAATATTAATTATGGATTATTTCCTTTTCTCTTTTTTTGAGTGAAAGTAATGGATTATTTCTAGAAGCTCTACGGACAATATATATATTCCAATCCCTGGACCTTTATGCTCATCCATATCTGATTGCCTAAGTCTACCATTAATGTTGAATTTGTAGGAAGGGGACCCCACTTAGCCGTTTACTTTTCTTTTGGCAATACTCGGACTGTGTAATTTTCATAATCAATAGGGTAACATCAGAAAAATCAGCAGTTGAACAACTTATTCAGCAACCAAATTTAATAAAACGAACAAATTCAGTGATTCGTGTCCTGATATTGATGTGAGATTTAGCACAAGGCTGTGAATTTTTTGACTCTTTCTCGACAACACCTCTATATATTTGTCCCTACCATGGTGGCTTTCTATCATCGAATTCCAATTCCAACAACCACTTTAGCCTCACACAGTAACTATTAGTAAAGCCACGTTTAGTTGACGTTATACGAGAACAATGAAGTTTGATATCCAAATTGTATCCACAGACATCATCAAACCCTCTTCACCAACCCCTGATCACCTCCGCCATTACACACTATCTTTCATTGATCAAATTATGCCTCAAATTTTCATGCCCTTTGTTCTCTTTTACCCTCATGATGCCAGTGCTAATCTGAGCAATGAAGAACTCCATGACCAGCTTAAGAAATCCTTATCGGAGGTCTTAACACTATTCTACCCACTAGCAGGACGGGTTAAGGAAAAGCTTTACGTTGATTGCAACGATGAAGGCGTTCACTATGTGGAAGCCAAGGCCGAATGCAAACTTTCCGAATTCCTTGACGATCTAATCCCAGATGAGCTTGATAAGTTCCTTCCATTTGAACTGGATGCTGTCAATGGACTAGCTATAGCGGTCCAAGTTACATTCTTCAATTGTGGTGGAATGGTGGTCGGTCTGGTCTTCGATCACAAGGTTATGGACGCTTGCTCTTTCTTTTTTTTCCTCAAAAGTTGGGCTGCTACTGCTCATGGTAGTAGCAGCAACATAGCGACTCCTCGATTCGAATCTGTCAGGTTCTTCCCTCCCGAAAACAAAATTTACACTTATCCAAGTGCAGGAAAGGACAAGATTGTGGTAAAGAGATTTGTGTTTGATGCACCTGCAATAGCGGATCTTAGAGCCAAATACAGCGCAAACAACAAGAACATTGAAAACCCACGCCCCACTCGCATGGAGGCCTTATCAACTTTCATATGGAGTCGCTTCCTTGCTGCAACCCAACAAGAAAAAGACCCCAATAAGGTTTACGCAGCACTTCTTATGGCAAACTTACGTACAAGATTGGATCCGCCTCTTTCAGAAAATTATTTTGGAAACATTAGCGCAAACACAGTTGCTGTATTCCCCTGGGACACTGAGGTTGGGTTTGATGGCATTGTTGTTCCGGTAAGAGATGCCATAAAGCAAGTTAACATGAACTATGTTAAAATACTAAAAGAAAATGGTGGCCAAACGACTTTTTCTCTGGAGAACTTTGAAAAATTTATTAGAGGAGAGGTGGTCTACTTGGCCTTCACCAGTTTGTGCAGGTTCCCTGTATATGAAGCAGATTTTGGGTGGGGAGAGCCAGTATGGGTAGGCTCGGCCAAATTATATTACAAAAACCTAGTTACATTCTTAGACACCAAGTCTGGGAATGGAATAGAGGCATGGATAAACTTGGATGAGGAAGACATGGCTAAATTTGAAATCGACAAGGAGCTTCTGGCATATGTTTCATCGGCATGAAAGTTTTTGCATGACTGGTGGTTGAAAATCATAGACTAGCAAAAAATTTCTTACTTTCGTATTTGTGAAGTTGTGTGTGTGTTTTTTTTAAATGTTTATGGTGTGCATATAAAAAATTTCGTGTAATGATGTGAATGTAAAAAAAACAAAATAAGATAAATTATATTCTGTTGTTCTAATCAATGTATATACTACTAGAATCTTTGGTACAAGTATGCAATACCCACGGAGGTTTTGAATCACATAAGTAATGTCGTGTAAAAGGCTTGCTTGGATAAGATATGCTAATTTCCATAAGAGGCTTGTGACTCATCAATACCAATCCATTATGGCCTCAGTTATTCTATGCTAATATTTTAGTCCAAAACACCACCAAATAAACATTAGTTTTCTTTCTCCAAAGATTCTCAAATATGTGCTACGAATTTATTGGCTGAGCGAGGAATTTCAAGGTGGAGAGAAGAATTTCATGAATTTGATGCTCGGTAAATTTGGCCAACGTGGAAGAATTGTCGTGGAGGTTAACTCAATTTATGTCTCTTGTTTTGTGGAATGTAACTCAAGGTGAAGATTTGTTAGAAATTGTCTCAAATTTCTAATTTGACTAAGTGTATATGTGTATCAAGATTCCTTCTATAGACTTAAACCCTAACTATTGCCCTCCATACCTCACAAGAACTTTGTACTTGTAATTAAAGCTTTTATCCATCCTAAATTAAGAACTTTTTTTTTTTTTTTTTGGGGGGGAGGGGGGGGGGGGTTACGGTTGGGCATGTATTGGTGCAATGGCAAGTGTTTTCTATCAAAAGCGGTAGATCGTCCGTTTGAGTCTAAAAATCAATTTTTCGAATATAAAATTTTGGGATAAGACTACCTACTATGACTCTCAATTCTACAAAAATATGAGTTTTATACATTACATATGACTTTTTGTGTGTGTGAGTTGGATGATTAATTGATTGGTAGATCATGGTATTTCCTAATTATTGTATACCATTTGTGGGTTAACCAAATGAACGGTCCCTGCGCCACATATATGATTTTTGATAAATTCATTTGCAGAATGCTTGAGAAGGCAGCCTTTGGTTTGGTTGTTGGGTTGATGATGCTGTTCCAGCCCCGGAACAAAGTTGCACATGTAGTTTGAGCCGAATTGTACTCTGTAGCTTTGCTATCTTTTTGATTCGGTACACATTATAATATTTGATAGTGTTGTTTTCTATTTCTCAAAAAAGAAAAGAAGAAAAAGAAAAAAGATAATGTTGTTTTCTAAAATTAATTCATATTATTTTTTCTTCTCCGGCTGTATGAGGTAAACATTTTTTGTCGTGTGGGTAAAAGCACTTTCCCTTGTCAGAAGCATAACCATAATAAATAAGGAAAAATATTTGTCTAAATAATCAAATGGAAATTGAAAAAATAAAATAAATAAACGCTTAAAGCAAGATAACGATGGCCAAATTGTTATCTCCGATATACATGTTCATAACCTCCAAAAGATTGAAACATTCGAGTTCAACCTCTCTTTTTCTTGTTTAATTTTCTTCTGTTGTTTTCTTGGATCCGTATCCAGAAAGCAACACCAGAATTTGCTGAATAAAATTTGTGGATTCTAGAAGCTGTAAGTGCAACTGTGCAAGGTAAAAATGTTTTATTCTTATGGCTTGTGTAACTTGTGTTGACGGTTAATAATAAAATAAATGCATGAAATGCGGCTCAGTTTGGCTAAATTTGTATGACTGACTCAGCTGTAAGTTAAGTGAGAGTTACGAGTACATAATTTCAATTCCACCTTACAAATAACGAACTCTATTTTTCACAATTATGAATAACTGATGTTTTCAATTTCAATGCTCTTGTAACACCATGTTATTTCTCTTATTGAAAAAAGAGAATGTATCTAGAGGTTCAATCTATTGTGAGATTATGAAATTCTTCTACTGCTTGAGGAAGAAAATCAAAGAAGTAACTTTCAAGACAATGATTTACATGAAGATCCAAATCGAATGGCGATCATCTTATACCATAATTTAGACAATATAAAATCTGTCACATCTCAACCCAACCAAATGAGTTAGGCACATGAGAACGATCATATTATTCATAAAGCTATGTCTAACAAGTGTACAAAACCCCATTAAAGTCTAATAATTTTACTTTGTACATCCAGTTATTTCCCAATATGTAAGCAATTTCATTCCGGTCCATATAAAAAGATCATATATGATGTTATAATACAACTCAAACAAATATGACATTCTAAATATTGTTTCATTTCACTAACTTTACACATGTTTGATCCAACTTTGAATATGTAGATTTTTTTTTTTTTTTTTTTTTTTTTTTTTTTTTTTTTTATAATAAAACCAACTTAATAAAAGAAATGGTAACATTCCAACAAGGATTGAAATTCTGGTTCTTTTGTTAGATAGATGTAGCTAAAATAATTAAATGAAAATTTGTAAGGAAAGAAAAAAATACTACTTAGCAAATTAAATATTATATTTTAAGAAAAATATAAGTACATTTTTTTAATAGGAAAAAAGTTAATTACATTTTTTAATAGGATTAATTATTACTTATTATTATCTCCAATGTAAAGGATTACTCTGAAAATAAGATATGCGTATATTTGGGTTAATTGAGATATGCGCAAAACAACTTTGTTATTTCTAAAACAAATGGAAAGGATTACTCTAAAAATTTCACGTAATAATTACGAGAGTGCCTATATGAGACTCCCTTTTAAAGTGGATTTTCCATTTTTCTTTATTCTTTTTTATTTCTAATTTACAAGATATTTCATTCTATATTTTTTTTCTTTTTCTTTTTTTTTTATAACTCCTTTCCCTGAATTAAATCAAGTTTCCCCACGAATTGTTTTTAGTACGTAGAACTCTGATACGAAATTATTTTAATGAAATTCTAATGTTTAAATCACTTTACGATTGAGTGGATAACTACCATAAAAAATATAAAAAAATAAAAAATAAAAATCATGTTATTAATATCCTATGGTCATTATTCTAACACTAATTAAATTGGATCCTTCCAATTTAATAAAATTACACTCACTCAATTGGAACCTTCTAATCTTGAAAGTTCCCCAAATTCCAAAACCCTAGAATTAACATTATTATTTTTTTTGGGGGGGGGGGGGGGGGGGGGGGGGGGGGGGAGGGATATGACATTAGAAATGATTTCTTACTTTAAGGATGACTTAATCTTTGCACCAGAATTCAACTTCCATATTTTTTTCTTTCGAGATTTGAGAAATGCTCAAACTCTTTTTTTTTTTTTTTTTTTTTTTTTTGAGAACAAGGAATGCTCTGCCTAAAACACCCTATGCCAACTTTCCTTAATATGTTTAGTCTATTAACTGACTACAGGTTATTAACCTAATTTTTTTTTCTTAAAACCCCCTTCAAATTAAGACAACATACAACTAACCCCATAATATTATTATTATTATTATATCTACTAATTTACGCATATTTATTTAATCTTTTTCTCTTTTCGGGTATCACACAATCGATTTCATATGACAGGTCTACAATCAAATTTCCATTTGCAACTCCCATACAACAATTCCAATCCAAGGATATTTATGTTCACCAATAATTGCCTAAACCTATTCCAAGTTGACTTTGCTTGTAGTAGTAGTATGTAGTAGTAGTATGGAAGGGCACTCCACTTAGACGTGTCGTTTTCTTTTTGTCAATATTCGAATCCTGTACCTTTCATAATCAATAAAATAAGCAAACATCAAGAAAGATCCACAACCCTGAAAGCTATGCAGCAACCATAACTAACAAAATGAAAAAAATTAATCTTTTTTCTTGCTTGATTCTTGTTCTGATATAGATATGAGTGTAAACACAAATTTTTTCAATGGGTAGAAAATTAAACAATTGGAAAGAAATATGGTTTGCAAATAATAATTTGTATTGATGAATAATGAGTGCAATCTCTATTTTAATTCTTTTACAAAAGAATACCCTCTGATTCTATCTTCATTAAACTTGACTTGAACAAGAATTCTTCTTGACTTTAGTTGAAAGATGGATTGAACGGTCTCCACAACAAATCTCTAGCTTTGAGCTTATTAGAGATTTATTGTTCTTCAAGTCTTTGAATATGAAGGCTTTTAGGTTGAAGTTCTTCGGGCCTTTAGAGGCTTGATCCGTTGAGCTTCAAGGATTTGAGGTTTGTTGAAGTTTATGGAGGCTTTTTCAGCTTAATTCCAATAGAACTTCAAAGAACTTATTTGAATGTTCTTCGTGTGTTCTCGAGGCAGAATTTCTCCAGAGCTTTGACGTCTTAGAAAAATATATCTCTAAATGAGAGGAGGTATGCCCTCTATTTATAGTGGTTTCAAAGGATAAGTCCCACTTGGGATTGACTTCCTTATAGATAATTATCTCTATTTTTATTTATTTATTTTAATAGAGATAATGACTAACTATTATCATTCCAATTTAATTGAGATATTTATTTCTGTTTAATTAGAATAATTATCATCAAGATATTTATCCCTATTTAATTAGGATAAATATAATCTTAAATAACACATGTCAACACTTGATTTATCTAATTTAATGACATATTAATTTAAATTTTGTCACTAAATTTTGATGTGGCATTTTATGATTGGCTTAAAATTTTGCCTCGTACAAATGCCCCCTCGAGACTTGATTAGGTCCACAATTTTAAGAGTGGAAAGTGACCAATTCTCGACAAATTTCATGCTTTGATACAATTAATTTTAGCACCTTTCATACTTTCACAATGATCCCATTGTTGGTTCACGGCCCAAGTAGAGGTTGTCTAATGTAATAGTAGCCACGTTCAAATCCATTGGCCGAGGTATATCAAGACTTAAAAGAGCTCTAATGCATGCAAGAATCCACCCATATAATACATGCAAGACTCCACCATGCAAGAAGCCACGTTCCTTTTTCCTGGTCCAAGCTGAAGAAGAATTCCCTTCCCATGAGAAGATAACCTCAAGAAGAAATCGGTTTCCTAGCCAAAGTGGTCTTAACTGGATGAGTTTTAGTTGCAATTAAACTCTCTCTGACCAGCACTATAAAAGGGCAGCTCCAGCCGCACATAATTCACAATTTTCCTCGCATAGCACACAAGTTCGGGAATCTCAAGAAAACTTCTTGAAGAAGGCATAAGATTTTTTTTTTTTCTTCTTTCTCAATCAGGTAGCAAGGCATGATCTCTTCTCTTCTTTTTATAACCTCGTGTATATTATTATTATTTTTTTTGTAAACCGTACTCATGACTCTTTTTCTTCTTGCAGCCTAACAATTTTCATTGTTTCTAAAGACCATCGTAACTGTGTCAAATTTTGCACAAACTCAATTATGGAACTTTCTCTTCGAGAGGTACATTCTTGTACTCAGTTTTTTTTTTTTTTTTTTTTTTTTTTTTTTTTTTTTTTTTTTTTTTTTACATGCAATATTTTCTTTTGCATGTTGTGACTTTCTCTTGACATACATACTTGAGATGCGGGACTTGGGTTATCCATCTCTCTCAAGTGTGTAATTTTTTTTTGAAAGTACTTGAGATGCGGGACTTGGGTTATCCATCTCTCTCAAGTATTAAGATTTGAAAGTACTCACTTGAGATGCGGGACTTGGGTTATCCATCTCTCTCAAGTGTGTAATTTTTTTTGAAAGTACTTGAGATGCGGGACTTGGTTTATCCTTCTCTTTCAAGTATTAAGATTGGAAAGTACTCACTTGAGATGCGGGACTTGGGTTATCCATCTCTCTCAAGTGTGTAATTTTTATTTATTTATTTTATATAGAAATAATTGTGAAAACTGACTTTTGCTTCTTTTCCTCTCTTTTTAGAGTGTTCAAGCCTTTTCCTTCGAAGATTCGTATATTGGCGATGAATCGGCCCTATTCGTTTATTTGGAGAAAGACAACAAGGAAGCGAAGCCTTTAACTCTAATCACCCATCCTCCCATTATTGGAGAATTTTCACCAAAATGGGATTGGGATATATGTCCACCTAACTTGCCACAATGGTCACAAGCTGCTCCCCAAAATGTTGATGCAAGTGCCACACTTCTACTCGCTTCCCACCACACAAACATTGCGAGTACGAAACCATACTCATCTTTGGGACGAGAAATAGTTGCGGGTCGAACAAACTGGGAGTATTCCTTCAACATGAATGGAGGAATTTCCTATATTCCGTTATATTGGGAATGGTTGGAGGACATACTCAGTTGATGCAAGGAACCTCTTAAGGCTGCCAACCTTTATGAAGCTGTTTTTGCTTCCTTGTTCACATATGATTTCAATGAACATCTTGTGAAATCATTTTGTGAATGTTGAAGCCCAACGACAAATACTTTGCATACTTTGGTTGGAGAAATTTCTATTTCAACATGGGATTTGCATAAGCTTGGTGGTCTTCCCATTAGAGGACTTTTTTATGATGAAGTGGTTCCCACTACAAAGGAGCTTGAAGGAGTTGATGATCAAGGGAAATATTACTTGCCTCGAAGTTGTCGCTATTTGTTTATAGTCTACCATCATCTCCAACATCGAATGAAGAAGCAAAGTAAAGTTAACATCAGTAATTGGATTGCTTTTTGGTTTAAAGGAGATGAAAGACATCCTACTCCAAAGAAACAAGCAAAGAAAGGACTCCATCCAAAACGCAGCCAAAATCCATCAGGCCTTATCCTTGACCATGGGCCTTGGAAAGACAAAGAACACACGGCTCTTTTTGATCTTCAGGTTCCTGAAGACCTTAAGAAAGAAACTTATTTGGCAGCCTTTCTTGCTTGTTGGTTTTGTGTATTTGTTTTTCCTATTAAGGACTTGGGTAGCATTCGTCCTAGTACTTTTAAGATTGCTAGTCTCATGGCTAGTGGTGAAATTTTTGGCCTTGCCATTCCTGTTTTAGCAAGCATCTATCGAGGGCTCAATACAATCTTTAACAATCCTGTACCAAGCAAGTCTAGCAATGGCTTTGCTGTCCATTATGTTTATGCATGGATAGCGCACTTCTTCAAAAGCCATCGTGTTGTAAATGATGAACTGGGAAAGCCTATGATGACAAGATATTCTAGAGTAAGCTATGAGGCACCGTTCGATGAAGTATCTGCACGTGACCACATATGGTTTGGTAAGGATTTCTTTTGGCATGGGACTTCATTTAGGTCGGACCTTGACCTAACTTTTAAGGACAATGGAGGATTATCTGTTCCAAGACTGGGTTATTTTATGTCTCTCCGCTCTAGATATTTATCTCTTCGATGTGAAGATCATTGTGTTGTAGAGTCATATAGCCCACATCGATTTAGTAGACGCTTTGGGTTCTACCAAAACATTCCAGGTGACCTAAAAAAAAGAATTCAAACTGGTACTTTAAAGGAGTTGTACCAATATTATCAATCATTCACCCGTTCCAACACATCTTCCATAGTGCTTATACCATCTTCATCCACAGACTTTGAAAAGAGAGTTACTCGTAGCTACACGGATTGGTGGAAAAACATTTGCAAGGATGACTTTACTAAAGGTACTGATACATTAGCTAAGACTGCCCTTCTTCTTGCTAAGCCACCAGCTAGTAAATCTCGCAAAGGAAAGAAGGAACAAGCAACTATGAGTCCTAGCCATCAACTTCAGTTTACTGAAAATCCTTCTAGCACTACTATTGCTGTTCAAAAGAGAGGTACTAAACGTTCAAGTGATATGCAATATGAAGATACACTTGTAGTTTCTGATGATGATGCAAGCAAGGATTCTGATGCTAACTGGAAACATAAGAAAATCATCAAAAGGTATTAGTACGATGACCTTAGCTGACCATGTTCCTACTTCAACTCTCAACAAACCTTCTATTGTGAACTTGGAGACCAAAAAGCATAAGGTTAATAATGCTATGGCATCTGCTAAACCTGTGAATGACACAAACAAGGTTTCTTCACAACAAGAACAAGGGATGTCTATGAGTAAACAAGGGGCTTTGATGCTTAGATACCTCCTTTTGTCGCAGCTTTCAGACTTCCCTTTGAATAAGATCTTTCCCAAGGATGAGGTAAGCAAGATTTATCATGGGATACAGAATTTTGGGATTGACCCTCAGCCATTGCAGGTGCATGTTGACAAATACTTAAAAGATGTTTCATATTACATAGAGAAGGAGGCATCTATGAGTAATCATGTGAGTCTAGAGATTCAAACACGTCGTGTGAATGACACTAAACTTCTTATTACAGAAGCATCGAGTAGGAAAGAATCTCTAGATGCTAAACTTCAAATTACCAATTCAAAGATTAATGACCTGAAGGCAAAGCTAGCTGAGTTAGAACAGTTAGTGCCACAAATAAAGTCCAAGCAGGCTGAAGAAGATGGCATCATAGAAGCTCTACAAGATCAACTTGAAAGCATTAAGTCCACTACTGTGCTTAAAGACCAAGATGTGGAGGCCTTGAAGAAGATACAAAGAACCTTAGAGAGCAAGCGTTCCGATTTGAAGAACTTGAAGTGGATGCCTTGAATGTACCCCTTTTTTTTTTTTTTTTTTTTTTTTTTTTTTTGAGATAGGACATTTGTTTTGTTCAATTAGGTAGCTCAAGGAATTGGAGTTTTTTTTAGTCATGATGTAGTTTGGAATTTTCCTTCAATATGATTGAACTTCTTAGTCACTACTCTTTTTTTTTTTTTTTTTTGACATGTGATTGAACTAATTTTGCTCAATTTGTAGCATGTAATTGAACTTCTTAGTTAAAAACTATTTGATCAATTTGAAACATGTGATTGAACTTCTTAGTTAAAAACTAATTGCTCAATTTTTTTTAACAGGCGACAGAACTTAGTATAGAATACCAAGCTCCTGACATACTCCTTGAAAGGGGTTCAAAGCCATGACATAATTCAAAGGGCTTTTGTTTTAACATGTGACTGAACTTAGTATGAAATACCAAGCTGCCTACGTACCCCTTGAGAGGGATCAAGTCACCACGTAGTTCAAAAGGTTTTGGTTTGAGACATGACTGAACTTAGTATAAAATACTAAGCTGCCTACGTACCCCTTGAGAGGGATCAAGTCACCACGTAGTTCAAAAGGTTTTGGTTTTTTTTTTTTTTTTGCTCTAACTTTTGCCTAGGCCGCCTTTTAAAGGTTTTCAACCTAGCGAGCTTTTAATACCCTAAATGTTGCCTAGGTCGCCTTTAAAAAAGGTTTTCAACCTAGAGGGTTTTTATATTTTTTTATTTTTTGACACTTTCAAAAGTAATGGGAGAACATCATGTACATTTCTTAAGTGTTGAATTAAGCAGTTTTAGGCTCTTACTAAGGAGCATTTCAATTTTCAAGCATAGTAACGTTTCAAGAATTTGCCGTTGATGGGGCCAATTCTCAAACCATCTTCAGCAACCAACTTATATGTGCCATTTGTATAAGCTTTTTGAACAACATATGGTCCATCCCATTTTGACACAAACTTATTCTTGGTGTGATGAGTGATGATGATGGGTCTTTGCACAGCAAGAACCAAATCTCCAACTTGGAAAGATCGAGGACGAACTTTTTTGTTGAAAGACCTAGAAATGCGAGCTTGATAACACTCAAGGCGTTGTTGTGCCTCAAGCCTTTTTTCATCCAAAGCTTCCAATTCTTCAAGTCGTAGACGAACATTGTCTTCATTAGAGAGGCCTTCTTGAATGGCAATTCTTAATGAAGGGATTTGGCGTTCAAGTGGTAACACAGCTTCTACCCCATAAACAAGAGAGTAGGGTGTAGCTTGGGTAGGTGTTCGGTATGTTGTGCGATACGCCCACAAAGCTTCTTCAACTCTTTCATGCCAATCTCTTGTTGACTTCCCTACAACTTTCTTGAGAAGATTGCATAGAGTTTTGTTAAAAGCTTCTGCAAGACCATTAGCTGGAGCATTATACATTGAGGAGTTATGTTGCTTAAAACCAAAGTCATTGCAAAGTTTGTCCATTGACTTGTTGTAGAATTCTTTCCCATTATCAGTGATTATGTAATGAGGCACACCATACCTGAAGATGATGTTTCTTTTGATGAAGTTCACAACAGTTTCTTTCTTCACTTCTCGAAATACAACAGCTTCAGCCCATTTAGAGAAATAATCTATCGCAGCTAGGATATATGAATGTCCACCAGAGGACTTCGGAGTCAATGGTCCAACCACATCTAATCCCCAAGCATCAAATGGCCATGAAGCAACAGTAGGGTGTAAAGGTTCTGGAAGTTGATGAATGAAATTTGCATGGAATTGACATGCTGAACATCTTTTGGCATAATCCATACAATCTTTGACCATAGTGGGCCAGTAATAACCCATCCACTTAATTTGAAAATGAAGTTTCGGACCAAATTGGTGAGCACCACAAATCCCTGAATGAGCTTCTTCAAGTGCCTTGGCAGCTTCCTCATCATCCAAGCAACGAAGGAGAAGACCATCAAAAGAACGGCGATATAAAGTATTCTTATAATAAACAAAACATGGAATTCGTTGCTGAATCTCTGTTCTATGTCGAGGATCATTAGGCAACTTCCCATGTTCTATGTAATCAATGATGGTTGTCGCCAATCCTCTCTTTCTATCTCAAACATTGAAATTGCATTAACTTCTTCTTCTATCTCATCTTCATTAAAGTTTGGAGGTATTACCCATGTTTGGCATATTGGAATTTTCACCTCAAGCTGTTGTAGAGTAAGAGCTGTTGCTAATTTTGCCAAGGCATCAGCTTGCTTATTCTCATTTCTTGGGACATGTGTAATACTGATATGATCAAACCAACCCAAATGTCTCCTGGCGTATTTGCAATATGAGATCAATTCAGGTTTCTTCATATCATAGTGCAGAAGCACTTGATTTATGACTAATTTCGAATCACCAAAGACTTCCAAACGAGTTGTTTTCGCATCCATTGTCATTTCCAAACCTAGGATTAATGCTTGATATTCAGCAACATTGTTTGAACAACATTCTGTAAGAGTAAATGAATATGGGAGCATATCCCCTTCTGGAGTTACAAACACTACTCCAGCACCGGCACCACAATGTTGAGCAGCTCCATCAAAGAACATCTTCCAAGGTTGTGAAATTTCAACAACCATTACTTCTTCATCAGGAAGGTCATTGGACAGCTCCCAATCATCAGGAATAGGATGGTTGGCAAGGAAGTCGGCCAAAGCTTGTCCTTTCACTGCTTTTTGTTGAACATATATTACCTCAAACTCTTGGAGTAAGAGAACCCATTTTGCTAGCCTTCCTAAGAGAACTGGCTTAGTCATGATGTATTTGATGGGATCTGCTCGTGAGATAAGCCGTATTGAATGGGTATGCAGGTAATGTCTTAGCTTTTGAATGGCAAACATCAAAGCTAAACACATCTTTTGGTGAATAATTGAATTCAGCACCATTTAGGGTTCTACTCAAGTAATAGAGAGCGTTCTCCTTTCCTTCTTCATTTTCTTGAGCCAGAAGCACTCCTAAAGATCGTTCTTGTGCTGCTATGTAAAGAATAAGTGGCCACCCCTATATAGGTGCTCGTAGAACAGGGGGATTCAACAAGTATGTTTTGATGCTCTCAAAAGCATTTCAACATGCTTCATCCCACTTGAATGGGACATCTTTCTTCATAAGGCGACTGAAGGGTTGACAGCGTCCGACCAAGTTGGATATGAACCTCCTAATGTAGGCAAGCTTTCCTTGAAGACTTTTGAGCTCATGAATATTTCAAGGTTTTGGCATTTTTTGAATAGCATCAATCTTCGATCTATCAATTTCAATTCCTCGGTGTCGAACTATGAATCCTAGGAATTTTCCGGATGTAACTCCAAATGCACACTTCATGGGATTCATTTTAAGTTGGTACCTACGAAGTCGCTCAAAGACTTGACAAAGGTCTTGCAGATGTTCCATTCTCTTCTTCGACTTCACAACCAGATCATCAACATAGCACTCTACATTCTTGTGAAGTATGTCATCAAATATTCTTTGCATTGCCCTTTGATAAGTGGCGCCCGCATTCTTTAATCCGAAAGGCATAACTTTATAGTAGTATATTCCTTTTGGAGTACGAAAAGCGGTGAGCTCTTCATCTTTTGGAGCCATGCGAATTTGATTGTAACCAGAGAACCCATCCATAAATGAAAGAGCTTCATGGCCTACTGTAGCATCAACCATAATTTCTGTTAAAGGAAGAGGAAATTCGTCTTTTGGACATGCCCTATTGAGGTCACGAAAGTCGACACAAATGCGGATTTGCCCATTCTTCTTTCTTATCGGGACAATGTTTGATATCCATGAAGGATACTTGACTTCTCGAATAAAGCCAGCTTCAATAAGTTTGTTAACTTCACCTTCAATTTGGGAGATTAACTCAGGCTAGAACCTGCGTTGCGCTTGCTTTGTCAGTCGTACCCCATGTCTTATTGATAAATGATGAACGACAATCTTTGGATTAAGACCGGGCATTTCTTTGTACATCCAAGCAAAAACATCCATATACTCTTTGAGGAGTTCAACATAGGCATCTTCCTCTTCTAGAGATAAACTTGCATTTATAAAGACTGGCCTAGGGTCTTCGGTGATGCCAATGTTGACTTCCTTCAATTCATCAACTGTAGCCTGTATGCCTTCTTCAAATGAGGGTGAAGCATCCTTAGTATCATCTTTAATAGGGGGTTCTACTTTCGTGTCTTCAATGATTGTTATATGATTTACTGAGGTAACAACTTCATCTTCTAGTTCTTGCTTTGTAGTTACCATTGTATGCCTTTTTACAGTCAAGGCTTCTCCAATATTTACTTCCCAAATGGTTCTATGTTTCATACAAGATGGAATGGAGCTTCGAACCTCATTTGAATCTTGATCATCAATAAGTGTGTTGTTAGCACCTCTAGGGAGGAGATTTGTCCTCTTATTCTGTTCTCGTTTTGCCTTCAAATCTTTCGTGAGTCGAGAAGGGACTGCATGACTGAGCCTTGTGAAAACTGAACCTCGAGTGTCAACTTGAGAAGGAGTTGAGTAACCAAGTCTTGTGAAAATAGATCCTTGAGTGCTAACCACAGAGTTATCTTCTTGTGTCCCTAACCTATCCAAGACTGAGATATGGGAAGTGGGTCGCCCAATGCGTTCGAAAACAGATGAACTCTTTGATAGGTTTGAAGACTGTTCTTCTTCCTCATAATTTGTTGAAATTACTGAAACATTAGCTTTTCGAATGGGAAAATGAATAGGAGATGATGGTGTGTATCCAATTCCAGCCTTAGAACTTGTTATATTGAAACCTTTAGCCTTCGACACCTTATGTTCTTCTTTTCCAGATGCTTCAAGGATGAGCTTACCCAAACTACTTGGCTTCTCGTGGTCATAACCAGCTTTAGCCATGAGTCTATATGCATTAGGGTCAAAACCCTCCTTGGTTCGCCTGGTGGGCAAAGTCCCATGTTCAACAATTGGTCCTTGGGAAGGTCTTGTGAACCCTTTCAATGGTTGGCTTGAGATTTTTGATTTTGTGATTTTAGCAACTGGGAGAGTTAATCCCTGCAGATCTTCCAATACTAACTCTCCATCTTCTGAAAATGGTGATTGGCCCTCTTTTCTTTTGGTGACTGGGACATAGTGTAACACAGGGGCTGCCTTAGTTGCTTTAGAAGCTTGATGCTTCTTCTCTTTTATGGAAGTCTTTGTTTGCTTGGTTTCCTTCTAATCAATTGGCTTGGCTTCCTTCTCCTCAATTGGAGAGTCAATCCTTGAAGTTTTAGAGTGAAGGTTTTCTTTTTTGCTAGAGGGTGAAACAATGACTTGTGCTTCTTCTTGCGTATCATCTTCCACGTAAAATTTTGCATCAGCAAAGTGTGATTCAGCTATAGTGAAGGGCTTGTGATCAGCTACTATCTTCTTCACTTTTCCATCTTGGAAATATTTAAAGCATTGGTGATACGTAGATGGCACGACACCATACTCATGCAACCTTGGTCTTCCAATAAGCACTTTGTAAGTGGTCTTGGCATCAATGACATGAAAGAGCGCACTTGATTCCATTTCACCAATGAGCATATGAAGTCTAATCTTCCAAATAGCTCTTTGTCCACCCTGATTAAAGCCTTGAATCATCAACCTACTAGGAAGTAGTTCATCCAAGATTTCAAGTTCTTTCAATATTTTGAATGGGAGGATATTGACTGCAGATCCACCATCAATAAGGATACGATTGACTTCTTGTTCTCAAATGTAGCCAGTCACAAATAAGGGACGATTATGAATCTTGGATCCCAACAAACGATCATCATTAGTGAAAATGATCGAAGACCAACATGCTCTATACACAATAACTCGCTCTGTTTCTTCCTCACTATCTGAAGAGTCTTCTTTACCACTTACTTGATAACATGTAAGAGATGAAAAGATATAATCCTTGGGATTTGGCACTGGGGAGAAAGGTACTTTCACCTCAATAGGCTTAAATGAACCAAATTGAATGGTGAAATAAGTAGAAGTACTTGTTGAGGCTATCATGGCTAGATTGGCAGTTGCAACTTCATTATCAAACATGATCTTTCCTTGGCAAGCTAGCTCTATGATTTTATCTTTCACTACAAAGCATTGCTCAATGGGGTGGCCTATGAGGCGATGATACTTGCAATATTTGGGATCATTTGTTTGGTCAGCCTCTTCAGGACGTTTCATCTCCGGTAGCTTAATCAACTTCAACTCAGGTAGGTGATCCAACATATTGGAGATATCGGAATCAGGGAATGGATATTGCTTTTCTTGCATTTCTTGTAATGTTGGTCTTCTTCTTCTTTCTTGAGTGAGAGCAGATGTCTGTTCTTTTATCTTGGGTTTAACTGGAACTTTGAGAGGAGCAGTAGTTACAATCAAAGACTGCTTGTTTTCCGGTTTAGGAGGGAATTTGCCCCCTTTGTGAGTATCTTGTCTTTCTCTCCCCTTGCGAGGTTCTTGAACAGGTAGGCCTTGGTGACCATTGGAAGCAATACTAAGCTCCATGTCATGGGCGCATGTTGCTAATTCTTCAAATGTTTTGGGCTTTATTCCTTGAAGGATGTAGCTTATAGCCCAATTCATTCCTTGAATACACATCTCAATTGCGGACGCCTCAGATAATTGATCCTTACAATTAAGACAAAGGTTTCTCCATCGCTGAATGTAATCAATGACAGGCTCTTCTTACCATTGCTTTGAATTGGTAAGTTCTATCATACTAACAGTACGTCGAGTACTGTAGAAACGGTTTAGGAATTCTCTTTCCATTTGATTCCAACTATCAATAGAGCAAGGCGCTAGATCAGTATACCAATTAAACGCATTTCCTTTCAAAGAGCGAACAAATTGCTTGACCATGAGATCCCTATAAGTACCAGCATTGTTACAAGTTTCCACGAAATGAGCTACATGCTGCCTTGGATTGCCTTTACCTTCAAACTGTTGAAACTTTGGTGGTTGATAGTTTTGAGGCATCCTCAAGAGATCTATCCTTTGAGTGTATGGTTTGGCATAGGCAATGGACGATTGACTTCCACCCCCAACTTGATCTTTGATGGCTTCCTTGATTAACTCCTTGAGCTAGTCAGGAGAGATAGACCCATCTGTAGAGAGTTTGAGATCTTTTGTTGAACTCTCGGGTTTGTCATTATGGGTTTGTTTTGATTGAAAGCTTTCATCTTCACGATTCGTTCTAGATGTATTCCCCATCTTATTCATCAAGAAAGTTATTTGTGTGTCTCTCAATGCTTCCCTCTCTCTCATGGACTTCATTAGCTCTTCTAAAGTCTGGGCTATGGTCGAGACTTGTTCCTCCAAAGATGTTGTGTTAGTCATCATGACTGGCATGGCAGATGAACTAACAGAGTGAGGGGATTCCCTAAGCTTGGAAGTAGGAATATTTTCTGAAAAAGAGCCATCAAGTGATTCATCCTCTTCTTCAACAATTGGAGCTTCTTGTGTTGGCTCTGGTGACAAAGCTGGTTGAGACAGCATTTCTTTGACGAGGCCAGCTACATCTTTGCTTGCCCTCTGAGTAGATGAGGCTGTTTGTGACTTCTCGGTTTTAGAAGTGTTGAAAACAGACGAGGATTGGGGTACGAGTGTTGTTTGAGCATAGACTTCTGCAAGGGCTTTTATTCTTCCCCTTGTCATGGGTCCAGTATAGGGAATATCAGAGTTTGAATCAAGTGTAGGATCAACTTCACTTGTTCCAAAAAGAGGGTTGTCAATTTGAGTCTTCTTTGAAGCCATATGGCTTCAAAGGATGTGACAAGTTGATGAAGAAGAGATGAGAGGTAGAGATTGTCCCACTGGGCGTGCCAAAAATTTGTAAACACAAATTTTTTCAATGTGTAGAAAATTAAACAATTGAAAAGAAATATGGTTTGCAAATAATAATTTGTATTGATGAATAATGAGTACAATCTCTATTTTAATTCTTTTACAAAAGAATACCCTCTAATTCTATCTTCATTGAACTTGACTCGAACAAGAATTCTTCTTGACTTTAGTTGAAAGATGGATTGAACGGTCTCCACAACAAATCTCTAGCTTTGAGCTTATTAGAGATTTATTGTTCTTCAAGTCTTTGAATATGAAGGCTTTTAGGTTGAAGTTCTTCGGGGTTTTAGAGGCTTGATCCGTTGAGCTTCAAGGATTTGAGGTTTGTTGAAGTTTATGGAGGCTTTTTTAGCTTAATTCCAATAGAACTTCAAAGAACTTATTTGAATGTTCTTCGTGTGTTCTTGAGGCAGAATTTCTCCAGAGCTTTGACGTCTTAGAAAAATATATCTCTAAATGAGAGGAGGTATGCCCTCTATTTATAATGGTTTCAAAGGATAAGTCCCACTTGGGATTGACTTCCTTATAGACAATTATCTCTATTTTTATTTATTTATTTTAATAGAGATAATGACTAACTATTATCATTCCAATTTAATTGAGATATTTATCTCTGTTTAATTAGAATAATTATCATCAAGATATTTATCCCTATTTAATTAGGATAAATATCATCTTAAATGACACATGTCAACACTTGATTATCTAATTTAATGACATATTAATTTAAATTTTGTCACTAAATTTTGATGTGGCATTTTATGATTGGCTTAAAATTTTGCCTCCTACAATGAGATATAGTACAAGCTGTGAGTTCTTTGACTGTTTCTCAACAGCAACTCTATATATAACTGTGGTTCTCATGGTGGCTTTTTCCATCATCGTATGCCAACAACCACTTAGGTCCACTATAGCCTTATTAACTACGAAAACAATGAAGTTTGATATCCAAATTATATCCAGACACCATCAAACCCTCTTCGCCAACCCCTGAAGACCTCCGCCAGTACACACTCTCTTTCATTGATCAAATTACACCTCAAATTTTTACGCCCTTTGTTCTCTTTTACCCTCATGATGCCAGTGCTAATCTCAGCAACATAGAACACCATGAAAGGCTTAAGGAATCATTATCAAAGGTCTTAACACGATTCTACCCGCTAGCAGGACGGATTAAGGAAAAGCTTTACGTTGATTGCGACGATGAAGGCGTTCACTATGTGGAAGCCAAGGCCAGTTGCAAACTGTCTGAATTCCTCGAGGATCCAATCCCAAATCAGTTCAACAAATTCCTTCCATTTGAACTGGACGGTGTCAATGGAATAGCCATTGCAGTTCAAGTCACCTCCTTCAATTGTGGTGGAATGGTGATCGGTACAGTCTTCGATCACAAGGTTTCAGATGCTTGCTCATTCTTCATGTTCCTCAGAAGTTGTGTCACGCCTCAAACCCAAAAGGGTCCAAAGCATGAAAGATCGAGCCTTCAAGAGGTATTGTAGTGATTTTTTTTTTTTTAATTTTTTTTTTCCATTTGATAAAATAAATAAATATATTGATCTCTTCACAATACAAGTCAGAGCTCTATGACACATTTACAAGCAATACAAACTACAAATCATGTGTCTGCAAATACACTTAACAATCCAACGTTCCAAATAAAATAAACACAAAGTCATGATCCTCTCTAAGGTATGCAACCTCAACAAAAATCTAGGCCTACCACACCCAAGGGTAACAGACCTCAAGTATCCAACCTCCAATAGAATTGATTATGATCTCGTTGAACTTTGCAAGATTGAGTCATTAACCATTAATGGCCCAAGTCTCCCAATTTAATATAGCACTCCAATCACCACCAATAAATTAAGCTCCATGCCCGATGTGTAGCTAATTTATCTTAAAAACTGTTGGAGATTGGGATGAGCTAAAGCCCAGTAAGTAGCATAATTAATGGGGGTGGGGGAAATGCAAGTTTCATGATAATGAACAATTTACAAAACATGTTTTAGTTTAGGAAATTTGCTAACAGAATACTGCAAGATCATTTTCAATAATAATGTAACAAGAATGATTAAATGATAAAGCACAAAATTTCTCAAAATAATACCATGAAACTATATATTATAATCTGTGAGCACTAATAATATAATTCCAAAGCCATAAAATCCAACATACCGAAATTTATCACAAATGTACCATGCTACCACATAGACCAGTTAGGGGATCCACCCATTCACAACTGGCATGATATTGTCCTCTTTGGTATGCAGACTCTTGGCTCCATGGACAGCAGCCTTACCCATACCCTCAAGGTTTTTCTCTCCCCCCATGGGCAGCAGAGAGAGCACGTCAAATAGGACCTCTCTTACATGTGGTCTCTTGGCCCCATGGGTAGCAGCCTCACCCACACACAATCAAGGAATCTCTTTTCCCCATGGGCAGTAGGGCAGAACGCGTCATCCAAAGTGAAAGGACACTGACCTGGATTTGATTCCATTGTCACAAAGACTACGGAAACCAAATCGTGATCACCGGGAAATCACACATGGCATGGTGTCAAAACCACATAAAACTCACAGGTATACATTTCCTTTCAAATACATAGTTTATAACCAAATAGTTTTAGAAAAACCTTAAATAATCTAACTTTCACAAAGTTTGTAAGGTTTTCAACTTCATTTTTGTCAAAAGATTTTCTAACAATTTCCCACATAACAAGACAAGATAAGCATCTTTAAATTTTCTAATATACCATAACATCCAAGATTTCCTTATCAAAGATTAAATAAAAGATGCTCATTTTTCCATATCAACAATTCATGCATTTCCCCAAATGCAATATCAAATATGATGCATTTTCATATATAATTATATATATATATATATATATATATATATTAAGGTTATGACACAATAGTTTTTAGGAAAATATAGTTTCCATAAGTAGTTTCCAAAAGCATGTCTAACCCAAATACAACATTTATACAACATGGTTATTTTTCAAAATCTCATTAAAAAGCTACTTACCTTAGTAGTCCATTCCAAATTTACCTCAACCGGGCACCTCATTCAACTAATCAAGTTACTAGTTCCATCACCAAGTACTTTAGAACCTAGAAACATAAGTATCAAGCCTATTAATAACAAGGCCTACAACAAAATTTCGCTACCAAATTTGTCTCCATAAATCCGAGAATATTCCCTCAAAAATCAAACCTAAGGCCCTAAAGCCTAGCTTGACCATCCCAAGACAAGTACCCCTACCCAAATGGGAACCAAACAATCATCCAAGAAACTCATAGTTCTGACACAACCAAAACATTTTAAATTCATTTTCACAATAACGTGCATCATAAGATAATATAGCATACTCATGAATCTCTTTGGGTACTAAATAATATATATAAGCTAAAGATAAGATCAACCAAGGTTTGAGATTAATTCCACAATTTCTCAGTGTTTTAGTCCTGCTTTCAGATTTAGTACATAGCAGGACAGCCATTTTGTAAAAATGTTTTGGTCAATGAAAAGTTATCCGATTAATTCAAAACTTTAAGGGAACATTCCCGTATATGTATACAATGTACCACAGAAAATTCAGCCCAAAACGGTTTTTCTGTAATTTATAAAAAATCATGCATTGCGGCTGACTCAAATCTGTCATGACAGCTTTAGAAAATTGCTATAGTTGTAAGACTAGCCCAAATTATTTGAGAATTCACTCACATTAAAACTACCAAATATAAAGCATATTAAGAACAAGGAATCAAACCCAAAATCTTATATAAACAACTTATCAAACATTAGGTATGCAAAAAAAAAGCACATGCTCACACTCCAATTTAGAAATTCAAAGTTAACACTCTTCCAAAAAAAAATCAACCTCAAACTTCCACAAAATCAACTCATACGATTTGCTCAAGGAAACCCAAGTTTTTGACCATGAAGAAACCCCAATTGATCATCATTTGTAAAAGCCCTTAACCATGTAACAAATAAATCCACCAAATCAAAAACCCATGTACTCAATCACATGTCTACCACTCATGTAGTTTAGATTAGAAAGAAATCTCAGAAGAACTTGAAAAGCTACCAAACAATTAAGAGTTTTACCTTTAAAGCTTTGACAGAATGGAGTGTATGGGGTTTCTAATGTGGTTCTCCAGTGAAATCTGCCAAAAGTGGTGGTGGATGGCTGGTTTACCGGTGAGGGAGTGAGAGAAATAGAGGGAACTAGAGGGTGTATGTGTGTGGGCTTTGCTGGCTGAGTGAGATAGGAAAATAGAGAAATGAAAGAAGGGGCATACGTATGTTGATAAGAGAAAGAGGCTGTGTTGATGGGAGCATTGTGGACCACTTGTTCCAAAATATCTTGGGATCAAATTTACAACTTTACCCTTAAAGTTTCTCCCACATTTAAATTGGCCCATTCCAAACTTAACTAAATACTATCACATGTCCAAATATTCAAAACTCCTCCATAAAATAGTTAACCACACTGATTAAAAAAGAGAGACCAATTTAGATATTATTCTCATTGGAAAAATTGTTTTAAAAAAATATTAGGGGTGTTACAAGTTGGGCTGCTATTGCTCGTGGTTATACTGGCATAGCAATTCCACGATTCGAATCTGCCACGTTTTTCCCTCCAGAAACTTCACTTAGCCCTAATCAAATTATAAAAGATAACAATATTGTGCTAAAGAGATTTGTGTTCGACGCATCTGCTATAGCAGATCTTAGAGCCAAATACAGCACCAACAACAAGAACATTGAAAACTCACGTCCAACTCACATGGAGGCCTTATCAACTTTCATATGGAGTCGCTTCCTTGCAACAACCCAACCAGAGCATGACCCCAATAAGGTATACGTAGCATTTCATATAGCAAACCTGCGTACAAGGTTGGATCAACCACTTTCAGAGGATTATTTTGGAAACATGAGTGTGCCTGCAGTGTCTGTACTCCCTTGGGACACTAAGGTTGGGTTTCAAGGCATTGTTGTTCCCGTAAGAGATGCCATAAGACAAGTGGACATGAATTATGTTAAAATACTCAAAGAGCATGGCGGGCAGACGAGTTTTATGAAAGAGAACATGGAAAAATTTATTAAAGGAGAGGTGATTTACTTCACCTTCTCCAGTTTGTGCAGATTCCCTACATATGACATAGATTTTGGGTGGAGGGAGCCTGCATGGGTAACCTCAGCCAAATGGTTGTACAAAAATTTAGTTGGCTTCTTCGATACCAAATCAGGGAAAGGAATAGAGGTTTGGATTAACTTGGAGGAGGAAGCCATGGATAAATTTGAAGCCGACAAGGAGCTTCAGGCATATGTTTCATCAGTTAAAGTTTCTGTGTGACTGAGTTGGATTGATAATCATGATCAGGGCAAAAACTGGCCTACTATCTGTACTTGCATTTTTTTTTTTTTATTAATGTTTATTGTGTGTTTTTTAGATTTCCCTACTAGGGTAGGGGAAGTGAAATAAAATACTTTTTTTATCCCTTGATATTTTAAGTATGTGTGTAATATATTTGTTAATGGGGCTAAAGGAAGAAATAGAAAGAAAAAAATAAGTGTGTAATGTGTTGTAGAAAAAAATTAAATTAATTATAGTTGTTGGGTTATTTCGAGCAAGTTGTTAATGATGAATGAATTAATCAATTTTATACGGTTGTGCCAATTAATCAATTAAGAGTTAATCATTTCAGCAATTCAAGTATATAGCAATTAAACCACCGCGCACCTTTGGTGCGATGATCACTCCACAAGTATAAATGCTTGTGGGGTGTTGGGGGTAAGGGCCAGGATTCAAGTTTTCAGGAGGGAGCTTCACACACATATACACTTAGAATAGGGTAGAGTAGAAATTCTATCTAAAAAAAAGTATATAGCAGTTAATATTTCTAAAAAAAAAAAAAAAAGTATATAGCAAATAATTTTGTCCCCAATTGCATAGGAAACAATAAAAAATAAGGCATGTAATATTTGATTAAACTTGATTTTATCATGTAGTCATGACCAATAGGCATGTAACATTTGTAATAAACCAACACCTCCCTTAGTCTATAAATCGAGGACTTGTCTTCGTTAGGGATAGAGAGAGAAAGAGAATAGGTGAGTAGTTCAAAAAGAGAGTGATAAAAAACTAGGGCGGGGGAGGGGAGCATGGCCCCATCCCAGTTTTTGAAAACATATATTTTAGTATATATATTTACACAGAATTTAAGACTTTGACCCTTAATATCTATTCTTTGCCCCCCCCCCCCCCCCCCCAAAAAAAGCTTTACAAATTGACCCATGAAACTCAAAAAAAAAAAAAAAAAAAAAACAAAACAAAAAACTATCTGACCATTCCTTTTGCCCCGTTACTCTAGGAACACCAAGATAATCCTTTAGATAAACTAAAACGCCAGAAAAAATTCAAAAATCCGGATAAGTAAAACATTTAGGCAAACCCAAATTACAAACAAATAGATCACTTATCCGGTCTATAGCAAAAAAATTAAAAATTAAAAAAAAAACCAATAAAACAATTACAAATCACAAATCCCAAACCAAATAAATCACAAACCCCCCACCCACAAAAGTTTTACCAAATAATTCTCTTAGTCGAGTTCTCTTTGTCTCTCTTAATGCTAACCCTTTCCTCCTTGGGTCTGTTGGTGACTCCAAAATTTGGAGGTATGGTCTCTTCATCTCTCTCTCTCTCTCTCTCTCTCTCTCTCTCTCTAAGATTATTGTGGCTTTAGGGGTGTATACCGTGTATTATTTTCTTTTATGAGATCTCCCTATTTTATTATTTTTTTAAGTTGCTGTTGTGGTCTTGCGGCGTTTAGGTTTAGCCTTGTCTTTGATCCTTATATGTGATAACTGATAAGCACTTAAAAAAGAGAAAGAAAAAAAAAAAAAAAAAAATTCTTTCGCTAAAATGTTGCTAAAAAGCTTTTTTGTGACTGTTACTAAATTGATGGAAAACATTTATTATATATTTATTTATTTAGTATTACTCTCCGATATCATTTGATTTCTTGAGAGCTGTCATTATTATTATTATTATTATTATTAATAAGAGGATAGATTCAGAAAATTAGTTACCAAACTTCTCAATTCTCTTTAACATCCTTGATATTTAATTCAAACAAATAAATAAATGAGGGTATAAAGGTAATTTGAACTTCTTATATTTAGGTGGAGTTTAATTTAAAGTTTAAACCCAAATGCAAATACATGTTACAAGTTTGAATTTCACTCTCCCACATTTTAACTCCAATAAAACTGCTTTATTTACAAATAAAAATTTTTTAATTGCTTTACTCATAAATTTTTAATTTTTAATTGTTCTTAACTTCTTTCGAGGAAAAACTGTTTTTAACTTTTAATACTTATCCTCTATCGTTTATCTTCAAAATTAACTTATGATACTTATTCGGGTTTTTTGTCCCAACTAATCACAAAATTTGGCCAATGTAGCTGCGAAGCATAAAAGACCAAACTTCGGTTTTGAATCTCTAGACTTCACCACCACTTCCACTTGATCTCTCTATCAATGAAGGGTTTTTTTCTTTTTTCTTTTTTCTTTTGTTAATTTAAAAAAAAAAAAAAAAAAAAAAAAAAAAAAAAAAAACTCTTACTTCATCGCCACTCTCACATGACTTGGTAGGATCTCTCTTTCTTTGAATTTTTTTTCTTCTTCTTTTGTTAATTTTTTTTAATATTAAAAGATAGAATCTCTCTTTGAAGTTTTTTTTTTTTTTTTTGAATAAACAGTAATACCATTTAAAACACATATGAAAATAGTAATATAAGTATTTTAAACTCGATTTATAATACATTACATAGCCAGAGTATAACTACAAATGGGCCTAACATTTGTAGTTGTAGACTGGGATTATAAACAGCAGACATTAGACACATACAACCAATGTGTGGTAAACATTCTTTTTTTTTTTTTTTTTTTAAGTAAACAGTAATACTTAAAGTATTTTTTATTATTATGAGATACAATAGATTGTATTGCTTTATTCTGAATTTATATTCAACTGTATACTATTAGCAATAAATGGTGGTGATGCTTCAACCCATTTAATACTTTGTCCTAGTAATCCATAATTTTCCAATTCTATATCCTTTTTGTATTTATATCTGGGATTTTCTTTCTATAGAATGGAATGGAGATTATGCATCCAGGTAGTTATTTTTGGAAAATAACTAGAGTTACACACTTTTTTAAAAAACAATTTACAAATTGTTGATGTTGTAAAGGGTTATTGGAAAGTAAAAAAGTTATGGCAGTGATGAGTCCATATGAAAAATCAGTTTGTAAAATTATTATAAATAGTTTGTGGTTGTAATATTGCTCTTACTTTTGTGTTATAAATGATTTCCATGATATTCACGTAAGTGTTATTGCAAATTTCCAATCTCTCCTTTTTTTGTACATCTGATTTTTTTTTTTTTTTTTTTTTTTGGGGCGCGGGGGGGTTTCTCTCAGTGTTTTAGATTTACATTGTGAATAATCAGGAATGAATGGTCACCTAGAGCAAGACAAGGGATTTTTAAAAAGTGGAGCCAAACGAAATGGTAATGTTCTTTCGCAATAACATCTAGGGGAAAATGAAGTCAGTCCTTCATATATTGGCTTGTAGTGATATAGTGGCGCTAATGCAAATTATATCTCTAGTGGCATCCTCAAGATCATCTTGGAGAATGTGATTGGGGATATCCTACCCTAATTCTACTGCTACCTCATGTAGTATGCATATAGCTCCAAATCCACAGATTCTTTTATTCTGGATTGTTGCACATGAACTCTCTTATTTGTGACTCTAAGATCGACTCCCAAAGATTATAATCAGCAATTTTAGCTAACTGATTGCACACAAACTTTCTTGTTTGTGGCTCCAAGAAGTCCACTTGAAGGTTTAGACCAACAATTGTTGTAGACTAGATTACTCGTTTGCTCCATGGCTTCATATAGATCTACAAATATTATGGCAGCAGCAACATTGTTTTAATTTTCTCTATATGCTCTCGAACTCTCACAGGTTGAATAGATGGAGGCTTAGATCTACTTTAAATGTCTCTAGTATTGTGAGATTAAGAGAAACATGGTCATACAAACCCTAGCCGCACAAACGGTAATTTGTCTCTCAAAAAAGCCTCTATAAGGATGGCTTATGATGGCCTTTAAATAGCGCAACAAATGGATCACGAATTGGGCTTGAAACGACAAGTTATGAGCTTTTTTTGCGTTTCAGATTTTTGTTGATTCATGAATCTCGATCGATCAAACTAGTTGTTGAAAGACAATCAAAAATTTCAATCAATTAAGTTTGCAATAAAAATTAGGGAAACTTTGTTTTTCTTGCACTGAACTTGAGTCTTTCTTGAGATGGACTTGGGTCTTTATCTTGAACTATAAAATACACATTTAATTAACACACTTAAGACTCACCAAAAACACTACAAATAGATTTTATTTGATCATGGTTTGCCAACCCAAAAATATGAACTCTATACCTCTTAAAGCTTTACCCCGCAATAGCAACACTGGAATAAAATCTTGACTTCAACCTTGATAACCAATCTCCAAAGATAACGTATTTGGATTACTTCTTGAATTCTAGTACGACGGTGAACGAGAGAGATTTAGGGTTTGAAACTTTTTTTGTGTGATCTCTCTCTTTCTCTCGTGGCTAAATCAACCTTACTGTTACCTTATGCAATCTAGCAAGTAGGGCATGAATATAGGTTTAAAATAGAGAGAGAAGAGCGATAAAACAATAGTTAGGTAATAGTGAAGCAATACAAATCTAGTAGTAATTAAAATAAAAGTAAAGTAACTCATATCAAACAATGAAATAACCTACATTGAGCAGTTGAAGTAATTTCAAGTTCAACAGTATTGTAACTTGTTTTTGCATATTCCACATGGGCTAGAACTTTGTCTCTTTTCTTTTATTATTTTTTTAAAACAATTCTAAGAAATAAGGCTATTTAGATATCTTTGAATACCCAGAAGAAGCTAAGGAGATAAACACATTGGGGTGTCTTTTTGAGTGGTTAATAAAATATATAAAGACACACTTAACCCAAAAGACCTAACTCAGTTGGAATGAGCTCAACTATATTATATTAACTACTATTCTTCTTATGATTCTCAAAAAAAAAAAAAAAAAAAAAAAAAAAAACTATTCTTCTCATCATTATTTAATTTGAGACTTCACTCACATATATACACTCAACATAAGCTATTTTATAATATTATGAGGATCTATTAGTGAGCCCATTCCCTGGGAATAGATAAGAGAAACAATGGGGGTCATGACTCCTGAGTCTTATTTTGTGAAGTAAACAAGTAAGGGCATTGAGCCCTATATGCGAAGCGAAAGAAATAGGGGTCTTGAGCCATATTTATGATGCATAAGAATGAGAGTCATGAATTAAGCTCGTGATGTAGACATTTTGTGGACCATGGGGTCTAAGTGGGCAATACGGAGCAAATCATGAGATTGAATTTTGTAGCCATGAATATAAAAGAATGGCCTCAACGTTTCCATATCTCAAAACCGAGCTAGGTAAACTTGTTGGGTATTGTGACTTAAAATCCAATTCGTATCACGTTATTTAATCGCTAAAAATGTTTTATTATACGATAATTAAATTATCATTAGACATTATGTTAGTTCATGTGATAATGTGATTTAGGTATAGAAATAAGATTCACATATAGGAAATAAAAATCACAATTCATTGTAAACTCATAAACTATAGTTGGTGGTCGGTGATGAAATTAGGTATTTAATCAGAGAAGACTCCACCATATCAATCGTGATGAAAAATTAACCACTATGAATTTTTTCTCTCTAAATAACTATCACATGAACAAATTAATGATGTCACGACTGCTATATGTAATAAATATCAATTTTGAGAGGAATGTGAACTCAAATGTGAAATTAATGTGTTTCAGCCAAAAAAAAAAAAAAAAAAGTGAAATTAATGTATGTTACTTTAATGTATACTGGAGTGAGATATTGTATGTCAATACCTTCGTACATTGGGTATCACAAGTAGCGTCTTAGGAACACTATTCCTCACAAAGGAATCCATATTCTCAATAAGCGACAATAAACATCCCACTGAAATAGATTTTGTTTTTTCGTTTAGACCCCTTAAATTAGGTTGTTTAACCTAATTAATTAACTAAGTTGTTTATTAAGTTTATTATTCAGATCTAGGTTAAACAAGCATATATCATATCATGCACAAATGTGGAAAAGTAAATAACACCACGATATGATGATCTAGGAAAACGGACGAAACGAACCGTTTCAAGGTAAAAACCTGTGAATGATTTGACTTATCTATCCTCAAGGTAAAGTAAATCTACTATAAGAGAATCGAAGTTTTTACAAAAGATTTAACCCTAAATCTATTGCTACCTTATGTAGTAACTTACTGACACGACCACATGCAATCTCCAATTCCACGGACTCCTTCTCTCCTTGGATTTACAGCAACACAAGCACCCTTGCTTGTGACTTTGAGATCCTACTTAAAGATTTCAGATCACTAGCAGTAATGATCTTGTAGCAGCAACTAGGTTCTACCACCGCTTGATTGTAGATCTTACACCAGTAGATTCTTGTGTAGTTAGAATGAACAAAACCTCTCAAATCTTCCAAAAGTCTGAAAAACGTAGCTAAGGTTTCCCTTTTATATGTGAACTAGTTAGAATGAAGCCCTAAACGTTTTCGTGAGCTTGGGCCATGTTTAAAACTTCTGCAGAATCTGATATCTACGATTCTCGATCTATCAAGTCTAATTTCTAGATCAGTCGAGCTTAACTGAAATTGACTCCCTTTTTCTGCAGTTAGCTAAACTTGAAGCTTGAAACCTATATTGTTAAGCATTGCCTAATACATAGACTAGACATGTTTTGTTCTCGGTTTGCTAACACATTTAAAATATGATTCTAAATATTTAATCATAAATCTTTAGAACCTAACAATCTCCCCCTTTGGCAATCCGTGACAAAACACACATACATAATGAAATGCTTAAGTTAAATACCAGCCCAAATACAAGATATTGCCCTAATACAATTCTAACACAACTTCTAACTATTAGTTGCTAGTATAGACAATAGCTGTTGAAAGAATTAATCTGTAAATTTCTAAAACACTAAAAACAAAACCATAAACACATGTGCGGAAGATACAGTACCAAAATCAAAGTAAAAATCCGATCTTTAATTCACAAAACATATAAAGAGAGACAGTAATATCATAATGAATAACCTCATCATCAATAACTATCATAATTAATAATCACATCAATGTTTGTGAAACAAGAACAGAAACACTGAACAAATATAAAAAATGACATATAAAGATAAAAGGAAATATAAACATCAAAACCAAAGAAAATACATGAAACTCCTTTTAAGTACAAAAACTCTACTCCCCTTAGGTATAAAAAGTCCTAAAACCTACTCCCCTTTTTGTTACGAATTGCCAAAGGCAACGACAACATCAATCATCAGAGGGTGGAGGAGGTGGAAACGCACTCCTATAGTCGGCAAAATCAGCTCGTAAGGCAACAACCTTAGTCAACAACTCATCCAAAAGCTTTCCATGAGCTGCTTGAGTAGTCATGAAAGACTCCATCATGGCACGAAGCAAGAGAGGAGGGGTAACAATAGGATCAACATCATTAGCACCACCAAAAGGATCCACAACAGCACTCAGATCCACAAAAGTATCCTCAGCAGTAGGCATAGCACCAGTGGCAGGAGCTGTAGTAGAAGCTTCACCTCGTGATCTCTTTAAAGTCCTAGTACTTGGTTCAACACTCTTCATCTAAGCCTATCGCCATCTAAGAAAAATGACTCCTATAGGGGCAGTGATGTGAACTAACTATAAAGGAGGAAAATTTGACAACCCTAGAAACCTCAAAATCCTATATATGAACATAGGAAAGAAATTTTTTTTAGCTTTACTCGTACTCCTATAGATATCAACAATGGTTTGAATAAACATAGAGGGAAAACACATAGAATCATCAATAACAAGAGCATAAAGGAATGCACACCTATCTATAGGGACTGTATGAACATGTGAGATAGGATAAATGTTATGGTAGGAAATCCGTAAATACAAAGAGTTAATGTTACGCTCCGAATCCCAAATGGTCCAAAGCATGAGAAAGACGTCTCAAAGTACCTGTAGATTTTTCCTTTTTGACAATTTAATTCACATAAATCATATCAAGTACCAACATCAAGAATTATCATAATAATTCAATTGAATATACTCTCAAAGTAAGTCAGAAATCTAAGCATTAATTACAAGGACCATTGGCCATAAAAGAATAAAAGTTTGAAAAAATAATTACATATCATCAACTTGTCCCATTAGTGGGAATAAAGGTTTGAATAAATATGTATATTATTTAATATCTCCATTACAAAAGTTCAGCATCTATTAGTAGTTAGTCTAATTACTGTTAGTCACCAAAAAGTTGTCTCAAAGATTATTGCCTACTTTGAAAAGTTTATAAAATAATAGAATGAGACAGACCCCAGTAAGTAGCATAATTAATGGGGATGGAGGAAATGCAAGTTTCATTTTCAATAATAATAATAATATGCTATGACAAGAATGATTTAATAAGAATTGGGGAAAGTTAACAGGTATAATTTTATTTTTGCCTAAATTTTATATTTAATGGAGTTAGATTCCGTAGGAATATTCATCTAAAACTATCCTACTGTATTCGTGTGATACAAATAACACAACGAAACTTTAAAACATTCTTTTGCAATCTTTCACGGTTCACCAACTCTTAACCGTTGGCCTGCAACATAATAGAATTTGCAGCTTAAGAAAAAAGGTCAAGGCCGCGTAGGTAACTATTTCACCAAAGTCACAAATTCATTTGGCTATTAACATGACCGGTGGTGTAAACATAATAGAGATGCATGAAACTATAAAAAAAAGTGTACAGTGATGCATGGTTCTCCATGCACCCTCACAGCGAATCAAATTATATATGTTTGCATATAAATTTATTAAATTGCATCTATAACGATTTTATCAAATAATGTAACATTGATAAGTACAATTTTGTCGTAGCTTGTGTAGCGTGTAGATTATAAACTTTCATTTTTGGAAACTTATGTGGAGAGTGAGTTAGAAGTCCCATGGTTTTAAGTAATTTTCAAACAAATTCCTAAAATGACTACTTTTTTCTCAAAAAGATGTAAGCATCTGGGCTGCTGGAACCACATCCTCAGCTTATTGCATGAATTATATTATTTCAATCTTATCCATTAATACACGTTAATTCTACACAGCATTCATGATACTTCTACAAAATCATAATATTTATTAAACTGATGCATTCATATTAGTTATGAATTTGACAAAGCTCGGTGTTACACTTGAGAGTTGAGAAAGACTAATCTTAATTGAATTATTTTGAAATCAATTATATATAACCTGAATGAATTTAATATATTATAATGTGAAAAACAAAACACATATATACCACACCTTCATAATCTAAACACACACAATCCAACATACCACATAGACAACTTGATGTGTTATATGTATCATTCCTCGAAGATGATAATTTTTATGGGGTAGATAACACACACACACAGATATATATATATATATATATAATCAATTTTCCAACAATTGGCTGGAATTCCATACCTTTTTTTGATTATGAATTCAACATCATAAATTAAAATGTTATCACCTTTAAAAAATAAAAAATCACAAAGCCAGCACAGTTATGTCACAACTCACAAGTCACAACTAATTAATCCCTCGTTGAATTAGTTGGGGTGAGAGGTACCACTTTGCCTTCTTTATTTCTTTCCTTTTTACATTTTTAATTTATTTAATAAATTTACTCGTACGTCATAGATTCATAATCACTCTTATACAAAAGATTTTTGAACTACAATATATCAGCCACTACTACTTGCTGCGAATATAAAAAATCTGTTGACCCATAGACGAAGGCCATTAACCAGTTTATTTTCGTTCTTTATTACTTCAATTGCACTCGCGCTTCATACGTAATTATATATAATCATTAATCATTATAACAAGTAAGAAAAAATAAATAAATAAACAACGTTGAATTTGGCAATGTCCGCAACCACAGCTATACATGAGTTAATACAACCCGCGATTCGCACATGGGAAGTGTTCACATGGATACACGTTGTATTTCATAAGAAGAATAATTACATTGTGCAACATTGTATCATTCATTCCTTGAACTCATTGACTTTATGAGCAAACTCACTTACTGAATACATAACCATGACTATTGAAGTCGAAGTTGTCTCCAAGGAGACCATCAAACCTTCGTCTCCTACACCTGATCACCTCCGCAATTACCAACTCTCCTTTCTTGATCAAGTTTCACCTCAATTTTACATGCCTTGGGTTCTATTCTATCCCAAAGACACCAATTCTAATCTCAACAATTTTGAACAAATTGAAAGGATTAAGAAATCCTTATCCGAGGCCTTAACACATTTCTACCCGCTAGCTGGACGGATTAAGGACAATTTTTATATCGAATGCAACGATGAAGGCGTACACTACGTTGAAGCTGTGGCCAAATGCAACCTTTCTGAGTTTCTTGAGAATCCAAACCCTGGTGAGCACAACAAATTCCTACCATATGAATTGGACAATATAAAAGATGTACTTGCAGCTGTACAAGTTACCTCCTTCAATTGTGGAGGGATCGTGATTGGCCTAGAATTATATCACGTCATAGGAGATGCTTCATCATTCTTCTTGTTTATCAACAACTGGGCTGCTGTTGCTCGTGGTGGTAGCGTCATAGTGTCTCCTCAGTTCGATGCAGCAGCTAAGCTCTTCCCACCAGTAACTATCTCTGGCTTCAATCAAAATATGGGGATGATAAAAGAAAAGCTAGTGATAATGAGATTTGTGTTTGATACTTCTGCTATAGCGGCTATTAGAGACAAATACAATAGCAGCAACACAGATATTGAATACCCACGTCCTACACGTGTCGAAGCCTTATCAGCTTTCATACACAGTCGTTTCATTGCTGCTACTCAACCTGAAAAAGACCCCAGTAAGCTCTACCTGGTGTTTCAAACAGTGAACATGCGTACGAGGTTGGATCCACCACTTCCAGAAAATTGTTTTGGAAATATTAGCCAATCCACAGTGTTTGTAGTCCCTAATGAAACTGAGGATGATGGGTTTTCCAGCATTGTTCTCCCAATGAGAGACTCGATAAAGAAAGTCGACCTAGATTATGTCAAAAAACTCCTGGAAAGTGACGGACACTTGAATTTTATGGCAGAGGTCACTGAAAAAGCAAACAAAGGAGAGGTGGTTGCGTTTGCCTTCACCAGCTTGTGCAGGTTTCCTATATATGAAGCGGATTTCGGGTGGGGGAAGCCTATTTGGGGAGGTTCTACAAAAATGTTGTACCCAAATCTAGTTACTTTCTTTGACACCAAATCAGGAGATGGAATAGAGGCATGGATTAATTTGATGGAGGAAGACATGGCTAAATTTGAAGAGGACAAGGAGGTCATGGAGTATGTTTCATTAGGAAAAAATTCTGGGTTATAGGCTGTCTGTCTAGGATAGATAGTCATGGTTTTAGCCAATATGAGGTCAAAAGTTTGGTTAGTTTGCAAAATATGTTTTTAATCTTTCATGTGTTTAAATTAGTTTCCCTTGTGAGAAATAAGATAATTTCCTTCTTTCCTTCTTTCTTTTTCATTTTAATGAGAAATGCTATATTCATAATATTTTTACAACAATTTCACAACAAAGTTTAATTGAAAAACTATTACAAATAAATATTATTTAAGTGATATATAAATATAAATGACCCATTTGAAGTATCACAATCGGGCTCCAAATGAGTTGAGTTGTCCTAATATCGACCCTAAATTTTTTATATATCTTTCAAATAGTAAATGGTTAAAATAGCATCCATGAACATACTATGTAGGCAAAATATTTTGGATAAATTGCAAAATACACTCCTAAAGTTTGGCATAATTTGGACTTTACACCTTGAAGTTTGCCTCTATTAGCAAAGCCAATCCCTCCATTAGTGGACTCATCTACATGGTTATCAAGTGACATGCTAGTGTCTAACATGTAATTGAAGGGTTGCTTTTGCTAAAAGAGATAATTTTCAGGGTGTAAAATTCAAATTTTCAAATTTGAGAGTATAAAATCTAAATAATCTCAAACTTTAGAGGTGTACTTTACAATTTAACAAAAAGCCCTACATGTAAAGATATTTTGCGATCTTCTGATCAATGACTTACTTTATGTAAAAATGAGAAATTCAAGTTACGTTTGATCTAATTTGTTATGACATTAATGTTACATCATTCCTTTTTCTTTTTCTTTTTTAGGAATATTTCGACAAAACAACTTTTGAATTACATTGTTTTGTTATACTCTTCATACATACAAATATTAAGATGATCAAAGATCAATAACTATTTCATCATAAAAAAAAAAAAAAAAATTAATTTCAAATATTTTTAATTGTAAAATTATATGCAAAAAATGATTTTATGGATTCGAGAATAAATAATATCCAATTAGTGTGAAATTTATGAGGTGAGATTTAAGTTACACCCAAGATTAATTTATGCAACATTACACAATTCAATAATTATTTATTTTGACAAATTCAACATAGAATTATGCTCTTCTGATACCCTTCATGTATGAAAAATATCTAAAATTATCTCAAGTGTGAAATTTTTAAATTTCAATTTTTTTTAGCTTTTAGTTTTTATGTACTGTTTTTTAAAATCTCATTTTTTTTCCCCGCATTTTCTTACTTTTTTCATTTTAGAAAAAAGTTAGATAAATCGTTCCTAAACAGACATTAAGTTTCTAGAATTTACCATGTGTTAGTCCCAAATCAGTATAGTGCAGCATGAAATAAAAGGCTTGCTTGTGTAACATTTGGTTCCACCCTCGTGCAATTATTATTTACACACAAAAAAAAAAAAAAAACCCTAACGTATATACTAAAATATTATTGGTGCTAAAACACACCTTTGGTGTGATGGTAACCCACAAATACAAGTTTTTGTTGTACGGAGGGAAGCAAGAGCTAGTGTTCAAGTATCTAGAAAAAAGCTTTACACACATTCATTTAGATTTGGCTAGCGTAAGATTTCTATCTCAAACAAAAAAAAAAAAAAAAAAATATATATATATATATATATATATATATATATATATATCATTGGTCAACTTTGATTTATCAAGTAAACATCTCACTTAAATATAAGCACAAATATATTAGGGATAGTCAAACAAAAAATGCAACGCCAATAATTTTTTCTAAAATGAAACTTAAACTAAAATGCTCTACCATTAATTAATTGTTTTCAGCAAATAATATAAAAGATGTTAAGATATATATTTCCCCTTATATATTTAACTATTAATAAGATCACACATGACATACACAAACTTATCAAGATTAGCAATTATTCTGCCACGAAAGCATGCAAGAAAGGAATAAGAAATAGATCAAGCAAAAAATTTTGTAATAAGATTTTTTGAGTAGAGCCCTTAGAAGTTATTTCAATGAAACTCTAATGTTAAAATCACTTTAAGGCTGATTTGATAACTAATCTCCATAAAAAATCGTGTTATCAATATCCTCTAGTCAATATTTTAACACTAAAACCAAAAATTCAACAAAATTACACCCACTCAATGGAACAACCTTACTTCTAGGACCATATTTTTTTTTTTTTTTTTTTTTTTAGTTTCAAAATTCTCTAGTAAAAAATGAAGAATTTAGTGATTTGAAAAGCTAATTGAATTTTGTTTTGATATTTGTGTTTTGATATAATATAAATTTCATAATATGTGTTTTTTTGAAGTAAATGTGCATGGCTGTGGGTTTTATTTATTTATTTATTTAAAAAAAAAAAAAAAAATGAGAAACACCTTATTTTGAGAGTTGGGAAACCCTAAAAAAAAGGTTCCTGTACTTTTATTTATTTTTTAATTTTTTGAGGGTTGTCAATCCTTTGTGAAGATAAACAAGTTGTTTCAAGAGTCATGTAGGCGTCAAAATTTCTGCTTCAAGGGTCACATAGGTCATCGAAATTTTTGTTTCGAGGAAATTTGTTTCAAAGGTTATCGAGGGTCAGCTAGACCATGAAAATAATCTTTTTTGAGGGCTTTTAATACTTCTTTTTTAAGGGTTTTGAACCTTGTAAAAAACCAGCTTTGTTGTAGTGCCTTACAGGCTTTCCCCACCCAAAATCCGCTTCATATATAGGAAACCTACACAGACTAGTGAAGGCCAAGGTGACACCCTCTCCTTTTTTCAATTTCTCCATGTTCTCTTTTAAAAACTTCATCTGCCCACCATTCTCTTGGAATTCTTTCACATGGTTCTTGCTGGAATGATAATACCGTCTAACCCTATCTCATTGTCCCATGAGACTACAGAGGCTGTGGACAGGCTCATGTTTCCAAAATATTGCTCTGATGGTGGAGGATCCAACCTTTTACGTAGGTTTGCTGCATGAAATACTGCGTAAATCTTATTGGGGTCTTGTTCTGGTTGTGTTGCAGGAAGGTAGCGACTCCATATGAAAGCTGATAACGCCTCCAAACGAGAGGGACGTGGGTTTGCAATGTTGTTGTTGTCTGTGCTGTATTTGGCTCGAAGAGCGACTATAGAAGATGCATCAAAGACAAATCTCTTTATCACAATTTTGTGCTTTCCATTTGTTGGATCAAATATAGGTAAAGTTTCAGGTGGGAATAACGTGGCAAATTCGAATCGTGGTATCTGTAAATCACTAATACCACGAGCGATAGCAGCCCAACTGTTGAGAAAGAAGAAGAAACCTGCTTGTGATTAAAGATCAAACCAATCACCATCTGATGTAGGACAGAATCTACAATTTAATTATTGTAATTTATTAATTTTGGTATTTAATTTGTAATTTTTGTAATTTTTATGTTTAGCATTATTATTTCATTGTTTTTAGGTGCATTTAATACTTTTTAGATCAAATTTGGTTCCCATTATGATTTGATATTAATTAGGAGTTATTTTAGAATATATTTTCTTGTCTGTCAACTTTTACAGAGCTCTTAAATAGGCCCCTAAGTCTGTATACGTTTTTGAACAATTATTCAATCAATAAAATTCAAACTTTTGTCTTTCTATTCTCTGGTGGATTTTTTATCCTTTCTCCTTGTGGATTTAGGAACCCTCGTGGATTCAAGGAACCCTCGTGGATTCGAGGTTATTTTTAGGAGCAAACATGTTTTGTTTTTTGTTTTCTAGAGATATACGTGTTTTGCTTCTTTAAGCTTCCACGACATCAGTTGGTATCAGAGCCTTGACTTACCTTAGTCTGATTGCTAACCGGCAAGACGGTAACCACCGCCACAACAACGACCAACTTAGCAAGTATTACGTGACGTACAACAAGCACTCACAAATATCTATGCTAGGATGGTGCCGTTGAAAAATGGAAACAATAGGGATAACTGTAGTGGAGACATAACTCACGGACAACCTATTGGTAAGCAAATTTCATATAGGCCTTATAAAAATAATTGCAAGTTTTAATGTTTATTTTTTAAAAGAAGATTTTCTTGATTGGTTACTTGATCTAGAGGATTTATTTGACTATGAGAATATTTGTTATGAGAAAAAAGTTTGACTTGCTTTGTATAAACTTAGTAAGTATGCCTTACATTGGTGGGAACGAACAAAATCTGATAGAATCCAACAAGGTAAAGACAAAATTCATTCATGGCCAAGGATGAAAAAGATGTTTGCTATCAAATTTTATCCTTAGGATTGTGAAGGAATCTTGTCATATACAATACAAGATTATTATTGACCAAGAAGTTCATACTTGAATTATTTTGAAGAGCCAAATATTCCACCATTAAAGGAAGAATTGCATGTTGAAGAAAATATTGTTCTTGAAGAATATGTAAAAGTCAAAGAAGAAAATATAAAGATTTCTGAGAAAATTGATGAAGGCCATGTTTTAGAGGAAGAACCTGAAATCAAGATTGTGGAGGAGATTAATGAAGACTTTATTATAGAGAAAGATCTTGAGGTCGAGATAGTAGAAACCATTAAAGAAGAAATTATAGAGGAAGTTGTCAATGATCTCGATGAAGTCAAGTTAGATGATTGCAACGTTCAAGCTCCTATTATTTTGGTGGGAGATACCGAAACAAAGTTTATTGATTTTATTGGGGTGGAAAGATTTGATTTGATTATTGACTCTTATTTTGTGAATATTGTCAATTGCATAAAAATCAAGGGACAAGACATTCAAGTTGCTTAATTGGTGACTTTCAAGTTTGGCAAGAAGACGAGGAAGATGAATTATTCAAAGTATTTGTTCTCTTGGCATGGAAGATTTCAGATTTCGAAGATGAATTCGAGGACGAGTTTGTTTCAAGTGGAGGAGTCTGATGTAGGACAGAATCTACAATTTAATTGTAACGTCCCAATTAGTCAGATATATATATATATATATATATATATATATATATATAATAATTAAAAAAAAAAAAGAGGATTAGATTTTTTTAAGCTCCCACGTGCCCCCCACCTAACACCCTTCCCCACCACTCATTTCACTCATTTTATCTCCTCTTTGGCTGGCTCACTTACTTCATTTCTTTTCTTTCTTTTTTTCATTTTCTCTCAACACAACACAAACATTTTCTCATACTCCCTCATCCTCTCCCACAGTACCTACTCCAAATCAACATTCCACCATCATTTTTTCAGTAAGATCACTGGAAAATTTTTATGAACCTATAAGCACCTTCACATCCTTTTTTTGAAGTAAAAATTTCTAATCTTTTTGGTGGGTTTTACACTTTTGCTTGAGGTTATTTTTATCTAAGCTTTAATAACGATAATCATATGATTTTTGAGCATTGGAAGTGATATTTATGTGTTTTTATGTATGGGTTTTGTATTGGTGGAATTATTTGATGAGTGGGTATATGGTTTGTGCTAATGATGACTACCTAAGGTTTATTTATGGTGGAAAATTTAGGGGTTTTGAGTTATAACATGTGATGGATGGTAAATCTAATTTTTCCATTGCCATTGGGTTTATTTGGAGTTAGTTGAAGTTCTAAATTTCTTGTCTTGGAGGATATTTTGATTTTGCTTTCATGGGTCTTTTAATGATGTAGTGTAAAGTAGCTAGATGCAATTTCAAGCTCTATGCTTATTGTGATAGGTTTACTTGATATTGTTTAGGTTCTAGCTAATCTCCTTAGAGCTTGGAGAATTAGGATTTTGCGGTTGCGAGGTAAGTAGCTTTTTAATGGGATTTTTGAAAAATAACCATGTTGCATAAATGTTGTTTTTGGGTTAGACATGCTTTTAGAAACTACCTATGGAAACTATATTTTCCTAGAAACTATTGTGTCGTAACCTTAATATATATATATATATATATATATATGAAAATGCATCATATTTGGTATTACATTTGGGGAAATGCATGAATTGTTGATATGGAAAAATGAGCATCTTTTATATAATCTTTGATAAGGAAATCATGGATTTTATGGTATATTAGAAAATTTAAAGATGCTTATCTTGTCTTGTTATGTGGGAAATTGATAGAAAATCTTTTTGACAAGAATGAAGTTGAAAACCTTACAAACTTTGTGGAAGTTAGATTATTTAAAGTTTTTCTGAAACTACCTGGATATGAACTTTGTGTAAGTTAGATTATTTAAAAAATTTCTGAAACTACTTGGATATGAACTATGTGTTTCAAAGTAATGTAACCTGTGAGCTTATGTGGTTTTAACACCATGCCATGTGTGATTTCCCGGTGATCACCCGATTTGGTTTCTATAGTCTTTATGACAATGGAATCAAATCCAGGTCAGTGCCTTTTCACTTTGGATGACGCGTTCTTCCTTGTTGCCCATGGGGGGAAGAGGTTCCTTGATTGTGTGTGGGTGAGACTGCTGCTCATGGGGCCAAGAGACCATATGCAAGAGATGTCCTATTTGACGCGCTTTCTCTGCTACCCATGGGGGGAGAGAAAAACCTTGAGGGTATGGGTGAGGCTGCTGTCCATGGGGCCAAGAGTCTGCATACCAGAGAAGACAATATCATGCCAGTTGTAAATGGGTGGATCCCCTGACCGGTCGATGTGGTAGTGTGATATATTTATGATAATTTACCTTATGCTAGATATTATGGCTTTGGAAATTATATTGTTGGTGCTCACAGATTATAATATATAGTTTCAAGGTTTTTACTTTGAGAAACTTTGTGTTTCATGTTAGGACATATGTGATTCACTTGTTAGAAACATATGTCACTATTTTATGTAATTGGCTTATCCTTTGACAAAACGCACTTTACTTGTATTTGGATAGATCTAGGATGTGTTTAATACTTCAAGAAACTGTGTTTCAAGATCAAGTGTTGAAGACATGCAAGTCTGTCCAAGATTCAAGCTGAAGAAGTGCTGTTCATTAAAGCTCGACAGCTAGCTATCCATCGGGCTTACGAAGCTGTTCCAGCCCCGTGGCTCGATAGCTACTCGACAGCATTTCGACAGACAGGTATCTGTCAAGCTTTATGAAAAACAGAATTCCAGTTCTGTTTTGACTCTAATCTTTGAATATGTGTTTGGGCTTTCTTTTGTTCTAACCCTAGACATATAAAAGGATTATTTTAAGGGCAGTCAAAGTATATACAAGTTGCACAAGTGTTGAGCAAAGTTTGTTCAAGCAATTTTTGTAACCGAAGACAAAGTTTTGCCCTAGTTCATCATTCTTGTGAAGAAGTTGCTGTGTACATGCACCGTAGGGTTTTGTGACCAAGCATCTTATTGATCTTCATCGTTGGGATGAACTAAAGAACTTTGCAACCAACAACCTTCTCTAGTTGGTGATTGAAGTCGCGTACTGGGATCCGCGCATTGGTTAGTCACGTACTTGGGAACCGTGCATCAAAAGGGGAAATTGTCACTGCAGAACAAGTTCAATTGGGTATTGGGGTAAGGGTTCAACTGTAGGTTGATATAAAGTACTGAGATTCCTTTATTTCTAACCGCTTGTTTTGATAATAGTGGAATTTCGGGAGTGGTGACCTGAAAATCACCCGGTGGGGTTTTTGCCTTTAGGTTTTCTCCATTCGTAAACAAATCACCGTGTTATTTATTTTCCGCTGCATAATTAGTTTATTGGTGATTTGTTTGTGCTACCACACGTTTGCATGATTAATTAACTTAATTAATTCACTTGGCTAAATTAATTGGTTAATTTATCACAAGAGGTCAATTTGTTTTTGGCCTATCATTTCATTACTTAATCATTCTTGTCATATTATTATTATTGAAGATGAAACTTGCATTTCTCCCACCCCCATTAATTATGCTACTTACTGGGCTCTGTCTCATCCCATTATTTTATAAACTTTTCAGAGTAGGCAACAATATTTTGAGACAACTTTTTGGTGGCTAACAGTAGTTAGACTAACTATTGATGGAGGCTGAACTTTTGTAATGGAGATATTAGATGATGTACATATTAGAATAGACTTGACTCATTCTTTTGTATATTATAGTGGTTGTGACGTTATTCCTACTGATGGGACAAGCTGATGATATGTAATTATTTATTCAAACCTGTATTCTTTTATGGCCAATGGTCCTTGTAATTATTGCTTAGAGCTCTGACTTTGAGAGAATATTCAATGGAATTACTATGATAATTCTTGATGTTAGTATTTGATATGATTTATGTGGCTTGGATTGTCAAAAAGGAAAAATCTATAGGTATTTTGAGACGTCTTTCTCATGCTTTGGACCCTTTGGGGTTTAAGGCGTGACTTTAATTATTGTAATCTATTAATTTTGGAATTTAATTTGTAATTTTCGTTATTTTAGGTTTAGGGTTATTATTTCATTTTTTTTAGGTGCATTTAATGCTTTTTAGGTCAAATACGATTCCTGTTATGGTTTGGTATTAATTAGGAGTTATTTTAAAATATATTTTCTTATCTGTCAAGTTTTACGGAGCCCTTAAATAGGCCCCAAAGTCTGTATACGTTTTTGAACAATTATTCAATCAATAAAATTCAGACTTTTGTCTCTGTAAAGTTGTAATTTACAACTATGTGTTTTTGTTGGCTTTTATTTCGTGCCAAATTTGATTGTAATTATGTTCAATCTTTTGTACCCTGTATTTCATGTGAGATTTATTTGTAAGGGTTGTGTAAGAGAGAGAGAGTGTGTGAAGACTCAAGGCATTGAAGACTGAAGTGTTTTCACGGGTATCTCGCGAGTAAGCATCCCGCGAAGTGATGCATGTGCCCTGCACATGACTGGAATGCAAAGAGTTAGGACAGGATGGAGACAACTATTTTTGCGAGTATCTCGCGGGTAAGGCCCTCCCACGAGACACCCGTGAAACATTCTGTTTTGCCAGACTGTCATTTCTGATACACACTTTCTGTACCTCCACTATATATATCCACATTACCCACAGATGTTGAGGAGTGCTTCTGAGAGAAAACCCTAGCCACAAACCTTGAGAGTTAGATATTGTTATACCCATAATTCTTTACACAATTGGTTGTGAATTTTTCTCAACTCCTACCTCTCCATTTCCATACCATTTAAAGGTTGATAGCCCAAATACTTACCACACCCTTTCAGAGTGTTCAGTGAGGTTTTGGTGCAGCTGGGAAGCATTGGAAGAAGCCAGGCTTTGGCAGATGCAATCGAGCGTATTACGGGATCTAGAAAGCTAGACAAGACATGGTTCCGAGAAGCCTTGTTGGAGTAGGAGCTTGGAGGGTTTAGGTGCATCGGGTAGATTAGGCTTGGAGGGTCTCTTGCTAACCCATGTATCCCAACTAATTGTCTAGTGGATCGATTACCGCTTGGAGGGCGGCTGAGAGGTTTTACACCAAGTACTTCGGTTTCCTCTTCGATAACACATCGGCGTCTTATCTTGTGTATGCGTTCTTCTTCCCTACTCTTTTAGCTTTCATATTACTGTTGTGTTTTATTGAATATGGCTTAGAGTAGTTTATTTGTTTATTCGCTAGCATTTACTTTATTCCGCACTTAGTATAAGTTAGAGTAAAATCTATCGAGCCATAATTTTTAATTTGGTGGTCTAAACAGCTCTTGTGCTTTAACACATTTTCGAGCTTTCAATTGGTATCAGAGTAGGTACACTCACTGTGATTTTATTACCTGAGTATGATCCTTGACCCTTTTATGATGGACTGGTCACAATCACTCAATGCCCCACCATTCTTTGATGGGAGCAATTATGCCTTTTGGAAGGTCCGTATGAGGACTTTCTTGTGTGCTATAGATGAGTCCGTATGGGATTCCGTCAAGAATTGGTATGTTCAACCCATGACAGCCAAGTCCGAGTGGGACAAGGCAGCTCTTGCCTTGGCTAATGCAAACAGTAAGGCTATTAACGCTATATTCTATGGTGTCTACTGATGAATTTCACAAGATATCGCATGTGGAGACAGCCAAGGAAGCTTGGAAGATTCTTGAGACTACCTATGAGGGTACCAAGAAAGTCAAGGACACAAAGCTCCAAATGCTTACCACCAGATTTGAGGAGCTTAAGATGGGTGATGATGAGGCTTTTGACTCATTCTATGGGAAGCTCAACGAAATTGTAATTGCTAAGCTTAATCTCGGTGAGAAGATTGAGGATGCTAAGGTGCTGAGAAAGATTTTGAGGTCACTACCGGAGAGTTTCCAAGCTAAAGTCATAGCTATAGAGGGAAGTAAAGATTTGGATGAGATCAAAATCCAAGAACTCATTAGATCTCTCTAAACATATGAGCTAGGACTGCCTTCTCACAAGATGAGAAAATCTCTTACTCTCAAAACCATCACCGAAAGAATGGATGACTCCTCCAAAGAAGATGATGTGGAAAAGGAGGTAGCATTCCTTGCAAAGAACTTCCGAAAATTTCTAAAGATGAAAAATAGTGGGAAGCCATTTAGCAAAGGAAAGTTTTCATCCTCCAAGGATGATAGGAAGGAGTTAAGAAGAAAGATGGGAAGGAGTTTCAATCCCTTTAAGGAATTGTTTGTTACGAATGCAATGGCCATGGGCGTCTCAAGAAGGAGTGTCCTAACTACTTGAGAGGGAAGGGCAAAGTGTTTGCCACTACTCTTAGTGATTTTGACAGCTCAAATTCAAACATGGAAGGAGAATGTGACAGTGAAGGAAACTACAGAGCATTCATGACAACTGCCTCCGTTGATTCTAAGAATGATTTGAGCAAATTGGTTGATGAACTTGGTGATCTTTCCGAGGATGAGGAAATTAAAGAATCGGAAGATGAAGACGTGTGCCAAAATGAAGGGGAAATCATCCTACAAGAAGCATATGATTCTCTATTAGAAGATTGTGGCAAATACACCAAAGTTACGAATCTTGCTGTGAAAAAGATGAAAAAGGTTGAAGAAGAGCATAGGTGTATACTTGTGCAACACAACGAAGCAAAGTGTGAAGTGGAAAGACTCAAGGGAGAGTTGGTTGAAGCTTACTCTAAGATCAAATTTCTTGAACTTGAAATTATCCAAGCTAATTTCAAGGTCGAGCGCATCTCCACCAAGAAACTTAACAATGTATTGTCCTTTCAAAAATCTTCACATGATAAGACCGGTTTGGGCTATATCGGAGAAGGAAGTTCAAGCAACGAACCCAAGAAGGAAGTGAAGTTCGTTTTAGCCAAGAATGTTGAGAAATTTAAAGAAGTGAAGCCTGAGATTGAGACCCCTGCTGTAGTAAAGAGAACCATTGGTGCAAAGCCAATGGAAAAAGGGAAGTCATTACCCAGAAATCAAAGGGGGTCTCAAGTAAATTGTGGCGCACAAGGGCATACTAGGCCTAACTGTTTCAAGCTTCATGCACTCAGGGAGGCTGATTATATGCGTGGTCAAGAAAAGACCAAAGGGAGCACAAGCTAAGGAAGATAGTGAGGGATGTCTCATTAGAGATGTTATGCAGATGCTGAAAAACATATCACTGTGCCTTGCTAGCTTCACTCCGAGGTTTGAAAGTTATGTTGGTCGTACCCCGCCATCTAAGGCTCTCACCCAACATACTCTTAAAGAGTGGGTGAAGAAGGGTACTTATGCATGATCACTTTCTATGTCCATGCATTAATACTTCTAATGTTTAGGGTCATAGGTTCATGCATCATAACATGCTTAATTCAATTTGTGTCATTGCTTCCGGTTTATAGCATGTTTCTCTTACAAGTTTTGTTTTGTACTTGTTGTTTTGTTGATCATCCTTTACTTGTTCTGTTTTTGAATGTGTTCAAAAAATTCAAAAAACTCATAAAAATTGAAAAATCTCCAAAAAGTTTGATCGCTTGTGTTGTGTATATCATATGTGAGTTTGGCCTAGTACCTTCGTACTAATGGTGTAGTGCATTTACGAGCCTAGCTTGTTATGTATGCACATATATCTGTGTAGGAGAAATCTTGAAAACTATGTGTGATTGTTGTAAATAGATCTTCAAGCTTGTCATGAATGATTGGTCAATGGTCTTGATGGTCTTGATACTTGCATAGACTTGTGCCTATATATCTTCCCACCTTTATTTTTATGTTTTTGCTATTCAGCTCACCAAATGTAAATCTCAAAATGAAAAAGAGATTCTGAGCTGCAAAAGCCATCGCACATACTAGTATTTGACTAGGAAAAAGGGAAAGCGACATTTTAAAATTGAAATGTATGGTGCTCAAAAAGCCAAAGGCTAACTCTCAATATTGAAATATCAAAAATTTCAAGCACTGATCTCAAAAATGAGATGTATTGTTCAAAAAGATCAAATGTTATGATTTGTGTAGAAGTCAAATGAAAAGCTTCTAAGATTTGTAATCATTTTCTTGTGGGAGGTTATATATGTTCATTTCTATAATTGAGATAGACCACTTGATTTAGTACCAGTTGTGTATGACTTGATTGAATTGATCATTGAAACTTCACTCTAGTCTAAGGACTATTCCACATTTGATACTCACCCACAACACAAGACTTTGTTCAAATAGTGCTTATCTCATTTGTGTGATTGTACATGTTCAAATGTGATGTGTATGCTCAATTACTTGCTGATCAAACCCAAAAATATTTTTGAGTATTTTATATGTTTTAAAAGTGATTTTATACTTTCATGCTTTTAGTTTTTGTTCAAAATGCCTTTTTGTGTTTTTTCTTCAAAAACTGGTTCATAGGTAGTTTCGCGAGAAGCTCGCAACTTAGAGCTTCCCACGAAAAGTGTTTAAGGGAATTCTAAAAATTTCATTTTCATACAAAGAGTATCGCGACTGCCTCGCGACTATTTCGCGACTAAACCCTTCTCGCGAAATGATTTTTAGGCAAAAACTGGAAAAACACAAGTTTCATACAAAGGCTATCGCGACTGTTTCGCAACTAAAAGCTTCTCACAAAAGCTTCTATGCTTCAGTGGTGTTTTTCGTGACTAATTTCGCAACTGCCTAACCCAAGAAAAACGCATGTTTTCAGTTTTATAAGGCAGATGTGACAGTTTTTCAAACACTCTCTATTTCCCTCGCCTTGCCTCTCTCGAACCCCTCTCAACCAAAAACTGATTTTTACTCAAATGCCATCATTTTCAAGCACAAATCTCTACAAAATCACTTCAAGGTATGTTTTCTTAAACATTATTTTCATTTATGTCTTAGATTTAGCAGAAATTTACTTAGGTTTTAAAATTGAGGATTTTTCGAAAAAGGGTTGGGATTCTTGATTTTTAACAAAATTCTTTCAAACTTTTGATTGGGCTGAGTCTCATTTGGTTTGTGTGTATCTGTGTTGGCCCCTTATGGCATTTTAATCATGTATTAAGGCATTTTTACATGTGTTCATGCATTGTCCATTGTTGTTTTGTAGTGGTGCATGCTTTGTGTTTGACAAAATGCTCAAGTGGCATTTTTGTGTTGAATTGGACTCAAATGAGTTCCATTGCTTGGGTTTACTCTTGATTGAACATGTTTGACTTGTTTTGGTCAATGGGTATTTGTTTTACACACTTTGCCCATTTTGTGCCTCAATGCCATGCCATGCACCACCTAGGCACACACTAGGCACTCACTAGGCACATACTATGCATCATCTCCTTCACACACATGCACAGCACATGCATAGTTGCTATTTTTTCTTGCATTTTGCTCATGTTTACATGCTTTAGCACTTTAAGCATGTTGTTTTAACTGTGTTTTGTTCTGTTTTAAGATGTTTGTGCTCTGTTTTAAGCATTTTTACTTTTGTTTTGGACTAACATGAAACTAATCATGTTTGTGTTCTGTTTTGTGCTTTTGCACATGTTTTCCTTTTCCGTTCTCAGCGTACATGTGCAGATGTCTCCATTTAAGAGGTCAGCTATGAAAGGAGGCAACAGCAAAGGGAAAGAGCTTGTGATTGATGTTGATGACCCTTCACCTAGGTCAAAGAGGACTCGATCTTCAACGGGAGTGTATGAGCCTTACAAGTTCAGAACTTATGCTGTGTTTCAGACCTATGAGAACTACTTTCTAGAGGCTCTGCTGTTGGTTGAAAGAGCCGTTGACTAGCCATCTCTCCTTGACACCAATATTCCCAAATGGTTTGCCACGAAGGATTGGAATTGTCTTTTCTGCAATCTTGATGATGCATGCAAGAACTTGGTGAAAGAATTTTATGCCAATGCCATTGTTGAAGGAGAGGAGCTCAAGTGTTGGGTTAGAGGAAAGAGGTTCTTAGTTACACCCGTCTACTTGGTAGAAATCCTACACATCAACCGGCCAATATTACCTATACCACCGATATATGATGAACTGAATCCGGATGAGGAGGTTCTTCGGGAAGCTTTAGGAGATAATTTGGAGTTCTCATCCAATGGGAAGTCAGTAAGTGTGGCCTCTCTATCTCCCGAATTAAGGCTACTCACGATGATCATGTTTAGCAACCTCTATCCGTTGTCAAGCAACGGGTTCATGAATCTTGGTCGAGCATTATTCTTGCATGATCTGATCATTGATGAAGAGATTGATGTGTGTTCTCATATTTTCCACATCTTGGCAAAAACGGTTGAACGAACTGCTTCAAGGAACTGTCTTCCTTTCTACCGACTCATCTCAAAAATCTTGAACCTTAAAGGTGTGCATCCCTCAGAAGATGAGCACCCATACCCAAAGCCAAGTCCAATTAACATCCGTACTCTCCATGCAAGTATGAGTCACACCAAGAAGAGTACCAAGCAAGAAGGTCATACCACTCTGGGAAGTTCAAGCTCTACCTTCCATGCTTATGATGAATAGTTAGACAACATCATGGCTACTCTCCAAGAGATTACTACCAAAATATCCGGACTAGCTACCATCATGCACTCCCAACACATTCACTTAGACACAAAGTTCACATCTCTCCAGACTCAGATGGACCAAATTTAAAGGAAGCTAGAAGAACATGAAGACTAGCTATTCCATGACAAAAAGGGGGAGATGGTGTCGTTGATAGGGGGAGTGTAATGATTGGGGGAGGAGAAGCTAGTAGCTGCTATTTGGTTTATAGTTTTTTTTTTTTTTTTTTTTTTATTGCTTTTCTTTAAAGCTTAAGTACTTTGTTTTTATATTTCAGTTTTATATTCAGTACTTGTGTTTATCTCAATGCTTTGTAGCATTTTTTAGTAATTTTAGATGTTGATTATATATCTTAATTACCTCACACTTGTACCCTTGTAGGATCTTGTATCCTAGATGCATATACTTCATGTATTTTGCATTGGTTGTGTGTTGGACATACAATTGATCATTGTGATTGGTCTTTATTGCATTGCATGTCTGGATGAGCATTTACTTGCTAAATGTTCATTGTAGTCATTCTTTAATGACTGACCTTGTTTGATCAAGATATGCTTACATGTTTTATAGTGTTTACAAACTTGATCGCACTTTACTTGCTTATGTACATACCATGTATTCAACTTGTCATAAGCTTAATGAAAGTTTTGTTTGTGTGTGAGTGTTTCAGGTTACAGGTATATACGTGCAAGTGCTTCACAGCTTCTAGATTAGGTGTGAGTGAGTTTTGCCACTGTTCCCAAACTCACGTTTAAGTCTAGAGTCTGTTTTAGGGTTTTTGTCACGGAATAGCCAAAGGGGGAGATTGTAAAGTTGTAATTTACAACTATGTGTTTTTGTTGGCTTTTATTCTGTGCCAAATTTGATTGTAATTATGTTCAATCTTTTGTACCCTGTATTTCATGTGGGATTTATTTGTAAGGGTTGTGTGAGAGAGAGACAGTGTGTGAAGACTCAAGGCATTGAAGACTGAAGTATTTTTGCGGGTATCTCGCGAGTAAGCATCCCGCGAAGTGATGCATGTGCCCTGCACATGACTGGAATGCGAAAAGTTAGGATAGGATGGAGATAGGTGGTTTTCGCGAGTATCTCGTGGGTAAGGCCTTCCCGCGAGACACTCGTGAAATATTCTGTTTTGCTAGACTGTCATTTCTGATACACACTTTCTGTACCTACACTATATATACCCACATTACCCACAGATGTTGAGGAGTACTTCTGAGAGAAAACCCTAGCCACAAACCTTGAGAGTTAGAGATGTTATACCCACAATTCTCTACACAATTGCTTGTGGATTTTCCTCAACTCCTACCTCTCCATTTCTATATCATTGAGAGGTTGATAGCACAAACACTTACCACACCCTTTCAGAGTGTTTAGTGAGATTTTGGTACTGCTAGAGAGCATTAGAAGAAGCTAGGCTTTGGCGGATGCAATTGGGCATATTGCGGGATCCGGAGAGCTAGACAAGACACGGTTTCAATAAGCCTTGTTGGAGTAGGAGCTTGGAGGGCTTAGATGCATCGAGTAGATTAGGCTTGGAGAGTCTCTTACTAACCCATGTATCCCAACTGATTGTCTAGTGGATCGATTACCACTTGGAGGGCAACGAAGAGGTTTTATGCTGAGTACTTCGGTTTCCTCTTCGATAACACATCGGCATGTTATCTTGTGTTTGCATTCTTCTTCCCTACTCTTTTAGCTTTCATATTATTTCTGTGTTTTATTGAATATGGCTTAGAGTAGTTTATTTGTTTATCCGCTCGCATTTACTCTATTCCGCAATTAGTATAAGTTAGAGTAAAATCTATCGAGCCATAATTTTTAATTTGGGGGTCTAAATATGATGTAGGACACAATTTACTATTTAATTATTGTAATTTATTATTTTTGGTATTTTTATGTAAAAAAACGTTATTTTAGGTTTAGGTGATTTATTTTCTTGTTTTTAGGTGCATTTAATGCTTTTTAGGTCAAATTTGATTCCTGTTATGATTAGGTATCAATTAGGAGTTATTTTAGATTATATTTTCTTGTCTGTCAAGTTTTAAGGAGCCCTTAAATAGGCCCTTAAGTCTGTAAACGTTTTTCATAGTTTATTATCAAATAAAAATTCAGACTTGTGTCTATTGTGTTCTCTGGTGGATTCCAGACCCCTTGTGGATTCAAGGAACCCCTCGTGGATTCGAGGTTTACTACCAGGAACTAACAGTTTAGTTTTTGTTCCATCAAGAGAGCATCATGTGTGCTTTCTTTAGGCTTCCGCGACATCAGTTGGTATCAGAGCCTTGACTTACCCTGGGCTGATTGCTAACCGACGAGACGGTAACCACCACCACAACAACGACGAATAACTTAACGAGTATTACGTGACGTACAACAAGCACTCACAAATATCTATGCTAGGATGGCGCCGTTGAAGAATGGAAACAATAGGGATAACTGCAGTGAAGACATAACTCACGGGCAACCTATTGGTAAGCAAATTTCATATAGACCTTATAAGAGAATTGCAAGTTTTAATGGTTATTTTTTAAAAGAAGATTTTCTTAATTGGTTACTTGATCTAGAGGATTTATTTGACTATGAGAATATTTGTTATGAGAGAAAAGTTGGACTTGCTTTGTATAAACTTAGTAAGTATGCCTTATGTTGGTGGGAAGGAGTACAATCTGATAGAATCCGACAAGGTAAAGACAAAATTCGATCATGGCCAAGGATGAAAAAGATGCTTGCTATCAAATTTTATCCTTTAGATTGTGAAGAAATCTTGTTGTATACAATACAAGATTATTATTGGCCAAGAATTTCATACTTGAATTATTTTGAAGAGCCAAATATTCCACCGCTAAAGGAAGAATTACATGTTGAAGCAAATATTGTTCTTGAAGAATATGGAGAAGTCAAAGAAGAAAATATAAAAATTTCTGAGGAAATTAATGAAGGTCTTGTTATAGAAGAAGAACCTGAAATCAAGATTGTGGAGGAGATTAATGAAGACCCCATTATAGAGAAAGATCTTGAGGTTGAGATAGTAGAGACCATTAAAGAAGAAATTATAGAGGAAGTTGTCAACGATCTCGATGAGATCAAGTTAGATGATTGCAATATTCAAACTCCTATTATTTTATTGGGAGACATCGAAACAAAGTTTATTGATTTTATTGGGGTGGAAAGATTTGATTTGATCATTGACTCTTATTTGGTGAATATTGTCAATTACATGAAGATCAAGGGAGAAGAAGTTCAAGTTGCCCAATTAATGACTTTCAAGTTTGGCAAGAAGACAAAGAAGATGAAGTATTCAAAGTATTTGTTCTCTTGGCATGGGAGATTTCAGATTTCAAAGATGAACTCGAGGACGAGTTTGTTTCAAGTGGAAGGGTCTGATGTAGGACACAATTTACTATTTAATTATTGTAATTTATTATTTTTGGTATTTTTATGTAAAAAAACGTTATTTTAGGTTTAAGTGATTTATTTCCTTGTTTTTAGGTGCATTTAATGCTTTTTAGGTCAAATTTGATTCCTGTTATGGTTAGGTATCAATTAGGAGTTATTTTAGATTATATTTTCTTGTCTGTCAAGTTTTAAGGAGCCCTTAAATAGGCCCTTAAGTCTGTAAACGTATTTCATAGTTTATTATCAATAAAAATTCAGACTTGTGTCTATTGTGTTCTCTGGTGGATTCCAAACCTATCACCTTGTGGATTCAAGGAACCCCTCATGGATTCGAGGTTTACTACCAGGAACTAACAGTTTAGTTTCTGTTCCATCAAGAGAGCATCTTGTGTACTTTCTTTAGGCTTCCACGACATCAAAATAGCTCTTGTGTTTTAACACATTTTCGAACTTTCAATCTCTCTATTCTCTGGTGGATTCCCAATCCTTTTTCCTTGTGGATTCAAGGAACCCTTGTGGATTCGAGGTTATTTTCAGGAGCAAACATGTTTTGTTTCTTGTTTTCTAGAGGTAGACATGTTCTGCTACTTGATGCTTCCGCATCTCATCACCATCCTCACGCAGTTGAAGGTGGTTACTTGTATGGCAAAAGCCTGTATAGGTAGGAATTTGTCGAGCTCAGCTGGAATAGGATTCTCAAGGAATTCGGAAAGTTGGGTAATTGGCCTTGGATTCCACATAGAGAACGCCCTCATCATTGCAATCAATGTAAAGATTTACCTTAACCCGTCCTGCTAGTGGGTAAAATAGTGTTAAGACCTCCGATAAGGATTTCTTAATCCGGTCACAGCGTTCTAAGTTGCTGAGATTTGCACAGCGATCTTGTGGATAAAAGACAAAAAATGGCATGAATATTTGAGGTGTAATCTGATCAATTAAAGACAATGTGTAATGACGGAGGTGGTCAGGGGTTGGAGATGCTGGTTTGATAGTTTGCTGTGAGATAATTTCAGTATCAACCTTCATTGTATTCATAGGAAATCAATTTCAAGCTTGTTAACTAAACGAGTTTTATCTAGTAATTAAGTGAGGCTATTGGCATTGGATGATGGAAATCCAACATGCATGGCCGGCATATATAGTTATATGGAGGTTCTACAGAGAAAGAGTCAACGAATTCATAGCTTATAATAGATTAATTTCACATCCATCTGGCTGCATAATTTCGAAAGTAGCTGATGTTTCTGATGTCTCTACAATGATTATATTAGGGTAAACGATACGTGGGTATTGCCAAATGAATGACGGCAAACTGGTCCAACAGTGCTATGAGGAACTGGATTTATCTTGAGAATGGAGAAGTGTAATGTTTGGGAATGCAAGTGAAAATTTAATTGTAGCCCCATCATTTATAAATTCGATTGCATAATCCATGGCAATTATGTTTGGAGAAGCTGGTTTGATAGTTTCCTGGTAGACAATTTCAGCATCAACCTTCATTGTTTTCGTAGGAAATTAATTTCAAGCTTGTTTAGTAAACGAGATTTATCTAGTAATTGAAGTGAGGCTATTGGCATCGGATGATGGAAATCCAACATGCTTGGCCGGCATAAATAGTTTTTTTTTTTTTTTTTTTTTTTTTTTTTTTTTTTTTTTTGTTATAGGAAAAGTGGTGAAACGAATATATTCATAGCTTATAATAGATTAATTTCACATGCATCTGGCTACATGATTTCAGAAGTTGCTGATGTTTCTGATTTCTCTAAAGTTGCTGTTGTTTCTGATGTCTCTGTTATGTTCTAAAGATTTAGGATTAAATGTTTATAATTTCAACTTGTATGTGTTGGCAACTCGAGAACAAAAACATGTGTAGAATAGGTGTTAGACATTGCTCAAAGTTGTACAAGTCAAAACTCAAGAATGTACAAACTGCAAGAAAAATGTTTATCTTTCTGTGAAGCTCGACTAATCGAATGGTGAAGCTCGATCGATCGAAAATCGCAGAAAAATAATTTTTGCAGAATTTTAAACAGACCTAAGCCCGCGAAAATTTCTAGAGTTTTAGTCTAACACTCCTACATATAAAACGAAAACCCTAGCCAGGTTTTGAAGACTCTTGGAAGACTAGTGAGTTACTCCTGTGAGATCTGAGAGGTTCTATACTTCTAACTTTACAAGCATCTACCGGAACAAGACCTAAAATCAAGTGCTGGTGGAATCTAGTTGCTGCATAGATCAACAAGCCGTGATCTAAAACCTTTGTGTGGAATCTCAAAGTCATAAGTGTGGGTGCTTGTGTGCTGCAAATCCAAGAGAGAATGAGTTCGTGGATTCGAAGCTTGCACGTGGTCGTGTCAGTAAGTTATGACTGGAAGTAGCAATAGATTTAGGGTTAAATCTAATTGTAAAAACTTCAATTCTCTATAGTGGACTTTTTTTACCTTGAAGATAGTTAGGTCAAATCCTCCCCAGGCTTTTACCTTGAAACTGTTGGGTTCATTGGTTTTCCTGGATCATCATATCGTGGTATTCTTTATTTTCCATTGCTTTGCATTATATGATTTATTATTATTTAACTTACATCTGAATAATTAACCTAAGTAACTACTTGGCTAATATATTAGGTTAAACGGTTTGCATTAAGGGGTCTAAACCAACAAACAAGTGGTATCAGAGTAGGTTAGCTCTTGTTTGGGTAGTTTACCTTGAGTTGATCCTTGACCCCTGCTATCATGGAACACAATCACTCTCTTGTGATTCCTCCCCATTTTGATGGGAATAACCATGCTTAGTGGAAGGTTAGGATGAAAGCCTTCTTGAAACCTCTAGATGAGAGAGTATGGCTCTCTGTTAAGAATGGTTGGGAGAGACCTAACACTTTTGTTAGTGAATGGAACACTGCACAAAAGGAAGCAACAAGCTTTGATAGCAAGGTTATGAATGCTATATTCAATGTTGTTTCTATGGAAGAATTTAAAATGATCTCTAATGTAGAGGTTGCTCATATTGCCTGGAATATTTTGCAAACGATGCATAAAGGCACTAAGGCAGTAAAAATTAATAAGTTGCAGCAATTGATGTCTAGGTTTGAAAGTATCAAGATGTTTGATGATGAGATTTTTGATGAGTTCTATGCCAAACTAAATGACATAGTGAACTCAGCTTTTAATTTGGGTGAAGTACATGATCAACCTAAAGTGGTTAGGAAGATTCTTAGAATATTAACTGAGGATTTTAGACTCAAAGTCACTGTTATAACAGAAAGTAAGGATGTGGACACCATCCCTGTTGATGAACTTGTAGGATCTCTACAGTCCTATGAGACTGACCTACCCAAAACCAACAAATCCAAATCCATGGCTTTAAAATCTGTTGATGATGTAGTTGATAGTGGATTTGATGATGAAATATCTTCTACAGAGGTAGCTTATCTTGCCAAGAACTTTAGAAACTTTTTGAGGAATAATAACAGAAGGGCAAGAAATCGAAACAATACTGACACTAAGAATGTGAAGAACAATGAAACAACCAAAAATCAAAATTCTGAAAAATCAAAAGATAAGGTTGTTCAACCCTTTAACAATTCTTTAGGTCAACAGTGTTTTGGTTGTCAAGGTTATGGTCACCTTAGGTTAGAATGTCCTACTTACTTGAGATCTAAGGGAAAGGTTATGGCTGTTACCCTTAGTGATGATGAAGTTTCTGATCATGAGTCTAAAAGTGATCAAGAACGAAATTTCATGGCTTTCACTGCTACTGCTGAAGTAAGTGAGCCTGAAATTGTTTTGGAGAACCCTTTTGATAGGGAACTCTCTGAGAATGCTGACTTGCAAGAAACTTACAACAAGCTTTGAAAGATTGCAGCAAAGGATGCCATGAATATTGACATAGGTTTGAAGAAAATAAACACTCTTGAACAAGAAAAGAAAAATATATTGGTTAATCTGTTTAATGCTAATGAACTCATAACCTCTGTTAAGATTGAGAACATGTCTTTGATTGAGAAAGTTAAAAGTTTAGGGCCTGTTTGGTGAATGAGTTCAAACTCACATTTTCACATTTTAAACAACATTACACACATTTCCACACACTTTTTCACCCACATGTATTTCAAAAAACTTCAAACAACAATTCTCAAACTACTCTACCAAACACCCCCTAGAATCTGAATTATCTGTTTCTAGAGAACAACTTGATAGGATTTCTACTTCTAAACTAGATTATATGTTAAATGTTCCAAAATCTTTTTCTGGTAAGACAGGGTTAGGGTTTGTAAAGAGTGTTTCTACTTCTGTTGTTCATCCTTCTAACTTTGTTCCTGCTACATCTATTTCTACTCTTGAAGTTAAGGTACCTAAAGAAGAAATTCAAGCCACTAGGAGAATTAAGGTAGATCTAAGTGAGTCAAAACCCAAGAAACCCAACCATCTTAGAAGCAAGACACAGCACAAACCTCAATGGTTTTGTCATTCTTTGGTGGAGCTGGGCATACACGCCCAAATTGTTTTAAGTTGCAAGCTTCAAAGCAAGTAACCAAACAAAAAGTGTCTGTGCCAAAAGCACAAGATCCTATGGCATTTATTCATGAATTGGTAAAGCTTCTTAACCTTTATGCCAGTACAGGAGCTAAATTTAGGTCTAATTCATTTAGAAACTCCAATTCCAAGTTTTCATCTAAGAGAGTGTCGGTGCAAAAGACTTAGTCTTAGTGAGTTTTCTGACATAGTCCTTGTACTAATTCTTTCAATCTCTTGTGACCAAAATGTTTTTCATTAGGATTTGCATTTGCATTACATTCATGCATTTCATTCTAGGTTTGTTTATGATGTTTTTAAGTTTTTTTTTTTTTAAAAATAAATAAATAAATAAACTAAAAACAAAAAAAATACAAAACAATACCAAAAAAAAAAAAAATTGTTTGTGTATTACACATCTTTAAGTGTGTAATTGAGGTTGGCCTATGAAATTTTCATTTCATGACTCTATACCTTGTTTAACTTTGATGAGCTATTTTTCTGCACTTTGCTAGTTTATGCTATGTAGTGTTTATATTGTGTGAGTTGTTTATGGTTTTTAAACACATGCTCTTGATTTTGAAGTCACATTCTTTTGATTGTAAGGACTAAAAAATCCTAGGAGAAAGGCATAAATAACCATCTCACCACTATTACTCGCCAATCATGAACACCTCTGTGCAAATTATAAAAGCCATGCTTGGTAAGGTGTAACACTTGCACAGCAAGATTAAACGAGGTGTTAATTTTGAAAAGAAGTGAAAATCAAAAGATAATCAAAAGATTATTCAAAAGAAAAGGAAAAATAAAAAGAAAAAGAAAAGCAAAAAAAATAAATAAATAAATAAAAATATTGCTTTTACATGGTTGCAAGCGTGTTTTTTAGGAGATGTGGAAGTTATATGATGTAACTCTTTAGGTGATAGTCACTTTCAAACTTATGTGATTGATAATGTAGAAATTGTGTTTAATTTCTATCTACAAATCACATTTTATATATCTCATACACTTACTAGTTGCATACACCACAAGCAAATCTTTGTTAAACTTTGTACATGTGATTGTGTGATTCTTGAAATGTATAATACTTTTTAGGGTTTTGGGGTAAAAATTTTGTGAGGAAAATTTTTGAATCTTGACAAAAGTTGATTTGAATGAAGGGAACGAGTTTTTGAAAACATTTGGAATCATTGACATGCATTTTATTTCATAAAAACTGGTTTTATAAATGTTTCTGTAGAAAATTTCCAAGTTTTCAAAATTTTCTGATTTTTCAGGATTCGATTGATTGAACCTGTTTTTCAACCAATCGAAAATTCATTTTTAAGGCTAAAACTCTCAGGTTGACTCGATTCCTCCTTCGATTCCTCTCGACCATTCAAAAATCATTTTTTAAAATGAAATAAGAGGAATCTAAACCTTCTTCTTCATTCTTTTTTCTTCCTCTTCAATCCCTCTCTCGATTCCTCTTCGTCAATTTTTTTTTTTTAATCTTTTTCTGAGTCAAAGCTTCAAAGGTTTTTCTCCTAAACATCTGGTAAGACTCTTTTGCCCCTCCTTTTTGTTTATATTACATGCATTCAAGCTTTTCATCAAAAATTTTCAAAATTTTGAACCAAAAGGATTTTAGGGTTTTTGATTATTTTGATCCAAATTTTTGGATGGGTTTTTGTTCATGCATCATATAAACATGATTCACATGCTTTGATTTCAAAAATTTCATGATTTCTACAAAAATTTGAAATTAGGGTTTATGTATTCTTGAGGAATTTGGGGATTTCGTTCAATTGGATGAAATTGAGTAAAATTGGCTTATGATATTGTTTAATTGAGTAATTATAACATGTTTTATACCTGATGTGTTGTTCAATTGGTCAATATAAGGAGTTTTGGAAAATTAGGGTTTCAAAATTGGGGATTATGCTTAATTTCTAATAATCTTGGTCAATTTTCAAAATTGAGATAAAATTGAACTGTTTTTGTGCATTAGATCATGCATCATATGTGTCCTTGCATCATGCATCATATAGTTTTTAAAATTTCATGTTATTCTGTGTTCTAACCATATCTGATGCAGTCAGCCCTTGGTTTTTGTTTTTGTTCTTTTTTTGTACATTAGTCATGGCTCCTAAGGTTTGTAGACAGTTTAAAACCAAAGCCAATAGGAACACAAGTTCCTCATCCTCTTCTGCTCTTGTTGATAGGTTAGGTTTCCTACAGCCAAAACTGAGGAAATTTTTAAGACCTTGACTAAGTATAGGTCTATCTGGGGGGAAAGACAATTAGTTCTAGATGAGTTAGATCCTTCCATCCATAGGAATCTAGCGTTTAGAAACTAGGGTCCTTTGTGTGAAGATTTTCATCCCCTTCCTACTACAATGATTAGAAAATTCTACTCGAATCTCTCTGTATATTTTGAGGTTACTAATGGTCATTATTTGACTTCTTGGATTAGAGGCAAAGAGTATAAGATAACTAAGCATTTAGTTTCTGAAGCTCTAGGTGTTCCTCTAGTTCGTAGACCCACTTTCCCATACATTGAGTCTCCTCCTCTTGATGATGTGATGTCCTTACTTTGTGGCAAATCAATCTCTTAGGGATCTAAACCAAGAATAAACTCTGTTAGGACATATGTGAATCATGTTAGGAACATATGTCAATGTATAATTGTCTAATCCTTTGACAAAAATGCACTTTACTTGTAATTGGGTAGATCTAGGATGTGTTTAATACTTCAAGGAACAAAGTTTCAAGAACAAGTGTTAAAGTCATGCAAATCTGTCCAAGAATCAAGTGAAGAAGTGCTGGATTTAAAGCTCGACAGCTATCTCAACAGATAGCATTTATCAAGGTTTAAAAGAAGCTTTTGCTTGATGCTCGACAGCTGCTCAATAGATAACCTATCTATCGAGATTTATAGAAATCAGTTTTTTAGATCTGATTTCACTCCAATCTGTGTATACATGTTTAGACTTTCTTTTCTCATAACCCTAAACATATATAAGGATTATTTTAAAGGCCGCCACAGCTGATGCAAGTGAGTGCAACTTGATGCAAAGGTTTTCCACAAGCATATTGTGACCGGAGACAATTTGCCCTAGTTTATCTTTTTCTTCAAGAAGTTGCTGCGTTTGTATGCTGTAGAGTTTTGTAATCATGGAGCTTCGTGATCTTCATCATGTTGATGAACTGAAGAACTTTGCAGCCAACATCCTTCTCATGTTGGTTGTTAGTCACGTACTTGGATTCGTGCATCAATTGGTTAGTCACGTACTGGGAGCCATGCATTAAAAGGAGAGATTGTTACTACAGAACAAGTCCAATTGGGTATTGGGGTAAGGGTTCAACTATAGGTTGGTATAAGGTACTGGGATTCTTTTACTTGTAACCGCTTGTTGTGATAATAATGGATTCTTGGGAGTGGAGACCTTAAAATCACCTAGTGGGGTTTTTGCCTTGGAGGTTTTCCCCATTCGTAAACAAATCACCGTGTCAACTTTATTTTTCGCTACATATTAACTTAGTTGGTGATTTGTTTGTGCTACCACGCGTATTGCGTGTTAATCGGATTAATTAATTAACTTGGCTAATTAATTGGTTAATTCATCATAAAGGGTCAATACATTCTTGGCCTATCAAGTGGTATCAGAGCAGGCACACTCTGATTAGGTTTTAATCTTTGCTCTGTGATCCATTGACCCCTGTTTGTCATGGATGGAGGACAGTCTCTTATTATACCTTCTTTATTTGATGGCACTAACTATGCATACTGGAAAGTATGCATGAGAGCTTTCTTGCAGTCATTAGATGAGAAAGTGTGGCAAGCTGTGGAGATAGGCTGGACCAAGCCAAAGGAAGTGTCGGCTGATTGGGATGATGCTAAGATCAAGGCGGCTAATTTCAACAGCAGGACATTGAATGCTTTATTCGATGTGGTCACGAATGACAAGTTCAAGAAGATATCCTCTACTGAAATTGCAAGGGAAGCATGGACCATCTTCCAAACAACCTATGAAGGAATTAAGGCTGTTAAGGATTCGAAGTTTCAGAGGTTTACTACAAGCTTTGAAGAAATCAAGATGGAGGAGGATGAGTCATTTGATGAGTTCTATGCCAAGCTGAAGGACATAGTGAACTCAACCTTTAATCTTGGGGAAACCATTCCTGAACCCAAGATTGTTAGAAATGTGCTCAAATCTCTACCTGAGAGATTTCATGCCAAGATCACCGCAATTGAGGAATCAAAGGATATTGACAAAATTCCTTTGACAGAGCTGGTTGGCAATCTGCAAAACTATGAGTTAGGGTTGACAAGGATCGGGAAATCAAGCAAAAGCAAGAGCATGGCACTGAAGGCCAAATGCAGTGATACTGATGAGTCTTCTAATGATGAAGATTCTAAAATGAAATCCTATATCACAAGGCAGTTCAAAAAGTTCATGAAGAATGGCAATACAAGAGGATTTGATAAAGACTGCAAGCAGTCCAGTTCATCTCAGTTCAAGAACCAAGATAAAGGAAAGAATGATGCTAGGGATGGCGGTCAGTACATTGTTCCCTTAGGACCAAAGTGCTTTGGGTGTCAAGGCTTCGGTCACATGAAACAAGAGTGCCCTACGTATAGACCATTGAGAAGAGCAAGGCACTTGCTACTACTTTGAGCAACACCGAGCCTGGGGATGATTCTGATAATGAGGATGATGAAATCTTAAATTCCTTCACTGCCACTATAAATCCTACTAAGGAGATTGTTGAAGATATGGATGAAGAAGAGGACTTGGTGGAGTCTATATTTGAGAAGATGGATGAACAAGATGACATCCACACAGCCTATGCAAAATTATACAATGCCTCGGAAAAGCATGAGAAGTTGTATAGGTTGGCCACCAAGAAGCTCAGTAAAGTGGAGTTTGAACGAGAAGAAATCTCCACGAAATTTAATGAAGCCAATCAGACCATTGGAGCATTGAGATTTGAGAATGGTTTCTTGGCTAAGAAGACCAAGAAGCTTGAAGCGGAGTTGTTTCAAGTCAGAGCTCAGCTGGAGAGGACTTCAAGTGCAAAGCTTGACGAAATGCTCAGCCTTCAAAAATCTGCTTCCGATCGAATCGGTTTAGGGTATGACTTCTCTTCTCCTAGTACTACTGTGTTTGCTTCTCCTCCTAATAATGTTGAATTTGAGAACAATGATGTGAAAACTGTTTTAGCTAGTGAGAACATAGATAAGGGTAAATCTATCTTAGGAGCATCCCCAAAGCTGGATAAGAAAGAGACTAAAAACCCTAGGGCTAAGAAGGGAAACACTCAAAAGCCTAAACAGAAGAAGCAGCATCTCTGTCATCACTGTGAAGCGACTGGACATACTCGACCTAATTGCTATAAGTGGTTAGCCACTCAAAAGAGCAACTGTATGATCTCATTGGGAAACTAGAATCAGTTTCCATCCTCTTTTGCTCCTTTTGGAGATCTACTCAAAGCCCTCATGTTCATTTTGAACTTGAACAGTTTCAATTCTTCTCCCTCACCGCCGGATCAAGGGTTTTCCAAACGGAAAGGTTCTTCCAAGGTGTGGAAGGAAAAAGGCTCTAAGTGATTTAGTCACTTTCTCTTTCTCTCTCCCTCTTTCTTATTTTTAAGTTGCATTACTTGTGTGTTTTTGCTGTTTTGTTTTGAGCCAGTTTAGTTTTATGCTTTGCTTTGTTTAAAATGTTTTTGTTTGTTTATTTTCGGTTTTGCTTTATTTTGTTTTTCATAAAAATTAAAAAAAAAAAATTGAAAAATCAGAAAAATACAAAAACAATGTGTGTTTTGTGTACATTGGTACTTGTGTACCTTGGATGGCCATTGAAACAAAGTTTTCTAAACTTTGTCTCTTTTGTAGTTTAGATGAGTATCTCTATGCACAACTAAACAAGTGAGCTTTGTGGCTCGTGTTTTTGATAGGAATGAGTAAGATTAAGTAATCTCTTGTACTTAACACTCATATACTCTTTTTGACGGGAAGGACTAGAAAATCCTAAGAGAAAGGCATAAATAACCATCTCACCACTATTGCCCGCCAATCATGAAATGACATCTGTATGCTTTGGCATAGTAAAAGTGCAATGTCAAAAGCTTAACATAATTAGGTATCTCTTTTCTCTCTCTTATATGCACATGCATGGTTTGCTTAAAAGAAAAATATGCAATGAAAAATAAAAACAAAAAGAATCAAAATGCTTTATATATGATTGCAAGCGTGTCTTCTAGGAGATGTGGGAGTTATAAGATGTACCTTGAAGGTGATAGTCCCTATCAAATAGTTATGATTGTCTGTGAGTTAAAGTGATTTTCTCATATCCCAAATCGTCATAACATGTAGAGACTTATGCAATCTTGCGATTTGTTTTTGCACACAACGCAATATTCTTTGCTACTCTTGATATATGTGCAGGTACAATGTGATTTGGCTATCATAAGGAATACATGTGTTAATATATACTCACTAAACTGTCTTGACTTGTTTTTGAAATATAAAAATAGTTAGACTTATTTAGTGTATGTGTATGTTTTGGATCTAAATGCTTGACAATTTTCTTGTTGAGAGATGATTTTGAGAGATTAAAATGTTGTTTAGATCTTTGGTTGAGTAGTTTGCTTGATTGCATTCATATCTGTGGTTTTCTCTTTTTGAAAAACTATTTTTGAGTAATCTCGACAGCTTCTCGATACCTCTCGATAGCTAAGCTATCTGTTGGGCCTCTTGAGCTTCCTTTCTCGGTAGCTGTTATCGCAATTTCGATCCATCGAGGTTTTTGAGAATTAGTCTCGATAGCTTCTCAATCCATCGAGGAAGTTTCTATATGCTCAATAGCTTCTCGATCCATTGAGGTCACTTTTCTGTGGACACCTCTCGATAGCTCCTCGATAGCTTCATCTGGTGAAAATTTAAAGCTCAACACCTCTCAATCCATCGAGCTTCGTGTTTTTCTATATATAGCATCAGTGCGATTTTTTTCATTTCTCACCGATCTCTCTCGACAGAAACTCTCTCATTTCTCTCCCAAACACTTCTTACTCAACCTCTTCACCTTCCCCACTTGGATTTCGGCCTAGATCAAGCTTTTCTTCTCTAGTAAGGGTCCTTAATCCTTCATTCTTCATGTATTTCACGCATTAGACCTAGGTTTTTAGGTTTTCATGAAAAAATTTGGGGTTTTTCAAAATTGATGAAGTTTTTGTGAAATTTTTGGGTTGGGTTATGTTTAAATGATCATATATGTTCATGCATTGCATCATATTTTCATTTTTAACAATGATTCATGCATTTTAGATGTGTGCTTACTATGTTAAAATGATGTGTGCTGGTAGGTTTGGATTGGGCTAAACCCATGATGTTTTTACTTTTGCATGACACATGTTCATGTGTTTTTCATGCATATGTACAATTTTGTTTCTATCATATTGATATTAAACTGTATTGGTTCTTTTCTGTCTGTCTGTCTGTCTCTCTCTCTCTCTCTCTCTCTCTCTCTCTCTCTCTCTCTCTCTCTCTCATTAGTTGCTCTGTGGCACCTAAACGAAAATCCACTCCATCCCGAAACCCTCTTCGTTCCAAGGCATTTTCTTTTTCTCCCTCTGCTGGTTCTACTCCATCTCACGTCAGGTTCCGTGATGATAAAACCCGTAAGGACTTTTGGGAGAAATTTTCACGATGCAGCATTCATTCAGAACGCCAAGTCGTTCTATCAGACTTTTCCGATACTGACCTTCCCACTGTCATCTATAGTAGGGGTTGGGAGTCATTATGTGGCATCACAGTCACCTGTCCTTCCGTGATCATACAGGAGTTTTACTCCAACATGCACGGATTCGACTATTCTGTGCCTCAGTTTATTACTCACGTTCGAGGTACGTGCATTGTAGTTACTTCGGATCTTATATCTGAGGTGCTAAACGTACCAAGGGTAGAGTTTGCTAACTACCCTGGCTGTGAGCGTCTTAGGACTATGTCCAAAGATGAACTCTTGTCTCGCTTTTGTGAGACACCTTCATCTTGGGGTGACCGTCAAAACACCCTTTGCTCGGGCTTTGCAAAAGGTCTGAGGTTCCTAAACATAGTGATGACATTCGTTCTTCACCCATTGTCTCACTATAACTCCATTACTGAGCCTTGTGCTTGATTTTTGTTATCCCTACTTGAGGGACTTACTATAGATTTTCCCTCTCACTTCATACTCTCCCTTATAGATGTCTATAGGTATATGGCGACCCGTGATAAGCTCATTTTTCCTTCGGCTATCACGCGGATTCTCCTCCATTTTTCTGTCTCCTATCTTGAGTCTACACACTTTTCTGCTATGTGTGCCATAGACGCTGCTACCGTTAGACGGAGTGAGGCCCAACTTCGACCGAAGTAGCCACAGACTAAGACGGTGACTCCTCCGACTTCTTTTGTTCCTTCTACATCCGCTCCTTCTTTATCAGCGGGTGGTGTGACCTTCGAGGCGGTCATGGCGCAGCTTCAGCGCATGGATGCTCGCCTTGACACACTCAAAGTGATGAGTTGCGTCAGGTGAACACTCGTATCGGCCGTATTGCTCGATGGCAGGCTTACCTTGGTGGCTTCATAGAGTCTCCCTCTCCTTCTCCAGAGGCATCTGAGGACGAGGACGATGATGGTGACTCCGACGACGATGATGATGATGAGGATGCTAGCTCTTCCGGTGACGAAGTAATGACGGCTTGAGTTATTTGCCCTTTATTATTCGTGACAAAAAGGGAGAGTAGTTTTGGGTTTGAGAGTAGTCATGTTCTTCGGGGGGAGAGTTAGTATAGGAGATAGATATTTTTGTTAGGGGGAGTGTTTTTGTTTATAAAGGATGTAGTGAAGACTTTTTGTATATTTTCTTTTCTTTACTTTTCAGATACATTGTTCTTACATTGTGATAGCAAACCTTGTACTCATTATTGATTTTTATATATACTGAGGTTGTTATTACAGTTTCACCTATCTCTTCATGTGTTGTTTCTTTTCTCTTTTTATGTACATGCTTCTTATATATTGTATGCAATCTTTTATTTCTGTTTCACACTAAGATGCTGCGATGAGTTTTGTTTAAAGTGTTTCAGAAATATAAGTTGTCAAAGTCTTTCTTCCCATGAACTCTCTTCTTGCAAAGTTTTTCAAGAGTTTGTGTTAGGATAGATTTTATTCTATTCAACAAGTTAGTATGAGTTGAGTGATTTAAGACTTCTCTTATATGTTCATTTGTTTGTTATGGTTTTGTCACGGATTGCCAAAGGGGGAGATTGTTAGGACATATGTGATTCATGTTAGGAACATATGTCAATGTAGAATTGGTTAATCTTTCGATAAAACACACTTTACTTGTAATTGGGTAGATCTAGGATGTGTTTAATACATCAAGGAACAAGGTTTCAAGTCCAAGTGTAAAAGCCATGCAAATCTGTCCAAGAATCAAGTGAAGAAGTGGTGGATTTTAAAACTCGACAGACAGCATCTATTGAGATTTAAAAGCAGCTTTTGCTCGATGCTCGACAGTTGCTCGATAGATAACCTATCTATCAAGATTTACAAAAATTAGTTTTTCAGATCAAATTTCACTCCAATCCGTGTATACATGTTTAGGCTTTCTTTTCTCACAACCCTAAATATATATAAGGATTATTTTAAAGGCCGTAATAGTTAATGCAAGTGAGTGCAACTTGATGCAAAGATTTTTTACAAGCATATTGTGACCGGAGACAATTTGCCTTAGTTCATCTTTTTCTTCAAGAAGTTGCTGCATTTGTACACCGTAGGGTTTTGTAACTAAGGAGCTTCATGATCGTCATCATGTTGATGAACTGAAGAACTTTGTAGCCAACGTCCTTCTCAAGTTGGTGGTTAGTCACGTACTTGGATTCGTGCATCAATTGGTTAGTCACGTACTGAGAGCTGTGCATTAAAAGGAGAGATTGTCACTACAGAATAAGTCCAATTGGGTATTGGGGTAAGAGTTCAACTGTAGGTTGGTATAAGGTATTGAGATTTCTTTACTTGTAACCGCTTGTTGTGATAATAGTGGATTCTCGGAAGTGGTGACCTTAAAATCATCCGGTGGGGTTTTTGTCTAGGAGGTTTTCCCCATTCGTAAACAAATCTCCTTGTCAACTTTATTTTTCGTTGCATATTAATTTAGTTGGTGATTTGTTTGTGCTATCATACGTATTGCATGTTAATCAGATTAATTAATTAACTTGGCTAATTAATTGGTTAATTCATCACAAGGGGTCAATACATTCTTGGCTTATAAAAATCAAGTGAGTTGATAAGGTTAACTATCATTTCTTTAGGATAGCTTGTCATAACATCTTTCCTATTTCTCACATTCACACCATCCTTTTAGATAGATGTGCTTTCCTGCATGCCTTTATCACAGATGAGTCCATGTGTATTCCTTCTCTTTTTATCCAGACCATTGTTAAGGTGTATAGAAGTAAATTTAAGTTACAAAATTTGTTCGTTCCTATCTTTATCTATAGGGTTTTATTCTTTTTAGGATTAGACAGTTTTCATTCCCTTCAGTTAGTACATATTAGTGCCCCCATGGAAACCACATTTCTTAGACAGTGACAGTCTCAGATGAAGAGTTCTAAGCGAAGCACTAGGACTTCAAAGAGACCAAGAGGTGAAGCATCTACCGTTGCTCCTGCCTCTGGTGATCAACCTGCTACTAAGGTGATACCTATGGATCCTACTGCTAATGTGGATCCTGCTGCTGATGATACTGCTGATCCTATTGTTGCTCCTCCTCTTTCACTCCATGCCATGATGAAGACGTTCATGACCACTCAGGCAGCTCATTGATGAGCTACTTTATAAGGTTGCTGCCTTGAGAGCAGATTTTACTAAGAATAGGAGTGCTTTTCTACCTTCTCCACCATTTGACTCTTGATGGTTGCCTTTGGCAATGCATAACAAAAAGAGGGAGTAGGATTTAGGATAGGTTCTTGTACTAAGGGGGAGAGTCGAGAGATTTTGTATTCAGGGGGAGTAGTTGAGTGTTTAGTAGTTGAGTAGTTTACTTGTTTTGTTGATGAGAGTTTTTTTATGTATATTTTTTTTCTCATTGATGTTATTTTTATTGTACTTGTTTCACAAACTTTGTTGGTTTATTGACTATGATAGTTTATTTGATGTTTATTCATTTGATATTCTGTCTATCACTTATGTTTTGTGAATTCAAGTTCAGTTTTTATATTTTGGATTTATACTGTAATTTCCACACATGCGTTTATGGTTTGTTTTTAGTGTTTCAGGAATTTACAAGTTAATTCCTTCTCATCTGCTGCCTATTCTAGCAACTAATAGTTAGTGGATTGTGATGGAATTGTATTTGGGCAACAATGTGTAAGATGGGCTAATTCTTGAGTGAGCAATTATTTTTTAAGTGTGATTTGTCACGGATTGCCAAAGGGGGAGATTGTTAGGTTCTAAAAATTTAGGATTAAATGTTTATAATTTCAGCTTGTATGTGTTGGCAACCTGAGAACAAAAACATGTCTAGAATAAGTGTTAGACATTGCTCAAAGTTGTACAGGTCAAAACTCAAGAACGTACAAATTGCTAGAAAAATGTTTATTTTTTCTGTGAAGCTCAACCAGTTGAATGGTGAAGCTTGATCGATCAAAAATCGCAGAAAAATAATCTTTGTAGAATTTTAAACAGGGCCAAACCCCAAAAACGTTTATGGTTTTAGTCTAACACTCCTATGTATAAAAGGAAAACCCTAGCCAGGTTTTGAAAACTCTTGGAAGACTTGTGAGTTACTCCTGTGAGATCTGAGAGGTTCTCTACCTTTTAACTCTACAAGCATCTACCAGAACAAGATCTATAATCAAGTGCTGGTGGAATCTAGTTGCTGCATAGATAAACAAGCTGTGATCTGAAACCTTTGAGTGAGATCTCAAACTCATAAGCGTGGGTGCTTGTGTGCTACAAATCCAAGAGAGAATGAGTCTATGGATTTGGAGTTTGCACGTGATCGTGTCAGTAAATTACTATTGGAAGTAGCAATAGATTTAGGGTTAAATCTAATTGTAAAAATTTCGATTCTCTATAGTGGGTTTGTTTTACCTTGAGAATAACTAGCTTAAATCCTCCCAGGTTTTGAACTTGAAACTGTTGGTTTCATTAGTTTTCCTGAGTCATCATATCGTGGTGTTCTTTATTTTCTGCTACTTTGCATGATATGATTTATTATTGTTTATTTTAGATCTGAATAATTAACCTAAGGAACTACTTGGCTAATATATTAGATTAAACAATTTGCATTGAGGGGTCTAAACCAACAAACAGTCTCAACAATGATTATTTGAGAGTATTGCCAAGTGTTTGGGAATACAAGTGGAATTTAATTGTAGCCCCATCATTTATAAATCCTTGCATAATCCATGGCAATTATGGTATGAGACGGTCGTCAAATTCCATGAGATTTGGATCTTCATGCAAGCCATTGATATATACATTTTGAATCATCATTGATAAAGACATCAAATGTCAAAAGTATGAACTATATATATATAAACCATGGAATTAAATTTTTGTTTTGACATACTGTTTGAAGAGTAGTGTCTATTACACACACCAACGATGACTCCACATTCAAGGCAGGGTGGTCATAGGATCACCAGGGACGGACCTAGGATTTTAAGTTAGCGGGGGCCGGAGAAAAAAAAAAAAAAACTCCAAATATAAATAATAACAAAAACAAAAACAAAATATATATATATATATATATATATATATATATATATTTTTTTTTTTTTAATACTAGACTGGCTAGGATTTTTTTTTTTTTATTTATTTATTTTTGTTGTTGTTGAAGTTAGAGCATTCGCTAAAAATTTTAGTTTTTAGCACCTCAAAAAGTTATTTTATCTATTTTACCACCTCACTTTACAATACGTCCAATATCCAATGTTCTATTTTTTTTTATCACTTCATCTAAAATAATATAAACAACTCATTAAAATAATAAAGGAAGAGAGAGAACTTGTATATAATCTTAATAAAATATTGTATTTTATTTTTAACAACTTGCTAAAGTCGACTGGTATTTATACCAGTTTACTATAGTTGCAAAAAAATTAAAATTTAATTTCTCCAATAACACATGATTTTTTGGTTCTTTGGTGGTAAAGTATATATATATATATATATATTTTGCTAAAATACAATCATCATTGTGAATTTTTTTATTAGTTTTATTAAGTTTTTAGATTGGATAGTTGCTATTTGGATGAGGCTAGCTAAGCTTATTGAGAAGAAGGGAGATTTAAGGTTTTGGAAGGGTGCTCAACTACAAAAATTAAACATATAATAACTATAAGTAAAAAGGTTCTTGTACCCAGGGAGGCCTAGGCCCCCTTGGGTCCCCACCTGGATTCGTCCTTGAGGACCACGATGATCCTGAAAAAAGAAAAAGAAAAAAGTACATATAAATTTTAAGTTTAAGATTTGCTATTTTAAAAAAAATGGTGACCACCCTATATTTTTTTAGACCTAACAAAATTAAATTTTGGTCCCTTAACAAGATATTAGGCCCTTTTAATTTTTTTTTTTTTTTTAAAAAAGCTCAAAAAAATTTTTATTTACTAAAATTTGAAAAAGGTGTAGCTTGCACTACAAAAAAACTAGACTATTGCGGTGGGCCAAAATTGCCGCAAAAGCCCAAAAAACTGCCGCTAAAGGTCCATTTGGCCTATTGCAGTGGTTTCACCCGCCAGCTTTGCACTGCCGTAATCAAGGTTTTCAGATCCGAACCGTTCATTGAACCGTAAAAGGGAGAGGTTCAAGGTTTTTGAAGTTGAACCGAGGTCGAACCGGGGTCGAACCATGATGACGTCATAATTAATTTAATAATTAATTAAAGCCTAAATATAGATATTAAATTTATAAAACTAGCAAAATTGACTAATATATCTATATATGTGAGGGAAATTTAATGATTTTCAAGCATATATTTAATAATTAAATAAGAAAGTTAATAAAATAAAATAATAACCATGAAAACATTAAAATTTATGATTAATTTTTGAAGTAAAGTTGAATATCTTTGAAAGATTTTAATTATAATTTTTTTTATTCCTTGTAAGAGATGGATAATTTAATTAAGTACAATAAAATTGTGTTAAGTTGTTTTTATAATAAAAAATAAAAAAAATAAAAAAAATAAAATTGCTAAGGGGTTGGACTGGACGATTCTTGCCATCGGTTCATACGGTCCAACCCCGGTTTTAGGGGTTCACGGAATTGCCACATATGCCCGGTTCTTTATGCTTAAAAAACCGGTTTTCATCCCGGTTCCCGATTTTCACGGTCCGGCCTTCCGATCCGGTCCGGTTTTGAGAACTATGCATGACAAGGGTAATAGTAAATTTCTAAAATTTACCATGTGTCAATCTAGTGCAACACAAAATGAAGTCTTTGCTCATGTAGCATTTGGTTCCACTCTCATGCATTTATTATTTATGCAAAAAACAGAAAAATAAAATAAAAACAAAATAAAAAATAAAAAACAAACAAATGAACAAACCCGAACATATCATATTCATTAGTGCCGAATTGTTGTAAAGCCTTGTACCCTTTTGCACAATTGCACTGGTACATGAAAAGGAGTTAACAGGCATTTCTTGCCTGTTGTCAACCAGAAAAAAGTGGTTTTTGTTTTAATTACTTTGAAGTTTATAGATGCTATACTTTTTCTCAGTCTTCCTACCATTTGAAGTCTTTAATGGCTTAAATAATTGTTTTAGACAACGAAGTTACAGCCTGTAACACGTAAACATCACTTAAAAATCTCAAAAAATACTTAAATATTCTCGGACCCCATTATGAATATGAGAGGATGGAATACTATTCACTGTATTGCCAGCATATCTAAGAATTACTTAAAAATCTCATAGACCAACTTAATCTATGAACACTAAATTATTAATTGACTTTTTTATAAGATAGATCATTAATTCTGCTAGCTGCGGTTTAATTATACCAAAAAACTTAAGAAGTGTTCTACAATTAATTATAAAATATTCTTGGAGTACCATAAATGTATATTTTCTCTTCTTACATAATAGTGAGTTTTTCACTAATTAAATTTATAGTGAGACTCATAATTCTTGTAAGAAGAGGATTACATTCAATAATTGTCCTCATTCCATATGCCTTCGGATTAACTAAGTGAAATGGAACAACTTGCACCAATTACGTGCTCACATGCCTGTGTTCATCCAGCGCAACAGAATTTTGTAGCAATTAATTCTTTCATGTCTTAGCAACAGCACTCTATATAACTCTGCTAGCCACTCTGGTTTTCCATTCATTCTTCATAGCTCACAGCCATTTTCAGTTCTAGATTAACCACTAAACCTCGTTGATCTCTTTGAGCTGTAAACAATGAAGCTTGAAGTCCAAGTTATCTCGGAGGACACTGTCAAACCTTCATCTCCAACCCCTCAACATCTCCACCACTACCAGCTTTCCTTCCTCGATCAACTTCAACCTCTAGTTTTCATGCCCCTGGTTTTCTACTACCCAAATTACAGTGAAGCTAATCTCAGCAATGTAGAACAAAGTGACAGGATTAAGAAATCCTTAGCAGATGCTTTAACCCGATTCCACATGCTAGCGGGACGGGTTAAGGACAATCTTTGTATAGATTGCAACGATGAGGGCGTCCACTACGTGGAAGCCAAGGTTAAGTGCAGTCTTTCCGAATTTCTTGTGAGTCCAACCCCTTGTGAGCTCAATAAGTTTCTGCTATTTGAATTGGACGAGGTCAATGAGTTACCCACAGCAATCCAAGTCACCTTCTTCAACTGTGGTGGTCTTGCGATTGGTATACTCATGTCCCACAGAATTATAGATGCCTTATCTTTCATCTTGTTTCTCAAGAGTTGGTCTGCTATTGCTCGTGGTGATGGTAACATAGTGAGTCCTCCAATGGATTCTGCCAAGCTATTCCCACCACAAGATCTATCTGGCATCAATCCGAATATTGGGATCACAAAGGATAAAATTGTGACAAAAAGGTTTGTCTTTGATGCATCGGCTATAGCAGAAATTAGAGGCAAATACAGTTCTGACGACGAGCATTGAATATCCACGTCCGACGCGCGTTGAGGCCTTATCCGCTTTCATATGGAGCCGCTTCATGGCTACTACTCAACCAAAACAAGACCCAAATAAGATCTACAGTATTATTCATGCTGTGAACTTGCGAACCAAGACAGACCCGCCTCTTCCATATGATTACTTTGGTAATATTTGCCGGATTGCTATGTCAGTACGATCCAGAGACAAGGAGGGCTTTCATGGCATTATTAAACCAATAAGAGAAGCGATTAAGAAAATCGATGGGAATTTTGTTAAAATGCTCCAACAAGGTGATTTGTACTTAAAATATATCAAAGAGAACTCCTCTATCTTCCTAAAAGGGGAGCTGCTTACGCTTTCCTTCACCAGCTTGTGCAAGTTTCCTCTATATGAGGTTGATTTTGGGTGGGGGAAACCTGCATGGGTTAGCTCATCTAAATTCACGTTCAAGAATTTAGTTAGTTTCATTGACACTAAATCGGGGGATGGAATAGAGGCATGGTTTAACTTGAAAGAGGAAGATATGGCTAAATTAGAAACCGATAAGGAGCTCCTTGCCTATGTTTCTCCATTGAATCTTGTTTAGGCAAAAACGGCTTCTACTGTTCTTTTCTTTTCTGTTATTTGTTTTCCTCATTGAATTTCAGTTTGAAAGTGTAAAAATAAATGTTTCTCATGTTCTCAAATTTATCTCAAGTTTGACACTCATCTTAAATTTCAATAATTTCTCACTTACCTACAACTTCTACCTCCATTCTTGTAGGAGAACACACATGTATACATTGAATAATGGTACTTAAGTTTGGAGCATCCAGAAGTTAAACTTATGTCTAGAACTTGGCCTATTAATTTGTAGTAGTTCATAGAGGAGTAATTATGGTGTTTTTGATGCATATTAGCATGGAATGATAGGATGGAGTATCATATTACCGTACTCTGAGTGTATCCAATAAATTTCTATTAAAAAAAAAAAAAAACATGTTTCTTGCCTTATTTGTCTTGTCTCTAGTGGTGACTACAGCCTACAGGTTTATGTTAGGGTGGTCCTAACTTGCAAAATAATATATATATATATATATATATACACTTGAAAAAAAAATTATATACTAAACTAACCTATTTTGATCACCCTAATAAAAATGTTTTTTTTTTAAGAGAGTTTTAAGCTATAACGTTCGCTCCTGATTATAACTCTTTATCGTCAGACCAAAATATCATAATAAAAGTATTAAACACCCTCACTTGAGAATTTCAAGAATTTTGGTTCAATAAAATTAAGAATAATGTTACATCTACAACATTTTTACAATAATTTTACAATAAATCTCATGTGGTCAAGCTATTACTGATTTTAATTATGGCCTAATACTGGCATCATTTTTTTACTCACCATTAATAGCTTGTTGCATAAGATTTATTGTGAAATTTTTGACATAGCTTTACTCCAAAAATAATTTTGGCCCCCCAAACATAATCCTTATCTCGTAAACAAAAAAAACAAAAAAACAAAAAAAAAAAAAAAGTTTGAATAACAATGATAAAAATTAGCCAAAAGAACAACAAAAACAATCCAAAAAAAAAAAAAAAAAAGACTAGACCAAACAAAAGCTTATTCAAAAACAAAAAAGATTAAAAAAAAACAATATAATCATTCAAATTATAACTCGTTCAACCCATTACATAAAAATAATCTCTAATTTTATTTTTCTATAGAAAATGATACCAAGATAAATACTGTGATCATGAGTTTTCCTTAGCGATGCCGATAGTTATGGCCTCTTTGGCTTTGTAATTGCAACATTACAACGCAACTCACAGTTGTAGCAAATATCATTTGTTTGTTTCTTTCACTTTATTGCTCTAATCTCAATATTTTTAGTTCTCACTTTATTATTGTCATTGTCAGTAAAAAAAATTGAAATGAACAAGCTAAGTGTATATCCTATCCTACAGATGTCATTTCTGTTAATAAATATTGTCATTCCATAGAATAACTACGATCTCAGGTACTACTTCTTAGTCCTTGCAGCGAATAGAATAATCCGCTGACCCATAGGCCATTAACAATTTCATCTTCTTTATTGCTACTAATTAACGACAATCTCGCTTCATAAATTATATATGACCATTAATCATTACAGAATGTTTGAATAGAAAGAGTCAACAACGTTATTTTGGCATTGTAATTATAAATCCAACTAGTTGGATACAAGAAAACTCATTGGATGAACAAAGTCAATGTAATTTTAATTTTAATTAAAGCCTCACTGGACACGGCAGTTAGCTTGAACTTGAAGTTATCTCACTGATGGACACTGTCAAACCCTCATTTCCAATGAAATCTTTTTTTGAATAATTTCGACATTTGAATGAAGGTTTGAAGAAAACATACTAAATGTACCACTAAAATTTAAAAAGTAGTTTCTCCAAATTTTTAATTATTTATCGATTAAGAGATTTAAAAAATGGCTGTTGGTTTACGTAGGATAATGGAAAAGAACCATGGCTGGAAGAGTTATATTATATATGGAGTTCACAAAGTCAATGAAATTATGGGTACGAGGGGTTTTGTTTTTGTTTTTAGTAAACTATTGGTACCAGGTTGCCCATGTTGTTATTCATAATTCATATTAAGAAGTCACACATAAATTAATGTCAACGTGTGAACGTATACCATACACAAGTCACAACTTGTTGGTTGTATTAACTCATATATATAGCCGGAAATGCAGGGCATTGCCCAATTCAACGAACGTTGTTTATTTCTTTTTTTCGTATCTGCTATTGTGATTAATCATTAAATATTTTTTAACTTTAAATATATATATATTTTAGAGAATTTCAACCTATAACGTCCGCTCTTGATAATAATTTTTTATCATCAAACTGAGACACCAATCAATTTTTGGTATAGACAAAGATTGAATCCCAGATTTCTTATTCAATTATCAGAACCTTTACTAGTTGATTAGACATGATATCTGAAATGCAAGTGCGACAAAAGAAATAAAGAAGAAAATGATTGGTCTTTGGCTTTTGGTCAACTTAATAGGAGTAGAAGCTAATATTGCGCGCGTGTATATATATATATATATATATATAATAGAGGTTCAAGTTACATCTATCATGTAGCTTTAATTACTATTACACTATTTAATATCATTTTAATAGAGATAAATTTTGAAAAATTTACTATTAAATCACATTTTCATTTTATACCACCTATGCTTGCAAAATTTCACGAGGATCATAAATCAATAATCATCTCATTTATAGCATGTTAAAATTCTATGTCTGCATATTATAAAATTTGCATAAAATATGATTTTATTGATCGAATAGTAAATAACATCTTATTGATATGAAATTTGGCATGCGTGTTGAAAATATAATTATTGGATTTTCAAAATATTAATCCTATATATAGTTACTAGTTTAAAATCCCATGTATAAGCACAAAAACAATTAAAAACAACAGCAGTTTATCTAATTGGATTTTATATAGTTACTAGTTAGTAAAGGATCGTACATATTCATAGTATTACATATATAAATGACTTATAACATTTAATTATTTTTAGTTACACAAACAAATGGCTCGTAAATATAAAATCATTCAAACCCTCACTTTATCTAATTTTATATATAGAGTTAGATATATGATTAGATTTTTTATGATATATTTATATTGAACTCCTCATTTTCTACATTAACTCTATTAGGCTCTTTATGTGTATAGGGTTGTTGGCAAATACGTGAACATAAACTTGTCTAGATATAGATCATAGAATCTAAAGGTATGATTAATGCCCAATGTGCTACTTGTCAATGTGCAAGAACAAGAAAGTTATTGATTCAAGAACAGAAATTTCATTGGTTTCGAATGATTGAAACTTAAGTTCTACTGATTGAAATGTGTATATGCAGAATCAGAAATTCAGCCCATCAGCCTATCAAACGTGTAGGGTTTCAGGCCTACTTTACTATGAATTCAAAGAAAACCCTAAGGCTTGTTTAATTTTCTACATGCTTGTTTGTTTAACCTAAGGCTTTCATAATTGATTTAATTAACAACTTGTCCTTAAAATTGGTTAAACACTATTTGTCTCAGGGGTCTAAAACTAATAAACTTAACTCACTTGACACAAAAATTAAAAAACTTAGATGAGACACATGGTGCAAAATTAAACTAATTAAAAACCTATTTGAAAGCTAATTAGATTTTTCTGATACAATAAAAAAAATACACAAACACACACACACACATGGATGGAGGCATATACGGACTGGGGGGGGGGGGGGCAATGGCCAAACCCAAATTAAAAAAAGAAAAATGATTTTAGTATATACCTAGATACTAATTTTAGCAAATTTATTCTATCAAATTACATTTTGCCCCCTTAATAATATCATTGATTTTTTTAAGAGTAACGCTATAGCCTCAAAGATTTCTACAATATTTTTACAAACTTTTGAAGTAACAAATTCTTATTGGTTCACATATGGGCCTAGTACTTAACAACATTTTTCACTTATTAATAATCACTAATCATATCAACAGTTGGTAATAAAGTTTATAACACTAGTATTTTCCTCCTTTTAAAAGACATAAAAAATTTATAGATCTAAAATCTAAAACAAACTATACAAGCCCAAAATAATTATGCTCAATCAACCTATGTAAAGTCTATATTTTTAAGTTGGCAACCATGAACAATTGTAACCTTGTAAAACTTTTTTTTTTTGGGATAATTACACATAACTCACCTGTGGTTTGGGCGAAAATCACTTTGCCTACCCGTGGTTTGAAAAGTGTCACTTAACTCACCTGAGGTATGTTTTCGTCAATCTCCGTAACCCACCTCAGTCTCTGCCATTACAAAAACACCTTTTAATCCCAAAACAGAACATAACACGAATCAAAACACCCAAAAATCAAAAACTTTTCGAGAGAGAGACCTGAGGTGAGATCAGCTTGTTCTTCGTGGTTTAGAGCATCTGGAGGGGGAGAAAACACTTGTTTTGCATCATCGAAGCTAGGCAAGGTATGTGTGACTACTGTTCATCGCAACCCACCCACATAATTAGAGTTTGTAAAATTTTCTCAAAATTTTACCATCTTTGGTGAAGTGGGTCTCGGGGTTGGATTCATTATAGAGGCGCCACACCGAGGGAAGATGGTCCTACTTAAAGGAGGGTGATCCGGGGAGATCAGGAAAATCAAGGGTGGGTAGAGAACGAAGAGCTTGTGCGTTAGTGGCAAGCCACAAGTTGTAAAGTACAGAGGCCAAAAAGGCAGAAAGAAGAGGGGAGAGTAGAATAGTCGGAGGAGGAGAAGCGGTGGGAGAAGAGAGACCAAGTGAGGTACATGGTGGCGGCGGTGAGGGCTCCGCAGCCAACGCCGAAGAGGAGAGTGACGACGACACTCAAGATGTCCTTGGTGCGGTCACGGAGGGAGCTGAAGTCGTAGGAGCGACGACGACACTTAAGATGTCCTGGGTTTTATTTTGATTTATTGCTCTGGTTTTGATGTTTTTTGTTGGTATCGGCTGCTTTTTGTAAAGAGTTTGAGTTTTATTTGAACTGGGTTTCAAAATTTTGTTCATTTCGATTCATAGAAATGGTATGGGATGTGTTTGATTTAAATCTTCTGTGCCATGTGAGTATTGAAGAGATTTTGAGGTTTCCTAAACTGGGTTTTGACTGTTATTGTGAATGATGATGTTTATTTGGGTTTACTCAGGCACACTGGGGCTTGATACTATCGAAGAAAGAAGTATACTTCAGTGCAATATAGGAAACAAGAGTCCTGTTTTAAAGGGCAATATTGTATAGTTTGGTTATTTGTCTAGATTGATCTGGGTTTTATTTTTTTGGATATGTTCTTCATGTTCAAGATTTATGTGAATTAAGAGAGATCAATACCACTTTTTTATCTTGTTTCTCTTATATTTTTGTGCTATTTTTTGTTTTGGGAGGAGAGAGACATAAAATTTGAGCAAAAATACCTATTTACCCCTAATTTTAACAAAGATGGGTTACATAAAACAAACGGATCATATCTCAAGTGGGTTAAGTGATACTTTTCAAACCACGGATAGGCAAAGTGATTTTCGCCCAAACCACAGGTGGGTTTAGTGTAATTATCCTTTTTTTTTTTTTTTTTTTTCTAGATGTTTAGAGTAGAATTATTTAGTTAAACAAGAAAAATAAAGTCAAAGACTCAAGAAATCAGAAAAATTAAAGAGCAAATAAGTTTCACTTATCTTGACCGATCAAAATGCACATCTCAATCGATTGAGATTCGTGCAGATTGCAAATTTAATTTTTCCTCTTAGTCGTTTGATCTAGGGTTTTAATGGAACTTAAGTATATTTAAATAAAAACCTTATAAAGCTAAAATTAAGCAAAAAATCCAATTAAAATCCAAATAGTATTTCAATCGAAGTCTACACTTTTTTATTTTTGTATCATGTGGCATGTTTTTATTGGTGGAGTATAGAGTGGAGCAGAAAAAATGAAACAAAAGATTTGTACTCTATAGAACATGTAATCCAACAGTTAAATTTTCAAAATATGAATTGAATAACAAGTTATTAGGTGGTATAATATTGTTTAAAGTTACATATGGTGTATTTTGAGTGAAATAAGTATCCTACTAGTAAGTATCATTATTGTTAACAAACACTAGCCTGTAACCCCATGTATATGCATAGATACACTTAAAGATATACAATAAGATGCATAATATTATTCATTTATATATAATTTAAATACTATTAATAGCTATTCTTATATTTTGTTAACTCTTTAAAAAGTCTTGTAAGAATATTATTAGGTATAAAATGTAAACTGTACATGTCTATTTATTTACTTATTACTTTTTAATTTTTTTATTGTGAAGCACTTTTTTTTTTTTTTTTTTTTTTTTACGACTCATTTATTATAGACTCTTTGGTTTTTGTACTCAATAACTCATTTGGATGAATATTTATGATGTGGTCTCACATTTGATTCTGAAATTAGGAATAAAACTCTCTAAAAATAAATAATTTAGAATGCATGATGCAAAATTGGACTCTAAAATAAAATTCTAATTGGACATTCTCTAAGTTTTGCCTAGTATTGATAGTCATTCGTATATATATATATATATATATATATATATATATATATATATATATATATATATATAAAAACTCTTGAAAAAGTTCTAGAAGAATATTATTAGGTAAAAAATGTAAATTGTCCATATTTTTAAATTTGTATTTTTTTTAATGTTCATTAATTTTAGATTCTTTGGTTTTTGTACACAATAACTCACTTAGGTGGATATCTATGATGTGGTCTCACATTTGACTCCAAAATTAAGAAATAAAATTCTCTCTAAAAGTAAATAATTTAGGACACATGGTGCAAAATTGAACTTCAATTGTAGAATCTAATTAGATTTTTTCAAAGATTTACCTATTAATGTATATTAGCTTGTAACCCCATGTATAAGCATGGATACACTTTTTTCTTTTCAGAGAGTTTCATCAACTTATGGCGTCCGCTTCTAATAATAGCTCTTTTATTATTAGATTAAGATACTAGTCAGTTTTTTGTGTAGGCAGGGATGCATGAATACATTTAAAGATATACAATAAGATGTATAATATAATTCCTATATATATAATTTAAATATAATTTTAAGTTATTTTAATATTTTGTTAACTCTTTAAAAAAATTTGTAACGATATTATTAGGTATAAATGTAAATTTTCCATGTTACTTATTTATTTATTATTGTGAAAAACTTTTTTATTTTTTTTATTTTTTATTTTTATTTTTACGATTCATTTACTCTAGAATTTTTGGTTTTTGTACTTCATAACTCACTTGGATGAATATTTATGATGGAGTCCCACATTTGATTTTAAAATTAAGAAATAAAACTCTTTAAGAATAAATAATTTAGGACACATGTTGCAAAATTGGAACTCTAATTTGAAATTCTAATTTGAGTTTTTCTCAACTTCACCTATATATATATATATATATATATATATAAACTAGTGTGTAGCCTTGTGCATATGCATGTGTACAATTAAAAAAACCCATATATAAGAATTAATATTGGATTTACCTATTAAAGTTATACTAGGTGTAACTTGAACTCAACCTATATAGAGTTAGGTTCAAATTACACCTGGTGTAATTTGAAGTAATGTTACATCATCCAATAACTTGTTATTGAATTAATATTTTGAAAATCCAACCATTGAATTACATATTCTATATGTTCTTAACATGCATGTCAATTTTCATATCAATCGGATGTTATTTACCATTTGATCTATAAACTCATCTTTTATGCATTATTTTAAAGTACAAAAACCTGAATTTTAACAATTGATTAATGATATCGCTATTAATCTTTAATCATCTTGAAATTTTGCAAGTATGGAAAATATATGAAGATAATGTAATCTAACAATGAATTTGTCAATATTCGCATCCAATGTTACACCATCCAATAACTTGTTATTAAATTAATATTTCGAAAATCCAACCATTGAATTACATATTCTATATATTCTTATCATGCATGCCAATTTTCATATCAATCGGATGTTATTTACTATTTGATCCATAAACTCATCTTTTATGCATTATTTTAAACTACAAAAATTTGAATTTTAACAATTGATTAATGACATAGCTAATATGTTTGATTACCTTGAACTTTTGCAAACATGGAGAATATATGAAGATAATGTAATCTAACGATAGATTAGTCAATATTCGCATCCAATTAAAAAGTATTGAGTGGCGTAACATTACTTAAAGTTACACCAGGTTTAACTTGAAGCAATGTTACACCACCCAATAACTTGTTATTGAATTAATATTTTAAAAATCTAACCATTGAATTACATATTCTATATGTTCTTAATATGCATGCTAATTTTCGTCTCAATGGGATGTTATTTACCATTTGATCCATGGGTGGCGCGATGCATAGTTTATGGGGTTCAAATGAACCCCCTAAGATAATTTTTATATATATATATAATTTTTTTTTTCTTATTTTACCCTCCTAAAATAAAACTTTGAACACTTTGACCCTAAATTTTTTAAAATCCACTTGAAATAAGTTTAATTATGATTCTCTGAATAATGTTTTGATCTTTTTAAACACAAAAAAAACACCTAACAATAAACCAATTTTATCTAAAATTTGGGAGAAATAGTAAGCCCAACAACAAAAGTAATTTTTTTTATCTTAAATCTTAAATAAATAAAAAACCATTTAGATCTTAACAAATTTGAAATTAACTAATAGAAAATACATAGTTTACCTTGTATATTTATATTGTTTCTAAACAAATGTGTACAATATTGTATATTTTTTGCAAATGTGTATAGTATTATTATCTATAATGTAAATCTTACATTGATTCTAAACAAACGTGTACTGTATAATTGTCTGCAATGTAAATCTTGCATTGATAGTACAATGTGAACATATAGTTGTCCTAAACTAATTACTAAAAGTATTTTAAGTAGTAATAATTAAAATTTACTTAAAATAATTAACATGTTCATTATATTAAGAAAAAATATGTCAATTAAACCTGTAATTTATTTTTTATTCAACTACTAGTATGTATTATAGACAAATTTGTAATAAGGAAATCGTGTAAACCTTAAGATTAATATTTTACCCAATATGTATCTTCTTATTGACCCCCTTAGAAAAAATATTGGAGCCGCCACTGATTTGATCCATAAAATCATCTTTTATGAATTATTTTAAACTACAAAAACTTGAATTTTAACAATTGATTAATAACATAGTTATTAATCTTTAATCACCTTAAAATTTTGCAAGCATAGAGAAAATATGAAAATAATGTAATCTAATGATGGATTTGTCAATATTCACATCTAATTAAAAAATATTGAGTGACGTAATATTACTTAAAGTTACACCAAGTGTAACTTTAACCCAACCCATATATATATATATATATATATATATATATATATATATATTAATTATCAATCCATAGAATAACTTCCATATCAAGTAATATGCAGAGAATTCAATAATATGTTGGCCCAAACGCCATTAACACATTTATCTTCTTTATTGCTTCTAACGGAAATCTAGCATCATAAATTATATATAATCATTAAATTGAAATTGTCAAAATCCCCAGCTATGAATTACATTAATAAATCCAACTAGTGGCATGTGTTCATATGGATACAAGAAAATACGTTGAATGAATAATGACAACGAAATAGATCGAATTTTATATAATAAGCCTTGCTCTATATATAGAGGCTGCTAGCCATTGTGGCTTTACATCATCATATTCCAACAACCATTTCGGAACTAGATTAACCATTTCCACTTTGTTGATCACCTTGAGCCATAATTTTTACTACAACAATGAAGCTTGAAGTCGAAGCTATCTCACAGGACACTGTCAAACCCTCATTTCCAACCCCTCCACATCTCCACCACTACCAGCTTTCCTTCCTCGATCAACTTCAACCTCTAGTATTCATGCCTCTTGTTCATTTCTACCCGAAATACAGCGATACTAATCTCACCAATATAGAACAAAGTGACCGGATTAAGAAATCTTTATCGGATGCCTTAACCCGATTTTACGTGCTAGCAGGACGAGTTATGGACAATCTTTATGTAGATTGCAACGATGAGGGTGTCCACTACGTTGAAGCAAAAGCAAATTGCAAACTTTCTGAATTTCTTGAGGATCCAATTCCAGGTGAGCTCAACAAGTTTCTACCATTTGAATTGGATGAAGTCAATGAGTTACCCGCAGCAGTGCAGGTCACCTTCTTCAACTGTGGTGGGCTTGTGATTGGAGTTCTCATGTCCCACAGAATTATAGATGCTTTATCTTTCATCTTGTTTCTCAACAGTTGGGCTGCTATTGCTCGTGGTCATGGCAACATAGTTACTCCTCCAATGGATTCCGCCACGCTATTCCCACCACAAGAATTATCTGGCTTAAATATGAATATTGGGATCACAAAGGATAATATTGTGACCAAGAGGTTTGTCTTCGATGCATCTGCTATAGGTTCCATTAGAGAAAAATACAGTTCTGATGACAAGAGCATTGAATACCCACGTCCGACTCGCGTTGAGGCCTTATCTGCTTTCATATGGAGCCGCTTCATGGCTTCTACTCAATCAAAACCAGATCCAAATAAGATCTACAAAATTGTTCATGCTCTGAACCTACGTACCAGGACTGACCCTCCTCTTTCATTTGATTACTTTGGTAATATTACCCGTTTCGCTATGTCAGTACCATCCAGGGACACTGAAGAGGGCTTTTATGGCATTGTCAAACCAATGAGAGAAGCGATACAGAAAATTGATGGAGATTTTGTGAAAATGCTCCAACAAGGTGATGTGTACTTAAAATATATGAAAGAGGCCATCTCTAACTTCGTAAAAGGGGAGCTGGTTACGCTTTCCTTCACCAGCTTGTGCAGGTTTCCTCTATATGAGGTTGATTTTGGGTGGGGCAAGCCTGCATGGGTTACCTCAGCAAAATTCACGTTCAAGAATTTAATTACCTTTATTGACACAAAATCAGGAGATGGAATTGAGGTATGGATTAACCTGAAAGCGGAAGACATGGCTAAATTCGAAACCGACAACGAGCTCCTTGCCTTTGTTTCACCAAAGAACTTCGTACTCGGCTAGGCAAAAACGGCTTGTACTAGTTCTGTCTGTCTGTCTGTCTTCTTCTTCTTCTTCTTCTTCTTCTTTTTTTCTTTAAAAAAAAAAAAAAAAAAAACTGAATTTCAGTTTAAAACTTTGTTTGGTTTGAGTGAAAAAATGTTTCTCCAGTTTTCACATTTATGTCAATGTGTGATACCTTTTCAAATTTATTTCAAGTGTGACACATGAATTCCATCAATGTTAATTATATTATTGTGAAAAGATTAGGGCATTTGGAAAAATTTGTTGTGTGGACTTAGTACAAGGTCAGCTCAATATATTTTGGGTGTCTAAGACAATAAATTTATGTGAATGTATTTTCTTATATTTATAGACGAGGAAATTTTGTTCTACAAGCAACATCTAATTTTTCTATAGAGATATCTACATAAAGTGTAAAAATGTCAAAGTCAAAAGGTCAGTAGACTAGATAAAAACCTAATCTTACTTTTTCAGAATAGATAAAACGTAGAAGGGAGAAAATCTATAGACTAAATAAAAAAGCTTTATTTTTATTTTATGCCCTTTTAGGCAATACATAAGCGGCAAGAGGGAGATAGTAAAGTACTACATAGTGAAAAGATTAAACTCTTTCATTCATCCAACTAGCGATAACAACAATAAAAGGAAGAACGCTTTGCAACAGTATTACCTCCAACAACAAAGGTTTAGTGAAAGCAACAAGAAGAACAGAAAGAAAATGTGAGTAAATAAATGCCTGAAATAAAGATGAAGAAGAGCAGTCCACACACCGTACACTGTTTGATGAGTAACTGAAAAAAAAAAAAAGATGGAGAGCAGAAGCAAAGAGCAGATGGGTTTTGATTTCTTCAAGAATCAAAATGGAGAGAAAGTGTATGTGTGTGTCTTGTTTTGCCTTTTGTTTTTAGAGTTAGTCACTATCTCTCAGTTAGTAGATTTCAATTCAGGTATTCAACATTGAATTTCATTAATGAATTTGTCTATGAAACTATTAGTTCTAATTTTAATTTAGATATTGAGAAAATGAAGAGTTTATTAACCTTTTGTGTGATTGGAAGAGTGAAGACTTCTAAACTCTGAAACGGCTGAAAATAAACTAAAAAACATTAAGAATTTCAAGAGTGTACAACATTCAAAGAGAGGATTTTTTTTTAATGATTAAAATTTTTGGGACAATGCATTCTAGGGGCCTCAAAATATTTTTTCCCTAGGTGAGGGGTCTTCTTCCATTTGGTAGTCTTAAGTGATTGCCTAAGTAGACTAATGGTTGAAACGACCTGCTAAGTAACCACGGCTTATATTCTTTCTCCCTTACTCTACTAACAACTTCTCCCTCTACACTTGTGGGGGAACACACATACATCGCACAATGGCACTAAGGGTTAGGGGCATCCAACATCTAAGGTTGTGTCTAGAGTTATCTCTAAGTTTGATCTTCATGTAATAGCTAATATATAAAGGACACATCTCTTGCCTTGCTTGTATAGTCTCCAAATGCAAATAACTACTTTTGCCCTTGTGCTCCACCTGTGGAAACAACCTACTCTAAGTTTGTTTTATTTTAAGAGATGGTAGGAAGAATGGCAAGAGATAGATAAGTACTTTTGGCTACATTAATTATCAATATGTCAATAAAGCAATATCATAGATAACTTAATCGGTCAAGGGATTTTGTTATCTTTGGAGTAATTACTTTAGTAAGAAAACTACAATTCTTAAATTAAAGATAATAATAAAGTGAGTTACTTGAACCTGCAAATTATATGTTGTCAAACTGGAAGACCCAATACTGAAGTAGGTTTAGGAAGAGCAAATTTAAACTTTGCAGTATTGTGGCTTAGCTGAGTTTTCTTAACAAATTTGAAGTCGGTAAACTTCTCAGGATTTATGGAACCTGAAAAGACATCACTCCAAGAATTCATTTTTTGCAGGCAAACAAATAGTCTCTTAAGTTACACAATCATACGGGGCCCTTCTCCAATTAATTCTAATTTCTAATAATGATTTTACATATTATGTTTCGTTTCTAAATGCTCTAACAAATACACTTGGCTTTTTCCAAGGACTTGTCTAAATGACGCTATTACAACAATATCTTGATTTATTAAATTTCCAAAACATATTGAATGTCAACTAATCTGATTATAAAATAAACATTATTCAAATTGATTGGGGTGGTGAATTTAATACTATTCATAAACTCGTTCACACACTCAATATTTTTATTGTTTATCATGTTCTCGTACACACCAACAAAATGGGGGCATTGAGCACAAACCGGGATAAAGTTAAATGTTTTTTTTTTTTTTCAAGAGGGCTAAAGTAATATATCACATTGTAACAATCTTAATATTTTTGTTAGCCAAGCTTCAGGTATTTTTCATTCAAACTTCATAAATTTGGTTAAATGTCTTGACTTAACCAAACTATCCTTCGATTGATCGAGTTTCACTGAATTTCAATTCTTTTTCCTGCAACTTGAATGTTCTTGAAACTTGACTTGAATCACCTTGAGCAATGTCTAACACCTATTCTAGACATGTTTTTGTTCTCGATTTGCCAACATAAACAAATTAGGATTCTAAACATCTAATCCTAAATCTTTAGAACCTAACATGGTTTATCCAAATTTTTATTTACATACTTGGCCTATGATAAAATTTTGGCTCCATCCGGACTCCCCTTCCCATTTTTTTTTTTTTTTTAAAGTGAATTGAGCCCCTTTGCGGGCTTTTGCTCTGCAGTCTAAATGGCTTAAATAGTTGCATGTGATTGCTCTGCAGTTTTATAATCGGGGAAGGCTTAATTAATTGCCTTATAGTTTACGTGAAAACCAAACAATGTTATAAAACATTTACATTGACATTACTAATAAATTGGATCGCTACAGGTGAATCATTGACATCATCCAATTGATATGGGTGGAATTTGTTATGCTCTGTGTCAGAAGTCATCAGGGTTTGAATTCTCAAGCAACTCAGAAATTTGGTTGCATTTGTGATTGGCCACAACTTGTACGTAATGTATATATGACATAAGGATTGTGCTTAAACCATCCATCTAGCTGGTTGATTGTGTACGTAATGAATTTTTTTCACGTTTGCTCTAGATTGTTGACTTTACTGTAGTTGTCATTTGGATAGAACAGAATCTAGGGCATGAAAAATTGAGGTGTAACTTCGTCAATAAGCTTTGATTATCTCCATGGAGATTAACTTCAATTGTCATTGTTGTTTATTTATTAAGTGATGTAGATATGTAATGGCTTTTTTATCCGTACAATGATGGAAAACAGCCATGGCTGCTGGAAGACATATACATAGGGAGTTCACAAACTCAATGAAACTATTGATACAAGGTTTTTTATTTATTTATATAGTAAAGTATTGGTACGATGTTGCACATTAATTGTTAATATTCATCTTAAGAAATCGCACATAAATCAATGTGAGCATATACCATTTACAACCCGTTGGTTGTATTAAATCGTTCGTATATAGCAGGAAATGGAGGCATTGCTCAATTCAACGTAACCAACGTTGTTGATTTCTTTTGTTCTTACCTGCCATAATGATTAATAATCATACTCTAGCTTTTTAATTTATAGATGTACGGGATATATATGCTATATACCATTTCACCTCTTGTTAGCTTTGTATATGGAGGGTCAGCTATCACCCTATGGAGTGTTGCCAATATAGGGGTCAGCACCTCTAATGCTTGCCCTCAGCACGTACAGATACGAGGCTTTGTGCCCTTTAAAGACTATAGTGCGCTCCTTCCCAACACCAGTTGATTTTAGGAGCAGTGGTAAGCATCACGGTCCTAACATTTATTTTCTAAACTCCTATGTACATTCGTAAATGCTCACACATAACTTCAAGAACCCTCCAATGAATTCACTCTAATCTTTTTTATTTTATAAGGAAAAAGTTAATGAGCACCTTAAGAACACTTGTTAGAGAAGAATTTTAGGAAGCTAGATTTTTATAGTAATAGAAAAAGAAAAAAAAAAAAAAAAAGAGTAATTAATGAGTAGGTGCTCTATTCAGCAATATTGGGTGCCCCTAAATAACTTCTTGAAGTATTTTCCATATAAATGACTCTTTTTTTCCAAGCTTGACTCTTTTTTTTAATGTTATTTATTTATTTATTTTTATTTCTCTTAAAAGTTATATCAAAACTTTTCTAAAATAATATATTAATAAATACGCTAAAAGCATCTATTAACCGGACTCATTTTATAAGGCTAATTCCTATATGTTAATAGCAATTTTATTAAAAACCAGTTTAAATAATTAATCCTAACTACTGCGAATAGAATAATCTGTTGACCCAAAGACCATTAACAATTTTATCTTCTTTATTGCTTCTAACGACAATCTCGATTCATAAATTATATATAAACATTAATCAATACAGAATGTACGGATAGAAAGTCTCAACAACGTTCTTAATTTTGGCATTGTCGCCATCCCCAGCCATGATTTAATAAATCCAACTAGTTGCACATTGTATGTATTCACGTGGATACAAAAAAATTCATTGGTTGAACAAAGTCAATTTAGTTAGAGTTTTAAATAAAGCCTAACTGGACACCGTGATCAGCTAGCTTGAAGTTGAAGTTACCTACTGGACATCGTCAAACCCTCATTTCCAATGAAATCTTTTTCTTTTTTTATTTTTTTTTTATTTTAATTTTGACATTTAAATGAAGATTTAAAGAAAATATACTAAAACCACTAAAATTTTAGAAGTAGTTTATCCAAGTTTTGAATTTAACCCTTTAGTTTACCAAAAAAAAAAAAAAAAAGAATTTTACCCTTTTGCATGTTTTTGCTCTGCAGTCTAAAATCTAAATGGCTTAAATAGTTGCATGTGATTGCTCTGCAGTTCTATAATATGGAAAGGCTTAATTAATTGCCTTATAGTTTACGTTAAAACCAAACAATGTTGTAAATTCTTGTTCAACATTTACATTTACATTGTTAAATGGACATCGTAATTCATATGGGAGGAATTTGTTATGCTTAACAGGGTTTGGATTCTCAACAAACTCTGAAAAGTTGCATTTGAGAACAGCATCTACGTAGTGTATGCTTACTATGCTATCATCATTGCACTAGCTGGTTGATTATGTTAAGGACTCAGATAAGGATTTCTTAATCAGTTCACGTTGCTCTAGATTATTGAGTTTACTGTTGTTGTCACTTGGATAGAATCACATAGAATATAGAACCTATGGCATGAGAAATTGAGGTGCACATAAATTAATAACCACTTATCATATCAGCAATTTGTAAAAAACATGAAACTGATTAGGTTTTAGTGAGTCAACCCTGGAGTTTTGATAAACATTTTGTTGCGATTCAACGACACCCAAAAAAAATATGCAGGTCCGTGATTTATTCTTTGATTTGATACCTTTTTGGCTTCAAGTTTATGAAATTCCGATTATATTCATGAATAGAGAGGTGGCTGAAGGCATTTGTTCTGGTATTGAAAAAGTCTGTCGCAAGGAAAAATTAGAGATGGAAGCTTAATTAAAAACAAGTTTGAATAAGTAATACTAACTGCTGCGAATAGAATAATCTGTTGACCCAAAGACCCTTAACAAACTTTAGTGCCCGTTTGGGTGGAGGGGAGAAAGGGGGAGAATAAAGCAGAATTAGCTGAAAATAGACTAATTTTAGGATAAATCTACTCTATTTTATTTTACTCCTCCTCCCTCCCCTCAATCCAAATAGACCATTATTCATTCTAACGACAATCTCGCTTCATAAATTATATAATCATTAGTCTTTACAGAATGTAAGAATAGAAAGTATCAACAATGTTATTAATTTTGGCATTGTCGCCATCCCCGGCCATGAATTAATAAATCCAACTAGTTGCACATTGTATGTTATCGCGTGGATACAAAAAAAATTCATTGGTTAAACAAAGACAAAGTAATAATAATTTTAATATAAGCCTCACGGCATGGATTGGACACCGTCAGCTAGCTTGAGGTTGAATTTATCTCACTGGACACCGTCAAACCCTCATTTCCAATGAAATCTTATATATATTTATATATATATATATATATATTTATTTATTTATTTAAATTTCGACATTTAAATGAAGGTTTAAAGAAAACATACTAAAAACACTAAAATTTTAAAAGTTGTTTATCCAAATGTTGAATTATTCATAGTTTAACCTATGATAAAGTTTTAATATGTTTCTGTGAATTTAGCCCCTTTGCATGCTTATGCTCTGCAGTCTAAATGGCTTAAATAGTTGCATGTGATTGCTATGCAGTTCTATGATATGGAAAGGCTTAATTAGTTGCCTTATAGTTTACATGAAAACCAAACAATGTTGTTAATTCTTGTTCAACATTTACATTGAAATTACTGAATAATTGGACATCGTAATTCATAAGGGAGGAATTTGTTATGCTCAGCAGAGTTTGGATTCTCAAGAAACTCACAAAGGTTGCATTCATGGACGGAGCTATTCTTGGGCGTGGTCATTGCCCTGCCTCTCAAATATATTTTTTTTAAAAAAAAAAATACTAGTATATATTTATATACTAACTTTAGCAATTTGATTCAATAAAATTACACTTAGTCCCTCTTAAAAATATTATTGATCCTCTTAAATACCATAAAAAAAATTATACATCTAAAATCTAGAAAACAATTAACAAACTCAAAAAAATTAGCCCAACAACAAAAATGACGAATAGCAAAGCTAAAAATAACTAAGCTCAATCAACTAATTTTATCCAAAACAAATAACCTAATCCTTTAAAATATTTTAACAAAATAATTTGTCCTTACCTAGTAGCAAAGGCATGCATCAAAGACACACACAAACATAATTTTTTTTTTTTAAAAAAAAAAAAAAACCAACAGCGGAAATACTTCGAATTCTATTTTCATAAATAATTGCATTGTAATGTATTAACAACAATAATTTTGTGTCTTTATCTTCTTTGATTTTTTTTAATACTAAATGAATGTTTTTAAAAAAATATATATTTTAGAGGAAAATAGTTGCTTATTCGGAGTTTCATAATGATTTTTTTTTTAATACTTTTGCTCTCCTAATTCTAAGTCTTGACTTCGTCTTGATTGCATTTGACCACAGCTTTTATATCGTGATATGCTCTCATCATTGCATTAAATATAGAATCGGTCCTGGAGGTGATGATGGTGACAATGGTTTGAAGATAAACATTGACTTCAATTGTCAATGTTTATAAATAATGGCAGTTGGTTTACGTATGATTATGGAAAATAACCATGGCTGAAAGAGTTATATATATATATATATATATAGAGAGAGAGAGAGATCACAAAGTCAATGAAACTATTGATATATATGATACGAGGGTTTTTTTTTTTTTTTTTTTTTAAGCTATTGATACGAAGTTACGCATTGTTATTATTCATCTTAAGAAATCGCACACAAATTAATGTGAACATATATAACTTATACAACTCGTTGGTTGCATTAAATCATATATAGCTGGAAATGCAGGGTATTGCACAATTCAACGAACGTTGCTGATTTTTTTGGACAAAATTGGTCTTTGCCCTTTTCTATCAAACAATTCAGCATTTTTCCCCATTTTCCAAACTAATTAGGGAAATACCCCTCTTTTGAAACTCGATTTTCTCAAAATCGAGTTAAGCCCTATAGTAGCGTTTTAAGGAGCCTATAGTGACGTTTTAAGAAGCCTATAGTGGCGTTTTGGAACTCGAGCTTTCTGAACTCGAGTTATAGGTAAAAAAAAAAAATTGCATTGAACTCGAGTTCATGGAGCTCGAGTTCCAAAACGCCACTATAGGTCCTTAAAACGTCACTGTAGGTTCCTTAAAATGCCACTATAGGGCTCCAAATTTTTTTTTTTTTTTAACTCAATTTTGAGAAAATCGAGTTTCAAAAGATGAGTATTTCCCTAATTAGTTTGGAAAAGAGGGCGAAATGCTGGATTGTTTGATAGAAAGGAGCAAAGACCAATTTTGTCCGATTTTTTTTTGATAGAATCTACTATAATGATTATGTTTTAAAAATTTCGCCAACCTCTTCTTAAGTGCATAGTAGCGATGACACTAAAGTAGTCACTAATAAGTTGTCGCTAGTACCATGGAGGGAATTTTATTTACTTTTGGAAAATGGAGGGAAACTTTTAGCGACAACAATAAATTTTATAGTGACGACATTTGCGTCGCTAAAATAAGATTTAGTTTAACGACAACATGTTAGGAACAGAGGGCTTGGATTGTTGAACTTATGCCTCCAAGAACAGAGAAGATGTGAGAACAGAGAATTAGAGAAGAGATAAGAACAGAGAATTAGAGAGAAAAAGAGAAAACATAGAATTGAAGAACTGTGAATTTGGGAAATGAATTCTGATACATGCTTCCCCCTTTCCAGGGTTCTAATACTCCCTCAAGCCTCACTCCCTAACTGCCTAACGGCCAAGCCAGCTGTTAACCAGCTGTCAATATGCCAACACTAACCATTTATTTAACTAACTCTTATTTGGTAACATTACTAGTGGCAGCACCATCATCAGCTGCTCCTGCATGCCTCATCAGCTGCTCCTGCATGCCTCACCAGCAACTTGTACACGCCCCACACCAGCACCCCATATGCAGCATCACACGCCCCCCTCATGCAGCAGCATACACATAGCTAACATCACCACACACCTCACACCTCACCTACTTAGTAACATACTAACACATACTAACATATTCTAACAATACCCTCCCCTTCAAAGCACCTTGCCCACAAGGTGGGGAAACTTCTGTTGCAGCACAAAAAGATTCTCCCAAGTAGCATCATCCTTGTTTTCATCTTGCCACTGCACCAGCACCTGGGTGATAGTTCTACTCCTCAACTGATGTGACCTGGTAGCTAAAATAGCCACTGGTTCAGGGTTAGGAATCTGATCCACATTCACAGCAGGTAAAGCAGACCTTGGAACTACCTGAGCACCCAACTTAGCCTTGAGGTTAGATACATGAAACACAGGATGAATTTGAGAACCTGCAGGCAATTCCAGCTTATAAGACACCTCTCCCACCTTCTGCACAACTTGGTAAGGTCCATAAAAACGAGGAGCTAGCTTGCCAAACTTCTTGGACTGAACTGAGGACTGCTTGTAAGGTTGCAGTCTTAGATACACCCAATCCCCCACAGTAAAAGACCTATCCACCCGTTTCTTGTCAGCAAACCATTTCATCCTCTCTTGTGCAGCAGTCAAATTGTGCTTGAGTAATGAGAAGAGTTGTTGTCTATCCTGCAGAATTGAATCAACAGCTGCCACCCTTGTAGTGCCTGGAATATAATCCACAAGCTTGGGAGGAGGATATCCATAGAGAGCTTCAAATGGAGTAAGCTTAAGGGAAGAATGGAAATTAGTGTTAAACCAAAACTCTGCCAAGGGAAGCCAGTTCACCCAGGTTTGAGGTCTGTCAGCAGCAAAGGCCCTCAAATAATGTTCTAAACTTTTGTTCACAACTTCAGTCTGGCCATCAGTTTGTGGGTGATAAGAAGATGACATGGCCAAGCTTATCCCTTGCAGTTTCATCAGTTCAGACCAGAATTTAGAGGTGAATATTGGATCTCTATCACTCACAATGGTAGAAGGCAGCCCATGTAGCTTAAAGACAGACTGCATGAAGAGCTGAGCCACCTTAGCAGCAGTGTAGGGATGAGCCAAGGGAATGAAGTGGACATATTTAGTGAATCTGTCCACAACAACAAACACCACTGACTTCTGTTGAGATTTAGGCAGGCCCTCCACAAAGTCCATGCTAATGTCAAGCCAAGGCCTATTTGGAATGACCAAGGGCTGCAACAAGCCAGCAGGGAAGCAAGTCTCAGTTTTCAACCTTTGACATACATCACATTCCTTGACCATAGTCTTCAAGTCCTTGCCCATACCAGACCAATAAAAGTCTTTCTTGAGTCTATGGAAGGACTTCAAATATCCAGAATGACCCCCTAAAGGGCTCTCATGGACTTGCTGCAAGGCAAGGGTCTTCAAGGTCTGATTGGAACTTCCCAAGTATAGTCTACCCTTATAAAACAACAATCCATTACAAAATGTAAACCCTACTGGAACATTCTGCCCTGATTCAATAGCCTGTATAGTCTGCTGGATAATTAGATCAGTGGCATAGCTTGCTTTAAGATCATCAAGCCAATTAGGAGTAGGGAATGAGATAATGCATAGAGTACCCACTCCACTGCATTTAGCATCATCAGTCCCAGTCATTTCCCTTCTTGACAGTGCATCAGCAACTAGATTTTCCTTGCCATGCTTATATTCAACTATAAAGGCATAGCCAAGTAATTTGGTGATCCATTTTTGCTGTGCAGGAGTACCAATCTTCTGCTCCAACAAATATTTCAGACTTTGATGGTCTGTCTTGATGACAAAAGGTCTTCCAAGAAGGTAAGGTCTCCACTTCTTCACAGCCACTACTAAAGCCAACAATTCTTTTTCATAAGTGGAAAGGGCAAGTGCCTTCCCTTTCAAAGCTTGGCTGTGGAAAGCAATGGGCCTTTGATTCTGCATTAAGACAGCTCCTATTCCCAACCTTGAAGCATCACATTCCACAACAAATGGTTTAGTGAAATCGGGCAAAGCTAGCACAGGTGGACTGGACATAGCATCTTTGAGCAGCTGGAAGGCATGTGAAGCTGCAGGAGTCCAATTGAAGGAGTCTTTCCTTAACAAGGCAGTTAAAGGAGCTGCAATCAAGCCATACCCTTTCACAAACTTCCTATAGTATCCAGTCAAGCCCAAAAAACCCCTCAAAGCCTTCACATCATGAGGAGTAGGCCATTGCTGCATAGCAGCAGTTTTCCTTGGGTCTGTTTTCACCCCTTCACCAGAGATTAGATGTCCTAAATACTCTACCTCCTTACATGCAAACACACACTTTGATTGTTTTGCATACAATTGGTGATTCACCAATGTTTCCAACACCAATTTAAGGTGACTAACATGAGCAGTCAAATCCTTACTATACACAAGTATGTCATCAAAAAACACCAAGACAAATTTCCTTAAGTAAGGTTTAAAAACTGAATTCATAAGTGACTGGAAAGTTGAGGGTGCATTGGTTAAACCAAATGGCATCACTAAGAACTCATAGTGACCCTCATGAGTTCTAAAGGCAGTCTTAGGAATGTCTTCCTCCTTCATTCTAATCTGATGATATCCGGATCTCAAATCCAATTTAGAAAAAACAGTGGCACCAAATAGTTCATCTAGCAGTTCATCAATGACAGGTATGGGATACTTATCTTTAATAGTTTCTTGATTCAAGGCTCTATAATCAATGCACATCCTCCAGGAGCCATCAGCCTTCCTAACTAAAAGAACAGGTGAAGCAAATGGACTGCTACTATTTCTAATGAACCCCACAGACAACAACTCCTTAACAATGTTCTCAATTTCATTTTTTTGATAGTAAGGATACCTGTAAGGCCTCTGAGATACAGCTTGAGTCCCTTCCTTCAAAGTGATATGATGTTCATGATCCCTTAAAGGAGGCAGGCCTTCTGGAGTAGCAAAAACAGTCTTAAAATCAAGCAACAAGGCTGCAATAGCTTCAGGGATTTGACCTTCTGCAGACATCAATTTAGGCTGCAACTGGACTGAAATATGGAGAATCAGCCCCTTCTTCACAGATTGTTTCAAGAAGTCATCACCCTCTTGCAATTGAGAATCAGTAGCACTCTTCAATCCTTGTAATTGAATTTGCTTGTAACCATAAGTAAAACTCATTATGAGCAACTTAAAATCCCACTGAATTACTCCCAAGGTTCCCAACCAGTGAGTGCCCAAAACTAAGTCACATCCCCCCATTGGTAGCATATGTAAGTGTACTACAAACTCCACCCCTTGCATCAAAATAGGTACTGCCCTACAAACCCCCTGAGTTTTAATAACATCCCCATTAGCAACCTTTACTTCTAGAATTTGAGAAGTATCTACATGGATATGTAATTGTGAAACCAGCACAGCATCAATAAAATTGTGGGTGCTCCCTGAATCAATTAAAATCACAAAAGACTTTTGATTAATCTTTCCCATGACTCTCATCGTACCTGAAGTAGGAGTGCCACTCAATGCATATAAAGTAATCTCTGCATCTTCTTGATCTTGCCAAGCCTGTCCACTCTGATCTGTACATCCATTTTCCTCCAATTCAGTCAGGTGCGCCACAGGATTTGCATTCTCCTGAGTCAGTTCTACATGATCTAATAGAAATAATGTAGCACTCTTGCACTTGTGGCCAGGGGTCCATTTTTCATCACAATTATAACACAACCCCTTCTTCTTCCTTTCTTCCATTTGAGCAGGTGAAATCCTCTTAATAGGTAGCCTTGGCTTTGGCTCCAACAGAGCAGGAGCTTTTGGAGGAGCTCCCAAAATAGAAGGCTTCCCTTGGTCTCCATGAAATCTGGAAAACTTCCTGCAACTCCAATTATATTCTTCCTGAATCTTTGCCAATCCAAAAGCCTCATTCAGAGATTTAGGACTAAGCATTCTTACTGGAAGCCTTATCTCATCTCTTAACCCACTTAAAAAACAGCTTAACTTGTGAGCAGCAGATAATCCCTTAATCCTGTTGGATAACACCTCAAATTGGGCTTTATACAATGACACTGAAGCAGTTTGTCTTAGCCTGGTAAGCGTTTCCATAGGATCATCATAAGCTGTAGCACCAAATTTGATATGCAATGCTTGAACCAATGACTCCCAATCAACAACGAGACCTACTTCTTCACTATCTTGAAACCAGACTAGAGCCTCACCTTCCATATGAAACGAAGCTAGCATCACCTTCTCTGCAACTGGTGTATTGTAATACTTGAAATATTGGTTGGCCCTGTAGACCCAACCTGCAGGGTCTTCTCCAAAGAACCTTGGAAATTCCAACCTCACAGAACGAGACATCACCATTGTTGATGAATTCACATTCCTAGGTTCACCATATGTTGGAGACTGAGGCAATCCTCCTTGATCAGAGCCATTACGCCTCTGCACCAGAATTGCGAGTTGTTGATTCATTTCGTTCATAGTGCGTGTATGCACTTCTTGGATAGTACGCATTTCTTGAATTTCTTTACCATGATGATCACTTGCAGTTCTTAATGAAGCCAGAGCCTCTTGAGTCGCGGCGGTAGTTGATCGTGTCTCAGCCATGGCCAAGGAAAGTCTTGCTCTAATACCAAATGTTAGGAACAGAGGGCTTGGATTGTTGAACTTATGCCTCCAAGAACAGAGAAGATGTGAGAACAGAGAATTAGAGAAGAGATAAGAACAGAGAATTAGAGAGAAAAAGAGAAAACATAGAATTGAAGAACTGTGAATTTGGGAAATGAATTCTGATACATGCTTCCCCCTTTCCAGGGTTCTAATACTCCCTCAAGCCTCACTCCCTAACTGCCTAACGGCCAAGCCAGCTGTTAACCAGCTGTCAATATGCCAACACTAACCATTTATTTAACTAACTCTTATTTGGTAACATTACTAGTGGCAGCACCATCATCAGCTGCTCCTGCATGCCTCATCAGCTGCTCCTGCATGCCTCACCAGCAACTTGTACACGCCCCACACCAGCACCCCATATGCAGCATCACACGCCCCCCTCATGCAGCAGCATACACATAGCTAACATCACCACACACCTCACACCTCACCTACTTAGTAACATACTAACACATACTAACATATTCTAACACAACATCTACTGTCGCTAATAATCATCTTTCGTGAGGACCTTGTGTGTCGTCGTTGATATGTGGCCAAAAATATATAGTAAATATATTATATACATGCTTTCTTTATCAGCGACGACACATTGGTTGTCGCTAATAGAAGCCTATTAGTGATGATATAACTTGTCGTCTCTGATAGTCACCTTCTAGCAACGACATAACATGTCGTCGCAAATATATCTACCAAAATATAATGGAGGGAAAAATTTTCACTCTCAAAAAGTGGCGGGAATTAAAGGAGGGAAGTAAATTATATATTAGTGATGAATTAGGTCGTCGCCATTAGAGATCTTTTAATGACGACAAAGATTGTCATCAGTAATATGTGGCCAAAATAGTTTTGATATAATATGATTTTTTTATCAAATCCTCCAAAATGCCTCTTAAAATATTTAAAATGACATAAATTCCTTTTAAATATTTGAAATGATTAAAATACCATTAACCTCGTTAAAATGACCGAAATACCCCCAAACTTATACAATGACCAAAATAACCTTGAAACCTCCAAAGTAATTAAATACTCTCAAATCTGTTAAATAAATAATAATAATAATAAAAAAACAAAAAAACAAAGAGACAAGGGAGGGCTTGTTGCTTCAAAATACTCTCAAATCATAATTTTACCGATTTGAAACTTGAAATTGATAAAATAACAAAAATCGAGAAAGTTTTGATTTCACTCAAAATTAAAACTGACCAATACTCATCTATATATATATATATATATATATATATATATATATATATATATATATATATATAACCGAAGCCTCTAAAGCTTCCACAATTTTCCACATCAGCATTTAATTTTTTTTTCTATTTTTTAAATTTGATTTAAAAATAAATCTAATTTTCCCCCACCATATGCACGTTACAAAACCCGATACCACTTTAAAACAAGAAAACGTAAAAATCTCTCCTCTGCTCACACACTAAAACATCTCCTTCCCTGAACCTAAAACTCACCCTTTCCTTCCTCCAAAATCAAAACCCAAAACTCAAATTCTCCCCCCGACGCCGCCGCCGCCATAGATTGCTGCCACTACGGATCGCCACCACCACGGATTGCCTCCACCAAGGAAAGGCAGCCTACTAAATGATGCAAAATCTCACACAACCACCGTCACTTCTCCGAAAAAATTACCAGTAAGTTTTTAATTTTGTTCAATTGTTTTTGGTTGTTAAGTATGATTTAGGGTTACGTTCGGGAGTGTTTCTTTTGAATGGTTAGCATAGATTGATGGGTTTGGAGGCAGTAGTGGAGCTAAACTGGCTTTGAAAACATGTATAAGCAAATATTCTCTGATTTCAATCAAAACTGCATCTTGGATTTATACATGGCTGTATTTTGATTGAAATCAGAGAAGCCCCAACACCCTGAGGCAGAACAACCCCACCTGAGGGTGTGGCTGAAGAGAACAGAATCTCAACCCTTCACCCTTAAAGTGTTTGATAAAATTCCTGAGCCAAACTGAAAGAGGGACCCGACTTTAGAAAGTTTATGTCAAATAATTGAAAATTGCTTCATATATATTGAATGGGGAAAAAAAGAGTCACAGGGTTGATTCAATTTAGGAATAGAGTCAGATAGTACTTCAGTGGAAAAAATAGAATGAAGATAATCGGATGGGGAAATCTGTGAAAGTCTAAATCCTATGCTAGCAAGGTTTTGTTTCTAATTATGAGCTTTGTTGACAATTGGTTTTGGTGTCATTGTACGTTAGTGTTTTGAAGTGATGATGTGGGTGGTTTTTATCAATTTATGAGTGTGAGAAAGTTTAAATTACTATCTGGGTTTTCATTTTTGGGAAAGCCTATATTTGATCATGGGAATAAAATGTGTAGATTGTGGACCTGGAATTAGTCACTAGGTTGTGATCAATGGGGAGGTCACTTGCTTCTACGTTTTAGTTACTTTGGTCCTACACATCTACTTCTCTATTTGGTAACCAAATTTGGTTCTATTTGTGAAGCTAAATTTTAGTTTCTTTGTTATTTGTATATATCAATATATATTATATCTTGATGTTGTTTAGTCATTTTATCTTCAATCATAATTGCAAATTGTTCATGAAATCCTTGATTTGAAAAGAATTGTCTTAGAGTGGTTTGTAAGTAGATTTTAATATGGTAGAAACATAAAGTCAAATTTCCATTTTAAATGTTGGGTATGATTAGGTGCTTTCTTTTTTTGCTTTACTTTCAAAATTTCAATTGATGGTTTCAATGTTTTATATACATCTATGGTTTGAAGAATACTTCTTTAATGATTAAAAAAAAGATTAGTGGTGCTGGCATTGTAGAATTCAACAAGTCATGGATAATAGAACACCTCTATGCACAAATTTACTAATCTTTTGTTTGGTTTGTTATCCGCTCATCCAATAACACCCTTGATATTCCCGCTTCAGGAGGTACAAAACAATGCAAAAAAGCTTGACTCTATTGCAACATGGATTATTTATTACACCTTCTCGACTCTTCAGATACTCAATTAGATCTCACATTGTTGGAGCTTTCATCATGCCTTGCGGTAATTGTTTCTTCTGTTCCATGGTAATATCACGTTGAGATGCTACACTTTACCTTGTCCAATTCTTTACTATTATCTTTAATGTTGTCAGGACTACTTTGATAAATGCTGTAATAATTAGCTTCATCTTCTAAGAAAAATTATGTAACACAAAATTGATTTTTTTTTTTTTTTTTTTTTGTAATTGTGTGAAGGGTGAAGACAAATTATGCGATGATTTCTCTACTTATAACTAGGCAAAAGGAACTCTTAGTTGGAGAAACTAGGCTGTTCCTCCCCGGTAGTGGTAATTATGCTTTCAATGTCTTACTTTTACTGTTTATGGAGAATAATATTCTAAATTAAAGTCGCTCATTCTTCTTTGGTATGTTTGATTCTTAATTTTTTTGTTTGAGATATATGCAATGTTTACTACATATCAGCTTTATAAATGTACTGTTCAATTTCTAGATATCATAATGAAGTGAATCCTATGTTTAGTTTTATAGGAACATTAATGTGAATTGTTTTGTTTCACTATGGTGACTCTAAATCAAAATCATATATACTTTTCCAGGATAAGATTCAGTCTTTCATTTGGGATTACTAGAGAATCTTTCTCCCACATAGTGTATATATATATATGCACATACATAATTGATCTGTTGGCTTGGATCTTCAATAGTGCAGCATTTGGCCTCTTTTTATATGTAGATAGTACATAGAACTCTAGGGGAATTTGGTTAGTTAAAGACAGTCTAGGTAAGCTTCTACAATGTTTTGTGCTTTCAGAGATGTTGATCAAGTGTGTTGTGATGGGGTTGTAATGTTTGGGTGCATGCTGAGGTGAGAATATTTCCAATAAGCTTTTCAAGGTGTGCTTAATACACTTGATTTATGAATTGTGATGTCAATTTATGTTCCTGACATATATGGTTTAAAGGATCTAGAGAATGTAGATTACCATTGCACAGATTATAAAGCAAAGTCTAATTATGAGTCACAGCTTTAGAAAAATACCAGCCAAATTTGAAGTATGTCTGTCCTATTTGTGTGTGTGTGTGCAATTCTTTTCCCTCCAGTTGATTTTTGGGGCAATTGTATATTTGACTTTATAGACTAAGGAGTTTATCATCAGGTTTTAAGCCTAATTTTGTGACAATTTTTTAAGTAGGTCTTTAGAAAATAGTGGACAAAATGTTCTACCTGAGAAGGTAGCTGTGGTGTGCAATGGCATGGAAGGAACATATATTCCAAACCTTTATATGTAAGCCTTGAACTCATTTCTAAATATTACATGTACGTTGACATATTTTTCTTTAATATTCTTGTAGGACTTTATGCACTCCTTTCTCACCACCACATTCATTTTCTTCATATGCAATCCTTACAACAACTTTCTGTTTGTTTTGTTGAAGGATTCATTAAGATGCTTCTTTATTATTTTATTTTCCCCCCATCTTAGAGTTATGTGCAAGTGCAGTTCATGTGGGTCAAAGAAGCATACACCTAGAAGATCAAATTCTACCTGAATTGTTATTTGGAATTTTCATTTTTTGGGTTTCGTTACTTTTTTATTTTTCAATTAGGTGGCACTCTCCATATCTATGTAAAGAGGTCAGTATTTTCTTTTAAGCCTTTGTGTTTTTGTCAATCTTTACACCAACTTGGACAATTCCATTAAGACAAAGAAACCAATGATGTTTCATAGTTATCAGAAGGACAAGATCAAGGACTCGTGTTGAAGGTTGAGCAAGTTTGGATTGTAGCTGTTGACTCAGGGCAGAGTATCAGAACAAAGCAATGGAATAATTGTAGCCGTGACTGTATAAACGACAGTGTTTATATTTAAAACAGCTATACTACCTGTACTTAAGGATTTGTTTAATTCATAGTTATTATTTATATGCACGTTTATTAATCTGATTGGTTGTAGAGGCTAGATTCATATATTGTGGAGTTAGTAAGAAGTTAGTTACTCTCAGACTTTGTATAAATACTTTATGTACATTCATTTTCTTTCAAAGCAATATAGAATTCTCTCATCAAATTCTCATAATAGTTACTTTGTTGTCTCAAATGACATAGTGCCTCAATGAAAGAGCTAGCAAGATGCTCTAAAATATTGGCACCTGAAAAGCTCAAAATTCCATTTTTGACAATTTTGTGTCCAACCTCAGGAACAAACTCTGACAGCCATGGTACGACTCCACCTTGTAGGTTAACCCTATAAGAACTTTCTCGTGCATCGCACGGGTTAGCGACTAGTAGTTATTAAAATACGAATCGTATCGTGAGTCAATTTTTTATTTTTCTGTATCATGTATCGTAAAATACACAAATACTTAATAAAATTATATAAAAAAATATATAGATATACATATATGAATGGCATATTCATTATAAAATCATAATATATTCAACTAATAACCAATTTAATAACCAATTTAAAATCATAATATACATATATGAATGGTATATTCATTATGTAATAATATTTGGCAAAACTAACTAGACAAATCAAATTAACATTTATTTATAACATACATATTTAAATTGATTAAATCCAGAAGTGATAATACATGATATATGAGCCAAAATAATAATTTTTTTCATCATCTTGCCTAATCAACTCTAAGTCAATGTTAACATCATGTTCATCAGCTTGCAAAATTATTTCTTCTTTGAGATTTTCTAACAGCTATGCCAATACCCAATAACCCACTAAAAACCTTCCCACTTAACCTAGTTTCACCAAATCTAGTAGTCTCGGGACCATCTATTAAGTTTGACCAACTTTAAGTAAACTTTGACTGCACATTTCTCTAAACCCAACCGTTTGATTGAAACCATAATTTACTGTAATTAACCTTTTATTACACTTTTCAAATTCGACGATTGGATTCCAAATCTAAGTATGACATGTGATGGACATGCATGTGTCATGTACCCACATGGTAAACAACTTTGATTGGCTCTGTTCTCTCAATTTGACCATCCAATTATTCTCAAATTTCGACAACACCAATAATTGACCATTCTCTTCCAATTGAATGATCAAGATTTAAATATGAATTAAAGCATGATGATCACATGCCATGTGACCTCATGAAGATTTGGTTAGCCTTGTTCTCGTAATCTGACCATCCTATTAAAATTATGTTCCCCAGAGTTCTTCCTTTAAAGTTATTTTTTCCCCTGGATCACACATGGGAGTGGAAGGAGTAGTTCAAAGTACTACCTTTAAAATTATATTTTCCATAAAAAATACTGATTTTCAAAATTTAATGTTTAAAGGGAAGATACTGGTAGGTGCTCCTTTGAATCAAACATTAGATTTTCAATTTATCTTGACATTAACTCTTACTAATCATGGTTTTTTCAAATGGTTTTCAAACTAAAGCTACTTTTGTTTTTTCCTCTAAAATCAAAGCCAGATATCATGAGACACATGCCCCCAAGGCTAGGCAAGTATGTTCTAAAATGACCAAAATATTCCAAAAACAACTAGAATGACCAAAATACTATTGAAACTATAGAATGACGCAAATACCCCCAAACCTCTAAAATGACCAAAATACCCACAAAATTTCTAAAATAACTAAAAATACCCTGAAACCTCTAAAATGAACAAAAATACTCCTGAAACCTCTAAAATTACAAAAAAAATACTCTTGAAACCTCTAAAATGACAAAAAATACTCTCGAAATCTCTAAAATAACCAAAATATCGTGAAACGTCTAAAATGACCTAAATACCCTTCAAATATCTAAAATGACCAAAATATACTGAAATTTCTAAAATAACCAAGATACTCCTTAAATTCTTAAATGACCAAAATTGTCATTTTAGAAATCTTGGGGGGTATTTTGGTCATTTGACCGATTCCGAGGTATTTTTGGTCCTTTTTTTAGGTTTTAGTGTATTTTTGGTCATTTTAGAGGTTTTGGGAGTATTTTGGTCATCTTAGAGGTTCCAAGGTACTTTTGCTCTTTTTTGAGGTTTTGAGAGTATTTTTGTCTTTTTAAAGGTTTTAGGGGGTTTTTTTTTTTTTTTGGGGGGGGGGGGGGGGGTCGTTTTAGAGGTTTCAAGGTATTTTTGGTCATTTGAGAGATTTTAGGGTATTTTGGTTGTTTTATTGATTTTGAGATAGTTTTGTCATTTTAGAGGTTTCAGAGTTTTTTTTTTTCTCATTCTAAAGGATTTGAGGGCATTTTTTATTTTGTCATTTTATCGATTTCAAGGGTTCATTAATTATTTTATAGTTTTTTTTTTTGGTATTTTGGTCATTTTGTGGTTTTGTGGTATTTTTGCTAATTCTAGTGGCTTTAGAGGTATTTTGGTCATTTTAGAAGTTTCGGGAGTATCTTGGTCATTTTACAAGGGGTATTTTTTTTTTTTGGGTCATTTTAGAGATTTCGGGAGTATTTTGGTCATTTTAGAGGTTTCAATGGTATTTTGATCATTCTTTAGGTTTAGGGATAATTTAGTCATTTTCAAGGTTTAGGGGTATTTTGGTCATTCTCATGAATAAAATCAATTTTTAAGATACACTTTTCAACCGATTCTCTATCATTTCTCTAATTTCATTCAAATATTATTTCTTCATTCTTTTTTTTTTCTTTATTCTTTTCAAATAACATATAACTATATTTTTTAAATCTCCAAGGTGGAATTTTCATGCAGTATTTATTTGTTATTTTTTTTTTTTTTATCAAATCTATGTTAGTCTTGTGCAAATTCTTAGGAATTTTTATGTAATTTAAAATTTATCAAATTTACCTATATTTTAGGAATGAGTTTATCCATTAATTCTTCCCTAAAAAATTAACTAGTTTTAAATTTTTATCTGTTAATTATGAATGTTCATTAACTTATCATTATCTCTTTCTATTTATTTTAATAAAAATACGCTATCTAATCTTAATTTAAGATATTATAATTCTAATTCATTAAATTCTAATTAATTTTCCTTTTAAAAATACTTACCGTAATTACTCCATTAGTCATTTTTTATTTTTGTTTTGACTTTTGAGGAACATTTTAGTGATTAGTCTTCTTTTTTTCTTTTTTTTTTTAGCAAAATTTTATCATTAATTTTTAATAAATTACAAACTTATCATTTTTTTTTTTTTTTGAGAAAGAACAAACTTATCAAGTTAATAAATGACAAACTTATCAAGTTCATCATTTTAGTGATTAGTCCACACGTTTCTTTCATTAAAAAAAAAAAAAAGCCACACATATAAAGTCTACAACACATTAGGCGCCAACACATTAGTCCACACGTTTCATCCATTCATAACCTTGATTTCAATTTCTCCATGAATTATTAGGCGCCAACTGAAATTTTTTAAAGATGTAAACAGACCACACGTTTAAAGTCTACACTCTACACGTTTCCTTCCATTTTTTATTTTTTATTTTATTAAATGTAAACAAACCCCTTTTTTTGGAACCTGTAAAAAAACCCAAATATCCAGTTTTTTTTTTTTTCACATTCTCTCTCTCCTCTCCTCACGCCTCAACCTCCACAAATCGGTAAGCTCTCTCTCTCATTGTCACTCTTTGTTTCTTCTCCATTCCATAATGAAAATTGTGATTGATTGATTTTTTTTTTTTTTTTTTCAATTTTGAATGTTCATCTATAATGAAAGCTTTTCTTTTCAGTTCTAAAAATTTAATTGGATCTACACTTTCATTGTTCCCTCTTTGCTGTTCTCTCTCAAATGTAATTTTAGAGATTTTGATTTTTTTTTTTTTTTTTAATTTTAAAATTTGAATGATCTATACTTTCATGTTAAGAGAGCATGAACTAACCCTGTGATTAAAAGCTTTTTCTTTTCTTTTTTTCGTTTTTTTTTCTAGTTATAATTTTGATATTGTGAGTTTTTGGGTTTGAAGCCATGGGTATAGTAAGCTATTCGTTCACTCTGTTATTTGGATTTGAAAGAACATGGGCACCATAGTTTTAGTTTTGATATTGTGGGTCCTTATAATATTATATAATATTATTATTATTACGGACATGCTGAGGAAGATGACTTCTATTACTTATTTTATTAGATATGAATTTAGCAAAATAATGGGAAGTGTTGTGTTCTTTGCTTCTTTAAAATAAGAGTGAAATTTTTTGCATGTCATTTAGTAGCTAGCTACAAGGCACTACAATAGTAGGACTAATGGACTGTAAGTAACAAATCACATGAAGAATCTCCAATAATGGTAGATTTTGACTTTTAAACATTCAACTTAGGGGCAGAGAAGCTCTAATAGTGAAAATGGCCTTGTGAGTCAGCTTGTATACATAATTGATATATTGTGAATCTATTATGTTTCTCCATAAGCTAATTGAAGCTATCCAAGTTGCAAAACTTCCACCATAAAACAAGTTTAAGGTGCTTGGTCAAGATAACTATGTTTCTTGCATATGGTGGGAATATGTTTCGTCACCATAGTCCACTTTTTTTTCTTTCTTTTTTGTAGTTTTTATAATCTTTTATGTAGTTATCTTTATAATTGTATAGACTTTGAATAAATTACTTTACCAAAATGTTACTGACCATACTATCATATTTTGCCTAATATCTTTTGATTTGTTCTTTGTTATGATTGTTAATTTGGACTTATTTCTTTTGGAGAATAAGTCTTGATGCAGATTAAGTTTTGTTAAATACATAAAGCTTTCATATCTTTTCATCTATGGTATTTTTGAAAAATATGAATGTTAAAATTTACTCGAATGTTAAAACTATTTAGTGAGTATTTTTGTCATCTATTTTAGTTGACCTTTACATTGGTTTATGCTCATTATTTCAGGTTAAAATGTCGCGTGCCTTGGGTTACAATCTTACATATGATGTCAAAGGGAGATACATATCATTGCAGCAAGTTTTAGATTGGCAGTATATCTTAATGAGGAATATGTTATTATTTGATTAGTATGTGAGAGAATAGTTTGGAACTTAAATTATGTATATGATATTGAATTGGGTATGTTTTTCCTTAGTAGTAGTTATTTATTGAATAGTTGTTATGCTTATATGAGTATTTGTGTTGAAAATTTGTGATGTATGGGATTGTGGTTTATTATTTTCGATTAGGTACCCATGTAAAATTCAAAATGTATATTTTATAGAAAAATCCAAAAAAAAAAAAAAATGTAAAATGTTATTAGCGACGACATTGTCGACGCTAATATATTATCATATCTTCAGTGACGACAAACAATATCATCGCTAATATGCAAATTTTAGTGATGACATGTTTGTGGTCACTAATATATTATTATCTGTGACGACAGCAAGTGTCGTCGCTAGTAATGACATATTAGCAACAATAAAAATGTCGTCGTTAATAATAATCTACTAGCGACGACAACAAATTCGTCACTACTAATGAGCTAGTAGCGACGACATTTCGTCTTGGATTCTTGAGTTATTTATGACAACAATTGTCACTATTAGCGATGACTTTGTCGTCGTTAATAGTATTGTATTTGCAACGACATTAATATCATCATTAAAAATCTTTTTTGTTATGATTTTCGTTTGACAAAAGTTAGTGTCGTCGCCAATATAATTAGTGATGATATTTAAAGCATTAGCGACGACTATATGCCGTCGCTAAAGACCAAATTTCTTGTAGTGTCAACTAGGCAAAAACAACTTGTAGTACTTGTTTTGGATTGCTTGTTTGTTTGTTTTTTTCCTTAATGAACGAATTTCAATCTAAAACTTTAATTGTTTGGGTTGAGTGAAAAAAGGTTTGATACATTTTCAAATTTGTCGAGTATGACACCTATCATGAATTCCATCGATGTTAATTATATTTTTGTGAAATATTAAGCCATTTGGAAAGAAATCCCGAGTGGTGGGTAATATGGTTGACTCTATATATTTTGAGGTTTAAGACAATATCTTTAAGTGAAATATTTTCTTATATTTATCAATGAGAATGAGAGCTATTCCGGCCTACAACAAAAATCTAATTTTGCTGTAGAGATATGTACATAAAGTGTGATAGGCTCAAAGTCAAAAGCTCAACGGACTAAATAAAAACCTAATCCTGTTTTTTGTACAAAAGATAACATATAGATGGGAAAAAAGCTACATAACTTTTTTTTCCTTCTTCTTTCTGGTTTCTATTCTATGCAATACATAACGTGTAGGAGGGAGAAAAACTATACCTTAGATATTTATATATATATATATATATATAATAATTATAAAATAAAATAAATAAATAAATAAAATAAATAAATAAAAAAAAAAAAAAACCTCACTAAGTATTAGACTAAATATGTAACGTCTCATGCTTTCTCATGCTTTGGCTGGCCAAGTGATGAAGTGGCAATGTTAGATGAGTGGTGGGTAGTGAATGGGTAGGTGGGGTACGTGTGGTCCCGAAGTATGAGAAAGACGTCTCAAAATACCTGTAGATTTTTCCTTTTTGACAATCTAATCCACATAAATCATATCAAGTACCAATATTAATAATTATCATAATAATTTCATTGAATATACTCTCAAAATAAGTCAGAACTCTAAGCAATAATTACAAAGACCATTGGCCACAAAAGAATATAGGTTTGAATAAATAATTACATATCATCAACCTGTCCCATTAGTGGGAATAAAGTCACAACCACTATAATATACAAAAGAATGAGTCAAGCCTATTTTAAGAAAAAATAATTTCCATATAAATTGTCTATACCAAACTACTTAAGGTTACAACACAATAGTTTTTAAGAAAATATAATTTCCATAAGTAGTTTCCAAAAGCTTGTCTAATTCAAAAACAACATTTATGCAATATGGTTATTTTTCAAAATTTCATTAAAAGCTACTTACCTTGCAACCGCAAAAGCCTAATTCTCCAAGCTCCAAAGGAGATTAATTAGAACCTCAACAATATCAAGCAAACCTAACACAATAAGTATAAAATTTAAAATTGTATCTAGCTACAATTTAGGAATTGCCAAATAAGCACTTAATTAGGCAAGCCTAGTATTTAACCTCATCCATAATATATTCCTCTTCCAAAGTTTCTTAACAAATTAATTCACAAGGCATAGACTCCAATCTATAAAGTTAACCCGTTCAATATCATCTCCAACATTATGACTAGCTTCCATAAGATTTACACAACATCATCAAGAGACTCATGTAAGCAAAATCAAAATATCCTCCAAGACAAGAAATTTAGAACTTCAACTAACTCCAAATAAACCCAATAACAATGGAAAAATTAGATTTACCAACCATCACATGTTATAATTCAAAACCTCTAAATTTCCACCATAAATAAACCTTAGATAGTCATCATTAATACAAACCATAAACCCACTCATCAAATAATTTCACCAATACAAAACTCATACATATAAACACATAAATATTACTTCTAATGCTCAAAAATCACATGGATATCATTATTAAAACTTAGATAAAAATAACCTCAAGCAAAAGCATATAAACCCACCAAAAATATTAGAAACTTTTACCTCAAATAAAAAATGAAGATGCTTAGAGGTTCCTACGGATTTTCTAGTGACATTGCCAGAAAAATGATGGTGGAGATGGTGGTGGTGTTGTGGAAGTACCAGTGAGAGAGGATATAAGAGTAGAGATCAGGAGTGTTTAAGAGAAAAGAAAAGAAAATAAGAAGAAGAAGGGATGGCTGGCCAAGTGATGAAGTGGTAGTGTGAGATGAGTGGTGGGTAGTAAATGGGTGGGTGGGGCACATGTGGTCCCAAAAATATCTCACCTTACACTTTTTTTTTGTTCTTTTTTTTTTTAACTGACTGGAACGTTACAAAATAAAAGGATAAGTATTAAGTATGCCAATAAATAAA